>CM040172.1:2168314-3515814 GCA_022606695.1 Vaccinium macrocarpon | reverse complement strand
TTTGAAATAAAATAATTTTTCTTCCTTATTTTATTTTTATTTTGCCTAATTCTTTTCGTTATTATACCATGACGTGCCCTTTACACTTCCGATGCGGGTGCGCGTAGTGTGTCGCGTGCGTGCGTCTTGGGTGCCGGACTAAAGATGGTGCACATGCCGGACTAAGATCGTGCACATTACCCACGTCTTGGAGTGCCGGACTAAGACCATGTAGCGCCCGCGTCTTGGGTGACATTAAGTCCATGTAGATGCCGTGCCAGTAAACCATCAGCACGTGTTGTGCCTTGCGTGCGTGCCCGGCTTAGGGTGTGTCGTCGTGTAATTTGTGCGGGCCAAAAGCCGAGTGCCGTGCCCACCCATTTCCATGCCGTGCCTCACTTGGGCAAATTATGGGTGCCTAACTTTTACCGTGCCCATGCCGGAGTTTTTCGTGCCGTGCCGGGCCGGCAAGGCCCATTTGACACCTCTAAATTCCCACACTTCCTTGAGATGGCTGAAATCATAACCAATTGGAAGTACAAATTCTCATAAAATGAACAAAATTACATATTGAAAAGACTTGATTTAGTACAAATGAAGTCATACTTATAGTAACATAACAACTCTCTTGCATGACACTGTCATGAACTCCCATAGCATGAGTGTAGACGTCCACATCCTGTGAAAGAATAAAGTCAAATAATAAATCATATAAACCAATGAACATAATTATGCAAAACATTCACAGGAATGCAAAATGGTTTATATACCGGTATACTCTTTGCATTGGCACTACTACATTTGACTCCTTTTTTTGCTTGCGCATTCTTCCTAATAATTTGCTCCCCCATCGATTCTTTCTCTTCCCCGGCGGACGCCCTCTCCTAGGTCCTTTACTTGGATCTCCCACGGTATTTGATTTGTCTTAAATACTTTCCAACCCATTTTGTACATCTTCAACCATAGGCATGTTGCTTAGGCACTCCTCATTCTGATTGTATAAGTCATTCTCTGCTCAAGTTAGATTATCCCCGGCCAGCCCCAATCAATCACACATGATGCAACGATTTGGTTCATTTTGATTCCGACAGCCGTGTTCACTTCAATTGTCCTTTTCAAATGTGGTGGGAGAGTCCGGTAGCACCGAAAATATTTCACTTTTTCCGGATCCACTTCATGGTTATGGTCCAATAAAATCAAATTCAACCTCCACTTCCCATCAACTTGCAGAGAGATATTCATATGGGCTTTACAACTTGTCTTTGGTGTTGGATGATTTTTAATGGGATTCGAACCCGTTGGCCTGGCATTTCCACTCCGATTACAACCATAGGTTATGTACGTCTTTATGTTGTTACACTTCTTAGACCTAATTGTGATTGCACCAAAACCTTTTGCTTTCGCGTATGTAGTGTAACATTCCTAGGCTTCCTTTTCAAAATCAAATAGCATTCCAACCTTGGTGTGAACATCCCGCGGAGGCGCGAAATGTCCACGAAAAATTGACGTTTGATTCGGAAAAACGGTTTTGATTGATCGGTTTGATTGATTGAATGGAGTCGCCATCCGGATTTAAGGACCGTACCCGAGAAACCTTTTTGAAAAATGACTCTTTTGCCCATGAAATGGAAAATGCTTTACCGGCCTCTCAAAATGAGATTTCTCGGGTCCGGGAGCTAGGTTACGCGAGGGGAAGGAATTTAAAGCACCCCTCGCGCCCGGTGTGATCACCGGTCTCTACTAAATGTTCGAAAAGATTTTGAAAATATTGCTTAAGTGGACTTTAAACACCGACTCATGCGAAAAACACGACAAATATATCAAGAAGATTAATGAAATATGAATGAATGCTTGTGCAAAATGTTATGAGTGGATGATTCATGTACAAAGGTGTTAAAATTTCACTAAATGCCCTCAAACTGCCTCAGGATGTCTCAGAAAATGATCACAAATGCCCAACACATCACACCTGGATTGCAATCTGGGCACCTGGATGAGACTGATCCAGGCACTTGGATTGGATCCAGGCACCTGGAAGGAGTCAATCCAGGCGCCTGGATTGAGTCCAGGTGCCTGGAAAGGCTCAATCCATGCGCCTGGATTGCCTTCTAGACAGAAAACTTAGAACTGCATTTTTTTACAGGAAGCACCAAATGCAATGCTTTTAACTAACTCATATGCACTCTAAAAGATGTATAACAACACAGTAGCAAACTTGAACCTTAAATTTAACTCAAATGCATGATATGAGCTTAAAAGAAACTTGATTTTGGATGATTTTTAGAAATATACACAACAAATGCTAATGAAAAATTTCCATTTTTGTGAACTTTGAAACCTTTCCAAACTCTTAACTAGTATGAAGAACTAGTAAGAGCTTGGATGGTATCCCCTCAGGGCCTTATTTGAGCAATATGGTAGAAAACTACCTTGACAAGCTTGATTGATGAACTTTGATGAGTTATTTGGGATGATTTTTGAGAGTTGAGTGGACTGGATTTTAATTGTTAGAAGTGTATCTAACTGATTATAGGTGGTTTGATTGGGGGTTTAATGGTGGATGATAAAAAATGGGTAGAATCAAGTGAGTTTGTGGAGTTAGGATGGAGGAAAATTGAGTTTTGATGGATGGAATTGATAGGGATCAGTTGGGGATGAGTTTCTGGGGATATTTGGGGCGTAATAACAAGATAAGAGAGAGAGGGGGAGAGCTGGTCCCCTTAAAAGGAGGAGGAGAGGTGGGTATATATAGGCAAAGGGGAGTAAAATGGGGTAGAAAAGATCACCTAAAGGGTCCACTAAGGGGTCTAATAGGATCATCAGCTCCCTTCCATTATTTTTCTGTAAAAAATCCCCAAAGAATCTCCCAAGACGCTCCGCCCCACTAACTTGACCTTGGGGGCCAAGTATCTGGAGAGGGTCCAGGCGCCTACATTAAGGCAATCCAGGCGCTTGGATTGAGCCCGGGCGCCTGGAAAGGGTCAATCCAGGCGCCTAGATGGCGAGACAGCACAAAATTCCAAACTTCACGGGGCCATTCCGGGTGATACCGAACTCCGTTTTGCGCATGGTTTGAAGCGTTGGAAATCTTATCAAGTCTTCTTTCTAACCCAAGTGGTTTGAACCCAAGATGATTTGTACATCATAATGTGCGACCATTTTACCCTCAGAAGGTCGGAAGAATGAATCGTTTGGGTAAAATGTGCATCTCTCCCTCATTTCAAGACGGATTGGGACATGTTATATATCGAAAAAGAGTGTTTTGAATGTACTAGAAGGTGGTGTAGGCTTGGATTTATTTTGAAGAGGTTTAGGAGGAGTTTCCAAGTTCACAATCAAGTCTCGCGTGCTCTTATTAGGCATTTTCATCCTTGGGGATGCTTGATAAGTTTCTCGGGTCAAAATCATGGTGTCTACACTTAGGTTCCTATACCCCCTCCAAATTCTGATTTTCCTCCAAATTCTGTTCTTTTACTTCCATGATTCTACAAATAAGAAATTGACAACAATAGAGTTCATGAACAAAATTAACTAGTAAACTTCCTTCATTTGCCTATTTGGAATCTATGTTTTACTTGTGAAGACATTCGAAGACATATCCATAGAACAAGTTAAATCAACTCCATTCTCTACTAAAACCTGGGCATAAATACCAACTGGTTCACCAGGTTGGGAAGAGGAATATACACATCCTAGTTGTCCAAGTATTACCACATACTTAGTCAAAGCATTAAGAACTCAAGAAATCGTTAAATCGGTGACTTTCTGTGGATTTTAAGTCCCAAATACAAATCCAAATGCACCATAACTCATCTCCAACTATTCTTGTACCAAAAAAAAAAAAACAGACGAAAAGGTTGTATGAAACATTAGACTTTATGGTTTAGGGCTTGAACAAACACACATCCATACATATCAATTGGAAGGAAGTTTCATCTGTTAATGTTAAGGGAGAGGAATCGCCACTATTACCCACAAATCGTGGTGCGGCGTTAGCGGTGGTGGGCCGGTCGTTAGTGGGGGATCTGGTGATGGTTGGCCGGTGTATGGGGGAACTCCGGTGGTGGGCCAGAGTATGCGGGAAGCTCTGGTTGTGGCGTTATACATTTCGGAGAGAGACAGAGTGGGTTTTGAAGCAGATTTTGGAAAAAAGTGGATTTTTGGTATTTTGATTTCCCGCGCAGTGTTTAGGGTCGAAGGTGGAACGGGTGGGTCCCTACCTTTCCACGTGGGATCGGGATGAAAGTCGGGGTAAAATGCAGTGTTGTGTTGGTAGCAAAATTGATCTAATACTAAAGTGAAATAAGTGTTTGTCGACCCGATGCGGAGGAAAGTGGGGCCTTGGTGGTAGGTGGTGGTCTGTAAATTAGGCAGAACCTGAAATAAGTGTTGGTCGACCTGATGCGGTAGGCAAATGACACTAATTACTCGGTTAAATCATATAATAGCATCTAAATGAATTTGACACCATTTGTTCTCCCAATAAACTCTATTTTGCTATTTATTACTAGTATTTTTCAAATATGTTTTCTATTAGCCGAAGGTAGAAATTTAATAAATAGCTGGGAAAAGTGTGCATTTATTTAGGAAGTTACCATTTTGTTTTGGCAAAGTTTCAAGTTCGATAAATGTTAAGGAACAAAAGTCCCACATTGCTTAGGATTGAAATAAGTGATCACTTAATATATATTGAGACCTTTTCACTCATTGCTAATTGGTATTGAGTTAAATATAAAGTTTTTACATGGTATCAGAGAGGGGCTCATTCCTCTTCATATTAAAAAAAAATTCACAATCCACACTCTATGATGACAAACCTCAAAAGATGAGCAGGGCTCATTCCACTACATATTTAAAAAAAAATTCACAATCCACACGTGATGATAGAACCCAAAAAGTGGCCGCGGGTGACAAACCTCAAATGATAGGACCCAAAAAGTGACTACATGTGACAAATCTCAAATGATAAGATTCAAAAAGTGGCCACACATGACAGACCTCAAATGCTAAGCGGGGCTCATTCCACTCCATATTTAAAAAATAAATAAAATCACAATCTACACTCTATGAAGACAAACCAACAAAAAGGCTGAGGCTGCTCCACGTGGGGGGATGTTAAGAAACAAAGTCCCACATTACTTAGGAATAGATCCATACTGTATGTTTTTTTAGATCCATACTGAAAGATATAAACAATTTAAAATCGCTTAATGAACTTAACAATTTTGAAGGATAATTTTGAAACTTTTAAGAAAATAATTTTTTCTACACAAAAAGTTGGATTCTCCAAAAGGGACGGGTAATTTGGGATGAAGGGAGTAATTACTGATTAATATATATATATATATATATATATATATATTGGGATCTTGCTTGTAATAACTATTCAAGCAAGGGTACACTACGCCAAATTTCACTTTAGAGGCATTTTGACAATGCCGGAAAAGCCACCACAAATACCGAAAAAGGGTATTACCGACATTTATTACATATGCCGTCTATACACATGTCATTAATAGTAATAAATGCCGGGAAAAGTCGATTTTTTTATTCGGGAAAAATGCCACATGTGCGCCACCCACGTGGCACCTGCGTGGCGCACATGTGGGAAGCAAAATTGGGGACAAATTGCTCGCCCCAGGAATTGAACCCATAACCTTCACCCCCTTGCGCGCGAACACTATCAACTGTGCTAGCACAAATTTGGTTCCTAAAAGTCAAACAAAAATATTTATAATATAAAATAAAGAATTTTCGGAAATTTAACTATTATACCGGAATTTTTTGGA
This sequence comes from Vaccinium macrocarpon, assembly GCA_022606695.1. Taxonomy (NCBI): domain Eukaryota; kingdom Viridiplantae; phylum Streptophyta; class Magnoliopsida; order Ericales; family Ericaceae; genus Vaccinium; species Vaccinium macrocarpon. Next base: position 3,510,046 of record CM040172.1, on the reverse strand, counting down.
AAAATGTCAGGAATAGTACTTTTTCCGGCATTTATTGAAATGCTGGGAAAAAAAAATGCCGGGAATGGCCCATTTTCTTGTAGTGGTACTCGTTTTTTTTTTTTTTTTTTTGTTTAACCGAGAAACATTTAAAAGTCATCTTTTGACTTTAGCAATATAATGACTTGTAGGGCCTGTTCTTCCTAAATTTTTTTGCTTTGATACTATTTTTTTCGGTTCTATTACTTTTTGTAATTTTTTGTTTAGCATTTCGTTGTATTTATGTAAATTAATCAAGGGTAGTGATTTTGAACTCCATTATTTTACAAACGCCCTCCAAAAACGATTAGTGTTTAGATTACACACTACTGACTACACAAGTCCTAAAGCACATTAGAAGACAATAAATATCTGAAAAATAGAGTGCAAAAAATCATTTTCTTTAGCCATTTATCTCGACGAGAATGAAAAATATATAAAAATATCAAACGAAGTTTATAAATAACTTCAAATAGAACGAGGAAAAAGACAACTATTTAGTAATATTTTTGTTTATAGAGAACTTTGTTGTGTTTTGTCGTGATTTTTTACTTTTTACACCATCGTCGTGGACACAAATGGTCAACCAATAAAATTGAAGTGAATCTAACAAAAATTCAAAAAATAATAAAATAATACCGAAATTATAATTTAAAAGAACATGGCCTAAATGTTTTTGACATTTTGAGGGGGAGTAAAAAATAATACCTAAATAATAATTAAAGAAAACATGGTCTAAATGTATTTCACACTTTGAGGGGGAGGAAAAAACTAATACCGAAATAATAGGAGTAATTTTAGAAAAAAAAAATGGTCAATGTGTTTTTCACAATTTGAGGGGGAGAAATAAAAGTGAAGTGCACAAGTCCAAATCGCCAACTTTCATTTCCTCGAGTAAAGTGGAAACGGAAATCTCTCGTGTATTTAATAATAGTCCTTGGCCTTTACGAATTTCAGTTGTGGTAAAATTTGAACCGTTTATTATAGAAATTAATTACTCAGATACCCTACTACAAGATTGCTTACTCTTCGTTCAAAACTCTCATCCTACAGCAACTTGGTGCTCTGAATAATAAGCGCCACAAATTTATGTACAGTCCATATACTTTGTTGTAGGTCTCACACGAACGAATAATGTTGACGCTATTCAGAGCACCACCATGTCGCATCATAAATTTATGTAGATTTCATACACTTAAATTCTATTTCCTCTGTCCCAATTTTTATTGATGCCTACGGTTATACGTGTTTTTTCTATAACTCTTGTAGTTTTCATTTTATAATGTACTAATATTTTATATGCAATATGGATCTTATTTGATAAATCTCAATTGGTTCTATTAGACAAAATTTTTAAAAACATTATCAATAAAAAGATATAGACATTTGAAAATTACACAAATATTCTTAGAGAGCGTTTAAAATGGGACAAAGGGAGTACCTCCCATAAAAATGGAACCCTGCTAGGATACCGAAATTGAATAAATTGAACCGTTAATTACAACAGGGTTAATTATAGCAGGGTTAATTACAGAAATTTAAACCGTTAATTGTTGTGGTAAGATTTGAACCGTTAATTACATAAATTAATTACTCAGATACCCTACTACAAGATTGCTTAATCTTCGTTCAGAACTCTCATCCTACAGCCACTTGGTGCTCTGAATAATAAGCGCCACAAATTTATGTATAGTCCATATACTTTGTTGTAGGTCTCACATGAACGAATAATGTTGATGCTATCCGGAGCACCACCACGTCGCATCATAAATTTATGTAGATTTCATACACTTAAATTTTATTTCCTCCGTCCCAATTTTATTGCTGCCTACGGTTATGCGTGCTTTTTTTTAAACTCTTGTAGTTTTTATTTTATAATGTACTACTTTATATGCAATATGGATCTAAGGTTTGGTTTGGCTAATTTGAAAAAAACTAGTTTTTTGGATTATTGGTTCGTCCCTTATTCAAAAAAAATTTGCATTTGTTGGTTTTCGGTCTATTTTTTGAGGTTTCTTGGCTTATCTCGACGAGATGAATCTAAAAAGTATAAAATTATTAGCCAAATTTTAAGTTTTGTGAATAAAGACGAAAAATAATCCAAAAAACCGATTTTTTGGATTATTTTTCGTCTTTATTCACAAAACTTAAAATTTGGCTAATAATTTAGTACTTTTTAAATTCCTCTCGTCGAGACAAGCCAAAAAAATCTCAAAAAATCGACCGAAAACTAATGAATACAAAAAAATTTTGAATAAGGACAAAAGCCAAAAAACCAATAATCTAGTTTTTTCAATTTAGCCAAACTAAGCCTAAATGGAACAAAGGGGATTACCTCCCATAAAAATGGAACCCTACTAGGATACTGAAATTGAATAAATTGGCGTGCGGGGCTCACTATTAGGTCTTACACGAAGAATCCAAACTGTTCAATAAATTTAAAATAAATTTTCAAGTGTCTTTGCTAAAAATCAGCTCAATTGAATATGCATAAGTAGTTGATCCAAACTTTACATTTTTTTTAGGATCCTAAATTCAATACACCCTAGCTCGTTTCCCACATCTTTACCGATAAAAATGTAAAAGAATACTACAATAGTACCACGTGTCAGTGCTCCATGAATGATTAAGACTCAGACTCCACCTCCCCCGTCACCCCCCTCTATAAAAAACCTCCTAGACTTCCGCTTCTCCTTTCAAGCCACATCCAACATTACCAAACCGTTAAAAAATAACCAACGACCTCTTCCTCTCCACCCCCTCTATCTCTTCGGGGCGCCAGCCATGGACGTTCGCCGGCGCCACCTCAATCCCACCGCCGGGGAACAGCTCAAACCCCACAAACACCAAATCACCTCCTCCGCAAAAGCCTCCGACGCCCTCCCTCTCCCACTGTACCTGACCAACGGCGTCTTCTTCACCCTCTTCTTCTCCGTCGCCTACTTCCTCCTTCACCGATGGAGAGAAAAGATCCGCAACTCCATGCCTCTCCACGTCGTCACCCTGTCTGAGCTAGCCGCCGTTGTAACCCTAATCACGTCCGTCATTTACCTCCTCGGATTCTTTGGAATCGATTTCGTGCAGTCGGTTCTTACCGGTCGGCATTCGCATGACGGGTGGGATGCGGAGGATGAGATCAACTCGGACCGGTTTATTATCGAGGAGGATAGTTTGAAGAAGCCGTGTGGGGCTGGGATCGACTGCTCGCCGGTGGTTTTGGCGCCTGCTAAGGCGGCGGCGTTAGAGGTCGTGCAGAATTCGCCGATCTTGGAGGTATTTTTTGAAATTTAAACGACGAAAATGAAACGAAGAAATGCCAAAAATTTTGAATTTCCGAGTTACGATATTTCATTTCACATTTGAAATTAGGAATTTCAGTAATTTTTTTTTTCTTCTTGAGGTTGAGTTTCTATTAGAAATAGGAGTACCGTTTTTCCGACAACGGTTGTCTCCACTGCCAGTGGTTTATCCCACCCTGGTGTGATTTCGATTCTTGAGGGTAGCCTTGGAAGGTACAAGTCTATGTGGGCAGCTTAATTAACACATATTATTCTCTCATAATATAAGTATTACACAAAAATCATAAAATGTTAATTTATTTTAAAAACACTTTTAATGGAATACCCCTCAGTTGCTTTTGGTGGATTAGTCTCATTCCAATATGGTGGAATACCTCTTGTGTTGTTAGAAAAAAACAAGTGAGTGTCATCTCTGTTAAATAATACTCCATCCGTTCTAATTTTATAGTCTCAGTTGACATTTTTTGGCGTCCCAAAAATATTGTCCCACTTCAAAACTAAATGGGTAATTGTTAAGGAATTACCTCTTTTACCCTCATATTTTGAAGTTAAAAGTAATAAAAAAATAAGAAGTTGTAATGATTGAATGGTAAAACAAGGAAAAACATATTTTCAAAAGTACAATAATTATGTTCCCTTATTAAGTTACAATCTCCAAAAGAGACTATAAAATTGGGACGGAGGAAGTATTTTTATGATATACGTGAAGAAAATACTTCCTCCGTCCCAATTTCTTGGCCCCTTTTGGGGAAGCGGGTTTTTAAGAGGTGTGAAAATTTTGTATTGACTTTTCTATTTTGTCCCTAAATCCAGTCAATATTACTGTGACCAAATTTGTGAGGCTAATTTATTATATGGAAGTCAAAACATATTCAATATGGATCTTATTTGATAGATATCAATTAGTTTTATTATACAAAATTTTCAAAATCATAAAAACTATTATAAAATAAAAGATAATAGACTAGCCAATTAAGATGAGAAAAATACTTTTTAAGGGTAAAATTGGAAAGTAACCTAATTTTGATGGATATTTTTAGAAATGAGACAAATATTTTGGGACATCCCAAAATGGAAAGAAGGACCAAGAAATTGAGACGGAGGGAGTAACTAAGAAAATAATACTGAATACGATCGAAAATACTGGGAAGTCAGCCTCAGACGGTAAAAAATATTACTACTAAATACGGAAGCGAAAAATTACTATTGAACACCTTTTCTGTTTTTGGATTGTGACGTGATTTTGTCAAACCTTTGGTAGTCCGTATCACAAAAGGTTGAAAAATTCAAAGGAGGTGGATTATTTTTATTAGTCAACAATTTGATGATAGTGAGAGGTTCCATTTCGGCTGCCTTTTTCGGCCCATGTCAATTATCAAATCAAATCAAGATTTGATTTTGGTGTAATTGATTTCTTAACGAAGTCCTCTTTTGGGTAGTAATCTAAGGTTATGAATTATTCATTTTATACTTGTTTAATTATTATTATTTTTTTACATTTGTTAGTTTTGCATAGATTTTGTTGTTTTTGGATTCCTTTAAATGAGAAGAATCTAATAAGTACAAAATTATAGTCAACCAAATATTTTTTTTGAACAAAACCAAAATACTTTGGCCAATAATCCAAGTATTTTGGCTTTATTCAAAAAAATTGAGTTTTGACCATAATTTTGTACTTGTTAAATTCGTCTCGTTGAGAAGAATCCAAAAACTACAAAATTTTGATGTAAAACTAACAAATGCAAAAAAATATAAATACGGACAAAATAAATAATTCAATAATTCATAATCTAGATTATTATCCGAAGGAAGCTAAGGCTGTGTTTGGTTTAGAGTTTTAGTTTAATTTTGATGATGTAAGCAGGTGTAATAAGTGGAGAGAGATAGAAAGAGAAATGAGAAAAATGATGATGTCATCAAAATCAAAACTGACTCAAAACTTGTAAACGAACATGACCTAAAGCTCTGAAAATTGCATGATCATCATTGATGTGGGTCACAATTGGATTTTTCAGTTCATCAAGTGGACCACAGAGAATTCTATTCCGGAGTAGATTACTTAGGCTTAGTTTTTCATTTGATAAAATGAAAATCAGGTTAATTTTATGAGATTCTCATTTTATCAAACGGTAAATTAGATTTAAAGTTGAAAAAAACAATTAATCTTTTGGACTTATTCAACAAAACATACGGTATGTACTAATTCATGATGTTATTTGTTCTATTCTCATATAGAAAAACTTAGGGTCTGTTATGCTAAACTGACTTTTTTAATTTTTTGGGTTTTTAGTTGATGGATATGAGGAGAAATGACCAGTATTGTTAAATATGAAAATTAAAAGCCAATAATCTACTTATTAAAACCAAGCCTTTTATATGTTTTGTAATCAATTAAGTTGAGAATCGGATAATGTAAACGTGAGTACATAGAAATTGGTGCACCTTTACATCCAATACATGCTAGTCTCTTGAAATAAATAAGATTTTCATGTGCATCAGATAAAGCCGAACATATCTTTGCCAGAGCACCAAAGCCGGGAAGTTACTATATTTCATTTGTTCTAAAGACATGGGATGTTGTAAAGAAATCAATAAAATCAAACCCAATCTTATTAACTACATAAACCCCCAATTAATTGAGGATTTGACTTAGAAAAAGAAGGTAGGATAACTTTCTCATCCCTTTTTAAGTAAGTGAGTATTATGATACGAAATTTTTTTATTGAAAATTTGAGATACATGCATAGCTTTTTTTTTTTTTTTGGCACTAATTTAAAGAATTTAATCGATATCCTAAAGAAATTGAAAAGGTTATGAAGTAGTTTATTTTTTAATTAAAAAAAAACCCTTAAAAGAGTAACATCTACTGACAACTTTTTTTATTTTATTTTTAATATCTCTCAACAGGCAGAGGATGAGGAAATTATCAAGTCAGTGGTGGCGGGCACAACCCCGTCGTATTCTCTGGAAACAAAGCTAGGAGACTGCAAGAAAGCAGCATTGATACGCCGTGAAGCTCTACAGAGAATCACCGGAAAATCCCTATCAGGCCTTCCATTGGATGGGTTCGACTACGACTCAATACTGGGCCAGTGCTGCGAGATGCCGGTGGGGTACGTGCAGATTCCGGTGGGTATAGCTGGCCCACTGTTGATCGACGGGAGTGAGTACTCGGTGCCAATGGCCACGACGGAGGGATGTCTTGTGGCGAGTACTAATAGAGGGTGTAAGGCTATTTACTTGTGTGGTGGGGCTACTAGTGTGTTGTTGAGGGATGGGATGACTAGGGCGCCGGTGGTGAGGTTTGGGACGGCTAAGAGGGCTGCCGAGTTGAAGTTCTTCTTGGAGGATGAAATGAACTTTGATACCCTGGCTGTTGTTTTCAACAAGTCAGTGCTCTCTCTCTTCTGTTGATTCGTTATGCTTATTGTTATGGTGATCACATTTGGTGATCATGTTCTTAAAATTATATGAGTTGTCTTTAAAACTTTAAGGAAAGGCATGATGGAAATCTATTACTAATGGAATATCTGTTTTTGTAAATTGACCAAGTTTATGCGTCGTGGTTTAAACACAGGTCGAGCAGGTTTGCAAGGCTACAGATGATCAAATGTGCAATTGCGGGGAAGAATCTGTACACCAGGTTTACCTGCAGCACTGGAGATGCAATGGGGATGAATATGGTTTCCAAGGGTGTCCAAAACGTTCTTGATTTCCTTCGGAATGATTTCCCTGACATGGATGTCATTGGCATCTCTGGTAATTTCTCCTTCCTCCTAACATTTTCTTCATGAAAATTGCTCTGTCTTTTTGGTAGTCGATGAAACCTTGGCCATGAATTTGAAAAATGAACTGTCACAATTTTTATTTTTATTTTTATAACCGGATGTTCGGGGCAGCTTGCGCGCACCTTGACTAATTACGGGGCTTTGGAGATAACGACCGGGCATAACCCCAGTGACCCCAAGAGTTTTCCTGGCAAGGGAAATCAAAAGTAAGATCTTAGGTGAGAGCAAACCCCTAAGTCCCAAGGCAAGACCACTTTGCCAACCCCTTTAATGAACCATCACAATTGCACCAAATCTCAAGGACCAAAGACCGTAGTCGACAATAGGGTTTTGTCACATGACATGTTGAAGTTTCAGGCATCTCAATACCATTACGTCCCATCTTTTGTGTATTAGTTGGTTCGTGATACATATCATCTCGGAGCCAATTACTAAAATGTCTAACGTCATGGTCGAGCTAGTTCAATCACGGGTGGTACAATCAAGTAGCAATAGGTCTGCCTTCTAAGCGGTGGTTTTCAAAAGTTCATGGTTACGTCGCCTGATTCAGTGATTATCAATACGTTTGGTTCAACTTTTACAATATTGTACTGTTATATTGTGAACATGCTCTGAACCTCCAATTTAAAAGCATGCCAATCTATTGCCTAACCGAGTTTTCGTTCAAATTTTGCTAAAATGGTGCAATGAAAATACACTGTTACTACATGTTGGAGTTCAATTTACATTATAGTGTCATTGTAAATTCTGGTTTTAATATTGACTGGATTTGTGGCTTGAACTGAAACAGGTAACTTTTGCTCGGACAAGAAACCAGCAGCGGTGAACTGGATAGAAGGGCGTGGAAAATCTGTGGTTTGTGAGGCAGTCATAAAGGAAGAAGTGGTGAGGAAGGTGTTGAAGACAAGTGTGGCTGCCCTGGTGGAGCTCAACATGCTCAAGAACCTAACTGGGTCAGCCATGGCCGGTGCTCTTGGCGGGTTCAATGCCCATGCCAGCAACATTGTTTCAGCAGTGTTTTTAGCCACAGGTCAGGACCCAGCCCAGAATGTAGAAAGTTCTCATTGCATTACAATGATGGAAGCTGTTAACGACGGCAAGGACCTTCATGTCTCTGTCACCATGCCTTCTATTGAGGTATTTTCAACTACTGTTCTTTGCAATTTTGACCTCATACTTGTTTTAACCATTTTTGGAGCAATTCTTACTAGTTAATGCTCATGAAAACACTCGTTAATGAGTGATAAGAAAATGATCCTCACAAGTTACAAGTTACGTAAAAGTTATCGCCAAGGGGAAAAAAAAAACCGTTACATAGAAGTTGTATAAAAGGATAGCTAAAATGCTAACCAAAACACTCTTAGACCATCTGAACTCGTGCGATGTAGGAAACGAAGTGAGTTGTCAAAATTATCACTTGATGATCTGTATTTCTGTACCCTATTTCCAGCTACACAATTCATGGCCTGGGGTGTGGGGACAATCAGATCGGATGGAAAAGAAACTATAACCAGGCCCGGCCCTGGGGCCCCCCGATTTTTGGGGCCCCTTCTCGTAGGGAAAAAAAAAATTTACATATATGTATGAAGGGCCTCAAATTGAGAATAGGCCTGGGGCCTCGTGAAATACAGGGCCGGGCCTGACTATAACCTATTGAAATCTATAAAAGACAACCAAAAGTTGGGGAATTTAGATCTGCTTCACATGTACTGCTTATTGAACTTACAAAGTTGTAAACAGTTGGCCTGTGTACTCCATTTTGGCAATAAGCTGATTTGGATTCTTCCTCTCTTTTTAATCCACCAAGACTGATAGAATCCAGCTTCCACCTGTTTCATTTAAATATTCAAAGGTTCTCTGTAGTTCAGCTGTAAAAGAGGAATTAAATATCAGACATCTCTCTCTCACAAACACCTGTTTCCCTCTTGGTAAATCTCTGATTCCCATGCATCACATGAAATGTTGTCACTCAATTAATTTATAAACAGGGGAGATTTGAAAAAGATATTAAGCGCATTAAAATAAATATATGCATGGATGGAGCCGGGGTGGCGATTGATTGCAGCCACCACTGCAATGATTTAACAAAATGCTATTTTTTTTAGTGGAAGTCTCAGTTTTGCTATTAAATTCTATAGTTCCGGGACCATTAGATTTTTTCAGTTTCTTTTATTACTGATAGGGTTTTTTTTTTGTGGTTGATTTGAAAATAGGTGGGAACAGTAGGAGGTGGGACCCAGCTAGCATCCCAGTCAGCATGTCTGAACCTACTTGGAGTCAAGGGTGCAAACAAGGAGTCAGCAGGGTCCAACTCAAGGCTATTGGCCACCATTGTGGCTGGCTCAGTTCTTGCTGGGGAGCTCTCTCTCATGTCAGCCTTAGCTGCTGGACAGCTAGTCAACAGTCACATGAAGTACAATAGATCTAGCAGAGATGTCACCAAGGTATCTTCCTAAGGAGGGAGAAGACAATTAGGAGGGAAAAAAAAAATCCCCACCTACCCACTACTTTTTCTTATTGTAATTAACACCCCCCAAAAAATAAAAAATTAGGGACCCCAGAAAAAAGCTAGAAATAAGTTCCCAAATGAAAGAGAGAGGGCAGAAAATAATGTCAGAAAATAAAGTCAGAAAGTCTATTCACACAATTTTAAAGCACAATTCCATATATTACTGTATCCAGTATCATTCGTTCGATGCATGTGGACTTATGTGTATTTGATGGTTCTGGATACAATTGTGTTCGAAATTGTGTTTTAAGGTCGTGTGCGTAGCACTGCTACCTATTTTATTTGAGGTCATGTGGGGGGGAGAGATAAAGAAAGAACAAATGAAGACAGAGCCAGTGTTTATACTATAAAGCAGAGCCATGTGAAGAAAAGCCATGTTGGAGGTGGTCTTCACTGCAAAACTAGGCTGGTTTTGTGGGTGTAGTGTCTGTAATAATGTTTGGTGTTGTTTTTGCCTTTTTTCTGTTTTCAATATGGTGAAGAGGGCTCCCACTTTTCCATGAATTGGTGTTTTATTTAGCTTGTAATTTAGGGAGAAAGTATATATAGATCCAGAATTGGATTTATATTTCTTTAAAACTTTATCTCAAGTTGTAAATGAAAATGGGAGTCGCCTTTATATATGGACGATTGCATAGTGCTTATGTTTTTTATTTTATTTTTAATTTTTATGGAACTTAATCTAAAAGCAGAGCATTAAAAAAGTGAAGCAGGGTCGGCCAAACCAAAGAGAAAAGAGTAAGTTTTAGTAATGGTCCCTCTAGTTTGTATGAAGTCTCAATTTCTTGTCTTTAACCGTGCCAATTTTAATCTAGTAGTATACATTCTGTCTCAATTTAGTCCCTCTCGCTGATGGCGTCCATGCAGATAGGGAATTTAAGGACAAAATTGTCATTTTCACCGCTAGAGGAACTGAATTGAGATTTCATGCAATCTGGATGGATTGTTTTTAATGGTCTAAACACGGATTCAAAAATTAAAAAATAGTGACTCGCAGTCCGAATACGGATTTTCATTTTGAAACTGTGGATTAACCATATCAAACTATGAGATATTTATTGGACATTTGTTGTATATAAGAGCATATCTAGTAAGAGTTCCCTTATATAGGTTACAGTGTGAGATTTTTTGTTTGGTATCGAATTTTGACAATCTAAACTGTTAGATGTGTTTAAAATGTGTTTTACATAGGACTTTGGGTCAGGATACAGATTGCATCCTCTAGAAACCGTGAATCGCATATTAGGATTGGATTTAGAGGAATCCAGTCCGATCCAAACTGTGAGTGCTCCACTTCTTAATCATTGATTGCAAGATAAATTAAATGGTTTTGAACAATTTTGAATCGGGTGAAAAAGAAATAAGGAGGTAAAAAAAAATTAAGATAAAGCCATTAAAAAAGTGAATATGGTATAAAGACATTTACGTATGGGGTTGATTTTCAAATTTCCTAATATTTTTGTAATGTGCCATAAAATGTAAATTTTAGTTTCCTCAACATATTTTGATTATCCAATAAAAAATAATTGAGGTGCCAAATTTATTACTATTTTTTTTTTGTCTTTTACAAAAACAAAAGGTAAAATTGGGAAAATGGTCCCTCTAATTTTTATGAAGTCTCAAGGTCGTCATTCTGTGAGGAGAACTGACAATTTGCCCTTGAATTCAGTCTGTTTCTTTGAAGCCGTCAATGATATGGATGAAATTGATATGAAATGTAAACTGTAGGGCTGAAATTGGCCCAATTAGAACTACATGGATAAAATTGATAGTTCATGCAAATTATGGGGACTATTTCTAAAATTTACCCATAAAAAATTGAAAAAAAAAAAAAGAAAGAAAAGAGAAACGGTCTAAAAAAACAAATTTGCTTAGGTGTTGTCAAATGAGGCCTAAATATTTTGGTCCGTGACCAATGCATAAAGATGTGTCAAACTCATGTTTTTGACTTATCATTGCTTTCCGTGGTGATATTGATGCGTCAAGACTAACCTATTTGAGAAAGAGATAGTGCATAAACATATCCGGACAAGGAATCCTAATTTTGGTGACAGATCCTCTGTGTCCAAAACCTCCGTACCTCTGTGCCGAGAGGTTTTGAGCTATTGGATTATGATTTTTTTTTATATTTTAATATTTTTAGGTAATCCAACGGCCGGAAAACCCCTCGCCAAAGAGGCATAGGAATTTTTCGGCACAGAAGATCTGAGCTCCCTAATTTTATGTTTTGTAGCAATATTGACATCTATTTTTTCCTAACATTTAAAACATTAGTGGAAATTAAAGGATAGTTAAAGAGTTAACAAGGGTTTGACGTGCCTCCATAGGCTCAAACCAAAGATCTGCCTCTTCGAAGTTAATGTTTAGTCGTATCAGATTGGCTAAGAGCCACTTCTAAGTAATGTGACATTTGATGCAAGTGTAACCTCTCCATATACTCAAACTTTCAGAATTCCCCGATGCTAATGTCGTTTGCATATCGTTACCCTAATCTTGATTGAGAGTTAATGAACTAGAATGATACTATATGTCTTTAGAGCAAATAGGAATACAATTTGTCGGATGTTGCTTCTCCATCGAAGACAAGGGAGATGCAAAGCAATGAAGGTAAGAAATTATTGGAGAAGAATCGAAGAAGTAAAAATTAAAAGTTATGTTGTCCGATCTGATGCTAATATTATATTTAAAGCTGTATTTGACTTTTCTGCAGTTTAGGTTAGGACCGCAAAGAGCAGTCTGCGCAATCTGGGCCATCACAAAACTTTGAATAGTGTAGATTTCTTCAAGGATTGTAATAGTTAACCGTCCATTTATGTCGGTAAGAGTTTTCTACAAATCCGTACAATTAATGGTTGAGATGGACGGTAGAAGAGCAACTACTTAAATTTTGTTTGAATTAGTCTCGTGTTAGTTCATTATAGCTTCCAAAAATTAGTATATGAGCATAAGCGGCCTCTCTACTCATTGCCAATTAATTTTGAGTTGGATGTTTTAACATAGTATAAAAGCTACGTTTTCAGAGGCTTTTCCTTGTTGTTTGTGCCATAGTTGCACTTTGTTTTGTTAATCTGTATATTCCGGATCTTTTGTTGACCTTTCCACGTGCAAGTTAGGAGTCGCATGTGCAGGAGAGTGTTGAAGTTTGTCCCACATTGATTTATATAACCTCTAAAAATTAGTATATGAGTCTGAGGCCTTGAGCTGCCTTTCCATTTATTACAAATTGATTTTGAATCGGCTGTTTTAACTAAACCCCGTCCTAGGAAGAGTATAGCCCGGATGGTACTGACCCACTTTAGGCTACCACCAACTACTGGATTTAAATGCTGCCAAGAACAGGAAGCATTCACACAACTAATTATAACAACCACTTTCCCCGTAGAGTGAATGCTGCTAGAATCTGGGGAAGGCGTTGTATGGTAGGTGTTGTACACCGTTTTATACGGTAAAATTATGTTGTTCTGCTCATTTTCTTGGTACATCTAAGGGCCCTATTTGGAGAGTTAATTTTGGGATTCAATTTTAGGGGATTTAGGCTCTTTGAGGTAGGTTATAGTGGGTTTAGGCATTTAGATTTTAGGCAATTCGAGTTTAGGCACTTTAGGTTTAGGGTTTAGGCACTTTGGGTTTAAATACTTTGTAGTGGTTTTTTTTTTCTTCCTCCAAACAAGTCCCTTGGAAGCTTCGGAGTTGTGCACAAAAATTAAGTAAAACGACGTAGTTTTGTCGCACAACATGATGCACAACATCTACCGCATAACACCCACCCGGATCCTACTAGGTATTTGTTTTTGCGCCATTGGGTATGATTCCAGGCTGGGTGACCCAGTTGGAATAAATTAGACTAGTTTTGGTACAAACGAGTAATTACATATATAGCCCATATAGAGATTTTAAAACAGCTGCTTTCATATTAGCTGTGATTGTCTCATGGTCAACGCATATTGTTATCACAATAAGTACTCCATAAAAGACTTTTGATCACACACAATGGGTATTGGATGATGATGTGTGACCAACTTTTATTTTCATGCGAACTAAGCAAAATACAAGATTAACAAAATGAACGACTTAAATCAAATTAATAACAATAAGTGGGCTCCACATGCAATAGGCGCAGCACTGCACAACGCGCACACACTGCTCCCCTCTACACTATGTATACCATTGTAGGGATGTAGTCTTTGTGAATGTGTACAAGTGTGTTCTAGTGTAAAATTTTAACATAGTAAATTTGTTTCGTTGGTAGTAGAAAAGGGGAAGAAACATGAAAAAATAATAAAGAACAAATAGTAAATTTTTCTCTCCGTTTTTTCTGCCTTTTCCTTCATATTCATTTTCTCTTATTTTCTCTTTCTTTCCTCAATTTCCAAACAGACCCTTCAGCGAAATGATCTGTTTGGGCTGTTCAAATTTTTCAATGGCTTGCCATTGTCAACTATTTATCAAGAAATTTAGCATGCTATTTGAGCCGCTATATTTTGATGTATATAACTAAACTTGGTGCCTGAGAGGACTTAATTCGTTAAAACTAGGTGAGCTATATGCAAGCTCGCTTGAGCCCAAATAATCAAGCTCGAGCTTGTTAGTTTCTACGGAACTTGAGCCCGAGTTGATCAAATATAAAAGAGTCAAACTTTTGGACCATTTCTCGATTTGTGCATTTCATCCTTGTGTAGGGGCCGTGCAGGGCCGGCCCTGACCCAAGCCTAACAAGACCTTCGGCTAGGGCAACCCCCTTGGCAAGGGCAACCAAAAAAAAATCGTAAGTTATATAATAAATTATAAAAAGTTTCCCCTTTTTAACTAAAGTTATGCATTGGTGCGTTGGTCTCTTGAGGTTTTTAAAACTCCTGCACGACATGACTAGTGGTCGAGTCCCACCACAGGCATCGATTTCTTTCTTCTTCTTTTTTTCCCGTGTTCCCAAATAGCTAAACTCAAAGGTGGGGTAATGGGGTTTTGAAAAAACCAAGTGCCAACAAAAATACAAAATCAAGAGTTTTGCTATTGACTCGGCTTTGAAACAATCAAGCAATGAAAATCAAGGGGTTCACCTATTAAAAAATTGTTTGAAGGGGTTACGGGACTACGGGTAATATATTTTACTCTTCCTCATTTATAAAAATCTGCTGGCCCTAATTCCTAAATCTATTATTTATGGGGGCAATACTTTTTTACTCCTTTTTAACTTTGTGTTTAGATTTTGATTGTTTATATTTTAGGGATTGAGTAACCATCTGTTAATGTGTTTTTTTTTTTGTGCTTCGGGTACGCGTGTTAATGTGTTATGTGTAGTCGTGTCGATTATAATATGATCCACTATCGAAAAATTTGCTACAAAAAATGCAAGAAGAAGTTGTTTTGTTTGAATTGGATAGTGCTAATTATAAAGCACCATAACCGATTAACCGGGGTTACATTTTAATTTTATTCAAGCTAAAAATGTAATATAACCTTGATTTTGCTTTGTTCCTTTACTTTTATGTTTTTTTTTTTCAATGACTTTCTAGTATGAGGGCAACCAAATTCAAGGCTCGCTAGGGCAACCCAAACATCAAGGCCTGCCCTGGGGCCGTGTGACATCCTATATATAAAATTGGAATGATAAAAGAGCCGAACTTGAGCTCAAACTCGACATCATTAAGAAAAATATAACAAAATATTACTCATCTTACATAAGCATATGTATTCTTGTGTTTGCAAGCCTACTAGTGCCAAGCTTTGTCACGTTTACAAAACAGCCTAAAATTATGGCTCGAGCTTGTTAGTTAACAAGTCGAATTGAAGAGTCCTTAATATCCAGGCTGATCTTTGGCCTTTGAGTTGCTTTTAAACCGAACGGTTCGATATGGTTGCAGTACATCCTACTCTTTCAAGTATGAAAGCGAAATCTGGATGCCATTGTCAATGCGTCATTCACTCGAGGTAGTTGCTTGAATGAAATGGAGTTTCCAAAGAAGAAGTAGGTGCATGTTTTAAGAGATCAGATCGTAGCAGTTGGCCTTGCCCCTTTGAATAGGGCTTATTGTCTATTGAAGTTAGAGATACCATTAAGGACCACCCCATCCAGCAGTCATAATTCACCACTGCTAATTTCAAGCACTAATAAATGGCAACTCAAGGCATAAAGTCCCCATCATATCTTTAATTTTAAGGGAGTAATTATTCTGTAGTCTCGGATACCGTCACGTTGTGTCTTAACACTCTTATATTCACCACACATTTATGTGAAATTCAATATTGAGTGTATGAATCTCCTGAGAACGTGTGGTGGAAAAGAATGTTGGACATCATGTAGGGCTGCAAACGAACTAGTTACTTGCGAGCAGCTCGTAGCTCGGCTCATTAAGGCTCAGCTCGATAAGTAATCAAGCTGCGCCCGAGCTCGATTTTTAGGCTCATTTAGTTAACGAGCTCGCTAAAGCTCGGCTTGCATTGGCTCGATTGTATAGTCTCAGAAGGTTTAAGGAGGCTCGTTAAGTAAATTACCGTGACTCAGCTCATTAAAGACTCAACTTGTTTATGACCGAGTTGAGTTCGAGCTCGATTTTTTGGTTTGTTTACTTAACAAGCTGAGCTTGAACACTAAAAAACTCGGTCCGTTTGCATCCCTCGTAGCATCACAGGACAGTGTCAAAATACCATAGAATAATTTTCCCTTCTTATTTATAGCTTCACCTACTCTTATGAACGCCGCCACTCTTGAATCTGAGAGTAAATGTGCAAAATTGTAGATTGCAAGAGGGGACATTCTTGACTCACATAGAGGCTACTTTGATATTGAACAAGCACCTAATTGACGCGTGAAAGTCTACTTTCGCTTTCACACCAAACAACTGGCTCTTCCTTCATTTATGAACATTGAATCCATCATTAGCAAAGTGTACTTTTGAATTATTTTTTCAAACTCCCACCCACTAATACATACTCCCTCCGTCCCTTTTTAAATGTTACTTGGAATTCTGTGTCATTTTCAACGGCTTATAACTTTTAATTTATAATAGCTTTTATGATTTTAAATTTTTTTTTATAATAGAAATAATTAAGATCTATCAAACAAGATCCATAATGCATATGTTTTGAGGTTATAATAGCTTTTATGATTTTGAAAATTTTGTATAATAGAAATAATTAAGATCTATTAAACAAGATCCATAATGCATATGTTTTGAGGTTCACATTAAAAGTTATAAGCCGTTGAAAATGACACAGAATCCCAAGTAACACATTTAAAAAGGGACGGAGGGAGTATAATTTTTAGGCTATTATGTATGATTAATCTTTGAAACATGTGTATTTCTAACGAAGAATCTGAAGCGAAGAGTTATGTAGGGCAGCGGACCGGAAAAGAAATGGTTCCGAAGAAAGAAATTGGGGTTTCCAATGCTTCTCCCTAGCTTTATTGTGAGCCAAAAAACGAGATAGATTCTCCTTTATATTTTTCGTTCAATTATTCTGGGATTAGTCTAAAAACTGTGTAATAGAGGCTCTTTTTAAATCCTCACGATCTTATCAATTAAACGAAGGAAGGATGTTCCATTGTCTCCACATGAAGGTGACAAACTTAATAGAGATCTTTAGCTAAATAAAGTGTGATAATAAATACTTATCCATTCCCAAAAAAAAACTTTTCGGTCTGCAAAACAAGAATTAAAGTAAATGGATTTTGGTTCAAAGAATTTGTTACTTTCTTCTGTAACATACAAAATTCAACAAGTACGTTTAAATTTTTAAAAAAGTTTTAATTTGTACAAATAAATACATATGAAACATTTTTTTGACAGTGAAAGTACATTAATCATTTTGGATAACACCTCCAAATTCAAATCATGATTCCGCCACTAGTTGGATTAGCTTACTTACAACTCAACTTTTATGCGATCCTTAAAGTGAGCGATCAAACAAGCCACTGAATTTTCCAAGGAATTTTGCTTGTAGTGAAGTTCGAACTTGCGAGTTTGGAAGAGTAAACCATGTACTTGACGACACATCGGACAATCCAAAAAAGGTTAAACATTGTCTTTCTTGAGTACTCCCTCTGTCCCAATTTATTGGTCAAGTTTTAGGAATCCAACTTTTTATGAATAGTACTCCAAAAAAGGTTAAACATTGTCTTTCTTGAGTACATGATTGACCAAAGAAAAAATATATATAAACTTTTCTTTACTAACTTTTTAAATTTACCCTTTATTTTAAGACAGCCAAAAAAAGAAAGGATACCCTAGGACGGAGGGACTATTACCTAACATACCTTATATTTTTTGAAAAGGCTACATACAATACACATCCCTTATTTGAGTGTATATATGATATACACTCTTATATAAAAGTTACGAATTTTATGTTAAAGTTATGAATTTTTTAGTAAAAGTTACGAAATACACCAAAATATTACAAATCATAGAAAATTTTACAAATCATATTGCTAAAAAGTTACGAAAACTAAAAATGTTACAATTGCTAATGAGATGAAAATAATCAAAAGTTAGAATGAAATAATAATGAAAGGTGAAAAACTGCTACTAATGTTCGCCGTCTGTGGGAATCGAACCCACGACCACGTGGTTAAAAGCCACGCGCTCTACCAGCTGAGCTAAGACGGCATTTGTACACTAACGCTCGATTTATTTTATGTAACGTATGACATTACAGAGAGGAATACAAGTTGTGCGAAGCTTGGCTGTATCGAAACGACCCCGTTTTTTTTTTTATGTTAGTTTGTAGTTGTATAGTCCCTACTCTCCAATGAGTTACCTGTGGGAACTAACTTCTGAAATTAGTAATTCATCATTCACGCTTTCTTCTAACTATAAGTGTAGACGTGACATATTTAACACGTAATTTCAGTTGCTGAGCTCCACCAACTGGAACATTGACAGTTTTCAGTTGTTTGGTTGATACAGGAATAGTATGTCTAAGAAGTATTCAAGCTCCTGTTTAAACTTTTTAGTCAGTAGTCAAGTGTTTTTCTACATAATGAAGAAGGAAAAATTGCCCAAACTAAAAACTGATATTGCTTTAGTCAGTCAAGAGTAAACATTTGAGCCAACCAATTTTCAAAAGTTAGGGACTTCACATGACAACTTTAAAAAAAAAGAAAAAAAAGATAACATTTGGATAACTAAACCAAAATGAGATCCAAATCGAGGCGAATGAACACTCTGGTCTTGCCAGGATTAATAACCATTTGCACAAGATACAATCTGACAACCAGTATGAGATATTGCCCTCCCACAGTAGATACTTTGCAGCAGTGTTTTAAAAACCAGACCGGATCGGTCGGTTCAAACGGTTGACCCGTCAACCGGAACCTCAGCCGGTCCTGTTTCACCTAATAACCGTTATGTTTCAAAAACTGGTGTAGAAAGTGAAAACCGGTTTATATTGGCGGTCGAACCGCCAACCCAGGAGAACCGGCACCTGGTTGATCGACCCAGACCGTAAAAATTTGTACTAGTTTTTGACGCGTGAGGACCAATGCTCATCGTCTGACACTAGCTTTTGTATTGGGCCCACGAAATAGCCCTTGAACAGTGGTCGGAGCAGGTAGGACTTAAAGGCTTCCTTACTTTTTATAAAGGAAAATGGGGCAAGGAGTTTCATTCCCAGCCGATGTGGGATTGGTGAAATGCCACTCCTCTTATTTCAGCCAACTTTCTGTACAAATATCTTTTTGTAGGCTTTTATTTGTAAATTATATATTTCTAATTTATATTTAATATAATTATGATGTCACAGTTCGATAGCAGTTCAACCAGTGACCCGTCCGCCTAGTCCCTTTTTCCTGTTCGTCCTCCGGTCCAGGTTTCAAAACATTGCTCTGTAGAAAATCATATCCAATAAAAATCCATTTATAAATCTGAAATACTTGTGTAATACTCCCTTCGTCCCAATTTGTTGTATCTATGTCCTTTTTTAGACGTCTCAAAAAATCGTCTATATCTTTCAATCTATAATGTTTTTTTATAGTCAATATGGATTTTGTTTGATAGATCTCAATTAATTTTTTAAAACAAAGATTTCGAAATTGTAAAAAATATTATAGATTATGAAATATAGATAATTTTTTGAGAAGTTTTAAAAAGAAAACAGGTGCAACAAATTGGGACAGAGGGAGTAGATGTTTAATCTCATTTATAGAAATTCCATACTGGGGCAGTTTGATACATGAAACATTGAATGGTTTCATTTTCGTATAGTTGCAATTCTATGATACATTATGTAGTGGGCCGAATATTATGGTAACCGGACCTTGGTCCAACCTTCTTGGGCTGAATGATAACGTGCAGCATGCCAATCTCTTTAACCGATGGAACAAACAATCATGGGTCGAATGACCTCCTCATCTCTTTTTGTATGGCCCATTGGCTTGATGAAACTCATGGGCCGAGTGACCCTTTGGGCCAAAGACCAAAGGAGAGACCCATTCAGCGTGGTCCAATATTGGGACACTTTAGGCTGAACAGTGTTGGGCCGAACAAAGTGGCGCAGACCGTTCCGTGTGCACCCAGAGGTGTCTTGATTTGGGTTTGGTAGTTTCTTTTATTGCCAGTTTCGGGTACACCTTCACAAAAGAGAGCTGGCCAGTCAAAATCCCATTTTATTTTATTATTGCTGATGTTGTGGTCTCTGATGGCGTGGCATCTACGAATGTCTGGGCCTGTTTTGGTTCCTTCCGATGTATTGGGCCTGCTACATCTGGGATACTTCTTGCATGATTTTGATTTGTATTGTGAAGACCTGGTCCGATTGCTACTAATCTATGAAGTAACGACACTCCTAGAAGCCGGCATGTCGCCAAGGGGATACGCCTGGACACGGCCAAAAACATACGGGACATCCCACGTGGTGTGCTCAATTAATTTAATTGGTTATTTTTGGGGGACATGAGACCGTGTCCGTGCTTGATAGCCACTAATTTGTTTGTTTTTTTTTTTTTATTTGTAAAAACAGCTACCAGCGAATCTGTTTGATGCAGTTTTTATTGCTGCAGGTTTTGAGTTTGCTTTGGCCTTTTGCTCCATTTTGTTTAAGTGAATTAGGGAAAAATTTTCTGTGAGGTGGAAACTTGAAAGAGTTGTCCTTAATCCTACACTGCCGTGTACACGACTTGTTCATGTATAATTTGATTTCTATAAACAAAACTCACTATACTAGCTAGTCGTCAGCAACAAAGACGAGTTTGTGAACCCCAACAGGTTAGCCCGGTGGTCAAGACTTAAAGACTTAGGAGTTTGTTCTCTTGTAAACTCTCAGGTTTAAACCCTCTCCGATGCTATCAACCCCTTTGGGCCGGTCCATACGGAGCTTTGCTCTGACTTTAATTGAGCTCCCGGAGATAAGCATTGAAATTAACCCCACATGATTAGTCTAGGTATGCGTAAACCAACTTGGACACACTCGTTATCAAAAAAATTAACGACGGGTTTGTGCCCACAAATTGTTTTTGGATTAAACAGATCACACCTATGCGTTTTAAGTGTTGCAAATTGAACACAATGCCATGTAAATAGACTGGAGCTACAAGAAAAGAAAAAAAAAACATGCGATATTGAAAAACGAATTAGCAGGAGTTTAAAGCTCACTAATAACAATTAACAATTCTGACTTTTGCCCAAAAAAGTAAAAAAAAAGAAGTCAATTGCCATTACCAATGCTATAGTTTGACATTGCGTCCTTTTTATATGTTGCTTATGTCAAATAATGACATAAGGTTAGGTGCATGGTGGTACAATTAGGGCTGGCCCTAAGCTCAGGGGTGTAAGGCGGTTTACTTAGGCCCCCAAATTTTGACCCAAAATAAGGGCTCCGAATAGGTACGCCGAGGTACAAGATATATATTTAATCTATCGTTTATGTAATCATTGAGTTAGGTAGCCTAGTGAAAAAGCTTAGTTACTTTATACAATAGGTACATAGTTCAATTCCTAGGCCTCTCTTTTCCGCTTCCATAACAATATTTTTCCCCTAGCCTCTCACATACTCACACTTTCAAAGAGATATTTTTTTGTATTGGTGAAAAAAATAATATGACCAAAAACTAGTTTTATTCAAAGCAACAAAACAAATCATAGGGAAAAAAATATTTAGTACCAAATAACTATCATTTTGAGGTTAGTTTTATTTTTAGGATAGTGCTAATGCCAAAACTGTTTTTGATTGTACCAAAACTCAAGTGCAACTCACACTTTCAAAGAGATATTTTTTTGTATTGGTGAAAAAAAATCATATGACCAAAAACTAGTTTTATTCAAAGCAACAAAACAAATCATAGGAAAAAAAATATTTAGTACCAAGTAACTATCATTTTGAGGTTAGGTTTATTTTTAGGGTAGTGCTAATGTCAAAACTGTTTTTGATTGTACCAAAACTCAAATGCATGAAATGCTTGTACTCATGTGTAAAATACAAACTCTTTATGCATTAGAGTTTTGGTACAATCAAAAATAGTTTTGGAATTATTACTACCCTATTTTTTATTGTTTTTTAAAAGAAAACATTGGGTCTAGACTCACAAGTTCGTCTTAGGCCTAGAGAATATCAGGGCTGACCCTGAGTACAAGCCATAGAATCTTAATTCACACCTGCCATGAACCTTCTCAAGATTTGCATTATATTTTCAGTAGTATTACAAAGAATTAAAAGAAAGGTAAAGTATAGCTCGCAGTATTAAAACTCATTTCCTTTGAGGAAAGAACTATATTTCTTACATTTTGCAGCAAAATTTCAAACATCGAGCCCAATACTGTCTGTTATCGGTCGATACACACAACTTCAATCATCACCAACATTTGAGCCAGAGCACTGCTCTTGAGAAAGGAAGGGAGGAAGAGCAAAAACAAGAAAAAAGTTGCCTTACTTGTAGCCTTTTGGCCGGCCCTGAAATTCCATACAAAAAGATAAAAAAACAAAACAAACAAAAAAGAGAAAAGTAAAAAAAAAAAACCGGTAACAACTTGACCTAGTGCATGCTTCTGTACACAAGCTCTTCCCTTTCTCTCTGCTGGCTTTGGTTTACTGGCTTATACTCATCCCCAGAAACAGATGATCTTTTGATGAACTCCAAACAATCTGCAATGGCTTCCGAATAGAACGAATTCGATTGGCCAAACGACCTTAGCCTATAATCAGAACGACATTTATTTTGCACAACCAAATTTTTCCTACTACCACTGTCTCTCCTGCGGCTAGAGCTTCGCGTAAAACCTTTCTTTATCAGTTCCAGTATATCTCCATACGTCGACTGCCATCTACTGAAACAACCAAACAAACAAAAGAGCTTGGCCCGTAGCCGGTAGACCGAAAACCTTCTTGGGTACTTCAGCTTGAAACATCTTTTCCCGCTGCCCGGTCGCCTTGTAATCTTATCATACCTCATCAGACCCATACTTAGGTTATCGGGTCCTGAATGACCGCTCAGTGACAAAGGAGGTAGGGGTGCAGAGACAGCCGGGAGGTTCTGTTATATTTATTTATTTATTTGTAAGAATTATGTATGTATTTATAAGGGAGGGGAAAGGGTTTTGGAGGGTGAAAGGAGGTGATTTTCAGGTGGGTGTGGAAGGAAGGAAGTTGGAAGGGTTTTTGGAGACTTTTTTGAGGTCTTGACTTAATTAATTATTTGAGAGGTTAGGTTAATATGATTGGAACAGGGGTTATAATATCAATTTGTTATGAGTGGAGGGGACAAATTATAAAGTTAATTTGTTAGTGTCTGTTTATGAATTAGGTGACTATAAAGTTTTTAGGTATAGGATTAGACATGATTTGGTAGCTTTGTGTGAATAATTAATTGTCTTTTGAATAATTTATAGAATCATACTCCATAATCCGAAACACATTCCCTTTTTTTTGGGGTTTTGCTCTGTTCATATTCCAATTCCTTATTAGCCAATTAATTAAAACTAGATCAACTGATCATGTGAGAGAGAGGATTGCAAGTGGGAAACGAGGATTTGAAACGATCTGTGCTAGCTGACTTGTTAAGAGCATGTGCACCAATGGCTGGGTAAACTAACTTGTAAACAGTGCAAATTTGTTTTTTACCTTCCAATTTTTTGCTTCCACACTCCACCAGGCTCTTTAAAATTTCCTCTCTATCCATAAAATATAGAGAATAGTACAAAGACAATGACATGTTATTGTGGAGAAAGGACAGAGGAGAGGGAAAGGATCAAAGGAAAATAATTTAAAAATGTATTGAGAGTGAACAATGACTAGGGACTTTTGGCAAGACACTGTAGATGGAGGAATAATGCAGAGGGGTTTAACAAGCCTGGTGCAGTGTGATTTTTCTCATTTTGGCTAGGAATAATACCTAAGATGCTCTTTTAGCTCGTCTTGTGCACATTCTCTAATCTTTTCTATGAATTCCCTACATGGGATTTCACAATTTGCCCCATCTAAAGATTGCAGCGTCCCCGTTGCATCCCATGGTCTTACAACTTTCACCTACCCATTGATGTGAGACAAATACCAATCACGTCAAGTTCCTTGAGCTGGTCTCATGCGGGAATCACCCAAGCACGACAAACATTTCAATTCCTCCCAAGCTTGTGGGCCTACACCAACGGTACTTCTGACTATTTTGTGAAATAGTATATATTTCACAAAAAATGTGTGTTTAAACCGTGATAAATAGAAAATATTTTGTCGCGAACGAGTGCAAAAAATATCCAGGGATTATCACTACGTAAAACTGAATTTATTATTAATATTAGTGATCAGCATATTAGCTGTCTTGTTCACAAAAATTTAGGTGCTAGAATATTATTAGGTATCTTAGGTCTAATCTAATAAAAGGCTCGACCCATTGGAGATGTCATTGTCGTACTTGGGTGGCCAACTTTCTCAATAGGTCACCTAGTTTTTTCTTATTCATTCTTGTGTTGTTTTCCATTATAAGACCAATGGGTTGCTCTTTGCCATCATCAATCGTTGAAATTCATGTCGAGTACAATCTTTTTTTCCTTTCGATAAACGGTGTCTTTGTCGTCTAGCGACTAATTCTACAATCATGAAATTAATGTCGTGATAAACTTTGAATATCCCTGAGAGTTAATTTCCAAAGGTCGAAGTCCAACCTACGAGTTTGGAAAGTTAATTTCCCACTCAACAAGTTGAATGATGAAAGGAGGAAATTAGGAGGGAAGATGACGCTGAAGTTTCAAGCCTCCATTTGTTGACCATTACATAATGTGATAATGGGATACAAGTAATCAAAGGGGAAAAAAAAAAGGGAGGCCGGTCAACACTAGTGGGGCACAAAGTCATCAATTTTAATAGGAAAAGAATTTTTCTTTTGATTTCCCTTCCTTTTGCTTAAGAATTAATTAAGGTTCATTTGAACGTAGGCTAAACGCAAAGACCCATTACATTTGAAATGAAAAGATGAAAAAGAAAAGTTGGTTTTTTTTTTTTCTTGGATGATGCAAGGCGTTCTGGAACAGTTTGCGCGCCCCTCAAGCTAACTCGAACAGCTGCTCCCACGGCTCTTTCACATGCCTACACTTAGTGTAAAGTAATTCCAAGAGTTGCCGGCAAGAAGAATTGAACCTGAGACTTCTCCTTAAGTCCCACGCCAAGACAACTTAGCTAACCGCTTGGGGTCAAAGATGAAAGAAAAGTTGGATGTGGGAACTTGTAAAAGAAAGAAATAACAAAGAACGACAGGAAACGATGTACAATAAATTATAAAAGCTTTCTACTTTTCCGTATTATTGAATGAGGAACATGAGAAAAATAACTGAGCATTAACATAGATGTTTGTCTGGAACAACTTGTACTGTATTTGGTTACCCCCATGAGAAATAACTCTGCATCCTCCAGGCAATTTCCATGCATATAGAAACAGAACAAGGATACAATACAGCATGATACGATACAATGCGAATACAATATACAAAAAATAAGGAACTTAAAATATCAAGATTGTGAATATTTTCTAGATTGTGAATATTTCAACATCCGAGAGTATCAATATCAGATATGTACAAATATAATACAAACAACTCCCATCTACAGAAGTATTTATAAGCAGGGTTGACTCCACCTTATATATAGTGGGGTCAGCCGACCCTATGACTCCACCTTATATCAATTGATTACAGTCCACCAACATTGGCTAATTTTTAGCCAATTATGAAATGGGAATTTTCTTATGTGCATTCAGACAGGGAACAAAGTAAGGAAATAAAAATAAAAGTATTGGACTCCTCTCTGCAAATTGTTTCGAACAATCAACTATCCTCTCCAGTAATTGTAGAACGATATTTCCAAGACAAAACCATATTAGCGAGACAACTCCGGCAATTGTCCTATACAGTTAGGAAAGGAAATCCTATTTCAAATAAAAAATGGCAAACTATGTAGGTCATCTGTCAACAGCCCATGGAAGTAGAGATAGGTAGGTAGGCTGAAGGATTCTGTGCCGTTATGCTGCTGAATTAAAAACAGCTTGTGGCTTGTGCACAGCGTGAAAGAATTGTGTACTACATTTTTTTTTTTTAATGTGTTCTCCTGAGATTAGTAGATAACTATCAAAATTTTATTTGCTTACTAAACAAATTTTCAAATATGTTGAAGCTTAGTGTTATCCCTAAAGGGACAACATACATGTTGTCCCCATTTGAGTTGTCTGTGCTCGGCAAATAACGGCCCAAATCAGTTTAGACTTAAATTCATAAGATTCTTTTTATAGTTTTGTGTCCCCTGCATTCCACGAGTGCCAAAGAGTATGTTTCGTGATTTTAACTAGTCTCCGATCAAGTGGCCATGAAAAACTTCAATCATGGCAAAAACCAAGTAGAGTGATAATTCAGCGATAGGCATCATGTACTCTCGTGCATTTGATAGAGTTTCTTATCTCTCTAACTCCAACTAACCATACCGACTTCCACTGAAAAAACAATACATTGAGTGAGAAAATCTACGTACTTACACGTCAAATATTTTTGTTTAAAAAAAGTAACCCTCTTTTTCTTTTTTCAAACAAATTCACGTTTGGCCATTTTTCCCCCCTTATTAGTTACTACATTTCTCCTCCCCTTTTCAGTCTTCCACCACACAAGCTCAACGGTCCAAAAATAAGAGTGAAAATTCCATCTTTTACGCATGTGGTTGTAGAATATTTAGAGTTTCTCCTACTTAGTTTCTTAGATAATACTAGTGTAAACTCGTGGAAGATACCAGAACACCGGTACCCAAACAATTTGGAAACTTCCACGTACGTTTGTTCCTATCAAGAAAACAAGTCTAATTATTCAGCGCTCCCGGGAGATATAGTAGTCATTCTTATGTGTTCCATGACTAATATATAAACCCCAGTAAAATTTGTGGTACCACAGTGATCCGGAACACCGTGTGAACGATACTCCAAAACCACTGACAAATAACTACTTAAGAAAACAGAGACCGGCTATTTCTTCAACTGTTGGGATTTATTGGTGGAAGATGGTGACTTCTCCATTTAGATTTCCCTTCCTATTACGAATCACCAGATGAGGTGGCACGTTTAGGGAAGCCTCAAGTGGCACCCTCATAATAGAAGTGGACGATACGAAAAGTTTGAACTTTGAATCCTTATTTCCATGGGTAGTCGGTTAGGGTAAAGACCAAAGTTCAAATGTACTACTCACTCCCTCCGGATTTGTTAGTGCACAGACATACTTTTTCAAGGACCTCGAGGGTGTTGTGCAACCATTGCGCGGCTGCGCCGGCCTTGTTCCGACAATCGAAGTTCACCGCATATAGTTCATCGAGTACTACACATGTACCAAAAATCAACTCGATCAGATACCTTTAAATACTTCATCAGAACACAAATAACCTGAAAAGAAATGGAACATAAATGGACACAAATATTGGATCACAACCACTTTTTCAAGTTTTTTGTGTTCCAATAAGGCACTTAAAGATATTCGATTGAGTTGATTTTTGGCACGCTTGTAGTACTTGATGAGCTCTACGTAGTGAATGTCTCCGATCGCTAGAAAGATGCTAGCTTGGCCTCGCCATAAGGCTGCACAGCACGGTGTTGTGCATTAAGGTGCACAACACCCCCCAGACTCCCTTTTTCAAGTTTAAAAATATTTGCCCATTTTCAAAAGTCAAAGGATAAAGTAGGGGAAACTTTTGATGATGTGAAAATAACAAACACAAAAAGTAATGGAAAAAAAGTTGAAATCCCCAAAACGGACCAATAAATCTGAACGGAGGGAGTATTTTATTTCCAGAGGGCCAAAGAAAAATTAGTTCAGCTTAACGTTGTATATTGTTGTCAATGTCTATAACTCGGTATGCGGTCCAACAAGATAATTCGGTAGAACGATCTTGCCATCCATTACTAGAACGTTCCATTAAAGTTGGAACAAAAATCCAACTAAATTAGTCAAAGATAAAAGCTCATAGCAAGAGGGAGGATGTTAATAACTACGCCAGTGAAGGTATATATGATGGCTGATTTGATTTGTTGATTGCAATTAGGTTCACTTGTTATGTCCGGACGCATTAGTACATCGTTTTCACTTTTGGATTCTTTGAGCCTTTAGATTGACTACACGATAATGTTTGGACATATCAACCTAACACCTTTTCAGAATAAAACTCAAGTTTCAATATAGACCCAAAAGGAAAACTACACATGACAAACCTCGATTAATTGAAGGCCAAAAGCTAGGCTGCAAATTCTACAGATTTTATATTACCTATACGCATCGGTCGATCGATCAGAACCCTCTGTAAGATCACCACCACCTGAAGTAAAACTCTCATAATATTTTCTCTCCCCTAATGAAATATGGAAAAAAGAAAAATCTGAAGAAAGCAAATAAACAGGGGGAATGTTGAATGATACAACATATGGACAACAAAGAAGATAAGTTTGAAGAGGGATGAGGCAGCGAAAGTGAAGCACTGATCAAAGAACTCTCAAATGAAGATCAGCAAAGCCCACCCTTGCTTTGTGCCTCTCGAAAAGGTCTTGAAGCGCTTCAACAAACAGATTGTGCACTTCATTCACCTTCAAAAAGAGATCATGAGGCAATCAAACACAACACATAATATACCATTTAGTCCCGTCAAATAAACGGACCCATATGGTATTCCAAGAAAAGAGCAACATAAAGGAATAACCAAAGGAAAATATAGAACCTCGAGTAAGGTGAATTGGGAAGGGGTGTTTGGGAGTCTCATTTTTAGTTTTTTATTTTCAATTTCTTGGCCTTTTGGATTATGGTCATAATGTATTTTGAATATGGTAAGAGTGTTGGGGAGAAATGTGCAGAGTGCATTTTGTTACAAGAGTACAAGAAGAAAATGAGAAATGAGAAAAGCTTCTCCGGAGCTCATTTTCAGTTGTTGCTCCAATTGTCAAATTTTGAGAATTCATTTTTCCTAAATATGTTTTGGGTTTTGTCGGCCAAACAGCCAAAACTTGAAAATGAAAAAAGGTATCGGCCAAACAGGAGCTAATAGCCAAAGTAACCTTTTCTTGTACACGATTTACTTCACGCATTTCACATTCATATTTGGAGAGGGGCTGTTCAGTTCTGATATTTTACTTCAAATATGGAGCTAAACGCCTCTCCCATAGTGAAGTCTGAAGGTGTCAACATGGATAGATAAATACTTGGTAATTGAATATATACACGATGGTGTAATTAGCTTGAATACCTCTTCAATGGTGGGTTGTGGATTTTGCTTAACTTCAATTGGTCGACCAACCACCACATGCATTGGACGCTGAAACGGTATAGGAGACCTGCGATGGAAGAATCACAAGACACAGTCTAACAGCTCTATAAAACGGGTGCTCATTGCAATACAAACCTGAAATCCTCATTACTATAGTTAGATTTCGCTGAAAAAGAGGTCTTGGAACAACCCGTTCCTCTACCTCCTTTTCCATCAGATTGAGCAAGGAGTTTAGTTGCCGACTACTTGCATACAATCATCCGAGGGGGCATCTCAAAGTTCTTACTACGACGTTTTGTGGATCAACTGTTAACTGACATGGATTTCTTTGTTTCCATGCGATAATCAGTGCCCTGCAGTATTCAGTATCTAGAGTGGTTTCGCAACCATCCAGAAGATTAATAGAGGAAAATTTGGTCTCGGCTTCAGTCATTGAAGCAGATATTACGAAAGAAAACAATTGGTAGACGAGAATGATTTCTAAAAACAATATGTACGTGAAGAACATAAGGTCGACGTACCCAAATATTCCCCAGAAGATAATCGGGCTGAATTTGATAGCCCTAGATAACTGTACATATAGAGTCCCTTCAGGCTTCCACCATTTAAAGACCTTTGACTGCAGAAAAAATTGGAAAGAGAGAACATCTTTGTCCAAATCACTAGAATAAACGAACATACGAATCAAAAGTTCACAAGATCAATGTGGTGGACAAATATAGGTGATGGGCTCTAGCATTACACAAGTGGGGCCATTACAACAAACTGATTCCAAGACGGATACATAAGAAAGCATACGCTAATCATAGAAATAGGGGTATAAATATCACCACGAGAATTCTGATCCGCCTCACTGCTGCCTACAAAAAAATGGGAAACGAAGAAAGAAACAGAATGAGTACCTGACCGAAACAAAACACTGGAACCAAGGGTCGGCCTATCTCAATGGCTATCCGTACAAATCCTCTTCTTGACTTGAGGAAGGCAACCTACAAAATACAGACACAAGTCACATAACAACTTCACATGTATTCAAGGAAAAGCCAAGCAGAAGACGCAATCTATCAACAGTCGATGAATTAGGTGTCTCAAATTATAAATCTTCAATCATGACAATGAGTTAAACCTCAGAATTGTGTTCCATATGAATTATCTCTTGGACTCCACCAGGCACCAAGATGCAGCTATAACCATCTGCCAAGAGGGAGACAAAAGTTTTTCTTGTGGCAGGGGATAGTCCCAACCAAGTCCACATATGCCTTAGAAAAGGTGTGTAGAACACCTGAAGTTTTTTTTTGGTTGAAACAAGGAATAGTCAGTCACTGAAATGGATTCAAGAGAATGACTCAATTATCTCGAACGAGTTCGAATATGAAGGGTGGCATTCTTACAGCAGTACTTGCGAGGACCTTAATTTTGGGAAGAGGCATAAAACCTGAGAGGTCAGCAAGCATAACGACACCAATAGGCAAAACTGAATGTGGCTCATATCCAAAAACTGCATGAAGTAAAACCATGTTTAGTCAGTGTGGAGCCTCCTTTCTCCGATTGCTCTTTGCGGCGGTGAATGGAGATGGGATTTGTAGAGTACGACGCAGCGGAATAAACAAAAATCTTTTATTGTGTATGCTAACTCTTGTACATACACTTCGCACTCACGTCACTTGACAATACTCACACGAAGATACATATGACTCTTATTTGACACTTACAATATCTAAGCACACTCTTTGTGCACACTCATTAGGTGGTCTCTCCCCCACTTGGGTACTCTCCCAACCAAGGGGTGGTTTTCATCACCACCAAGGTGGTACTTCCTTACCACACCTCACAAATGAGGCCTTCCACTCTTTATATAGCCATCCACCTCCTCAATGGACGGCCAAGATCATTCTCATCCAACGGTTGATATTCTTCATCTAGAATCCTCCTAGAAAATATATTCTCCTCCTCACACCTCCACAACATTCTAGAACTCTCCACACAAGTCTAGCATGTAGTGGAGTCTTCCATAACCTTCTTGAATATTCCGGAACCTTCTTGAATATTCCGGAACTCTCTAGGTTCCTCCATTTCTAGAATCTTCCAGAAATATCTAGAACATTCTAGACCATTCTAGATTTATCTAGATTATTCTTCGACCTTCTAGAGAGTTCTCCATTATTCTAGAATTCTCTAGAATACCCTCGAACCTTCCGGACTATTCTAGAATTCTCTGTTCTATTATGGAGGATTCTAGATCCATGATCTATGGAGAGTCAAGTGTTGACTCTCAACACTGCCCCTCAACATTGACTCTCCATCTTATGCTTTGACAAACTCTTCTTGCTTTGTCCTGCACGATCATTAACCTTGTTTTATTTTGTTTCTTCCTGATGTTAATACGATATCAATCCTAACCGTTCTTCGTGTCGGTCCCTGAACGATTTAGTGTTGATATCACTCTTTTAACCACAAAATTGTTGCAGATAGTCTTGATCATTCATCGTGTCGGTGCCAGAACAATCTCGACAACCTTTCACAATCCCATAAGAAACTCCATGCTTCTGTTGCACAACTCTGATCGTGCCTCCATGAACAGTGCTTGGCGAACCGAGCTTCGCAATCCTGAACCACATTCTACAGTCCTTCCAACGACGTCTTCAAACACGGTCCCCGGCTGTGACACCCTTCACAATCTCCGGCTGATCTCACTAAACACGGCCTCCCCGTCACATTCCCACAGTCCCCTGCTGTGGCCTCACCGACGGTCCCTAGCCATCACACTCTTCACAGATCCCCACTGTGATTCTGCGAATGACGTGTTGGCATAAACTTCCGGATTGCCTCGATCGAACTCAACCTCTTTCGATCGACCTATAACAAACCATCACGCCTCCATAGTCGACATCTTTGGCGGCTTCACTTTAGGTAGCTTCAAACCTACAACATGTAGCCCTCTCAATTGGACTCTCGGACTTTAACTCGACCTCCTAGCGTGAACTTCTTGGCCAGACCTACCAAACACTCGATCTGCTCGTTGCCAAACTGCTCCTTATTTCCCAATGTTCGTACCCGCTCTGATACCACATGTAGAGTACGACGCAGCGGAATAAACAAAAATCTTTTATTGTGTATGCTAACTCTTGTACATACACTTCGCACTCACGTCACTTGACAATACTCACACGAAGATACATATGACTCTTATTTGACACTTACAATATCTAAGCACACTCTTTGTGCACACTCATTAGGTGGTCTCTCCCCCACTTGGGTACTCTCCCAACCAAGGGGTGGTTTTCATCACCACCAAGGTGGTACTTCCTTACCACACCTCACAAATGAGGCCTTCCACTCTTTATATAGCCATCCACCTCCTCAATGGACGGCCAAGATCATTCTCATCCAACGGTTGATATTCTTCATCTAGAATCCTCCTAGAAAATATATTCTCCTCCTCACACCTCCACAACATTCTAGAACTCTCCACACAAGTCTAGCATGTAGTGGAGTCTTCCATAACCTTCTTGAATTTTCCGGACGTCGCCGGAAACTTCCGGGCTATTCCGGAAATATCTAGACTTCTCTAGAATGCTCTGGAATCGTCCAGAATATGCTAGAGTCTTCTGGACCTTTCCGGAATGTTGTGGATTATACTAGACCATTCTAGGCTCTACTAGAATGTTCCGGAATATTATGGACCACACCAGAGCTTTCCGGATGTTACAAGAATATTCCGGAATATGATGGAAGCTTATGGGCTCCACTAGAAGCATCTAGAGGCATGGAGTGATGAGTGCTTCTAGAACTATCCATTGGTGCCTATAAATAGAGGCGAGGTCCTCATTTGTGGGTATGCAATGCATGTGAATGCAAGTGAAGGCAACAAAGAGAGACTCCAAGCAAGTGAGTGAGAGTCCAAGTGTGAGGTGTCCAAGTACTAAAAGAGTTTGTGTCCAAAGTTAAAGTGTCTTCCTAGATTGTGTGTGTACTACCTCTTGTGTGCAAGAGAGTCTTCCACTGTGAGTGATAGTGTGTGTTGTTGTACACAACTTAAGTGTACAAGTTCTTGTAATCAATAAAATTACCTTTGCTTCTTGTGTTCACACTTGGACTCTCACTCACTTGCTTGGAGTCTCTCTTTGTTGCCTTCACTTGCATTCACATGCATTGCATACCCACAAATGAGGACCTCACCTCTATTTATAGGCACCAATGGATAGTTCTAGAAGCACTCATCACTCCATGCCTCTAGATGCTTCTAGTGGAGCCCATAAGCTTCCATCATATTCCGGAATATTCTTGTAACATCCGGAAAGCTCTAGTGTGGTCCATAATATTCCGGAACATTCTAGTAGAACCTAGAATGGTCTAGTATACTCCACAACATTCCGGATAGGTCCAGAAGACTCTAGCATATTCTAGACGATTCCGGAGCATTCTAGAGAAGTCTAGATATTTCCGGAATAGCCCGGAAGTTTCCGGCGACGTCCGGAAGACTCCGGAAAATTCAAGAGAGGTGGTGATGATCTTTCAACACTCCCCCTCAGCACCAACTCTCTTAACTCTACCTTACTCTTTATGCCAAGCTGCTTTCTGAATTTGCTGAGCTTAGAATTGCTGAGTCTCTCAGTAAAGTTGTCTGCAACTTGGTTTTTGGTCTTTACGTGGCTCTCCTCTATCTCTTCCTTAGCCAACGCAGCATCCATGTATTTCGGATTCGGCTTCCTTTGCCGGGTAGATCTCCTTGGTGGTGGATTGTTTTCTTCTACCTCTTGTTGACTTGGCCGATCCTCTTCTGGACTGCTAAAATGTACTCCGGTCTGCCATGGGCTCATAGGCTTTTCGGGCGTGCCGGACGAACTAGGCTCTTGCTCACCATCACCTATTGTAGGTGTCAGCTCCTTAATTGAATCAGGAGATTCTTCTCCCTCTTTTGTCTCCCCAAGTTTCTCTTGCAAAAGATCTTCTAAATCTCCGAGTTTGGATGACTCCACCTTTTTGCGCGACCACCATGACGAAGCTTCATCAAAGACCACATTCCTTGATGTGTAGCAGACCCGGTTGTAGAATTCGTAACATTTCCACCCTTTCCTCTCACTTCTTTGTAGCCCACGAAGATGCAACGAATACTTTTTTATCAAACTTGCTACGTAAGTGATCCGCACAAACATTAGCATACACATCCGGGACTCGAAGTGACTTCTTTGTGGGCGGTGTGGACCATAACTTCTCATAGGGTGAGACAAAGCCTGAGCTTTTGCTGTGGTAGCCTATTGATCACATGAGCTGCCGCCTTCATGCATTACGCCCAAAACGACTGGGCACATTCTTTTTCAGATGTAGCATGCTCCGGCAAATCTCTCGCAAGGTGTCGGTTTTTCCTTTCAACAACGCCGCTTTCTTTGTGGAGTACACAGGCAGGTCGGTTGTCGCCTGGATTCTACACTCCTTTAGATAATCGAGAATTCATCCGGCGTATACTCTCCACCATTATCCGTTAAGTAAGCATCGTAATTCTTTTTCGAACTCACTTTCGACCTTCTCACAAAACTCTTTAAATTTTGATAGAGTTTCTGACTTTTGTTTCATGAAGTCTACCCAAACGTACCTTGAGTAGTCGTCGATGAAGGTCACCATGTAGCGCATGCCACTAATCGATGCTTGTTTTACCCGCCCAAACACATCAGAGTGAACAAGCTCTAGGGTTCTTTAAAGCTCACGAACTTTGACTCCACATACGGCAATTGATGTGCCTTGCCATATTGACATCCCGCACAAATCATGTCTTCTCCGAACATCTAGGCGGGAAGATCTTTGAGCATAGCCTTCTTCATTATGATCTTTAGCTACGATAACTCCACGTGCCCCAAGCGTGCATGCCAGAGATCTGCAGTCTCATTCTTTCTAGTCTTATCTACGTAAGCTGATTCAGCTGACATTACGTAGATTGACTCCAGACGTCGTCCTTTCATGATTGGTGTACCCATTGGCTTAAGGCTTTTGTACACCTTAACGTCTTTTGGGCTAAATACCACATAGTTACCCGAGGACGTTAGTTGTGAGACTGACAACAAGTTTTTCTTCATCCCTGGCACATGATAGACATCTTGTAGCTTAACCGGCTAGGGCTAAACCGAGGATTGATAACGGTCTTACCAATGTGAGTTATCGGCAACCTTGAGTTGTTTGCCGTTACCACCACCCGATCTCCTTTGTATGCGGACAAATTAGACAGCTTCTTCTTATCTCTAGTCATGTGATTGGAACACCCTGAATCAACAATCCAATCATCACTGTAGTTGATGGCTCCCCGGTTGGGCACTGCAGTAAGGGCCATTTCACTCTTCTCTGTCACTATCGAAGAAACGTCTACTTCTTCAGTGACTGAGTTAGATTGCTCTGGAGGTTCATCGAAGTCTATCTCCTCTTCTAAGCAATCTCCTTCAGTAGGCCCGGACATCGCAAAGGATGCTTGAAGGTCCCACTCTTCTTCACTGTCTTCTTGGTGATTTTTAGAAGTCACCAAGTTCCCTTCTGTTAATTTATTCTTGAACCGACAATTTTTTTGAAAGTGCCCTTTCTTGCCGCAGTTGTAACACCTTATGTCATACATGAGGAGTCGAATTGTATGCCGTCGTCGTATTCTACGGTTTGGTTAGACTCCCGCTTGAGGACTTCTCCCATGTTGAGGTTTGGTGCCATCTTCTCTATTCTTAGGCTTCCCATTACTTTGTCCGCCTTTTTTGTTTTGCTGTCGATAATGTCCGCCCTTCTTGTTGTTGCTGTAGAGTGCCTCCTCTTCATTCTTTATCGACACTCCAGCCATCTGCTTGCATAAGCTTTCTTGATTGGCCAATAAATTCTCTAAATCTATTAGAGTTGGTTGAGTTGGCCAACCCCGTATTGCCGTGATATACGCATTATACTCGGGCTTCAACCCATGTATAATTATCCTCCTCATCCTTTCCTCATTAATATTTGATTTAGGATCGAGGTCCGAAATCTCACGGCACAAGTCCTTTATCTTTGTAAAATACTCGCTTATGCTTTTACCTCCTTGGGTGGTAGACATCAACTCATTTTCCAAGTACTGGAGCCGAGCATCATTTGTTTTTGAGAACAATGATGCAAAGGTGTCCCACGCCATCTTTGGTGTGTCGTCATCCCTAATTCGCCCGAGCAACTCATCTTCAATGGTTGTCTTGAGCACGTACATCGCCTTCCCGGCCTTAATCTTCCATTTTCGGAGTGCTTCAACTTCCTTGGGTGGTTGGGTACTATCTCCATTAACAACCTCCCACAAGTCCTGCCCTTCAAGATAGGACTTAATGCGACTCCGCCAACTCTGATAGTTGTGATTGTTCAATCTTGTAATCCCACTAGTTGTGTTCACAAGATCCGCCATCGTGACTTGGTGGGTCTCTCTCTTCTTTCACCAAGAAAGACAAACAAGCTTCACAGTCTCCAAACTGTGCACGATCTCTTAAACAACCGGTCCCAACCGACTCGGCTCTGATACCAGATTGTAGAGTTTGAACACAACAAGCAAAGGTAATTTTATTGATTACAAGAACTTGTACACTTAAGTTGTGTACAACAATACACACTATCACTCACAGTGGAAGACTCTCTTGCACACAAGAGGTAGTACACACACAATCTAGGAAGACACTTTAACTTTGGACACAAACTCTTTTAGTACTTGGACACCTCACACTTGGACTCTCACTCACTTGCTTGGAGTCTCTCTTTGTTGCCTTCACTTGCATTCACATGCATTGCATATCCACAAATGAGGACCTCACCTCTATTTATAGGCACCAATGGATAGTTCTAGAAGCACTCATCACTCCATGCCTCTAGATGCTTCTAGTGGAGCCCATAAGCTTCCATCATATTCCGGAATATTCTTGTAACATCCGGAAAGCTCTAGTGTGGTCCATAATATTCCGGAACATTCTAGTAGAACCTAGAATGGTCTAGTATACTCCACAACATTCCGGATAGGTCCAGAAGACTCTAGCATATTCTAGACGATTCCGGAGCATTCTAGAGAAGTCTAGATATTTCCGGAATAGCCCGGAAGTTTCCGGCGACGTCCGGAAGACTCCGGAAAATTCAAGAGAGGTGGTGATGATCTTTCAACAGGATTGTTGCCTACTCTTGTACAGCACCTAGGCCTGCACACTTGAGCAAACCGTTAGCACCGGACTGGACCGTTGAGTCCAGAACGGTACTCCGACGGCCAAGTAAGTGAAAGAGATTCAAAGCAATGTAGATTTAGGGTTATTGAAAGTGTTTCGCGCGTACCTCTTGAAGGAGATGACTTCTACCTTATATATGCGGACTTCTGGCTTGAGCTCCAAGCTTAGGCATGCTCATCACGTGAGATAACCGCTCGGGTGACGTCACAATGACAAGCCCTGGGGAAGGCACCACGAACGTATGCCTCCAATACCGGCTTGACACGTGTCATAACCGTTCGGCTGACGTCATCCGTCATGATCGCGGTTTGTTACAGGCACGTGCTGCATTAACTGCATTGCTGACTCAGCATAAAGGTTCCTCGGCGCACTAACGGTTCGGCCAGCATTAGGAAAAAGGTTAAGCGAACCCTTCGGGTAATCTCCGAGACCTTTACGACAACCCTTGGGAGCTTGTCTAATGAAGCATGTATAGACGAGGCTTCGGTAATGATCCGAGACGAGGGACCGAAACCCCCGCTTGGCATATATGCACACTCCAAGCTACGTATCCGAAGAGTCCCATCCATGTCAACCTTTCGGAGATTAACATGGTGGTGTCTCGTTATATGAGCAGGGTTCTCAATATTACCGGACCCCCACAGTCAGCTGTACTTGACCAACAACAAATATTCCCTCCGTCTGCTTTCGCTGGTTCTGTCTGACGTTTCCGACTTTTTAAATGCATATCAACCTTAAAAAGTTACCTTTGATTTTCAATATTTTCCCTTCATCCTCGCCTCAAACTATTTTTGAACACTATGAAGGTTAGTCTTTGGAATTTAAAACCTTTTTTGCTCGACTTTTCAAAGAGGACTAATGTTTGAGACATCCCAAAATAGAACGGAGGGCTGACATTAACTGCAGATGGAGTAAATTCATTACCGGAGTAATAAACTAGAGCCGCAGGGGAAAACCAATAAGAAAGGACTATACAATTATGCAACATAAACATAAATCAGATACAAAATGCCACCCTTGCAAACCACATTGGAATCTATATTCCTTCTTTTGAGAAAAACTTTCCTCAATGCCTTAGTTTGGATTCTTGGAAACAAAACCAATTTTCAAATGCACAAAAAGAGATAACGAGTTAATGATGGAAAAGGACGAAAAGTTCACCATAGGCCTGGTTCGGATCGAAAGCTTCCATATCCTCGACGTGAAGAGTCAATGGAAAGTAACCACAAACATGCTTGCAAACATACCTGGAAGTCATAAATGCATCATTATTGTTTTCTCAGAACTAACACAAGTCTTGACTTAAAATATGAGAGAACAGACAAGCTTTTCTTCATTAGGCTTTTGTGGAGAAATGGATGGAGGGTTTGAGAATTGATTCACACATATTCAACCTAAAACCAATGGACAATAAAAGAGTAGCCAGTATATTATATTATTTAAATTATCTTTACCAAGAGTGGTTGCTTAGGTAACAAAATTTGGACAAGTCAAACAGACAGGCAGATCTTGGCCACAGACTTGGCTCGTGAACTTAGCTCTTAACACTTTTTACCCAAACCACAATTGATTTGCAACACATATCGTAGCTTGCGGACTATATTATCCAAGCTTGGATTGCCTAAAATAGTGACAAGGAAAAAGTTAACACTCTCACTTTGGAGGTGATAAACATACAAATATGCACCGTCAGAGACTTGACCACAAGGTCGCAAGATCTAACTCTGATATCCTGTCCACATGGGCACCGTAGATCTGAATCGGACGTACTTATTTGGAAACTTGTGGCGTCCAACCTAGGATTAACTATATTAAACCGCTGAGAATGGATTAGGGTCACGTGAAAGTAAAAAATGCTAAATGTAGTGCACCCCACAGTAATTTATCTTGCTATCCTATTGTCATGATTTGGCATATTTTTCTTTGGCACCAAGTACGGCATTGCAATTTCTCCCACTTCATATTTAGTTCCATTCCAAAATGAGATGATGAGATGACTTTAATTCAAATGGTTTGGATTTGAGGTTGTGCAAAAAGCGGCACCCGTATCGGTACAACACTGCTATTTTTTTTCGGCTTATTGACATTGTTGAAAAGCAAAAAAGATCTTCACTTCTCTAAACTTGAATCCCTCCGGGAATTTATAATGCAAACACAGTCTTGAGAGTTAAAATAGTAACAAACCTTGATAGTTTCCTGCCCCATATGCTTTTTTCATCAATTGGAATCAGCATTGGTACCATAAGCAACCCCAATACTCTGAAAGACAAACAACACAAAACTGTTCAGTCATGGAGGCCTACCACGACAGGAAAAGAAAACATGAAATGTATTCTAAGGGTGAGACATGAAATTGTATTCGAAGGGTGAGAGTCACCCGATACACTATTTGAATATCACCCGTCGAATGCATTACTATTTGAATATCACCCGTCGAATGCATTTTCATATTTTGTTTTCTTGTTTCCAACACTTTCCTTTAGTCATGTATCATATCGAGAGAGAAATTATTTGGTGGCCCCATGTGGTGCCCAATGCCCCTCCCCACCACAAATATTACTGTAAGTCACAGAAATGCATAAACCCCAAAAAAATGTACGGTTGTACGGTGGAGATAAGTGTTGATGTATCAAGTGGCGGTGCCCAAAAGTATCGAGATTTCAATAAGGAGTATACTTAAAAAGCAGGGGGAGAGAGAGAGAGAGAGAGAGAGAGAGAGAGAGAGAGAGAACGAACACGAAGAATTTGGGGAGAGAAAGGAAAAGGAAGGAAGCCAAGACGATAACGACGTTGAAGTGAATAGCTCCAAGCCATAAAACCAGGGCCAGAAAAGTTTGAAACACTAAGCCTTGTGAGCCCCTGAGCTCCGTCAGCGGCGGCGGCGCCTCCATGACTGACGGCGGCTGTTGCTGGATTCCGTTAGTCTCCTCCGTCTCCATCAGAAAACACCTTTCGAGTTTGAACCAGAAGTGATAAATAATAACCACTCGGTCCGACAACTATACAAGAGGTTGATTTCAGAGCGGTTGTGCTGATGGAGTTACGGTACTCACACACTTGTAACCCACATGTGATCCCATTTCGTGGGCCCAGTGGGAGGAAACTGTGGCCCCCTTACAAACCGCTTGTTTGTAGAGAGTCTAGAGACCGCAATGGTGAATTTGACCGGACCAAGAAAGGGATTTAGTCGAGTTGTGCGTAAGATGATCCGAACATCTCTAACCACTAAAAAAAAGAGAGATGGCGATGGTGGATTTGAAGTTCAAGCTGGACACTATACTTTTGTAGTGCCCCCAAGCATGGACCCTCCAGTTCATTAGTAATATGAAAACATTGAACCTATCTTAAACATTCAAAAAATCATAATGTTCAGACATTGGTAGGCAAATAATTGATATACATTTGTTCTGGCCAAATAAAATGGTGGAGCCATTTTTTGGCTGCTAGCCTACCATTGGATCCCTGGAAAATGAACCCGGGGGCCTCTAGTGACTTTCTTACTAGAGGCGTGCTGTGAGTAATCGCTGCCATTCATTCTCTTTTGGATGGTTCATATTTACTCATTACAAGTGTGTAGTGAGTAAGGTCACTACACACCCCAGATCCCAGTAAAATGCCCCTCAAGTCAATTTTTTGCTTCAGCAACACGTTTGGCCCAGTATTGGAGGTGCTGCTTTTGAGACGATCGAGTAAAAAATAGCTTTGGAGAGATTTCAGCTCAAGAGAGGGAAGACAGAATAAATAAACGGGTCACTGAAGACACTTTTCTCATTTTGTACTAGGAAAATAGAATTATGTGAGCAACAACTAATCCCAACACAAGAAGTTCATTAACTTTTGTTTGTGACAACTCGCACCAATAAAGTTGGCTAATTTTTATGCTAAACTTGTTTTATATCCAGGCCGCTCTCAAATGAGCTTCAATCAAACTAATCACTATCAAAGTTAGAGCAATTGGTACTTTGCGTAGTCGTGAATTGCATATAAGTTTGTTGAGTGAATTTTGAGCCCAGATTACAAAATTTATTAACATGCAATCGTTACCAAAGAAGCAGGTCTCCAACGATCTTTGAACGAGAGAACAAGACCAGTTCAACTGGCATACTTCGTATTACAACCACACTCTGGTGCAATATGCTTAAAAATCTGCCGGTACAAAGAGAAGTCAAAGTATGCATTCATCAAAATTTCGAACCCCTGTTATACCACCGTACACCACAAACATCCTTCAGGTGGACAAAGATTCAACAAATTTAGTTCATCTTGCTTACAAACATGATTAGCATTAATAAGAATCAGGCCCCTTTCTCTCATTATCTAAAGTCTTAAGCAAACCATAGTAGCAGATACTCTAACCTGAGAGCCACCAAAATAAGTTCCAAATCTCCCGAAAACTGCCAGAGAAACCAATGCCACTGCTGCAGTTAACCATCCACCATACTGAATTGTGAGAAAAAGCATAGCAAGCAATAAAGGTGCAATAGACCAGCTCAGAAAAGCCAAGGCCTATGCAACCGGAGCCTTGTATGGTCTTGGCAGCGCTTCCCTTTCACTTTCTTCATCCTCTTTCCCTTGGATAGCAATTTTTGTATCACCAGTCATCACTTTCATCATTGGCCATTTTGGAGAGGCAAAAACAAGGGGAGAGCTTCAACAAGCGGTTAAGCTAGTACTTTTGCTCAAAATACTGTGTCAAAGTGCAATGGATGATCACAGGGATTCCCCTTTTCTCCTCATTTCCAGACGCATGATCACTTGGGTGAGTTGGGTTCCGTTAAGGATGATAATTTGTGCACCAATGTAACTAGAGTGGTGAATCTGATGCCACTGCCCATAGAACATTAGTCCAATAAAACAGGACGGTGTAATATAGGAGTATTTCGTGTTCAGTGTTTAGTATTAGAATGGAGAGATGAAACAAGTCTACTTGCCTATCCAAACCATATGTAGTTCTTTCATGACAGCAAGAAATACTTATAGGTCAATCTACTTCTACACCCCGAAGATTTTTGTACTAGCACAAAATCCAATGCATGAGTAGAAAGAATAGAAGTAGAAGTAGTATATTTTCAAATTGTCACACAAATTAAAGTGCATAGGTGACATATTCAAGTGAAGCAAATTGAACAGGAAATGAATTATACAAGGCCAGAAAGGGTGGATGTTCAATACTAATTATTATTGGCAATGAGCCTGTGCCGCAAACTTGGCTCTACTTATAGCCATCCCTCCTGTCCTGTTCCTCAGCCTCCTTGTTAGCCACTTGAACCGATTTGAACCACAAAAAGGCCTATATTCAATAATCTGGTTAGCTAAAGAAGAGATACACACGAGTTTTATGTGAAAGTTGTACATTTCACTATAACAAGAAATCTGAACTTCACATTCGCTTGGGCAGTTAGGCATATGCTGAGATTCATAAATTCTCTTCTTAGTCGATGATAAGCACACAAATGTTAACATTAGCGCTCCTTAATTTGCGCTCGCTAAGTCTGTTTATATTATTACTCGGAGTTGAATGCTCTATTTGGAGGATAATTACATAATTTACATTAAACAGGGATTATTTCGGCCGTTAGATCCAATGCACAACTTAAGGCATGGAAGCACTAGATTATTTTCCTGGGGGACCCACAATTACCCTACACGGCAGCACTAGGAATTTGTATAGGCAGAGTTGCTGGGAGAAGGAATGAGGTTGCACTTGGTCATTGAACTTTGGTGGGGCCCCCCAACTAGTAATTTGGTACATATGCAAGAAAGGGCAGTAGCAGCAAATAAAAAGAAGACAAATTTGGCCAAGGTCGGCAGATCTAAGGAAAAGAAGGAAAGGGTTTTCTGGCTTCAACAGGAGAGTCGGTTCTGGGGGGGTTGATTTCACGCATATTAAAAAGACAGAGTCGGTTTTGGGAGAGCCCCCACTTGGCTACACATCACGCACAAGAACAAAAGAGGGTTTTTGGCTTTATGGGAGAGAGAGAGAGAGTCGGTTCTGGGAAAAAAGAGCAGAGCTGCCGCACGAGGGAGGAACGAAGTGCTGCTGCCAGACA
Organism: Vaccinium macrocarpon; assembly: GCA_022606695.1. Taxonomy (NCBI): domain Eukaryota; kingdom Viridiplantae; phylum Streptophyta; class Magnoliopsida; order Ericales; family Ericaceae; genus Vaccinium; species Vaccinium macrocarpon. The sequence goes on along the minus strand of CM040172.1, from coordinate 3,466,498 downwards.
TCAGAGAAGCACGGCTGCCGCCAGATCTTGGACGACCACGCCTAGCGGAGCACGGCTGCAACAGCGTCAACGCATGCAGGAAAAGGAAGAGCTTATGGGGTTCAATCCATTATGTCTGTGAGCTTTCAGTTTGTGTTCCATTGGAGTTTTATTCTTGCATGATTACTAGTTTGTACTCCATGTCTGGCTAAATTCTCTCCTAGGGTGTAGATGAAACTTGTATTCCGAGTAATGGAAAAGGAAGAGTTTATGGGGTTCAATCTTTTATGTCTGCGACCTTTCAGTTTGTGTTCCATTGGAGTTTTATTCTTGCATGATTACTAGTTTGTACTCCATGTCTGGCTAAATTCTCTCCTAGGGTGTAGATGAAACTTGTATTCCGAGTAATGGAAAAGGAAGAGCTTATGGTGTTCAATCTTTTATGTCTGCGACCTTTCAGTTTGTGTTCCATTGGAGTTTTATTCTTGCATGATTACTAGTTTGTACTCCATGTCTGGCTAAATTCTCTCCTAGGGTGTAGATGAAACTTGTAGTCCGAGTAATGGAATTCATACTTTGATTTTCGGTATTTCCATTCGATCGAGGTTGTATGAATTTTGAGAATTATTTGTGCAATAATTTTTCCCAATGGTTGCATGTTTGGTTTTCTAGATGCTAAGCACGATTCATATAACAGTTTTATTAGTTCGTAGTGATTGGGTGAGATGGGCTATGCTTTGTAAAACAGGTTATGCTATTAGACGCTCCGTGCCATTGAGACGGATTGCACTAGTAAGACGGGTTGTGTTAGGCGGCGATACCCCATGCCATTTGATGATTCACGATCATCTTTAGGTGGCACTTGGTGGGCTCAGGAACACTTAGGCTTAGTTTTCCGTTTGATTTTAGCAACTGAGTTGCTAAAATCAATCATGATTCTAGCAAATGAGTTTAACAAGTGCTAAAATCATGATTTTGAAATCAAAAAATGAAGTGGTTCCGTTTATCATTTTTGATTTTTTTTTTCCGAATTAAAGTACACGAGGTGTACTTTAATTCGGTGTGAAAAAAAATCGAAAAATGATAAACGGAACCACTTAATTTTGTGATTTGAAATACCTACGATTTTAGCAACTGAGTTGCTAAAAATCAAATGGAAAACTAAGCCTTAGTGTCAGGTTCGATTTGAATAGTTTTACCCATATCATTGCATAAAATCCGTTATGAGGTGACAAGTGGATTCGAAACTCTGGCTTTTCTCCCATTCTTCGGAGTAGTCGTAATAGTTCCATTTTAATTGATAATTTTGGCACGGCAACGACACAGTCAGTTCAAAAGGTGGCTTTTTTGCATCTTCAACTTTAGTTAACACAAACATCTATAGAAACTCCAAGAAAACTGTAGACTTCAAAAAATAGTATCGACTCTATCAATTAAACAGATTCAATCATCTCTGCATAGTCACTACTCCAAGTAAAACCAACATTCTTCCATTTTCCCAAATTCCTCCATATGTTTAACAGCTCTAAAAACTCCATCAAACTTGGTCTAATTTGTATATTAGCCTTGGAGACTAGGTTCATGATACAGACTGAAGCTCCTCCGTTATAATCACGATCGCATTCAAAACCCACATTTTCCTTGGAACAACTAATAAGGGTGAGTCTTCACTACAGTATTTTTGGACTAGAAGTGGTCCAATCAATTGATGTATGTGAGGAGAATTCACTTGTGAGAGAATATGAAAAATACTGAAAATAACAAAAATACCTTAGTGGTAACTCGGCCTAAGTTTTGAGAAGTAGGTTGATCAATTCCTATTCGTCCCGTTCTCTTTGATTCTTCTATGATCTAGATGAACGGATCTATGCGGACCAGCGACTACCCATCGTCTTGGTAAGCAATTGTCCCACCAAGTAGCTAATCAGACGCTAACTCTACGTGACATATCTCTTTCAGGCTTTCACCCATGGCGAAAAATTCCCCACTGTTGCCTCTCATAGGAGTCTGGCCTGTGTTTCAAACTCAGTGTAACTGATATAGCCTCGTTAAGCTATTGCCTAACCAGCTAGATAATCAGACACGAGTCCAAAATCAATGCAAATAATCCTTTTTTGCTCATGTTTCCATTATTTATTTGAAAACGAACAGTACTTCTAAAGCTATTGACTTTATGTTAATTTTAACTCATTCCATACAATATTGGGTTCACTCACAATTAAGGGGGTTAAGTCTCATCTTCAGGCTGCATTAGGACAAATTTAGGAAAAAAAAAAAAAGAAAGAAGAAAAGAAAGAGGGAAAACGCCCAGAAATACAGAGGACAACAGACAAGAAACAGCTTACAGCAGTGGGAATGCCAGTAAACGCAAAGAATCCGAGCACCGGAGCATAAAAAACGCTGTCTGATCCCAAAACTCCAAAAACAGGCTTCTGATTCACGTACTCAAAAACAGATCCAATCTGCACCCACCCACAAAATCCTATCAGAAAACAAACAAAACCCAGCAAACCAAACCGAAAAAAAAAAACAAACTGGGTTTGACATATCTTACGGCGGCAATCGCAGTGATAGCAGAGGCGAGTAAGTACACGGTGAAGGGAATCTGAAAGCTCTGCTGGGACCCACTTTGGCCTGCTTCGTCTCGAGCCCAAGGCGGTGGCTCATCGGAATCTGGGTTAGCCCACGAAGGCACTGATTCTTGTGATTTTTCTTTTTTCTTTTCCTTTTTGGACTTGCTCGAGCCCTCTGTCACGGCAAACACAGTCAATTTGCGAGCTTGCTTCTTGCTTCTGTTCTGGGGAGTTTTCGATGGAGTGGAGCGTGAAAATTGTGAGGAATGATATGGGTTATTGTTTATTGAAACGTAGTGAAGAGGGGATAAGGATAATGTAACCATGGGGTTCGAGGGGGGCGTAATTGAAAGTTGTGAATTGGAGATTTTCTAGAAATACATTCTCCGCACAAGGTAGAATTGTAGGTGTAGAAGAGAGAGAGAGAGAGAGAGAGAGAGAGAGAGAGAGGGAGGAGATGATGAGCGAGAGATTAGCCGAGGGGTCGTACCTTCGAAAGGAATATCTTTAGAAATCGAGGCAGATATCTTTGCGGGAGAAGGAGAGGCGTTGGTCCTGGTTCACATTCGCCCCATAAAATCTGGTACTATCCACAGTTAGGGGTGCTCCAATAAGGTAGTTTTTTGAAAAAATTAGTTTTTCACGGTTTTTTATGTGATGTATTGTGAGAAATGACCTGTCTCGGTTTTTGGAAAAAACTGTTTTTTGTTAGTGGAACACCCCCTTAGTTGGTTTATTTATTCATGCTAACTGTTGACTGAAGTATTTTTATATGGAAAATAATAACGTGTGCCTATTGGACATACGTTAAGGTTTAAAAAGTTTATTAAAATATGTAAATAATGTATAGAGATATGTGAAAGTATATTGAAAAATGTAAAAAATGTGTTGAAGTGTCTGTTGTTTTTGTTTGTTTGTCTACTTATTGTGTGTCTATTGAACACACGTTAACAAGACCTTTTTTATATTTAATTGTTGATTGTGGAATGGACAATCGGATCAAGAGACCTTGGGCTCAAATCTATTTTGGACTTGGGGACTCGCAGAAAAATATATGAGTCAATTAAATTTGTAATAGATCTATTAATATTTATTTGATACAACTGATTTTTTGGTGAGGTGTTTCCTCTTGTTGCTTGTCCCTAATATATTGGAATACACCTTATGGTGATTTATGAGATTCTTGTATCTCTATTGACAGCCATTTGTAAAACCTTGGGTGATAGTGGAATTGAACTTTTGCCCCGAGGACGTCCCTCAAATTTTGGGGAACCACATAAAAATCGTATGTGTCTCGTTTCGTTGTTGTTTGCGCAGTTCGGATTTTATTGGCTGTGTGATTTATACTAGTGGAGTAGTGGGAATTTGTGCTATTTTTCCCAACAAAGATTGTACAGGATGCTAAAACCAGCTGCAGTAAGCTAATTATTACTCTGTAAATTAATTATGAAATGGAAATTGAGTCAATTGATTATGAACATGTTTCCCGAAGGTCCTCATGTCCGGGAAGCCAACAACTTGGCCCCGGTACTGGAACTCTGAAGGATGAGCACAAGCTTCTCCTCTTCAAGACTCTTGACCACATCTTCAACTTCTAGCATCAAATACTTCCAATCAAATACCCTGTACTTGTTTCCGGATGTGAACGAGTCCGAGAATGAATCTGATGTTTTGTTCTCTGGTGGTTGGAAGAATGCGGAAATTTCTTTCTTCAACCCCCTTTTGAAGGCTTTTTTCCTTTCTTGAGGTGGAACTGGAGGCGGTAAAAGTTCTTGAAAGCCCTTTGCATGGTGCTCTAAAAGGGTGGAAGCCTTTTGGGTTGGGGGCTTCTTTTTCCATGGCTTAGGAACGGTGGCTCCGTGAGGTAGCAACATGCTTGTATCTTGCACTTCTCGAATTGGGTATTGTAGCACTGGAGCACATAATGAAGAGAATCACTAAAATACGTGATAATATTGAACTTTTGTTTAAGTTAGATACAAGATTTTTCACGGCAACAACACATTTGTTTTTTTTTAGTATTTATTATTATTATTATTATTTATTTATCGGCAACAAGATTTTATTAAAACTCGACAAATGGTACACTAAGGAAATGATTCCACAACCAAGCATAAGTGCAAGGTTGAGACACAGCCAAACACATCCAGCGAAATGCTGAACTGAGGGGAAAAGGAAAATAGAGAAAATTACAAATATAGAATAGCCAAAGCATTGTTCAGGATTACTTTGGCTCAAACAACGCTTCCAAGCCTAACATAAAAGGGAGTGAACCTCACAGCAAACAACAAAAACCAGTAGAATCACCATAGCATGGAAGCTTCTAAAGCACTTCACAGCCACAATCAGAGCATAGCATGGCATGGTTGGGTGACGTAGCAGCTTCACCGAAACAGCAGCAGAGAAGGATCTCCAAATTTAAGAAAGAATTTCCAAGTGAATAATTTGCACAAGCATGTAAATTGACAGCACCACTGAAACTTGCCGCAAACAAACTCCATAGCTTCCTGCCATAAGCCTGAATTCTTAGTGAAAGATTTGAAACAGCATATGATCAAGCATCTTCTTCAAAATATTTTCAACACTTCTCAGATGGACACAATAGCACCACCACCGTCAAGAAATCAAGAACTCCCCCATGAATAGATGATGGGGCTTTGACAGATGTAGAAAGGGAATGGCAACTCCACCGTAAAAAATAGAAGGAGACAGAGGGCTCATAACCAATTCCCCTACACAAGCACAAACCGAGACTCAAGAAAAGACAATAGAAAGATCAAAAGACAAAAAACTAAAACCAAAAACAGACCAAAACAAACGAAAAGAACCCCTGCCACGAACTCACAAGCTGAGAAAAGCCCCATAAGAAGATAAACAACCCAAAGACACCCTCACTCAAAAACAGAAAACCCCCTATCATACTCCCACTGTCCACTGCCACACAAGAAAAACGAAAGACCAAAAAGAAAACCAAGAGGCTGAGCCTGCCAACCAACCTAATGACCTATCCTTACCAGTTACCACACAACCCTCTGCAACCCAAGACCAGGACTAAAAGCACCCCACACACACATAAGAACTAAGAACTGCACCAAATCTCTCCTCCACTCGACCACCATATTTCAGACATTTGTAATGCACCAAGGAATCAAATCTTCACCTTTCTAATGCCCTTCAAACACCTCTTGAATTCTTCAGTATTGTAATTCTTTAAATTTTACTTTCGGTTGATCCATGAAGCCATCCTTGTTTTGAATAGATCAATTATTTTCTCCATCTCCCATTCCTTATTGTTGAAGACGGCTTCATTTCTACATGCCCAAATTGTCCTCACTACTGCATAGAAGCTTACTTGCCAACATAGCATGTCCAAATTTTTAAACTCGATGTTGTCCCAAAACTGAAGCAACATCATTCAGTTAGGAGGACTAACCCACACCATATTCCACCAGTGTAATATTGCCGACCAGATTCCCCATGCAAAATGGCATTGTAATACGAGATGATTCGGAGTTTCACCTTTGATATTGCAAAAGGCCACGAGTCCATATTGTTATTCAGGATTCCCCTTCTAACTACACTGATTTGGATCCTTTGCAATTCTGCATTGCCATCCAAGCAAAAAGCTCCACTTTAGGCGGACAAATATTTTTCCAGATTAATAATAACTCTTTATCTTCCAAGAACCTTTGATCTTCCCATCTTGAGTAAGCTGATTTAACAGAGAAAGTAAGGTCTATGCTTCAATTCCATTGGAGACCATCTTCTCTAGAGCCCTGAAGTTGTAATGAACTCAGAAGTTGATGGAGGGTAGCTAATTGCTCTTTTTCCCAATCAAATAGAGACCTCATAAATTGGAGATTCCAGTAACTCCGGCCTTGATCTCCCACCATCTCAGCTATCCATGCTTCCTTTTGTGGAGAGATATTGTAGAGCCTATGAAACACTGCTTTAACCATTTATGCTAAACAATGCAGTGTGTCTATGACCATGCAGGAGAGCAATGTAACTCTTGCTCTTGATAACATGAATACCAAATGAGAGTTGTATGTAGATTGATAGGTACTAGTTGCTCCTGGTTTTGATTCTCTTTCTCTATGCATGACAATCTTCAGGGCAAATGGGACATAACAATGGCCATTGGTGTCAAAACTAGACAATGACCACAATATGATGGTGATTCAATTCAAATAAAGATTGTTGGGATTGTATATTTTTCAAAAGAAATTCTTCAAAAGAACACTTGTCTCACATTGGCTAACTAGAGAACATTTGTGTTCTTTATAAGTGTGGAAGCTTCATGGACCATTGATGAGCTAGGCCCAAGAGAGGCCTCGCGCGCACCCGGGTTGGGCCAAGGTCCAAGCCAATTTGTGAAAATCGATCCGGAAACCAGTTAACCAGGTGCGCGTTGCGAACCTCACGCACAGAGGGGGTGCAAATCCCTGAATTTGGAGCTTCGCGCACATACGAAGTTAGCCCACATTTTTTGCCAAATTTATTTACAGAAATATTTTTTCTTTTTGACCAATCAAACCAATTTTTGGAAATGATTTCCCCTGCCATTATTTTCCTACCGTTACAGCACTGGAAAAAAAACGTGTGCACTGTACCGTTACAATTACAAAACATGTTTAAAACATGTGTTAAAACAGTTTTGGTAAATTGATTCAATCAAATTTCTGTGATTGATTTTCCTTCCGAAAAAATTGTTTTCTCACGTTTATATATAGTGCTGTTCTCTAGCCATTTTATTCACATCGAAAAACATTCTCACTACAGAATTCATAGAGCAAGAAACGTCGATTGTGTCTTGTATTTTCCGGTCTTTTCCCGTGCAGAAAAGGATCAAGACAGAGGCTGTATTCTGGGCTGTTTTATCCTGGGGACGGCGTGGCTACAACTGCTTGCACAGAGAGGGCGGAGCCGTGAAACGTCTTAAAGAGAGCAACCTAGTCCGCGGCTCAACCCAAAACATCAGCCAATTTTCTGTGGTATTTCTGTTCATTAGTTACAAATTCCGAGGTAAATGGTTCCATTAATTTATTTTACAAGTATTTCCAACAATTTTTAAGACGATTTTTTTATCCGCAATGGAATTCGAGAACAAATCTGCTTTTGCTCCCACCGATATCAACAAGCCATTTCGATTCGAGGGCTTGCACTATAAACGGTGGAAACAAAAGTTGTTCTTTTACCTCACTACCCAGAAGTTGGCTTCCCACTGTTCCTCTATTAAACCCGCTGCTATTAATCCGTCCACTGATCAAAATCGACAAAAAATTAAAGATTGGACCGATGATGATTTTTTGTGCAAAAACTATATCCTAAATGCCTTATCTGCTGATCTGTATGATTACTACTCTACATTTGAAACCGCCAAAGATGTTTGGGATGCACTACAGAAAAAATATGATATTGAGGAGGCTGGATCTAAGAAATATGTTGTGAGTCGATATCTGAAATTTTAGATGGTCGATGAAAGATCTGTGGTGGCCCAATCCCATGAGTTACAAAAAATTACTCATGAAATTTTGTCTGAAGGTATGACTATTGATGAACAGTTTCAGGTTGCAGTCCTCATCGACAAACTTCCCACAGGATGGAAAGATTTCAAGAAGGATCTCCGCCATAAAACAAAGGAATTTTCGATGGAGAGTCTGATTGCCCGTCTTCGAGTTGAGGAAGAGGCACGGAAACAAGATCAGAAGGATGAGATTCTTTTTGTTGCTAACAAAAGGAATCAGAGTTCGGTCGTGCTCAAGCCGAAAGGGAAGATCATGAAACCAAACCAGAACCGCAAGAATCAGAATGTGAAACCCTATCAAAACAAGAACCAACCCCCTTCGTGTGGCCAGGCTCGAAACACGGACTCTGTCCAATTTGTGTGTTACAATTGTAACAAGCCTGGTCACATGGCAAGAAATTGCAAGAACGCCAGGTGTCACAATGGTCCCCAGGCGAACATGGTGAATGAAGAACCACTCGTGGCTATGATATCAGAAATCAATCTGATAAGTGGTTCAAAAGGGTGGTGGATAGACACTGGCGTTTCCTGCCATGTCTGTTATGATCGTTCCTTGTTCAAGAACTATTCTGAAGTTGATGATAAGAAAGTGCTGCTGGGTGACTCCCACACCACTAAGGTTCTTGGTGTTGGTGAAATTGATATCAAGTTCAACTCGAAGGATCACACTCACGAAAAGAAGTCCCGCATACCCGTAGATTAGAAAGAATCTTGTGTCCGGTTACCTCCTCAACAAGGCTGGCTTTACTCAGACACTTGGAGTGGATCAGTATACGCTCATCAAAAATGGAGGTTTTGTCGGTTAAGGTTGTGCAACTGATGGAATGTTTAAGCTTAATGTTGAAATGAATAAAATTGCTGCTTCCTCTTATATGGTTTGTTCTGTGAATGTTTGGCATGCTAGACTTTGTCACGTAAACAAGAAATTGATTAAGAACATGAGTAACTTAGGTTTTATTCCTAACATATCCTTAAATGATTTTGAGAAATGTGAATCATGTAGTCAAGCCAAAATCACAAAGAAACCACATAAATCAATTTCTAAGGAATTAGAATTGCTTGATTTGGTGCACACTGATATCTGTGAACTAGATGGAGTCCTCACTAGAAATGCACAACGATATTTTATCACGTTCATCGACGATCATTCAAATTACACCTATGTTTATTTGATGAGACATAAAAGTGAGGCTTTTGACATGTTTAAGATATTTCTAAACGAAGTTGAGAATCAGTTTAATAGAAAGATCAAGAGACTCCGAAGTGATAGAGGAACCGAATATGATTCGAATGATTTTATTGCTTTCTATAATTCTACTGGCATTATTCATGAGAAAACTGCCCCTTACTCACCCGAAATGAATGGAAAGGCAGAGCGTAAGAATAGAACTTTGTGTGAACTTGTAGTCGCTATTATGCTTAGTTCAGGTGCAGCATCACATTGATGGGGTGAAATTCTTTTGACTGTATGTTATGTTTTGAATAGAATACCTAATTCTAAATCTTTGATTTCACCTTATGAATTATGGAAAAACAAGAAGCCCAATGTTTCTTATTTTAAGGTTTGGGGTTGTTTAGCTTATGTACGCATTCCTGACCCTAAATGATCAAAGTTGGCTAGTAGAGCTTATGAATGTGTTTTTTATTGGTTATGCTGTAAACAGTAAGGCTTATAGATTCTTCGATATTAACAATAAAGTGATTATAGAATCTACTGACGCTGACTTTTATGAAGATAAGTTTCCTTTTAAATCTAGAAATAGTGGGGGCACTGAATCTAGTAGTATTACATCTAGATTAGAAGAACCTAGAAGCGTGAACTCTAGGGACACAGATATTGAACCGAGAATGAGCAAAAGGGCTCGCGTCTCGAAGGACTTTGGTCCTGATTTCGCATTCTCCTTAGGAAAGGACCCCACTACACTTCAGGAAGCCTTGTCTTCCACAGATGCTGATTTTTGGCAAGAAGCCATTAATGATGAGATGGACTCGCTAGAAACCAATAGAACATGGAAACTAGTGGACTTACCACCAGGTTGTAAGACAATAGGTTGTAAATGGGTTCTTAAAAGGAAGTTAAAGCCTGATGGTACGGTAGATAAATTCAAAGCTAGACTAGTAGCTAAGGGATATAGGCAAAGGGAGAATATTGATTTCTTTGACACTTATTCACCTGTAACTCGGACTACCTCTATCCGAGTATTGATTGCCATAGCTGCTATCCATAATTTAGTGGTACATCAAATGGATGTTAAAACCGCTTTCTTAAATGGTGACTTAGAAGAAGAGATTTATATGGACCAACCCGAGGGGTTTGTTGTCCACGGACAGGAACGAAAAGTGTGTAAGTTAGTTAAATCTCTTTATGGCCTTAAACAAGCTTCTAAGCAGTGACATGAAAAATTTGATAATCTTGTCATCTCGAATGGTTTTAAGGTCAACGAAAGTGATAAGTGCATTTACTACAAGTTTGAGAATTCAGTTTGCACTTTGATATGTTTATATGTTGATGACTTGCTTATACTTGGTTCTAGCTTATCTGTTGTGAATGAAACCAAATCTTTAATTAACAAGAATTTTGACATGAAAGACTTAGGAGAAGCTGATGTTATTTTGGGTATCAAACTTACTAGGTCAGATAATGGCATCTCACTTGATCAGACTCACTATATTGAGAAAATTTTGAAGAAGTATAATTATTTTGATTGTAAACCTGTTTGCACCCCTTTTGATCCTGCTGTGAAATTATTTAAGAACACTGGTGATAGTGTTAGACAATCTAAATATGCAAGTTTCATTGGTAGTCTTCGCTATGCTACTGACTGTACTAGACCAGATATTGCATATGTTGTGGGTGTATTATGCAGGTTTACTAGCCGACCTAGTATGGAGCATTGGCACGCTATTGAGAGGGTAATGCGGTATATTAAAAGAACCATGAACCTTGGATTGCATTACTCCAAATATCCTGCTGTGTTAGAGGGATATAGTGATGCTGATTGGAATACCTTCTCGGATGACTCCAAGGCAACTAGTGGATATGTGTTCAATATTACTGGTGGTGCAGTTTCTTGGAAATCCAAGAAACAGACAATATTGGCACAATCTACGATGGAGTCAGAGTTGATAGCACTAGCTACTGCTAGTGAAGAGGCAGGTTGGTTGAGAAACCTTCACCGAAAATTCCTCTATGGGAGAGACCGACACCGCAATCTTAATCCACTGCGATAGTACCACGACTATTGCAAAAGTTCAGAACCGCTATTATAACGGCAAGAGACGACAAATACGTCAGAAGCACGCGATGCTGAGAGAGCTCCTCACTACCGGGTGCCTTTGTTAAGAGGAGGATTATGTCCGGACGGAAGAGAACCTTGCCGATCCTTTGATGAAAGGACTGGCTCGGGAAAAGGTGTGGTACACCTCGAAAGGGATTGGACTGAGGCCCATTGAAAATTGAGTCACTTGTGATGGATACCCAACCTATAGACTGGAGATCCCAAGAAATAGGTTCAAAAGGGAAAAACGAGTCACATGGGTGATATGTTGAGAATCATGCTAAATAAAAAATTAATTCAATCCCTAAGAAGCATGACATCCTGTAGCATGAAAAGGTTGTGTTATTTTTATAACACTTAATAAGTTCTATAGCTCTATATGGAGTGGAGTACCTAGACTACAGGAGTACTCTTGATAGACTCACCTATATGAATGTTGGAGTGTGGCCGCTCCTCCTGAGAATCAAGGCAAATTCTCTAGGTCATTCATGAAACCGGGATATAAGCACATGGCCGTAAAGTGCTGGCTTAAGAACATTACACAAAGTGGAGTTGTGCGTGTGGTCCATTCAGCCATAGAGTTCAAGACCACAAGTCACTCTAGTATCTTACTGAAGCACTTACACTATGTAATGGTTCAAGTCGATAGACACCTTTACTTACGCACTGCTCTATACCTTCTTGCTCGATGAATATATTTTTTTTAAAAAAATACAAGTGGGGGATTGTTGGGATTGTGTATTTTTCAAAAGAAATTCTTCAAAAGAACACTTGTCCCACATTGGCTAACTAGAGAACATTTGTGTTCTTTATAAGTGTGGAAGCTTCATGGACCATTGATGAGCTAGGCCCAAGAGAGGCCTTGCGCGCACACGGGTTGGGCCAAGGTCCAAGCCAATTTGTAAAAATCGATCCGAAAACTAAGACCGGGATTGGCGTTCTAAGAACCTCACACACAGGGGGTGCAAATCCCCGAATTTGGAGCTTTGCGCACATACAAAGTTAGCCCACCTTTTTTGCCAAATTTATTTACAAAAAGATTTTTTCTTTTTGACCAATCAAACCAATTTTTGGAAATGATTTCCCCTGCCCTTATTTTCCTACTGTTATAGCACTGGAAAAAAACGTGTGCACTGTACCGTTACAATTACAAAACATGTTTAAAACATGTGTTAAAACAGTTTTGGTAAATTGATTCAATCAAATTTCTGTGATTGATTTTCCTTCCGAAAAAATTGTTTTCTCACGCCTATATATAGTGCTGTTCTCCAGCCATTTTATTCGCACCGAAAAACATTCTCACTACAGAATTCATAGAGCAAGAAAGGTCGATTGTGTCTTGTATTTTCCGGTCTTTTCCCGTGCAGAAAAGGATCGAGACAGAGGCTGCATGTATTCTGGGCTGTTTTATCCTGGGGACGGCATGGCTTTCAAATCGCTGCCAATTGAGAGGAGGGCGAGCCGCAAACGCCTTAAAAGAGAAAGAAACCTAAAGTCCACACTCAACCCAAAAAAAACAGCCCAATTTTCTATGGTATTTCTGTTCACTAGTTACGAATTCCGAGGTAAACGGTTCCATTAATTTATTTTAAAAGTATTTCCAACAAAGATAAATTCCTGGCAGAAAAATTCTAAGATGAGCAGAGGCATCAACCTGAGAAAATTAACTGATCAATCCTAGTTTACTTTAATTTCTTGTACGTGGCAGACCTATAAAGCTTGTTTACCAGTCAAGCTTTAGAAAAATGCGTTCCTTTTTAATATTGGTACAAATTTGTGTGTTTATACTTTCTACTACTTGAACCACAATTGATATATACTCTCACATAACAAAAGGCATCGATGACACAATAGAGCCACTTTCTGTTATGTTCCCTTATTTCAGTTATTTGCTATGAAGTTTACGCATCATAGGCTTCTTCTTATTGATCATGTGGGTGAAGGGGATTTCACCAGAGATTCAAAATTAGCCAATGCACAGAACAAGCCAGCTTACCATCACCAATCGTCTCCGTCACAAACATCTTGTACGACTGCTTGGTAAGTCCTTTTTCAAGTTTACGGCTTTCTCTTCTTCAATTTGCTTCCAGTCCTCTCTTTATAGGGTAGCAGTGATGTATGGCATTTCATTCCATTGATATCTTGCTTCAATATTCGATCTATGACACATAATATTCACTACAGAAGATATATAAGGTCTTTTTAGCAACCAAATCTTTTTGTTCCGAAAACTTAATTTTGTATTGCAAGAAAATTTTATGGACTATTTTTTCATCTCACTAGATTGGTTATTTGGTGCAATTTTGTTGGAAATAGTTTGTGGCTTGCGACCAGGAACAAGGATTGATGAGTTCCACTTCTTGGTCGTCTGGGTCTAGTCCTTGCATCGAGAAGGCCGATTATTAGATGCCGTAGAAGAGCGGCTCGGAGATGAGTATGATGTTGAGGAAGCTCAGAAAGTACTGGCTTTGGCTTTGGCATGTTCTCATCCGATAGCTGGGTGAAAGGCCTAGAACTCAAGAAATTGTTTTAATTATATCCGGTTCAGTTCCGATGCCTTAGGTGCCGCCATTCAAACCGGCCTTCGTATGGCCATCGATGCCCTCTATGGAAGAAGATGATATCATCAGCCTGGCTAGCACGACCGTGGAGAAAAGGTCCTATCAATTGAAATTTTTTATTGTCATCTTGTGTTGCTAATTAATAAACCAATTGAAATTTTTACACACAAGTTTAAATACATTAGCTGAGATGTTTAATTTGTTGCAAAGATTTTTTTTTTTTAAAAAAATTACTGGATGTAAAGAAGTGTTTTTTTATTTAAAAAACTATTTAACTTCTCGTAGTGAACTAAAATTGTGAGATGAAAAGAGTAAATTGCTGGAAAAGACAGAACAATACTATGTATAGGGATAATTGGACTTGATCAAGGAATCGGAATCCTAGGTTGGGCGACTACGTATGTTGCAAAGCATTTTCGGGATCTTTTAAAAAGTAGGACCACCAACAAATCTTTCTTCTTCTTCTTTTTTTTTTTTGTTAAGTAAATCTTACTATATATCTGTCTTAGAATTTATTGTACTTTTATCACTTTTATTCAATATTTCTTCTGGTGACACAAATCAAAGTTTCTCTCTTTTTTTTAGAACAAGCCAAAATATATCTTAAAATTCCTTAATATTTTCCAAAAATGAAGCCCAATAAAAAATGCTATTAAAACAAACAAACAAAATTAAAAAAAAAAATTTGCTGGATCACAAGTGAACTCATTGCATGGAGGCATTAGTCTATAATTCTTTTACTTTACTTACCATTTCGATGGGATAAAATTTTAGCACTTGAATAGAACAGTAGTCCAACCAAGTCAGAGGCAATCTCTGATGACCCAATTACAATTAATCCAATATCAATTGCCCTCCTTAAAAAGATTCAAAATCCTGTTTTAAAAAAACAGATTCAAACCCACTTCCCCCTCAAGACATCTCCATAGAAGCAGCACTATAATCTCTGGTCAGTCGAATTAAACTTGTGTTTATACTCATTAAAAATGAACTCGACAAAATGAATCAATGACACGATATAAATAGATCAACTGTTGTCTTTCTAGATAGTCACCAGGGAGAAGCGACTCTTAGGTCATAAAATATGTGTTCTCCCACAGCAAAAAAGTGTCACCGAAAAAAAAAGAAGTCTCAATCAAAATAATTTACATTAATACCCGAAATAAAGCAGTAGTATGTATCTTAAAAATTTATATAAAACTTCTTACTTGTCGCTGAAATTTCAAGGTAGGATGGCCATTCCAGGGGCGGATTCAAATTTCAAACACACTCCTTCCCTCCTCTCGTTGGTATTCTCCTCATGTGACCGTTCTAGTTTTCACAGCATTACACCACACCAATTTTAGGGCCGAAACTAAGAAGGATTTGTTTTGAGGGACTAAATAAAAAGAGCGGATAAAATGGTGATATGATAGAAGGGAGATTAATTAAGAAGAATATTATTTATTAGTAGTTGGTTTGATTGGTAGATTGTATGTGTATAAAATTAGATGGATGACTGAAAAAGGTGAGAAATCTTGAAACTGGGGTTTTGGAAAAATAATTGAGTCTGGATTATATTTGGTTCTTATAAATAAAATAAAAAAATGCATTTGATTTTTTTTGTGAATTATGTGTTTGTCTCGATGAGACTCAAAGGTAAAAAAAATTATGATCAAAATCTTAAGAAAATCCTCTAAAGACGTAAATATTGAAAAGTAGACACTTTTGGATTATTTTGTATTTATTCACAAAAAAAAATTAGTTTTATTAATAATTTTTTACTATTTAGATTTCTCTCATCAAGGCGAATCAATAATTCAAAAAAAATGATGAAAAACCAAAAATGCAAAAAATATTGAATAAAGACAAAAAATTAATCCAGATTAATTATTTACCCAAGCCAAGTATGGCTTAATACTCCCACTGGATTACCTTGTTTACTTTATGCAAAAAAATTCCGCATTTGTTTGTTTTGTGTCATTTTTTGTATATTTAATGTCACGGCTAAGGAAAATTTATAACCTAGCATTGAGCAATCAAATTCAGATACTGACCCAATAAACCCACCACTTGTTGGTGGTCTTGAACTTTAGATCTTTAATACTGTAGTTTTTCTCAATACCTTTGTTGTAACGAACGCTATAAATGCGACTAAATTAGGAGAAAATAAACAAAAAAATAAGCAATCATACGAGACAAAGCTTTACGTGGTTCTCCCAAGATTAAGTACGTCCATAGACGAGGAGAGAAAGAGTTCACTATCAATGGTAAAGAAGAGATATAAAAAGTCGGCTATGATCCGTCTCTAAAGAGTCCACAAATATGAGAGCAACAGCCTAAGGATGCCTAAGAGCCCCCAACACTGCTTTACGTAAGAAGCTACAGAAAAATTAGGTTAAAACCCGTCAAAACGCATCACCCACCTATGTCCGTACATAACTCGGACAAAACCGCACGGGCGGGATTTCCGCCCGGCAAAATCGCATGGGCAGCTTGTCCAGAAAAACTTGAAAATTGACAAAATTGCCCGAGTGGGCCTAAAATCTGCCAGGGCAGCTTTTCCAAAAAAACTCCCTGAAATTCAAGGCACTCCCAGACAGCATGCGAACAACGAAACTGTACACCTCTTCCGAAAATGCCAAATTCAAGGCACTTTGTCAATTTATTTCTTGTTTTCGATTTTCTTGTCAAAATAAATGTCAAATTTTATGTCAAAAGTCCTTAACAAATTACCTGAAAACAAGTAAAGCCATATTTTTTTCTGGGTAATTAAGTAAAGCCTATTAAAAAATGCTAATACTACAAACAAACATTTGAACAAAATGATGGATTGGATTCAAACTCAACGCGTGTGGACTTTTCCTTATAATTATTTCCAACTTACTGACCATTTAGATTGGAGAAAATTTTTAAACACTTGAATAAAACAGTAGTCCAACCAATTTAGAGGCGTAATTAAAATAAAGAAGCAGCCAATTTAGAAGCAATTTCCAAGCAATGAACCAATTTCCAGTCCAAGATCAACCGGTGTCATTCCGCATAGTCACCAGGGAGAAGGACTCCTCTGCTCATAAAATACGCGTTTGTCTACAGCGAACAAGTGTCCCCTTAAAACACGAGTAACACGAGTCTCAATCAAATTAATTTACGTTCATACCCAAAATAAAATGGTATATATATACTATCTTAAAAGTTTATACTCCTGTAAAACTTCTTACTTGTCGACTGAAATTTCAAGGTAGCATCGCCATACCAGGGGGCTGATTCAAACACACTCCTTCTCTCCTCTCACTGGTCTTCTTCTCATGTGACCGCGCATTCTGGTTTTCCCCAGCGTTACACCGCACCAATTTCAGAGCCGAAACTAAGAACCCATTTGTTAGCTAAATTTGTTTTGAAGGACTAGTGGGTGTTCCACTAACTAGTTTTTTTTCAAACTTCTCAAACACTGAAATAGGTTATCCTCTCGCAATACATTACATAAAAAGGTGTGAACACAAAAACTGAGGCAGATTTAAAATAAAATTCCCTTACTGGAACACCCCCTAAATAAGAAGGGCAGATAAAAGGGTGACATGATAAGGGAGATTAATTAAGAAGAAGATTATTTCGTAATTGGTTTGATTGGTGGATTGTATGTGTATAAAATTAGATGGATAACTGCAGGGACAGAACTAGGATTTTGACTCAAGGATGGCACCAGGGGCTATTCCA
The DNA here is from genome assembly GCA_022606695.1 of Vaccinium macrocarpon. Lineage (NCBI taxonomy): Eukaryota > Viridiplantae > Streptophyta > Magnoliopsida > Ericales > Ericaceae > Vaccinium > Vaccinium macrocarpon. Next base: position 3,448,884 of record CM040172.1, on the reverse strand, counting down.
CCATGCAATCAAAAAATGCAATGGAAAAAAATTAGACATAAATTAAATTTTATTGAATATTGTCAGCGCTGGGTTACTCTTACGAGGTTAAAATAAATGTTTCTAATTAAATTTGAACCAAATTTTGATAGTCCAACAAAATAAAGTAAGCTTAGCCCAATTATGAGAGTCTATATATATAGTACATGTTTAAGAATAATGGTTGCCTGACATTTGATTCAATGTGGAAACACTAGAAAATTAAAAGGAATCAAACGGCTCCTTTTTGTTTTTGCGTTCAGCTTTTCTACGTAGACATAAGACACGATGTGTATTTTCATCAGCACTGGATGAAAATACAGGAGATGCCCCTAGATGGAACCCAAAATCAATAGTCTCCCTCTCTCTCTCTCTCTCTCTCCCATAAAGATACACAGCGTGCAATTTTTGGATAAAAATTTTAATTAGTTCTTTAATTTTGTATCAAGAATTGTAAGAAACTAAGCACGCAATACAACAAAAACTGGGTACAATACAACACTAAATCTAGGTACAGATACCTTTATGATAAGCCGAACAGTAACCCTCCCTATCCTCCATGGATTCATAAAGGCCACAATGCTTGGAACCTGGGGATTCCGGAGCGCCTTAAAGTGTCCATATGGAAATGCCTTAGAGGAATTCTATCAGTCCGCAGTGGCCCTCATTCCCGCATGCAACAAATCTCCCCAATTTGTCCCATCTGTAACACTGAGGAAGAGGCTATTGATCATTTATTTTGCCATTGCACCTAGTCTACCATTTGGAATATTAGTGGCATGCCCTACTCCGCTTTGGGTATCTTCTTACCTTTGATTTTTAAGGACTGGCTTATGGACCGTCTTGCAAACTTCCACCGAAACAAACCGCAGCTATTCCACTTCATCTCCATCTTATGGGCGATCTAGAAACATAGAAATCTTTGTATTTTCTCGAATAGACAATTTGATCCACATGCGGTCTTGGCCATGGCAAAGGATACCACCCGATGGTTTCATCGTGTTTCTCACTGGCAGAATCGCATCCTTCAGAAAGGCACCCCACAGGATTCCTCCTCGCCGGTTACTCAACCCTCTGTGTTCACTATTAAACCATGTCCTTCCCCTGCGCCTACTTTGAGGTCTTGATTGTTGCATGTTGATGGGGCTTGGAAAGAAGATAACCTTTGGTGTGGGTTAGGCTTTACGGCATCTTCTCTCAACGGGTCTCTTATCGACAAAGCGGCCGTATCCTCCCATAGCAACAGCCCGCTCCAATCTGAATTAAAAGCGCTCCAGGAAGCTATTACTTGGGCCCTAAACAATAATTTCAACGCTGTCCATATTAATACTTGATTGTTATATTGTTTTTATGCAGTTAGCTGGGAAACTTGAGAGCCACCACAAAGACAGATTTTTGACTGACAGCCTCAGCATGAAGATCAAACAACTTGCTTTTTGTAGGATCTTGAAGGTGTCATGCCAGTAGATTATCAAAGCTCACTTGCTCGCCAAGCAAGCTCTTTCTGTCTTCATTCCCCATTCGGATACAGGGGACGGAGGCTGGCTTTTTCAGGACTTCATGATATTTTGTCTTGTTTATTATGGCCTTTGTAGTTGTTGCAGTTCTCTTTTGTTCATTATTTATATTGTTATCTTGAAACTGTATCCCTTGGTTTATCTAATGAAATCTTCTTTCTTCTGGAGAAAAAAACAAACAAACAAACAAAAACTACATATGGCAAAAAAATTTGGCGACGAAATTCAAAGTTCCTCTCCAAATGAGTCTTTTTGGCAAGGAAATAGGATTTTCTCAGCAAATGAGACTTTTTGGCTAGCTAGGAAATTAGATTCCGTCGCCAATTGGGTACCCTTTGGCTAAGAAACCCGTATTTTTGTCATCAAATGTACTCAATGACGACAAAATTATCTTTCCTTGCCAAAAAGGTAAGATTTGGCGATGAAATAAATATGTCGTCGCAAAAGAGTAGCTTTTTGAGAGGAAAATCATATTTCATTGCCAAAAGGTACCCGATGGCGACAAAATTTGCATTTCCTCGCCACTTCTAATAATTATTTTTTATTATTTTAAAATTAATTATACATTTATATCTATTATACATAAATTATTTAGAATTTATTGAAAAAATGCTAATGTTTTAAATTTTTGCAATATTATCAACGATTTGTAAAGTGACTTTGTAGTGGGAGTGAGCAATTTTGAGTTCAAATTAAATAAACTGGAATTCATAACTTTGATTTCTACAAATCTTCTTCAAAGTTGAAATTTATTTTCCAGTTTGGTTGCTTTTGAGATTCATGCACTTAATATAGTTTTTGTTTATGTTGGCCATTTATTTAATTAAGAAATAAATTGAATTCTACCTCTAACTAAAGTAAAATTCGTGCTTTGAATAAAATCCGTGCTTTAAAGTGAAATTCTAACGATCCATCACAATAATAGAATTAGCATCAACCTAAGTGATTTTGGGATGTTCCATTGCCACTAGTTAAATTAAACTTTGAGGTCAAATACAATTCAATAACATATTCCAAGATACTCAATATGGGTTTCCTCGAAAAAATGGTACCCATTGGCAACAATATTTGTATTTCCTTACTATAGTTTTTGTTTTTGGCATTTTATTTAAAAAATAAATTGACCTTTACCTATATAATTATCAAATCTTGCTTTGAAGTAGATTTGTAGAAATCGCAATAATGAATTTGGTGTCCACTTAAGCAATTCTATATTGTTTCATTTCCACTAGTTAAATTAAACTCTAAGGTCAAATACAATTCAGTATCATATTGCACATAGTGTATATTATGATTTAGATAGCAATAGTTTTAGGCCAACCAAAAAATGCAAAAAATATTTGAATAAAGATAAAAAATATATTCTGGATTAATTATGTAGCGAAGCCAATTTAGGTTTAATACTCCCTTTGGATTATATTTTTTGCATTTAGGTTTAATACTCCCTTTGGATTATATTTTTTGCTTTATGCAAAAAATTTCCTCATTTATTAGTTTTATGTCAATTTTTTGGGAATCAATGGTTTGTCTCGACAAGAGGAATCTACAATGTACCAAACTAGGTTCAAAATTAAATTTTTTGAATAAAGACAAAAATAATCCAAAAGAAACAGATTTTTAGATTTATTTGTCTTTATTTGAAAGAATTTTTTTATCAGTTATTTGAAAGAAAATTAGTTTCAAACACAATTATTATACTTTTTAAATTCCTCTCGTCAAGACGAACCAATAATTTCATGCACAAAATTGACGAAAAACTAACAAATGTGAAAACAATTGAATAAAGACAGAGAAATAATCCTATTGGATTATTAAGTCAATACACTTGTTTAAACTTCAAAGTTTCCCGGTTCAAAAAAAACTTCAAAGTTTCTATTTAGGGATGAGAATCATACCCGCCCCACCTCGAACCCGTCTTGGCCCGCCCCCTAACGGGAAGGGGTTTTTTCCAATTTTTTGGATAAAGGGTAGGGTTAAGGGGAAAAAAATGAAAACCCAACTAGGTTAGGGTATTACCCAACCTAGATACCCGCGCCGAACCCGCCCCGATATATTTGTATACATTTGAAATAACATTATAATACTTACATTTTCATTTAATTTTGAAAGTACCACAATACATAAAGAAATCTTTTACTTTAACTTTAGGGAAACTAAAGTAGGTAGACCCATTCCCAGACAAGGTAGGGTATGGAGGTAGATTTCCATTGCCTGGTCAGGATAGGGGCTGGGCAAGGGGAGGTTGCCACATTTAGGATAGGGGTAAAGGTAGATCAAAACCTGCTCCATTGCTATCCCTATGAATCCTAGTATATCCAAGTATGGGGGTTGCAACTTGCAAGGCATAATTAGGGAATTGGGGAGGGGCATATTTATAGACAGGGTTTGGGGTGGATATAAATAGTCCAACTACAAGTAAGCCTCATCATTTGGCCCATCAGGCCACCTGAACCCCGTTGGGCTTTTACCCTGCCCGAGCCAGCCAATTTGGCAGGCTAGCCCAGCCCGAATTTTCTATGGGCAAGGCTTGGGCCTAAATATTTTCTTGCCCACCCGCCTGCTCGTTAGCCCGCCCGTCGGCCCAGCCCATCAGCCCGAGACACCCGCCCGCCCGGCAGCCCGAATATTTAGTTGATGCATAAAAAACTAAGCATACGGTAAGAGTTGGTACACTTGATTAATTTCTTTAGTGCACAATTATAATTTTCACACTTTCCTCCCAACTCCCAAGAGTCTGCCAACAGCATGCTGATCGTCGATTTCCAAGACCAGATATAGATTCAATGTTTCGGTTGTTTTGGCATTCTAAAAACATTGAAAACCCCACTTGGATCCAAGGGCTATCATTGGCTAAGTCATTATACTTGGTGTTCACATTGTACCTAACCAAACCTCTAGCCCTTTTTAGTCAATTAGTCCTCAAGAAATTGGATCCCAGTGGCAGTATCCCACTTTGCCAGATTTAAAGTAGACTGAGTAATAACTAGGGAGTAGTCGGTGGTAGGGGTGTACAAGAAAACCGAAAAAACCGTGAAACCGGACCGACCAAACCAAACCGGTCTATTTGGATTGGTTCTATGGTTTAATGGATTGGTTTTGGTTCTAAAAAAATGAAAACCGGATATTTTGGTTTGGTCCCTGGTTTCAAAATTAGGAACCGTGGTTTGAACCAAATCGGTCCGTTATACAATATAATATAATATAATATATACACTCCTATATACCAACACATGCTTAATAATTTTGTTAGTTTTAAGTTTTAATGTTGCATCAGCCATCTATATCAATAGTGATATTTTAATAGTTACTTTAGTTTCTAATGGACTCCTTAATCTATTTGTGCGTTGATTTAATGGTAGTAGTTTTACGAAGGATTTGCAAAAATTTTGTGGACAATTTTTTTTGGCAAATTTTGAATGCTAACATGGTTTAGAATCGGAAACCGAACCAAACCGGACCAGTCTAATGGTTTGGTGTGGTTTGGTTTTATATGTGTAATGGTTTGGTTATGGTTCTTAATTCTTTGGAACCATTAGATATGGTTTGGTTCTTGGATTTCAACAAAACCGGTCCAAACCGGACCATGTACACCCGTAGTCGGTGGGTGAAGTCAGAAGTTATATTTGCCCGTTGAATTTTTCTGTTGCCCAATAGCTCTTTTTTCTCATCTATTAAGTCTTTACTATACCTTTTTCATTCCACAAAAAATTAGATCTGAAAATCTCAAGCACAGTAGTGATTCTAGCGAAATCAATTGGGTTACTTTCAATCGATTGGGTTACTTTCAATCGAGGCGAAATCGATCAGAAAAATGAAGTATCAGCGATCAAAAAACTCATCACCAATCTTGGGGGTTACTTTCAATCTTTGGATTCAACTTGGGTTCATCAATTGGGTTCATCAGAAATTTAGAATCATCACCTGGTTTCATCAGAAATTTAGAATCATCACTTGGGTTCATCATTTGGGTTCATCACCAATCATTGTCTGCTCATCTGGCGACTAGAGTAACATTATTATCTCTTAATTACTTTGTTTGATTTAATCTATTTTTTTCTTGCTGCTCTATTTATCTATTTATTCGGTCTGTTTTTTCCCTGTTTTTTTTCTTTGTTTTTTTCCAGTAAAATTTAGTATGGCTAATCATGAAAATTCCGTGAACATAGACTTAGAGGAAGAAGATGAGGTAAATGAGCTTGAATCACTCGGCTCACCGTCACCAACTTCTCCTAATTTGTCTACCCAATCCGGTAGTTCATCTACTTCAACTTGCAAAGCATTTTCGAAATTTGCATTTGCAATTTGGAATTTTTTTGATAAACCTGAGATGGTTGTTGTTGATGGTGTTGAATGTATCAAAGCCAGACATAAGTTATGTGGTAAGTTTTTATCTGGTTCAACAAGTAGTGGAACTAATCATTTAAAGACACACCATGACTTTTGTCTAAAAAAAAATGGAAGTCAAGTAGACATTAGAACTCAAATCTAGCTAACTAAAGTCACTGAAGGAACTTTGGCATGCTTTAATTTTGATCAATCACTTGCTCATAGGGAAGTTGGTGATTACATGGTTAGGGCATAATTTCTTTTTACTTTTGTTGAAAAACATGATTTTACGGGAATGGTAAAAAGAGGTTTAAATCCCCAATATATTTTCATGTATATCGAGCCAATTTGTTATCTTATTTTCAAAAATATAAGGGAAGAATCTACTTAACTTCTAATTTGTGGACTTCAAAATCTCATATGGGGTTTTTATGCTTAACTACACACTTTATAGATGAGGAATGGAGATTGAACAAAAAGATTATATCTTTCAAAATGATTGAGACACCACATACTGGTATTATTATTATTGCAAATGTTATTCTTGAGGAATTGATTGCATGAGGTATTTCTAAAAAGATATTTTCAATAACTTTAGATAATGCTTCGAATAATGATGTAGTAAAAAGAACTTTAAAAGGATTGTTTGATGTATCTTTCGATACTGTTCCATATGATATATTTCATGTACATTGTTGCTCATATTCTAAATTTGATTGTGCAAGATGGTTTAAGTTTGCTAGCTCCTTCTGTTGAAAAAATAAAGAATATTGTGCGCAACATTAATTCTTCTGTGTATAGATATGAGCTGTACAAAAAAGTGTTTAAGACATCATGGTTTGAGAAAAAAGAATATTAATTTGAACATGCCTATTAGGTGGAATTCAACTTATGAGCTTTAAACACTTGCTGTCAAATATAAAAAAGTTTTACATTATTATACTTTGCAAATACAAGATGCTACGAATATTGAAACACCTACTGAGCATGATTGGCTTGTCACTGGAATTGTAAGAGATTTTTAGAAATTTTTTGATAGTTCAACTAGAATTTTTAGTTGTATTTATCATCCTACATCATGTCGTGTTGTTATTCAATTAGTAAATATATGTCTCACTTTTAAAGCTTATTCTCATCTTGATAAATTTAGAGATGTATTAGATGTAATGAGATCAAAATTTGACAAGTATTTTGGAACTTTACCACTTATTTATTGTTTTGTTGTTATCATAGATCCTTATTTGAAAATGGATGCTTTAGAACAATGGTTGGACACTCTATATGATGGTGATGAAATAGAAATAGAAAATACCATTAATTTGAGAAGGTCTAAATTAGTTGAGTTTTTTTATCACTATAAAACCTTATTAGTAGGTGTAGATAGAACAACTCCAGTGGAGACCATGAGCCCGACCGCGTCGGCAACTCGAGGTGGAGCAATGTCATTGCTTAAAGTTAGAAGAATGTCTTATAATAGTTCTAGTGCAAGTGGTGTGGAGTCCAAATTAACATGTTATCTTAACCAACCAATTGTTGAATATGATGAGGAGGATGAGTCATTTGATCAATTGGTATGGTGGAGATCATAAGAGTCTAAGTATCCCGTACTATCTATTATGGCTCGTGATATACTAACAGTTCTAATTTCTACTGTTGCATCCGAAGCTACTTTTAGTGCAGGTGGTCGTGTAATTCCTCAAAAGCGGGGTAGTTTGAAGCCGGACACCGTGGAAGCATTGATTTGCTTAAAAGATTGGCAATTGGCAGAACAAATAATGCAACAAGAGTCAAAATTTGCAGAAGAATTGGCGAATCTAAAAATAGCAATCCGGAAAACGATGCCATACCATTGGATTTAGGATAATCAGAGGCTAATTAGATGATTGACTTGGGCAGCAGTTTTGGACTAGTCCTGGCAGTAACTTGGATGAAGTATTGATTCATTTTTTTAATACATAATGTGTAATTTATTTGTTATTGCTTAATTCTAAGGTATTTAATTTATAGTACTAAGAATTGGTAATTTATTTGTGAAGTTTATTGGGTGCTAATCAGAGACATTATTTTCAGTACCAATATTGGATGAGAATGAAGTATTGATTCATTTTTTTTAATACATAATTTGTAATTTATTAGTTATTGCTAAATTTTAAGGTCTTTAATTTATAGTGCTAAGAGTTTTTACTCTAAAAACGGGAAATTTGTAGTGAAAATAACTTAAGTCTTGGCCCAAAAAAGTAATAAGTATTTTGGCCCACCTAAATATCCCAGTCCAACCTGCCTGCAAAATAGCCCTCCCGCCCTACAAGGATAAGCCTATGGCCTGGGCTTGGGCTTCATCTTTTAAGAGATAGCCCGGCCCGGCCCGATGATGAGGCTTAAATGCAAGGGACTACTTACTTCCTAAGATTAGATAGTTTCTAGGAAAATTCTACAATACACACTCCTTGAAGGTGTGTACAATATGCATCCATTATGTAGTCCATATTGTGTTACCTCATTGGCAATGAAAACATTTTTTAGTGTTTTGTAACTTTTTCAAAAGTATGATTCGTAACATTTTCTATGATTTGTAACGTTTGGTGTGTCTCGTAACTTTTGTACAAAGAATTCGTAACTTTTATTAATATTCTTAACTTTTGCTAATTAATTCCTAACTTTTATAGGAGTGCATATGATACACACTCAAATAGAGGGTGTGTATTGTAGCTATTTCCTAGTTTCTAAGGCCAGATTAGTTAGTCTAAGTAAATTGTCAATAATGTCTCACCGTGTACTATGGTAATGAAAGCGTATATTTTACGGCTAAGGAAAATTGGAACTTAGCATTGAGCAATCAAATTCAAATACTGACCAAATAAACCAACCACTTGGTGGTCTCGAACTTCAGATCTCTAACAGTTTTTCTCAATACCTTTTATTTCTTGTTTTCGATTTTCTTTTACCAAAATAAAAGTCAAATTTGATGTTAAAAGTCCTTCAAAGATTACCAAGAAACAAGTAAAGCCTGTTAAAAGATTACCAAAATAAAATGATGGATTGGAACCAAACTCAACGCGTTTGGACTTTTCCTTATAGTAATCTAGAGGCAGGATTAAAATAAATTCTAGCAGCCAATTTGGAGGCACTTTCCAAGCAATGACCCAATTTACAGTCCAAGATCGATGGCCCCTCTTTAAAAGCATTCAATCCCACTTCCCCTCTCCCTCAAAAAGTTGTTTCCTTAATTGAGCAAGAAGAATCAAGAAACCCAATTTCTGCAACAAAAGAATACTCCATTTGATCAATTTTGGTTCTATACACACATTGGCCATCGCTAATCCTAGATGGGATTGGCGGCAAAACCCCGCATAATTTTCCTCCTCCTTTGTTTTGTGGCGGCGCCACCGCTTTCCTCGGCCCAGAAGCTGAAGACATTTACGGCCAAATACGGATTACCCTTTAATGAATCCTACTACAGTATATTTGCAGTGGAATCTAATGCTACCATTAGCAATGAAGCACTCCAAATCACACCCGATTCGGCCCAAGACGAATTCAACCTCAAAAATCAATCGGGAAGAGTGATTCTGAAGCGGCCGTTCAAGCTATGGGAAGGTATTTAGAATACCAAAACTCTGTCTCTAGCTACTGTGTATAATTCTTTCTTTTTTTCTTTATGAATTTACTGTTTAATTTGTCGAGCACGATCCAATTCTGGTCATGTCGCGAGGTTCAGGATATTATCCATATGGTATGTGCCCTAGTCGATGCAATTCCTCCGTTTACTTACTCCCTCGTTCCCGAAATTTTGGTCTTTCGTTTTATTCTAATCGGATAAAAAACTAGCTATAACTTTAAATCGGTAATGAATTTTATATTCAATACGGGTCTTATTTGATAAATCTCAATTAGTTTTATAAAATAATGTTTTCAAAATCACACAAAACAATATAAATTATGAGATATAATCAACTAAAAAATGGCATAAATTCTCAAAAGGGACAAATAAATTAAGACAAATGGAGTACTTCACAGTAGATGGAGGGTAATTATTCAGGAGTCTGGGAGCACCTCCACGTTGTATTCCACGAGAATGCAATGTAAAAATGTCCTTTACAAGAAACCGAGATAGTTTGATTTTAAAAAATAAACTACCTTCGAAATTACTTTTTAAATTTTTTTGCACCGTTCAAAAGATCTCAACGAGTACTTTTGAATGGTGTAAAAAATTTTGAAAAAAAATATTTAGAAATATATTTTCTTTTAAAGTCAAAATAGCACGATTTTACATATGTGACATTTAAAAAAAGACGAATGGAGTAGCACTCTATAGCTTTATCAATAAACCTCCACAAGCTACATCCAGCATTGTCACCATAATCATTGTACTTCTCTTTTCTTCGTTTTCTCAACTGGAGATTAGGGCTGATTTAGGAGAGAGAGGATAAAACCTAGCGTTATTTTTTTTTTTTTACTGGAGAGAGAATAGAAGGTAGATGGGTTTTTTTTTGTGAAATTAAGCCTACAACTAACTTGGGTTCGGTGAGTTTGATTAAAAGTGGTCCCCTCATCCATTCTCAGCCAATAGGGGAGAGTGTAGTGCTCACCCTCTTTTAGGGAGGGTGAACAAAATTGCACTCAAATCGTTACTTGGAAACTGGGAATAAAAGACAAGGAAATAAAATCAAATCTTACCAAAATTAAATTAAAAACGTACAAAACATGCAGGACAAATAAAATCTCCTAATACTGATCGTAAATAAAAATTATTACCAAAATAATATTCCATAAATAATAAGGATGTATATCTTGTCCTACATCAATAATTGTCACAGGTATTACTAACAAATATGCCACAACTATTTTTAATATGGAAATCACACCATTGGAATCTTGGCAGATTGGATTTGTTCATCTGTCACACCCTATGCCAAATTGGGCACATGCCAACCTCTCATAACTCTTGTCCTCGCAAGCAAGCGCTACACAATTATTAAGTCAAACTCCAAAATTATAGCAGCTGTGTGGAGAAGGTCCAAGTGTATGTATACAACTTATTTCATGTATGTTGTCACTGACTAAAATTTCTTGAACCACCTGAAGGTAGCATCAACTCAAACACCGGTAGAATCGCTTCGTTCAATACCTCCTTCCTCCTCAACATCTACCGGTTTGACAACACCACCCCCGGCGAAGGCCTAGCCTTCGTCGTGGGGCCAAACTTAACCCTCCCATGGAACAGCTTCGGGCAGTACTTGGGCCTCACTAACGCTACCACTGATGGCTCCTCAGCCAATAAAATCGTCGCTATTGAAATTGATACCTTTAAGGACGATGATTTTGATCCTGACGCGAATCACATAGGACTCGACATTAACAGCGTCAGGTCTCAGAATGTCTCTTCACTGGCCTCGCTGGGAATCGACATCGCTCCAGCTGGCGAGGCCAGGTTCCACAATGTGTGGGTCCAGTACGACGGGGTAGGAAAAGAGATTTCGGTATACATCACTCGACAGGCTGAAAAGACGGGGGATACCCCTCCGAGGCCAGATGACCCGGTTTTGAAAACAGGTCTTGATCTTAGAGGAATAGTGGATCAGTACTCTTACTTTGGGTTCTCGGCATCAACCGGGATTTATGAGCAGCTCAACTGCATTTTAAGGTGGAATTTGACAGTGGAGTATTTTCCAGAGGGAAAGAAACCATGGGTAGATATTTCGATTGGAGTAGGTGTGCCGGTACTGGTGGTGGTGGTGGTGGGGGCGACGGTGATGGGTTGTTATTACCGCCGAAAAAGGCAGTCGAATTCAATCATATTGGGGGAACTGATGAGATTGCCAGGTACACCAAGGGAGTTCAAGTTCAAGGATTTGAAGAAGGCGACTAGTAACTTTGATGTGAAGAACAAGTTGGGGCAGGGAGGGTACGGAGTGGTGTACAAAGGCCACCTCCAGAACGAGAATCTGGAGGTGGCCGTGAAGTGGTTTTCGAGGGAAAGTTTGAAGGGTCAAGACGATTTCTTGTCCGAGCTCACCATCATCAATCGTCTCCGGCACAAACATCTTGTCCGTCTCCTGGGTAAGTCCTCGGATTTTTTTTATACTTTTGGTTCTATTTTTTGATGTTTCTGTATTGTAGAATTGATTGCATTCTCTAGGTAAGATATCCAATTGAGGCAAGAATTAGGAGAGGAATTTTGTTTTGCAAGAAGTCAAGGAGATCAATTTCGTTGCGTACAGCAAAGTTTTTTGAAAAGTAAAAGAACTTGTCCATGGTGTCCACTACTTTCCGCTTTTCAAGTGGTCCAAGATAATGTTGGCTCAAAGTAGGGTTGTCATCATTCTTTCTTTAGACTAATCGTACCCAGGTCTGAGCTGGCTTGTGAATTCCTTATCAGACCAAATAGGTAGTCTGGTTGATTGGTGGGCTTGTTCACCACACAATTGATTAGGGTGTAATTTTTTGGGTTAGGCTGCTAGAATGTAACTTATTGGGAATTCCCTAACTCCAGCGTGGATGGTCTTCTTTTGACCAGACTGAAAAGGGGAATAGTCAAGGTGCGTATAAGTTGCCCTGGACACCTGATGGTCAAACCAAAAAAAAAAAAAAGGTACCAAATAACCCATGGCCGACTTACTTGACCGTGATAGCCTTGGCCCACACAACTAGCAAGTCATTTTTCTTGGCTGTTTCCTTTGGAGGGATGTAAGAGTTAGGAAGGGTGGTTGAGTGCAGGATTGGGAATTATAAAATTGAATGGAAGAATTGTTTCAGTCAATTTAGGCACCTTACCCACTTGAAAGACCACACGGCATCTGTCTAATCCTATCTAATTCAAGGCATGCTGAAAGAACTCAAAAAATGTGACGATGGAATTCAATACATAAAGTACTCATGTCAAAAACTCGATAATTGGATAAGGATACATGATTCATGTCCAACATATTTAGTTGGACATTCACCTAGGAAATATATCGTGTAATTCGAATTCATCCTAAAGAAATGTACTAAGGCACTTTGTAAATAGTACTTTTATCCAAGAGAATAGAAGAAATATACCAAGATACTTGAAGATTTCGTCGTATCCCTATGTTCTCGAGATAAAAATATATAAATTCAACACTTAGAGACGTACATGCACCCGACAAATATACCCGAGCCCATGTGACGTAGGTAGAAGGTACTCTCCATGAAACCGTAACTTTTGACTTATCTTCTCATTTCAAAGCAATGTTTCAACAGTGCATGTGTGCATCAGCTTGTTGTCTCTTGCTTATGCTACATGTTTTTCTAAATTACATATTTCTCTCTTCAACAGGATGGTGTCACAAGAATGGCAAGCTGTTATTAGTTTACGACTACATGCCCAACGGAAGCCTCGACACACACCTCTTCGGGGGAGCAGATGCTAAGCCACTTGGCTGGAATCTCCGTTACAAGATCGTAACCGGCGTGGCCTCCGCCCTACACTACCTCCACGATGAATATGACCAGACAGTAGTCCACCGCGACCTCAAGGCCAGCAACATCATGCTTGACTCGGACTTCAACCCCCGGCTCGGCGACTTTGGCCTTGCCCGGGCCCTCGACAACGAGAAGACCTCATATGCCGAGGCTGAGGGCATGGCTGGGACAATGGGCTACATCGCGCCCGAGTGCTTCCACATGGGCAAGGCCACTCAGCAATCAGATGTCTATGCGTTTGGGGTTGTCTTGTTGGAAGTAGTCTCTGGGCTACAACCCGGAACCAAGATTGGTGCGTTCCAGTTGGTGGATTGGGTCTGGTCTTTGCACCGCGATGGGCAATTGCTGGACGCTGTGGACAAGAGGCTCGGGGGAGACTACGTGGTCGAGGAAGCTAAGAGAGTTTTGCTTCTGGGCTTGGCGTGTTCGCATCCAATAGCGGGTCAAAGGCCTAAGACTCAAGAGATTGTTCAGATAATTTCGGGTTCAGTGGCTGTTCCCTATGTGCCGCCATTTAAGCCGGCTTTCATATGGCCGTCATTTGTGGGAGGGGAAAGTTTCACTTCCACAACAACGGACACAAGGTCCATGCCAACATCCAAGTTCGGTTCGGAATGGGGTCCTCATTCAAGCTCCGATACATATGGTGCTGAAAACCACAGTATGGTGTAGTTTCTGTGGTAAACTGACACAAATGTTGTATTTTGTTTGCATCAGATTTCCTCATTCTTTACCCTTCGTTTTTCCTACCCACTATTTTTATGGGGGAGTAGGAAATCTTAAAATTTACAATTTTTCGATTCTTTTGTTTTCCTAGTCTTTGATTTGTTTCTGATGGAGGGAGGTGAATGGAGGCATAGCTTGTGTTCATTTCAGTTGGTGGTGTCCTACTTTTGTAACTTGTATACCTGTACAAATGTGATCCATTAACAATCTGGTTATACGATTTGTGCAAATGAAAGGGCCTGCATTTCGCTGTAAACTTCACCTGAAGCAATTCATCAATCTAGGGTTTTTTTGGTAAAATGTTCACATTATGATCAAACCGGAAGAAATTGAAGAATTTCTCGGGAGTCCTACAAGGTTCATTCGTTATTTTCTCTCTAAAAGACGAAGAATTCTCAAAGTACCTGCATACTCAGAGTCAATACGTTGTTGTATTCTTGTGGAAATTGATGCCAGACTTATATGAACATGATACAACAATGTGATGTGTCTAATGCACAAGATGGTGTTGATAGCTAGTAAGTGAAAGGAACGAAGAGCTCAGATTCACGAGAATTCCATTAAACAAGATGGTGTTGATAGCTAGTAAGTGAAAGGAACGAAGAGCTCAGATTCACGAGAATTCCATTAAATAAATTATCAGTCAAGTCAATACAGACACTGTTTATTCAGGCAGAAGGCCACTCCAACTTTGCATTTGATTGGTTTGGATTTTATTAGGCATGGGGTATCCTTTCTTTATGCTTCCACAGTTTTCGAAGAGTTAACGCGCAAAAGATCAAGAGCTTCACCGGCGTGCAACTTGTTTGAGACTCGGAGCATTCTGTAATCTTCGTAAGTGAAAGGAACGTACAACCGAGGGTGTTCTGAGTCAACTAATTCAGGAGGGGCTTCCACTGGTGTCTCCTTCGGTCCCAAGAGAAACGAAGCGATTGACAGACGTAAGGTTGCTTCCCTGCATTGTACCCGATGCTTTACGTTGCGAAATCTTCCGTTACTCCATATCTTTAGTATGTCAGCAATCACAAAAACCATATCATAAACAAGAAAAGAAAAGGGTGAGCTTAACAAAAGTAATAATTTCTTTCAAAAACCTCGTGTCTGAAATTCTCATATAAATGGAAAGACAATGAAATCATTTTCAAGAAGATTCATAAACAAGGAGAAAACTAAGTTACTCACAGTAGCAATGTCCCCGAAATTGACAACGAGGCTACCGGGCATGGGCTCCACAGCCACGAATTCACCGGACTTGTTCATGACTTCAAGACCTCCCACGTTTTCATCGTCCTGAAGTATGGTAAGAAAACTCGAGTCGGTGTGGATCTGGACGCCGGTGGAGCCTACGGTCTCGGGTGTGAAGTTGTATTTGTTGATCCTGAATTGACAAGGCCATGCCTCAAATGAAAGGGTGGATAACCCCATGGCCTCGACTATCTTGTGCATTATATCCATAGCTAGCTCGTGTATTGCTTCAGCATACTTCGTTATCGTTTTCCTAGTGAAATAAGAGTCAAGTTTATTTCTATTGAGCAGTAAAAAAGCCCAAAAAACAAAAAGCTAAAAAGCTAAGCATAGTGGCACAGGGTCTTAGTCACATTAAAACAGGGGACGAAACCAGGAACTTCACTATACAGGAGCGAGTATATATAATTCATAGGAAATTTTTTGAATTTTTTTCTATATCATACTAAAGGTTTGTTTTTCTTGCAGGAGCGATGGCCATTACTAGCACTCCCGGCTCCATCCCTGCATTAAAATCCAATGATCGCAGTGACATAATTAATACAATGATGGGTTTGTAGAGGGAGAATTATCTAGCAAAAACCTTTGGTGAGAAGAGGCATCCAATTGGGTACAAAAGGCCTCAACAGCATCACTAGATGAAATGTCATAAAGGCCTAAAGCCTCATAATGGGGATTAATTTTACTAGGCGCCATGTACCCACTTCCGGCGATCACGTCGATGTTCCGCCGCTTGATTTCCGCCGGAAGGTTGAGGAGTGACAGGGCCACCCCCTTCATCTCCGCTGCCAGTGGTGCAGGGAGGATCCTGTGGTGGTTGATGATCCTGAAACAACCCCATTCCTCACATGCTTGTAGTAGCTTCTTTGATTGTTCTGGAAATGATTCCAGATCAATTATTGGGACTGCATAATCACTTGTTATAGCCATTTTTCTTTGCTTTCCTTGGGAAAAGAAATTTTTCTTGCTCAAGCTGTTTGAGATTTGTGCACTACGGAAGAGGTTTATATACTACGGGAGCAAAAAAATTTGTGTATCACGTGCCCGAGCCTAAGTACTAGAACTTCATCCGAGCTGTCCAAAAGTGTATTGAATGGTCCAGATCGAAACCCTCTCTCTCCTCCTCTCTCTGCTCTTTCTCATGTTTCTTTCTCCAAATTCAAACCATCCAAAACCGAAATGGACGACCAGATGTGCACGCCCAAGTATCACGTGGTACCCGATCAGCACTGAAAACTCGTTCATGAGGGTGTCTAAAAAGACACATTTTTCTTGCCAACAAGACTGGTGAAAGTAATTAAACAAATGAAAAACACATGGGTCCTTCCTCTTCCCCAATGTTGTATTTCAGTATACTATTTCTTATCAAGTTCTAGTAATGTAGAACAAGTAGCCATGCTTATGTGGACAAGTTGGCGTTATGCTGGAAAAGATGCTATGTCAGTTATGATGTCAACTTCAGGAATCACTTTATGGAATTACTTTTTTTCCAAAAAGTCCGTTGTTTTCAACCTTAGCAAAGTACCCAAACACATCTAGATTAAGGGTACCTGCGGAAAATATAAGATTGATTACCAATTCCAGTTTGGGTTTTCTTCAAATTGAAAAAGAAATTCCTCAGGGCTGTTCTATATTTAAGGACAAGCTGTGATGAGACTCAAACGACGGCCTATGAGAAAGAAAACGGGAAACGACTGGCCGGTCCTATTTTTGAGATTTTGTTCTATTCAAACACTTTAATGTGTTTCAATTCCGTAGAAACTCACTCTACACGCGCGCGAACCCCCAACCCACTCACTCTCTCTCTCTTCCATCCCTACACGCACGCGACCCCAAACCCACCCTCTCTCTCTCTCTCTTCCATCCTTTTCTACTCTCTCTCTCTCTCTCTCTCTCTCTCTCTCTCTCTCTCCCCTGACGAATTCAGGGAATGTGTTCTGGGTTACGATGCGTGTTTGTGTCATGGTGTTATGCGTGACAAACGCGTCAGTTTTTTCATTTTAACTTTGTACATTTCAATAGGCCCTATTTGGAGAGTTAATTTTGAGCTTTAATTTTAGGCCCCGTTTGATACGAGGTTTCGTTTTGAGAGGATTGCTAATAAGATGGGATTAGGATTGGGATTGGTTATAAGGTGAGATTATTAATGAGGAGACAAATCCTTTCCGATGTTTGTTTTTACACAGGATTAGATCATGGGGTTTGGTGGCTTGCACAGAAGAGAAATCCTTTAATCCCAATCCCGTTGTTAACAATACCAAGTATCCCCAGGTATTACGAATCCGGCCAATTTGGGGGATTGGCATGCCCATGAGACTATTAGTCCTTGCCTTATTTCTCAAACCAAACATAGTATTAGAGGTCTCACCTCCTTATTAGTCCAATCCCACCCTCCAAGAGGCTTATCAAACATGGCCTTAGGGTATTTAGGCTCTTTGGGGTAGGATATAGTGATTTGAGGCACTTTGGGTTTAGGCACTTTGGGTTTAGGGTTTAAGCACTTTGTAATGGTTTTTTCCTTCTTCCAAACAAGGACTTTGAAAGCTTTAGAGGTGTGCCAAAAACTACGTCATTTTACCGCACAACACGGCGCATAACACCTACTGCACACCACCCACCCTGTATCCCTATCCTGACACACATCAAACTTTCTCCACTACTTTCCCTAACAAGACCATAGCTACACGGCAGCACATGTGCCACTTTTCTGACATTGACTCTCTCTCTCTCTCTCTCTTATTTTAAATTTAAAATAAATAATTTTTATTATACACATTTAGTTTTTATAAAAATTATATATTTGAAATCTACTCGATGAAATCTTTATAACAAGATCCATTGTGAATATGAAATTTTATACGTGTAAAAAAAGTTTTTTTATACCCGTTCATTAAGATTTCATAATTCACATACCAGAATTACAAAATTCACACATCATAAGT
Organism: Vaccinium macrocarpon; assembly: GCA_022606695.1. NCBI lineage: Eukaryota > Viridiplantae > Streptophyta > Magnoliopsida > Ericales > Ericaceae > Vaccinium > Vaccinium macrocarpon. The sequence goes on along the minus strand of CM040172.1, from coordinate 3,430,664 downwards.
CACTCTCCAACATACAAAATTCACACCTCAACAAGAAAGTGTGTTATTAATGGTGTGTTATTAATGGTGTGAATTGTTGCAGGAGTGTTAATTGTGTGTTATTGGAGGTGTGAATTGTTACAAGGGGTGTGAATTGTGAGCTATTTTGGTCGTGTGAGTTGTTGCATGGGTGTGAATCGTGCATTTGCAGGTTGTGAATTATTTGGAAGTGGTGTGAATTCTGCATTAAGGGATAAGAATTCTTTTTCGGAGGGATGTGAATTGTGTATTTTGGAGACTAAGTTGTGACGTGTGTGAATTTTGCATTTAAAGTCTGTGAATTCTTTCATTTTGAAAGGTGTCAATTGTTTAAAAATTGTGTAAATTAGTATTAATTAATGGGTATAAAACAACTCTTTTTTACATGTAAAAAAATTTCATATTCAAATGAGATCTTATTGGAAAGATCTCATCAAGTATATTCTAAATATATATTTTTTATAAAAAATAATTGTATATAATAAAATTTATTTTATTTTAAAATATAATTTGAGAGAGAGAGAGAGGCATGGATTTACTGCCGAAAAGTACCAATTAAAGGACTTTTAGGATTTTTCTTTAATTTCCTCTTCATCACTTCTTTTTCTCTTTTTGTCTTCATCATTTTTTTACCAACCAAACCAACTGCCAATACATAATGAGAGAGAGAGAGAGAGAGAGAGAGAAAGTGGGAGTGACAGACTGATAGTACTAGACTCATGTGACTACAAGCATGAGAGAGAGAGAGACGGAACCAACACGTCTGACGCCTACAAGCGCCTACAAGGCTGACGCCTACTTGATGTGATAGCTGTACTTATTAGCTTCCGCACGTGGAAATGGATTTAAGGGAAATGTATTTGACATGAACTGGGCTTGGAAGGAAAACTATTGACAAAATAGGGACGGCTAGTAAGAACCCCGAAAGAAAACCACTGAAATATGGTGCAAGATCACATGTTCCCAAACTCCATGCACCTCTGTGTCGAGGGAGTTTGGGTTGCTAGATTGTATATTTTTTTTTTTTTCAAGTGACCAACGGTCAAAAATCTCTCGGCACGGAGAGAAATCAGAACAGAGGATCTCCGGCCCTGAAACATATATGCCCAAGGACACAAACACAAATTTTGTTAAGAGTGATAATTCTTGGATCCAAGTTCCATACAGTTAACAGCATATTTTTTCAGGGAGCCAATCGTGCAAGAAATCTGCTTAAATGAAAATTATTGCCAGAAAAAGTTCTCCTAGGAGGAAAAATAACAAAAGAACTGTTTGAGATGTATGTTTTGTGAAAGATTTTCTGCCTTCTAACGCAAAAGTATTAGATACAGAGAATTATACGTATTATTACAAACAACACTCCTGTGAAACATTCTCCTACCCTCATCTAGCCCTCCATCCTCAGGCCTCAGAAAAGGAAAAACAATTATCCTGAGAAAAAGGGGGGAAAAGAAAACTCAGTTCAACATTTTCAACAAGTTTGTTGCAGGATCGATTGCCCCTGATGAGTGATAATCCATCAGCAATTTCTCAACTTCAACAAATCTTTGTATACCCATATATGCCACATGGTAGTTGTAAACCATTGGCATTACTCTGTTATTGTCCGCTCTTCTTGGATCTCTTCTAAATCTTCATCGTCGCCCTTCTTACCTGCCTTCTCCTTCCAATATGCCAGCAACTTCTTCAAACGAAGTACTTCCTTCGATGAAACATTCTTTTTGGGATCATTTGTCACTGCCCGGACTCTTGATGCGTACCTGAATTCCATTAGAACCGTTAGAGTATATGTCAAGGAAGTGCATAGATAATAGATTGACCTCCTTTCATTTCTATAGCTGATTATTCAACATGCACTTATTTGGGTACAGTACCAAGATATATAAGAAGAGAAGAATCACTATTCAGTTGCTTTCCTAATGTGCTTATCTCCAAAAAAGATGTGAGCTTGATACTCAATGGAAAAATCAGGGAGGAAATTGAGTAGGTGAGGAAATTGTTGGGTATCTCGGTCACTCACTCACACAACACACACAAAGAAATCTCAGAAAAACTCCCTTTATATAACAATTGTATACAAAGATGAAAAAACCTTCGGGGGAGAACCGACAGCTGCTCCTCTCGAAGCTAACCCTCTCCAATCAGTCTACATGACAAGCTAAACACTCACCTCTCATTTGTACATGTATATGTACAAAGAGAAAAAAAACACAACCATAAAGGCAGAAACATTGAAAGGTAGCTCAAACAGTGTCAGCCAACACTTGGGAAAGTTATTGGCAACCCAAGACTTGGCTTTGATAACATGTAAGATTTCTAGGAGATGTCCAAACTAAAACCAATTAGCAAAAGTAGAGTAGCCTCTAGATTATATTAACTAAGCTTGGGTTACTTTCGGGGCCACTTGGGATAAAGTCAAACAAGTTAGACAATTGTGAGTCGAGTCACATTTAATTAAGTTTGACTCAGCCGGGGATATGTCCATGAACATCAATGTTATTATTAGCATTGTCACCAAGCAAATCTGAAAAATTCTGGATTTTAATAACTGCAAAGGAAAACAATTAAAGAACTTACGTTAGAGAATTGTTAGTCTCCTCTAAGTTCGACTCAGCTGGGGATACGTTGACGAACATCAGCGTTTTAGCATTACCACCAAGTGAATCACTCATCAACATTGTCAACTTGTGATTCCTGTAGGGTATGTGTTGATTGCCAGAAAACAAAGCACTAATAACATCCCCAATAGCCGACAGTGATTTATTGATGCTTTGAGCTTCCTTGAGTTGAACACCGTGAGAGCCAGACTTTTTCGTTCTCTCAGAACCCGCAAGGTCCACAAAACTTAGCTGCACAATTACAATGGTGAGACGAATAAGCAAAATGAGTAATGTAAGTATCCCACCGACATCCTTATTATTACCATGTATGTACTCCCACACTACTATTTATTTTAACTAATCGCCCGAAAACTATTACTATTTCAATTTGCATTCACAAATGAGAAGAGAAATAGGGATATAGAATACAGAAGTTCGATACGTTTACGTAGTTTTCATTGGCTGGCTATATGTAGCCATTTGGGCTAGCTTGTTCGAGGCACAAAATTAGAGTCATTAGACTAACAAAAACGCCTATCAGGTCTCATTTGTCTAGCCTGTTGGAGATGCTCTTAAGTCTTATCCCATCAAGGTAGCATATATCTGTATTCATTGAAAGGAGATAATATTACCAATAACAATATTACCTTTCCTCTAGCCACAGATTGTGTTTGAAGGTTGGTACTCTCAACGACAATGGAAAGTATTACATGGGATCTTGAACTATGCTCATTTGACGAAGTCCCACTTGTATGTCGTTGTTCAGAGCCTCTCCGGATGATGCTATTCAATTCATCATGTGTTGAAATTGATACTACTGTCACATTATCAATAAATACCATGCCCTGCACATTTCAACATAGCCAATAATAGTCAACTAGAAGTTTGTAAAAGTCAAACATGCAAATTTATGTACAATTAAACTGTGAATATCCACTTAGAAAAACGTATAAATCACCTTTGAATCCTTTTTGATATCTAGTTTTAAGCGCTTGGCATTCTTCGGTAATAAAAGATCGACAAGTACGTCTTGATATAGCTCCACCATATATACCTACATATTTTCATATAGATGTGTAAGACATTCTTAAACAAGTTGATGTAGATAATACAACCACTACGTAGACAGAGTAAACTACACAATTTTTATTGGTAGCCGGATAAGCAGACCACTTGTCTGTGTCCATACAGCTTTCAAACTATGCTTTTAATGGATAGTCAAAAGATGCATCAAATGTTGAAACAAAATTGTAAGATCATCAAACAAGTGTGTTTACTCAAGATTGGTTCTGCTTACTGATAGAATAATAATCAAAGTATGTTTTGACAGTGTTGAACAAATATCAAAGATTTGTAGGATATACAGTTGTTACCTTTAGAGAGAATGTGACAAATTTACTGTCCCGCTTCAAAAGTTTAAAAAGTTCAGCTGCAGCCCGTGGCGTAAGCCCAGGATTATCCTCCGAGCCATAAATTGTAAATGTCTTTCCAGAACCAGTTTGGCCGTATGCAAACACACATACATTATATCCATCTACAGCAGATTGCACCAAATACTGCATCGATATATCCAAAAAAAATGGGCAAATGAGAACCCGATAATTTTACGAAGCATGTGAGAAGAACCTATGAAGCTGCAACATAGCAGGTAGACTGTATACTAGAAACACTAAATGTCAACAAACCACTCAAATTAGCTGAACTTACCCTTGTATCATCAAATACTTCTTCTTGGGTGGCAATTCCATCAAAAACACGATCATACAAATGTTGCTTTATGTCATCTCTCCACGGATGCTCAATGGTGTACTCATCTATAGTTTGAAGCGTGTTTCTTTCTCTTTGAGTCGTCTCGTTTTCAATAAGAGGCCTTACTCGACAAAAGACTCTAATTTTGCCTTTCATATCTGACGTGTGCACAAAAAAAATAATTCAATGGTGAATAGGAGCATTGAATAAGAAAGTTGAACCTTTCAAATTATAAACATGTAACCATAAGATTACGATGATTTAAGGTGGGAAATATAAAGCCAACAATAAAGTTTTGTTGATACAAATGGGAAACTAAAAGGGATATTCTACCTTCTATTGTATTAAAATACTGTTTCCTGAGAACTTGTTCTTCCTTGTAGAGTGTTTCTAAGTCAGATAATTGTGCACCTTGCTTCATCAAGAGTGCTGAAGTTTTCTCATTCTTTCGATCAATGTCCTAAAACCAAGAACCATTAGCTTAAGTAAAAAATTTAAGATATTAATCTACAAACCAAAGCAAATACAGATATACGTCTACAACAGAGAAGGAATAAAACCATTTCCCAAAATAGCAAAATACTGAAGAATTAAGCATCAGACCGCCATCACCACCTTTTTCATTTCTCTGAGCTCCTCAAGTTCCTTCAAATCATTTTTCAAAGCAGAAAGTTCTTTGTCTTTGATCACAAGACTCGACTGTGTCACAGCCAAAACTCGTGTAACCTCTTCCAGCTTGTCTAAAAGTTCAGAAACTTGAAGGTTAGTGGCATTGTTTTCTTGTTCATAGTTTTCTTTAAGAATTCCCACCTGCATTCAAGGGCCATGGGGGACATTAATGCCTTCACCATGCAAAAATTGGCCTGCGTTTCTTTTTGACAACAAAGATTCCAATTATTACCTCCTCAGCTCTCTGCTTTTCAAGCCACACAATTTTTTCATCCAACATTTTTTTTTCCTTAACCAGTCTTTTTCTACTTTCTTCTGATGCATGCAACTTCGTTCTGCTCGTATTCAATTCCTCTTGGATCTTTTGTAACACCTGGGCATAAACAATCATAAGGAAAGTAATAGTTATTAGTTATAATCAGGAGACAATATCTGAACAAAAATTAAGAAGATGAACAGCCGTGAAAGATGTTTCAAAACTAATTGAAGCAAAGAAGGAATTTAAAGGACTAATAAAGGAGATGAACAGGGCATTAGAGCGCGTTGTGCAAGTTTCACGGAATTACAAGTCATAGAAGAGCTTAAGGAATGTCAAGTTGATTTTGAATGGTTGGTTGTGCAAGAGATTTTGTTGCTCTAGTACTGTTTTAAATTGACTAACATATGTTCTTCGGTTTGCCCATGGTAGTGTTGTTTTGAAGAACCTTTTTTGTCAAATAGTTGAGGGTTTTCCCCTTTTGCATGTAAATAATGTTGATCCTTCTCTCACTTAGCTACCTAGAAAGAAACCATTTACCTAGGTTTGAGTTGACTAGAGTATGACATACTCCCTCTGTCTGTTTTGTTTGCCTATTTTGGGACTTCCAACTGTTTAAGGGGACGTATATTGTGAGAACCAACTATTGCTCCACATCAGTGGGGAGTTGAAAGTTTGCAAACAGCTGCTGTATAACTTAAGGTTAACCTTTTGAGCCACATGGTTAGGCTAAGGGTTAGCAGGTGAGCTGGTGTGGATCGTTACAAGTGGTATTAGAGCACAACACCGGTCCAAAATGAAATAGAAGACAAAGCATAAGAGAAACAGAGCAAGTAGAATTCTAACAAGTATACCTTGTTATTTTCGTCAACTCGCTCCTTTTTTACACTTCTCTCAGACACTGTATTACTATGCGTTGCCAACATCACTTCCATGCTCCGTTTCTCCGATAAAGCATCCTATGAGTACCAAAACACTACGTACTAAGTAAAAATAAGCAACAATTGGGAAACTAATTTCAAAAGCATAGCCAAGAACCTGAAGTGAAAAATCTTTTTGGTCACACAAAGATCTGAGTTTGTCGCGATCACTAGAAACTTCAATTAAGTTTTGCTTCTCAGATCTCAAAGTGCCTTTCAAGCCCTCCAATTCTTCAAGCAGTTTCACTTCGTGATTTTGTTTCTCACGTAGTTCTTCCAATAACTGCATTTGCATACCCAGATTATTGTCAAGTGGCCGAAGTTCCATTAGAAATTCTAACAGCACCTAATAGCCGTGAAAGTTGTTCCGAAACTAACAGATGGTATCAGACATTTGAAGGAATTCAAAGGAGAAACGAAGGAGATGAACTGGGCATTAGAGACGAAGAGAGTACAATAACAAGTATACCTTCTTATTTACTTCAACTAGCTCCTTGCTGGCATTACTCTCAAACACCCTATTACTACGCGTTGCCAGCCTCTCTTCCATGTCCCGTTTCTCGGATAAAGCAGCCTGATAAGTATCTAAACATTAGCATTGAGTAAGTAAATGAACAACTATTGACTAACTAACTTCAAAAGGATAGCCAGTCACCTGAAGTGCCGAATCTTTTTGATCACACAAAGATCTGAGTTTGTCGAGATCACTAGTAACTTCCATTAAGTTTTGCTTCTCGGATCTCAATGTACCTTTCAAGCCCTCCAATTCTTCTTGCAGTTTTGCTTCTTGATTTTGTTTCTCACGTTGTTCATCTAACAACTGCATGCATTTGCATACATTATTGCCAACAAGTGCAAACTCCATTAAAGATTCTAACATCACCTAACTCCCTTTTACAACCTATGTCGTGGCATCTTTTTTCAGTTGTGAAAACCTATTTACTTCACCAGGAATACTGGTACCTAACTGCAAATTTATTGATCATATATTCATATTCCTGCAACGATTGCATATTCTTCATTCCAATGGAAGTGGGAAGGTTTATTTACAACATTTTTATTTCAGGATCATTTTGCAGATTCTATAGCTGATGGCATACACAACAAATAAAAATAATACGCAAGGTTTTCAAAAATTGAATGCTCACTTGATTTGCGTTCCTTTTTGATTCTTCAAGAGCTTTGGACAATTCCTCAATGCGTTTCTCATAAGCATCACCGTTAGCAGGCCTAAACTTCTCAGAAAGATCTCCATTTGTTGACCCACTAGTAGGAGACTTTGCGATAGAGTTGTTACGTTGCATGACATCATTTATTTGGACTTTAAGAGAGGCACAGATTTCCTCTCCCTGAATTAGATGGAGAAAAATTGAATTAGATGGAAAAAAAGAGGCCAGAGGCAAAATTGAAGAATTGGCATATCTGTGGAGATGAGAAGTGTTAATTAAAAACCTGCTTAGTTTCAAACTGAAAGACTTGCAACACATTTGCAACTCGCATTTTGAAGAATACAGCCGTAGTACTGCTGCCGAATTGCATGATCTCCCTTAACTCAGCAGAATGTAAATACTCTATAGGAACGGGGCGGAAAAAATGAACCTGTCAAAAAATTGAGCGTTGATCATACTAGTGCCCAGTAACAACAAGTCTACAATGCTTCTTCAAGACTTATTCTTAGTTTTAAGGCTCACCCCACGATTATTGACGGCCAAAGTAAACTTCCCAGGCAAAATTCCCAAGGGATCTTCGCTCTTGCGAACTGTAAAGAAAATTGAATGCCCATATGGAAGTGCTTTCAAGATCTGAATAAATTGTTGTCTTGCTTCATTTTTTGTAAGATTTTCCTACACAGAGAGACAAAACTCAAATAAAAAGTCTTATTTTCCACAACTCTCCCCAAACAAAAACTTTCAAGGATGATATCTACCAATCAAATAAGAACCATGTAGATTGCTAACTACATAGGAAAAAGTATTGGGCTCTATCTCGAAAAGACAAGCCTATCATGGAAAAAGAACTTCACACTTCCTTCTTCTTCAAAGAGAATTACAAATTCATATGGAATTTCAAAATAATAGTTCTTAATCTTACCATTGAACGGTACCGAACTAGAATATCTGAAACCCAATCCCGAATCGGTCGATTTATTGCGATTTGTTTAGGTAGAAAGCTATCCAGTTGTGATGCCCACTCACTGATGATTTTGAACATTTAAGAGATAAGTAAGTTTTTACGCCAAAGGAAAATAATCTGAAATCAATAGTGCATTTTGACTTCAACAGAAGCAGTAAAGACGGAAAACAAAGGAGGAAAAACACCGCCACAACCAAAGAAACAAAAAAAGAACTCTCCAGCCAAAAATGCAACAAGAGGGGAGTACAATATACAATGCAAATGAAGAAAAAGAAGGAATACTAACGTAGATGATTCAGGGCTGACAACATAACCATTTTCAACCAAAATTTGTAGTGCAGCCAGCTGTGCCGCGTCCTCCCTTCCAATAGGATAATTTCCCAGTACATAATCATGTTGCAACTATCAGAATACAACCAGAAAACAATGATCCAGATGTCAGAGGCAAGTTAAGCTTTGATCGTTCAAGAATTAGAAGTGGTTACACTAACATAACCCATTTAGTCCCCAATAATTGGGGGTATGGGCAGGGGATGGATAGGAGACAGACCTAACCTTTGGCAATAAATGCACAAAGTGGCTGCTCTCAGAATTAGAAGTGGTTAAGCAACAAAAAGCAAAATCAAGGTAAGATTACATACTTGAACATAACATAAATATACAAAAACTGGGGCTCCAATAGCTTCATCTGACACCCGAAAAAATTTCTTTTTGAATACCAATTTGCGGGTCATCATATCTCCTTTCGTAGGGTCCTTTGCTGCATTGAAGTCAGATAGAAGATCCCCAATATATCTTTTGTCATCCAACCCAATATATTCCTCTGTATTACACCAAAGTGCACATTATTAAGATGACCGCTAGAAGTACTTTCAAATTAGGAACCAAGGTGTTATGAAAAGAAAATATGGTTCCAATAACAACTAGTAAAGAGACAAATAAAACACAAAGAAAGCAAAAGAACGGGGCATAATTGCAGTCTGGCATGGTTTGGCACGGTGCCTGTGTCCAAGGTAGAGAGGAAGAAACCATACACAATTACTGTAAACCTCTCCACGATTGTACACAAGGCCTCCACCTCCATTAAGGCCCTTAAGGGGATGGTAAACTACAGAAATCTCACTACACCAAATAGACAAAAGCTAAAATACCATTTCCAGGTTCAGGTGATTTGGAACCAGCAACAGCCTTCCGGCACTCAAATAGACCAAAGCTAAAATAAGCTTCCAGTTTAATAATCCCCGCAAGCTCCTGAAATGGGTATGTTGTTAAACAATACTAATAAATCACAAGAAGATATCATTGAAGCAGATAGACTAAAGTACATTTAAGGAAAAGAACAAGGGTAGAGGATATATCCACCATATGCATCCAAAAAGAGAGCTTTCAAAAGTAAAATATGGTACAACAGTGAAAAACTATGGTTCAAACATTTCAAATGATGGTCCAAATTTTGGAAAAGAAGGTGGCCGAATGAACTAGCACACAATAAACAAGCAATCAAGGAGGCCCTTAAACTTCAAAAGCATGCAACACCAGCTAATGGAAAGAGTTCCTCGGAAAAAATAACTAATCAACCTCATATCATCACAATTTGCATGGTTAAAAAAAATCTGTAAGAACTTGCTTCCGGATATAATTCAGAAAACATAGCAAATGCATCATATGCAAATTTTGCAGCAAAACGGCAAGCAAGTGAACATTCTTTCAGTCATTGCACTGAAAACTCCCTGAGCAGCCACCTCTAATAGTGTTGGACGGTCCATTTGTATAAACTTAGGGTACAACTGGTTCAGACCTAATGAAGTATCTTCGCCTTTCCAGTGAATTACAACCTGAACTTCCAGAATGCACTCATATTATCTTGGCATCATGGATTGAAATGAATCTTGAAGTGTACCATTCTTTAAATTGAAACCATTAAAGGCAGCAGGCAAGGATCAATTTTGCTAAGAAACAAGTAGAGAAGTCATTTTTAAGAAATCAATAGCCAAAAGGATAGCTGAAACCTCTCTATTTCTCAAGACCGTGCAAAAGAATTTTTCAAACACCAGATAATTCTGCTAGAAATTTGGACAAAGCATCTTTTCATGTTCTTCCATCCAATGAATGTAACTATTAAGCTAGTGAAAAATTTAGGATTCTGGAATCATTAGAGGACCCTTCTCAAGTTGGCAATTATTAGTTTGCTACTCTGGCAAATGATGTGTTCTTTTCAATTAAGTCTAGGAAGCATTGACTAACTACCCAATGGTGCTTGAGCAAGACCAAGGACTAACAACAAAAGATACCCAGCTGTCATGTTGATCTATCTGACAAAAAAGTAGCTTGCGCTGAAATTCCAGTTGAGAAACATGAGATAAGCACACCCTCTCCTATTTTCATGCGATTGGGAAAGGGGCACACCCTCTCCTATTTTCATGCGATTGGGAAAGGGGAGATTCTCAACAACCATGCTGAGTTCAAGCATCTGTGAAATTTTGATCTGAAATTTTTGTCCTTGGTAATTGCATAAAATGTTTCACATGCTGGTTTGCCGCCATTGAATATTTTACTTCCCATTATTTACAATAACTTGCCTTTTGAATAAACATCATAATTTGTAACCTCTGCTTATCATGTATGGATACACAAATGCATAAGGAAAAGTCCGATAGTACCTCAACAGCATCAGCCACGGTTGTTCCGATCCCATATGTAATTTCTTCAAAAGTTTCATCCAAGAAAAAAACGGTAGTGTTCAGCCGTTTACCAATCAGAAGTGCTTTAATCTCCTCGCGGCCTGGTAATTTTTGCCTTGGTCCATTATTACGTGAACTCTTCAATGTATTTAAGGTGCTCAATGCAAGGACTTGGATATCCGGATCGTTATTCACACCCTCTGCCTCATTGCGAACATATTCAGATAAAAATCCACCAATATCCGTGCTAGGAGGCATACATGATGCACATAAGTACATTAACTCCCACGCTCTAATTAAGTATTGCCTGTTTTCCAAAAGTGACAATTAAAGGAGAGAACTTAGTATATATGAAAATAGACGGAGCATAAAGAATGCATCAATGCCTAGAGTAGGTCAAATGCATACTTGTCAGGGTTATTCCTTGTCTGCTTTAAAATTTGAGCAAAAAGTTCATCTCTCAGGTCAGCATGCTTCAAAGCCTGCTTATATATCTGCCCAACAAGCTCAATACGTTCCTCTAAGCTTACTTCCACAGGCGAATCAATGCCCATGTACTTCAAAATGAGCTTGAATAGTTTGACTGCCAGTTTTACTAGGTCACTACTCATCTTTAGCACTGAAGTTGGTATAGGATCCTGTTGAACGATTCAAATTCAATTTTCAATTCATCAAAGCAACAATACAACAAAGTCTCATCAAAGTTTTAGTGTGTAGTCACCTTTTGGAAGCACAACATATCCTCGACTGTGAATTTTTCCTGGATTAGAGAGCCCGTGGATGACGACCTGCTGAAAAAACTGTTTCTCTTGATAGAGTTATTAAGTTTTTTCATTTCCTTAAAAAACCCCTCAACCTAACAAAACAAAAAGAAGAGAATGTAGTGAGGAGAAATTTTTGAACCACCACTGTAACCAAAAGCAATAAAGCAAAACGTGAATGTGCAGTCACAAACCAAATAGAGCCTTTAAGTCCCAATCAATTACGATGAGAAAAATGCTAATGCCCACTCTAAGGCGGTGGTTATTGTGTAAAAAGTGTAATGATGTCCATGAAGAGTGTATCAATGCCATGAATGCGTGCTGAAATTTTGTGAAATGTGCTTTAAAAGCTGTTCAAAAAGAAGGCTTATGTTTGTATTGTCTACCACCTGTTGGGCAGTGGTTAGCTGGATAATTTATAATAATGATCAGCATAAGCATATCTTCTCACCTGAAATTTCTCAATAAAGGGTATAACACCGGAGATTTCTGACTGATTAGCCACTGGTTGGGTAGTTGGTGAACTGCAAATGATAACATGCAATAGAAATCAACTTCAGTCTTCCCCATGAATTGTCATTAAAGTGGAAAATCTTTTGTACAAATATAGGATCATTACAATCTGGTCTGAGAGAGGACTGAGTGTCAGTAATGCCTTACAAGTAGGCATATAACTCAAGAGCTGGCATGTTAACAGAATCTGTTGACGTTGTTGGGGGTATAGCAGAATGAAAGAAACTTACACTGGAGCGAAATTGGAACCATCAGTTTCATAATCCAGCGAATTCATCGAGGCAGATCTGTTGACGTTGTTGGGGGTAGTGGAGGAAGGAAGATTTGTACTTAGTGGGGGCCCGAACCACATTTTTTTCTGCAATGATAATAAAAAGTATAGTCCGTAAGTATATATTGCTACTTGTTAGTCTGAGCAAGAGACATGTCTATACGTAGCCATCATTAATTGCATACACGCAACCAAAAAAATATTTGATAACTTGAAATTATAGGTGCTTTTTTCCACTTAGATGTAGGAATTCTAAGAAATTTTTTCCACCCAAGGAGCTCGCAAGGGCCAATCTATAGAACTTTTCCAAATCTACCAATTCTAGCACAATAGCAAGCTTTCAATTACCGATATGAATCAAATTCATCAAACCTATAACACTGAGAAGCATCTTATCACAGGCACAAAACAACCGGAATGCCATCGGTCAAATCCAACTATGTGGATTGCGTACATATATATAAGGTTTCATAGTTTGATATATATCTTTGGGGCAGTTTGTAACAACATAGGCTTTTTGGATAATTGGTAATCTAACATGGGATTGCTGCTTCTGGAAAATCTTGCGTTGAAGCCTCTTTTTATGCATTTGTTTCTAAATCAATAGACCACCAAAGTGTATGCCTATCGTGTGCATGTACACGCAAACATATAGAGTGCAATTTTATTCACCTACCCAGCAAATGAGTGACTTTATCCCCTCTGTGTGCGGCCTACATCGTATCTCACCTCGATAACTAGAGTTGTTCACGTCGTCGAGTTTGGTTTTTTTCGCACTTACTACAACATAATTAACTGAATTGACTTCAATAAATGATTGATCCAAGCATTTAATTCATGGAATGAAACTTTGAACGAAAATTATGAATCAAAACTACTGTAATTTGATCCATATTTACTTATGATCAATACTTACCAACATGGAATTGAACTTAAAAACTAAGCTCGACAAAATGAATGACTCTGATCACCAAAACGAGACTCAGTGTAGACCCCACACAGAGGAGGAAATCTTCACTTACTTTTTTGAGTGGATGAACAAAATTAGACCAAAAAATATGCATAGACAAATACACAATTGGAACAGAAGTAACAGCAGAGTTGCCTTACCTCAGCGGCACTTTGCTGAGAGAATACCTGAGAACTCCGCCAGTCTTCAGTCTAGAGAGAGAGGAGAGGGAGAGACAGAAGAAGGTGAACAGGAGTTGATGGAGGGAGGAAGCATTGAGAGGTTATATTTCAAACATTCTTTTAAAAAAAAATTATGTCATGCTATGATTCAAAGGATCTCTTACGTATATTTTACCAAGTATAATGTTAATATTATAATAAAAATCGCCAAACTAAGTTGGCAGAAATATTAATGTTATAGATTTATTATATACAGAAATAATAATAAAAAAATACAGGATGATAGTAATATGTTAATTCACATTTGATTTTTGTCATAGATAATTAAATATTACGATTTGACAGGACATAAATATTTTTTATAATATGTTTCATCTCTACGTGTATAAAGATTAAAAAAAAAAACCTCTCTTACGTATGTCAATCGAGATTGATTTTCAATAGTGTAATAAAATCCATCAAACTCCGGACAAAGTCGTTTTAGGAAAAAAAATATTATGAGACATATTGGTAGATGTATGCCAAACCTTTATAAAATAAATTAATTAATTAACATTGATAATTTCAACTCGAATGGCACCCAAAAAAAAAACGCCTAGAAAAATCCCAATCTTTTATTCGTGCAAATCTTTTGTACTTAGTTTGACGGGATCAAAAGAAATTTTTCATTCATCATTTATAAATACGTAATACATTAACAACAACCTTTTACAAGAGTACGGAACCAAGTAATCCTATCAATTTATATTTGGCGGCCCGCATAGAAGTCTACAATGATCCCAATCTTTTATTTTTACAATCTTTTTGTACTTGTTTGATGGGGTCAAAAGAAAATTTTCATTGAAAATTTATAAATACCTAATACATTAACGACGTCCTTTAGAAGTAGATGGAACCAAGAGTCCCTATCAATTTGTGTGACGTCCCGTTTAAAACGATCATGAGTTTAATCTTTGTTCATGAATGAATGATAAAATAGTACAATATTAACTCTACCATTATCATTGGATAGTGGTTTTTTTGCACTTCACAAATTACCATCTGCACTCTAAAAGTGGAGTGCGAAAATCAATCCTTGTTTGCAATTGATTTTCGTGCTCTACATTTGGAGTGGATACAATAATTTGCGGAGTGTAAAGATCAATTGGTAAACAAATTATTTGTTACCACCAAATTATTGTTTCTCACAATGATTAGGCAAACCAAAATTACAAAATAGTACATAAAAATTTTGTTGTTTCTTTTGTGTGTATGTCGAAGGCAAGAAATCTATTCTACTCTCATCTAGGCATTAGGACTAGGTGGGTGAAATTTGAAATTATTATCTGATGCGTGACATGAGAGTATAATATGTCTATCCCGACAATTTTACGGCTGTTATCGTCAAAACACAAGCCGTGAGATTTGTCAACTATACCACATGAGTCGCTAATAATAAAGTGGCGTTTTTTTAAAAAACAAATACCCACGTAATCACATTGTTCTAATTACTAAACAAAATTATTTTTTTTTCTTTTGATCTTGGTCAAGCACAAGATATCATGATAATCCAAAAGTTAGCCGGCCTGCCGGGTTTGGACCGGCATTTGATTTCTTTTATATCTGTAACCTAAAATTTGATTCACTATGATCTTATTTAACGGTTCAAAGTTTTTGTTTTATTAGTTTATATAAATAATCAAGTTAATGAGATATTGAAACCAATTTGAACAAACAATATTCGTTTCATATTCTTAAAACAAATATAATTGACCAAATATTTATCAATGTCTAACATGGATGATACATATACACATTAAGATCTAGAAAAAAAAATGACTCGAATCGTCAAATGAAACAGTGATAGATCTTCTTTTTTTTTTTTGAATTCTATAAAAAAAAACTACGTGCATGAGAGATCGTCACAAGAAATGATCCATATAAATAGTAACTTTTTAAATGCTTTAAATTAAGTTCTCACATTTGATACCACTACTCATACTTATATGAAGTTTTCAAGGTGGGAATAAATCAATCGATAGTTTAGCTGGAGAGTAGACCCTTAATTTGGCAGTTTATGTGAAGAGTGGACCCATGAAGCATGGATGTCGATACATGATACGATTACGAGGACACAAGAAAGTCTGACATAATGAAATTCATATATGCTATAAAATACTAAGAAACAGCCATATTTTTCGCATGCAGAAGTGTTACATACAAATTTGCTTGGTAACTTACTTTGTTGGGCACGCTCAAAAAGACGTCCACCCAACTATAACGCCCAAGACCCAAACCTATCTTCAGCCTCGGCCATCTCTGGACAACCACTGCCCTAGTGCCTGAACAACCCACCATCGCCCCGATTTTATTTTGAACGGTCTAGACGTGTTTTGATTTTTTATCGGTAAAAATAAATCTAAATTAAATTAAATTTCCGAACACATCTAAACCGTCCAAAACACCATCGGACGATCGAGGGGTGCATAGCACCCAACGGGCGATGCTCCACCACTTCAGCTCTCCTCTGCCAACCACCACAACCCATACAAAATGTCCTCGTATTTTTTATTTAAATAAGAGCGAACACACTCTTTGGGGTCGAATTTGTCATTTGTGTTATAGTGCCATTTTGACTATATTCTCTTAATCAGATATTGAGACCAATTTGAACAAATCATATTCGTTTCATATTATTAAGACAACTATGATTTGACCAAATATTTATCAATGTCTAACTTGGACGATATATGCATTAAGGTCCAAAAAATAAACGACTTGGATTGTCAAATAAAACAGTGATAGATTTTTTTTCAGTCATATAAAAAACTACATGATGAGTCAGTAGTTGCCAAGGTGGGCATAGATGAGTCAGTAGCGTAGCTGAAGAGTAGACCTTTAATTTGATAGTTTGTGTAAAGCGTAGACATATGAAGCATGGATATCAATATATGATACGAGTATAAGGATATACGGAACATGAATATTGATACATGATACGATTACAAGGACACAAGAAAGAATAACATATACTATAGAATTTATATATAGCTAGAAAATACTAAGAATATAAACGACCGATCTTTCATTATATTAAAAAAAAAAAAAACATCATCCCTCCAGTGTGCGTGAAGCCCAAACTTTTGTGTGTTTTTTTGGGTAATTTGTGTGTAACTTTTTGTGTACAGTGTTGTTGTCTCCGCCCCAGCTGCCGTAACCTGCCCGCTGTGTGCTGCCGCCGCCACCAACTTCGGCAACCTCCCCTTACCCAGTCCCCTATCCAACCCATACTCCCCCCAAACTCTTCAACATACCCTCCAAATCCGCCGTACTCGTGAACACGACCGCGCCCGCCCAAACTGCGTCTCACACCCATCCACCCTCACTGAAACCCACCCTTTCAATTCGAATTCCCAGAGGAAAATTCGGTACCACCACCAGCTCCTCCAGCCCCACCACGAGCTGCAATTCCAACCGGTGCCGATATTTTGGGAACCAAAACTCCTAATTCTCTCACGATTCTCACGTATTGGATCGATAAATGATAAGAGAATTGGAGATTTCTAGGACTGATGGAAAAAAAAGAATGGAAAAAATGGAATCTGTATTCAATTCCAGACAGTTACAAATGAGTTGGGAGCTCTCGTCCCTTTACAATGGAAACTCTCGTTCCAATGGTTTCTTTACAGATTTTTTTGATCCCTTCTACACAACGCGTCCCCCTTTTATTGTGCAATCCCAGCAGTTACAATAACTACCTTTCCCGCCCTATGTAACAAACTAACAAATCGAGCAACAAAATTACAAGAAAAGAGATACTACGTGTAAAACAGAAAATGAACAACTACATTTCTAATGGCACAGCTGGAAATGTATCAATAAAGGTGTCGTTGAAGAGCTCCGAGTCCTTTCCTAAACAAGCTATCGTGAAAACGTCGCCATATGGGAGTAATGGGGGTTTAACGGCGGTTTCTAGGGCTTGGGAGAAAGCTGAGATTCCGGTTCGGGAAGTGAACGGGATGGCAGAGAAGGACTCGAGTGAGGACACCAGAGTGGGTCCCAGTTCTTGAGGCGGAGGAGGTGGGAGACACAGGCGGCGTAGTTTCCCGGCGTCGTGAAAGCGAATAAACGGCGGGAGAGGTTGGACAGAGGAGGAGTGGTGGAAGGCGTTGGACGGTGGTTGACGCAGCGGAATTCACGATTGAATAGTTAACGTACTATTCCAAACGAGATAGGTTCTCGAATCCACGAGATGTTCTTGAATCCACAAGAAAAGAGAGAAAATTCTTAAAATTGTATTGATTGAATAAAAGTTTAAATATGCCCATAGACTATATCCTTATTTATACTAGTAAGAGTCCTAACTAAAAGGAAATTACTTAGAGTGGTGACCAAACAAAGTAATACTTGGAAACCTAAACTATTTGCTAAAAGGAAATAAAATAAAATCTAACCAAAACAAAACTAAAAACGTGTAAAACAGGCAGCACAAATAAAATCTCCTAATACTAATCGTAAATAAAAATTATTACTAAAATAATGTTTTCATAAATAATAGGGGTGTATATCTTGTCCTGCATCGTGGTTGTATTGTATGGCCATTATTGGGGATTTCATTCCCATCACCATCTGTGCTTCGTTGAAAGTTGAAACAAATTTTCAGAAATTGAGCACCCTTTATTTCTGAAATTCGAATTATTACTACTCCTTGAGCGCCCTCCCACCAAAGTTTAGAAGAAAAAAAAAAGTTTTTTGAAAGAATTTGTATATAAGTATGAAAAGAAAACGAATAGGCATCAAAATAGATTAAATTTCATTGGTCTAATTTTTTATCTACCCATCTACGACTTTTTTGAATAAAAAATGCAAAGCAATTTATAATAATGAGAGCATTATATGAAAATCATATTCATTGCAATCAGTTATTGCATCAGTAAGACACAAATATTATGGACAAACAAATAAAACTATAATGAGAGCATTATATTGTCTCCATCAGAATCATCGCCAATGGTAAGACGCACGTATGAAGAATCGTAAGATGTAAAACGCACGAATGAAAAATCGTAAGACGTAAAACGCACGAATGAAGAATAACAAGGCGATGATTCTAGAAAGAGACTACAATACACATTCCTTTTTTATTGTGTATTATATGCACCCCAAACTATCTACCGTTACGAATTATATTTTGAGAAAAAATTAATTTTGTTCTCAAAGTTACAAGACCCGCGATTAGTGTTGCAGATGAAGTTGGCATGTAACGCAAAAGAAGGTATGCAGCAAATAGTGGCTCCTCTAGCAGGCATCACAAAATTCTAACCAAATACCAACCAAGGGACGAGCTGCCCAAGTACATAACTCTCTTGTATTAGAATGCTCATATACCAATATAGAAGTAGTTGTGTTAACTGTTACGGTTAGTTAAAAACTGACTCCTTGCTGTTCCTGATCTGATTGCTATCCTGTAGTGCACTAACGCACTACAGGGCTGTACTGCTGCATCCGAACTGTTGATCGCGCAATTAACGTCTCGGATTTCATCTTGGTGTTTGCATGATTCGAGTCGTTCATTGCCGAGATGATATCCGAGTTGTTCATTGCCAAGATCAACGGCTCATGTGCCACACTACAGGGTTGCAGTGCATCAGTGCACTACAGGATTCCCAGATCCCCCAAATCGGAGTCCCAAATCTTCCACTCTCACCGTCTCAATTCGTGGTCCAAAATCTTCACCACTTGGCGTCCCAAATCGTCAGACCAAATCATTCAACCCGTAAGACCAGATTTCACCAGAACCATCCCAAACGAATTTGTGCACGTATGGTTTTTTTTTTTTTTATGCCTTGTTTCTTATATCTTACCATGAAAAGTAGAATAGATTCACTTCAACCCCATTTGCTTTCTAAGTGATTAATTTCACGGATGGCCTGATCACTTGAATGAAATGAAATAAGACGTGCAGGAATCTATTTGTCATTTGAAGCGTGAAGTTTTTCGCTTGTATATGTACCTAATGAAGCCCTTTGCACGCAGAGGTTTACAAAAAGGAAACTTGCCTTTCTGATTGGGTCCATCAACAATTGTTCGGAAAATTTCGATTTACACAAACCGGCGGGTTATATTGGCACGATACTGTAGTGTTAATGAAAAAAAAAAACTATACCATGTTTTTTGTTGTTTATGATGTTCACTATATCGGTTGTAATTTAGTAAATAAGCGGAATTTTAGGGCCACAGTATCATTATTCTCTTAAAGTTTCTTTTTGTTAAAAATTCTCTTTTCATCAATCTCGTTTTTTGTTTTGTTTTTTTTTTTTAACTGGTTTTCATCAAGTTCGTTGTGCCCATCAAACAAGTCCCATCTTTACTTTAGTGTCCACAATTGTTTCCACATGTCTTTTGTTCATCTAATCATAATAATATACTTTGGAGAAATTCCTAGTATTTCACCCGAGGGTGGACCTAGTAACATTCCAGGCTTTCGGGACCCCGTTATCCCTCCCAAGTATCGGATATCAACCAATCAGAATAGCAATTGTGGGTTTTTAACTTAGCCACCAAATTGATTTAATTAAGGTCCAGGATTATACTCCAAACAACTCATAAACATAAAAATGAAATGGTTTTCCAACTAATTCAAAGAAACAAACAATTTATGCATTATATCATCAACAAACACTTAGTAATGGTAAAAGATCCCCCTACCTCAATGTTTTGAACTCCAATCAAGCTTAGAATTGAACCCTGGCTTCCAAACCGAAGTATACCGAAATCCAAGCTTCAGTATGCAATCTATGGGTTTAACTGTAGGCGATCATGTGATTTTTACCCACACTATTTCCAAATTTCTTAATTTTTTCACCATCAGACAATGCATCCAGTCTCCCAATTTCTATGATAATATCATTTTATTTGTTTCGCAACTTCTGTTTGCTAAATTTCTTGTCAATGTAGCCAGTTTCTTATGTGATTACCACATTCTCTTAACCACCAAACAATGCACGGTTAATTTGTTCAATAATTTTTTGAACGTTGCATATTCTCGTATAGTTCCCTAACTTCCCTTGTTTCCCAGTCGTATTCGATCATTGTATTATTAGGGTGTGATAAATTTTTCTGGTTTGTACGATAGTATCTTTCAAAATCCGCAATATACCACAATGTTTACCATATTTATACAATTTTTTTTTTGGCAACGTACCTCCTGCGAGTCTATAAAATATATGAAGCTCGTACATTATATGATTACTGTTATTTTAGATTTTGATGTGTATTTGTTATATTTTTTATTGATACAGTAAAAAAGGTGGTATGTTGTGAACAACAACCTAATCTTCATGTTTTTTTTGTTGTTTTAGAGGTTACGCCAAACCTGGGAAAGTCTATGTTCCGGTTGATTCCACAAGTTAAACAATCAAAAGGCTGGAAATTAACGAAAAGCTTTGACCTATCCTGCGACTCGACATTCAGAATCATCGAGGAAACGAAGGGAGGTGATGCCCCTATGGCTAGGCAGGTTGAGAGAAAAAAAAAAAAACCCAGTGATGTGGAGGTTGACGTGACACCATATAGTGAAATTATGAGCTTGGTAAAGGAATTAAAGTCAAAATAATATCACAAGGAAGTGCTACAAAGAACACCGTTTTGGGAATTGACTAATGCTGTCATCGAGGATAAGGTCACTGTGAACCAATGTAAGAAGAGCGATAAATTAATTCTTAGGATAATCCAGGCGAATGACGTCCCTGGAGAACATAAATTCCAACTGGGGCTTGAACTTGTTGAACTTACTTGTGGTGACATAAGGAATATTTTTGGGATATCCGGTGGCAATGAAGAATTTATTCTAAAGTATTGGGAGTAGAGACAAACTGAATATGGTGAAAATGGTGCATGTATGATTTTGTTTGTTAAGGAGGCATTGTTGGCTTGTTAGGTTGGCGCATATTTTACCATATTTTCTGTGTTTTTGGTTACATATTTTACCGTAATCAATGAAACATGCGAGTAGCCGCAGCTCAATTGTATTTGGATTTGTTAACAAATATTTTACCATAATTCAATGAAACAATTTGTATTAATTAACCTTGTTAAGAAAGTTTACCATATTTTTTGTGTTATTGGTCAATATTTTTGCCATAACCATTGAAATATGTTGTGAACAAGTTTTTTTTTTTTTTATCATGATTCAATGCAACCATGTTAAAATGAGGGAGATGATGAGCCAATAATCATGGTAAAAATCAAGTACAAAACATAAAATATGTTAAAATCAAGTTATCATGGTAAGAATCAAAATAATGGAGATCATGAGCCAATAATCATAGTAAAAATCAAGTACAACACATAAAATATACTCCCTCCATTCCAAATTTCTAGTCACTTTTGAGAAGCTCAACTTTTAAGCAGAAATACAATAATATATTTAATAAGTGCATTCACATTAAATAGATTCATTAATTTTCATTAATGCCCTTATATTTAAATTTTTGAATGAAATGATGCTTGTTGATAAAGGGGTTCATTTGGAGATTGAATAAATTTTGTTTTGATTTTTCAAAGTGGACTAACAATTTGGAACATGCCAAAATAGAATAAGGGACAAGCAATTTGAAACGAAGGGAGTAGTAAAGTTGATGCCAACAATAATTATGGTAAGATATGATATAATGATTTGAAAATCTGGAAACTCAAAGTTCCCCCTTTTCCATTAGAAGGAATGGAAATATTCAAAACTCATGATTTTAGGTAACTGCATCGCATCTAATTAGAAAAACTACATTCCACCTATTTAGGCAACAATAAAAATGTACTCCCTCCGTCCTAATTTTACAGTCCCTCGTTCTATCTTAACCGGATAAAAAAACGATTATATCTTTCAATCGGTAATACATTTTACATGCAATATGGATCTTGTTTGGTAGATCTTGATTTAATCTAATAATCAAAGTGTTCAAAATCACTTAAAACATTATAGATTATAAGATATAACACTTTGAAAAGTGGCACAAACTCCCAAAAGGGACCATAAAATTGGGACAGAGGGAGTATATTAGTAATACGTATCTAAATAAGGTAGAAAAAGATATTTTACAAGTTAAAAGGATGAAAACATAATCCTTCAAAATGACAACAATACAAAAAACTTTCGTGTCATTTCTAAACAAGATGATTATTTAATTACCTCATAAAAGTATACGAGTATTTCACATTTTATCCCCTACTTTTTCCCATTACCCGTGACATTTCTCATATAGCATTTCAGAAGTCCTCCTTTCTATCTTCTTCTGCTACATGCACACCAAATTGCAATTTATGACTCCTGAGAAAATTTCTTTCTAAATATAGTATGAATTTGCAGAGCATCATATCTCCTATACTGGGGTAAAGTGGTGCGCTCAAATCAGCTAGAATACCCCAATATATCTTTGTCATCCACCCAAATATACTCCTCTGTATAACATCAAAGTACACATTATTAAGATGACCGTATGAAGTACTTTCAAATCAGGAACCAAGGTGTAGTGAAAAGAGACAGAAAGTCTAGATACCAACTTAGGGCTGCTCAAAAAAACCGGTGAACCGTGAATCCAGTACGGACCAAATCGATCCGCACATTTTGGATTTTTTAACAGTGGATTAATGGTCCGGACACAGATTCAAAAAATAAAAAACCGTGACTTGCGGTCTGGACACGGATTTTGATTTTGAAACCGTGGATTAGCTGATCTGGACCGTGAGATTTTTATTATATATAATTTTTTAAAATATATATATATATATATATGTATAGATAAATAATTTTACTACTTCTATAAATATTGTCAATTTGATATGAACGGTTATACTGTTATCTCCTACAAAATCTAGGGATAAATTGTTACATAAAAGTCTTCTACTATATATACTCATTAACTCGCAGAATTCTAAACCTAATCTCACTAAACCTAATTTGATATTTTGATATGAAGGTTTTACAGAGTATGCTATTTGGATCTCATTGACAAATGTTGGACACAAATTATTTATGTCTATGTTTATGGACTATCTTTCTTTGCTAAATACATTTTTTGAACTACATTTGCAGATAGATGTCAAGCATTGGAGAGACAAAATGCTACGGCTAGCACCCAAAGGACTGAGGATGATGAGCTCATGTAAAGTGCATGTTGAGTTTGGATTTTTGAATGAGTTGATGATTTTTTTTTAGAATAAGTTAAAAATCCGTGGATAAATCTGCAAGCAATCCGTGACTCAAGGATCGGATTGAAACCGAACCGTGAGACTTTTGAATTGGACACAGATTTTATTTTAAATAAAAACCATAACTCACGGATCAGGATTGGATTCATGCCAATCTGGATCAATCCGGACCATAAGCACCCCTACAGAAACTACCCAGAATTTTAATTTTAATGGTCCAGATTCTGGCTAAATGAATCTGGACCGTTAAAATTCAAATTTTGGGTAGTTTTTGAATACCCATTCTAGTTACATAGCAGTGCTCGAAAAGAAATGATGGTTCCAATAACAACTAGTAAAGAGACAAACTAGAAACTTGCATTAAATTTTGCTTCTCGGATCTCATAGTACCTTTCAAGCCTCCCGATTCTTCTTGCGATACTGCTTGTTTTTGTTTCTCACGTTGTTCTTCCAACAACTGCATGCATTTGCATACATTATTGTCAACAAGTGCAAACTCCATCAGAGATTCTAACATCACATTACTCCCTTTTACGATTTATATCATGGCATCTTTTTCCAGTTGTGAAAATCTATTTACTTCACCAAGAATCCTGGTACCTAATTGCAAATTTATTGATCATATACTCATATTCTTCATTCAAATGGAAGTGGGAAGGTTTATTTACAACATTTTTATTTCAGGATCGTTTTGCAAATTCGATAGTTGATAACAAGTAAAACAAATTAAAACAATACGCAAGGTTTGCAAAAATTGAATTGCTCACTTGATTTGCAGTCCTTTCTGATTCTTCGAGAGCTTTGGACAATTCCTCGATGCGTTTCTCATAAGCATCACCACCATTAACAGGCCTAAACTTATCAGAAAGAGCTCCATTTGTTGACCCACTAGCAGGAGACTTTGCAATAGAGTTGTTACGTTGCATGACATCATTTATGTGGATTTTAAGAGAGGCACAGATTTCCTCTCCCTGAATTAGATGGAGAAAAATCATACAACAACATAGATGAAAAAAAAAAGGCCAGAGTTGCAAAATTGAAGAATTGGCATATCTGTGGAGATGAGAAAGTGTTAATTAAAAACCTGCTTAGTTTCATACTGAAAGACTTGCAACACATTTGCAACTCGCATTTTGAAGAATACAGCCGTAGTACTGCTGCCAAATTGCATGATCTCCCTTAACTCAGCAGAATGCAAATACTCTATAGGAACGGGGCGGAAAAAATGAACCTGTCAAAAAATTGAGCGTTGATCATACAAGTGCCAGGTAACAACAAATCTACAATGCTTCTTCAAGACTTATTCTTAGTTTTAAGGCTCACCCCACGATTATTGACGGCCAAAGTAAACTTCCCAGGCAAAAGTCCCAAGGGATCTTCGCTCTTGCAAACTGTAAAGAAAACTGAATGCCCATATGGAAGTGCTTTCAAGATCCGAATAAATTGTTGTCTTGCTTCATTTTTTGTAAGATTTTCCTACACAGAGAGACAAAACTCAAATAAAAAGTCTTATTTTCCACAACTCTCCCCAAACAAAAACTTTCAAGGATGATATCTACCAATCAAATAAGAACCATGTAGATTGCTCACTACATAGGAAAAAGTATTGGGCTCTATCTCGAAAAGACAAGCCTATTATGGAAAAAGAACTTCACACGTCCTTCTTCAAAGAGAATTACAAATTCATATGGAATTTCAAAATAATAGTTCTTAATCTTACCATTGAACGGTACCGAACTAGAATATCTGAAATCCAATCCCGAATCGGTCGATTTATTGCGATTTGTTTAGGTAGAAAGATATCCAGTTGTGATGCCCACTCACTGATGATTTTGAACATTTAAGAGATAAGTAAGTTTTTACGCCAAAGGAAAATAATCTGAAATCAATAGTGCATTTTGGCTTCAGCAGAAGCAGCAAAGACGGAAAACAAAGGAGGAAAAAACACCACCACAACCAAAGAAACAAAAAAAAAAACTCTGCAGTTAAAATGCAAAAAGAGGGGAGTACAATATACAACGCAAATGAAGAAAAAGAACGAATACTAACGCAGAAGATTCAGGGCTGACAACATAACCATTTTCAACCAAAATCTGTAGTGCAGCCAGCTGTGCCGCGTCCTCCCTTCCAATAGGATAATTTCCCAGTATATAATCATGCTGCAACTATCAGAATACAATCAGAAAACAATGATCCAGATGTCAGAGGCAATTTAAGCTTTGATTGTTCAAGGAGTAGAAGTGGTTAAGCAACAAAAAGCAAAATCAATGCACTATTACATACTTGAACGTAACATAAATATACAAAAACTGGGGCTCCAATAGCTTCATCTGACTCCCGAAAAAATTTCTTTCTGAATACCAATTTGTGGGTCATCATATCTCCTTTCGTAGGGTCCTTTGCTGCATTGAAGTCAGATAGAAGATCCCCAATGTATCTTTTGTCATCCAACCCAATATACTCCTCTGTATTACATCAAAGTGCACATTATTAAGATGACCGCTCGAAGTACTTTCAAATTAGGAATAGGAAAGGAATAGATGGTTCCAATAAAGAGGAAAATAAAACACAAAGAAAGCAAAAGGACATGACATATTCGTGGTCTGTCATGGTTTGGCAGGGTGCCTGTGTCCGGGGTAGAGAGGAAGAATAAGATTATTAAGCATACGCAATTACTATCAACCTCTCCACATAGTACACAAGGCCCTCCACCTCCGTTAAGGCCCTTAAGAGAATGTTAACCTACAGAAATCTCACAACACATGCGCAAGTAAATACCATTTCTGGGTTCAGGTGATTTAGAACCTGCAACAACCTTCCGGCACAAAAATAGACTGAAGCTAGAATATGCTTGTAATCGAATAATCCCTGCAAGCTCCTGAAACGGATATGTTGTTAAACAATGCTAATAAATCACAAGAAGATATCATTGAAGCAAAAAGACTAAAGTACATTTCATGAAAAGAACCAAGGGTAGAGGATAACTCCATCATATGCATCCAAAAAGTGAGCTTCCAAAAGTAAACTATGGTACAACAGTGCAATACTATGGTTCAAACATTTCAGACGATGGTCCAAATTTCGGAAAAGAAGGTGGCCGAATGTACTAGCATGCAATAAACTAGCAATCAAGGAGGCCCCTTAAAATACAAAAGCATGCAAGACAAAACGAATGGAAAGAGTTTCCTGGAAAAAATAACTAATCGACCTCATATCATCGCAATTTGCATGATTAATAAATAAAAAAAATCTGTAAGAACTTGATTCCCGATATAATTCAGAAAACACAGCAAATGCATCACATACAAATTTTGTAGCAAAAGAGCAAGCAAGTGAACATTCTCAAAGTCATTGCACTGAAAATTCCCAGTGCAGCCACATCTGATAGTGTTCGACGGTCCTTTTGTATGAACTTTGGGTACAACTAGTCCGACCTAATGAAGTATCTTTTGCCTTGTATTATCTTGCCATCATGGATTGAAAAGAATCTTGAAGTGTACCAATCTTTGAATTGAAACCATTAAAGGAAGCAGGCAAGGATCAATTTCGCTAAGAAACAAGTAGAGAAATCATTTTTACCAAATCAATACCCAAAATGATAGCTGAAACCTCTCTATTTGTGGAAGACCATGTGAAGAATTCAGGATTATAAAATCATTAGAGGACGCTTCTTTAGTTAGCAATTATTAATTTGCTACTCTGGTAGATGAAGTGTTCCTTTCATTCAAGTCTAGGAAGCATTGACTAACTGTCTACCCAATGGAGCTTAAGCAAGACCGAGGACTAACAAGAAAAGACACCCTGCTGTCTTTTTGATCAATCTGACAAAACGTAGTTTGCGCTGATCCAGTTGAGAACATGAGATCAGCACACCCTTTCCACACTGATATTCATGCCGTTTCTTAAACAGCCCCTTTGGCTACCTAGGTCAGAAAGGAAAAGAAAGGGGTGTGGTTTCCCTTATTGGTGAGAAAGAAAAGAAAGGAGTGTGGTTTCCCACCATCTCATTTGGATGTACAAAATAAAAGACAGAAAAAAAAAAAAAAAAAAAGTGCCATATATAATTTTACGCACACATCTTGTCATCTTCGTCCTCAAAAACCCATCACCAGATTCACCATTATCCAACCCTCACCTACGACCACCTCACAGAACACCAACAATATCCGCCTCCGTCACATACTCCCGCAACATAGCCGTCTGGACTGTAGAGTTTGAACACAACAAACAAATGTAATTTTATTGATTACAAGCACTTGTACACTTAAGTTGTATACAACAACACACACTATCACTCACAAAGGAAGACTCTTTTACACACAAGTGGACACACACACAATCTAGGAA
Source organism: Vaccinium macrocarpon (assembly GCA_022606695.1). Lineage (NCBI taxonomy): Eukaryota > Viridiplantae > Streptophyta > Magnoliopsida > Ericales > Ericaceae > Vaccinium > Vaccinium macrocarpon. The sequence continues at coordinate 3,402,430 of CM040172.1, read as the reverse complement.
GACACTTTTAACTTTGGACACAAACACTTTAGTACTTGGACACCTCACACTTGGACTCTCACTCACTTACTTGGAGTCTCTCTTTCTTGCCTTCACTTGCATTCACATGCATTGCCACAAATGAAGACCTCATCCCTATTTATAGGCACTAAGGGATAGTTCTAGAAGCACACACCACTCACTACTTCTAGGTGCTTCTAGAGAAACCCATAAGCTTCCATCATATTCCGGAATATTCTTGTACCATCCGGAATGTTCTAGTGTAGTCCATAGTATTCCAGAAGGGTCCGGAAGACTCTAGCAAAGTCTAGATAAGTCTAGATATTTCCGGAATAATCCGGAAGTTTCCGGCGACGTCTGGAAGATTCTGGAAAACTCAAGAGAGGTGGTGATGATCTTCAACATGGACACCTACGCCGGTGCCACCTAATCCTCCGCCTCTCTCCACTTCCCCCCCAATGGCATCCTGCGCCTCCTCTACAGCTCCTCCGGCAACCTCGTCTGGCACCCGACCAAGGGGTCTCGTCCACCGCTCTCAACGACTCAGGTAAAATCGAACATTGCAACCTTCACAGCCCCTTTCTCACGGAACCAAAATTGGGGAGAAACAAAATGGGGCTTTGCAGGGGTCTTGAGTCTCACCCTCTCCTGCCATCCAAACAGCGGAAAGGATATCTTTTCTCTCAAACCCCTTTCTTCTTTCTCGAAATCTCTCCATCCAAACACAGTGTTAATCTCCTATTTTCATGAGATTGGGAAAGGGGAGAATCTCAACAACCATGCTGAGTTCAAACAACTAAGTACAAGATTCCGAAATTTTTGTCCTTGGTACTTGCATAAAATGTAGTAACATGCTGGTTTGCCACCATTGAATAATTTACTTCTCATTATTTACAATAACTTGTCTCTTAAATAAACATATAACTTGTAACCTCTGCTATCATGTATGTATACACAAATGCACAAGGAAAAGTCTGATAGTACCTCAACAGCATCAGCCACGGTCGTCCCAATCCCATATGTAATTTCTTGAAAAGTTTCATCCAAGAAAAAAACTATAGTTGTCAGCTGTTTACCAATCAAAAGTGCTTTAATCTCCTCACGTCCAGGTAATTTTTGCCTTGGTCCATTATTACTGGAACTCTTCAATATATTTAAGATCCTCAATGCAAGGACTTGGATATCTGGATCACCATTCGCAAGCTCTGCCTCACTGCGAACATATTCTGTTAAAAATCCAACAATATCCGCGCTAGGAGGCATAAATGAGGCACATAAGTGCATTAACTCCCACGCTCTAATTAAGTATTGCCTGTTTTCCAAAAGCAACAATTACAGGAAAGTACTTAGTATGAAAATAGACGGAGCATAAAGAACGGATCAATGCCTAGAGGATGTTAAATGCGTACTTGTCAGGATTATTCCTTGTCTGCTGGAAAATTTGTGCAAAAAGTTCATCTCTCAGCTCAGCATGTTTCAAAGCCAGCCTATATATCTGCCCAACAAGCTCAATACGTTCCTCTAAGCTTACTTCATCAGGTGAATCAACGCCGATGTACTTCAAAATGAGCTTTAACAGTTCAACTGCCAGTTTTACTAGGTTACTACTCATCTTTAGCACTGAAGTTGGTAAAGGATCCTGTCGAAATACTCAAGTTCAAAATTTCAATTCATCAAAGCAACAATACAGCACAGTCTCATCAAAGTTTTAGTGTGAAGTCACCTTTTGGAAGCACAGCATATCATCAATTGTGAATTTTTCCTGCGTTTGAGAGCCCATAGACATTGCCTTAAGAAACCCCCCAACCTAACAAAACAAAAGGAAGCGAATATTGTGAGGTGAAACTTGTGAACCACCAAACTAACCAGAAGCAATAAAGCAAAACTTGAATGTGCGGTCACAAACCAAGCTGAGCATTTTAAGTCCCGATCAATTACACTTAGAAAAATGCTAAAAACCACTCTAAGGCGGTGGTTATGTGTAAAAAAGTGTACTGTTGTCCATGAAGAGTATATCGATGCCATGAATGCATGCTGAAATTTGTGAAATGTGTTTTAAAAAAAAATTCAAAAAGCAAGTATTTGTTTTATTATCTACCACATGCTGGGCGGTGGTTAGTAAGACAGTTGATAATAATGATCAACACAATCATATCTTCTCGCCTGATTTTTTTTTCTGCAATGATAATAAAAGTATATATTGCTAATTGTTAGTTTGAGCAAGAGACATGTATATGCATAGCCGTCATTTAATTCTATACACACAATCAAAAAATATTTGATGGCTTAAAATTATTGGTGGTTTTTTCCATATATGGTGTAGGAACTTCAAGTAATTTTTTCCACCCAAGGCAATCGCAAGGGCCAATTTATAGAACTTTCCTAAATTAACCTGAAAAACTAATACTAGCATTAGTAGAAAATTTTGGAGTTTGTAGGGGTGTTTAAAAACTTGAGTTCTCTTGTTTGGGCATTTCAGATGTCATTGCATCAGAAATATCATGACCAGTGCAAAACTGTTCTACCTCATTTGCCACAACCAAACTCATGTCATGAAACCTTAAAACTGATTTTAAGGTAACAAGGGGTAAGGACAAAATTTAATTTATCATCAAGTGCAAAATATTGAAAGAGTGTATGCTCAAAGATTGAACATCTACCAATTCTAGCACAATAGCAAGATTATTCAATTACCATTATTAATCAAATTCATCGAACATATAGCACCAAGAAGCATCTTATCACAAGCACAAAACATCCGGAATGCCACCAGTCAAATTCAACTTTGTCGATTGCAGACCTATAATGTTGCATAGGTTGATATAATAACCTAGGCTTTCAGATAATTGGCAATCTAAAATGGTTTCGCTGCTCCTGGAAGGTCTTGTGTTGAAGCCTATTTGTATGCATTTGATTCTAATTCGTATTCTCCTACTCTCTTAGCTTTTCGTTTCGTTCTATGTACAGATGTTAGCGTCTCTACATGCAAAGTATACCATCAAAATGAAACCAGTAGTGAAGAACCTATAGAAATCGCCAAACAGCAACAAAAGCAAATGAAGACCAACGAGATCTGGAAAACATAATAACAAAGTTGAACAATCGCGTTGAAGCCACAAATGCATTTGTGAAAGCAGAAGAATACAGAAATTGGTCTAAGTACACACCCAATTCCATACCAATGAGACATGAGGAAGTTTTCAAATTAATCTCATGTGCCAACAAAATATCAAGCAGATTTAATTGAAAGAGATGGAACTTTTTGTTTCTAGAAAAGAAACTAAACAGAGAAATCAATAGACCACCAAAGTGTATGCGCATGTACACGCAAACATACAGTGTGCAATTTTGTTCACCTACCCAGCAAATGAGTGAACTTTATCCCCTCTGTGTAGGGTCTACATCATATCTCACCTCGATAACTAGAGTTGTTCACGTCATCGAATTTGGTTTTTTTTTTTGCTGTTACCACAACATAATTAATTGAATTGGACTTCAATAAATAATTGATCCAAGCATCCAATTCGTATAGGGCATGAAACTTTGAAAGAAAATTATGAATATTCCTTTGTATTTTGTTTGGATCTTCCTCTGTAGTATCTCTTTGTGAATGTTTGTGAGGACTCTCAGGGCCATGCCCTTGTCAATGTCTCTGGTTGGTTTTCTTAATGAATTACCTTACCACAAAAAAAAAAAAAAATTACTTACCGATATAGAATTGAACTAAAAAACTAAGCTCAACGAAATAAATTTCTCTGATCATCAAAACGAGACTTGGTGTAGATCCCACATAGAATAGGTAATATTCATTTACTCCCTCCGTTTCAAATTTGCTTGTCCATTATACTATTTTGGGATGTTCCAAATGGTTATTACTCTTTGAAACGTCAAAACAAAATTTATTCAATATTCCAAAATAACCCCTTTACAAACAACGATCATTTCATTTAAAAGTTGAAATATAAGAGTATTGTTTGAAATTAATAAATTTGTTTAACGTGAATGCAGCTATTTTGAAATATATGGGTATTGTTGAAAATTAATGAATCTTTTTAATGTGAATGCATTTATTAGATGCGAAGATGCCGATATTGCATGTTTGCTTAAAAAAAGTTGAAATTTTAAAAAGTGACAAGCAATTTGGGTGGGACAGAGTGAGTACTTTTTTTAGTGGATGAACAAAATTACACTAAAAAACATCCATAGACCGTAGGAACAGAAATGTAACTGCAGAGTAGCTTGAAATTGATGAAATGGATGAAACATTTTGCACGGAAACAATTAACGATAATGTCTTACCTCAGGGGAACTTCGCTGAGAAGAATACCTGAGAACTCCGCCACTCCTCGGTCTAGAGAGAGAGACAGAGGAAGAGAGAGAAGAAGAAGAAGAAGAACTGAAGTTGAAAGAGGGACGAAGAATGTATTGAGAATTTGAGAGGTTATATTTATGACATTCTTTGAAATAAAATATGTCATGCTATGATTCAAAGGATCTCTTGCGTAGGGATGGCAATTTTCCCATGTCCGCATGTTCGGTGGATATTCGCCTCGCTCATGTGGGAGCGGGAATAATTTAGAAATTTTTTCAATAATAGCAGGTATGGTAGAAAATGAATAAAATTTATTCAAAAAAAATCTCCATATCCCATCCAATCCTCAAACAAATTTTCAAATTGCTGATCCATTTGAAGCGGGGATTGAATCGGATTCGGATGGGTCGGACGCAATGATCATCCCTATTAATGCGTAAGAATACAATACGTATACCATTTGACTACCACTCCATGTAGAATTTTGAGGTGGTTATTGTCGGAACACAAGCCGTGAAATTTGTCAACTAGACCGCACGCAAAAAGCTTAGGTACCCAAAATTTGAAATTTAACATTTCAAATTCACTTTAAGTGAATTTGGATAATTGAATTTCAAATTATGTATACTTTTTAGGTATATTTTTTGGATATGTAGCTGGTGTCTTCGAAAACAAATACCCACGTCATCACACTATACTAATTACTGTACTAAACAAAATTATTGTTTCGTCTTTGGTCATGGTCAAGCAAAAGATATCATCATAATCAAGTCTTTTGGACCGGCATGTGATTTCTCGTATATCTCTAACGTAAAATTTGATTCACAATGATTTCATTTAACAATTCAAAGTATTTTTTTTTATTAGTCTCTATAAATAATCAAGTTAATTAGATATTAAAACCAATTTGAACAAATCGTTTTCGTTTCATATTCTTAAGACAAATATAATTTGACCAAATATTTATCAATGTCTAACATGAACAATATACACCTTAAGGTCCAAAAAATTAATGAATCGAATCGTCAAATAAAATAGTGATAGATTTTTTTTTTTGAGTTATATAAAAGACTAAATGAGACGTCGTCACTAGAAAATGATCCGTACAAATAGGAGTTTTAAATGTTCTAAATTAAGTTCTCACATTTGATACGAATACTCATACTTATATACTTAATATGAAATTGCCAAGGTGGGAATAGATGAGTCAGTAGTTTAGCTAAAAAGTACGACAACCCTTAATTTGGCAATTTACGTGAAGAGTGGACCTATGAAGCATGGATGTCGATACATGATACAATTGCGAGGACACAAGAAAGTCTAACATATTGGAATTCATATACAGCTATAAAATACAAAGGTTGTGTTCATTTTTCAGTTTAGTTTAGTTTCAGTTTTGATGACATTATTATTTTTCTTATTTCTCTCTCTATCTCTCTCCACTCATTACATTTTTTTCTAAAACTAAACTAAACTAAAACTATTAAACGAAACCGTCATTTTTTTTGCATACGAAAAAACGGTCATATAGTACTTGACACGTTGAAAACGACATCTACCCTATTATAACGGTCCGGCCACCGCAACCAGCCTGTGTGCCGCAACCACCAACTTCGGGCACCCCCCTTCACCACCCGCAATCCGTCCCATACTCCCCCAAAAACTCTTCAACATCACGTCCACCCTCGTCGGCCGACATAGTTGGAAGATTTATCAAAAGGGATTATTACCTCTAGGTCTAGAAAAAAGATGTCTAATTACCAATAAGGTAAGTCATTTTTTTTAAATTACCACTAAGGTAAGTCACTCTTTTTTTAAGTTTAGGTTTAGGGTGCACTTTCCTATTATAGGATTTTAGTGATTTAAAGCTGACTTTCATAAAATCTGCCAGGATTTAAAAGTCTTTTCTAATATTTTAGAAGCTGACTTTCGTAGAATGCACTTATTAAATAGGATCTGAATTCTTGGCCAAAAGTCTGCAGAGTTTAGGTTTAAGGTCTTGACTTTTTTATTATAGGGTTTTAGTGGATTAGGAACTTTCATGGGAGTCACCTGGGATTTTAGAAGCTGACTTTCATTGGAGATGCCCGCAATTAGATGGGATCTTTTCTACAGGATTTTAAATTTGTTTTCGTAGAGATACTTGCTGAGTAGGTAAGAATGCTTTCACCAGTCATTAGTCTTGCAGCCCAGAATTTTAGAAACTTTAAATGAGATGCTTACCTGGGATTTTGAAGCGACTTCATTAAAAGATGCCCAGTGCTTAGATGCCCTTGGGGAGTTCTACGTTTATGAATGCTGACTTTTCACGCATTATAAAAGGTTTAGTGGGTTTAAGACTTCATTAGAATCTTGAAATTTTATTCACTTTCATAGGAGTAGAACCTATGATTTTGGTGATTTTTATATACGGGTTGGGGAAATGATGAGAATTTTTCGAATTGGGGCAGCGCGATGGTAATTATGGAATCCCCAGGGTGGCTGATGGTAAATGTCCCTTATCAAAATGACAGTTCAGATTATCAATCCCAGAAGTTAATTTCCTAAAGTATGAATTTTCCCCTTACTTCATAACTACTATTATTCAAAATGAATATCAATATAATGACCAAAGTATTAAAAATGAAACCTCATTATTATAATCAGTTCATCCAAATTCCAAAATTTGCAGAAATCCAATTTAATCTCCCAGTTTAACATTCCAAAGACCTCTTCCATCTCAAAGCAAGTGCTTCAACCACTCCTTCGAAACTACCAAACCTCTCACTCACCACATCCACTCCCACCCCCAACCTCTCTGCCCCTGCCGCCGTAACTGGTCCGTGCGCCGCCACCACCAACTCCGGAAACCTCCTCTTCACCGGCCCCCAATCCAACCCATACTTGCCCAAACTCTTCAACATCCCTTCCACCTCCGCCGTACTCGTGAACACGACCGCGTCCAAACCCCCTCCTCCCCGCACCGCCCTAGCAGCCACCTCCGCCGCACACTCCCTCCCCGCCCACCGGGTCTCGTATCCGTCCACCCTCACCGCAACCCACCCATTCGACTCCAATTCCCGGAGGAAATTCGGTACCACCGACGGCTCTTCCAACCCCACAACTAGTGGCACCGGGCACAAAACCCTCCGGCCGCCGCCAAACCCTAGTGCCGCGACAATTCCACCCGGCGTCGATATTTTAGGAACCAAAACCCTAATTCGCTCACGATTCTCACAAATCCGGTCGACAAAGGCGTCGTTCAAGAGCTCCGAGTCTCGTCCAAGAGCAGAGATCGTGAAAACGTCGCCGTACGGGAGTAATGGAGGTTTAACGGCGGTTTCTAAGGCTTGGGAGAAAGCTGAGATTCCGGTTCTGGAAGTGAACGCGATGGCGGAGAAGGATTCGAGGGAGAATTTGTTATCAGGGTTAGGGTTTGGGGGAGGTGAAGGAGGAGGCAGGATTTGGTTTGAGGAGTGGGTTCGACTATGACTGTGGGGCACCAGAGTGGGTCCCAGTTCTTGAGGCGCAGGAGATGGGAGAGACGGGCGGCGTAGTTTTCCGGCGTCGTGAAAGCGATTTGACGGCGGGAGTGGTTGGGAGGAAGAGTTGTGGAAGGTGATGGAGGCCTGTGCGCGTTTTGTATGGCCATTAATGGGGATTTCATTCCCACCTCCATCTTTGCTTCATCATCGACCTTTTGGTGGGGAGAGGGTTTTTTTAGGAGTTTTTTTTTTTTTTTTTGCCCACGTTGAAACAAATTTTCAGATTTTTTTTTTTTGGTTATTCGTCATTTCCTAATCTACTCCATAGGAAAGGGAGGAAATGAGAGTCAATCTCGAGAGGCATTGTGAGCAATCTAACAACTCCACCGCATGAGTTAGCATTTGCATTTTCATAATTGAGCACCCTCAAATTAACTTATTTTTGAAATTCAAATTATAACTATTTGAGACCCTCAATCCCACCAAGTTTTTTTTTTTTTTTAAAAAAAAAGGAAATTTGTGAAAGTATGAAAAGAAAACGAATTTGCATCAAAATTATATCTAAAAAAATCTACCCATCTACGACTTGTTTTATTAAAAAAATGGAAAGTAATTTATTAATAAGGAGAGTACAATATAAAAAAACATGTTTGCCACAAAATCAGTGATTACATCAGTACGACACAAATATAATGGACCAATAATACTAAAAGATGCCTCCATCAGAAATCATCGCCAATGGTAAGACCCACGTATGAAGAATCGTAAGATGTAAGACGGACGAATGAAATATGAAAGGGCGACGGTTCCATGAAGTTTCGTGTTACGCATGAAATTGCGCATATAACACGAAGAAGATAAGCTGCAAATAGTGGCTCCACTAGCAGGCATCACAAAATTGTAACCAAATACACCAAATGACGAGCTGCCCAAATACATAATGTTCTTGTATCAAAATGCGCATATATTCCAATATAGAGGTAGTGGCTTTACGGTTAATCAAAAAGTATGAGATAAAATTCTAGTATTTCACACTCCCAATAAATGTGGCTATCTGTAAACACTTGAAAGTAGATAATTAGGGCCTTGTTCCGATAGCTTTTGAAGTCTAATTTTTTGTTCTCAAAAAGAACGTTTGTGATCAGATAGCCACTGTAACAGTAGTATATGGGTTCCTTTAGGCTAGCTTTTGCACAGAGAGAGAGAGAGAGAGAGAGAGAGAGAGCAGCGTAATTTGTCTTTTGGACTAAGGGCCCACTGCCCAGTTTTGTCGGTCAAATAAGAGTCAAGAAAGTGGGGGGATTGGAAAAGTCAATTTTTTAAACTTGTTCGAAGGGGCATTTTTTAAAAGCTTCTTAAAAGCTATCCGAACAAGGCCTAGAAATTTAGCTCGGTGGGGGCACCATTTTTTTTTAGATCGACCTGTGGAGGCACCATTAAACATGTTCTTAGAATTTCTATTTTTTACGTTGAGGGACTAGAAAAGCAATAAACTTAAAACGCAAAATTTGCTACAGTCTAATAATTGGTCTCTATGTAAAACAAATAAGGGATGCGACATAAAAGGAAAAACGTGTATAAATGTTGGGATATAAATTGTCATGTCCTTATAATTTAGGGGTAAAATTGACATTATTGGAAAGTGCAGTGTAGACCCGTGCCCTCACTGGTCTTACACTATTGCCGCCAATGCACACCAAATTGCAATTTATGCTGCGAACTACATTAGTTTCACCTGAATTACAAATGTGCGAATCTGCCATGTCCATTCTCTAACCTGAGCACATTTCGGTAAATAAATCAGCCCAAAAAAATCTCTCTGCGATCAGCAACTAACAAAGTCCCCATCATGGGAAAAAATAGAATCAAAAAAATCATGAAAAACTCCAATGCTCTCAATACTTTAACAAGGGGCAGAAGGCCAAATTACTACCTCCTAGCTGCCAGAAATGCTTCGAACTTGATACACTTGAGCAATGCATGAAGACTTTATAGAAAGCTTCCAATATTAAGCCATTCATTTAAGAACTGTTTTACCCAACTTCCGCAAGTTCTCCATGACCAACCAGATTTGCTTCGATATACTGCTATAGAGAAATTTTTGTGCAGCTTCATTCAGTCCAAAACGGGTGGTGTTCGGCCATCCAGAACTTGAAGAAGAACAATCCTTGGACATGGTCAAGGCCATCTCACTCATTTTCGGAAGATCAAATTCTATAGGGTCACCCACAGTAATTGTTATCTTCTTATTAAATAGCGGAAAAGGAGGCCTTCTGCCAAATAAATAATTCTCAGGCATCACCTGAAAATTAATGGAAGGAGTGGGGGTTAGCAATGTCAAAGTAAAGGACAGGAAAATCAATTTTCATTTTTCCCTTTGACAGGAAAAATATTACTGCATGGAAGTGTAAGAAAGGGTCCCAAAATAGGAATGCTGTGATATCACTTCCCATTTAGGTTTGGACACGAAGAGAAGCAAGATAATGGCCTTGGGACAAATTGAAAAAATGTAGAATAGCAGCACAGAACACAATTACCAACAACAATAATACCAACTCCAATAACTTGACATCGTCTAGAGGAAAGTGTCTTTAACGGTTATGCTTTTTTGGGTGAATTCAACAAAATACAAGGGAAGCTTACCTCTTGAAATCCCTGATGGACAATGGGCAAAACTATAGGGGTTACAGGAGCCCGAGCAATGAGACTGGCAGTCCCCCACTTTAATCTTCTAATCGGTTCATTCTCCTGAGACACCTTCCCCTCTGGGAAAGTATGCAACTGCAAATTCCAGATAAAAGAAAATCATAACTTCAAGGGCAGTTCTTACACATGTCAAAGGATGAAACTGATATATGGCACGGAGAAAGATGAAGTTAAGACAGCATAAATTATGTTGGGAGTAATCACACCTTCTTCCCAAGGTTAGGCAGAACCAATAACCCTCCTACAGTCCACGAGTGAACACATTACCTCCCTATAGGTTGGACTAAAAAGTGAAACGGGTGGAAGGCAATTGACTGGGAAGATCTCTTCCTGCCAAATACCTTGAAGAAAATACTCCAAATGAAAAACAAGTGAAACATGGATTGTTTACAGAGACGCCAGTACTGGGGTTAGACTTTGCACTTCATTCTATCCCACATGTGGATTGTGTTTTATAATTAAATGTGCATCAAGTTGGCATTAATGGAGGTTATGTGTTCATGTTGCCCACCCATAATTTTTCAACCAAACCACAAACTATAATTAATCAATTACCCCGTTAGTATATATGTGTGATGATATTCAAAGTTGACAGCCTGATCCGAATATTTTATAAGGATATTGTCCTATCTTTGGTTCACCTCAATGAAGGAAATTGTTATAGGCCCAGCGATAACTTACCGAAAATTGGCCAACTATAAATTGCAAGAATACAACAAAGAAAAGTTTCATAAGCGCCTGAACTCTGGATAACATTAGCAAAATGTAGCAGACTATGACGAGTAATGACCGTGCATCTCGAACAAGTTTCATTTGGTAAATTTTCATTGCAAGTAGTCAAGTACCATAATAAATCTGCAGATACTAGAGGTTACTAGTAAACCATATTCGGAAAGGTGCAACACACATTTTGGAGAATCTCATAAAAGTATTATCTCAAAAAGCAACGCTAAACTTTTGATAATAGAAGCAATCATTGAAAATTATATAGGAAGTACCCATGCTCCATCGCTTAACCGTTCAATCGCTTCATTCATGTGTTCCTGATAAATTCCAGCACCTCTAGTTATAGGTATACATTTCCCTGCGAATTGAATTCTTTCAGGAGTGACACTGATTCAAAGAAGCACAAGGAAAATACCACCAGCCACAAGGGATAATGAAATTGCAGATCAATAAGCTCTACTGGGCTCCACATAATAATGAGAACAACTTATCCAACATGACATAAACTTGAAAGCCCTGGAATGTTACCAAGAGACATGACATCGTAGAATCAAAAAAAGCTACACACAATTTGCATCACAACTGATAGAGTTCTGCCGGAAGGGGAAAAAAAAAACACTGATAGTGTTCTCTGTGTAAATAGGTAATATGAATAATTTCATATGCTTTTTGTTTACTGGCGCCAGGCAGGGCTACTCAATCACAATATCATCCTTATGAAATGTTATTTCAATTTCATCCCATCACAAAGTTTTGGTAGTGATGCTTAGAACTGGAACTGTCAAAGGTATTCCTAACGGTGCTTTATATCTATGGCCACAACAGATGCACGACTCGTGTCAGACCAGATCTAAGTTCTAAGTTTTTAGACTATCTATTCTCCTTCAAACAGCCCTAATATTAGGTTTGTTACAAATATCCCAATGGTTGCAGAAGAATAAAAGGTCATATGACTTGCATTATAAAAGGATTGTGATAGAACAGATATTGCAAGAAAGAACCCAAGCACTAACAGTCCACATAAAGAATCCCTTTTGACATTTCCAGATAAGACAAACACATGGGACCAGAAAATCTATCCTTCAAGAAAACCCTTATCTAGAACCACCATTCGGCATTTCCAATGTTGTCGATGATTTAATATCATACATAACATTTCCAATTTGAGACATGCTACAAAGTTACTAGTTGGAGAAAACAAGAAAATAAGGAAAATAAACATTAGAAAATGTCCAAATTAGCTAGAGCTTAAATACCAAGTCGGAAACAATATGACAGCACCCGATTCTTGAAACATATGTCCTCTGCAGCAAGCACCCATCGTCCCAAATCTGCATCGGTGCTGGGAAAGCCCTTGAATCCCCACATCACAGGGTCATCCAACCTGAAATAAAACAAAAAATTTAGAGGCTTCTAGTGGATCTCTCCACCCACTATACCTTTATAAACTAGAAACTAACAAAAAGCTATAAAAATAATTGTCTGATAACTGAATCAAATTAACCTCTAAGGAAAACATTATCACAATTTGAAGTAAGCGCTTTGTTTTATCTACAGCATCATGGTGGACAGACTTGTTCTATTTGATCACTCATTAAAAACGAAAGCGTACGACACAGAGAACAATTGATTCATTTATTTCAGGTACCACTGATTAAAACCAATTTGAAGATTTTCTGAAGCACCTTATGCTTTCAAACCAAGCTCAAATGAGCTACTACTCGGCTGGTTCAGCTCGTGATGTATAAAAGTTCACGCTACTCAAGATTGGCTCATGTTTGGCTCGATTAAAGCTCATTCGAGATCAGTTTGACTCATAGCAAGCTAAGCTTTCTGGTTAAGTTTTCCAAACCAAGCTTGAACAAGCTACTACTTGGCTTATTCAGCTCATGATCTACAAATATTCATACTACTTGAGATTGGCACGTATTCAGTTCAATTAGTGTTAGTGTTCGTTTAAGTTTGAACTAGCTAGCTCGTTAAATTTTCAAACCTCGGCTGGTTTATCACCCCTGATTGGTTTCATTGAGAGTAAAAATGTAACATCCACAAGAGTGTAACAAAATCTAGAATCTCAATAAATTGGCCTGGTAATCAAGACTTAAAAGGACGGGTTTGCTCCTCCTAGGCTCCGGTTCGAAACCTCTCAGTGACAATGTGACATCAACACTCATAGGTCCCACTGCTTTAAATGGGCCGTTAGCGCACGGTGGGATTGGTCACACAATTAATCTGAGGTGTCCGTCGAGGTGAAGCCGGTCCACATAACCTGATATATCAAGAAAAGGAGGGGGTGGGGAATCTAGGGGAGAGAAAGGGAGGAGAGAAGACTAACAGACTGACGTGGACATGTGATTGCTGACGGTGAGGAGAGGGACGCCGGGAGGGCGGGATCGGACGAGCCTGATTAGGGTTTCGGCATTGTGAACGGTGGTAGAGTTGAGGAGATTCGCCACAGCTTTCGCAAAAGCCCCGGCGGCCAAGAAGATCGCTTTGCGGGGTATTCCTCCCATGTGGTTGGCTCTCGCCGCCCACTCCATCGTCCGCCGCCGTCCCATGCGGCGGCGTGGTGCTCTAAGTCGCTTCTTCTTCTGCCTGCTTCACTCTGCGAATTCAGAAGAGGAGAGTGACAAAATGGAATTCAAGTTTTTCGACCTCACTCTATTTTCGCTTTGGTAATTGCACACGCGGTGGTAGGTTTGGAGTTATTAGTTACTAATCATTTTCAGATTTTGAATATTAGAAAAAAGAATCAAGCGAATCAGATTCACTTGTGGAAAAATATTGCTCCAATTAGTAGTTTTGACCTGTTCAGGCGTCGAGTGAGATGGGCCCCATCCCCTCATTATTTTCTTGTTTTCACGAATTTGTAACTCAAAAAAATGTCATATAAATCTTCTTTGATAGATCTTAATTAGTTCTGTAATACAAAGTTTGTAAAAATCATGAAAACCATAATAAGTTAGAGAGATATGATATAAGCAATAAAAAATGACATGAATTTCAAAAATAGACTAACAAATCCGGACGGAGCAAATATTATTTTACAAACGTGTTCATAATTTAAATCAGCTAGTATCCTATAAATATTATTGACACAGTTTATGTTATCCGCCAACTCTTAAAACACTTCTTTGATCCATAATATTGGGACAAAGTAAGTCACAGACTTACAATCTCCATTTTATATATAATGAATTACGAATGACAAAAAAAATGGCTGAATAAAATATTAATAGATACTTGGCTAAATATGACTCATTTAAAATGCTATGACCATTGCCAATGTGATTATTAGACCCTAACTCAAAACAAGAAAACCCCTTCCCCTCATTGTATAACAAAAGTTTCATGCGTTTTGCATGGTTTTATTCAAGAGAGCTCTCCTTCAAAAGCTTTTATAAGAAGCTCAGCAAAAACGTATGCCACTCTTCCCCTCATTGCTCAATTTTCCACCAAACATTTTGAAAGTCGTCTAGAAGTTGAACAAGAGATTCGAATCCATCTAAAGTAACATTTGCAACAAGCAATATTCCAACAATGGTCTTGTTAACCTCCACCCATTAGGCGAAGGTTAATAGGCATTTAATGATAAACAAGTTTAGACATCAGTACACTTTTCTCGGATATCAATGTACTTTCTACCCATAATTCTCCTCCCAATGGGCTAAGGTTAGCATTTTCCTTCCAACAATCACAGCATAGATGTGAAATGGCTCTCTAACATGCATGGTAAGCTAACTATCGGATGCTAACAAGAGATTTGAAGCCATCTTTAATCCCCAATAAAGTAACATCTGCAACAAGAAATTTTCCAACAATCACAGCATATATGTGAAATGGCTCTTAACATGCACGGTAAAAAGCTACCTATCGGATAATCAAACTATGAAAGAAACGCGAGCCAGTGAACCAAGCAAAGGGGCAGACATAGTAGAGGTAGCGAATATCAAGGTAACAAATAATATAACCGCAATACAATTTGATGCCCTAGTTTCAAGGGCTAAAGTCTAGGTTAGCCAAACAGGTTCCAAATTCTCTCATCCCCTAAAAACTAAGTTCAATATTACATGCATAATGTCCCCGAAACTCCATAGGAAAGCAACTACATAAGCATGTATAAAGCTTTCAGTAGTTGCAAAGAACAAAAGAAGTAAATACAGAATAACAACGCATAGAAGTAGAAGACGACGGTTCTTGAAGCCAGCTAACTTTGGAAGACTGCTTCTTCACCCTCAATCATTCTCAGTATTCCAGCGATCCTCCAAAAGGTAGTCCAGAAACAAGGCTTCGGGCATCACTCCCACTGGTATTCGTCCTTTCACCTGCGTGGTGGCTGAAGGATTCAACTTCTTCCTTCCCTAGTTTCTGCACATCCTCTGGTGAGAGTATCTTGATGTACCAGACATTATTTACAAATGCCCTACACAATATCAAGTGAGTCCACAGGAAATAAGTAATCATTAAGATGTAATCATTTAAGATTTCTATTACCTTCCATGGACTAGAAGTGTGTAGACAGTACAATAGAGTTCATACTGGTGAATCCAAATGCATTGAATAGGGAAGGTAAATGAAACAAATCAGTTTCCCACTGGCTATGGCTAACTAGACGAAAGAGGGAGAAAAGAACTTGTTAGAAAAATAATTACTCAATTCATTATTCATTGTTCATTTTCTTTTCATAACCCAACCCAGAAAGAGAACTACTCATTTTTCTTTTCGTATATTTCCCTTCCCTTTTTCCTTTTCCTCTAAAAATCCCAGATCCAAACATACCATAACTAGAATATATCAAAGATTGTTCGAAAGCAGAAAGGAGCAATCACCATCGCAAGGGAACAAGGCAGACCAATAACAAATTTTCCACAATACATCCAGACATCCAATGCCTTGTCAGAAGTAAAACCCTATTCCCCTGTAAATCTTACAGCTAGAGTTTAAAAAGTTCCTAACATTCTATAATTACAGAAAAAGACAATTAAGCCAACAAGATAATGAGGAATCAATGGCTAAGAAGTTGAAGGACATGTAGAATACTTTGAAATTGAGCAGGTATACAGTAAACTACTTACTCCCATGGGTCGTCTCCAAGGAGAAGCACATCGTTCTCCCTGTCAACGAATACAAGCTGCCAGCCTGATCTCTGAGGGTCTTCTAACGATCCCTCAATCCCAAACATCTGACCCAGTTCCTCTCTCAGCTCATGGTAGCTGTTGAACCGAGTGATGTCCAGTGACCGTCCAACGGAACCTGATTTGTAAACCTGCAAAAATTACAAACATTATTTCCGCCCAATACTCTATGGAAAAAGTTGTGACTAAGACTCTGTTTGATTCAATGAAAAAACAATTTGTGCCAATAAGTAAAAAAGTACTCCGTATTTTCCCAGCAGATGGTTTACAAAAAGTGCTATTTTGATGTTCATTTTGCATCTTTGGTTGACATGGAAGATTATTCAGAAATAGAGGTGCTAGACTTCAATACGGTTCCGAAAATCCCTCCCAAGCTGTAAGCTTAGTCTCTGCTGTAGGCACCCTTCAGATCACAAATGAGTACGAGGATCTTCAAATCTCATGTGGCATTGGCATTGGCATTGGTTGAATAGTGGTTTTAGGCGGTGGTGGTCGTGAGAGATTCTACACCAATGGTGGGGAAGCAAACAGAAAAACTCACAGCTTGAGCGAACTCATTGCCTTTACTACAAGCAATCCTCTTCACAAAATGACACAGTGATTAGACATGTAACTCCTTTTACAGTCGCAGGCAATTGTCTCACAAATAAATTTTTCCCTAGTTTTATCCAACCAAACAAGAAAAACTGCGTAAAATATTTTCTTCAAATGTTTTAAGTTGAAACAAACAGAGCCCAAATACACAGCGAACTTTGTGGTTTGCACCTTCACAAATGAACGGTTGGAATTTGTGGGGTCAACATTTCCTGCGCTATGCAACATCTCAGAAGAGTCTTGGATGCAGCCATACAAAGAATTCTGGAACCCTGAACCCGCTAATGGCACAGATGACGTGTCAGTATTGACTGAAGTACCAATATTAGGAAGTGTAGTGGGGAGGAGTAATCCAGAATCAATGTTGGCACCAAAAAGGGCATGATTCTGGGAGTTACAATTTTCCTGCTCCAGAGAAGAATCTTTCCCAGGATATGACGGAAGCGACACTGAGTTGGCGGAAGTATTGGCCCGTAAATGTGTAAACTTTGACACCCATTGTGGCACTTGTTGAGAGGGCTCACTGAACATGGACTGACCAGTTCTTGAGAAGCTGAAAATATTGCCATTTCCTTCAGCACTCATCGACCCCAGCATATTTTGTAAACAAGGAGCAACAGGCACAGAAAATTTATTAGTGTTTGAATCTGAGAAATCTGTTTTAGAAAACGAAGGAGATGGAACATTAGACTGCTGCTGGATCGGATATGACTCCTGATAAGTATGTTGCTGTCGGTGTTCCTCTAGCTGGTTGTTGACCTGTTGCTGGTTGTTGACTTGTTGCAGAATCTGCAAGGGAATTGCTGGTTGATTTACTTGCTGCTGCTGCAAAAGTGGATTTTGACTACCCGAAGGTTGCAGAGTCTGGAAAGGTTGCTGCAACTGCAAGAATTGCTGTTTGAGAGTATCCCCGCCTCCTACATTCTGTAAACCGGCTGCCAACATAGCTTGGTACTGCTGATTGAGGTCATTTCTGACAAAATTTGCATCCACTCTTTGCTGAGTCCAAGGAAACATCCCAACATTCTGAAAATTAAGGGAATGAAGTCCTTGCTCTCCACTTTCTCCTGTTTAACCATATGTCATTCCATAACTGATAATGGTAAGAACACATTGGGCAAATAAAAACTGAGAGAGAGAGAGAGCGCTTGAAAAGGTTTTCCTACTATATCTTCAAAGTTTCTTGGAGATGTATACCTTGGTAAATCCTAACCAATTGGTTAAGAAGCCTTTTTAAAATGATTGCATATCTACAACCATTTACACTGCATTTTTAACAATGACATGTCCCGGACCCTTATCTTCTTATACACAAACGATTAATATAAACTGAAGCATACAGCCACCTGAATCGAAACGGTAGTGACCTTAGTCCTAACCTACACACTATTCACTTACCTAGAGCTAACTTATTCTCTCACCACATTGATGGCATCAGGAAGAAAGAGGTCAAAATACATAGTGCCGACCAGTAGGTCACATCATAGATAATTACTTAACTGATGGAAAAATATGCTTCCCCCCATTGTCTGATAGTAGCAGCATATCAGAGAAGGCGAGGCGAGCCTTGGATACTTTTTTAGAGCCCAATTAAAACAATACAGCCACACCAGGGAATAATACTCCCCACATCAGGGAAAAAATCACATTAGTGAAGTACAAGTCACAAAACCAAAGCGTAAAGAGTTCCACATCTTCTAAAATTACACTACACGTGCACAGCCAAGAAATAGGAGGAAACTGTCAAAAGTTAAGACATTAGGGTTAGGAAGTACCTAGAAAAGATGAGGTTCCACCATACCAAGGGTGCTTCAGCCTGAGAGGAAAGAGCGACGGGTACATTGGAAAAGTTGTCAAAGGCTCAATTTCCCATAATGAAACCCGTGGCTGCCTCTCACCTGCAGTCGACTCATCCCAGCCAACCTATATTGAAATGGAAACAGAGTACAGGAACAAAGGTAATTAATACCAAGCAAAGCAACATGCTACTTACATATTCAATCATGATCCTGCAAGCAATTTTTCTCACTGCTATTGCCACGGAAAATGATTATAAGATTAGAAATAGAGTACCAAAAAATGAAGATGGGATAAGATGAGTTCCAAAATGATGAACCAAAATTCTGTGTCAGGTTTTGTAGATAAATGAAACCTTTAAGGTGTGGAATGCATATCCATTAAACCACCAGTTGAGTAATAGGCATCGACTTGGCGGTGAAGGGAAATGACAACATTCTAGCCAAGTTTTGAAGTCACAAAGAGTTGAAGTCATGACAAAAATGCCACTACATAGGCAGTAAATAATAGACCAGAATACTTTAAAGGTAACCACAGCAGTAGCATCCAGACAGCGAGTGCTGACAGGTACCTACTTAGTTCAATCCAAGATATTTCGAGAGCTAAAGTTTGCGACTAAATGAAAACCTTATACAGTTCTCTATAGCCCATTAAATGACATAGAAAAGACCAAAAAATAAGTCAGCATATCCTTACTAAAGAGCGGCATACAAGAGAGGAAGCACGAGGGCTTTGGTACATCCAAGGTGCCTTGTTTGTAGTTCAAGGCTTTGAAGGCTCCAAGTATCATATTTGTTTGAGAATATAAATAATACAATTGCCCCTATCTCTAACAGCCTAAGTTTTTGATGAGTTGGTGGTGTACTAATATTCATCTAATTTCCACATCCAAGGACCCAGGGACATTTGTAAATTTCACACTTGTTATACTTCTTTTATTATTAAGGGTATTATAGTATTTGCAGACCAACATAGAGCTTTAGGCATAGAACGGGATTCCCGCACATAGTTTCTGGGAGGAATTGTTTGGTTCAAGTTCAGTTCATGCTTCTGTATTCTAATTTTACGAACCTAAAAGAACAAAGTTGTGCATATTTTTGAACTACAAAGGTTTGGAAACAGTTTCCAATGAATTTAAACAACTGAAACTTGAAAGAGCCTTTCCCACAATTTACCAATAGAAGGGAAAATGAGTGCATCAGAAGCAATGGAAGCCCATTCCTACTTTGAGCTTTCTTGAAGAACAAACAAAAGTATGTTTTGCGTTCTTTAGAAACATAAAAGAGGAGACAAGTAGCAAAATCTAATGCATAAGCAATCATCTGTTCAATCCAGAAAAATGCATTAGAGTAATAAAACTTAGGTATCCTGTGAAATTGACCATATGAGTACAGAATTACATTCCACTATACGAAAATTAAATGCAGTACAAATATCTACCTTAACAGATCGCCAATGAGAATTAGGCCAACGAACAGGATCAAGGTCGCTAATGCCAGTTATAGTACCCATATATCTGGTAATACAAACAATCCACATATAAGAAACAAAGCCCCACCAATAAGAAAATTTGATGCGCAAGCTGCACGCGAGTGCCACGACACAAGATAGGCATGATATATTAGCACTGGATCAGGGTCTTCCACCAAAAAAAGTGGGGCAATCAAACACGCCACCTGTCTCCAAACAGAAAGACATGCAGAACTAAATGTCCAGCGTACTAGTTTTCTTCCCTACTATGTGCTACACACCCGCAGCTTCTTACCTAACTATAGAGGTTTAGGCTCTAGTAAATTCCAAAAACCTAAGATCCATTGCTAGAATGACAAATGGTGAAACAAACTAATCATACCAAATTACAATAGCTTCCTTCATCATGACAAAGCAAGAATGAACCAATAAAAAGATTTGAATTAATATCACATACCTGCGAACACTTGATTCTTCAGTTTCAAAAAGCATTCGAAACCGCATGCCAACAGAAATGCGGGTATGATAGACCGCCTTAATATATTTCGCAAGGGGTATGACAAATTCAGATGGACTAGCCCTGAACCAAAAGAAGACGTCATTACAGATGTAAGGACAAAAGATACCAAAAGTAAATCTTAACAATGATTGCCACCTTGGGTTATAAAAAATAGTGAAACAGCTATTTGTTGCAGCAGCATGAGCTGCAGCTGCAAAGAGTCCAATATGCATGCTATCGCTAGATAAAACTGACGATGGCATCACAGTTTGTGGTCGAGTAGCACGGCGAATTCCTAATAGGAGCTGATTTTTCTCATTCCTGATCATCAGAATAAAAAGGTGATTAGACACGGAAACAAATGGCCGCTCAAGAAGTCATAAATGGCTAGTTCAAACAAATGCAGAAGTTGCAGAGAACAAATACCAGATAAACAGAACAGAATCTCCGGCAACAAGTCTCTTAGCACTGACAAAGACACTCCACCCTGTAGTAAGAAGATGCCGTTTAGGCTGTCCTGCATAATGAGACCGAAAGAATACATGTCAGCGAGTAAAGAAATTCATTTTCCACAGACAATATTACATTATCAAACAGAAAGCAAGTTCATTTTTCTTTTTACAACTGGTCAGAAATAAGGGTTGCTTCCCGATGTAGGCGATTCAAGATGATCCAACTTAGAGGTATAGGCAAGGGGAGCAGTAGGTATATTGAGTTCACTATCGAACACCACCTATCTGCGACTGGGAATGCATATGAATTACTTGGAGCAAAATGCATGAGCATGAATAGATCGCACGAAACAAACTTATCCACAGGTAACTTTTGTACAGAATAAGAGAACAATGCAAGAAGCTATCATGAACAACCATTTTTATGAGGACACAATCATGATGGTCATAGCAATTCATATGCATCTCTTTATCTAGCATCGGGCAGATCTCACACCATATCCACAATTTGTTTACGCACCAAAAATATCACCCCAAAACCAAGAGGGGGCACAATTACAGTTGATTCCTAACCGGAGGAAATAGTTTTCCCACATACGGGCACATCAGCCCACCGACCTCACTTACCTCTATGGACTGCTATAACTAGCTTTACTTACTATCTTTGAGATCCAATAGCTTCCCCTTCCAGGGCCTTTTTCTAGAAAGAGAAGGTATCAGAAAGTATTGGACAAGCAATCCCAAAGCTTAAGTTGTCAGAAAATGGTCAACTACATCTACCAAACTAGCACTTCCCTTCACAAGGATCCAGTATCGCACAGAGACGGACTACAAGAAAGGTATAACATAATGCACAATAACAGGGTTCAGCGGCGTGGCAAGACTGAAACCTAGGACCTCCTGAAACCAGAGAGTGCTCATACCATGTTAACCCACAAATTGTCCCAAAGGCCTGACCTACGAAATGGGTCCTACAATATTCCATATATTTCCATCCGAAGGATTGATGGGCTATAATATTGAGTCAGAAATTCAATAATCAATAACAAAGATATAATTACTTTGGAAATGGCTACAATACACACCCCTTATTTGGGTGTACCATATACACTTATTGTATAGTCTAGATTGTGCCACCTCATCAGCAATTGTAACATTTTTTAGTTTTTCATAACTTTTCAACAATAGTATTCGTAACATTTTCTATGATTCGCAACATTTTGGTGTCTCTTAATTTTTATTAAAAAATTCGTAACTTCTATAAAAAAAATCATAACCTTTAAAGGGGTGTGCACCATACACACCCAAATAAGGGGTGTGTATTGTAGCCTTTTCCAATTACTTTTAATAAGACATTTTACTCAAAGTATCGCCCACCTCGGAAGATATGCCTAAACTTCCACTCAACATCATGGAGGTCCCTTGCAATGAGCTCCTGACAAGGTGGCTGCTGAGAGAAATCCTGATGAACCCAACAAAAAGTAAAATGTATTAGCTTAGGCTCACAGTAAGAGAAGAAGAGCAGTAGGAGATCACCAATGGAGGGAAAACTTTCTCTGCAGCGCGACGAGGTACAGAAAACCCCCCATGAGTACTAGTATCACTCGCCGTTAATGTCTTGCAGAAATAATTCGTAGGCTGCTTGGTTGGAATTCCAAGCTCAACTGGAATATACGTGTCCTTTTGCTCTTGCTGCATTGGGAGCAAAAGACATTAATAAATTGGACTAGGAGTCACGTGATAAGTTAAATCAAGAGGAGTATTAACAAAAGACTACCGGTGTCAAGGGCTGCAAGGTCATTTGAGCATATACTTCATCTGTTTCAACATCTGCCTGAAATTACACAAATAAACAGTCCCTTCTTATACCTCTATGTGCAAAATTGTCAACAAATTTGATAATAAGAAGAGAATCTAAATAAGGACACGCATTAAGGGCAGAACCCACATGCATTGTCACATTGTGTAGCTGGCAGATCAACTGGGGCGGCAAGCTTGGATAATTTGGTATGTGGGCATCAACCTCTTTGTTAGTTGTGGCTGCAACCTGACTTCCAATCACAACTGTGGTTACTACCAATCACTTAACCAAGTGATTTAACAATACGTTCTTCTTAAAGGGGTAAAAAGGATTCAGAGGGTTCTGAAAGCTAAAAGAAAAGAAAAAATAAACGAAGCAGTGAACATGAAAAACCTGCTCACTATGACCCTGAGGGAAGTAAACCACGCGACTCCCGAGTGATGGTAGGGATACAAGAGGACCAGCGCAGGCATGCCATAGCTCCGAATTCAAACATTTGTTCTCTCCTTTCATAAACAAAATAAATAAATTCCTCAATTGTTGGTTATCTATACTCGTAAATCTAATGAGAAAAACACATGGTTGAACACATGCAACAGGAAATATAAAATTCAGAGACATTAAAGAAAGACAGAAACACGTTGAAAAAGAGACATAAATAGCCTATAAAAGAAGATGAGAAGAAAATGGGGAGAGAGAGAAAGAGAGAAGGGGGGTACCTTCATGAGCCTGCTGACCAAGCCCTGATGTTGAAAGCTTCATATCTTAAACAGAATTTATAGAATAAAGAAAGTAGTTTAAACTCTATAAAAAAAATCAACTTAGAAAACCCATTTCTCTAGCTGTCATAATCCTCAGCCTTAAACTGATGTTCAAACTTAAACCTTTTTGACATCTCCTCAATCAGGGCTCCACACACCATCATTTCCACACCATAGTCAAAAAGCTCAAACCAAACCGAACCCAACCCTAAAAAAATTAACAAAATGAAAAACCCAACTCATATCTCCCAATCAATTTCAGCTCCCAGCTTCTCACCAGAACAAAAAAGCAACTTTCTTAGCCGAATCAAAGCCCTAATTTGAAAAACCCAAATCAGCCCAGCTCAGACCACTGCGCTTTTCTTCAAAACCGCCCATGAATAAATGAACTCTCTTTCCCAAAACCCTAAATTACTGTAAAAAGTGGAGCTTTACGTGGCCAAGCACTGTCCATTACGAGGAAACAGTGTGGAGAGGGAGTAAAAGGGTCGAGCTTTTTTCAATTGCCCCGACCAAAGCTCGACCTGTAGCAGTAGAGAGAGAAGCGGGGGGAAGAGAGAGAGCCAGGAATCGAGCTGTGCCTTTCTGTGTTGATCAGTGTAAAGTGTTTTGAAGAGAGGGATCGTGACCGTCGATGTAGGGGTGATTTGACAGAAGGCATGTGCCACCATGCTTCAAGTGGTCGTTGTCAGAGTCAGAGTACGGACCTTGAATATGTATATACTTGCGTGTATATATATGCATATTAAATGTTGCATACGTACACGTACGAACATGTGAGAGAAAGAGAGAGATGACGACCCATAAAAGGGACTGTTCCTTTCTTTTTTTTACTCCTAAGTACTACTCTTAGGGGGAGTTTGTCTAAATTTGGTTTTTTAGTTTATTGGATTATTTGATTTTGTTTTTATTCAAAAAAAAATTGTATTTGTTAGTTTTCGATTGATTTTTTGAAGTTTCTTGGCTTGTCTTGACGAGAGGAATCTAAAAAGTATAAAATTATTAGCCAAACTTAAAGTTTTGTGAATAAAGACAAAAATAAACCAAAAAACCAATAAACCAATAATCCAATTTGGTTTATTTTTGTCTTTATTCACAAAACTTTAAGTTTGGCTAATAATTTTATACTTTTTAGATTTCTCTCGTCGAGACAAGCCAAGAAACCTCAAAAAATCAACCGAAAACTAACAAATGCAAAAGAAAATTGAATAAGGACAAAATCAAATAATCCAATAAACCAATAAACCAAATTTAGCCAAAGCACTTTGGCTTAAAAGCCAAAAATTAAATTATTAAATTATTCGTTTTGTTTTTATTCAAATTATTTTTTGTATTTGTTAATTTTGCGTCAATATTTTATGATTTCAGAATTTCTCTCGTCGAGAAAAATTCAAAAATTATAAAATTGTGGTTAAAAGTAATAATTTTTTGAATAAAGCCAAAATAGGTGGATTATTGGCCAGAAATTACAAAATCTTGACGCAATATTTAGTTTGACTATAAATTTGTACTTGTTAGATTCATCTCGTCGAGAAGAATCCAAAAATCACAAAATCTTGACGCAAAACTAACAAATGTAAAAAAAAATTTGGATAAAGACAACGAATAATCCAATAATCCAATTTTGAGTTTTAAGCCAACGTAGCCCTAAGCTAAATACAGATTTTGGGATGTGTGATCTCCAGGTCAGGCAATGGTGCTCCAAAGTGGTATTGGGGCACTGATGCCTCCGTTTTTTGTGAATCGTTAAATCTCTTTATTAGATCTCAGCCATCAATCAGTCAATCGTCTCTCTATCTACTATACTAACTCAACCTGTTCCAAAATTAAGGGGTGGTTTGGGTGAATTCAAAAAACTAATTTTTTGGTTTTGTCCTTATTCAAGTTTTTTTTGTATTTGTTGGTTTCGGTCGATTTTTTGTAATTTCTTGGCTTGTCTTGACGAAAGAAATCTAAAAAGTATAAAATTATTAGTCGAACTTAAAGTTTTGTGAATAAAGACGAAAAGTAATCCAAATTAACTAACAGCAAGGTTCAACATGGAATGGATCAAAAGAAAAAAAGGTTCAACATGGAAAGATCCCTAATACTAATAGGGATCTTTCACCCAAACCAACCCTAATACTAATAGCAAGGTTCAACATGGAAAGATCCCTGGATGATATAAGCTGACCCAGGATCCAGAAGTGTGGTGCCTAGATGATTTAAGCGGACCTAGGATCCTACAGTGGATGCCGCACTACACGGTTGTAATGTGGCATCGCGAGTCTTCCATCATGAAATTAACGATCATAATTTTATCTCGACACTTTGCAGATTCAAACCGTTCATTGTTAAGATGAAATCAAGTCACTAATTACTGTGATCAACAGTTAGAATGCCGCATTACAACTCTATAATGCGACACTACGCGAGACTACATAAGAGGATCCCCAATTCGATTTGAGTGGTGCCTTATTGTCGAGTAATTGAAGTAAAGGATAAACTACATTGACCTCCCTTCTAGTTCTATAAATTAATTTCACTTCCCTTACTTTACAAAACTATAGTACACATGTCTCCCCTTGCCGTTAAAGTAAGATTAACAATGTTAACTTTGATAATGAAAAGACCAAAATACCCTCAAGGCATATAGATTGAAGCACATTCATCTCCATGCTAACACATTGCATTAGTATTAGCACACCACAAGTATAGGCTGTGTTTGGATTGATTTTGAAAAGAAAAATTTGAGAAGAATTTTTTAGAGTGTTTGGTTGAGTTTTTGAAAATGATAATAATGAAGTAATGATTAGAGAGAGATAGAAAGAGAAATATAATAATATGATAATGAGTGGTGAGAGAAATTTTTTGAAAAGAAAGAATCTTTTTGAAAAAATATTTTCAAAATGGGGAGAAAAGAGAAAGGAACAAGGCCATAGATTGTTATCTCATTTTTTAAAAGCTACTCCTATATAATATAAGCAATAAATTCAAAATTCTAAGTTTTTTAGACTTTACTTTCTTTCTTTTTTTAATATCAGTTTTTGGACTTTACTTAACTAGTCCAAAATTAGCAACTTTTTTCCAAAGACCAAAATAGAGTAACCTAAATAATAATAAAAAACATCATACTTTTCATTTTTATTTTTCTATCTGTGGTGATACTTTTTTCAAATTTAATTTGATTTTGATGATTAATTATTGTCAAGAAAAAAGCAACAAAAAATTATACTTTTGATAGGAAGTAAAAAAAAAACACTTTAAGTCTAGAAAATTCAACATTTTAACTTTTTCAAATTTTTCTCAGTTAAAAAATCTTTAAGCTAGGATAAATAATTCTATACTAGTTGAAAGAGGTTTTAAGTTTTAAATTTGTTTATAAAAAAATGGTTTGAATGTTTTTTTTTTTTTTGGATAAATAGATGGTTTGAATGTTGTTCTTTTTTATGTTTCTTATTGAGACTAACCGAGAAAGCAAAGTGAGTTAGTCAATAGCCATTAAAAGATAACTAAGGATTAGAAATTAGAATTTGTAGCAATTATAAATTAAATTTGAGTCGTATATTTGAAGAACAACAAAGTAAGATAGCAAAATACATAAAAAGCCGGTGAATCATATCTCTAAATTACTCTTTTTTGGTCTTCAACAAAATTTAATACTTTTATTCTGCGTTGTATGGACAAGAGAAATTGAAAAAATAAATACGAGGACAAACTATAGAAAAATGTACCAATAGTTTAAAAAGTTCATTCAATTCGAAAGCTTGAACTTTATAATTTCTTAAATTATACTGTATAGCGTTAAAAAAAATGACATAGTTTTTTTTTTTTTTTTTTATACTTGTGATATGTTTATACTATGATAATATGTGTTAATATAAAGAATGTTGATCAATGCAATTCAATCTGCATGCCTTGATGATATTTTGGTTTTTTTATCGTCAAAGTTAACACCTTTAGTCCTAATTTAATGGAAAGGGAAGTTTGTGTGTAATAATTTGCAAAGTAACGGCGGTAACATTTCTAGAACTACAGAGTAAGTTAGTGTATTTGTAAGAAACTTTGGAGAGTCAGTGTAATTTACCCTTTACCAAAAGTGTCTTTCTTGCTGGTACTGGATAAATGGGATTCCGCCATCCGGGAAATCTGTAGCGTCCCAAAGCACAATAGGATTGTAGTCTTCAGGCCCAGTTTTCCAAAAGATTTTAGTACTCAGTTGCTAAAATCACCATATTTTAAATCAAAAAATGAAGTAATTCCATGTATCGTTTTTCGATTTTTTTCACACCAAATTAAAGTACTTGAGGAGTTCTTTTTTGTTTGAGTGCAAAATCAAAAACCATACACTAACCAACCACTTCATTTTTTCATTTGAATATGGTGATTTTAAAGAATCTCCAAAAAAAATCTTTAAAACTTAAGCCTCAATCACAAGCATCTGTTAGATAATCAATAGTCTTGATTATTTTACGTGTAAATACTTATATTTACTTGAGATAACGTAAATATGATCTATTATGTTGATTGTCGAACGGAGGGCTGTGATTGGGAACTACAATCCTGTAGTACTTTGGAAAACTAGTGTGGCCTTGTTTACTTCCCTTCTTTACCCAATTTAAAAAAAAATCCAAAAGATTCTTTTTTAAAAAAAAATCTCTCTCCACTCATTACCTTATCATTTCATTTTTCTCTTTATCTCTCTAATCATTACTTCATTATTTACATTTTTAAAAATCCAACCAAATACTATCTAAAAAATTCTTCCCAAATTTTCTTTTCAAAACCAATCCAAATACAATGTTCAAAAAGTTTTCCCTAGTACTGTAATAATATTGGTCGAATGGAGTTATGAACCAACGAAAGAATTACACATTTATCCAGAAGTTTTTGTGTGGTACTAGTTTACAAAAGTCTTCTGAAAAGTTTTGAATGTCTAGGAGTAAAATATTTTGGAAATTTGGTTATTTTGTGTGTTCTACTAACAGAAAACTTTTTTTAAAAAAGAAAAGTTGAGACAGGTCATTCTTTCGCAATATATCACATAAAAAATCGTGAAAGGTCAATTTTTTTAAAAACCATTTTATTGAAACACCCCTGGAATCAAGTTTTTACTGTTGTTCTTCGAAAAGACCAATACTCCTATTTTACTGTGAACTTCTTCGACATGAAGTGTGTTTTTTTTTACTATGTTCCAATAAAAAAATTATTATTTTTATGAGCTGTTTTTCAAATGATAAAATTAAAATTTGATAAAATAATAGATTGTGAAGGGTTGATTTTATCAAATTTTGATTCTATGCAGATTTAATCATTTGGAAAACTCATGTCCTTTGAAACGATTTAAATATCTTATTATTCTGACAAATAAGTCCATTTGATCATATTTCCGCAGTTTTTATTGGATATCTCTTGAGTATTTTATTCGTTTTCAATTTTTATGGCATAGAATACAGTTAAGATTTTGAAATTTTTTGATTCGATTAGATCAAGTTTTCACTTCTTAAGTTCTGTTTGGACCAATTTACTGGCTAAATATTTTGTTTGGAAACTAAACTTGTAAATTTGTTTCATGATTCAGCTTACATAAGGGAAAAAGAATTCAACTTTCTAATCAACTTTTCCTTAACAACTTCTTATGAATATTGTTCTGTGACCAAAAAGGGTTTGCAATCTGGAAAAAAAAAAAAAAAAGAAGGTGAGAATTGGTGCTCGAGGAACATAGTATTCTTGAAAATTTGAGAATGAATAACATTTATAAAGGTAACAGTTTTCTTTCCCTCTCCAGAATAACATTTGGCTTTCGTTAGTCCATTAAAAAGGTTAGATCAATCACCTATTGTTTTATTGGACGTCCCCGAAGGGACAATAGCCTATTGTTATTTCCTTTAAAAAGGTTAGATCAATCACCCAACCTGAAAGGTGCTTTAGGTAATAGTAATCTGAAACTTGGGGGAAAGGGTTGTAATTTTTGGAACCTCAAGGATCCTAACGTGTTAGCATAATATTTCAAGCAAAGTTAGTGGAATTTACGAGTACTGAAACGGATCTTGCTAACGAGTGCACAATTGCACCCGTTAAGGATACAAAAAAATTCGTATTGTGTCTCACTTGTACTTTGAAGTGCACTTGTACGTTAAAAGTGTACTTTATAGTATAAGTAGGACCAACAAATGTACTTTTTATACCCGGATTTAATGTTACACTTGTTAGCATTTCCAGTACTAAAATTTAGTCAAGATCTCTCGCCAGCCAAAAAAAGTACTAACAGAGTGGCATATTTAAATCAACAACATATGGGTATATAACCTACATTATCACATAGTTGGCCAAACATCAAAGTCGGCCAACAAAGATATCTTTCGTATGGCAAATGAATCTTGACCACCAAATCCAGTGAGACTCATCCATCCAGCCAGCCAGCAATTCCCTCTCACACGTGACACCTATTGATCCAATATTCAACACCTATATAGTATATATGGAGGCCATCTTTGGAAAATTTTACCATTCTTTAGAGTTGGTGAGACTATAGAGCAGTGGATTCATGTATGGACTCCCTTTCAATATACTTATGTTCATTGTAAGGGTGAAATCAGAGCGGTTCGATTCGGTCAGAGATTTTGAGAATGACAAATCGAATCAATTGGTTTGGAGTGGTTTAATTTGGTTTGGAAGTATTTTAAGGTATCCGAGACAGAATCAAACATTAAAATTTTTACTCTTCAAAAGTCAAAACCAATTGGGACCAAACTTAGAACTAACTGAACTTCTGATCGGTTTTATCAGCCGGTTCGATATTCTCGAGTTATTTTTTCACCCCTAGTTCATTAAATGTGATTTATATGTTGAATACATAAATTTATAATGGAGTATGATCAAATTGAATTCCAAGCTCTCCAAAAGAAATGCTAAGCCTAAATACGGATAACATGTAAGGGTGCCCTCTAACTCTTTTATAGAATGATGATACATTAATACTTCCTTTCACCGCCAAAAAAATTGAGTTCGTATTCGTGTTGATTTAGCTGGGAATCGAAAACTCTGTAATACACTTTGTAGTGCTCGAATCGTCTATATCCACAATCAATTAACAGCTTGAATGCTTTACAGAATTCGCAGGTCCAATTAGTTGTACATATCATTGATGACACCTCTAGAACAAGGTAGAGCTTCTTGCCGCCGATGTGGGTAGAGTTGCCTATAGGAATTCGCTAGTTTTTTGTCCTTTATTCTCAATTGCGCAAACAAAGAAAAAGGAGAACAGTAACTGTACACTTTAAAAAGTACGTTTCAAATTCACTAATAATTCCTTTTTTCTTTGTAATAGTGGGAACACATTCAAAAGCCAACGAACAAAAAAAAAAAACCTCAACCAAAAAACCTTTTCTACTTTTTTTTGTCATTTTGCTTTTGGTATTATTTTTATCTCTCGTGTTCGCAAAATTAAAGAATAAGAATGTGGGATTGTTGTACTCACTAAAATGGTCATTGTCCCAAGATTAAAAATATGATTCGAACAGCTATTTTACAAAGGTTGACTATAAAAAATTAAAAAAATAGCAAAATAATCAAGATCATGGGCGTCAGATATTCACATGTTCTGATACCACTTGACGTGTGATTTTAAAAATTAATCTCGACATGAGTTGGTATGACCATGTGAATATCTGACGCCCATGATCTTGATTATTTTGCCATTTTTTTTTATAGTCGACCTTTGTAAAATAGCTGTTCGAATCATATTTTTAATCTTGGGACAATGACCATTTTAGTGAGTACAACAATCCCGCATTCTTATTCTTTAGTTTTGCGAACAGGAGAGATAAAAATAATACCAAAAGCAAAATGACAAAAAAAAGTAGAAAAGGTTTTTTGGTTGAGGTTTTTTTTTTTCGTTGGCTTTTGAATGTGTTCCCACTATTACAAAGAGAAAAGAAATTATTAGTGAATTTGAAACGTACTTTTTAAAGTGTATAGTTACTGTTCTCCTTTTTCTTTGATTGCGCAATTGAGAATAAAGGACAAAAAACTAGCGAATTCCTATGGGCAACTCTACCCACATCGGCGGCAAGAAGCTCTACATTGTTCAAGAGGTGTCATCATTGATATGTACAACTAATTGGACCTGCGAATTCTGTAATACACTCTGTAGTGTGCATTCAACCCGTTCATAGATTGTGGATATAGATGATTCGAGCACTATAAAGTGTATTATAGAGTTTTCAATCTCTAGTTAAATCAACACAAATACGAACTCAAATTTTTTTGGCGGTGAAAATTGCTAATTTCGATAATTTATCGACGAGTCCAGAAAAGACCCAAACTTGGTGGGTTAAGCAGAATTGCACTGCGATCAATACTTACAACCCTAATCGTGACTGATGGCGGATTTCGGCCAAATTCATTTGTTTAGGCTTTCAATTTAGTAATTTTGTTATTTTAGGTAATAATTAGATTACAAATTATTCTTAGTGTATAATTCCGTTTTCGTTGTTTTCAGTTGGGAATTTCTTATTTTTCTTTCTAGTTTTCAATTTTGGAAGTTTCCCCAATTTTCGGGATACTTTATTTTTTGGTAAGTTTTTGCGAGGGTTTTTAGTCTTCCCTATAAAAGGGTTTGTAACCTCTATTATTATGCAGCTTTTAGTTAATTATAAATCAGAGTTATTCTCTTTCTCTTGTGGATTCAAGAACACTTGTGGGTTCGAGACTTATCATCGTTTGGAATAGTACGTTAACTATTCTCTCGTGAATTCCGCTGTGTTAGCGTTGCACAATGACAAACTTTACAAAATGAACAATCTAAATCACATTTTACACATTGTGATGGCATCTTATCGTTGGGGTAACCTCACCTCACACAAACACGTAGAAAAGATTTTGAGAAACTAAATAGATTAATCCGATTATCGAATACTCTTCATTAAAAAAAACTTGTAATGGGATCCATTTGGAGGGACTCGGGGGAGATGTTGTGCACTTGAATGCTTTGCACCATGTTGTGCACCTTTCGGCTGTCCGATTATGTTTTGGATGGCTTGGATGTGTTTTAATTTTTTGCCAAGAAAAATAAATCAAAATTATCGAATGTATCCTGGCCTTCTAAAACATGATAGGATGACTAAGAGGTGCAAAGGTGCACAGCAAGTGTATTGCATCCTACATCACCCACACTCGCACAGCATGCCCAATTGGATTTGATAGGGGTAGGTCGAGCCAATAATCAATTTTACAATGGTAGCTATTGGACCCTCTCTCCCTCTTGTGCGATATATCGGAAGACACAATAATTTTAGTAAGCACAATTAATCTAAAAACAAGAACAATAAAGATGAAGAACGTTAGGAAAAAACAAGAAAACTAAGCACACAAGAACAAAAAAGATTTACGTGATTCACTACATAGGCTGTGTAACTAATCCACGGGAGGAAAAGGACGAATTAATCCACCATAATAAAAGAGGATTACAATCTCCAATGTCCTAATAGTGTATCTCTGGGTTTCTCTTTCCAAAACAAGCTTAGAAAATCCCAAAATTGATCAAAACACACTTAAATAAGTTGTTATACGCCACTCTAGTCCGGACCAAGACCCTGCTCGCCCGGACCAAGGTTGCTAAGAACTATATATAGAAGTGTTTCTAGAGTGCTCTGTCAAACCAAGGTACTTTGGAAACATTTCTATATCGAAAGATATATGCAATTGAAAAGAAAATCAAAAAAGTGAGAGAGACTGGTAAATTAGGATGGAAGGAGTACAAGTTAGCAGCCTAATGCCCTCAGAATCTTTTTTTTAAGGGTCAATGTGATCCTTTTTTTATTTTTAGGGTCAATGTGTCCGGACCAGCTTACAATTATCTCAAATAATATTCTCTCCGGTCCAGTTAAAGGCATGTCATCTACGCCGAGACAAAGAGGATTCACAAGAAATTATACTTTTATAACCTGACCCCAAAAATCAAATCCAATCAATTGTGTGAGGAACATACCCAACGAACAACTGAACTAAACCCCAGTGGCTTGAGGCCACTAGCTGGTGGGTTGCCCAATGGTACTACGTTATGCACTTTGTATTGTACAAGAAATAATTGCAAGTTATCCAACTATAGGTACAGGCCAAAGCTGAAAATCTAGATGCAAGCTACTTAACTTCTTGATCTGGATTAATAGTTTGGTACTCCTATGTCCTTGGTCGGTCCCAATGGCCTTGCAAACCACTCAAACTGATATGGGTCTCTGCATTTGGTCCTAAGGATAAAGATGTTGAGGTAATATTCCACAAACACCTAACAGCCTGTGATTCAGATTGGATTTAGGTAGCTTTTACATTATTGAACATTTAAACTAGCTACTGGTTCTTTATGTTTGAATCTAAGTCACATAATTTTCACGCACGTGTGCGAGAGCAGAAGCAGGAGCACGAATGGGAAAACGTACATGGATTGGTTCACTTGCCTAGGACATATAACAAAAATGTTAGAATGTATTCCTAAAAGTGTTCAAGAATGTAGAATGAATGATTTGAATTCTTTTATGGTCATTTTCGGCATACTTTTTTGTACTAACCCTGGACATATAAAGCTTAGAAAGTCTAGGTGCCTAGAAAGAGCACCCAGAAGTTACCAGGAAAGTGAAAATTAATGGCCCAAATTCACTATCTTAATGTTGATTTTCAAATTTTGGATATGTTTTTTGCATACGTAGCAGTGCTCTATAAAGTCACATTCCAATAAAGACTTGGAAAAAAATTTGCAACCGTTATGGTATGATGGTTGCTTTTGCCTCCACATATTTGAAATCAACCCATAGAATTCTCTCCCTCTTGGACCAACCATGCTCACAATGCACCAAATCACCCAAATCCAATCCCAACTCACCATCTCCGGCGCCATTTCCGACCCTTTTGCCACTGGAAAACTTGTCGCCTTCTGAGCCATCTCTCGCCACGGCAACCTCTCCCACGCCTACACTCTCTTTTGCCACGTACCCAATCGTTCCATGTGGGGGGATGCTTCACCAAATGACCTCCTTGACCGCCTGAGACAGCACCAAGAGGGAGGAGCCCTGATTGACCTTACTGTGAACCCCGTGGCACGCCGCAGAAGGTGGTCGCACTCTTGAGGCGCGGAGGATACCGCACAATGGAACAACCACGCGAGCGCCCTGCGCCCCGGTGGTTGTCCGGGGAGGCACTCAGATGGCTAAGTAAGTGAAGGAAAGAGTTACGAAAGGGAGATCTAGAGAGAGGAAGTGCAGCTCAAAAGCCAAAAATGTAGAAAGAGATTTTGAGTTTACTTGTTTTCTACCACCCCTACAGGAGGTGCAGGAGGGAGTATTTATAGGCAAGGGATCGCGCGTCTCGCAGACGCCCTGAGGACCTCACGCTCGTCACGCCCCGCGACTCGAAAGTGCATGATATCCGTCATTGCATGCTGGTGCTCCGCATAATCGCTTCCATTCCCGGCAGTAACCTTACTTCATCGAGTAGTCTCGGCTTCGCTAGTCTCCTCCTCGGCAGTGAAATTGGAGTTTGGTATTCCGCCACTCTGGTACTGCAGCAAGGGGCGAAAGTGTTGGGATGGTCAAGACTATTAATGAGCCACCCGGGCTGTCAGAGGTGTCTCAATCGAGCCCACCGACACCCGGCGCGACCGTCCTCGGCACCGAGGTAAAACGGACCGGTTCGGGAGGCACTCGGGAACTCCCGCCGAGCGCTCCCGCGGTTCCCTCAAATGATGCTCTTTGGGTGTAACCGAGCCCCGAGGCACGGGCCTACCGAGACCCTTGTTGACACTTCCGGTTGCACCGCGGACGATGGTTCCCGCCGAGTCCCATAAACCGAGCCCTCGGTCACTGGTGCACGTGGTCCACCGTACGGAGGGATGGCCCCTTTGGGCCCCAGTACATTTGGCCGCTACATTCCACCTTCATGTGGAACACAATGATCAGAGGCTTTGTAGAGAAAACCCATGATACAAAAGCTCTCTCTCTTTATAAAGAGATGGTGCAATGTGGGTTTTTACCAAACAATTATACTTTCTCTTTTGTTTTTCGAGCTTGTGCTGAACTAATCGAATGCTCATTGGGTGTGGTGTACCATGCACAATCGATTGAATTGGGTTGGGAAAGTTATGATTTTGTGCAAAATGGATTGATCCATTTGTACGCTACTTGTGATTGTATGGAATCTGGTCGTAAGCTGTTTGATACTGGTTTGAATCGTGATGTGATTACTTGGACAGCTATGGTTAATGGATATGTCAACTGTGGGAAATTGGGGTTGCACGTGAGTTGTTCAATGAAATGCCGGTGAAGCAAGAATGAGGTTTCCTGGAGTTTGGCCGCCCTACAATCCCGTAGTGCGGAGGTGCACTATGGGATCCCCGAATCCTTCTTGGAGTGCGATGATTACTGGTGATGTTCAAGTTGGGTTTTTTAAAGAGGCTTTCGAGCTTTTTAATGATATGCAGTTGACTGGGGTTCAACCCAATCATGCCGGGATTGTGGGTGCTTTATCGGCTTGTGCTTTTCTCGGTGCATTGGATCAGGGTAGATGGATTCATACCTATGTTGATAAATGCAGAATGGAACTAGATAGAGTTCTGGGTACTGCACTTGTAGATATGTATGCAAAGGTTGGATGTATGGAAGCAGCTCGTCGTGTATTTGATGAGATGCCAAATCGTGATGCCTATGCATTTACTTCTTTGATATCAGGTCTCGCAAATCACGGCCAGAGTTCTAGTGCTATTGAATTACAAGGATGAAGAATGAAGGTGTTAAGCCAAATGATGTTACATTTATTTGTATATTAAGATTGTGCAGTAGAATGGGGTTGGTGGAACAAGGGCTGGAAATCTTTGAGAGCATGAGTAGTGTTTATGGAACAGAGCCAGGGGTCCAGCACTGCGGCTGCTTGGTAGATCTTTTGGGAAGAGTAGCACGCGAGGAAGATGGGAAGAGAAATGCCGATGGAACCTGATTCCTATGTATTGGGTGCACTGCTTAATGCTTGTAGAGTTCATGCTGATGTCGAGCTGGGTTCGGAAATTGTTGATGGCTTGGTTCAACGAAGTCTTGACCATGGTGGGGTTCATGTTCTTCTTTCGAACATTTATGCCTCAGCTAACCAATGGAGTCACGTCGAGAAGGTACAAAAGGTAATGGAAGAAAAGAAGGTGAAAAAAGTGCCTGGGTGTAGCTTAATTGAAGTGGATGGCGTGGTTTGTGAATTTATTGCTGGAGATAGATCTCATGTGCTTATGGAAGAGATCATTTGTCAATGGTTGCTGATAAGCACTTGAATTCACATTGGGTGGACGGCGATGAAATTATCTCCATTACAGTTAACTTGTAGCCTTGAGTTGTCCTTTGTAGACACTAATACTAAACTGCTTTGTTGATTGAAAACTCATCTCGTTAACAAAACTGAGAAGCCTGTCTGGTAAGTTTTCAATGTAATAATAATACAGAAAAAATGAAGATCAAAGCCCCTGGAAGGGTTTTTCTAAGGTTGAATTCACTACAGTGTTCCTTATTTCATCCCTACTGACAGTTGTTTATCCTAATTAAGTAGTTCTTATCCTCTAATCCCGTTCATTTTCCTCAAAGGTGGTATGCTTATCTCGAGAATTTAATTTGCTCTTCGAGTAATGAATACTAACTAATTTGATTGTTATCGTCAGTGATATGGTTAATGTTCCAATGCAGATGATAGAGATGAAAATGCGTCGCAGATAACAGGAAAACTGGATATCAATTCAGTTCCCGATATCTTCCTGTGAAATTGTGATCGCAAACATATAGTCCAACTTTATGAGGAATTGGGCACTAGTCCTACATGCAAGTTTGCTGGAGCCTGCAGGCAAAAGAGGTACAACTACTTTGTAAGGGTTTCATGCCTTTCAATATCTCAAGAAGTGATTCAAAACTCAAGAAATCTAGACTCCGTCTGTAATATAGATGATTCTCAGTATAATCGTAGAATGTTGTGTTGTGGTGAGAGAGAATGTTCACAGCATCTATAAGGTCAGTATATGAGCGGTGATGGCCCTGGCACATAGTTGTACGCTGGTGAGAGCGTGGCTCACAAAGATCATGGGGACTTCAACACAAGAATCGGGATAGTGTGGTGGCAACAAAACCACGCGAAGCAGCAAAGCCCTAGGTGAAAGGTGAAGGCAGCAATACCAGCAGCCGCAAGGAACAGGCAACAAGGGTGAAGGGCTTTGTGGTTATAAAGGTCATATAATTGTAACAAGGTTAATGGTATCTATGTTCTTGACTCTAGTTCTTCCCCTTCATAGTTTCAAAAATTGAAGCATTTTCACAAACATTTCCCTTCCTTTAATCAAGAAATCATAACCATAACAAGAACAATTCAACACATGAAACAAGAATCAGCAAAGATTCATTCACACAAACCCTAAAAACTCATAAATCCAGAAGACAAAATATATGTCATAATAAGAGTGCGCATTCGACTCAATGTCGTTTGAGTTTGATTACAATAGGAAGCAGCAGTTATAAACATAGAAGTCAATAGATACAGATCAAGTACTCTTTTTTCTTTAATAACCCACACCTACATATATAAATTCCCAGAAATCCATACCACAAATCCCTCTCTCCTCTCTCTCTCTCTCAAACCACTTCCTTCGCAGGAGCAAAATCCACAGCTTTCGCCGGAGCAACATCAGCAGCAGGAATCACAACATACCCCATTTTCTTAGGCCCCACATCATCATCATCAGACTCATCATCATCCTCATGACCACGGAAATGAAACCCATTGGGAGCAAAAAGAGACCAAATCAGGTACAGCGTAGCCGCGGTGAGGCCACCGCAACCAATACCCAACAGAAGCGATCCAACGATGCTGAGGATATCATTGGTGCGATCGCGGAACGAGGAGGAGTAGAATCCGAAAGGCAGCAGGGGATGATTTTCCTCGCGGGCGGTGGTAGCTCGATCGACGATGATTTGGGGTTTGGGATGTGGGTTGATGGGTCGGGCGAAGAAGAAGGTGACGGATCGGGGTGACGAGAAGGAGATGGTGGCGGTAGTTGTGGGGTTATGGGGAAGGAAATTAGGGTTAGGGTTTTGAGGGAGGGGGTGGGATGATGTGGAGGAGAAGAAGATTAGGGTATGGCAGGGGTGGAAGAGGCGGCCCGGTCTTGCGGTGGCAGTGATGGCCAGGAAGGTGAGGAGGAGAGAGAGTCGGAGAAGGAGGGTCGCCATTGATGCGAGAGAGAGAGAGAGAGAGAGAGTCCTTTGGGAAGAATCGTAAAATCTGTTGTCTTGCGAGTCCTGTGGCTGTGAGGTTCTTTTGGCGTGTTTCTGAATTACAGTTATAGCCACTAAAGTTTTTGACTAATTACTAAACTACCGGTATCTGGAAGTCTACTGGACCTAACTAAATCCGGTTCAAGCTGGATCGGCCCACGAAGGCGTAAAGCTCTCCCAGCGCAAATTTCCTACATTCACAAGACTCGAACTCGAGACCTCGCTCAAGAAAAATAAGTGCCGAACTACTTGAACTAACCTGAGTTGGTTTTGACTAATTACTTTTACAATTTCAAGAACTGGTAGTATATTGCACACTTTTTTTTAGGGGACATGTAATGAATATGCCTTATTTCCACCATTATCCCTATATCCTAGCTACTTTACACCACTTTTATCCACTTATGAGGGGTAATTTTGGAAAATTGTCAACTTCTACTTCTAGAAAAAGACTAACATTTTAGAACATCTCAAAATGGAATAATGGACTAGCAAATAGGAATGACAGGAGTCTTATTTATGATAATATAACTTGTAGTTCTCACGCATCTTGAACTAATTTATTCAGGCCCTTACAATGTGTAATGATGTCCCAATAATTGCTGCAAAGAATAATTGAACATAAAACTTTAAGAGAGTAAACTCTTTAGCATGGGCAATACCACAAGTCCAACCCCTTGGATTTTATATAATTTTCTTGTGAGGAGTAATTGTATTGTGAATTGTGATTCTCGCGAGAGATCATTGCCCGCTACTTGGTATGTTTGAAGATAAACGAAACATTATGTGGGATCCATGACTAAGTTTGTTGATTCCATTTGAATGTGACCATGAAAGAGATTGGTGCACCACGTGGTGGTGTCCCAAGATGTACCATTGAATAATCACTCTAGATGAACGACTTTATTATCCGTGAAATTAACATCGACATGTCTTTTATGTTACAAGTAATCAAGGTAAATTGTCTCATGCTTAACGAAGATTCATTCAAGTCTGGTAAGTTTTGTGTATCATGTATCATGGGACTGGAGAAATAATTATACGCCGTTAACAACACTTTATTAAAGGGAAGTTATTGCTCCAAGGGGAATATAGGTGAGATTTATTTTTATTTTTTTAGCCACAAAAAAGAAACTCTGTCGAACCAAATCAAGCATTACAACCTAAAACTAAGTCAAAAAAAAAAGAACGGAAAAGAAAAATACAACAAAAAAGAGATTACCGGAGCTGTTGGGAAGTTGTCACACTATCGCCGCCGTTTGTCATCGACGTCGAAAGTCCGGATCTGGAATCCCAAGATCTGGCTCCCTCCTTGTTCAAAAATCGGGTTTTGGCTACCCAATGGAGGAGGACAAAAGGACTGTCGCCATGGGGGTTGCTGAAAACCAAGTGCAGTGCAATAGAGGAGAGGAGGAGGTGATGGAAGAGGGTGGTGGGGGAGGGAAGAGGGCGGTGGCGGCCAAGAGCAAACCCTAGGTGAGATCTTCTATTCAATTGGATTGGTAATGAGACTAATGAACTTTCCTTTTTTCATCTAGTCCCTTGGAGCATCTCCAATGGGTTTCTAAAATGGCTCCTAGGTGACACGGACAAAATTAATAAATGTTTCTTCATTTTTGTGCTTCAATGGACTCTCCACAATGACTCCTAAAGTAGCCTCCCTAGATTGGCTCCTAGTTAGTGTGCTAAGTTTTTAGGAAGGGAGTTGAGAGTGAAGGAAAGAGAGAAGGAGAAGAGAGGGAAAAATTCGGGACCTTGTTATATATTTTGTCCATAAAAACCTCAGGACTCGTTTTAAGAGCCAATCTTAGGGGTCCATTGAAGTGTTCCCCAATAATTAGAAAATCATTAGGATAAAATTAGACCCCTTTAGCTTATGTGTCCACTTCAAAAGTCATTTTAAGTGTCGAATTTAGGTAGTGAGTGCACTGGAGATGCTCTTATTGTTTAACTTGGAAGTGGATGGTTCACTAAAGAAGTGCGCCTTTCTCCGGCAAATGGAAAAGGCGACTGGATATTTTGAGTAGCATCTCCTGGCTCACAACAGAGGTATCTATCTCCGATTGTCGGAACAATGCTCGCGCAGACGTGCCATAGTCATTGCACAGCACCCCTCGGTCCAGTGTCTATACTGTGCATAGACAACTGTAGTGAGAGTATGTGTAGAGGGGGTGGTCACATTCCTCTTCCAAACTTCAACCCCTTATGAACTCTTGGTTCATAAAGATATTTGGTTTATGATGTGGACCGTATTTGCGTGATTTGGTAGAGATTGTGCCATTTTCGAGTCACCTGTCATTTAAGTTACTGAACTAGGTAAAATTTATAGTATGATCGACAGTTTCCATTAATCTTTTGGTGTAGTTCGAACAAGAGCAATGGGTGTTATCAGGCTTGGGTTGGTATTGGCAAATTGTCTGATCATTCTGGTTTAGGTTTAAGAACATCCTTAACAGTCTCCCTAAATTTTTTTCTAAAAAAGGTCATGAACTGTGCATATTTTTTATTTTACCAATTAATGTCTCTAACAATCCTCTTTATTATCCTTCCTATTTTTAATAAAATATGATATATTTAGTAAAAGTAAGAGAGAGAGAGAGAGAGAATAAAAAAAGAAAAGAAAAGTAATTTGGGGAGAATGGCCGAGTGATGGAGGGAGAGAGAGAGGATTAAAAAAATGGGTAAGGAGTGAATAGTGGCTCCCTAAATGGGGTGTAATTTAGGGAGTCACTGTAGATGTTACTATTTTATTCACCTATTTAGGGAGTCTGTTGAAACCTATTTTTGGGGGTTGGCTAAACAAAGCCTGTTTTTGGGGGTTGGCTAAACAAAATAGAGATAGGGAGGGGTTTGAGCCATCTGTTGCACTTGCTCTAAGCATGTTGGAGTCAGCAGCTGCAACTTATGATAACTGTGAAGCTGTTTGCAATCGGGCGATGAGGTTAATATGTTAGCTGATTACCTTCTGGTTTAATATGTTAGCTGATTACCTTCTATACATCCATCAAGCTTTTGTGGTCAATTTGCCTGCACAAACAGAATTTCAATCAAATAGCAAAAATATTTGCCAATTTGTAGGTAGCCATACAAGTATTGTGCTTTTCTTTTGGGTAAAGCACAGGACAAAGCAAGTTTGAATCTGTCAATTTTAGACTAACAACTTAAACACCACAATCAAAACCCCCTTGTAAGAAAATCTTCATATCTAAGTATTCGGTGCCTCATACAACATCGAAATCATTCTTGCTCTTCTAAATCCAATTCGAGTACATACAATCGTTACACGGCAAACATAAACAGCCAATCAATGGATTACAGGCTTCAGAGGATGAGCTCTCAGTTTTGACAAATCAAGGCCAGCATCCAGTTCTTCATCAATCTCTCCCACAATGCTTCTGCAAGCGGAGGAGGAACAAACAATAAAATCAAGTTTTGCAGGAAAAGAGGAAATGCATGCTTGCTAGTTACCCCAAATCAGTCAGTTACTAACTTATTATAGATTACATACATGTTGTCACCTCTGATGATGTATAGACCTAACACAAGTTGCTGGACACCTTCCTGCAAAGCAGAGTAAATACAAACTTCTAAGTTACATTGGAGGATGAAATTCTGGATGCTAGAAATCAAAATATGATGGAATGCATCTATATGGTCAGTTCATCGTCAACAACTAAAACTACAATTCTAGTCCTAAATTTCCATCCCCCACCACCAAAACCAGGATATATGAGCAAATAAATGAAGAAAAGCCATGGCAATAGATTTTTCTGTCATCTCATCCCATGAGGCAATAGTAAGGACAAAAAAACTTAGACCCACATAGCTCAGCATCTCGAATGGATACTTTTTCTCTAGCCAAAGCCACTTTTGGGCGAAGGCAACGGCTTTCAAAAAAAAGGTATTCCAACAGCTTGCCTGAGTTAACCATCCTTTTTCTGAGCCAAATTTGGCTCGAGAAATGGTTTTTCCATTTGGTGCCAGATACCAATACATGAAGGAGCTATTCTGGTATACGCGTGGT
The DNA here is from genome assembly GCA_022606695.1 of Vaccinium macrocarpon. Taxonomy (NCBI): domain Eukaryota; kingdom Viridiplantae; phylum Streptophyta; class Magnoliopsida; order Ericales; family Ericaceae; genus Vaccinium; species Vaccinium macrocarpon. Next base: position 3,359,423 of record CM040172.1, on the reverse strand, counting down.
AGAAATATCCAAGAGATGGTTCAATAATACCGTATAACATCTGTAATTGGTTGATTCGGCAAAATGGCAAAGTAGCAAGCCAAATACTGATTGCGGCAGTGAGAAAATGAAAAACCATTGGATATGCTCTTATGAGATGAATGGGAATTACTAGTTAGGCAAATTGACTGAACTTAAGCCTCAGATTCTAGAAAAACTTACATTAAAAAATTTCATTGAATAAGAGAGTTTGTAAACGAAAAGAAGGAATGAAAAACTGTTTTGAGAAAAAGGTTAACCCCTCTCCAACTTCCAAAAACCTAGGTATTTGTATAAAAGGATTCCAGTAAATAAATAGAAGTTGAATTAATTTCCTGCATTCAAAACTGGAGAAACCTGGGAGTAGAAACTATTGTATAGATTAAAAAAAAAAATGCCACTATAAATGCATGTTTTCTGCCATTTACAGAAACCGAACAAACCTTGGTGGAGTAAACACGTTCGTGAGATTCATCAAGAATTATGTTTGTAGCCTGGTCAAAACCTTTTAGCACTCCCTGAAGAGAAACAATCATGCTACACGTACATCCATTTCGGCTCCAACCATTAAGAACTCCCTCACATACATGTAGGGCTCACACACAATTATGGGTGTAGGCCCCACGTGTATGTGATGGGGTTGTAAATGGTTGGGAGCTGAAATGGTTGTATAAGTAGCATTTTTGGAAGAGAAAAGTATCATAGTTAGCAAAACCGAGTGTTTTCCAGAAAATTTTGCGACAAGGCCCAAACTACAGAACTCACCACAATGTTGCGTCCATCATTGGTTATCACAGAAATTGTTTCTACAAAACAAAAACCAAAAAGATTCAGCAACATAATAAAAATCTGCTATGTATATCTGCTAGTTCAATCATTCAAGACACATAAAATCAACTTGCAGAACTAGACATGGATTTAAGAAGAGAACGAATGAAAACAAGAAATTAAAATTGCAAAATAAGAAGGAGAGTATATGTCAAAACAGGTATAAGATTGCATTACGATCTACTAGATTTTCAAGCCCCGTCCCACTTGACATTTGGCAAACTCCTGTTAGGGACTAATAGCTGATGCTTCACCACACTGATGATCTCAACTTCAAATACTCTGTCACACAGGAACAAACAATCAAATTATAATATACCGACATAACTTGCTCTGATGTTCAAATAGAAAACATTAGCATGATGAAATCATGAGACACAAATGGTAACAAAAGATTGGAACAGCTTACAAAGCCCAAACTAATTTAGTGACTATAAAAGTCCCGATATAGTTTTCACAGGCAATTAAATTTTTAATTACGTTTGCATGCACTCACTCCGCAAAGAACATTTGTAACCTATTCAAGATAATGCCGATCGGGGAAATAGCCAAGTAAAAATGGGAAAAAACCAGTTCCTGATACACCACAGTTTGGAATCTTTGGATACATAAACTTGCATCTTTTGGGTGGATAAGTAACGCTACAAATGCAGGAACATAGGACCAAACAGACAGCAGTAGAAATTACCGATAACGTGCGGCAAGAAATTGGCAAAGAGCAATCTATGGTGCGCCCTAGAGGCAACTGCAACTATAACTATATAGTGGCCAGATTTCCAAACCCAAATGCACAAGACACAAAAAAGATACAAACATAGCAAAATAGTAAATCTAAGCAACAACGGGGGCTAGGGAATGTCCGGATTGGACATAAAATCCGACGATGAATCCGTTGGGACTGTATCTCCGGCTAGTACAGGAATTATGTTTGCTTGACAATGAATCCCACAAAACACATGGGATATAAAGTATAACTATTGGATTACCAGTAATCCCTAAATCCAAATGTGTATCCAAACGTCACAAAGTTTGTTAGTCGAAATAGACTCGCTCCTGGTTCGTGGATTCGACATTACCTTAGTGGTGTTCAGTTACTAGAACACAAAAATCTTTCTTTAACGCATCTTAATTACACATAAAAAACCAACAAGCAGAGAGAAATAGACGACCAGGGAGAGAGAGAGAGAGAGACGAACGAGAGAGAGAGAGAGAGAGAGAGAGAGAGAGAGAGAGAGAGAGAGAGGTACCTGTTCTTGACGGAGCTTTGTTTGCTGAGATTTTGGGATGGTTCTGATTCAAATCAATTTGAAAATTAGGGCTGATAGATATACATTCTTCAGACAACTACGTAGAAAACCCTAGCTTTTAACCCGTGTCACAAATTAGTGGCTGTATTTGTATTTTACCTCGGTTTAAACCCAAGTACACTTTCTTTTTTTAACTAATAGGGGTGAGTTTACACTACTATTTATTTTCGTCAATTAAAACGTAAGTAAAAGAATATCGAAAATACCAAAAATATTAGTAAAAACACTGAAAGAATTTTTATTGAAAACTCAGCCTAACTCGTCTTATGTTCTACTCAGTGGAGGAACAGGTTTGCTGAGAGGGTGCCGAAATTTAAAATTTAGAGCATGAGAAATAAACTAACAAGAGCGGATTATAATTTAGAACATAAGACTATAGGCAGTTGCAATTCACACTTTGCAAAACTGTTTTATATATCCAAATGAGAAGATTTCGAATACATAACCCAACCAAATCAAAGATGCAACCAATATTTTGGAAGCTAGTTTTGAAATCTTTTTAACAATTTTCTTTAAATTTTAAGAAAACCCAAATTAATTTTTTTTTTTTGAAATGGGGGCAAGATGGTAATTCTATTCACACACTCACCGAGGCAATTGCTCACTAAGGAGGGTGAAATGGACCTTTTTAACACAGACCCATGTCACCCAAGAATTTTACAAATTGGAGATGCGATTGAATTTAACGAATCAAGCTACACGAATTGAGCTCGTGTTCGCTCGTTGAAAACTCAATCCATATCAGTTTGCTACACAAAACAAACTAAGCTTCAACATATTGTCTGCTTGTTTAACTTAAAAAACTCAATCGATTAAAGTTTGCTTGAGACAGACACGATCGACAAATAAGTTAAAACTTGAACATGTTCTAAAAACAACAATGTTATGGGTACACCAAATCCCCCCAAAAAATAGGCCTCTCCTCATTTGTCACGTCAGGGTGGTGTGCATTTAGGGTGTACATGTGACAAATGAGGAGAGACCTATTTTTTAGGTCCCCCCCAAAAAATAGGCATCTCCTCATTTGTCACCTCAGGGTGGTGTGCATTTAGGGTGCACATGTGGTGTACCCATATCTTTTTCCTCTATAAAATGACGGTACAATATTATATTCCAATTTAACAATGCTTAACCGTAAAATGTTATGTCTTCCATGACCAACATGGTTGTCAACATTGGCAACATTGGTGGAGCTACAATCCGAACAACAACCGCCCTCTCTCTCTCTCTCTCTCACAAACCAAACCCTAGCCGCCTTCTTTCCAGCCTCCCTCATTCCCTTCCCCCTGTTTTTTGGCAGCGGCGGGAGGGGAGGGATCTATTCCCCTTCTTCTATCTTCCTTTCTCTCTCTCTTTTCATTTTTATGATTTTATGGCAGGTTTCTCGTGGTGTTGATGTGTGGAGGCATCGCTTGCCATGGCTGCCATTTTCTCTTCCTGTCTCATTCCTCTATCTGTTGTCTGAATCTCTTTGCCTCTGGTGTGATTGTTGGGTTTCACAGGTTTATGCCTAACGGTGTTCGGCTTGTGTTTTTTGGATTTGAGGTGTTGGATTAAGTTTGGTGGAGATGCGACTTTGGTTCGGCACTTTGTTTGGTGTCCGGAATTTTTAGTGTGCTCTTTATGTCTCCAGTGTATACTGTTGGGTCTCTCTGGTTTGGTGCCTAATGACTAATGTTTACAGCTGCTTCTGGGGTTTTTTTTGGGTTCCGGTCGGTCATGTTTTGGGCTTGCCATGGTTGGCATGTGGGAGGCAGACGGCGTGGGGTTTTAGGCAGAGGTGGCGCTAGTGTGTTGGGCATGGCTGAATCTGCTGGAGCTTGGTGATGGTTTAAGTGACGGTAAGCTTTGGGTGGTAGTGCGTACGACGTACGAAGTGGGGAGGCAGACTGCGGCTATAGAGGCTGATGGGCGGCTTGGTGTGGTCTTTTGTAGAGCGCCAGCTGAGCCGTATTTTGGGACAACAACATGGGTTTTTCCCTCGGGTCTTCAGCAACGGCTTGTCTTTCTACAGGTGGTTGTGGTGCGATGTGCATGACAACAATTTTGATGGCAATGGTGGCGTTCGTGGAGCAACAAAGTAGTTTAAGGTTTTCTTGTTGGGCTTGACCCATTGTATTTGGGCATTTTTAGGCCTTTTGGGGGGGATTTATGAGCTCTTTATTGTATATCTGGGTTTTTTTGACCCATTGAGGCGTTAGGCTTTGGCTTGCGGGTGTCCATGATTGGTTCCTTGCCAATCATTGGTTTTAGGTCTCGGTTTGAACGAACGTTTGCTCTTTGAACATTTTCTGCTTTTGCCTTGTCCTTTTAGTCTTGTATTTATTTCAATTTAATGAAAATCTTTTTGCCTTTCAAAAAAAAAAAAAACACATTGGCGGAGCTACTTGTAGACAACAAGGGTCAATTTTTGAACTGAATAGGAATTTCAACTTTCAATAGGGATTCTACTAGTTTACATCAACAATTTGCTAATTGACCCCTTTTCGAATTTTTATTTGGGTCTAGCTAGTGAGCTCATAGTAAGTAAAAAAAAACACGCATTCCAATGTACTTTTTACATTTTTTAGTACATTCACATTTACTTTTGTGAAAATTTCAAAAAAAACCCCAAACTTTGACCTCACAAACTTCAATTCCGTAATAAAAAATACTCCTTTCCGTCTGCATCCGTTTGGCAACTAACGGGATTTGCTGACTTGAAGCTTAACGGATACCATAAACCATTAAATGAGCCTTTTTTTAAATGAAAAAAAATCTCATTTTCTCCTCAAAATTGTAAGAATTTCAACTGTGCAATGTGCCAAATTGGTTTAACTCATTTGTCCCAGACCGATTTGTTCTCAAATTGATTTAATGTAACGAAGTTCATTCTCAGACCCAACTCGTTGGTCGGGATCTCAAACCCAACGTTGGCTATATTGTTATAACTCTGGCCATGAGTTCTTAGATTCAACTCGTCGGAATCGTCATCGATTGTTATTTCTCTGACCAAACTCCGGCCATGGGTTCAATCATTGCCGTCGGAACCGTCCTGTCGAGTTCGTGATTTTTTTCCCTTGTAAGGGAATGTTTAATCCTGTGGTTTCTTCTACTAGTTGCTATTGCATTTGAATGGTAAATCTCACTCTGCTATATAGTCTATGTTTGAATTGATTTGGGGTGTGGGATTGGAGTTCTTCTTCTTTCTCTGTAAATTGGAGGAGAAAAGAGAATCTATTTATTTATTTATTTTTAAAAGCCCCAAAACGACGTCGTTTTGGGCCATTTAACAGTTTATGGTGTCCATTAAATTCAAAGTCAGCAAATCCCATTACTTGCCAAACGGATGCAAATGGAAGAAGTATTTTTTATTACAGGATTGAAGTTTGAGAGTACGCTTAAAAAAATTGGAAGTTTGGAAGTATTTTTGATATTGAGGTCAAAGTTTGGGGGAGTTTTTTGAAAATTTTCCTTTACTTTTATATATTTTTCATACATTTCAAAACACTTTAAACATTATAACTAAGTCCACTGTGTCTATTTTAGCATTTTCTTTTATTTTTCCCTTGCCCCTTGCCTAAGTTAGATATTTGGTACTTAGTAAAATAAGGGTGGGAAATGGACTTCTCCCACATTAATTGAGTTTAAAGAAAAATTCAAAATGCCCCTCAAGCTTTACTCCTTTCGTCTCAATCCGTCAAATACATAACGGAAATTGTTAACAACGTAATTTTTTCCGTTAAATGTTTGTTTGTGATTGTTTCTTTCTCTCTTTTTTCCCTCTCTCTCTCTCTCTCTCTCTCACACACACACACACACACACACACACACACACACACCCATCATCCCCACCAATAAATTAAGCTTAGTTTCCACCCTAAATTTCTTTCTATTCTCCTCAATATCAATATATCTATAAATGCAGATATAAACCTATATGTATAAATGATTAGTCATACGATGAAGTTGTGGGAAAGAGTTATTGAGGATCAATTGAGGATGATGACTATGGTGTCGGAGAAACAGTTTAGGTTCATGCCTGAGAGATGAACTATGAAAGCTATTTACCTACTAAGGAGATTGGTAGAAAGATACAGGTCAATGAAGAAGGTTCTCCATATAATTTTCATAGACTTGGAAAAGGCTTATGATAGGGTGCCTAGAGACATTATATGGTAGGTTCTAGAAAGAAAGGGAGTGATCAGAGGCTATATTGACGTAGTCACAGACATGTATGAAGGTGCAATCACTGCCATTAGATCACCAGCAGTAGAAATGAGTGAATTCCCCATTATAGTAGGATTGCACCAAGGGTCAGCCTTGAGCCCATACTTGTTCGCATTAGTTAGGGATGAGTTGACTAGGCAAATTTAGGAGGATATCCCATAGTGTATGTTGTTTGCAGATGATATTGTCCTTGTAGATGAAACGACTAGTAATGTTAATACTAAATTAGAAATTTGGTCGGAAGCATTAGAGTCTAAGAGCTTTCGAATGAGTACGAGTAAAACTAAGTATATGATCTGCAAGTTTAGTGATACCAGAAGTGCGTATAAGGAAAGAGTGAGGATCCAAGATCAGGAGATACCAAAGAGGGACCATTTTAGGTATTTAGGCTCTATTATTAGTCAAGATGGAGAGATTGCAGATGATGTGACTATAGGATCCAAGTGGGATGACTCAAGTGGAGAAGCGCTACTAGTGTACTGTGTGACAAGAGGGTACCCACAAAATTGAAAGAATTTTTTTATAGAACTGTCATAAGACAAACAGTGCTTTACGGGACATAATGTTGGCCTTTTAAGAAGCAGCAGACAAACAAGATAAGTGTAGCGAAAATGAGAATGTTGAGGTGGATGTGTGGTAAGACTAGGCGAGATAGGATTATAAATGAAAAGTTCGCAAGATGGTAGGTGTAACACCTATAAAAGAGAAATTAAGGGGAAATAGGCTAAGGTGATTTGGACATGTCTGTTGTAGACTAGCGTATGCAGTAGTTAAGAGAGTGGATAGGATAGCTTTGGGTAGAAACGCACAAGGGAGGGGAAGACCCAAATTGACATTAGATGCGGTAGTACGCAAAGATTTGAGTATATTACGTTTAAGCAATGAAGCAGCACTTGCCAGAGCTCAATGGAAAAAAATGATTCATGTAGCCAACCCCAATTGATTGGGAAATAAGGCTTGGTTTGGTTTGGTTATGTATAAATATATGTACACATGAACATCATGGGAAAAATTCCCAACAGTGGTCATGGGGTGCATGAGCATGATATCTTCAACAAAAACCAATCCCGGTTTACATTTCACAGGATAAACCCCTTGGTAATGAGATTCATAGCCAACCTTGAGATTGGATCGCCAAATTAAAGGCAGATTGGAGAGATTAGAGGCAGTTTCTTAACACATCAGGAAACCGAACCAATAGCAGTAACTGTAACTCGAGTCTGCCATAGGATCTGGATCCGAAGCCTTCTTAACCACCTTCAAGAGGTTGATCTCTTGGTAAGGTAGCGTGACTGTTTCGTATGGCCTGATGGAGATGTCGCCGGAGTTGTTGGCGGCGTAGTATGGGGCACCCCATTCGAGGATTTTGTAGATAAGAACTCCGGCGCTGGAAAAGATGTTTTTAATGCTGGAGGTACGCCGGAGAATGGCTCTGGCGCAGGAAAAGAGGTGATGTTATCCCAGATAAAGCCCGGAGGAGGGGCCATGGCGGCGTCAACGAAACACGCGACGGTAGGCATCTCTTTTCTATATTCCCTTATCTGTTTTTTTGGGGAAAAAAGAATTAAAAAATTGAGGGGTTCTATTTTTATGATTTTTGGTGTAAATGTGAGTGTGTGTGTGTGTGTGTGTGAGAGAGAGAGAGAGAGAGAGAGAGAGAGAGGGGCACGAACTAACATTTAATAGAAAAAATGTCCGTGTTCCGTTATGTATTCGACGGATTGAGACGGAAGGAGTAAGTTTGATTAACGGAGTTGAAGTTTGGGAGTAAAATTGATTTTTTTTGAAAGTTTTGGGGGCGATGAAACATTTGGTGTAAAGTTCGGGAGGCATTTTAAATTTTTCCCTTGAGAAATTCCCTCCTATCTTCACTTTTTAGCTAACGCTTAATGTCTTCCGAGTTCCGGCGAACGCTCGTCTGTTAATTGTTTCTTCCAATTAGCAAACAGAAAAAGCAGATCGCACATAGTTATAATTCTTGTCCCCCCAAATCAAAATTTTTGACTCCGCTTCTAGTTGGCAACATGTTTTGTTTCTAAACCACCCTTCATTATTATTACTCCTTTTTATCCTAAACAAACATTCATTCAAAGACCCTTTTTTTTCTCACAAAGAGATAAATAAAAAATTGTGAAATAGGTATAGAGAGTAAACAGAAATGCTATGCGCAAGGAAGTTTACACCGAACCATATACAGAATGTGAGTGCTTCTTTAAAAACGTGTTTGCAAAACACAACTTCATATTCTTACATTACTCGGTGTGAGCTTCCTTGCGCATAGTATGTTTAGAGAGTAAATGACAAAAATGGCTTGCAAGAGTGAATGACAAGGAATTAAGCAACATTCATCTTGTAACACCAACATAGTAATTCTTTTCAACCCATGTCCAAAAACATGCATGTTTCTTCATTATTACAAAGTTAAACACAATCTACGCCACAAAGGGTTACATCTGTGACTGCTCAACACAAAAATGCACGAGCTATTGAAAAACAACAAAAAGTAAAAGACAAGTGTGAATGAGGATGCAAGCTAAGTGCAAACTGCGCGCTGAAATTAGGAGTTCCTTTTTTATGATTTGATCATTTTAATCCCACTAGAAATTGTGGTGATCATAAGTCCCATTAAAGCGAACATACTGAATCTCCTGCACATATATAAGTAATTTTCTTAGAATTCACAAGTAATGCTAGGTACACAAATTGCCATGGAAAATCCAGACACAAAATAGCATGTAGAATCCTCAGTATTTTATTAGAAGTCTGTATATTAGATGATTCTGAACATATCAGTCTACAATAACAACAACAACATAACTCATTTAGTCCCCAATAATTGGGGGTATGGACTGGGGATGGATAGGAGACAGACCTAACCTTTGACAATAAATGCACAAAGTGGCTGCTCCCAGAATACCACTGAAACAGATGAATTTGAGACAGATCTAACCTTTGGCAATAAATGCACAAAGTGGCTGCTCACAGAATACCACTGAAACTTTTCGAAAATGCAGACTGATATGTTTGAAAATGCAGACTGATATGTTCATTTGTGCAACACCAATGCTGTGGATGCTGAATGAAAGAAGCATGATAATGTGCACATAAATCAAATGATTCTTGGGTCTGCATCTTCTCTGATGCCTTTTGACTTTGATTTGCATTTTCGAAAAGTTTTATGATGATCACATATATATATTATCGAGGTGTTGATATAAAATATAACATCAAATAATAACAATAAACATGCTTTCTTAACAAGGGGCTCGTCTAACGATAGGATATGATCCGCATACGGTAAGATCACCTATTGGAGAAGTGTCTATGCATTTGTGTTGAAAAGCCATGCACGAAAAAGTTTTGCTTAAACTTAATTATAGGAGGAAGATGAGGTGTTACCCAAGGCTTAGGCGATTTTGGGGAACCCCGGTGGCGTATCCAGTGAAGAAGAAATAGCGGCCGATGATATAAACAACTCCGAGTGAAGCGCAAATCTTGGGATGAATAATTCCACCCACAATCATCAACATGAAGAAAATAGGCATCATTTCCAGCGAGTTTTGGTGCCCTCTCTGCATGCCATCGATCATCCACCAAAATAACTCTTCATGTCCATTAACAAGAACGAAAAGACGAAAAACCGAAGCAAGGAATCGAATACGGAAAAAAGGGCAAAAACCTGGACGCAGTTGAAGAGATTGGCATCCTTGTTTTCTGATTCTGAGGCATACAGGGTCGGATAGAAAACCTTGTACCTTCAAAAAAAAAAAAAAGTTAACGACCAATTGATCAATTTGGGCAAATGGAGAATCGGATGACACATTATAGATGCCTTGGGGCACAACAGATCTATAGTGCTTACGATATAGAATCAAGTTTAGAACCAAAAGAGTTTCGATGTTTGATCAGTTTGATTTTTTAGACACGCGACAAACTCTACAAGTTAAAGAAATGGACAATTTGAATGATTTTTTCAGCTTATAATGGGATGCCAGATAATTTCATTATCGTTAGAAAAAGCTAGACAAAGAATTCTCCGATCGATCTTAACTAGTTTAGGTTGTTAATTAGTTGTTATGGTCCAGTCCTCTTAGTTTTCAGCTTTTTGTGGGTCCATCTCGAATCTAAGCAAATGATCGTAATTGTTCATTTCGTAAGATTAACGAGCATAGCGTGTATTTGTGACTAAATCTGTTTGTGTCAGAAAAAATGAGAAGCCAAATTTGCAGCTTCGGAATTCCAACCATCCATTGTTCAAAAAATTTGAGTGTGGATCATACTCTCTCTGTCCCAATTTGTTTGCTCACTACGAAACTAGGTGCAATTTTCAAACTAAAAAAATAATATATTTATCAAAATAATTTTTTAATTTTTTTTGCACCGTATTGGCTGTGTTTGTTTGGGGCTTTTGGGGTAGTTTTGGCATTGTTCCAGTTTTGATTACATCATCACTTTTTTCACTTTTCTCTCTATCTCTCTCCACTTATTATACCTGCTTACATCATCAAAACAAAACTTGCTACGCAAGTGATCTGGCACAAACACGTAACATACACATCATCACTTTTTTCACTTTTCTCTCTCTATCTCTCTCCACTTATTGTACCTGCTTACATCATCAAAATTAAACTAAACAACACTAAATTGTGCAACCGAACACAGCCATTAAAGTTCTCAATGTGATCCATTAAACAAGATCCATATTGATTAAAAAATCATTTTTGTAAGTATATTATTTTTTAGTTTGAAAATGACACGTAATTTAGTATTGAGCAAACAAATTGGGACAGAGGGAGTAATTTTTTACTTTTAGGAAAAGATAATAACAACGTGAAAAACCAATAATAGATGGAAAGAAAAATAAGGGCTACTTTGGCTTAAAAGCCAAAAATTGGATTATTGGATTATCTGTTTTGTCTTTATTCAATTTTTTTTTGCATTTGTTATTTTTGCGTCAAGATTTTGTGGTTTCTGGATTCCTCTCGTTGAGACGAATCCAAAGAGTATAAAATTGTGGTCAAATGTAATAGTTTTTTGAATAAAGCCAAAATAAGTGGATTATTGGCTAATAATCCACTTATTTTGGCTTTATTCAAAAAAATATTTGGTTTGACCATAAATTTATGTTTGTTAGATTCGTCTCGTCGAGAGAAATTCAGAAACCACAAAATCTTGATCGAAAACTAACAAATGCAAATTTTTTTTTGAATAAAGACAAAATGAATAATTCAATAATCCAGTTTTGACTTTTAAGCCAAAGTAGCCCTAAGTCGAATGACTTATTAAACCAAACCTAGCATAATACAATTAATATTAAACTTTTGATTTTGATTTTGATTTTGGAGTGAAAGAGTTTGCTTACTTTTTCCGGGCTTTTCCGACTTGAAAAGCCATCCAGAAATTTAAGAAGCTGTAGAAGACGAGGGTAAGGACCACGTATCCGTATCCATCGATCTCCATTGCGGCCATTTTTTCTTGTTCCGATCAAGTAAAACCCTCTCTCTCTCTCTCTCTCTCTTCCTTCCTTTGTCAACTTTCTCAATTGTGAAGGTATGTCATTATAGTGTGTGTAGAATAGTTGTGCTATGTTGCTAGGTTTATATAGTGTCTTTCTATCCAAGGCCGGCAACATGCTTTTCTGTACGACTTCCAAAATAACCCATAATATAGAAAGATCGGAGGCGGAGCTATAGAGGAACGCTGAAATTTATGATTTATTTATTTATTTACGTCAAGTATACCTGTGTTCGATATGAATACTGTATTGGTTTCTTACAATCTAGTCAAAATTCAAGTGATTTTACATCGTCATGTATATATGATTTTTTTTTCCTTCTAGTACCGTCATATACGTAAAAATAAGCAGTCTTATCATCAAAATAGATCGAAAAGGGCCTACCAAGCAGCTGAAAAGGAGACCAAAGGGATCCCCATGGGGATTGAGTTGATTTGCTCTATTGTGGTGCAGATTATTAACTTTAAGATCTTTAAACTTTTTCTTTGCAGTATTGTGGATAATTAACCTTCGAATTTGTGTACTTCTATTAGTATCAAATTAAAATTTCATCAGTAGTGGTTGATTGATTTTAATTTTACCACCCCAAACTCAAATTCCGACTTCGTCACTGGGCGCTGGGTGGACCTAGCTAGCAATTCTGAGACTGATGTTTCTAGAGTTTCATAGTTGTTATACTCCCTCCGTCCCAATTTGTTTGTCCATTTTTGGATCCTAATTTTTATGGGAACATAATGATTATGAGTGGAAAACTTCGACTTTCAAAGAATACCCCTCCCTAGCTAGCATTAAATGAGCCCCCACATTTTTAATGCACAATTTAAGTAAAAGAGAAAAGCAATAAGAAGTCAAAAAAAAGGGGGGACAAACAAAGTGAGACGGAGGGAGTAGCTAGCTAAAACTGTTCTTGGGGTAATTGCATGTTCGAAAATTTCAAGAAATTGAGTTCCAACTTTAGGGGTTTTGTCCTCGAAGGTAATTTCATTTGATGGGGTGTTGAAATGGATTTGGTGTGCAACTAGAATGAGCCCCATCAAGCTCTACCCAATTTTGGAGGCATGCAGCTATATGGGACAGGTATCCGTTTTTAGCACAAGTGCTAATAAAATCGCTAAAAATAGTTGATGCATGTGAGGAGAATGATTTGTTTCTATTCATCTATTGCACTTGTGACAAATCTGATTCGTCTGAGACCCTGGTCGTTTATTTCTTTTCAACCAAATATGATTAGTTTTTATTAATCTCCGAAAGACTTAAGTTTTGGAATGAATGTCAAAACACATATAGAGATTCGTCTGAGACTCTAGCCGTTTATTTCTTTTCAAAAAAATATGATTAGTTTTTATTAATCTCCGAAAGACTTAATTTCTGGAATGAATGTCAAAACACATACAGAGACCTAGTTACTACATAAACGGTTTGAATCGCGAAATATGAACGTGATGATTCACTTTTTGCAATGTCACGAGGTATCTTGACTCCTCATTGCTGGGTTCGTGAGACTCATGACACTTTGTTAGTGATGGTGCATCCCCTGTGTTCGTATTCCTGATTTAGTCCTTCATGTATTTGAGTTGATTATTTCGCGGTTTTGTAATAAGTAAGTTGAAAATCTACATGAGATCAAGACAGTATATGTACTCGTTTCATTCATCGATTAATAAAATCTTTCATTGTTTCACAAATCAGAAAAGCTACGCAAATTAGGGTTACATCTTCATAGGTCTGCTCAACATTGGAAAACAAAGTACATAATTCATAAGCTGTAGGGAAAACAACAAGCAAAAGACAAGTGTGACAGAGGATTCAAGTTAAGTGCAAACTGCTGAAATCAATCTTCATTTCTATGCAATCACTATTTTAATTGCGCAAGAAATTGTGGTGACCAAAAGCCCAAGTAAAGCGTAGAAAGCGAATCTCCTGCGCACAGAGAGCAAATTTTGTTAGAATTCGCTACAAATAAGTTTATAGAACAAATTCTTGTTAAAGGAAGATGAGGTGCGCAAAAATGGTTTGCTTAAATCTATAAGAGTAAAATGAGGGTCATGAATAGTTGTTACCCGAGGCTAACACGATTTTTAGGATCCCCGGTGGCGTATCCGGTGAAGTAGAAATATCGGCCGACGATATAAACTAGTCCGAGCAAAGTGCAAATCAAGGGATGCTTAATTCCACCCAAAATCATCAACATGAAGAACATAGGCATCATTTCCAGCGAGTTCTGGTGCCCTCTCTGCCATCACCCACCAAAATGATCACTCTTCATTTCCAGATCAAGAAAAAACAAAGCAGCAAAGCAAGAAATCGAATAGGGAAAAAAGGGCAAAACCTGGACGCAGTTGAAAAGCTTGCCCTCCTTGTTTTCGGATTCCGAGGCATAGAGTGTCGGATAATGAACTTTGTACCTTCAAAAATCACCAAATTGAATTGATGCAATAGAATAACGAGGCTTGTGTTTGGATGAGTTTTGAAAAGAAATTTTTGAGAATTTTTTTTGAGATATTGTTTGGTTGAGTTTTTTAAAATGAGAATAATAAGATAATGATTAGAGAGAGAAATAGAATAATGAGGTAATAAGTAAAAAGAGATTTTTTTTGAAAAGAAGAAATCTTTTTTAAAAGAATTTTTGAAAAAGGGGTAAAAAGGAAAGAGTTTAAAGAATTGGTCTCTCTTTGGTGCTCTAGACGGGAAGAGGGGTGCTGGTGATCATCCCTAGAGAGCACCCTTGTGATGTGACCAGGGGGCGCTCTCCAAGAATGATCACTCGCACTCCTGGATCTCAAGATGGCCTAGAAGCTTTTTTGTAAAGCATAAGATGACATCAAATTAATGACTACGAGTATCGAATCAAAACTAGTGATATAATTTGGATAGAGAAAATTGGTTACAGTTTGCGCGCTTTGAGGACTTGGCCAGCCATCCAGACGTTGAGGAAGCAGTAGAGGACGAGGGTAAAGATCACATATCCGTATTCTCCGGGAATCAACTCCACTCCGGCCATCTTCTCCGATTCCGAACAAACCTGACTTTGTTTCAAGTTCAATTTTCAAGATTATAGGTAGTTAATTAACTTCTTTCAATAACATGTCCATATATAATTAACTTCTTTCTTTCTCCTCAAGCCATAATGCAAGTATTTTATCAGGGCCGGACATATACAAAGTATTTTTATGGGCCAAGGCGTAAGCAGTGACCCTATATATTGTTTTTTTTATTGATCGGATATATTGTTATTATATACAATTAAAATAAAGATGTATTGCTAGGATGATTCAAAGGGACCTAGAGTTGCTGCTGTGCAATCCCGTGCACAGAACGATGACGTGCTCGTCTAGGTCATCCGTAGATGGCCCAAATTTCACCTCGGTACCTTTGCATCAGAATTATTCGTTCTCATGCGTGTAAGATGAAATCGGGACCGTCCATCTGAGCAACGGACAGCTTGGATTTGCACAACATCCCCTCTTCCGATTTAAAGACCAACAATATTCTTCTGAATTCATATCAACTGAGATGGGAGAAAATGAAGAGATAGAAAGAAAAAAGTTTGCAAAAACACGTAAGAGTACAAGAAAACCACCGAAAGATTACCAAAAGAAAGACAAATTGAACAAATTGTTGTTATGGAACATTTTGCTTTCATCTGCAAATTTTCTGTTCCATCGATTCTGAAAAGTTAGTTTACTACGAAAAGACTAGTAATTTCAAGATAAAAAAAAGGTAAAATACTTCTATGTATAATTTTTAAAATGTATGGCACTTGTGTTTTGAATTTTTTGCCTATGACAGTTACTATCTTTTTTTTTTTTTATATATATATTTAAAGGATCAAATTGTCCTTGTTGGTTCGGATTTATTTTTTTTATTTTTATTTTTATGTTGTCCTACATCACTCTCCCTACGAAGAGTGCCATTTTTTTTTTTGTTATTCCTTATTCCTAATCTATTACACGGAGGAGGAGGAAATGGAGCTCGACAAGATGCAACGTGGGATATCCAAAATCTCTACCGCTTGAGCTAGCCCACCACTTGCGAAGAGTGCAATTTTCTTCCCCAACAACATTTTCTATTTAAAAGGAATTGGTCTGCGGTAAAGGATCTTCTTTTTAAAAAAATCGTGAGGTAATAGTCATTACAGTTTTTCTTATACATGGTGAATAATTGACACACACATATCTTAGACATAAGCCTAAACAGGGCCTTGAGGTTTTGCCCAACACAATTTAGTTAGCCCATTAAACGATCTTGGGCTTCATAGAACTTCCTGCGTACAAATTTGGGCTTCTTGGCCCATGGACATTGTCCCCATGATTTGGATGCCAATTTACACACCAAATACCGGTCAAAATATAAAACATCTAAACCATTATAGGCACAATGAACGGCTCAAATACTCACTACACCTTGTAGTGAATTCCCTCACTGCAGGGCCTCCAGTTTCCAAATGGGAGGCTAAGCTCACGAATAGGACAACATCAACTACAACTGATAACATGAACAATTGACCTAGTGGTGTGTACTAATAACAGAAAATTGGTCTAAAGGTCAAGTTTGAGGCTTTAAATGGTGTTTAGTCCAGCTTAACTTATTTTAATACTTCCAATACATTGATAGAAATTTTTTGAGGGCTCAAGTATAAAACTAGACAAAAATACCCTTAATGAAGCCTATCACTCACGCGCAGCATGTCTGTCAACCCCGACAGTTGATGTGACGACACATCACTGTCAAACCCGAAAGTTGTCCCCATTTTTTGAACAAATTGATGTGACGACACGTTGACCAACATGATTTGATTGCCTCTCTCTCTGACTCTCTCTCTCATCCCGTGTGGGACAAATTGATGTGTGGGACAAAATTACTCTCTCTTCAATTTTAGAGTTCAATTTTAGGAAATTTAGGCTCTTTAGGGATATGGTATAGTGGGCATTTTGGATTTAGACATTTAGGGTGCACTTTTCAATTATATGGTTTTAGTGGTTTAAGTACTTTCATAGGGTACCCTAGGGTTTAGGCATTTAGGGTACATTTTTCAATTATAGGGTTTTAGTGGTTTAGACATTTTCATATGGTATCCTAGGGTCTTAGGCACTTTCATAGGGTACCCTAGGGTTTAGGCATTTAGGGTGCACTTTTCAATTATAGAGTTTTAGTGGTTTATGAGCTTTCATAGCGTACTCTAGGGTCTTAGGTACTTTCATAGGATATCCTGAGATTTAGGCATTTATGGTGCACTTTTCAATTATAGGGTTTTAGTGGTTTAGACACTTTTATAAGGTACCCTAGGGTCTTAGGCACTTTCATAGGGTACCCTGAGGTTTAGGCATTTAGGGTGCACTTTTCAATTACAGGGTTTTAGTGGTTTATGAACTTTCATAGGGTACTCTAGTATCATTTTCATAGGGTATCCTGAGGTTTAGGTTTATGAGTTTTCATTAGGCTTGGGGGTTTATGCACTTTTATTGGCTAGTGGAGACATTTTTGAAATGTGTAGATGATTTGTTCTTTTGACATTAAGAAAAAAATTGATGTCCTTATTGAAGTAATGACTCATTTACTATGTCCTTCCAAAAAACGGACCCTAATAATAATACTTACTACTATGAGGTTGAGGTTTCATATCATATGGAAAGGAATTGATACCCATCACGATGGTCCATAAATGGCATGTCAAATTTTTAGGCTAAACACATGCAGATATCTTATGGTACTCGATGTAAAGATTAGGTGCTAAACTCATCTCAATTTTATCGTTTGGTGTTGAGTTACCTAACAGTTACCAAATAGATGTTTTAGTCCCTGATAGCTACGAAAATAGATGTACAAATTATGTGACACTAGGCATTTTTCTTTCTTTAGGAAAATAAGTTTTGCATCATTTTTCCCCAAACAATAAAATCAAAAGTTCATTCAAAAGATATTTTGCAATTAGGCTGATATTTATAGTATTTTGTTAAAGAATTGCTAACAAAAAATATCGCCAAAGATTTTGAGAGCAGCGTCCAACCACTTTCCAATCCTTAATACGTGACCCGACCACAAAATAGAAGTTTAGGGCCATTTTTTTCCTGTCAAATTTTCTCGCCATGAAGACATGTTTACAGACGTACTGAAAAATTATTTTGATCGGTTCGGAGAAGAAAAGCAAAAGTGAAAGAAAATGACTTCAATGGAGGAGGATGATGAAGCCAAACTTCCAACGGGCGTCCAAAGCTTGACAGATTTGGTCTTCTCTTGGTCTATTAAGGATGTTCTCAACAAAGACCTTTACAAGGACAAGGTTTTACTTTTACCCAACTTTGCCCCTTCCCTCTCTGTGTGTACAAATATATACATACACTTTTGGTACTGTCAATCTGTGTATTTTTTAGAGATTGGAATTTGGACTATGTTACCGGTGATTGAATGGTATATGGGGTGCTGTGGGTTTCATTTTTTGTTAATTATTGGATATTGACATATTGTTGGAGGAGATGGAGGAATTGGTATACGTACTGGTTAGTGGAGTAGACATAGACATTCTGCTTGAAATCTCGTAATATCTTCTGGGTTTTTAGTAATGTCTCCTAAACAAACCCTAGGGTAAAACCCTTAAAGAAAAAGAAACAAATAAACCTATGTTAGAACCTTAGTCACATAATCTTTTAGTTGGACCTCTGCTCCTCGGTTTGTGCTTGAACTCTCAATCCTTGCTTTTGCAAATTTTAGTAATTTGAAATGGTTTTGAAAGAGGCTTTCACACTGGTGCGCATCATGGGACTTAGGGTAGAACACCATTGAAAGATGACTTGCAAGACTTACATTGATTTGAACTAGTATAGAATGGGACCAGCTTTCTGTCCCTACTGCAAAATCACCATTACTACTTCCTTGATAAAGTTAACCCATTAGTAATTTAGTACTATCACCTCCGCCTGCTTTCCATAGCGAGAAACAGTCAGTAGAAATGGTGTTGGTTACATATTTTGTCGATTTGCGAATTTGCAATCATAGCCACTGATTTGTTTTGTTTCTCATAAATATTAGAGAGTGAGTTGAACTTCTTGTAGCTATATAATCAAGCCAATGAAGGAAGACTATCTTAAAAATAGGCAAAATATTCATTGTCTTCTTATGGTAAACACTAGAAGATTCACTCGTAGTGAATATAAGAAGTCTAAGGGTTTTACAAATTAATGGTACTTCTGTGATGAACATGTTACGAACAGAACACTTGATTGAGAACTAAAAAATTAATGGAGTTCTCTTTGTTACGAAGGACGGTAAAAAATAAGACTCGAATGGTAATTTAGTGTAACAAACTATCACCCTACATAAGTATTTATGAATTATTTCTATTGCTATGTTTGAAACTATGTATGGAAAAGAATATTATGTTTCTATCTGACCACCAATTGGGGTGCACATTACTCAAGATGAAGTTGGCCTATGCTTGTTCAAACTTCAGTGGTGACTAACGTGTTTTGTCCAAAGGGGTAAACGTTTTTCTGTTAATGACTCGATCAGTGTCTTTGGTCTCATGGTATTAAGTTCTCTTTCTTAAAATGATAGACTTTATGGACTGGAAGCACTAATTGTTCAGATTCTATGGAAGTGATTCAGGCGAAGAATCATTGATATAATTCGGAGCCAGTTAAATTATAGCCTTGTAGGTGTATTTAATGGGCCTGAGCTATACTTTATAGACATCTAGCTAAAGCTCAACAAGCTGGTGATACAATATAGCTCTCCTATTCATCAAAACTGATGGTAGTTCAAAGCAGAAGTTGACTTGGTTTTAGTTAGTAACACCAATTCAAGTGCTATCACAGGAAACCTTGCTCCCACCATATTTCCTTTCTTGTTAGGATCTTCTAGCATTGATGTTAAGTTTGTCCATTTACAGGTGCAGCAGATCCCAACCACGTTCCCATCAACTTCTTGTTACATGCAATCATTTATCTTCCCTCTCATAGAGGAAACACATGCAGACTTGTGTTCAAGCATTGAAAAATTGGCGGATGCATCAACATATGAAATATCATCGGTGGAGAGATCTAAAGAGTATCATCCTCCTAAAGACCTACTATATGATATTGAAATTGAAAGAACGACATATACTAAGAACAACGGAGAGAAATGTGAACTGGAGACAGGAGACCTCCTTGCCCTCACTGATAGAAGGCCAAAATGCATTGATGATTTGAGCAGGCCCAAACGTGGCTATCTTATTGCTTTAGTTCAACGGGTAAGAGAGGAAAAGGATTGTTTGAAACTCAAAATCTTGACATCGATGCCCATTGTGCTTGAACAAGACATGCAAGATGATGAGAAGATAGAAACTTTTGTTGGTGTTTATCTTGTGAATATGACAACGCACAACCGGATATGGAGTGCACTGAACTCGGAATTGGGTTCAAGTAACTTGAGTATCATTGGGAAAGTGCTACAGCCTGATTCTTTTGTGAGTATTGGGTTGTCTCTCTCATGTTATCCTAGGTTTACAGAATTCTCCTTTAAACTTCTAAGACCGAGGCTCTAATATTTAGAGCAATTCAAACTCATAAGTAGCCTGTTGCCATCGGACGCCCCTTTTTCTTGCTATTCAAAATACATAATATTATTTGCATGCATTTGTTTTTGTGATGTGATTAAATCTTACAGGTTAGGGATGACTGTGGTCTTTGCTCGGAGACTCAAAAGTACGCAAAAGCAAGGTCATATTCCCACAATGTCCTTTGCTCTTCTGGTCTGAACAACTCCCAAGAAGAAGCAGTACTAAAGTGCATTGCAAAAAGGGGTTGCTTCCATGACAATACAATTAAGCTGATTTGGGGCCCACCTGGGACAGGGAAAACAAAAACAATTGGAGTATTATTATGTGTGCTTCGTCAGATGAAATGTAGAACACTTACTTGTGCCCCAACCAACCTTGCAGTGTTGGAAGTTACAAGGCGGTTGGTGAGATTCGTTATGGAGTCGGTTGATTATGGCATTTATGGTTTAGGAGATGTTCTCTTATTTGGGAATAGGGAGCGAATGCAGATTGATGCTCATGATGACCTTGTTAATGTTTTTCTTGATAATCGTGCAAAAATTCTTGGTAAGTGCTTTGCTCCAATGTCTGGGTGGAGACATTATTTACGGCTGATGATATCTTTACTTGAAGACCCAGGCCACCAGTACCGTTTGTACTTAAATGATAGAAAAGAGAGAAATGACGACAGTAATGATGATATGGAAGAGTATGGGATGTTGAAATTTAGTGGAGACAAAAAAGAGCTACATGCTCAACATTTCAAAGATGTGAAGAATAAAAAGTTATGGATGAATATTATTGCTCAAACCTTGAGAGAAAATAATGAAAGGAAGAAACGGAATCAGGTGCCTTTGCAGAAGAACCATTCACGTGATGGGAAAACAAACAATGGAAATTATTGTTTTGGAAACAAGAGAAGATTGGATTTTGGGAAATTTATAAAGAAGGAATTCACACACATACAAAAGGAATTGAAGTATTTCGTTGTAAATTTGTGCACCCACTTGCCAACTTCTTTAATTTCATTGCAATTGGTAGAAACCATGTTTCGAGCTCTGGATTGTCTTGAGCACCATAGAAATTTATTATGCAGTACTACTATGGTTTCTGATGAGGAAATCCTCAATATAACTGAAGATGGGAGAGGATATGTTAGTGGCGCATCTGAGCTAAGTATGTCAAAAAAGAATTGTCTTCAAATGCTAAGATCTCTTCCTGAGGCATTGATTCCTGCAGACGCTTTAAAATCATCATTCAAATCATTTTGTCTGGATAATGCATGCCTGCTTTTCTGTACTGCTTCAACCTCTGTTAGATTGCACGTACAAGGAAGAACACCAGTGGAGCTGTTGGTTGTTGATGAAGCGGCTCAGCTTAAAGAATGTGAATCTGCAATTCCTCTACAACTTCCTGGTTTACGCCATGCCATCCTCATAGGAGATGAGCAACAACTGCCTGCTTTGGTTAAAAGCAAGGTTTTGAATCCTATCGTATTACTTTCTCCATCTTTTTATACCGTGGAAATATATTTTTTGCTTACAGCTTTGATTTTTTCCCCTTCAATTAGATTTGTGAGGAGGCTGACTTTGGTAGAAGTTTATTTGAGAGGCTGGTATTATTGGGCCATAGGAAGCACCTTCTAAATGTCCAATATAGAATGCATCCGTCAATATGCTTATTTCCGAATTGGGAATTCTACTCAAGACAGATTTTAGATGCTCCAAATGTCAAAGAGAAAAGCTATCACAGGAGTTTTCTACAGGGGGATTTATATGGTTCTTATTCTTTTATAAACATAGCCTTTGGAAGTGAAGACATGTTTGATGGGCATAGCCTGAGAAATATGGTGGAGGTAGCTGCAGTCTGTGATATAATTGCGAGACTATTCAAAGGTATGCTCTTGCGAAAGGTAACATCTATCTTGGGTTTAAGAAAGGGAAAAAGAAGAGAAGAAGTGAATAGAAAACCAGAGTTTGAATTAAAAGAGTGGTACGATATTAAACTACACTTTTTCTATGTACCCCTATCTTCCATTGAATTTAAACAGATTTCAAATCAATCTACAATGGTTGACTGACTTCATTATGTCGTTATGCTCACAAATACCACTATCTTTGGTTGAATGGTTGACTGACTCCATTATGTGGTTACAATGCTCACAAATACCACTATCTTTGGTTTGCTTTGCTTTTTGACTATTGATTTTCATAGCCAAATATTTATACTTCCTATTGCAGAATCTCTTGCCTTAAAAAAGAGCATTGGCATAGGTGTGATATCCCCATACAAGGCTCAGGTTTCTGCAATTCAAGAAAAACTTGGAAAAACATATAGTTCAGATCCAAAAAGTGAATTCTCCGTGAGAGTTCGCACAGTTGATGGATTTCAGGGTGGTGAGGAGGATGTGATAATAATATCAACAGTCAGAAGTAATGGGAATGGGTCAGTGGGTTTTCTTTCAAATAATCGAAGAGTCAATGTGGCTCTCACCAGAGCAAGGTACTTTTGATTATGCCAAAAAGTAGTAAAGTATAACCGCGATTGAGTCTATTTGGTGTAGTTTCCATCACATTTTTAAGTAAAACACTAGTGCTTCTTTTGTGTAGGTATTGCTTATGGATATTGGGCAATGGAGCAACTTTAAAGAACAGCGGGTCTGTTTGGAAGAAAATAGTTGTTGATGCCAAGTATCGGGGGGTTTTTCACCACGCTGATGAGGACAGGAACCTGTCTCTAGCTATTATAGCTGCTTTGGTGGACATTGACCAACTAGATATTCGACTCCACATTGCTCCTCTATTGTTCAGTGGAGCCAGGTGGACGGTATGCTACCTTGCTATTATTGTTACTAACTTAAACGTTATGCAGTTTCTGAATGTTTTCATGTAGCATCTTTTGGTGTGTGTTCAGTGATTCCCCTTCACTATTTTTTTTTTTAATCTCTTTCTGGAGTGCCTGTTAAGTTGGATTTTCTGCTTTAACTTCACCTACGATTTTTTTCTGTTTGCCAAAAGCAGTAAAACTCCATTTTTTGTTGGAAGCTTAGTCATGTCCATCGTTCGTGGCTGTTATGTTTAAGCTTGGGTTGCCCTAATAATTTTATCACACTACAAATTTCCTTGTAACACCCATTACTGACTTTTGTTGTCAATTTTCATGTGGTCTCCATTCTCCTGGGAAAATGGAAAATTTTGGAACTAGTGTAAGTTCGGTACATTAGATAACTGTTAAAATAGTGATGGGTAATATATATATATATATATATATATATATATATATATATATATATATATATATATATATATATATATATATATATATATATATATATATATTGGGCTCAATTTTATAGCAATATATAATGAATGGGTAAATGACTGCTGCAGGCTATTACTCCTTGCGAGCTTGTGATATGAAAAGTAGGTAGCCTGAGTTATAAGGCAAAAAGGGTTACTATTATTTAATTATAGGCAGACCAGGGGTTATGTATGTGTTGTTCTAGAATTACAAGGTTTAAGTTAGAGAGGTGTTATTTTTGTCAGGAAAATGCTAAAAACAGCCCAGGTTAAAGAGTGTGTTGGAATATGTGAGAGTGCATTGAAATGTGCGTCAGAATCTCATTGTTTTGGCATTTTCTTTACCTTATTCACAGCCACTGGGTGGTCAATTGCAGGATTGTTAGTTTAATAATGGGCATAAGCTTTTATTGGCTTTTATGTAGCATACTTCTGTCTGCATAAATTGGTAGTATATGCTATTTTTACTCTTATATTAGCAAAATAATGCTTAGCTGAATTTGGGTTGCAGGTTTGCTTTGATGATAACTTTTGGAAATCAATGGAAGAGGTTAAGGACATTGAGATCCGCAAGGAAGCTCTTTCTCTGGTAACAAAGCTTTCAAGTGGTTGGCGTTGGTCCCACAAGGAAGCAAGCCTCATTTCTCTGAGTGGGATATCTACTCACCTATTGGAGTATTACAAGGTCAATGAGCTGCTAAATCTTGTTTGGACAGTTGGTATCCGTGAAGAGAAATACAATTATATCCAAGTTCTATTGGTTTGGGACTTATCAGTATTGTCTGATATTGCAAAGATAGCGAAGAAGCTCGACCACCTTTTCTGGAGTTACTCATTATATGCGAGGAGCCTATGCAAATACAAACATTGGGAAGGGTATGCATTATTTCTATGCTTGTTTATTCTGTGGTATTATTCTAAGAGCAGCCAAACTTTGTGCATGTTGTTGAAAGTTAGGTTTGTCTCTAATCATCCCCTGGCCATACCTCTAATGACCGGGGGACTAGATGAGTTCTATTATTGTTGTTGATGTTGTTGATCTTACTTTTTTTTTTATATTTGTTTTTGTTACGCCCAACGCACGCACCACTCGCAACAGAAAGCAGTAAATCAAAAGCAAGCAACACAGAGATATACGTGGTTCGGCAAATCAGACCTACGTCCACGGGGAGGGGGGGGTTTCACTATGATCCGGAGAATTATCCGTGTCTGTTGTGTTTACACACTCACACTCACACTCTCAAAATAGATGAAACTCACCAGTCACTCGTGTATCTCTCACAACTCTTTGCCTCTCTCTCAGTTTTGTCACACAAAACAATACAAGGCTATAAAGAGCTTATATAATACATCAAATAAACCCTGGACCCCCTCCCAACCGGGCCTAAGCCCAAGGCCCACACGGGGTGGATTCCCAACAGTTTTAAGCTAGGATACCGTTATTAAACTAACAAATGATGGGTCATGTTCAACTTGTGCTTTGGGAAACTTTTTTTGCTTGTTAATAAGTCTGTGTGATTCGTAATTATGTACACAATCTTTTCTGTATTTGTGATAGATCATTGATAGGCATACTAGTTATATCTTTGTTACAATGTTGCACCTCCATAAGGTGTTATTGAAACAAAACACTAACCTGATTTGCTAAGGTGGTACATGAATTATATGCATGCTTGGGCATGAAGGGTATAGGGAAACTAAAATTGTAAACAGAAGTTGCCGTTGCCTGTTAGAGAAGAGAAAAGGTCTAAAATGAACATGTATGTTCCGATTTTTCCATAAAGTAATAAGAGGCTAACTGCCGCTTATTATCATTTGTTACAGGAATTTCTGTGCGCCGATGGAGGTCCAAAAAGCAGATTATATGCAGCTATTGTCAATTCAATTTGCCGCACTCAGTTTAAAGGATGAATATTAGCTACCAGTTCAATGTCAGAAGTTTGTATATATTCAAAATGGTAAATTTCTTGTGATGTAGATTTCCTGGTTTGTTCATCTTCAATTTCGGCATATTTCTCTAATGTTGCTATTCCAACTCTGAGAAATCATTTCTTGAAAGCATCTCTCTGTTTCACTCATCTTTGTTGGGTCATTTACAAAGGTTAATGCTTCAAATATGCTCCCTTTCCTGTCTTCATAAAACAAAGTTACAAAATTGCCCTTCTATGAATGTAAGGCTCTTAAACTAAAATTACAAAATTAAACCGAAGGGCAATTCGGTAATTTCATCTAATGAATGGGGGAAAATGATTGTATTTCAAGAAAAAGTAAAGCGTGAAAAACTGAAAGTCATTGCTCTTTGCAAATTCTTATTTGCATTAGAGATCTAACGCCCTTCCCTTTTGGACTTCTGAATGCAGGTGTCAAGGTTGTGACTGAAACTCATGAATGGATACATAGTTTCAGAATTTTTGCCATCCCCTTGTCGAAGCTTTACAATTGGGTGGATATATAGTAGTTATTGACTGCAAATGTAGGGGGTACATATTTTTTGTATAGATGGAGATTGAATTCAGAGACCTTTTTTTCCCCTTAAGATGGAAAAATTAGGGTTCAAGTGCTCTCCAACCAGTAATGTAAGATCATTAGGTTCAACTCAAATAGTACATTCATGGTGGATGTTAGATACATTTGCAATTCCAGGTGCCATGTGCGTGGTCCAATGAATAGAAAATCATTAGATGTTTTTGGAGTACTGTCATGTATTGATCACAAACGTCCTTGTCCACCACTTTCTTGACGCGGGATTTAGGATTAAATAGTGTATGGATTCCACCTGAATGCATGGAAAAGAAGGGTATCCTAAGACCACTGAATAATTGCTCGAGCAAGAAGGGGTGCCTTCTGTTGATTTTGAGATTTCAATTTTTGAAAATTAACCAGTAGTATTGGCCGAATTTTTTTGGATCCGTGGTGGGTGTCGCGTGGTTGGTGTTATGCGCCGTGTTGTATAATAAAATTATGTTGTTTTGCTTGATTTTTGGGTACACTTCCAAAGCTTCCAAGGACCTTTTTGTAGGGGAAAAAACTACTATAAAGTGCCTAAATTCGAAGTGCCTAAATGCAAGTGTCTAAACCCACTATTCCAACCTAGGGATGACAATTTCACCCAAAACTAATGGATATCCAAACCAAACCGACCTAATTGGTGCGGGTTTTTTTTTAATATTTTTTCCTACCCATGGGGTGGGTTTGGTTTTCAAAACATGATACTCAACGGGTTTGGATTTGGCTTTGGTCTTAGCAAGTATTCGGCCAAACCGAAACCGATCTATATATTATTATTTATAGGATATATATACAAATTATTTTTTTGTGTATATGTAATTTTATTTTTCAATTCATAATTTTTAGTGACTTTATTTTATCTCCCTCTTTATTCTTCTCAAATCACTTAAAAAACTCAAGAGTCTTTATAGAAACCTCTTAAGAAAAGTTTATTATTTAGTTATTTTCTTTAATTATGTTGGAATTTAGATGTTTAACGGAAAAATCATATGATATATTACTTTTTATTTATTTTAATATATAGTCTTTTTCATTCATATGTTCATTACTGGAATGAATAATAATGCGGGTTTGGTGCGGTTTGGATAAAATCCAAATTTATATGGTTTGGTTATGGTGCACGAAAATTCATACCCATCGGATATCGGTTTGCATTTGAGAATAAATAAATAATTTGGGTTTGGGTATGGTAATCGCAAAACCCGAACCAAACCGATCTATTGTCATCCCTATTCCAACCTACTATTCCTATCTCAAAGAACCTAAATATCTTAAAATGAATCCCAAAACTAATTCTCCAAACATGGCTCTTGAAAGTTTTAGAGGTGTACTAAGAAAATGAGCAAGACGATGTAATTTTTGCCACAAAATATGACGCACGATAACTATGGCACAACCTCCTCCGAATTTGAATTTTTTTTTTGAGCTATAAGATTTTGGACTTACGGAACTTTCTATGAGTTGAATACGGAGCCGGGATGGAGAACAAAAGTAAAAAGGGCCAAAAAAAAAAAAAAACTTCAATGCCACTTTTCCGATCTTTATAACCCCACCAATTCACATATGCCAAAGAAGAACATGGCCCTCAAAACTACTAGCACGCACTGTGTGTGCACATTTTTAGGATGGGTGGGAGTAGTGGGGTGGAGGTTTTGAAAGGTGCATGGTTTTTAATGGATTACTATTTTGTCCATAATAGTTATTTAATGATACATTATGAGTAATCGTAAATACTTAATTCTTGGCGAGGCAACAACGGAAATAAATTTGACAAAGGGAGACACCAAACCGGTCCACACCCTTTATAATATATTAGATAGATAGATAGAAGATTAGAATAGTTACATAGATAAATAGAATTAGAATATATAGAGGTCCCCAATATCATGTAGTTGAGCATATACCGTGAAATATATTGATGACATGCCACATGACATTTAAAAGGGATGAACTCCTTTCCATATCCCATTTCTCCATACCTCTCTATACTCCTAAGTTTTGTTTGCAACTCAAGTCTAAATTATGACCCGAACCGTTCATCTTGTAGAACTCATACTGATACCGAACTACAAGTCTACAAAAATCAGTGCGATTAGATAGCAATAGATATTGAAATAAGTTACTATATTTTATTTTGTAAATTGTAACATTGAACTTCATACTCCCTCCGTTCCTATCTACTCCTATTAGTTCCTCTTGGGGGTTCTAACTTTTTAGAGTACATGTAAACATTACAATTACATCACATCTCAAGGTGTCCATTGAGATGTATTGTTCTGCAATCTTCATTTTTGTGTCAATGTTCTCAGCCATTTGACAGGGAGAAGCTTTGTATGATTGCAACGGTGCTCATTTTTTTAATGGTGATCGCTGCCCAGAACCTCAAGACATTGGTGGCTCTAGAAATTTTAGACAGGGTGAAGCTCCGTATGAATGCAACGATGCTACTTTCTTTAACGGCAGTCGCTGCCGAGAACCTCAAGACAGTGGCGGCTCCAGAAATTTTGGACAGGATGTTTAACATTTAACTTAATTCTACTACCTCTACTAACTAGTATATACATAAAAAATTATCATATATTAGTGTGAATAACGAGGCTAAACAATATGAAAATACATAAGATGTCACAAATTTTCTTTGTGAATTCTATATTATTGGGTCACGTAAAATTAAATCGGGGGATAATGGTGATGATGGGTGTTACCAGTTGAAAGGTTATACGAAGTGAGAGGTTATTGAGATAGGGATATGTAGTGAATTTCCCCAGTTTTGGAAAATTTGCTCGAAGTGATACTCCAAGCCTTAACAAAGACAACCGAAAACCGGCTATGGGGATCCACACGGACCATATGAGCCTCATCTCTTCATGATTGTGTGCAGTTTTGCGCTTCTTTCATTACTACTTAATGATCCTTGTGTAACCCTTGTGTGGTGTCACTGATAGGGCCGGCCCTGAGCTAAGGCTCAATAGGCCGGCGCCTTAGGCTCCCACAAAAAATGAAAAAAAAAGGCCTCCAAATATTTTTTACCACCAAGTATGTAGGCCTATTTTGGATTTTTTCCGTGTTAAATACATGCATATAGTTTTGAAACGGTGTTTATCGACTTTATATTTAGTTTCGCTAGCATTTTTAAGGGTTTTTATTTTCAAATTTCGTCTTAGGCCCCTCGAAAATCAGGGCCGGCCCTGGTCACTGATATGAAATATAACTTTGTTTTGCATGCAGCATTTTGGAGGACTAGCGGATGCCCGTGCCTAAAAGCACGACTCGAACAGTTAGCTTGCACTCGAACACTTAGCATGCACCCTAAAAAATCAGGGCTGCATTAACCTCAGAGGAAATAACAATTCAATGTCAAAAAGACGCAATTTTGTGTCCACTTTAAAAACATTAGAGCTGCATTAACCTTGGAGGAAATAACAAACAATAAAAAATGGCCTCAAACTCTAATTTCAAAAAAAAAAAAAAAAAACTCTAGTGTTTGGGCAAATTTACGCACACCTCAACTAAATAGGGATTACTACCTTGAAGCCCAACAACAATAAGAAAACTTCAAATGCACGTTCAAAGCCCAAATGTTGTCATAAAAACAGTTCAGTAGCACAATGTCATTAGCTTTCATATGTGGGAATTGTTCTAGATGATCACTTCAGCATTGCAACCAGAACAAATTGGTGATTCATATGTATCACATAATTCAACATCAACATAACACGTCCCAGATTGGAGTTTGAACATAATGGGCATGATTTTTTTTTCCCCCTTAAACGAAACTTTCAGCGCTTCAGGTGTTCAAACAATTCCAACACTTCCCTAGACCAGTGCCACTTATCAAACAGATCTAGAGAGAGAGAGAGAGAGAGAGAGAGAGAGAGAGAGAGAGAGAGAGAGAGAGAGAGAGAGAGAGAGAGAGAGCTTTACAGTTCCCGGAAAATGAAATCAGAAAAAGATTTTGAAACTTCAACCGAACTGGCTGTAGGGAATACTCTAAAGTGGTAAAAGTAAGATAGGGCAAGGGATGAATTCCGGCAAAAAGGTTAGCATCCACATGCTTGGAATGGATCGCTTCCATGCTCATAACGACTGCATCCAAACTCATGTCATCAGCAATCTCACTGATGATAGCTGTTGGCTTCTTCCCTTCCCCAAGTCGCTCTAACAATTTGAATTTCTGAAATTCCCCTGTCGAATTTCGGAACAGAGAGCAATAATAAATTGATTGAACTTCATCTAACTAATGGAAATCAATAAACAATATAAGAATATACAGCGGCAGTAACCACCACCATCCATCAGTGAGAATGGCAGCATAAACCATAATATAAGAGTATCCACCAATATCGAATAGAGTAGAAATTCTCCACCCAGCAACATTGAGGAAAACAATAGGAAAACAGCAACAGTAACATTTAGAAAAACACCAGCAGCAGTAATAACACACAACCTTTAAAAAAGCAAAACAATAGATGAATAGCACATGAGCTGCAAGAACTTAAATAGAACTGCCCCCATAGAGAAAAATGATATTTAAAAGATCATCTCAAGTAGCATAAAATTTCTGTTGTCAAAGCCAATCTTTGTCTTTGTTCTCTCCGATTCCTTGCCAATTCTATTAGCCAAAAATAGCACATTTTGTGACATAGCTTCAATGGTTCCGAACATTTTTTAGTGATCTAAGTATCTCATGCCTAAAAGGTCCTGCTATGTGATAACCCGATTTTTATTACAGAATTCAAGATTCAATTTCAAAGAATTTTCCTCTAAATTCCATCAGCACGGTTATTCTTAAAATAATTTTTGAAGTCAATAGTGAATTTTGGGGGATTTGTCCAAAAGCGAAACACAAACTGTGTAACCGATCATGGACCGGATACACATTGTCGGTTAGATATTATTCTTCTTTCCAAACTGATATCTTCGACGCTCTACTTAAAGTTTTGTCGTCTGAATAAGTTTGGATTTGATGAATGGCTGCGTACACAAAAGTAAGGGTCCCTTCATTGTATGTAGTGTCGGATTAGTACTCCTATGTCTTTTCCTTTTTTAACACCTCTCTGCACTAATGCATTTCCACCAGCAAATAATCTATTATTTTGCTCTCCACACCCCATGGAATCACCTCAGTACTACTCTTATCGAATGTGAAAATCCAAATCACCTCTCAATAGGTATTCTATCTGTTTCAGTCATTTTCTGTTATCTAAGTATCTCACACCTAAATTGATAGCTAATGTAGCACTGCAACGTAGCAACATTGCAGGGGAAAAAAGGCCAAATGGCACTCTACATACTGAAAAATGTCCAACTATGACAATTTGGCTAGAACCATTGGAGATGTGGTAAGATGAAACACTGAAAACCAAAGATAAAGATAAAGCCAAATTCAAACCGAGGCACCAACAAATACTAATTTGCATACATTTCATGTGTTACACAACCACTACACAGAAATTTAACAATTCTGAACATACTCAACCAATCAATCTTGTACCCAAAATCTTTGAAACACCGCAGACAAACACCAAGAGATCTTTCATTTCAAGGTCCGTGTAATCGTGTACACTTTGTGTGTCCGTCGTACTTAGGAACTGTCTTTCTATGTACCACGACCAGTGAAAGATCCAATTAGCGCAGTTTAATAATTTTGTAGCCATCAGCATCAAACCACTGACCCATGACTTAGATTTCGTTTTTGTTATTCAGCACGATTGTGTGACCAATGACTTAGATTTCTTTTTTTGATCATGTATCTGTTATGTGTGGAATACAAAATGAAATATCCCAAAACACCTATTTTACCTTCTATCTTCTAGCCCAATCAAATTACAAAATTAGCAATCCCACTGTTTTTTTCATAATCAAATCTCTACGTCTCTCACACACTTCATCAAACATGTAAAATGCAAGTACGCATATGATTTTAGGGAAGTAAGTTACACATGCCCTTCTCAAAAACTGTATCAATGCTGTGTTTGGAAAACAAATTCATGAAGATTTACTACTTACCAGTGTGAAATTTGGAAGTTATTGCGTGAAACCCCAGGGCTGCGTCAATCTATTTCCTATTTTTCAAAGATCTAATGTTCCTTCATCGCAAACGGCGATGGAGATCATAATCCGTCAGAATTTTCAAAGTATGTTTCATTATGTTTCATTCCAACCTACCTCGTATATCTCTGGAAAACATGCGCTCTTTCTTCTTTTTTTTCAAAATTATTACTTTAAATCTCTAATATGGAAAACTAAAGTGGCTGCAAATTAAGGAGGATCATTTTTTCCCTTTTACATACGGATATCAAAAAACAGAGTGGGTGGAAAGTAGTGTTTCTTTTACTGGAGATTTAAACCTCGGCCGTGGGTCGGTGGGGGAAAATAATCCCAAAGAAAAAACAGAAGTAAATGGAGCTGGAACTAACCTGATATGGTGAAAGGTGGCAGATTGGTAGATATTGAATGCCGCCGCTCGGACTGATTGGGAGAGATGAGAGAATGCCACTTGGAATTGAACGTCGATTTTGATGGAGGTCGGCGGTAGGGTTGATGGGTGTTGAGGAGAAGAACTGGATGTGGAGAAGGGGAACTGAATGTAGAAGTGCAAGTGGAGAAGGGGAGAACGTGGGTACAGAGAGGGAAGAGTGAAGAGGGGTGGAGGTGTGGGAGCGGTTGAGGGAGAGGGAGTGCGGAGTAGTTAGTCAGGCAGTCGTGGTGTGAAGTTATGAAAATCTGGAAACTGCCCTGTGTGCTTGGGCGGCAAAATTTGGGATCCTTAAATCCATCTCATCCGTTGGTCCTAGTAGCTCTCTGATCTCAGCCCTTGAGTGGAAGTTGCTACTCAATCTGAACCATCAATTAAGCACCAAATAGATGTGGGCCGTTGGATTTATGTTGGGATTCAAACACTGAGCTCCCTTATTATATAGATTGTTTATCTTTGGGATGCGCCTGACCTTGTACAACTCATTACCTAGGCCATGTTTAATTGAAAATAAACGAGGATACAATCACTTCTTGCAACTGACTAATCAAATAAACCATAGGTCAGGCAGGGATCATTAAAATCAGTGAACCAAGGCTCTCATATATATTCAGCAGATGTGAAGTTTGAACTGATTGATGATGATTGTGTGAAGATAGAGAGACAATGGTGGAATAAAATACATGACGAATACAATTTGGTGGTGGGAAATGAACTATGCTGGTACAAATCAGTAGAGACGAATGTAATCACTTATCTACCAACATCTTCACAAAATCCCTATCTTCTTGTCGTTCCAACCAAGAATCATAACTAGACGTGGAACTTCCTAGGATTTGATCGATGTGAACTTCTCTTCGAGATTGATGGGCCTTCTGTTTCAATTCCAAACAGAAGGCTCCACCTTATGGCTGACAAGGTCCGAAAACATTTCCCGTTGATAGCACCTCCGCCGAATGGCGGTCCCAAGTGTTCCTGTTCACTGATGAATTTTCCAATTTCTGGTTGATTACAGTGGTTTGCATGGCACTAAATGCTCTCAAGCAGATGGCTTTTGATCCTAGATTTGTAACAGCTTTTTGGAGCCTTCTGTTTGGAATTGAAACAGAAGGCCCATCAATCTCGAAGAGAAGTTTGCATCGATCGAATCCTGGGAATTCGAAGTTCCACATCTGGTGATGATTCTTGGTTGAAATAACAAGAAGATGGGGAACAATGGCTTTTGATCCAAGATATGAACTGGGGTTGGATCAAGAATTCATTTGGCATTATGAATTGGAATCGAAGGATTCTCTTCCGTTTCGGATATGCAAGCCTCCCGTCCCATTTGGGAGGAAGCACTTGGCCTTTCAAATCTTGAAAGTGCCTCCTACTCCACCACCAGCACGACCTCTGAAAGATTGGGACGCACATACTCCCCGGGTGGCACGGAGATTGATGACGGAAAAAATGGGATATCATGGGGGAGGGCTTGGCATACAGGGCCAAGGTATAGTATATCCCATTGAGGTTGAGGATGTATGTGGGAAGCTTTTTTTTTCTTCTCGAAGTATACTCATACATCAATATCTATTTTATAACGCCTCTTTTTTAATTTTCACTATGGTGCATCGTGTCTCGTAGATGTTGTTGGAGAGAGAAGGATTATTAGGTATTTATGTTGGAAGGATTTTGGAAGAGGGACAAGTACTAAGATAAGAGTGAGAAAATAAGCACTTTGTATTATACTTGAACACAAACTTTTTTTGGCATAATACAAAATGACTAGAACCCTCCATATTTATACTACTCATAGAAGGTTTTAGATTTCTTTAAAAGATAATATTTATGTAGGTTTTACATTTTACACATGTGATAAATACATACAACAAATGTCTAAGATATTTCTTAAGGTTTTTCTAGACATCTTCTATAATCTAGGTATTCTAGAGACCCTTCTAGAAATTACATACATCTCCTTCCAAAATATCTTCTATTTGGGCTCCTTGAGCTCCTCGACTTGGGCTTTATTTTTCTTGGACCATTTTGGGCTTCTTGACTTGGGCTTTGTTTTTCTTGGAACAAAATACTAAATCTAGTGTATGATCCAATAGATGTCAGCTATCTAGTTAAGAGAAAAGAAAAAAGAAGCATAACGTAGAAGCATTGATAAATGATTAATAGGACTTTATAGAGTTTCGTTTTTCCCATATAGGGCTGGCCCAAGGATTTGGGATGCCGTATGCCTAGTCCAAAAAATGTGACCTACGAATACCCTCACTTTTGACATGCTTGGGCTCAACTCGCGTTAGCCGAAAATCCATGAGCGAGGTTACAGTTAGATGGAACATAGTGAAGTGCTGTATATATAAGGGTTCTCAAAGAAGAAAGTTTGCTACTTTCGATGTGGGACTTGTTGAACAAAAGAGAAGCAAGGAATTAGAGAAGAGAGAGATCGAGAGAGATATTACCCTGTAAAACTGGTTACAGGGGTCGCTTTTTTGGGCTATTTTCCCTTAATAAATTGTTAATTACGTTTTGGTTCCTTCATATGATTTAAAGTGCACTCAGAGGTCTTTATTTTGCCATTGGAATCACTCAAAACCATTAAGAATTCGATTTATAGTGGATTTTTGAAATCTGGTCTGCAACACTCTCAATCTACTATGGGACAGATTGATATAGCTTTGGAATTTGTCTATTTTCTCATATTTTGAGATCAAATTGGACTTGGGTTCCTTCATGACTTTTGAAATATATTCTTTTTCAAAGCTTTTGACACTAGAATCACTCAAAAACTCGATTTATAGTGATTTTTCAAAGTTGGCCTCTTTGTTGTGGCAACCTCTCCTTTGCTGCCTTTGCATTACTTCTTTTAATCCCACATTGACTACTTACCATTCAGCAACCTCTCCTTTGTCTATAAATATAAACTCCATCTCCCCATTGAAGAGTGTGGTGTGTGTACGTGAAAGGTTGGGCCTTTTACTAATTTTAGTGGGTAAAAAGAGTTATACTCAGGCCCAATTGTATAAAATGGTGGAGTGCCCCAAATAGTAGTTAGTTTTGGAGTGCCTTAGGCCTAGGCCTTGTGGGCCTTGGGTCTGGACTGGCCCTGTTCCTGTATCGTGACTATTTGTTGTTGTTTCCAGTAAATACTGTCAAGTGTTAAGGGCATCATTTTTAGAACATGCCTAGGGCACTAAGAAACTTAGGGCTGGGCTTGGTCCTCCCCAACCTTGACCTTGAGGTAGATCTTCCAGAACTCTTTTATTTTTTTCTCGACAAAAGAAAACTTTGTTAATTGTTGAAAACAAATTACAACGATTAAAAGGACCCAAGACAAAAACGGCATCACAAAAATGCCAACCAAGGGCCCAAAGGGAAATAACCAAAAGAACAGTTGGTAAGATACCAACCACAACCAGACAACAAAAATAGGATAACATTTAGTTGTGGCTCTCTCCACATTTGACTATGGAGGAAAGGTGGCATGTAACTTTGTGAGCTTGGCATATTTCTTCATCACCCAAACATCGGCATAGTAAATCTGTCGGTGGTTTGTAACCACACAAAGGCATCCACCCAAAACCCCCAAATCAATAAAATCTTTCTCACCTTGACCATTAGGCTTGGGTACCTCCTTGAATTTCTCCTCCGTTGTATCAAAACAAACAATCAGAGAACGTGAAGTACGATTAAAAGCAAAAACAATCCAATGCAATGCCCAATTCAGAACAGTCCCTGGCGATTTCATAGGAATGCTGTAACCAAAGTCTCCAATCCTCTTCCACGAATTTAGTTTAGAATAAACACGTGAGCAACAGTACTAGAGTAGTAATCCAAGGGGCGGCTGACAGCCCCAATAACCTTGAAATCATCAGTACTAGAGTCATAACAAAGCCCATACCTCAAAAGCTGGCGTAGGCAATTAGGTTGTGGTCCTTGTGGAGGTTTCAGTTTCTTATACATTCTAATTGATGGGTTCCATAACCATAATTCTGTACCAATAAGTAAGAGTACGACTCCATTAAATGAGCCCAAAATATTGTCACAAGACTTACCGGGCATTTTGAACTCGGCTATGGTGCTATCGGGTGCTTGGTAGTCAACGGAATAGATAGAAGGAGAAGTGAAAGAGCAAAGGAGTAGCTTCTGGTTCCTCTTGTTTTCCATGGATTGTAGGATGTGAAATTTGATGAACTGGGGGTCGGTGATTAAAGCGAGCCATGGCTTGGCAACCAATTTGAGACGGAACAAAGATTTGTCGGGTAGTCTTGAATCCTATTTTGTTTTTTTATAACTAGTAGGTAATTAATCCTATTAGGATTGTGCCTGGCTGGGTCGGTCTTATATCGCAAGTGGTTTTTGGAAAAATTATGGAGTGGGTCTTAAATCAAAAATGCTAAATAAGCAAGGAATTACACACAGAACTCCCCACAGATCCAAGGTATTCTGCAGATTTTATTGTGGGATTTCAAGAAAATTTTCCCAGCAACCTTTTTGGCTACTTGCTGTCTAAAAACTTCAAGCAAATTATGATGGCATTCTGAGTCCTCCCCCCCCCCCGGGGGCAATTAGGTGAATCCCATTATGTGATTTATAGATAGCATGGTCGCTTTCTAGATGTGGGTGGAGCGTCTATGTTGAGAGTTGAGACCTTAGAAACAAATACTGGGTGCAATGCTGCAATTATTTAAGTTTTACTTAGCTATGAACCATTCTTCTTGTTCGTTATCTTTTAGTAGGTTTTCTAGAAATTAGGGAATCATAAATTTTTATAGTGGTAAGACAATGATGCTTTCAAATGAGGGTCCATTTTGACACTTTAGCGATACTGCTACTGTTTAGTTAACATTTCACTTAGTTATGCTTAGGCACACTATTCTTGTACCCGTTTGTAGCCATTGGGAGTGTTTGGAAACAAGTAGTTGGGTTTCAGCACGGCTTAATTATTTAACTTGGTTACTCAGGCATATTCGTGTGTTCTTCTGTGCCAGTATGATCCAGCAACAGATTGACGAAGTTTAGCAACTTTAGAATCCTACATATAGAGTAATTTAATTTGACAGGAAGTTGCAGCTGGAGGGTTGAGTAATCATTTATCGTTATTTCAAAATTTGGCACTTTGGATAAATTATCAGGCTAACAAGAATGAAATGCAATTCATGTTGTCATGAATATTGAATGAAGTTTATGGTTTTGCTGTATAGGATACTGAATAAGATGACTCTAGAGAATTTTGATCTTCTCAACGGTCAGCTAATTGATTCCGGGATCACAACACCCAGTATTCTGAAGGTTCCCCCCCCCCTTTCTTTTCGGGTATAATTGTGAATTGCTAATGAGTATTTTGTTTGCTATGCAGGGGGTTACCTCCTTGATTTTTGATAAAGTAGTATTGGATCCAACGGCTTGTCCCTTGTATGCCCAGTCGTGTTTGGATCTCCATGTAAAGCTCCCACCTTTCCCAGCTGATGAACCTGGTGGTAAAGCTCCCACCTTTCCCAACTGATGAACCTGGTGGGAAAGAAATCAAGTTTCTGCGAGTCCTTGTGAATAAGTGCCAAGAGATATTTGAAGGCTCTAACAAAATTAGGGAAGAAATAACACAGATGACTGCTTCTGAGCAAGAGTTGGAATGCAGTGATAATGATAGATTGATTAAGATTCGCACTCTTGGAAATATCCGTTTCATTGGGGAGCTTTGGAACTTGGAAGCAAAAGATCATGCTAGAAAAAATTGTTTATCATGTAGTTCAGGTTTTGCCTTGAGCTTTCCTTTTATGTTTTTGGCTTGCCCTGTTGGCATTAGTTTTGGATTTTCTTTCTCCGTGATAGAAAAACTTTCTTATGCTTGTTTTTCATGTGACATAGGAGCTTTCGGGGCATACTAAGACCTGTCCTGAGGAGGAAAATGTAGAGGCCCTTTGTCAACTCTTCAACACTATTGGCAAACAACTTGATGAGAGCCCTAATTTGCGGCGTTTCAATGATATCTACTTTGGCCGATTGAAAGAATTGTCAACAAATCCCGAGCTGGCTCCATAGCTAAGGGTCATGGTTCGTGATGTTATTGATCTCCGTGCAAGTTGTTGGATTCCCTGGCGCAAAGAGGTAACCATGCATTACTCCTTCCTTTTTGTTTGTTGGATTATGTTAATGACAGCTAGCTGTGCTGTTGTTAAGAAGAAAATGCCGAAATAGGCAGTCATTGGCCACTTTTCACACCTTACTAATCAATTTTTCAGGATCTTTTTCAACCACATCATAAGAGATGAAGGCTGTGTTTGGATAGATTTTGAAAAGAAAATTTTGAAAAGAATTTTTAAGATAGTGTTTGGTTGAGTTTTTGAAAATAAAAATAATGAGGTAATAATTAGAGAGAGAGAGAGAGAGAGAGAGAGTAAATAATAAAGTAATGAGTGGAGAGAAAATCTTTTTAGAAAAAAAGAATCTTTTTGAAAATGGGGAAAAAATGGAAGTGAACAAGGAAGTTGACATAATAATTGCGACATAGAATTAAATCAAAACGGTGAACCCATCCTATTACATCTAACTATACCATGTCCTATACCCCACGAATCCATGATATCTAGCTATTATTGATAGCCTTCTTCTATAAGGTATCAATTATTGTGCAAGACCACATCAGATTTCAAACAAATATGTCAAAAAGAAAAGGGGGAAATACTACTTTTGATGTTTGTTGAGTTTTGTTGGGATTCTCCCATGTGAGGGAGAGGTGTGATACGGGGGATTATTCCCCAGGATCTCCCCATGCTCCAACCACGCTGGATTTCTCCCTGTATATATGTTGTATTGAGGAAGAGGGTGTGTGGATCGTTGTATATGTGTGTGTGTGAGAGAGAGAGAGAGAGAGAGAGAGAGAGAGCTTCCTCTTGCAGGAGGGAGTCTTGCTTCGGATAGTCTGTCGGATCACAGTGGTGAGCAGAGGGGTGAGATCTAAACGCCGGGGTACCGATTTGTGCTCCCTGGGGAGCTGGTAGGTGCTCCAGAGAGGTTTCTTCATGTTGTATATGGTGTACATAGATAAATGGACTTTTTCCTGAAAGTTTTCGTGTGTTTGTTTGCTTGAGTTGTGACCCTCCATCCCAACAAGTTTGATAGGCCAGCTTTCTAGAATCCTATTCCTTGAGGGCGTTCGCGAATTGAGTGATAGCTTCCATCCGAATTAGTGAAGAGGGGTCAAATTGAGTTAAAGTTCAAAGGCAAGCTATTTTGAGACTGAAATAAACGTGATTAGTGGATGAACAAATTGAATTCACTCTTTGAAATATGTACTCGCATATTCAGCCCAATAGGAGGTTTATAGATGCAATGGTGTAGGATAGATTTGATATTTTTCTTATAGATCAACTAAAAATGAGTGCACCAAAAGAAATTACATGCAAGTAATTTAAGTGATGAAACTCACATTCTTATGTATCAATCGGAATCAGTTATTTCGGTCCAATCTTGTATAGTTGAATTTAAGATGAAAAAAGATTTACTAGACAGTTGACACAAGTCATGCTTGAATGAATTTGAAATAGTTAAAAACTAAAAACCCTCTTCGATGTTGCATTTTTCCCTATCTTCTTAACCATCTTGGACCTTTCCTTTCCTGCCACAGAGAGACGACGATTTCTGTTCAACTCGCTACCAAATCCACCCAATCCTCCTGCACACCACCAATTTTCTCCCCTGTTCTCATTTATTTCCTAGGGTATGCACGCTGTTTCTTCTCGTGACATTCTCATCCTAATTTATTTTTGGCGTGCGAATCTAGGATACTTTTTGAAATATGAAGTAGAGATCATCTAATTTCTTGCTTCAAGCAATGATACAAAAATGTTTCACTTGGTGATTGGACACAGAAATTTTTTCCAATCTTCTAAGATACGGGGACACAAAAAAGTATTCACTCTATCCTTTGGACTAGAAACTCCTTGGAACAGCGAAACTGCCACCGTCTTCTTTTGGGTTTTGAATATCAGCAGAGATTCATTGGGCTTAAAACCAGTGTTTTTTTAAGTATCAATATAAGATATCCAAAACCCCGGTGCTTATTAGCTCATATACAACATCTTGCTTCCAATGCTTCTGGATAGTCATTTACAATTAGAGTAATGCCATGCAAACTAGCAAATGTGACAAATCTCTCCTCACAGGAAATTCAACAAGAATCCATTTCAAATTTTCAAGTTTCAATGTGCAATTCCCATATGATACCTCAGTGAGTAAAAAATTTTGTGAAAAGAAGTTAGTTTTTGAAATTTTCTTATAAGCAAGTAAAGCAACCTGCCACCTGAGAGGCATTTCTGCGCATCAGGTTTACTTTGGACCAAGATACCACCAAAGCAAAAAATACCACCAAAGCAAAAAATACCACCTCAGGAAGTTAGCTTTATGGCTTGAAAGCAAAAAATACCACCAAAGCTCCAGATATGTTGCTCACTCTCAAAAGGGTTAATTTGGTAGTACCATGACATGGCCATTGGCCAGCCAATTCAAGTTCTGGTAAGAAGACTTCTATAGATGATTCGGATTATTTACAGTCCTTAGGAAGCCATAGCCATTTGGCTTCACTAAGTACAACGGATGAAGCTGCATACAGAACATAACAGAACAATATTTGGCTTTGAGGAAATCTGCCAGATGGATCACCTTTTTTTTTTTTTTTTTCTTTTCTTTTTGGGTGGGGTTACATAAGTCATGAGTACTTGAGCCTTATTTTAAGTGCATTTTGATGGCATTCTTCAAGCCTTATGAATTGTCTCTATTTTCTTTTTGTGTATCATGATTCTTCTTTCAAGCTTGATATACTACACAAATACGGTTGGTGTTTTTTCATGTCATATGGTTGGTGTTTTTTCAGTTTTTTTTATTGTAATTTTTCCTTTTTATCGTCTTACATTGAAGTATGCATTTGTTGTAGTACTTTGTTTGGTTCATAGTAGTTAGCTTATTTATAGGTTAAATTCCATGAACACTCCCTCATCTATTCCAATTTTCTTAGAACACCCCCTAATCTTTAAAAACGTTCATATACATCCCCTCATCTTTCACCGTTTCACATCTTCACCCCTTCGGTTAAAGTTCCGTTTGTATTTGCTAGAATATCATATTTATAAGACAAAATTTCCTCTCTCTCTCTCTCTCTCTCTCTCTCTCTCTCTCTCGTGTATAATCCTTAACACATGTAATGATCTTATGACCTACACCCAACAAGTGTAATGATCTTCTACTTTCCAACCCCATAATCCTTCACCCTAAATTCAGTTCGTACCTACCGCCTCCTATTCTCCCAGAATTCATCAATGATCGCCAACACCCACCTCCCCCACCATTGCCGCCAACAATCAGAGTAGCAACTGTTGGAAATTTTATAATTTTGGTATGAATTAAAATGGGCACGCGGAGGGTCTCTCGAGGCAACCGATGTGTTCCATTTTGTGTACGCTAAGTCATGGAGTACATTCCCCCTCGTGATGAGATTCATTGTCTTCATTAATTTGGCGGAGTCAATTCCACATGCTTTCCTTGCAAGCCAAGGCGAGAGACTTACCTTGCAAGCCAAGGCAAGGGATTTTCCTTGCAAGCCAAGGCTAGCTTTCCTTGCAAGCCAAGGCAAGAGGCTTTCCTTGCAAGCCAAGGGACTTTCCTTGCAAGCCAAGGCAAGGGTCTTTCCTTGCAAGCCAAGGCAAGGACTTGGGGTGGACTTGGCCATTGGTTGTCTATAAATAGGTCCATCCTCTTCTTGCTAAGACAAGTCATTCGTACTCGATAACTCACTTCCAAAAAAATCCATTTCTTTGAGAGAGTGAGAGGCAGACGCAAGTAAGTTCGCCAAGGCGGTCGACGGTGGTGTTTTGTCGGCTTGTGGTTTAGCCGTTTTATCCTGGGAGGAAGACGCCGGCAGAGTCTACAACACCCTAAGGTAGACGGCGAATCTTCTTTAAGGAGACTGTGGTATCACACAGGACTCGGCTCGGTTTGTAATTAATTTTGTACTCCAATCTTGTAATTTGTAACATCAAGTTTTATTATCAATAAGAATTGTTTTGTGGAATGCTTTTATTGCCAAGTATCCGAAACATTTTCGTTTTATCCAACAGCAACAACAGTAGCAGGCGGCGGGTAAGCTAGCTCTGCTGAAAACCATGATTTTGGCGGAGGAGGGTAGAGTGGGCAAGGAAAAAGAAAGTGAAACAAAGGAAATGGGGCTTGAGATGGTATCAATGTTGTGGAAGAGGATAGGCTCTAATTGTGCCTAGCACCAAGCCTCTTTCTCCTTAATCGCTTTCGTCCGTACCATTACTAAACCTTCCTACCTCTTGTACACCACCTTCGTCGCC
Source organism: Vaccinium macrocarpon (assembly GCA_022606695.1). NCBI lineage: Eukaryota > Viridiplantae > Streptophyta > Magnoliopsida > Ericales > Ericaceae > Vaccinium > Vaccinium macrocarpon. The sequence goes on along the minus strand of CM040172.1, from coordinate 3,316,406 downwards.
GCCTCCTATGCCAACACCCCCCTCGACCGGTGTCAAAGTTGCGGTGGTTGAATTAGTCACCGCCATTGTTACAGTCGTGTGTACGGCAAAGAAATGGATATGGGAGTTTGTTTTCAGTTGCAAAGGGTACTGAGATATTTGTGTGCCATTTCACGGGTTGGAGGTTATGGATCTATACATTGAGGTGGGGAGGACCGTCGGCAAATGCCGGAGCTTGAATCCGACAGGCGTCCATGCAAATGTCTGAGGAAAAGTGCAGTGAGAGTCGTGAGAGAAGGAGAAGGGATTTTTTTTCTTCTATAAGTTGTTTTTTTAAACGAGGGTGAAATAGTCATTTCCCTTACTCCGTAAACAGAACTATAACAAAAGGGGTGAATATGGGAAATGGTGAAAGATGAGGGGGTGTGTATGGATGTTTTTAAAGGTTAGGGGTGTTCTAGGAAAATTAGAATAGATGAGGGGGTGTCCGTGAAATTTAACCTTATTTATATTTTGAAAATCAGGAAAGGAAAGATGTATTGAAGGGAAAGAGAGATGAATTTTGGCTATTTTAAGAAAAATTGTACTAGTTTCTTATTAACAAGAAACTGTTTTTTTTTTTTTTTTTTTTACCAAATTTTGGAAAGTATTGGTCGTGTTTGCTATAGTTGTGGATACAAATTTTAGATAGATTCTGCTGCACATTCTATATTTTAGTTTTTGTAGAAAATAACATATTCATCTTGGATGTTAGATAAATTTGCAATTCCAGGGTGCCATGAGCTTGGTGTACCCTATCACTTCCCAATTCCCTTAATATCCATACTGGCAAGTGGCAACTTTGGTATTTTGTAGTCCAATGAATAGAAAATTTACTGGGTGTTTTTGGAGCATTAGCACGTATTATTCAAACTTCCTTCTCCACCACTTGCTAATATGGAGCTCCGGATTAAGTATGTGTATTTTATACGAATGGGTGAAAGAGAAGGGTGGTATCCTAGGACTACTGAATAATTGCTCGAGGAAAAATTGGCAATCTATTATAGTGTGCATTTATGAAAAATGGTAGATTTTTAGATCTTAATTTATAACAATTAATCGGTAGTGTTTATCGAAATTCTTTTACCAGTATATTTTGGACTTTCGGAGCTTTAATTCTAGAAGATAAATGCACTCTAAAATTTGATTTCGAAGAAACTAGTTTTTCGAAATAAAATTTTTCTCAATTCTAAGTGTTAAAGTTAGTTTTAATTTTTGTATAACAAACATTGCAAACTTTTGTCACAACATATTTATAATTTAAAAGTTATGCCAAATACATGTGGTTGTTTCATCTAAAAATCTCAGGGTTATTATTTAAAGTTGATTTGAGACATAATATGAAGTGGAACAAGCTCCGGTCATTAGGTTAAACTCAAATAGTATATTCATGGTGGATGTTAGAGACATTTGCAATTCCAGGTGCCATGTTCGTGGTCCAATGAATAGAAAATTTATGGGTGTTTTTGGAGCAGTCATGCATTGATTAAATATCTTTCTCCACCACTTGTTGACGTAGGGGTTAATTAGGAATATTTAGTATATAGATTCCACCTAAATAAGTGGTGGAGAAAGAGATATCCTAGGACCACTGGTTTCTTGAGTGTCGTTGAAACCAAATTTTCTAGATTCTAAGAAGTGTAAAAGTTACAGTAACTTTTAATTTTGGTATAACAAAAATTGAAAACTTTTGTTGGTAAATCATATAGTTTCACACTTATTGAAAATACACGTTCATTTGTTTTTACTAAAATCTAAACTTTGTTCTTCAAAATACTCCATAATTAAGGTAGAATATAGGAGGTGTTCCCCTAAAAAAAATAGTTTTTCTCAAAAATTAAAATTATTCATTCTCTTACAACAAATCACATAAAAAAATCAATTTATTTTTAAAACTGCTTTAATTGAACACCTTAAAATCTATTTTCATTGCTTAACGGTATGGAATACAATTTTTTGATCTCTGTATGGAATACAATGATTGACTTGTCTTTATTTCTTCTAGGGCCATCACTTTTCATTGTTTAAATGAGGTCCCACCTTATTTTGACTAGGAATAGTAAAAAAGTGGGACTCCCATAACTTACCAGTGAAGTTTACGGATTACTTTTTCCTTCCTTGCATTGGTAAAGTTGTTGGCTGGGACTCCCATAACTTATCAGTTTACTTTTTCCCACCTTATTTTGACTAGGAATAGTAAAAAAAGTGGGACTCCCATAGCTCAAAATGTCGTTTTTTGATTTTTTCGTTTTGTTCTTATTTTGGGCTATTTTCGGTTTTATTAAAAAAAAATACTATTATTTTTTACTATAATTTTATACTCTTTCGATTCGTCAATGAAAAGAAACCATAAACTATGAAAACTTGACCCAAAAATAACAAATGCAAAAAATCACTTTTTGGTGTTTTTTTTGCCAAAACACTCCTTTTTTGTTCTTCACCAGATAAAGGAGGAGGTAGACTCAGGCCCGTTCCATTAGGTGATTTTCTGGTTTGCGGTTTTTTTATTTATTTATGATTTATGAGATAAGTCATTCTTTTAAAATATATTAGCCTAAAAAATAAAAGTAAAAAAATAGACTTAGTGGAACAAGTCTTAAATAGAAAAGCTTAGCCAAATGTCGATTTTCTTTCAACAGGAATCTTCGTTGTCGTTCTACACGACCATTCTCAATTTTTGATTTGCATATTTTAGTAATTAAGTTTTGATGCACGGTGAGTGACCATGTAGATTATGTTAAGCAAGCTCGAGGGTTTAAGCAATATAGGATAATATCTAAGTCTCCTCTAATGTCGATTGAGGATGTGACGGTATGGGCGGATACACACAGAGGCAAAGGAGGTTAACTGACCTCACTGGATTAAAATGCCCTACAAACATGCATGTACATATATATTTGAATATTTTGGTAATTTTGCCTCAAGACCATAGATTCTATTCTCTAGATAACATGAAATATTTACAACTTTGCCAAATGATTCATCGAATCTCTCTTGATTTTTTCTTTTTTTGGTGTTCTAACTATTTTTTGACATACTCTCTGTCAAATGTGAAAAAGTACATCCACACAACATATAATTTTCTTTTTTGTGCTCCCTCTATTTTTAACTCTCTCTCTCTCTGCCCCAAGCAACGTAGCATACCATTTTTTGTTTGTATGTATCGAATAGATCTCTTTTGGTTTAATATTCTAATTTATTTTCTCCATTCTATTTTGATAGTCCCAATGAATAGACATGCAATTTTCATATAAAAAAATAAAATACTTCTGTTCATAATTTTTGAATTTTTTTCTCAACAAATTAAAGAACTAATCGAGATCTTTAATTTGGTATGAAGAAACTAGAAAAATCATGTGTGAAAATAGTTTAACTTTTTATCCGAAAATTACACGTACATTTGTAAAGAACCATTGAAATGGGAGAAATAGAGTATATGCTGTAGATCTGGAACCCACTTCTAGTAAATCATGAGTCTGCCCCTTGTGTGAAGGGACTGACTCGAGCAAGAATTCGACCACACGTTACCTATTTCCAGTTTGTTTGAGTTGAAAGTTGAAACCTCCCAAAAAAAATCTATCAAAGCTAGTTTGAGAGAAAAAAAAAAAAGGTTTCACGCTCACATTTCTACTTTCAGATCAATAATGATAAGTAAAAAATGATTTGATGTATATTAAAAGGCTCCAACATAGCTCCAGGGCCCCGGATTTGGGGGCTCGGTATATAGCGAGTTTACTCATTATAAGGTTATAGTGAGGCCAATCTGGCCATCCATCTCCATATGGACGGCTCTGATTTAATCCAAACTTCAAATGATCCGAATCGTTCATTGTTTGAATTAAACTCTGAGCATTCATTGTTAAGGTGGACGGCCAAATAACCTCATTACAACCCTATAATGAGACCTTCATAGGTGACCGGAGCTTTTTATTGTACCTCAAACATTTCTTAACTTTGTTACAGTAATTTAACAAATTTGGTGATCTATTGTTCACTCACCAGAAGAGGAGGGAGGGAAGAGTGAAAGTTTGAATATAGAGTCTGATTCTGTGAGTTCTTGATAAATTGACTTGCTAAAGTTTGAATAAAGAGTCTGATTTTATAAATTTTTTGAAAAAGTGACTTACTAAATTATAAAAAGTATTTTTGAAGTTAAAATTGATTTTTTTTGGGTGTGTTAGATAAAGATGCCTTTACTTGTCTTTTTTTATCGTGAGATCATGCACCCCTTCTTTCTTAATTATAAGGGAAAAAGAATGTTGAGAAATCAAACCATCTGGTTTGATTCGTTCTCAATAGCCACTAGATGATCCTATTACGGTGATCCTTTTGCCGACGAATAGTCCTATTATACTTGTAGTCTCAGGGGGTGTTCCAATAAAAAAAAAATTAGTTTTAGTTTAAATGAAAAACTACTTCATTCTACTAAACAAAACCCCACAAAAAATCAACAAAAAAACAACTTCATTCCACTAACTTAAAAAAAATCAAATCATTGCACAATCAAGTACATGTACTTTAATCATGTAAAATTACGAATCTGCCCTCTCTTAAAAAAAGAGCAATAGTTGTTTGGGTAGAAGGGTAGATTTGTACTTTCATAACATAACTAAAAAAACCCAAAAACCAAAAACTTGTTAGTGGAATAAGTGAGTTTTTTTAAAAAAACTAAAGATCACAAAAAACTAAAAAACTAAAAAACCACTTATTGGAACACCCCCTCAGAAGGATGAGAATCAACTATGCAGCATCTACATCGAAAATTCAAGTATTGTATAGATCATTAATCCGATCCTTTGTAGGAACTAACCGCGTAATAACAAACTTGCAAAATAGATCTCTTTGTACATTTGACCCCTCCAGCTTTTTTCGTAAATAGTAACTTTTGTTTGGGTGAAAGACCCCTCCCGCTTACTTTTACTTTTTGATTTCTTTACTTTCTCGTTCATCATTCATGTTCTCCGTCACCTATTACTAAGGCCCCTCCGTACGGCCCTTTTGTCTCTCTCTCTCTCAGAATCTCTTTGCTGATTATAGCCGCCTCTGTTGCGTTGATGCTCTTGTTTTTTTTTTTTCTTCTTCTTTTGTGGGTGGTGAAATTGTACGGCATAAAACTAGGTAATTGGAGCCCCACACACACATATATACCTATGTGTCTACCTTCCTTGTACGTTTTGTGGGTGTAAATGAGCAAATTTCCGAGTGTTGCTTTTCAGGTTGATTAAAACGCATCTGGGGTGAAACTACTGAAGTGGGTTTTTAAAAACATTTGGGTGATATAAAATTATGGGAAGTAATAAGAAGAAGGGAGAATCAAGGGGTGAAGAAGGTTTGATTGACTTGGTGTTCTCTTGGTCTCTTGCTGATGTGCTCAACAGAGATCTTTACATGGACAAGGTTTGCATTACTATTCTCCTTCCCTCTTCTCTCTTTACCTTGTTACTGTGCTCAACCTGTGGATGGTGCACAGATTAGCGCACGGGGCCTATTTTCGGGTTTCATATAAATGATTTGAATCGTTCATTGTTTCAATTCATGAATTGGCATAAGTTAGTTTATGAGGCAATGTATTACCAAGTTGGAAGTTAGTTTCTGAGTTGATGTATTGAGAGAATTACATGTTTCGTAAAGTACAATAACTTAGTTTTTTGAGTTCTAGCATGAAATTGGAACAACCAAATGTTTGATTGACCTAGTGAAGAATCCACTCAATGTTATAAGCGCAACTGTTTGATCCAATAAACCAAAATTTCATTCAAAATACAAGATTTTGGATTTCTAAAAGAAAAATTGGTAGTGGATAAGTATTTCTACTTATTCGATTGTGCTAATTTTCCGCAGGCGACTTGAAAAAATATTTTTAAAGTAAGGAAGGCTTCAAACCATTTGTATGAGACCTGAAAGTGGGCCCGATATTTTTAAAGTTACAATGGATTGCTATGATGTGACACAATATGGATAATACAATAAGTGTATATGATGTACACCTTTAATAAGAGTGTCTTATAGCCATCTCCTTATAAATTATCTACCTTCTTGTATATCAACAACAAAACAAATCAAATACACACACAAATTTACCATTCTTTAAAAAGAAAAATGATTTTCACATCCTTTTTTGTGATAATTCCACTCATTTTCTTGTCTTTTTGTGAAAAAATTACTCATGATAGTGTACTATACAAGACAAGAAAGAGTGTGCAATTATCAAGAAAAGAAGGTGTGAAAATCATCACCCTTTAAAAATCGTCCTTTGAATTATATTCACCTCTTATCCCCACTTATTAGATTCCCCCAAAAATTTGATGGTTAACAAATGGGCCGGAAGGGAATTAAAGGGAATTGATATTGACACTTCCCATTTTGATATTGACACTCCTTATTGTCTCTATTAGGTGAAGTTACAAAATCACCCATGTATTTTATAATTACATTTTTCTCTTACTTTCGAAATACAATGGTAGCCAAGATTTGTTTGTGAAGAATACCATGGATGGAGTTTTTTGTATCTGGTTTTAGTTGGTGTCTTACCAACTTGGCCTTGGTTATTTCCCTTGGGTCCTTGGTTGGCATATGATTATCGTTGCTCGGGGGTGCTAACCTAGTTAGGATGTTCGAGTTTCGTTGTGATGCCTATTGCCTTGGGTCCATTTAATCGTTGTAATTTGTTTCCAATGATTAATAAATTTATTTTTTTGAGCAAAAATAAATAAATAAATACAATGGGAGGTTAGTAACTTCACCTATGAAAACAAAAAAAAGGAGTGCCAATATAAAAATGGGAAATGCCAATATCAATTCCCAAATTAAATCCTATTTGGCCCACCGTCTAGTTTAGGCAATAATGCCTATTTGTAGGCCTGGACAGAGTACTCGAGAATCATTCATACTCCATCCGTCCCAATTTTATAGTCCCTTTTGAGAATTCCAACTTAATAAGGGGACATAATCTTTATACTTTTGAAAACATGTTTTTTCTTGTTTTACCCTTCAATCATTACAACTTTTTACTTTTTATTACTTTTAACTTCAAAATATAAGGGTAAAAGAGGAAATTCCTTACCAATTACCCATTTAGTTTTGAAGTGGGACAATATTTTTGAGATGACAAAAAGTGTCAATTGAGACTATAAAATTGGGACGGAGGGAATAATTCTATGGTTGTACGGGTCTACAGATAGGCGATTATTGGTACGGGGTCACTATGGGATTATATCGTCGCAGAGTGATCCATTCTGTTCATAAATCATTAAATTTTCACGTATCATTGTAGCAAATCAACTCAATTCAATTGTAGCAGTATAACTTTAAGTGCTGGATATAATAGTCTAACTTTTCTTGAAATTCATTCAGAAATACAAAATCCTGAATTTTGAATGAAAAATTAGAACATCAAATGAACCGCTCACAATTGTATGATTAAACTGGATATTTTTTAAAAGAAACCTTAAAAATCCTTTTAATATCAATGACCGGCTTGGGTAATTAGTGTGGGACCTTGGAGTGGGCCCCACACCCCCATCTGGTGCACTCTTTGTTGGTAGATTCATTTAATTTTCCATTTTTTAGAGCTCTCATCAATCATGTTAAATTCGCGTTTTCGAAAATTCCTATTTAGGTGTGTATCACACACACTCCTATTGAGGTGTGTATCATACGCCTACAAATGTTACGAATCGATTACCTCTTTTGTATAAAAAGTTACGAGACACTAAAAAATGTTACGATTGCCATGAGGTGGTATAATATGGATCATATAATAGATGCATGTGATACACACTTTTAATGAGTGTGTATTGTAGCCATTATCTTCTCTTTATTATGTTCAAAACTCATATTTTTAGAACCACATGATATCCTGTGAGATTTTTATTTCACTCTCAGTATGAAGAAGAGAATATAGGAAAAGACTTGTAATTTTATTTCACTCATACTCAAAATATTTTATTACATGCATATTTATAGGAATAACAAGATGTCACAGTATCTCCAATGGACACTATAAATTCACCCATGAGGAGGCTGATTAAAATTTTTGCTAGTGAATGTGTAGAAATTAACTCCAATGGACTAAATAAATTAATCCATATGAAACTCTATCACTCAATAAGTCACTCTATAGATTTGGCAACCAATCTATTGTCATGAAATCTTTTGGGGCCAACTTGCAAATAAGAAAATTGTTTTTTGTTCTCCTAGGAATGGAAAAAAGCTGTTTAAATTGTTTGCACCGTTGCAACAATAGCGGTAGAAAACGCGGGGAGAATTTTGAAATTGAAGATTGCTCTCTACTGCTATTCCTTGGGATACTTTTTATTTTATTTTATTTTAGCAACAGCTAAAAAAATTTAGGTTGTGTTTGGTTTGGTTTTGGGTTTTGGTTTTTATAATGATTAGAGGGAGAAATAAGGGTAATAATTAAAAAATAGGTATTAATGATTAGAGAGAGATAGAGAGAAAAATAAGAATAATATTTAAAAATAGGGGTAATAATGATTAGAGGGACCCACTAATTTTGAAATGGGGCTTGAAAACTTGAAACCAACCGAACAAAGCGTTAGCTCGTTCATTCGAGGTATCACCCACTCAATAAACTAATGACCAAGTGGGTCGTATTTTTAACAAATAATGCCGTCTGGCCATTCAATTTTGGCCATCCAATTGTAGATGCCCTAACCCGCTATCTCCTATTAACAAGAATTATAACCATTACCTCCTTCACTACCCAATTACTAGGGAACTTTTAAAATCCTAATTCCATTACTCCACAATATATTCCCACTAACAAATATAAAAGGACATAGGGAAAGTCTACAATATATATATCGTATACCATATGTATTTAATGTGTGGTCCAAATTGTGTCACATCATCACAAAGATCCATACAGTAATATTTTTGTGCGTCTTGTAACTTCATAAATTTTTAAATATGATACATAACATTTTCATTTGAATTCATAATAACTTTTGTTTCTAGTAACTTCTTAGCAATAAAATTCCTAACATTTTTACTCAAAATTGTAACATATTGGCGCGTGTCGTAACTTTTATAGTAAAAACTCGTTACATTTTGAAGATGTATATGGTACACACCCAAATTGGAGTGTGTATTGTAACCTTTCTCTGCGACATAACTCCCTAATTACTAAATAAAAACAAGTCTAGTTTTTCAACAGTATTTTTGTGGCTTTTAGTCAAACACTGTAAATCCGCAATAATGAAAGCATTTCGGCCTAATTTTGATGGAATTGCTACGCGACCCAATACGTCTTTTTGAAACATAATGAAATCCCTATGATAATATTACCAAGGAACATAATTAGTGAGACTCACTATACTATCCTTGAACAACATCACTGGGGAGAAATGGATCCATTCAACAAGATGAGTAAAAAGCTTTTTTAATGCATTGAGTAGTTTGCATTTCATTTGTAGTGAATATAAAGTCTTCATTTTAAGAGTTTCAATCTTCACAATTGCGACAGGTGAAGCCAATTCCAAATACCTTTTCATCAACGATTGAGTATATGAACTCATTTGTTGACCCCCTCATCGAAGAAACACATGCCAACTTGTTATCAAGCATTCTGATAGTGCCTCGTGCTCCTACTCGTGAAACATGGACCGTTACTATATCCAAAGACTTCAAACATCCGAAAGACTTGTACTACAACATTCAGTTGAGTAGAAAGAGACACACTGCAAATGAAGGACTTTACGAGCCCGAGGTTGGAGATCTTATCGCCTTGACGGAGGTCAGACCAAAATGTATTAATGATCTAGACAGGCCTGAAAGTCCTTATCTTATTGCTTTGGTTCAAAGGTGTGAAAACGGTTCTGAAAAAATTGAAATACGGACGTCCAAGCCCATAGTATTGGATGAATATGGAGATAGACGATGGAATAAGAAGAAGAGAAGTCTTGTTGCTGTTTACCTTACAACCATTATTCCTAATCTAAGAATATGGACGGCTTTGAAGTCAGAGCTCGAAGGGGACAACATGAACATCATTAAACGAGTGCTGCAACCGGATTCCACTGTAAGAATTACAATTTAGTCTTTTTACCTGTTTTATGGTTACAATATGCATTCTGCGGTTATTAGGCAGATCACATGAGCATAGAAAAGAAAATGTTTCCTCCAAGAATTTGAGATTCATATTTTAGTCAGACCCAAATAGGGGTGTGTATTGTAGCCTTCTAGTTAGATAAATGGAAAACAAACTGGTATCATTTTTGTGTACCTTTACTGGACCAGAAATCTCACCTGTCAAGCTCGTCCACTTAACCAACAAATGGAAAATTTGCGGGTGATGATATTGACTCTCTAAGAAATGCGATATTGTATTTATCTTTTGTTTGGGATTGGTTTCTCATCCTTCTAAATGGATTAATGTTGTTTTTCATTTCTAGGGATTGAAATGATAAACAGCGTGTGAATCAAAGCTAGAATTTCTTCCTCACTTATTTTTTGATTTTGTATTTTCTTTTGGCTGACTTCTTGTCCCCCTTCTTTTTTTTTGCACATTTTTGTCGAAGTTTTTCTTGTTGACGATTAATTTATTTTCTTTTTAAGGTGGGCAACCACTTGAATAAATATTTCACTCCTCACAAATCATCCCATTGTTTTTTGTATGGTTGCGAAGATAAACATATTTACATGCATCATCTCACCTGTCATATCCCTCGACAGATTGAGGAAAGTTGTTCCAGCTGCTTATCTGAAGAGAGTAACCAAGCTGTCTCATCCATTGTTAATAATGCCTTGAGGTCCTTTAAGTTAGACAACTCCCAACAGGAAGCTGTGTTAAGTTGTGTTGACACAACACAATGCCCTCACCAAAACACTGTCAAACTACTATGGGGCCCTCCCGGAAGTGGGAAAACAAAGACAGTGGCTTCTTTGCTTTTTGTTCTATTGAGGATAAAATGCAGAACATTGACATGTGCCCCGACCAACATAGCAATCTTAGGAGTTGCTTCACGGCTCATGAGTTTGGTGAGTCATGCAATGGAGTATGACACTTATGGATTGGGAGATATAGTTTTATTTGGTAAGTGGGAACGAATGAAGATTGATGACCCTGAAGACCTTTTCCATGTATTTCTTGATTACCGTGTTTCTGCTCTTGCCAGTTGTCTTGCTCCAAAGTCTGGGTGGAAACATAATGTAGATTCGATGATATGTTTACTCGAAGAACCTGAGGAGATGTACTGTTTCTATTTGGAGGAAGTAAAAAAGAACAATAAGGATTATGACGAGGAAGAAGGGGGGGAGGAGGAGACAAGTTTTGGAAATCGGATTGCCAATTGTGATAAGAGGGAAATTTGGAGAAGGATAATTGTTCAGACCTTGGAGGGAAACGAAAATATGGAAAAACGGAAGGAGGAGCCTTCAAAGGGAAAAGAGAAACTGAAATTTGATGAAAGAGAGGACAAGGACAACTCAACTCGAAGTAACAAACAAAAAGAAGAAAATGTGGAGAAGGATGAAGATCTGATGACATTTGAGGATTTTTTCCTTAAGAGATTTAAACTCATCGAAAATCAGCTCATTTTTTGTACTAAAAATTTGTACACACATATGCCAACTTCTTTCATTTCAGTGGAAGTGGTAAAGAAGATGATTAAGGCTCTCGATTTGCTAAAATCAATTGGAAATATGTATTCCCATGCTGTTGCAAACAAAGGTTTGAAAGAAGTCTTGAATGGAGTTGACGAGGTTGGGAACATCATTAAACACTCCAAAAACTTGAGTTCTTCCGAGACAGAGTGCATTGAAATACTTAAATTCCTTTCTGAAACATTAAATCTGCCAAATTTTACTGAACACTACGAAGTTCGGAGTTTTTGCTTGCAAAATGCTTACTTGATATTTTGCACGGCCTCAAATTCCGCAAAATTGCATTCAGAAGAAATGAGACCACTGGAACTGTTGGTAATCGACAAAGCTGCTCAGCTCAAAGAATGTGAATCCACTATTCCATTGCAGCTCTCTGGTCTCCGTCATGCTATACTTGTTGGGGATGAACGACAACTTCCTGCAATGGTCCAAAGCAAGGTCTGTCGCTTTCATTTCTCTTTCCATTCACCATTTGCATAAATGCGGGTTTCAAATGAAGGGACTTGACAATATTATTCAATAAGATACATCTCCTTCAATAAGATGCATCTTCCAATCTAGTTTTCCAAGTCATTTATGGCTATATCTTTTGTTACTGCATTGAAAGTGAACCTTAAACCCCACCCTTTCCTTTGAAACCCACATCTATGCATACAGAGCCTACTCTTTGATTTGACGTAAAACACATATCTTTCTGTTGACTTTGTGAATTTATTACAAATAGATATGCCAGCCGGCTGAATTTGGAAGAAGCTTATTCGAGAGGCTGGTAATATTAGGACATAAGAAGCATCTTCTTAACTTCCAGTACAGAATGCATCCATCAATAAGCTTGTTTCCGAATAGGGAGTTCTACGAGAGTAAGATTTTGGATGGTCCGAATGTCAAAGAACAAACCTACGAGAGGCATTTTCTTCCAGGAAGTATGTACGGGTCCTATTCTTTCATTAACATCAGCCACGGAATAGAGGAAACTGATAGGAAATATAGCACGAAAAACATGGTGGAGGTGGCTGTTGTTTCCGAGATTCTTGCAAGCCTCTTTAAAGGTACATTTTTGGTTTTTCAATGAAAAATGTCGTAAAATATAGTGCAACTTACAAGTGTTTGATTTGCTGCCTAAATTGTGGTAAATGACCAAGAATTTTCCTTACTGCAGAATCTGTGGCATCAAAACAGAAGGTCAGGGTTGGTTGCATATCGCCATACAAAGCTCAAGTATTTGCACTTCAACAAAAAATTGGGAAAACATACAATACAGATTCAAACAGTGACTTCTCGGTTAACATCCGATCTGTTGATGGGTTTCAAGGTGGTGAAGAGGATTTGATAATTATCTCGACTGTTCGATGTAATGGTGAGGGCGATGTGGGCTTCCTTTCCGATCGACAGAGAACAAATGTGGCTCTCACTCGCGCAAGGTATTATTTTAATATCTCTGAACATAGGACATGGTCCTTACATAACATAATATATATTGTGATAACTAGCTTTACCATGTGTTGCAATGACAATATGTAGCCAAGTGACCCTACTGAGTTGGAAAAATATCTTGAATTAGGTCACATTTTATTGATTATCTCCCACATTTGTCCCCACAGAAATTGAAAAATTGTCCTAAAGACCACACTAGAGTAACGAACATTTCCCTTTTATCATGGCAAAACACAGCTCTTGGTATTTGACCCCACTGTCTACGAATCATGGCTCCACCCTTGCGTGTGTTGAATGTGCATTTCCGCTTTCTTGGTACAGGCACAGCCTCTGGATACTTGGAAATGGTGCTACTTTGATTAACAGCGGCTCCATTTGGGAGAATCTAGTTGTCAATGCTAAGGCTCGGAGTTGCTTTTATGATGCTAGCAATGACAAGAACTTGGCCCAGGCTGTTGAAGGAGCCTTATTTGAGCTTAACAATTCACGGCTGTTTCCTAATACTAGATGGAGGGTACGCTTCCTTTAATTTTCCATTTCGGCATTTCTTGCCAATGATTTCCGTGTTTACATAAATCTTGGCATTTCGATTTAGAATCGTTTGTGAATATTTTCCGCGAGAATTGCCTTAGTCAATTCTTAAAAGAAACATTAAGTATTACTTTCTTTGCAGGCTACGAACTCTGCATAATGCAATTTATTTTGCGAGTCTAAGCGATTACCTTACCCTGGTCTCCGACCGTGTTTCCACTTTCCATGTTTCTATGTTTCCTTGTTTGCTCTTGCCACTTAGATCACAAAAACAATGAAAATGTCATAACCTGATAAAATGGGAGGTGTACGATACAGCTAATATCTAGCTATTTGAGTTTTTGAGTAGGTAATCATTCCTTGATGGTGCCAATCCATGGATCCGGATAACCTGAACTTGTATCACGAAAAAGAGAGAGAGAGAAAAAAAGAAGAAGAAGCAAAAGCTGTCTCTGCTTCACTTTAGAAATTAAATTCTTCAGTCCAAAACATAAAAAAAAAATTGTTTCTTATAAGTGAAATGACAAGTGATTTATGTCTGTCTGGGGTTCTTACTTTTAACCATTTCCCCTTGTGCTAACTCCATTTCTTCAGTAGGGTCATTGTTTCTTCTCTAGCAAAAAGAAAGGATCATTTCCTTTTTCTTATAGGTTTGCTTCAATGATGATTTTATCAGTCTTGCTTGAATGACCCAAGCATTGGATTGGGCTACAGTTCCTCCTCAAAATAGACAAGGGACTGTTCACTAGCATTCCATTGTTCTTTTTTCATGGGTGGTTTTAGGCATTGATCTTAGCTCAGTTGGTTCTTCAATCTTTTGTTGCGTTTAGTTCATAGTGAGATGGCCAAAAAATCCTGTGGTTTTTTATTTTGCATAGAGTCTATGTATCGGTAGAATGACAATATTTTAAAATCTCTAGCTTTGTTCAACCAAAGGCCCTACCAGCCCATACATTAACTTCACCTAAATGCACTCTAAGACCCTTGTAGGTCGAAAAGATCATTGATTTGAAAGATATTCATTTTCTAAGTGTGTGCAAGAAAATGTGAAAATTTGAAGTTTTGCATGTATTTTACCTTATCTTCTAATATGTGGGAGAGTCCTCGCCGGAATGAGCTCTTTGAACCTTCTGGAGTGGAATGAGTAGTGATGTGATGGATGGAACACACCTGAGCCCTTGCTATACGCTGGAGATGGTGACCTGCATACAAGAGCAACCACGTTAGTGCCTCGCCCGGATGGTGGTGGTCCGGGAAGGCACTCCTATGGTAAAGTCAGTTGCCGGAGGAAAAGAGGTTCGCCGGGAACCCAGAGAAAGAAGTGGAGTTATGAGGGTATTAAATGAGGAGAAAGGGATCCCCTCTATTGTGGTGGTGGTTGGGTATTCATAGGCAGAGGGGGCGTGCGTCCTACGCACTCGGTGCCCCTCACGATCCCGTCATTCGTGCCTAGAATGACAGCTGATGTGACCTCCATCTCTGTTGCAGACGCCGTATTTCAGTTGACGTCATGGCACGTGGGGTGTGAGGGGTCAAATCACCTCGAGACATCCCACATCACCCATGTGACTCTGCAGGCGGCGGTGGCAGGGTAGGCGAATGACGCATTTAATGCTCCATTGTAGGATGTGTAGCGTGCCTGAAACGCCACCGCCGAATCAAGTACCCTAAGCCCCTGCATGGTCGAAGTTGAACAACTCGGCGCGCAGGATGCCCGGCCTCCCGGGTGTTCGGCACGCTGATCGGTGAAGCCCCTGAGAGTGATCCGAGAGCTAAGAGAAAAATGCCGTGGCCTCAGGAACTTTGAGGTCGGCGAATACCACTCAGATCCATATTCGTCCAATCCCGGATGTCCACACCGAACGCCGAGTGAACCGTTTGTTCGGTGGGGGCGAGACGTGTCGTTCTGCATTCAGTTTCACAGACTCTGAGATGGTGGTCCCTTTCACCCTTTTATCATGCACAGTGGGGCCTCCGCAGGCCCCTGTGAACCTGGCCACTACAAGTTACTTGGGCGGATTTGACTAAGCTTGGAATGGATGGGTCGGGTGGTTGATGTGCCATGTAGGAAGTGAACATGCGCTAAGTTCGTATATTGGAGATGAGTGGTGGTTTGGAAGGTCAAAATCATGAGTATTGTGATGGTTTTGGTGGGAATATAGGTAGCACGCACTGGGTGGCCATCTTGGTGGAAGAAAAAGAAATGGCCTTTGGTTCAATGGGGAGCTTGATGGGACAAGAGATGGAGGAGGAAGATATATCCACATTTTTATAGTGTAGTAGAATATTGAAGTGGGTATAGAAAAAACCCATGGGTTGGGTTGGTAATGGGTTAAGAAGTTTTCGTTTTAGATAGAGATGATATGGGCCTTTCTTGGGCTATAAATTAGCATGAAAACTTATTTGGTTTCCAAAAGAAATGAATTGGGAAAAAGGAAATCATAGTGAGTTAGTTTGGGTCCAGACTGGGTTGGTTCGAGTCACGCGGTTAACGGATGTTGTTTGGCTAAATTACTACGCGACAATTACGACTAACTATCTAAGCATTTTGGAATGAAAACATTTTCAAGATTTGAAATACGACTTACTATTTTAGATGCTCAGAAATCAAAATACGCGAATTAAAATGGGTGCGAAAATTGTTGTCCTTATAGATAGTACTACGATGATAATGTTGATTGGAATTGCTGTTATTTTCTAGAAGGTTCATTCTGATTGAATTTTATTGTATAGTTTTGCCCAAGGATAGTGCAGTTTAAGTGAATGCTTCACCGTGGATATATATCATCAGCGAGATAATAGGTAATAATTGCTATTAACGGCGTAATCCACCGGAGGAGCACACCCTAGAGCAAGATAACTAAACACAAAAGACCTTTATAATACATTGATATCATTATGAGAGCCATGTAACCCCCAAAACGCAATTGAAATAAAGATGTAACTCTTCCCCGTTGCATTTAACTCTATGCATAGGTTGTCCAGCTCTTCCCATATGTTGGTTTTAGTTTTGCAGTTTGTTCGGTTAAATATTTATTATACGAGTGATACTTGTCTAGTGCAATACTTACATATAGAGTACTGAAAGTTCACCTGAGATCATCCGGATGTTTAGGCGAGTATCAACTTCCTACTCAGACTGGGGCTGTGTCTACACTCCCCGCATCTTCGTCATGCTCTTCCTTTGGTGTCCCCACTTTGTATTGTGTTCTTACAGGGTTTAGTATGAATAGCAGTATCCTGCTCTCATGGAAGAAAATGAACCTGACTGTAAATGACTTCTCTGGGAAGTGGGTTGAAAATGTGATGACTTCAAAAATGATGGGGATTTGATCCACTATGTGAGTCTATTGCACGGGAGAGAGCAGGATTTTTTTCCCCCTTTAAACTATTGCCACACAGTTTCTTAAAGATTATTATTTATTCAACATACGTGATGAGTTATGGATGCAGACTATGAGCTGCATTTGCTTCTGAACCCAAGTAACCTTGGCTTTTGATGTTTATAATATGAACTTTTTCTGTTGATAAATACTCGTTGGAAAAAAGTATAAAAGATGTCTTGTGATGAAACAGGTCGGAGCTGCTTCTGCTTCAATCAAGGCTCTGGTGCATGTCTTGAAGACAGTGGAAGGGTACTTATTCTGCAGATTTTATTGTGTGATTTCAAGAAAGTTTTCCCAGAAATCTTTTGGCTACTTGCTGTCTAGAAACTTCAAGAAAATTATGATGGATCATGACATTCTGAGTTTTTTTCCCCTTTAATTAGGTGAATCCCATTATGTGATTTATTGATAGCATGGTCGCCTTCTAGATGTGGGTGGAGCGTCTATGTTGAGTCCTTTGAAAAAAAATACTAGGTGCAATTCTGCAATTAGTTAAGTTTTACTTAGCTATGAACCATTCTTCTTGTTCGTTATCTTTCAGTAGGTTTCCTAGAAATTAGGGTATCGTAACAGTTTATAGTGGTAAGTCATGCTGGTTTTTGATGAATCATAATATACAGATTGCAAGATCACAAAGATGCTTTCGAATGATTTGTCCAATTTGACACTTTAGTAATACTGCTGCTGTTATTGTTGACTTAGTTATGCTTATGCATTATTCTCGTACCCGTTCGTAGTCGTTGGTAGTGTTTGGAAGCAAGTAGTAGTGTTTCAGCATAGTTAAAAAAATTTAACTTGATTACTCAGGCATATTCATCTGTTCTTTTTGTGTCAGTATTATCTAGTAACTGATTGATGAATTTTACCAATTTTAGAAGCCTACATATAGAGTAATTCAAGTTGACAGGAGATTGCAGCTAGAGGGTTGATTAATATTGTTATTTCAAAATTTGGCACTTTGGGTAATATTAATATATTATCATGTCAACAAGACTGAAATGCAATTCATACTGTCATGCATACTGAATGGAGTTAATGGTTTTGCTGTATAGGATACTGAATAGGCTTACTCCGGAGAATTTTGATCTTCTCAAGGGTCAGCTAATTGATTCTGGGATCACAACAGTTGAAATTCTCATGGTTCGTCTTTTGTCCTCTTTAGTTTTGTTTTTTGGTATAATTGTGAATTGCTAATGAGTATTCTGTTTGCAATGCAGGGGGTAACCGAACTGATTTTTGATAAGGCAGTACTGGATCCAACGTTTTGTCCCTTGTATGCCCAGTTGTGTTCGGATATCAATGAAAAGCTCCCACATTTCCTATATGATGATGAAAAAATCACATTTAGACGACTCATTTTGAATAAGTGCCAAGAGGTCTTTGAAGGTGCTTACAAAATTAGGGAAGAATCCACACAGATGACTGCTTCTGAGCAAGAGTTGGAACGCAGAGATAATGATAGATTGATTAAGAATCGCAATCTTGGAAATATCCGTTTAATTGGGGAGCTTTGGAAGCAAAAGTTCTTGACAGAAAAGATTGTTCATGAAGTTGCTAAGGTTCCTTTAGTGTTTTTAGCTTGCCCCCATTGGCATAGGTTTTGGATTTTCTTTCTCCCTGATAGAAATTTTTTCTTATCCTTGTTTTTCATGTGACACAGGAGCTTTTGGTGCATACTAAGACCTGTCCTGAGGAGGAAAATGTAGGGGCCGTATGTCAACTCTTCAACACTATTGGTGAACAACTTGATGAGAGCCCTAATTCGCGGCGTTTCAATGATGTCTACTTTAGCATATTGAAAGAACTGTCAAAAAATCCCCAGCTGGCTCCGCAGCTAAGGGTCATGGTTTGCGATGTTATTGATCTCCGTGCAAGTAGTTGGATTCCCCGGCGTGAAGAGGTAACCATGAATTACTCATCCATTGCTGTTGTTTGTTGGATCATGCTAATGACAGACAACTGAGCTGTTATTGAGAAGAAAATGCCAAAATAGGCGGAGTCATTGGCAAACTTTTCACACCTTACTACTAAATTTTTTCAGGAACTTTTTAATAACACCTCATTTTTACTGTAGTTGTATCACGGCAGCATTTTTTTAACTAGTAACGTAACAACATAACTGTTCCCAAATTGCATTGACTAGTAATCATACAAAATTATGATAGAGAATATGAGAAATGAAGTTGACATATTAACGGCAACATAGAATTATATAAAAACTGTAAACACATCCTATTACATCTAACTATACCATGTCTCCTTACCCCGCGAACTTCACATCTCCAGTGAACCCACTTCATATCGGCTTCCTCTATGTTGCCATCGACGCGCCGAACCAGTCGCCACAATTTTCACTGACGCCACCTTCCTGTGTCATGTCCTATCCCCCTCTCCTTCCCTCTGTGTTCGAAAACCCCTGTAAAAGTAAAAGTTCTCAACAGAAAACATGAGTTTGCACTGCTAGAATATTTCAGTCCAGTCTTGTATAATTGAATATAAGATGAAAAAAGATTTACTTGACAGTTTGACACAAATCATGCTTGAAGGAAGTTGAAACAGTTTTTTTTAATTTTTTTTTATCAGTAGTTGAAACAGTTCAAAACTACAAACCCACATATTTCTTTGACCTTGCTTTGTTCCCTATCTCTTAAAATTTTGGACGTTTTCTTTTTTGGATAATTTAGCTTGAAATTAAAAAGGGTTAAATGAATGTACAGCCTACAAGGGGCATACCCCAGGGAGGACAAAACAAAATAAAGAAAATAAAGAAAAATTGCGTGCTCCCCGACATAACCTGTCAGGGTGGGAAAATAGGGTGCCCTTGCACAACCCGCAAGGTTAGGATTAAATAACTCTTGGATTAGAATCCAATTTGTGAGGGTCACAAAAATATATCAATAATAGGCCACAAAAGGCCAACTGAACTCTCTACCAAATCCACCCAAAGCCTCTTGCACCCCTCCAATTTTCACCCCTTTGCTCATTTATTTCCTGATTTTCTAATTCTCAACCCCCGGGTCTGATGAAAAATATTGTGATGTAAAGATGTAGAAAACTTACAGGTTCGTATAACCAAAGCATACAAATGGTATAGATGGTGGCCTCACATTTCCTTCATTCGTTCATCTTCATCCCCTCCAACTACGATTTCGAAATGAAATGAAGGAAGCCTTGGAGCCGGAAAATCAGGCACTGATGAGAGGGGGAAGTGAAAAGCGGAGGGGGAACAGGATGTTCCAACTTCCAAGTAGTTTTCCAGAAAATTTTACTAAAATTTGTAATTTTTAATGAGAATGGATAATCAATTGGCGCTGATTAAAAGCCGGGAAAACATCACTTTTAACAGGTTTTTGTAAAACACAGGGAAACAACTGGGCAGATAGTTTGTTTTTATGAGGGTCATGAATCTCAAATGGAGTGTGGGCGACGTTAGGAAAAGTTCAAAAGACATTTAGGTTTAAATGCCAATAGCCGTGATACAAACCTGGCAAAGCGTCTAGACACCTTGTTTGGGAACTATATGGATGATAAAAGATAAGCACCTACAAATGCAGAAACTTCCTAGGGTACTTTTTGAAATATGCAGTACAGATCATCTAATTTCTTGCTCCAAGCAATGATACAAAAAAATTTCACTTGGTGGTTGGAAGCTAGCTATGTCCCATTGAATCTGGACACAGAAAAATATTCCCATCTTCTAAGGCACAGGGACACAAAAAAGTATTCACATTTTTTTTTCCACGTACTTCTTTTTGTTTTACCTTGTTTGTATACATGACCTCTTTCATCGCCGTTACCTCAATCATATGATATGATCTCTTTCATCGCCAACACATTGATATTACCTTCACAACCTTTTGTCTCACTGTGACTACACTCTACCTTTGGACTAGAAACTCCTTGAGACGACACTGCCACCGTCCTCCTTGGGTTTTGAATATCAGCAGATATTCGTTGGACTTCTAACCAGTGTTTTAAGTATCAGTATAAGAGATCCAAAACCCCGGTGCTTATTGTTAGAATCTCTTTTACCCACCAACACTTATTAGCTCATATACAAAGTCTTGCTTCCAGTGCTTCTGGATAGTCATTAACAACTGGAGTAATGCCATACAAACTAACAAAATGTGAAAAATCTCCCCTCACATGAAATTCAACAAGAATCCATTTCACATTGCCAAGTTTCAAAGTGCAATTACTATATGATACCTTAGTGAGTAAAAAAAATTGTGAAAGAAGTAATTTTTTGAAATTTTCTTGTAAGAAAGTAAAGCAACCTGCCTGAGGGGCAATTCTGCGCATCAGGTTTACTTTGGACCAAGAGTAGCTTTATGGCTTGAAAGCAAAAAATACCACCAAAGCTCCAGATATGTTGCTCGCTCGTAAAAGGGTTGTTCTTTCATATGTTTTTTTTTTTCAATTACTGCAGGAAATTGGTAGTACGGTGACATGGCCAGCCGATTCAAGTGCTGGTAAGAAGACTTCTACAGATGATTCGGATTATTTAGAGTCATTAGGAAGCCATTTGGCTTCACTAAGTATATCGGATGAACCAGAATCGTCAGGTAATAATAGTTGAGACGTGGGTTTTAAATGGCTATTTGGACACAGTTATCCTAGAGTTGGCAAGTGATGAAGCTGTATACAGAACATAACGGAACAATATTTGGCTTTGAGGAGATCTGCCAGATTGGTCATCTTTTTTTTTTTGGGTGGGGGTACATGAGTCATGACTCAAGCCTTATTTTGAGTGCATTTTCAATCCTTATGAACTGTCTCTATTATCTTTTTGTGTATCATGATTCTTCTTTTAGTTTCTTTCTTCTTCTTTTTCGTATGACGAACATTGCAAACTTTTGTCGCAACTTAATTATAATTTAAAAGTCATGCCAAATACATGTGGTTGTTTCATCTAAAAAAATCTCAGGGTTATTATTTAAAGTAGAATTTGAGGCATAATATGAAGTGGAACAAGATCCTCTCCCGTCATTAAGTTCAACTCAAATAGTATATTCATGGTGGATGTTTTAGAGACATTTGCAATTCTAGGTGCCATGTCCGTGGTCCAATGAAAAGGAAGTTTATGGGTGTTTTTGGAGCAATCATGTATTGATTAAATATCCTTCTCCACCACTTGTTCACGCGGGGGTTAGGAATAATTAGTGTATAGATTCCATCTGAATGAGAGGTGGAGAAGGTAGGTATCCTAGGACCAAAATAATTCTTAAACTGAAAGTGATAACCTTTTGTAGTCTACGAAAAATCTCAATAGTAGGTTTTGAGGTTTCAAATTTTGAAAATTAATAATTAGTATTGGCCGAATTTTTTTTTTAGCAATTAGATTTTGGACTTCCAAAACTTTCTATAAGTTGGATACAGGTGGAATTTAATTTCAGAGAAACTGGTTTTCTGAGACCAAATTTTCCGGATTCTAAGAAGTGTGAAAATTACAATAATTTTTAATTTTCGTATAACAAAAATTGAAAACTTTTGTTGCAAGTAAATCATAATTTCACAGTTATAGAAAATACACGTTTATTTATTTATACCAATATCTAAACTTTGTTCTTCAAAATACTCCATAATTAAGGCAGAATATAAAGTCTATTTTCACAATTTGGAATCTAAGGATCGACTCGTCCTTATTTCTTCTACTGCCATTACTTTTCATTGAAGTCCCACCTTATTTTGACTAGGAATAGTAAAAAAGTGGACCCCCTCAACTTATTTCAGTGGAAGTTTACGTGTTACGTTATTGACCTAACCTTGCAGTGTACGTTGTTGGCAATGTCGCAGTACTTGGACCTTGTTTGGTTGGGTTTTGAAAACCCGGTTTTGAGAACCAAGTTTTGTTTGGTTTCCCCACTCAAATCATAAAGTGGGTCCAAGGTCTTTCACTAAATTTTTTGAGCTTCTTTGTAGAAGACCAACTTTGAAACCTAGTTTTAAAAATGGTTCTCAAAACTAGGTTTGTTAAAACTAGGTTTGCAAAACCCAACCAAACAAGGTGTGAGGGACTGCTCCATTTGTTTCTCATTTGCTAAAATGAAAATGAGTTGATTTTATATGATTCTCATTTTAGCAAGGGAATTGATAATCGTGCTCCAAAAATTGATGCAAGCACTTTAAGCTGTAGTGATTTTCCAAAATCACTCTTTTGCAAGTTTCAATTTTACTTCAGGCGGTCCTAAAGTTTTTTACTCTCAATTTTACTTCAATCACTCCTAAAATTTTTTACTCTTCTCCTCTGCCTCCTCTATTATCGGAAGAAGAAGAAATGGACACACATCCAAACCCTAACCTGTAACAAAAACTCTATTGTGAATTAGGTGTTGTAGATCTAAGATTCAAGCTCCGGAAGGTAGTTTTTTAGTTTTTTTCTTATGATTTTTTGGGATTAACTTATAATTGGGTGGGTTTTGTGTATTTTAAGATGGACTTGGTTCGGCTACAAATTTCTGCCATCATCGCTTCACATATTCAGATGAGAGGTGAACCAAACAGGGGAAAAAACACCGATGCGCTTGAATACATCATCACCACTACCACTATAGGCATAAATGTTGAAAATTTTCGGATCTAAAAGCTGGTTCAAGCTCGTGATTATTTTTATTTCTTTTTTGAGTAGATTCTCCACGTCGAAATTTACCTTGGTATTCTGATATAAGCTAGGTTTCCTTGTTCTAGCTATAATTATTTTAAGGATTTGGTTCAATATTTTGTTTGGTTTTTGTTTATTATTCTGTTTGGAGTGTTTCAGTAAATGGGGGGATAATTTGGGGGTAAAGTGCCTCCTAGTAATTTTATATTTCTAAAATGATAGTTTTGTAATTTCATTGTATTTTGAAGTGTCTGTATAAAAAAAGGGAGCCATGAAATCAGCTCTCTTTTAGCAAATGAGAAACAAGGCCTGACTGGTTTTCTCGTTTTTTTTTTAAAAATAATTTTTTCATGATTTATGACTTATGACAAGTCATTCTTGCCATATAAATCAGCCTAAAAAAATAGGAAAAAACCAAAATTTGTGGGAAAAGGGCCTGGATAGAAAAGCCTAGCCAAATGTCAATTTTCTATCAGTCGGAGTCTTCGCACTATTGTCCTCTGTAGGGGAGGTCAGCGCGAGACCCCCTGTTGACCAGAGTCAACGTTGATTAACCAACGAGATTATGACAAGTGTCATCTAGGTGGCGCCTTCCACGTGACACGGGCACCCTCCCGCCGAAGCATCGGGGGGCACCGGCGCCGGGACGGTGTCCGCTACGGGGGCTACTATACGGGACCTTCTTGCTTACAAGTCCCCCCCAATGGCTTCACTACATGCCCATCCGTATGGTACTGAAAGTGGCTATGGGTCATCCGCCAAGAGGAGAACAACCCATGGCTCAAGTGATTGGGCGCGCTCGTAACACGAGCAAGTACGCCGAAGGCCATCACTACTTAGCCTGTAATAATACCGCTATTTGCGGTCCAAAAGCGGGACCCCTGGCCCCTCGAGGCTTGGTCACGCAGACAAAAAGGCGACCAACGTGTCATGACCTTGTCCCACGGAATAAGGTAGATCTAGTGGCTTTGGTGGCTAAAGAACGAGAGGATCGCCACATGGGAATGGCTCACATCACAAGACGCCGCCACCAAGGCGGCAGTGACGCCACCCGCATCTGGCCGGTTGTACCGAAAGGACACGGTTATCATATTATAGATTGATGTACCGCACCTTATGATTGGTCCAAGGTGCCTATATATATGGGACATTCCTTTCATACCCAGGGTCGGTGAAATCTTGGCATAAGCATTTGTCATTCTAGAGAGAGAAAAGGGCAATCATAGAGTGAAGAACATTCCCTCGGATTCCAAAATCATCTCCTGATCACCAAGGGTTTCTCACCTGATTAGACCGAAAGCATTTTCATCGGGCCTTTTAGTTCTTTCAAGGCACACCGCTTCCTCGTTTGTTAGCACCACCCTTTCTAGACCACTCTATTCTTCTCTTTCTCGTATTTACCGTTAACTATCCATACCTCTCCAAACCATCACATTAGCAAGAATCACCACCTACATTCGTGCAACTCTCACGGGAGGTTGCTTAGTTGATGGTAAACACGAAGTGGTTCACAAACTTCAACCATGGCAAAGCACCAACGAATCAAAACAACCCCGTTTCTTGGCTACCCAATCGGGTAAGATGCTACATCTAGTCATGGAGTGGAATGAAGCGGGGAGCAAACCAAGGGGCACCAACATGGAAGTTATCCATGCCATGCAGTTGGAATCACACGCTATGCATAACCGCATATCAGCCTATTGGTCGCCATAGCAAGCCCTTACGGAGGTCACATCGGCCGCTTACCTGGGGCTCAACCGGCAAAAGGGCTTACCCCAGCGTATCCATGTCGGGGAGTCCACCCATTCGCGTTTCCAATGAAATGCACAGCTCATGGGACTCGGGATGGCACCTTTAGTCGGGCGCCCAGCGCCAAGCAACTTTTTGCGGCCGGTGATCCTTGTTCACCCCGCTTTGCCGTAGAAAATCCGCCCGCGCACCACGAGAACCGGTTACGTACATCAGAAGTAGCATTGGGGAGTGTCACGGGCACAAATGTGCCCATTGGTGGCAAGTAATTTATTGTTATTACGCCCGCTTTAGATATTATTTGGAGCTTAATACTTTCTTTTATCTATTTCGAGTTTGTTGAACTCGTGAATAATATTTGGAGGTAAAGCGCAAAATTATATTTAACTTTGGGTCGAAACAAAGCCGGTGCCGATCAAATTAATTGAGATTGGACCAAGTCTATAATGGATTGCAAAAGCAAAGCACTGAATCATATTCCTAGGTGTAAAATTGACAGCACATGGTGTGTGAATAAGTTATGCACGTGGGACCATGGCTTACTAAGTCACCAGCAACTAATTGGGTTTTTAAGATTCTAATACATGGGCTCCTTAATTACAATTCAAGAGGTTTTGTAGAGGCCTTTATCTTTGGCCTTATTATAAGGTCGGTGAAGTATTATAAAAAGGAGGAAAAAAGGGCTTTGGGGGATAATCCGGAGGTCATGGACAAAACAACAACAAAGAAGAAGTACGGATAAGAGTGAACCGCGTGCGGCAAGATAAGAGAGCAAAGACAACGCGGCAAAGATGTCGTTAGAGTTATGAGCAAAGCCGTCAACCTTGCGAAGTGCACATCCACGATGATTGGATAAATCTTTCGACTGGGGTAACGAGGAAACTTTCTCCGAGTAATGTAATTGTTTAATTTCTGGGGTTTTTATTCAACAAGAATTGTATGACTTTGGATGATTCATAATTTTTTATGAAAGAACATATTTTTCCTATCTATCTATTGTGTTTGTATTCCGGATATCAAGCACTGTCATACACTAGTTTTCACTGTTTCAGGATAGTCTCTGAGATAGGTTATACGACGTTAGACGGGTCGTGCCGCCCGTTAAGTCTGGTGAGACGACCGGCGCTATGTTGAGATAGCTTTTACGGTGTATGAATCCTGTGAATCCTCTTGACGATTGTTGATAGGGATTGCAAGCCCTAGCAATGATCCAATTTTTCTGTGTTGAATAATTACCCTAGACTTTATTCAATTATATTGCAAGGGGAAGGTGGAATCGGAACCCTAGTCCCTTCTCTCATTTGCTTTTAAACTTTAATCGCTTTCTAGTTAATTTTAGTTTAATAATTAGTTCAATCAAATCCAAACCAAATATCTCTTGTTCTCATAATTAAATTAGAAATTAATTGAGAGTACCGCAACTTAGCTTTTTACTCTCCGTGGACGATCTCGGACTTAACCACTGTTCTTCGGAATAATAGTTAATTCCCTGTTTTATAAATTTTATTTTTGGTACAAAAACGACATACCAAATTACATTGGTGGCCCGTATCAGGGAGCATGCCGTGCCACAGGCGGTGACCCTAGCAGAAGTACAAGCCCTCTTGCAAAGAGAGAAAACCAAAGCAATTCTTCCCTCCCTCCCTAGCCCAGACATTCAGCCACCGTACCCCATGGCTATTTTCCAAATGCCATATCCCGAGGGATACATACCACCGAAGTTCATGAAGTTTGACGGAAAAGAGGGTAATGCACAGGAACATGTCGTGCGATTCATCGAGACCCTAGGAGCATTTTCTGGAGACACAAACCTCAGGTTGAGAGAGTTCTCCAAGTCTCTAACCAACAGAGCTTATACATGGTACGTCAACCTCGCGCCCTACTCGGTGTCGTCCTGGGAAGACATGGTTAGTCGCTTCTATGCAAAATTCTTCCAGACACGCGAGAAGATCACCAGTCTGTCCTTGGTGAAGGAAACTCAAGGCCCCAGTGAGGACATTATCGACTACATCAAGCGGTTTCGTGACCGCCAAATGATTGCCTTGAACCAAAGGGGCGAGGAGTATTTGGTGGAAATATGCACTTCCTGCTCTGCTTGCGATTATCGACCATTCTTGGTTAATGTCAAGATCCGACACGCTCGCGTCCTCTACCAGGCAAAGATATAAGTTGCGCCACACCGCATGCCCATCCGCTACGATACCGAAGCAAAGAAAGTCCTATTCCGCTGCCGCAGGCCGCGACTTCCGCTTCCTCCTTCGCAAAGTCGCAGGGGGACGAGGCAGCCGGGGACATGCTAGCGGGCGCGGGCGGATGGGGCGGAAGCGAGAGCGGCCGTGGTGATTGAAGAAGCAAAAACGCATAAAGAAAGCTTCCGTGAGCCCGGATTACCCTTGGAGCATGGAGGAAGTCAAAGCATTGGTGAAAGAGTGGATAGCAGATGGTGGCCTTACGCTGCCTGATATTGAGGTCGCGCCATCGCGCGCAGACAGAGAAAGCCCTAACTATTGCATGTTTCATGCATTACACCAGCACCCCACCGCATTGCCGGATCAAAAGAATTTTCAAGAAGAAAATGGACAACAACGAAGTTGCGGATTACCACGAAGGCACTGGATGTGCGACGCGCACTCTACCCGACCCGCGGGGCGGCCAACATGGCCGAATGTTTGAGTTCATAATGAGACATTGAAGAAAGAGGATTATGGTACGAAGTAATGCGATTACAACTGCGATTATGAGCATAGTCAGGGGTTTGACCATGAAGAAGCTTACATGACGTCGTTTTACGATGAGCTTGATGAGATCGCTGGGGACGACACTCCAGCAGTGTCCCTTCTGGATCCGGAGAGCGGGGTTAAGATTTTGCAAAATAGCACGAAGTTCAAGCACTTTTACGATGGAATGGGTTCACACCCAATGCGAGGTTTCGATGATGGCCGAAGGCTATCATGGCCATCGCCTTGAGGGTCATGAGGGCTTGGCGCTGGCGCATGGGGGTCCCTCCCCTAGGACGATCAAAACGCAATCAAAAGCCAGATTACGTTCTCGAGGCGATAGGAAGGTCCCCGCACCCGCTGTGAAAGCCGTTGTATGTCACTGCGCGTGTCAACGACGTGGAGCTAAAACGAGCCTTCATGGATGGCGGGGCTTCCATTAACATCATGCCCATGTCAACGCTGCTAAAGGTGGGAATTCCAGAGGAGCGGATAGTGAAGTCCCTAATAGGGATAAATGAGGTTCCAAGGGGACAAGAAGGAATCAGCGGGGTATGTGATTGTCGACCTCGCGATTGGGCCCATCCGTCATCGCCACCAAATTCCACATTATTGATGCTCGGGGCGAATTACCACATCATCATCTTGAAGCGCAGATTGGATGCATAAACTTTGCGATCATTCCGTCCGGCTATCATCAATGCCCGAAAAGCGTCCGGGCTAGTAAGAAAGTCACGCGATGCTTGAAAGATCGAAAAGGCCGTTTGAAGTGAGTGAAGCGCACTTATCAGACTCGGTGTACTTCACCGAAATGGAGGAAAAAGCCGAGTCTTTGTAGTGGCGAGTCATCCGGTGTAAAAGCGCCCAAATGGGAAGACATTAAGGATGAGGGGAGAGATCTCCACCTGGGCAGCAGAGAGCCATCTCGGTGTGTGGAGTCCAAGAAGATTACCAAGGTCAAAGAAGGTGGGAAGACAAGAATACTTTGCTTTATGACGGGGCGGGGGCGGGCGCCTCCCAATCTGCCTCCCGACCCTTGGTGCACTGAGGCAATGGGAGCCGAGACGAGATGAGATGGTCAAGCGAACCCGGCTAGAATGCATGTACGGGGGCCGGACCCGAAACCACCGAGGTATTAGAAGAAGTTGACCTCCTCGAGTAGGTGATGGTACCCGCCCCTCGTCTTCGCGGAGCCGCCGGGCGCACATGTCGGATGAAAAAGCAACTCATTCGGGCCATATTGCGACGATACAAAATGGTATTCATTGGCATACGTAGGGAGATGCCCGCTGATACATCAATTGGTGGCACACCATCCTAACATCTCTTTTCACTCCCCGCCGGTCAAGGTGGCCGCAGCACGTAACTCAAGAAGCATCAAAGGAAGAAGTCGAAGTTGAAAAGGCCGGATTCATTCAGCCTATACAATACCCTCTCTCGCTTGCCAACATTGTGCCCGATGAAAAAAGAAGAACGGGCAAATACGGCGTATGTGTTGATTTTTCGCGACCTCAACAAAGCCCCGCCCGAAAGATGAGTTCCCATTGCCGCACATCGACACGCTGGTAGACTCCACCTCGGGGCACCAGCTGTTCTCATTCATGGATGGATTTAGCGGGTACAATCAGATCAAGATGGGGGCTGAGGATGCAGAAAAGACCGCATTC
This sequence comes from Vaccinium macrocarpon, assembly GCA_022606695.1. NCBI lineage: Eukaryota > Viridiplantae > Streptophyta > Magnoliopsida > Ericales > Ericaceae > Vaccinium > Vaccinium macrocarpon. Next base: position 3,286,678 of record CM040172.1, on the reverse strand, counting down.
CGGACGCCGCTAGGTAACTTCTATTACACTGTCATGCCTTTTGGCTTGAAAAATGCTGGCGCGACGTACCAACGCTCGATGACGACAATCTTTCACGATATGCTGCATCACATTGTCGAGGATTACATCGATGACACGGTGCGTTAAGTCGAAAAGAGAAGCTTGACCATTTGAAGCACTTAGAGGCGGTGTTAGAGGTGCGAGAAAATTCAAGATGAGGATGAACCCACTCAAGTCTTGCGTCGGGTCGTCGGGGAAAATTCTTGGGGTTCTTGGTCCATAGACATGGAATAGAAGCAGATGACGCCAAGATAAAGTCTATCAAGGAAATGCCCCCTCCGCACTCCCAGCGGACACTCAAGAAGTTTTTGGGACGGGTATCGTATTTGCGCAGGTTCATTCCAGCTCTTGCGGAGATCTCGGCACCCTTCAGCGACTTGCTAAAAGGGAAGGCAAAGTTTGAATGGCGTGCGGAGCACCAGTGCGCATTTGAAAGAATCAAGGCCGTGCTGACCTCGCCGCAGACCATGACTGCACCCCAAAAGGGCAAACCCCTAACTCTCTACCTGACGTCCACCCCGAGATCCATTTCCAGCCTTACTTGGTCTGAGAAGTCAATGGCGGAAAGGCGGTGTACTACATTAGCAAGTAAAAGTGCAAGGAGCGGAGGAGCGGTACACGCCGGTGGAGCGACATTGCCTGGCGCTAGTGTTCCGCGGAAAGCAGTTGCTCCATTACTTCCTCAGCATTTAAGATAAACCTTGTGACAAAGGTGATCCAATTACCTTACTTACTTTCTCGAACCGGACTCTTTCAGGGAGAGTGGCCCGTTGGCTCTTAGCCCTGGCAGAGTTTGAGATATCGTGCGTCGCTCCCAAGGCAATTAAGTCTCAACTTTGCGGTCTACTTGCACAATTTCGGCGGGCAATCGCGAGCGGTCGAAGAGAGCTCGAGGCGATGGTTTTGAAGCGTGCAAATGCCCACGTCCCATCACATGGGCGTTAAACCCCGGCCGGGGCGCGGGAGGTAAACGGCGGTGGTCTTTGGGATAGTTACGACCCGATTACCCGGCCAGCGTGAAAACTTAAGCGTACAAATTAGCTTTCCCAAAGTTCAAACAGCGAGAATAATGAGGCCTTAATCACAGGACTCGGCAGCCATTGCTAAAGGCATAAAATCCTCAAAAATTGTGGGGATTCAAAACTTGTAATTACGCGGTAGACCGACGGCACCTTCAAGGCTGAAAAGAGTCGTAATTCTCGCCTCGTAGATGTGGCTACGCTCAAAAGTCGATGCAACGTTGGCTAAGGTGGAAATGGTTCGTAAGCCCCATCGCATAAATGATTTCCCGATGCCTTTGCCACTGGGTCAAGGTCGACTCCAACGGCAGCATAGCCATCGAGATTGTCGTTGAGGACGTATTCCTCCGCCGGCGAAAGTAACAAAGAACAAGCCGCAAAAAGCGCGTGAAAAGATAGTGTGCCAATCAAGTAAATGTGGTAGTGGGACTTTCCTGACAGAATCTGGCACAATTCACCATGATCGGAAGAAGTTATACTACCGCTGCCCCTGGGTGGCTCAAGGCCGGATCGAGGAAAACCAAGAGCAAAGTTGTGTCGATCCATGACGCAACTTGTGGGAGCAGGGCCGATGCCCTCTCAGAATGGGCGGTTCTTATGACGTGTGATATTATTGGCCTAGCATGAAGAATGACTCCGCGGTGACAAGGAATCGTGAAAGCGTCCCAGAGCCACGCCAGATCAAGAATGTCCGCTTTCTCAAGAGAAAGCAGATTGAGGCGTAAATACATTGATTACATCAATGAGGGCGCCTACCCGCGGAAAGGGAATATAGGAGGCGATTAAAATGTCCGCTGCACCCGCTCTTTGTAAAAGGATGGAAGCTCTACGTAAGAGCCCCTCCGATGGCATCCTCTACGCATGCCTTTCCAATGAAGAAGCGTAAGAGGTGCTCGCATAAGGCTCACGAAGCTTGAGCATCGGGCGGGACGACGAAATTATATGAGCACATCATCCACTTAGGATACTACTAGCCGCAATCGGAGTCCGACGCTAAAGCTCATGTGCGCCGCTGTCACGCATGCCAAAATTTGGAAATTTGGTCCATGCGCCCATTTGAAGACCGCCGATTCGCCGCGACCCTATCCCTTCCATACTTGGGCAATGGATCTCGCTGGCCTATTTCCCTTTTCAGCGTAAGCACCCGTGGATTTTAAAACTGCGAACGGAGGGAGGTCGAGACTAAATGGGTGGGAGGCCATTCCCCCCCAGAATGCGACGAGCGCCAAGTAAGAGCTCAATTCATCAAAGAAACATCATCCGGCAGATTTGGCATACCAAAGGTCATCCCGGGTTCGACACCGGACCCCCGTTTGTTAACGAGGGGTGGGGTACATTGCTCGATCCTACTCCATAGAGCAATCTCGACCCCCCATATTATCCAATAAGGGAATGGCCGGAGGCCACGAACAAGTCAATCGGCACGATGCGCGTGAAAGCAAGTTCTTTGGATGAGAGGGACATGGTCGGACCATGCAGTCATCGGCGCTCACGGGCCTACCGCCGCGGCCAAAGAAAGGCCAATGCTTAACTAGTCCCTTCAATTTGGTCTATGGCGGGAGAGCGGTACTCCCGGTCGAGCTAAGTGTTCCCCTTCCCAAGGCTACCGGCCCTCGGTCTCAAGCCACCGCCGCTGAACGGGCAGCCTTGCAAACACAGAAGCACTTGAAGAGAGGCTTCGAGCTCACTGCGGATCATCAAGCCAAGTATTGGGAATCGAATCAAGGTTCTACAACAAGAGCGTGGTACAGCGGGAGTTCAAAGTTGGGGACACAGTGCGAAAATCTACAACGGATGTAATGAGGAATGTTAAGCTCCCCAAATTCACTCCGAGATGGGAAGGTCCATACCATGTCATCCACGCAGGGACAAGTGGGCATTACAGGCTATCCAGGGTCTCTGATGGGTTCCTAACGGGGCCCATTAACATTAAGTTCATGAAAAAGTACTATCCCTAAGTTATTCATGTTTGATCTTTGTCGCCCTTTTATACTGTAAACACTGTTTCATTGTAATGCGAAGTTAATGAAATACTTGTTCAATTAAATAACCTTCGGAAATCGGTTCTATGTGGTGACCGATATAAGTGATAATCTTGATGTAAATGCCAAGGAACATGCATGAAAAGAATTGTGCAAGAGCTGAATCAATACCAAAACATAAGTTTATTCAAATTGTGGTCAAGTCTACTACAAAGAAAGAAAAAAAAAAAGAAAAGAAAAGAAAAGAAATACAGCAAAATCATGGTAAAGGCTCAGGAAACAGGCCCTTAGTCACAGGGTCGTCCCTCTCAAAGATGTCACCGCCAGCAGCTTCATATTCTTCCTTCTCGCGAAGAAGGACCTCAAGTTCGGCTTGACGATCTCGCAGTTCCGCCTGCCCCTGCGCAAGCATCGCCCGCGCCATATCTATCTTCTCCTGCGCTCGGTTGATCTCTCTTTTCTTTGCTTCTACCCGAAGGGGGAACTTGAAGGCTCGGCGAGAATTGTACATACGTTCCAAATGGGCTATAAGCCAGCCGACCTCCAGACCTCCCAAATCCTGGAGATCAAGGAGGGTTCCCTTCGAATCCTGCAGGGACAACTCACCAAATTTCTTCAGAGGGGATGTCCCAGAGAATCGATGATCTCTCCCGAGGCGGTCCCCATGACATTCCCCCAGGGGCACTCCTTGCCGGACGTTATAAAAATCTCCCGGGATGAGTCCATGGGGAAAGGCGGAGTCTCCGGTGTAGGGAGATTATTCGCGCAATACGGAAAGACAAGAAAAGGTTTCATGAACTTCGAGGCGGGGATGGTACCTCCCGCATGTGATGAGAGTGCATTTATGTCGAAGGGGCCCGATGCTTTGCTATTTGTTGTTGTTCTGCGGTTGCGGCGGACCTGCTCGCAGAGCTTTCCTCATCCAGTGAATGGGTTCTTCTTTGCTAATTGCGGCGACGTTGACCCAACATCCCCCTGCAGGATCACTTTCGACTCGGCCAGCTATCATCCTTCGCATATGCGGGCCTGCCGGAATAACGGGAAGTCGCCGAAATGTAGCTCTCTCCCGTGAGCCCAGGTGACCTGATGTTTGTGCTTGGTGAAACGCTTCCTGCGCAGCCCTGATACTCCCCAGAGGATCCACAGCAGATTCCAACTCTGCAAAGTTATCTTTGAACAATTCATGAATTATAGGATCAGCGAAGTCGAACAAACTCCTATACTATGGATGGTGCAGCGGCCGGAGCTTGGCCCCACATGAATATCATCCCCAATATTACGAAATGTCTTTGGAAGAGTCATGGTGATTACCTTTCTCCGCTGATAATGAGTGTTGACGGTGAACCAGAGGCTGAGAGTCTTCCTCATTGTCGCTTTCAGAATAGGGCCGCATAAGTTCCTGCTCAAAACCTTGGCCGAAACCTTTGGAGGAGTCCTCCGAGCTCTCCTCCCTCTGTGGCTCTTTTCCAGGGCGCCCCCTAGAACGCACTTCCCCTGCCTCAGCAACGCCCGCGGCATGCGGACCCAACAAATCAGCAATAGGGGGACTCACCCGTTCCCCAGACTCAATCATCCAGCGAGAAGCCTTGCCTCTGCGCCTCGCGTGGATGCAACCGCCGGCAAGCGACAATGCGGTATGAATTGGCGGAGGTGGGGTGGGGAACTCGCTTCACGGGCGCCGCTTACTTCTGCAAATATGATCACATTGGGAGGTTGTCACCATTCTTTATCCTTATCAACCGGGTCACGGCGGGGGTAGGGTCCCCGCTGGGCGCGGGCTACTTGGCCAAAGGCCCCTAGGCGAAATGCCGCCCGAGTTGCATGGTCCAGGTGTCGAGTCCCCGTCCCGCCTCACTGGCTCCCTGAGAGAGCTAATGACGCTCCACCGTTGACCACTAAAAGATTAGCAATGGCAAATGAATCAGTAAATATAAAGACAGGCAAAGATATGAGCAAAAATAGATATGATAATAAGTCGCATACTGTAATTCTATACACGCTGTGAGCGAGGCTGCACCTCCTCAACCTCCCCTTCACCCCCCTCGGGGTGGGCCCCTCGGATCTAGTAATCAGCCAATGTCGCTACCGTATCACTACCGCTGGCCTCGAAAGAGATGCCGAGATGCTCCTCTCGCCGCTCAAATGACTTCAAAACACGCCGCTACCATTCTACGTGTTGTGGCTTTGGGAGAATGTAAGGTGGAGTCCGCTTTGAAGATGACGCTGGCCGGGCCTTAATCAAGGCTACTTTGCAACAAATGCGTAGGAAAGAGTCCGTGTTCCCGCCAATGAAGGCGGTAAATTGTGCCGGAACCAAGGGAGGCCCAGAGACTTCGAAAACGCCAGAGGTCAATTCTGCCAAGATAACATCTCAAGAAGAATGCAGAAATCCCATTGTAGGCCTCTGAATTCTAGGGGTTCAAAGCCCCGCCAGGGCACCACCGTGATCGTAGCCCAACCGGGCGCTACTACTCGCGGGTTCAGAAACCAATCGGCTCTCCCCATTTCTCACACCAATCATGGGCGTGGACGCCGCTGCTCATACAAAGATACCCCGGCGAGAAGATTCCGCTTTGGCGAAGATCAAGACGTAGAGAAATCCACCGGAATGTCCGACATAATCAAACACCATCCAAAGTCTGGCAGATATGGGCGCTGATGTTGACGCCATCGCCCAAGTACTCGCCCCAGCTTGGTCGCGGGGAGGTGTTGTTCCAACGAAGAATGATCGCCACAGAGGCCCTTTTGAATAGTGAATCGCAGACGCCCATCATCCTTTTCACCCGACGCACCCTCGCCGTTTCCGTGAATCGGCATGCATTGTCGCGGCCGAACTTCCTCGCCAGGGGCCATTAATCGAAAATGTTCATACACCAAGGCTGCAAGAACCGGGTTTGAACCATGGAAAGATATCATATCGCCGATCAACGCTTCAAAATCCGCGAAATGCGGTCCAAATTACCGAAAAGAGGTGCCTAAGAAACAAAGGACCCAAGCGGAGTCTCACATGCTCTCGAGCCATGCGCACCGCAAGGTGGAAGGTGAAATCACTAGGTGCGTCGATGGGAAAGTCTGGCAGTATGAAGAATGAGAGGAAAAATGCGATGAAAGAAAAAATACGCATCACCTTTTGTACTGCCCCCTCGATGGCACTGACGCCGCACGGCGCTGGCCGGAGATCCTCAAGAAATGGCGAATCCAAGACCCCCAAGAAGTCTTCTTCGGGCACCACACTCCGCTGGCCCCATTTCTTTCCCACCGAGAACCCCCTCATGGCCTCGCAGCCTTTATAGGCCAATCTCAGACGGGCCACCGCCTCCCTCGTCCGCACGCTCGCCATGTAGGCTCAAGCCCCCGTCGCCCGCAGGTAGAGGTGGTGGAGTGCACCGCGTCTTGGAGGGTGGGCCCAAACTCACCCCATAGGAACACAAAGGTGTGAGTGTCGCTGCTCCACCTCGACATTAAAAACTCGAGGTTTTCATTCCTCCGACTTCTGTAGTAAGGACCCTGAGATCTTGGATAGGCTCCGTAAGGTGAGTATGCTCTTAGACCGCTTGTATGAGCCCGGGCCCTCGAAAATTCGCGGACTCCATTCACTCAAAATGCCAGAGGGCCGAGAGGGCGGAGTAACGTAACAAATGGAGTAGTTGGGGAACTTCTCTCCAAATAAGACTAAGAACCGACGAGGGTGGTACTTCATGTCTCCATCCTCTACGGCAAGGCTCTCCGATGAATGCATGAGCTGCGGTTCAACTCGCTCTAACGGGTTTAAGAGACTCTACCTTTCTCGCCGTAAGGGGTCACCTTGCCGCGGAAAGTAAGGGCCCCCACGCCACCGACGGCCAAGGAACTGGACCTCCTGAATCAGAGGCTTCCCACCAACTACTTGTTCACCACGAAGTCATTCTAACACAAGCAGCGTGTAGCCCGGTATATAAGGAGTTGAGTTGCAGAATGGCCCAAGGGGCTCGTTTCGGGAGGAAGAAGAAGAAGAAGGCAAGTAACGAGAGGGAAGTAGTAAAAATTTTAGAGAGAGAGGCTTTTGGAAGAACGCTTTGGAAAACGAAAGCGAGACAAAGTGAGTAGCGGTGGTGAGATATTTATGCGAGGGATGGGCCCCCAAACGTCGGAATCAAGCCGCCGTGGTCCACTGGAAACGCCGCCATAATGATGACCTCGATGGCGGAAACGGCGCTGTAAACGGTCGCGGCGGTTCGGCCGAAAGGTTGTCGAGAAAAAAGCGAGCCGGTCGGCGGCGACAGCGTGGGAAGCCAGCGTGAGAGTCCGCGCCCGCGCTTGCCGGTACGTGGCCCACCTGCAGCGGCGTGGGGGCGTATGGGGAGGTCGGTAGCGAGACCTGTTGACGAGTTAGCGTTGGCCAACCAGCGAGGATTATGACAAAATTATTAAATCTAGGTGGCGGCGTCTTCCCGCGTGACCGCGTGGCACCTGCGGAAGCAGCCGAGCAGCGCTGAGGAGACGGGTGTCGTAGCGGGGGCTCTACTATAAGCGGGACTCCCTCTTGCTTACAGTCCCCGATGGCTGGCCTGCTTACATGCCCGTCAGGCGGTGTACTCGAAGTATGGGTCATCAGAAGAGGAGAACAACCCATGGCTCAAAGTGATTTACGCGCTCGAACATGAGCAAGTACGCTGAAAGGCCATCACTACTTAGCCTGTAATAATACCGCCATGTCTAAAGGCGTGACCCCTGGGCCCCGAGGCTTTGGCTGCAGTATAGGCGCCAATCAATGTGTCACGCACCTTTGTCCTTTACGGGGAATAAGTGGGAGATCTAGTGGGCTTGTGGCTAAAGAACGGAGAGGATCGCCACAATGCTTCATGCCGCCAATCAAGGCACGCCAGCGGCATGGTGGACGTCACCCGCATCTGGCCACTGTTGTACGGAAAGGACACGGTTATCATATTATAGGATTATAAATACGACACCATGATGATTGGTCCAAGTGCCTATATATATGGGACATTCCCTTTCATACCCAGAGGGCGGTGAAATCTTGGCATAAGCATTTGTCATTCTAGAGAGAGAAAAGGGCAATCATAGAGTGAAGAACATTCCCTCTGATTCCAGCCTCATCTCCTAGATCACCAAGGGTTTTCTCACGAATTAGACTGAAAGCATTTTCACTGCCTTAGTTCTTTCTGTGCACACCTGCTCTGTTCTTCACCCTTTCTCTAGACCACTCTATTCTTCTCTTTCTGTGTATTTACTGTTAACTATCCATACCTCTCCAGCTCATCACATTAGCAAGAATCACCACCTACATCCTCAAATTTTGTTAATGCATGTCGATAGCACGTTGAGTGACAGTAGATTATGTTAATCAAGTTTGAGTAGTTTAGTTAAGCAATAAAGGATAAATCTAACTCTCCTCTAACTTCGATTGAGGATGTGAGGGGATTGACTTGGGTATGAATTCCACCACGATTTCCTGTTAGTTTCGAGTTGAAACCCTTTATAAAAAAGATTAAAAGAAAGAGAGAGAATTTCCCCGTTATCTGCAATACTCTTTTTTCTTTATGTTCATTTATTTTAAAATTATCAAATTACTCTTTATGTGAAAAAAGTTATTCAAGAGGTATTGCATCGTAGGAGTAAGAGCATTCCCAATGGGATAATCAAAACATCTAAATAATCAAAGTTAGTAATGTTTGTCTAAAAATTGGCTCATATTGACATAATCAAAGTTAGCAACCTTTTAGTCAATAATCAAATTTTGGCATTTAGATAATCAAAAGTAACAACATTTTCTCAATATCCAAAACTCAATAACCAAATTTTGGGGACCAGACCCTATTTATAAGTCTTTTTTGATAGGATTGATTCTAAAACAACACCATTCTCTCTCTATTTTTCAAATACCTACTTCAAAACTCAATTTTTTACACTTTTCCTAAAAAAATTGAAATTATCAATAACAATATATATATTTTTAAAATATGTACAAGATTGGTCTCATTTTAAAGGTATCGTGAATATCTTTTAAATGGTACTAATATTATAAAAAGTATATGAACAAATTTAAAGTTGTGTCTATTTTATGAATAAAAAGTATATGAACAAATTTCCTTCCCACATATTAACCCCTCCAGCTTTGCTTTTAGGCCTTTCTTTTTTTTGCGTAAAAGTGGTTTATGATTTTTTGGTTTTTTAGTTTCGTCTTTATTCAAAAAAAATTTGGCATTTGGTAGTTTCCCCTCAAGATTTTGTGGTTTCTGGATTCCTCTCGACGAGACGAATCTAACGAGTATAAAATTATGGTCAAAACTCAATTTTTTTTGAATAAAGCCAAAATAAGTGGATTATTAGCGAATAACCCAAGTATTTCGACTTCATTCAAAAAAATATTTGGTTTGACCATAAATTTATACTCGTTAGATTCGTCTCGCCGAGAGGAATCTAGAAACCATAAAATCTTAACGCGAAACTAACAAATGCAAAAAAAAAATTTAATAAAGACGAAACCAAAAAACCATAAACCACTTTTAGGCTTAGTTTTTCATTTGCTAAAATGAAAATCTCATAAAATCAAATGGTTGATTTTAACAAATGAAGTGGAAAAGTGATTTTATCTCCAATGAATCAATTACTGTATGTCCAAATTCATGGGAGATAAAATCATCTCCCCACTTAATTTGGTAAAATCAACTTCATTTTATCACCTCCACCTCATTTTATCTTTTGACAAACTAAGATTGTGTTTTGTTTGGGTTTTGAGTTTTGTAATGATTAGAGGGAGAAATAGGGGTAATAATTAAAAAATAGGTATTAATAATTGGAGAGAGATAGAGAGAAAATTAAAAATAATATTTAAAAATAAAAATAAAAATTAAATAAAAATTGAAAAAATCGGTTTTTAAAAACTAAATCAAACAAGACCTAAGTCTTAGTACTTTTTGATTTTTGTACTCTCTCGTTCATCATTCATGTTCCCCATTTCTCGTCACTTATTAAATCCTCTGTCCGATCCTTTTGTCTTCTCCCACAAAAGTTCTTTCCTTGCTGGCTAGGTGCTGATAAAGCTCCACATCAAAATTCTTTTCTTACCATGCTGGTTTGCGTTGATGCCCTTGCTTTTCTTCCTTTTTTTCCCTTCTTTTTGTGGGTGGTGAAATTGTACGGCATAAAACTAGGAAATTGGAGCCCCACACACACACACACACACACACACACACACATATATAGTATGCATATGTATATATGTTTCTTGTGTGGTTGTGGGTGTAAATGAGCAAATTTCTGAGTGTAGTTTTTCAGGTTGATAAAAACACATCTGAGGTGAAACTACTGAATTGGGTTTTTAAAATTTTTGGGGGATATTGAATTATGGGAAGTACTAATAAGAAGAAGGGAGAATCAAGGAGTGGACAAGGTTTGATTGACTTGGTGTTCTCTTGGTCTCTTGCTGATGTTCGCAACAGAGATCTTTACAAGGACAAGGTTTGCAATACGAATTCTCCTTCTTTCTTTAGTCTTTAACTTGTTAATGTACTCAACCCGGTTATGGATACCGATCTCGTGAAAGTGTATAAAACACGAAAGGAAAAAATGAAACTGAACATGAAAAGGCATCCAATGGATGAAATTCGAATTTCACGTGAACGATTCGAACCATTTATTAATTTAAAATATTTGTTTGAGTGACTTGGTGAAAAATCAAGTCAATGGTACCAAATTTTCATTTTGTATACATCATTCTGAATTCTTGAAAAAAAGAATTGGTATGAGATCAAGTATTTATATTTATTTGATTGAGCTAATTTTTTTCAAGTCAATTGAAAAAAATACTTTTAAAGTAATGAGCAACTCGAATAATTTGCGTTAGACCCGAAAGCCCCCCAAAAAAGTAAAATAAAAATCCCCCGTTCCTTTTCCCCTTTTTTCAGTCCACTTCCACACAGAGAGAGATAGAGAGAGAGAAAAGAAGAAGAAGAAGAAGATTGACGAATGAACTCCACCACCACTGCCGCCGTCCACACCGATGAGGACGCCTCCACCTCCGGCGAAAAAGAGCAGCGTGAGAGAGAGACCTTCGAACGTCGTCGTCGCAATTCGAAGCTGGTCCACTCGATTTGAAGCTGTTCCTCTCTCACCGGAGGTGAAGGCAGTGTGATCGGCGACGGCAGAGGTGGTGGTGCGGATCGTGGTCGCCTGGGTGGATCGTTGCCGCTCTCTAACGCTTTTTGAGTTCTCTCACACTGCTCTCTTTCGCCGGAGATGGAGGCGTCCTCATCTGTGTGGGCGGCGGTGGTAGAGTTCTCGATCTTCTTCTCTCTCGTTTCCTCTCTGTGAAAGTTGACTGATTGGACTGACAAAAGGGGAACAGGGGATTTAGGCCTTGTTTGGTTTGGGTTCTTAAGAACCGGTTCTCTAAATCATTATTCAATTATTACTCTTATTTTTAAATATTATTCTTATTTTTCTCTCTACCTCTCTCTAATCATTAATACCTATTTTTTAATTATTACCTATATTTCTCCCTCTAATCATTACAAAAACCAAAACTCAAAACCAAACCAAACACAACCTTAATTTTTTTTGGGCCGGGCCCAAAACAGGGTCGTTTGGGGGTGGTTGTGGATTTCTGTTATCGGTTTAAAAAAAGGATCTTTTCTTTATCTGGTCATTAGAGCGAACGGTAAAATATAAAATAATTATAATTCTTACATAAAAGGGTTTTGAATTTTTGAATTCTTACATGTAAGAATTCAGATTCTATACGTTTTATTTATACATTTTATTGTAGATTAATCCTCAGAAAAAAAAATGAACCTTTCTACCTACACCGACAGCGTCTCCAACACCGTTGTGGGTCCCAATCGATTGATCTGAACTGTTCATCTTTCTCAAAATCAAATTCCGAGTGGTCTATGCGGGAATTGAGGCAATCGGATGGCTGTATGATTGGGGTGATTTTGGATTGAGTTCATATAGCCGTCCGATTGTCTCGATTCTCGCGAGAGCCATTCAGAATTTGATTTTGAGAAGGGTGAACGGCTTGGATCGATCAATTGGAACTCACAACGGCGCCGTCGGTGCATTCCCGTCGGTGCTGTAAGGAATTACTGGAAAAAACATATGTTGTTCAAAAAAAAAAGTTTAGAAAAAAATATGGGGAGAGTAAATTAGAGAAATTTATGGGCAAGTGGTGGAGAGTTACAAGAAGTGTGGGAGAAAAGATAGGATTATTTAAATTAAAGCACAAAATAAGTTCATCTCTATATCTATATTCAAATTATAAATTTATTTTTGTTAAAAAAATTAATAAAAATTTATTAATAAAACCAATAAATAAAATCGGGTGTTTACAAAAAAAGTTACTCTACGAATTTTGTTTTTATAAACATTACGAGATGCACCGAAATATTATCAATCATAAAAGTAATGTTAAGGAACATATTGCTCAAAAGTTATGAGTTTTTTGTATACAAGTTACAAGACATTAAAAAATATTACGATTTTCATGAGATGACACATTTTGGATTATACAATAAGTGCAAATAAGTCAGATAAGTACACATGTTTAATGAAGGTGTATTATAGCTATTCCCTTCTCTTTATTTATGTTTCAAACCTCAGATTCTTAGAACCACAGGATCATGTGAGATTTTTATTCGACTCACAATATGAAGATATATTTCACTCATAATCTTTATACAAGATCACATGTATATTTATAGGAATAACAAGATGTAAGAGTATATCCAATGGACACTATAAACTCATTCATTAGGAGGTTGGTTAAAAATTTAGTTAGTGAATGCACAGAAATTAACTCCAGTGAACTAGATAAATTAACCCATTACCCTATCCCTATCTCATCAGCTGTTGGTATTTGGAAGAAAAGCAAGCTTGGGCTGTTGCTAAATTGAACCATCAACAGAGATAGAGTACGTTCACAAATTCTATTATTTACTCCCGGATCAGTCTTGTCTCAGCCGAGATGCCAATTTTTGCCGATTCGTATCATCTTGGAACAGCCCCATTGGGCTCAGATGATGGTCATGCCCATCTTGTCGAGAAATGGGTTTTACTTCGCTTGATGGTTGCATATTGGGCCTTTGGACCAAGCCAACCTTGACCCATATGAGCGTTATATTTTGGCCCACTATAGAAAGGAAATAGAGAAAGTCTACAATACACACCGCATAAAGGTGAGTACTATATGTACCTAATGTGTGGTGGTCAAAACTGTGCCGCATCTTAAAGATTCATAATATTTTTGTGCGTGTTGTAACTTTATATGTTAAATATTTGTAAGTTTTTAAATATGATAAGTACATAATATTTCCATTGGGAATCATAATAACATTTGCTTCTCGTATAACTTCTCAGCAATAAAATTCATAACATTTTCACTCAAAATTATAACATTTTGGTGCGTGTCATAACTTTTATAGTAAAAACTCGCAACATTTTGAAGATACATATGGTATATATTGTAGCATTTCACTGTGACATAACTCCATAATTAGTGCTAAATAAAAACAAGTTTATTTTTTCAACATTATTTATGGCTTTTACGCAAACACTGTAAATCCGTAACAATGAAAGCATTTCGGCCAAATTACGATGGAATTGCTACGTGACCCAATACGTACATTTGAAACATAATGAAATCCCTATGACAGTATTACAAAGGAACATAATGGAAAATAGTGAGACTCACTATACGCATACTATCCTTGAACAACTTCACTGGGTAGAAATGGATCCATTCAACTAGATGAGTAAGAAGCTTTTGTAATGCATTGAGTAGTTTGCATTTCATCTGTAGTGAATATTAAGTCTTCATTTCAGGTGAAGCTAATTCCAAATACCTTTTCATCAACGATTGAGTATATGAACTCATTTGTTTACCCCCTCATCGAAGAAACACATGCCAATTTGTTCTCAAGCATTCAGACAGTACCTCGTGCTCCTACCTGTGAAACAGGGACCGTTACCATATCCAAACACTTCAAACCTCTGAAAGACTTGTACTACAGCATTTACTTGAAAAGAAAGAGAAACACTGCAAATGAAGAACAGTACAAGCCCGAGGTTGGAGATCTTATCGCCTTGACAGAGGTCAGACCGAAATGTATTTATGATCTTGATAGGCCGCCTAAAAGTCCTTATCTTATTGCTTTGGTTCAAAGGTGTGAAAATGGTTCTGAAAAAATTGAAATACGGACGTCCAAGCCCATAGCATTGGATGAATATGGAGATAGACGATGGGATAAGAAGAAGAGAAGTCTTTTTGTGGTTTACCTTACAAACATGATAACTAATCTAAGAATATGGATGGCTTTGAAGTCAGAGCTCGAAGGGAACAACATGAACATCATTAAACGAGTGCTGCAATCGAATTCCACTGTAAGAATCACAATTTAGTCTTTTTACCTGTTTTATTCTTACAATATGCATTCTGTAATTTGGCAGATCACATGAATATAGAAAAAGAAAGGAAACGAAGTGCCAGTATTAGTTTTTGAAAATTTAGTTTACAATATGCATTCTGTTGTTAGGCAGGTCACATGAGTGTAAAAAAAAGAAAGGAAATGAAGTGCCAGTATTAATTTTTTGAAAATTTAGTTTCCATATCTCTTGGGCTACATAGTAGTATAAAGAAAATGTTTCCTCCAAGAAATTGGGATTCGTGTTTTAGTTAGACCCAAATAGGGGTGTGTATCCTTTTAGTTAGACGAATGGGAAATAAACCAGTATCATTTTTGTGTACCTTAATTTCCTTGATTGGAATTCTCACCTGTCAAGCCTCGTCCACATAAACAACAAATGGAAAATTTGCAGGTGATGATATTTGACTCTCTAAGAAATGCGACATTGTATCTGTGTTTTTGTTTCGGATCGGTTCCTCATCCTTCTAAATGGATTAATATTGTTTTTCATTTTGAGGGATTGAAATGATAAACACCGTGTGATTCAAGGCCTTGTTTGGTTTGGTTCTTAAGAACCGGTTTTCTCAATTATTATTCAATTATTACTCATATTTTTAAATATTATTTTTATTTTTCTCTCTATATCGCTCCAATCATTAATACATATATTTTAATTTTTATCCCTATTTCTCCCTCTAATCATTACAAAAACCAAAACTCAAAACCCAAACCAAACACAACCATAGTTTCTTCATCACTTATTTTTCGATTTGTATTTTCCTTTGGCTAACGTCTTGTCCTACTTTTGTTTTTTGCACATTTTGAACATTTTCATCGAACTTTTTCTTATTGACAATTAATTTATTTACTTTTCAAGGTGGGAAACCATTTGAATGAATATTTTACTCCTCATAAATCATCCGATTGTTTTTTTGTATAGTTTGCAAAGATAAACATTTACATGCATCATCTCAACTGTCATAAATCTTGACAGATTGAAGAACGTTGTTCCAACTGCTTATCTGAAGAGAGTGACCAAGCTGTCTTATCCATTGTCAATAATGCCTTGAGCTCCTTTAAATTAAACAACTCCCAACAGGAAGCTGTGTTAAGTTGTGTTGACATAAGACAATGTCATCATCAAAACACAGTCAAACTAATATGGGGCCCTCCCGGAACTGGGAAAACAAAGACAGTGGCTTCTTTGTTGTTTGTTCTATTGAGGATAAAATGCAGAACACTGACATGTGCCCCGACCAACATAGCAGTCTTAGGAGTTGCTTCACGGCTTATGAGTTTGGTGAGTCATGCACGGGAGTATGATACTTATGGATTGGGAGACATAGTTTTATTTGGTAATGGGGAACGAATGAAGATTGATGATCCTGAAGACCTTTTCCACATATTTCTTGATTACCGTGTTTCTGCTCTTGCCAGTTGTCTTGCTCCAGAGTCTGGGTGGCAACATAATGTCAATTCGATGATATGTTTACTGGAAGAACCTGAGGAGATGTACCGTTTGTATTTGGAAAAAGTAAAAAATAACAGTAAGGATGATGACAGGGGAGAGGAGGAGGAGGAGGAGACAGGTTTTGGAAAACGGATTGCAAATAAAAATGAAGACAAAGAGGAAGATATCGATCCAGACTTAAATGATGGGGATAAGAGGGAAATTTGGACAAGCATAATTGTTCAGACCTTGGAGAAAAACAAAAATACGGAAAAAAGGGAGGAGGAGCTTTCAAAGGGAAAAGAGAAACTGAAATTTGATGAAAGAGAGGGAAAGGAAAACTCAACTCAAAGTAACAAAGAAAAAAAAGAAAATGTGGAGAAGGATGAAGCTCCGATGACATTTGAGGATTTTTTCATCAAGAGATTTAAACTCATCGAAAATCAGCTCATTTTTTGTACTAAAAATTTGTACACACATATGCCAACTTCTTTCATTTCATCGGAAGTGGTAAAGAAGATGATTAAGGCTCTCGATTTGCTAAAATCCATTGGAACTATGTATTCACGTGCTGTTGCAAACAAAGGTTTGAAAGAAGTCTTGAATGGAGTTGACGAGGTTGGGAATGTTATTAGAAACTTGAGTTCTTCTGAGACGGAGTGCATTGAAATACTTAAATTACTTTCTGCAACATTAAATCTGCCAAATTTTACTGAACAATATGAAGTTTGGAGTTTTTGCTTGCAAAATGCATACTTGATATTTTGCACAGCCTCAAGTTCCACGAAATTGCACACAGAAGAAATGAGACCACTGGAACTGCTGGTAATCGACGAAGCTGCTCAGCTCAAAGAATGTGAATCTACTATTCCGTTGCAGCTCTCTGGTCTCCGTCATGCTATACTCGTTGGGGATGAACGACAACTTCCTGCAATGGTCCAAAGCAAGGTCTGTTGCTTTCATTTCTCTTTCCATTCTCCAATCTAGTTTTACAAGTCATTCATGGCTATATCTTTTGTTATTTCATTGAAAGTGGACCTTAAACCCCACCCTTTCCTTTGAAATCCACATCTATGCATACATAGCCTACTCTTTGATTTGAAGTAAAACACAACACTTTCTGTTGATTTTGTGAATCTATTACTAATAGATATGCCAGCCGGCTGAATTTGGAAGAAGCTTATTCGAGAGGCTTGTAATATTAGGACACAAGAAGCATCTTCTTAACTTCCAGTACAGAATGCATCCATCGATAAGCTTGTTTCCGAATAGGGAGTTCTACGAAAGTAAGATATTGGATGGTCCGAATGTGAAAGAACAAGAGTACAAGAGGCGTTTTCTTCCAGGAAGTATGTACGGATCCTATGCTTTCATTAATATCAGCAATGGAAAAGAGGAGACTGATCGCAGATATAGCACGAAAAACATGGTGGAGGTGGCTGTTGTTTCCGAGATTCTTGCAAGCCTCTTTAAAGGTACATTTTTGTTTTTTCAATGAAAAATGTCATAGGATATAGTGCAACTTATAAGTGTTTGATTTGCTGCCTAATTGTGGTACATAACCAAGAATTTTCCTTACTGCAGAATCTGTGGCATCAAAACAGAAGGTCAGAGTTGGTTGCATATCGCCATATAAAGCTCAAGTATTTGCACTTCAACAGAAAATTGGGAGAACATACGAGACAGACTCAAACAGTGACTTCTCGGTTAACATCCGATCTGTTGATGGGTTTCAAGGTGGTGAAGAGGATTTGATAATTATCTCAACTGTTCGATGTAATAGTGATGGCAATGTGGGCTTCCTTTCCGATCGACAGAGAACAAATGTGGCTCTCACTCGCGCAAGGTATTATTTTATGACTCTGGACATAAGACATGGTCCTTACATAACCTAATATATGTTGAGATAACTAGCTTTACCATGTGTTGCAATGGCAATATGGAGTAAAGCGACACTACTGAGTTGGAAAAAAGATCTTGAAATATGTCAAATTTTTATTGATTATCTCCCACATTTTTCCCCATAGAAATTGAAAATTTGTCCTAAAGACCCCACTACAGTAACAAATATTTCCCATTTATGGCTCTTGGTACTAGAGTCTAGGAATCATAGCTCCACCCTAGCATGTGTTGAAAGTGCATTTCCGCTTTCTTGGTGTAGGTACGGCCTCTGGATACTTGGAAATGGTGCTACTTTGATTAACAGCAGCTCCATTTGGAAGAATCTAGTCGTCGATGCTAAGGCTCGAAGTTGCTTTTATGATGCTAGTGATGACAAGAACTTGGCCCAGGCTGTTGCCGGAGCCTCATTTGAGCTTAACCAATTGGACAAGTTACACATAAATGATTCACGGCTGTTTCCTAATACTAGATGGAGGGTACGCTTCCTTTAATTTCCATTTTTTGGCATTTCTTGCTAATGATTTCCGTGTTTAGTTAAATCTTGGTATTCCTATTTGGAATTGTTTGTGAATATTTTCCACGAGAATTGCCTTAGTCAATTCTTAAAAGAAACATTAAGCATTTACTTTCTTTGCAGGCTACGAACTCTGCATTGTGCAATTTAGTTTGCGGGTGATTACCTTGGTCTCGGACTGTGTTTTCACTTTCCTTGTTTCCTTGTTTCTGTGTTTGCTCTTGCCACTTCGATCACAAAAACCATGGAAGTGCCGTAATCTGATAAAATGGGAAGAGTACAATAAAGCTAATACCTAGCTATTTGAGTTTTCGAGTAGGTAATCATTCCTTGATGGTGCCAATCCATGTATTTGGATAAACTGAACTTTGTATCACAAAAAAGAAGCAAAAGCTGTCTCTGCTTCACTTTAGAAATTAAATTCTTCGGTCCAAAACATAAAAAAATTTGGTTCTTACAAAGTTATAACTGACAAGTGATTTAAGTTTCTCTGGGGTTCTTACGTTTAACCATTTCCCCTTGTGCTAACTCCATTACTTCAGTAGGGTCATTGTTTCTTCTCTAGCAAACAGAAAGGATCATCTCCTTTTTCTTATAGGTTTGCTTCAATGACGATTTTATCAGCCTTGCTTGAATGACCGAAGCATTAGATTGGGCTACAGTACCTCCTCAAAACAGACGAGGAACTGTTCACTTGTGTAGTTGCGTTCCTTTGTTCTTCTTTCATGGCCGGTTTTAGGCATTGATCTTAGCCCAGTTGGTTCTTCAATTTGGATACTCTTTTGTTGCGTTTAGTTCACAGTGTGACGGCCAAAAAATTCAGTGGTTTGTTATTTAGAAGAATTTTTCAAAAAGTGGATTAGATTTAAACATGTCATTTAATAGTAGAGTTTAGGAGCAGAATTGAAACTGTATTGAACCTTAAATTTTTCTAATAAGGGTCTCGAAATTTAGAACATTTAAGTACAAGGGTTCAAAAATAAAATACAAGGATGAGTCAATCTAGTCAACTTGTAGATCCATGGCCCCATTGGTTCTTCATCTCTAGCTACTTCCATATTCACAGTGGTGGCCTGAGAAGGAACTCCATTGCCTACAACATCTGGCATGAAAACTAAGGTAGCTAAGTACTAATAGCGACAGACACCCGGTGCATGATGTGGTACTATGAACATTTATGAGAACAAGTAAATAAATAACATAAGCGCAGAATTGAACACGTAAGTATTTTATGCATAGCTTAACGTTGTTCAAAACCCACTAGCCACGAAGTCCAATCTTGTATTGTTTCCATACAATCGGGTCCATACTATGTTCCTAGACAAGCGGCCTTCCTCAAATGTTAATTAGGTCGCCCCATGGCTATGGCCATAAAACAGCTCATGACATCACCTAACAATTTCATCAAGTCCTTCCGCCTAGCCAATACATTTAACATGTGCCTAGACACATTTAATCCCTGGTAATAAAGATTTAACTCTTCCCTGTTGCATTTATCTCTTTGCATAGGTTGTCCAAACTCTTCCCATATGTTGGTTTTAGTATTGCAGTTTGTTTAGTTAAATATTTATTATACAAGTGATACTTGACTGGTGAAATTCTGTAATAATCCGAAAATTTTAAATAAAATTTAGGATTATTTAATTTCGTTTTAATTACTTTAATTTCGTTATTTAATTCCTAATTGCATTTAGGGCCCTTAATTTGCAATTACTACGGTTTATACCCTAATACTTCTAAATTGCTACAAATTCGACCCTAAGGCACATTTACATTTTAATCGCGAGTATTACATTTTTATAAATTCATTTCATACGTAATTATACACATACACACACATGTGTGCATATATGCATTTTATACTTACATACTCACTCTACACATCACCAACCACCCCACTACTTCTTCCAAATTAACCCAACACCACACTCCACCCCCTCCCCTGCAAAATCAGACCTCCCTCCACCCTCTCTCTGCCTCCAACAACTCCAATCAAGCCTTTTGTCATCCCCTCACATCCCACATGTGTTTAGCCACTTCCACACACCACCCCAACCCAAACACTCCACCCTCACCCTTCATAAACCCCTCCATTTCGTCATTCACTCTCTCACACTCTCACACATCACCATTACACAGAAAAATAGCAAGGAAAGAGAGAGAAAACTCTAAGTTTGGCTATGGAGTTCTAGAGAGAGAAAATAAGGCCAAAACTTGGGTTTCCACCTCCAAACCCAACGACATTCAATCTTCTTCCACAAGTTCATCCATTACACTCCTAGGCATCCACATTTCACCATCCAAGCAAGCCAAGTCGGCCCAAGAAGCTCCCTCCGCCGGTTTTTCACCAAAACCCTTTTTTCCGCCAAATCTTCGCAAAACAAGGTAGAGGCTCTTACCCAAACATTCCTAAGCATTTATATGTGTTAGAATAGCCTAGAGGTAGTTTTTAGTTGAAGGGTTAAGGCCCAAGGTGAAGGGTTTCACGAAACCCGAACAAAAAAAGCATAAGTTGCTTGCTGCTTTTTTCTTTGTGGCGATGGTCCGGACCACCATATCCCCGTCCGGACTACGGGTACAGAATGTTCCCTCTAAATTTGGTTTAAATTCTGTAATTACAGTTAGGCCCCTTGTGTTCCTAGTTTCGACGGTTTTGACCCTAAACCATGTTTTTCATGCATATTAAGTCCTAGATTCATTTTGGTTCATGTGTTTAACTTCTCAAGCATGATTAGAACTTATTCAAGTGTTTATGTGAGATTTAATGTGTTCATGTTACATTTAATCTTGTTCTCGTTCTTGGTATTAAGCTTAAGGGTTAAAAGTGTAGTTTTATAAAGTATGTGGCTTAATCTACAAAGATATTTATGTTCCTACTTTTTATCAATTAAATGTCATTAGTGGAAGTTTATGAGTGTATCAAAATTTCTAAAATGCCCTTCGGGTGTAAAATGACCATTTTGCCCTTGCACTTATAAATTACATAATGTATAGTTTCGTGCTTAATAAAAAGATCAAGGAAGTGTGTTTTGTGGCAAGTTAGGACTTTATTAACTAAAATAAAGTATTTTTACGTAATTACCCTTGTTGGTGGCAAAATTACCTTTTTGCCCTTGTATTAAGTTTATTTACGAAAAGGCCCCCAAAGTTAGTAAGATTTCACCAAGGACCCTAGAACCAGGAAATTACTTTTGTTACCCTTATACTTACTTAAAATGACGTTGGCGACCCATACTTTCTTTAAATTACATTTTGACCCCAATAGTTTAGTAAATTACGTTTTGGCCCCTGTAGTTGAATTTATTACGTTTAGACCCCTGGTTTTCGATTACTAGAATTCTATGAACTTGTGAATCGTATTATTTGATTTTGTGACCCTTAGAATATTGTTATTGCTTTGCTTCTACTGTTAAGTGCACTTTTCATAAATGTGTTGAATGTTAGAACGGACAACTAGGTTCCCGGGTTGGGTGATCGTGCGCGGATATCACATAGACGATAAGGTTAATGGAAAAGTGAATTGGAATCGATTATTGGGGAGTCACCCCGAGATTTGTTGAATGGCAGTCAGCCAATTGATGAATTGATGATGGGGAGTCACCCCGAGATTTGTTGAATGGCAGTCAGCCAAGTGATTTGCTTTGGAGGATTGTTTGGCAGTCTGCTATGATTTCGAAATCCTAGGATATGACAATCTGTGATTACTTCATTTGAATTCTGAGGCGTTAAAAGGGTGGATGTATTATAGACCGAGTCACGGCTATATACCTACAGGAGCTGACAGTTGTCACTCGTAGCCCAGTGGTACAGTTAGTCCCTGGGAAATTCATCCTTGTGAGGCGGCTGACGGTTGGATTAAGTAAGTAACTTATACCTTCCGTCGGGGCTCCCAGTCAGGGCAAGCAAGGGGGGAGTATATCACGGATTGGTCATATTCCTTAGTGGTTATTTGGGAGGAAAGTTCTCTAGGTGAGAACTTAGATGAACATGTAAGTTAATGGCTAGTAATGAAATCAACTATGTGTTTAATTTCTACTTTATGATTTATTTCCTGTGTATTCCTTTAATTACTGCTGTTCAATCATATATGTTGTACTTATATGTCTAGCAAGGGTTGGGAGGGTTAGAGTAGCTATTGAGTGATTTATCGCTCACAGTGTTACACTTCGTGTGACCCTGGTATAATACCATGATGTTTCTTTGCGACTCGGACGTATTATGCCAGACTGTGATCAAACAGGTACTGTCGGCGTCGAAGGAGACGGTTATTTCAGAACCGAGGGTTATCCGGTTGACCAGGCTCAGGAGGAGCCGTGGAATCCAGAGTTAAACCTAAATCTGTAGAACCCACCCCCTTTATTTTTAATGTTGGATTTGTAATATTAATTTTCAAACCGTACTAAGTATTTTGTAATGGACTGCATTTCACGTTTTCCAATGTGTACTCTGATGGAAACTCTTTTTATTAAATTAATCCTAATTATTTGTCTTAATTAATGCTTCCGAAAATCGGGGCGTTACAAATTCACTTGAGATCATCCGCATGTTTAGGTGAGGATCAACTTCCTACTCAGATCGAGGCTGTTTCCATGCTCCCCGCATCTACATCATGCTCTTCCTTTGGTGTCCTTGTGCTTTGTATTGTGCTCTTACAAGGTTTAGTATGAATAGCAATATCCCGCTCTCATGGAAGAAAATGAACCTGACTGTAAATGGCTTCTCTGGGAAGTGGGTTGAAAATGTGATGACTTGAAAAATGACGGGGATGTGATCCACTATGTGAGTCTATTACACAGGGAGTGAGTGGAATTTTTTTTTTCCCTTCTAACCTATTACCACACAGTTTCTTAAAGATTATTATTTATTCAACATACGAGACGAGTTATGGATGTAGACTATGTGTTGCATTCGCTTCCATACCCAACTACCCAAGTAACCTAAGCTTGTGATGTTTATGATATGAACTTTTTCTGTTGATAAATACTTAATGGAAAAAAGTATAAAAGATGTCTTGTGAATGATACAGGGTGGAGCTGCTGGTGCTCTAATCAACGCTCAGGTGTCGTGGTCAACTCGAAAGGGGAGTCTGTCTGAGAAGGAGCATGTCTTGAAGACAGTGGAAGGGTACTTATTCCGCAGATTTTATTGTGTGATTTCAAGAAAATTTTCCCATAAACCTTTTGGCTATTTGATGTCTAAAAACTTCAAGAAATTATGATGTATCATGACATTCTAAGTTTTTTCCCCTTTAATTGAGTGAATCCCATCATGTGATTTCTAGATAGCATGGTTGCTTTCTAGGTGTGGGTGGAGCATCTATGTTGAGTCCTTGGAAAAAAATATTGGGTGCAATGCTGCAATTAGTTAAGTTTTACTTAGCTATGAACCATTCTTCTTGTTCGTTATCTTTAAGTAGGTTTCCTAGAAATTAGGGTATCATAACAATTTATGGTGGTAAACATGCTGGTTTTTGATGAATCAGAACATACAGATTGCAAGATTACAATGATGCTTCCGAATGGGGGTCCATTTTGACACTTTAGTGATACTGCTGCTGTTTAGTTAAATTTCACTTAGTCATGCTTCGGCTCACTATTCTTGTACCCATTTGTAGTCGTTGGGAGTGTTTGAAAGCAAGTAGTAGGGTTTCAGCACAGCTTAATTATTTAATTTGGTTACTCAGGCATATTCGTGTGTTCTTCTGTGCCAGCATGATCCAGCAACAGATTGATGAAGTTTAGCAACTTTAGTAGGTTACATATAGAGTAATTTAATTTGACAGGAGCTTGCAGGTGAAGGGTTGAGTAATCGTAATTTCAAAATTTGGCACTTTGGATAAATTATCATGTTAACAAGAATGAAATGCAATTCATATTGTCATGAATACTGAATGAAGTTTATGGTTTTGCTGTATAGGATACTGAATAAGATGACTCCAGAGAATTTTGATCTTCTCAAGGGTCAGCTAATTGATTCCGGGATCACAACATCTGATATTCTGAAGGTTCGTCCTTTTTCCTCTTGTTTTTTTTTTTTTTTTGGTCTAGTATAATTGTGAATTGCTAATGAGTACTCTATTTGCAATGTAGGGGGTTACCTCCTTGATTTTTGATAAAGCAGTACTGGATCCAATGGCTTGTCCCTTGTATGCCCAGTTGTGTTCGGTTCTCCGTGTAAAGCTCCCACCTTTCCCAGCTGATGAACCTGGTGGGAAAGAAATCAAGTTTAGCCGAGTCCTTGAGAATAAGTGCCAAGAGCTATTTGAAGGCTCTAACAAAATTAGGGAAGAATTAACATTGATGACTGCTGCTAAGCAAGAGTTGGAACGCAGTGATAATGATAGTTTGATTAAGATTCGCACTCTTGGAAATATCCGTTTCATTGGGGAGCTTTGGAAGCAAAAGATCCTGCCAGAAAGAATTGTTCACCATGTAGTTCAGGTTTGCCTTGAGCTTTCCTTCTATGTTTTAGCTTGCCCAGTTGGCATTAGTTTTGGATTTTTATCTCTGCGATACAAAAATTCTTATCCTTGTTTTCATGTGACAAAGGAGCTTTTGGGGCATACTAAGACCTGTCCTGAGGAGGAAAATGTAGAGGCCCTATGTCAACTATTCAACACTATTGGAAAACAACTTGATGAGTGCCCTAATTCGCGGCGTGAAAATGAGATCTACTTTAGCCGATTGAAAGAACTGTCAACAAATCCCCAGCTGGCTCCACAGCTAAGGGTCATGGTACGTGATGTTATTGATCTCCGTGCAAATAGTTGGACTCCGCGGCGCGAAGAGGTAACCATGCATTACTCATCCATTGCTGCTGTTTGTTGGATCATGCTAATGACAAACAACTGAGCTGCTACTAAGAAGAGAATGATATCTAGTTACAAAATTATGATAGAGAATGTAAACACATCCCTATTACATCTAACTATACCATGTTTCCTTACCCCACGAATCAATGATATCTAGTTATTAATATCCGTCTTCTATAAGGTGTAATTATTGTGCAAAAGCACATCAGATTTCAAACAAATATATCAGAAAGAAAAGGGGGAAATATCACTGTTGTTGTTCCTTGAGGGCGTTCACGAATTGAGTCAAGCTATTTAGAGACTGAAGTACAAGTGATAACACAGTGACAACAAATAAAGAAGTATGAACAAATTGAACTCACTCTGTGAAATATATCCTAACATATTCAGCCCAATAGGAGGTTTATAGATGCAATGGTGTAGGATAGATTTGATATTTTTCTTATAGATCAAGTAAAAATGATTTGTGCAACGCCAATGCTCTAGATGCTGAATGAAAGAAGTATGGTAATGTGCACATAAATCAAAATGATTCTTGGGTCTGCCCTCTTTGATGTATTTTGGCTTTGATTTGAGGGCATGATTCCGTAGCAAACTCGACGGTATAGGGGGACCACTGTTTCAGTGATATTCTGTAAGCAGCCACTTTGGGGATTTATTGCCAAAGGTTAGGTCTATCTCAAATCCATCTGTTTCAGTGGTATTTTAGGAGCAACCACTTTGTGTATTTATTGCCAAAGGTTAGGTCTGTCTCCTACCCATCCCCCGCTCATACCTCCAATTATTGGAGACTAAATGAGTTATGTTATTGTTGTTGTATCAAGTAAAAATGAGTGCACAAAATTCGTTGGTGGCATTTACTTCTCTATAATTAACTTCAAATAGCTTTCCCCCACATCAAACTTCTATGGATGCAAGAAATCACATATCGTTAAGTGATCCGTGAGCTATTTACCGAGGTGCCGGCTTGACAATGTGAGCTGAAGTACCACTTCGCAGGTTGAAATAGAAGTTGGAAATCACACACACCAATAATTTAAGTGATGAAACTCGCATTCTTATGTATTCTATCAATCTGAATCAGTTATTTCGGTCCAGTCTGGTCTCATTGAATAAAAGATGAAAAAAGATTTACTTGCCAGTTGACACAAATCATGCTTGAATAAAGTTGGAACAGTTCAAAACTAAAAACCTTCGTTGGCCTTGCTTTTTTTTTTTTCCCTATCTTAACCATTTTGGACCTTTTCTTTGCCGCTACAAAGAGAAGATGTACTCGTACCAAATCCACCCAAACACACAATTCTCCTGCACACCACCAATTTTTACCCTTACTGGATTTTCTGATTTTAACCCCTGTATGCTATATATGGTGGCCTCAAATTTCCTACATTATTTCATCTACATCTCCTGCAACTACAATGAGAGGGGGAAGTGAAAAGCGGAGGGGGAACAGGCTATTCCAAGTAGTTTTCTTGAAAATTTTACTAAAACAACTTATTCTCACATGCTAAATTCCACATTTTTTAAATGAGACATGGGATAATCAATTGGCGCTGATTAAAAAATGGGATACAATTGGGTGGATAGTCTGTTTTTATGAGAGTCATGAATCTCATATGGAGTGTGGGCGACCTTGGGAAAACTTCAAAAGACATTCAGGTTAAAAAGGTCTGGGATGTTTCGACCATGGCTGGGATGCCAACCCTAGCAAAGCATCCAGACCCCTTGTTTCAAAACTATACTGTTGGCAAGATGAACCGCTGCAAGTGCAGAAACTTCTTCTTGTGACATTCTCATCCTAATTTATTTTGGGTGTGCGAATCTAGGATACTTTTTGAAATATGCAGTAGAGATCATCTAATTTCTTGCTTCAAGCACTGATACAAAAATGTTTCACTTGATGATTGGACACAGAAAAATGTTCCAATCTTCTTAGACATGGGGACTCAAAAAACTATTCACATTTTTTCACGTACTTCTTTTTTCTTTACCTTGTTTGTATGACCTCTTTCATCACCATTACCTCACTCATATGATATGATCTCTTTCATCGCCAACACATAGATATTACATCCACAACAAGTGTTTTAAGTATCAGTATAAGAGTTCCAAAACCCCGGTGCTTATTAGCTCAACATCTTGCTTCCAATGCTTTTGGATGGTCATTTACAACTGAAGTATTGCCATACAAACTAACAAATGTGAAAAATCTCTCCTCACATGAAATTCAACAAGAATCCATTTCAAATTTCCATGTTTCAAAGTGCAATTACTATATCTAAAAAAATTTGTGAAAGAAGTTAGTTTTTGAAATTTTCCTATAAGCAAGTAAAGCCACCTGCCCCCTGAGAGGCAATTTTGCGCATAAGGTTTACTTTGGACCAAAAGTAGCTTTATGGCTTGAAAGCAAAACAAAAAACCACCAAAGCTCCAGTTATGTTGCTCGCTCTTAAAAGGGTTTTTCTTTTATATGTTGTTTCAATTACTGCAGGAATTTGGTAGTTCGGTGACATGCCCAGCCGATTCAAGTGCCGGTAAGAAGACTTCTGCAGATGATTTAGATTATTTACCGTCCTTGGGAAGCCATTTGGCTTCACTAAGTATAACGGATGAGCCAGGATCGTCAAGTAATAACAGTTGAGTCGTGGGTTTTAAATGGCTATTTGGACAGTTTTTCCACACTTATCCTAGAGTTGGCAAGTGATGAAGCTGTATACAGAACATAACAGAACAATATTTGGCTTTGAGGAAATCTGCCAGATGCATCACCTTTTTTTTCTTTCTTTTTCGAGTGAGGTTACATAAGTCATGACTTAAGCTTTATTTTGAGTGCAATTGGATGGAATTCTTCAAGCCTTATGAACTATCTCTATTTTCTTTTGTGTATCATGATTCTTCTTTCAAGCTTGATATGCTACATAAATATGGTTGGTGTTTTTTCATTGTCTTTTTTGTTTTCCTGTAATTTTTCCTTTTTATTGTCTTACATAAATATGGTTGAAATAAATATAGTTGGTGTTTTTTCATTGTCTTTTATTTTTTCTCGTAATTTTCCCTTTTTATCATCTCACATAGCATATGGTTGGTGTTTTTTCGGTTTTTTTTTTGTAATTTTTCATTTTGTTCATCTTACATCAAAGTATGTATTTGTTATATTACTTTGTTTGGTTCACAGTAGTTAGCTTATTTATATTTTGAATATTAGGAAATGAAATTGAAGGGAAAGAATAATGTTACAGACATACCCTTTCAGTTACACTCTACCACACTCTCACTCACATTCGGGTGGTCCCCACACCGACATGTGAGTGAGGGTGTGGTAGAGTGGCTGTATCATTTTTGGAAGGGAAAAAGAGATGAATTTCTTTCCTATTGAGTTTTGGCTATTTTAAGAAAATTTGTACTCAGTTTCTTACTAACAAGAAACTGTTTCTTTTTTTTTAACCAAATTCTGGAACATGTTTGTGATAGTTGTGGATACAAATTTTAGATTATAGTTTTAGGTTCTGTTGCATAATCTATATATTAGATTTTTGGGGAAAATAACATATTCATCTTGGATGTAAGATAAACTTGCAATTCCAGGTGCCATGAGCTTGGTGTACCCTATCACTTCCCAGTTCCCTTAATATTCATAATGGCAAGTGGCAACTTTGGTATTTTGTAGTCCAATGAATAGAAAATTTATTGGGTGTTTTAATTTATTGAGCATTAGCATGTATTACTCAAACATCCTTCTCCACCACATGCTAATATGGGGCTCAGGATTAAGTGTGCATATTTTCTACAAATGGGTGAAGGAGAAGGGTGGTATCCTAGGACTACTCAATAACTGCTCGAGCAAAAATTGGCAATCTAGTCCCGGAAGTCTAGTTAATGGAATTTTAGATGCTGAATGTCTATACTGAATTTTGGCAACCAAAACTATAATGCAAAGGTTTGTTGAATTTCGGAGCACAAATTCAAGTGCAATCGCAAAATGAAACAAGCAATGGCAACAGTAGCATAGATTGCGATTTGCGACAATAAACAAATTAACTATATAGATATTCTGTATAGGTAACTCAGTTTTCCAACTCGGCGCAGCCTGAAAGTTAGGCTCAACACTCAACTTTTTATTGGGGCATTGGCTTTGTTCAAGTCCCTCAATTAGATTTGAGCACAAACAGAAAAAAGGAGAACTGCTCAGGTTCTCCTATACATGCATTTTTCCCAAATGAAATATACATGGAAAAATTAACCGGAACAAGGGAAAGTAACAAGAACCGTGTAAACAGATGACATTGAAAAAACACAATGACACCCCAAATAAGTTATTGTTGGGAATTTCCCAGAAATTCGGTGTGAATGAAATGGGGCATTCAGAGGGTCTTACGAGGCAGCCGAAAGGACCCCACGAAGTTGGAAGCTATGCGTGATAAATCTGCTTGTTAATACACCAATTACAACCACAATTCAAATGCAGTAATAGTTGTGTGGGAGTTCTGTTTTGCAGAATTCAATTGCTGCAATTGAATTTCATATTCATTGGGGAGGCTCTCCATTGATTCCTGTATTCAAAATGTTAGCTCCTCCTACAGCTATATAAAGGCAGCTTTGACCTTTGCTTTATGATCCGATTTTCGTACTCTACACACATTCTAGAAATCGTCTTTGAGAGAGAGAAGCAAATGCGAGTTCAGTTTGCCAAGACAGTTGACGGTGGTGTTCTGTCAGCCGTGGTTCTAGCTGTTTTATCATAGGACGAAGACGCCGATGATACCTACATCATCTATGGTAGGCGGTGAATCTTTGTTAAGGAAAGTGTGGTTTCACACGACTCGGTTCATATTACCTTTCAACTGTTTGTATTAATTTCCAATTTCTGTTTATTATATTTCATTTCTATTCATGTGATTATATGCACTGTTTGTTGAAGATCATCACCACCTCTCTTGAATTTTCCGAACGTCGCCGGAAACTTCCGGATTATTCTGGAAATATCTAGATTTCTCTAGAATGCTCCGGAATTCTCTAGACTTTGCTAGAGTCTTCCGGACACTTCTAGAATACTATGGACTACACTAGAACATTCCGGATGGTACAAGAATATTTCGGAATATGATGGAAGCTTATGGGCTTCTCTAGAAGCACCTAGAAGTAGTGAGTGGTGTGTTTTTCTAAAACTATCCCATGGTGCCTATAAATAGGGATGGAGTCTTCATTTGTGGGCAATGAAAGTGAAGGCAAAAAAGAGAGACTCCAAGTAAGTGAGTGAGAGTCCAAGTGTGAGGTGTCCAAGTACTAAAAGAGTTTGTGTCCAAAGTTAGAATGTCTTCCTAGATTGTGTGTACTATCTCTTATGTGAAAGAGAGTTTTCATTACGAGTGATAGTGTGTTGTTGTACACAACTTCAGTGTACAAATGCTTGTAATCAATAAAATTACATTTGTTTGTTGTGTTCAAACTCTACACTGTTATCAATAAAATTGAACTCTTGAATTTGTATTGCCTCTGTAACTTGAATTTGTATTGCCTCTGTTTTTTCCTAACAGTAATCTTATCAGCATCAAAATCACACACGTCCACAACTCCACATACATATACAATACTCACACACACACACACACACAAACCTCTAGTAATTCGTGAAGGATGCAATTGGTGTCGTTGAGGTTCCAGGAGTGAGTTGGTGCTCTTTGAAATCCCGGAGAAGAGCTTGTCCACGTCGGATCTGGCCTTCTCTTTAATCAATCAACCACGTTTAGGGCGAAGGAGCATCTGAACCGAGAATGGCTGATTCGGGTGGCGGTTGCGGAGGGAGGGAGGGTTGGAATTGGAAGGAGAGAGAGAGAGAGAGAGAGAGAGAGAGAGAGAGAGAGAGAGAGAGAGAGAGAGAGAGGTGGTGGGTTTGAACAACTGGTTCCATCTCTTTCTCTGTTTGTCTTTTGAAAACCAAACCTGGAGAACAAGAGTCAGTCCAATAACAATTGTTATTAAGTCGGCCCTTCAATATCCAATTGATGAAGTTGTTGTGGTCAAGGCCCAATTCCATATTTGGGCAGAGGGGTGGCCCAATTGTATATTCTGATGGACACAATTTTTTTTCTTTAAATATACTTATTTCCTAAATCACATATTTAAATTCATCTATTTAAAAATTTTGGAGCATAAAAAGTGTCAAGTAGTGGGATGTTTTTTGAGCATTAAGCCCGTATTACGCGAACATCATTCTCCACCACTTGTTAATATGGGGTTCAGGATTAAGTGTGTGAATTCTATACGAGTGTGTGAAGGAGAAGGGTGGTATAATAATTACTCGACCAAAAATTGAAAATCTATTATAGGGTGTGCATTTTACAAAAAATTTCAATGGTAGATTTCAGATCTTAATTTGTAGAAGTTAATCGGTAGTGTTTATCTAAATTCTTTTGCCACTATATTTTGGACTTTGAGACCTTTCTAGAAGATAAATGCACTCTAAAAATTGATTTTGAAGAAGGTAGTTTTTCGAAATCAAATTTTCTCAATTCTAAGTAAAAGTTAGTAGTTTTTAACTTTCGTATAACAAACATTGCAAACTTTTGTCGCAAATTAATTATAATTTAAAGGTTATGCCAAATACATGTGGTTGTTTCATCTAAAAAATTTCAGAGTTATGATTTAAAGTAGAATTTGAGGCATAATATGAAATGAAGTGGAATGGGATCCCCTCCGGTCGGGACTGGACGGTTTTGTTTGAACTTTTTTTGCTCCCTTCCCTGATCCGTTTTGATGATCGAGACCGCTTATATTTTTGACATCATCAAGACATTAGGCACGTTGAAATTCATGGTAATTGGATACTATTTACTATATATTCGAAACACATTTATCTCAAGAAAGATGGGATTATAATTTTTTGAAACACTGGATAAATTCTAGAAATATTTATGTTTCAAGAATATATCAAGCGATATTCGATTAGAATGATTTTTGGCATACCTAATATTCTCAACGAGGTCTAATATCAACGGTTTCAATCATTGAAACGAATTGAAGAAAGTCCCGGACAAGACCATCCGGTTCTTTTCATATATTGCAGAGGATCGAGTTCCATACGAAGTCTATCTTCGCATCCAACAACCATACAAGTACAAGACATTTAAAGAGCTTCTCATTAAATTAAACCGTTTTAACAGTTTGGTATCCAATGATCGACAGAAGTCCAGTCCAATTTTTTCTCCATTCAAAGTCCGATCCAGGTTTGGGGCCGTTGTAGGTCCATTCCGGATTTCTAACAATAATCAGAATCGTTTTTCCTTTTTTTTTTTAGAGCTTGCCTAGTATGTTGTCCGCATAAGAAATTAACTTAATCGAGCATTGATATGTACATGAACACAATAAATTTGTACAAGAACAAATGGGGAATTTTAAGTTTCAAATTATTTTTTGTCATCTCATTTTCCTTGCACAAATCTGTTTCATTCATATTCCAATCGATGTCCAATTAAACTAATTTTTTGCATGGACCGCATACTCGACGAACTCTACAAAATTTCAATCATTGTTATCTGCAGCAGGAGATGGGCCCACAACAATCCAAAACTGGACCGGAGTAGATGGAGAAAAAACTGGACAGGGACCTCTGCCAATGATCTAGATAGACTTGCCTTAATGCGTACGAGGTATCTATTTTATACACCTATTCCCATCTCATGTATTCTGACTAGGAATAGTACAAAAGTGGGACTCCCTTTAACTTAGTAGTGGAGGTTTACGCGTTACATTATTGCCCTACCTTGCAGTGTAAGTTGCTGGGATCTTCACCAAATGAAGGAGGAAGTAAATTGAAGGGAAAAGCTCACTACTGGAAATTACACATTCAGTGATCAGTTTCTGTGACTAACCGCGTTTTAGTCACTGAAAAAGACACAATTCGTGACCAACCGCATTTTGGTCACCGAAAATGATACAATTAGTGACCAAATATTATTTACTCACTAAATGTGAGACAATTAGTGATTAAACTTTTGTTTAATCACCAATGCCTAATCCTATAGTGACTAAATTTTTTTTAGTCACAAAAAATATTGGCGCCACCACCAAAAATTTGCACCAAAAAGCCAAAATTGTTTTGGTGAGTAGTATTTGGTCATTAAAAGTATACTTTCAGTGATGAAATACTTTTGGTCACCAAAGACATGGTTTCAATATTTCTAGTGAGCACTTGTTTAGTCATAGAAAAGTATCTACTAGGAATTTGCGTCACAATGAAAGGGCTTTCTAAACGTGATCAAGCCAAATATTCACATGAAGGATTCAATCAAGAAGCTCAAAAACATGACCGATTTTGATCGTTATGATTGTGTTATGGTCGTGTGGCTACAATACATTGAACTAGTGCAAAATATTAGTTTACTATCAAACGTGTCTCAATAAAGGGGCTTTGTAAACCCGATTAAGCCAAAATTTTGTACGAATCATTAAATGAACAAGCACAACAAAATCTACGTTCCCGATCATCATAATTGTGTTGCAATCAAGTTGCTACTGTACATTTAACTACTACACAATACTTAGTTTACTACCAATTAAGTTGAACTTATATATTATAAAGGCCATTGCCGAAGTCTACTTTTATCACGCGACATATTTGAACTGCTTAGGTTCCACGATACTTATTCCTCATTTTCACAAGTATTGAAAGTCATCGATATCAATGACCACGTGATCGAAGACATTAATGCTTTTGGAGGCATTAAAGTCTTATAGAAACCCCAGCCCCACGTAAGGTTTTTTTTTGCTATCAACTGTCTATAATTTTATACAATATGGCATGTGGCACAGCATGGGCACGGAATTGAGAAGGCACGGCACGGTTAAAGGCGGCACGCGGCACAACACGACACGGTCTTCTACGGGCACAACACGGGCACAATACGAAGTCAACGGGACACAAGACACGGCACGACACGACATTATTCTAGCACGGCACGGGCAAGGGCACAGGCATGGAAGTTGGTCCGCACGACGCGACTAATGGCTTGAAGTAAATAGATGGACTTCCCATAAATAAATAATAAATCAAAAAAACATATTTATTAAATAAATTGAGTTGCCAAATTCCATAATAAGGAAAACAAATTAGGGAATAAAGAATGAATTTATGAATAACAAAAATGAAAAAAAAAATAGGGGGGGGGGGGAATTAAATTTTGATAACAAAAAATATAAATTTTGAAATTTTGACTTAATAAGTCAAAAATACATTTTTTAAAAATAAATTTAATTTCATTTAAAAATGAGGGAAAATAAAAAATGAATTTTGAATAATAAAAATGAAAATTTTGATTTTTGAATTGATAGGTCAACATTGAATTTTGTAATTACGTAATATGTATAAAATGTTGGTTGTATTATGCGCTAGCCACAAAATCACAACACAATTATGACGATCTACACCGTTCACTTTGTTTGTCTTGCTATTTTAATCACTCTCACCAAATTTGAAGTTCATCGGGTATTGAAAGCCCTTTCATCGGGGACGTTGATTCATTATCAACCGACAATTTGTCTCCTTCGATCAAGTACGTAACGATAGTTAAATCAATTCATTTTTTGCATGTAGGATATAATCACTCCCACTTACAATCTATACGGTTCCGATTCGAAAAAAACTGCTTTAATGGCCGTCAAGTCATGCATTATAGGATATTATTGCAATTAGATGCACCAAATGTGATCCGATCAGGTGGTTGCCGACATTTGATCGCTACCGTTTTCGGGAACAATGATATAATTGATAAGATATGAAATCATAACGGTTTAGATCGAACATTCAAGAAATCGAGTCTGCACCTACCTTTTAACCTTATACATCGAACTTACTTGGTTATGAACCAAGCTATCATGCTATATGATAATGTATGCTAGCCACGCAATCACAACACAATTATGACGATCCAAGCAGTTCCAATTGTTTGTATTGCTATTTTAATCGCTCTCGCCAAATTTGAAGTCTATCGGGTATTCAAAGCCCTTTCATCGGGACGTTGATTTATTATAAATCAAATTTTTGTCTCATTCGATCAGGTACCTAATGATAATTAATTCACTTGATTTTTTGCACGGAGGATATAATCACTCTCACGTAAAACGTAGACTGTTCCGATTCTAAAAAAAATACTCTGACGACCCTCGCGTAATACAATTTTACGGTAATTTAAGGTTATTATTCTGGTTCGAAGCTCATCGTCTGCACCATCATTTCTTCTAACCGTCCAATTGAGTTGATTTTTGGTGGGCCCACTTGAAAAAATGTTTTAAGAAAAATGAACAGTTCGGATCACTCGTGTGAGACCCAAAAGTGAGTCACTGAACGCGATTTGTACATTTTCTGTACCAATTTTTCTGTACCCCAGCAGGGTCCCCAAAAGATACTGGAGTACAAAAAAGGCGCAAATTCATTTGGAATTTTAGGCCAAATTTTAACGGGGGAAATTTGGGCGCGGTTTCAATGCGGACCACTTTTTGGTCCCTAATAGTAATATCCATTCCCAAAAACTACACCGTTTCAACTGAAAGGTTTATTTAGGTTTATCACCCATCATTTTCCCATCTAAAACTCCCAGATAGTATTTTGTTGGAGGATTTCGATCTGTGCCCCATCTCTCTCTCTCCCTCCCTCCATGCCTCTCTCTCCCTCCCACCGAGATCCTCCCTCTCACAGGCTTCAGCGAGAACTTAAATCGTAGTCAGAGATCCTTTGTTAGGTCGCCGGCGTCGGTCACGGTCAAATCAAGAGGTATGGAAATCCTGGTCGAAGAGACGGACATACCCTCCATCGTGATTTATCAAAAGCCACAAAACTGGTAAGAAAACTAATTAATCTCGTTAGTCTTTATTGATCTCATACTAGCATAAACAACTTCACTAGATTTCTATTTACCTTCATCTGATTCTGTGTATATGCGAAAGCAATTCATTGATTTCTCTTTGCAATCGTCTGATTTTTACGTTATTAGAGAGGACCAACGGTCAAACTCCATCGCCGTCGTCACTCCAGTCGTTCACTGACTTCGTCTCTTTTGGAGTCACTAAGTTCTGCTCCAAGCCCTATATCTATTTAGTAAGTATCGTCTACAATTTCTGATAATTAGCCCTAGATGTATTTCTATGGAACAGATTGAAAAACCCAAGTTCTTATAGAGATCCTAGCGAGTTTGCGAGTTGAATTTTGTAAAAGAGGAAAAGTGCTAATATATATACTATGTGTGTGTGCTAATCGAATTTTCCTGCTTTCTACTCTAATATTTTGTAAAAGAGTCACTTTTCCTGCTTTCAACTCTAATACATATACTGTGTGTGTGTGCTAATCGAATTTTATAAAAGAGGAAAAGTGTAAAATCTTCAATTGAGATTATTCTATAATGAAATCTGACACGTGGAAGTAGAAAAAGGAGAGAAGAAAATTAGGATGACAGTTTTTTGTTTCCTCTTATTGGCAGTAAGTGGTAGTTTACGCCAAGAGAGGTGTTCCCTTTATCTATTACGTTGTCATAGTAATAGATGATAGATATTAGATACACACTCCATACACTTGTTTTTTTGTTAATGTCCATATGCTTACCTGATTTCTATACATGTACATATGCTTATATTCTGGAATCTGGATTCGGGTTCGTTATCAAAACCAATGAGAGAGGTGCTTTCAATTTTGTACCTAGAATCTTGATAGCATTTGAAAACAATAAAACACAGTAGCTCATACTGCAAATCAATTGGGGTTCATCTAACGGTTTAGGTACTACTGGGCCTTTTTTTTAACAAGAAGCTCACTGCTTCAAGGGCAAGCTCTTTAGGTACTACTAGGCCTTTTTTTTAAATTTGATTGGTCAAAGTTGTTTGCTATTTTGCTTCATATGAAACCTCTTCTTTTGTGCACTGCAGGCTCTTCAAAGCTTTTTTGTCGCTTTGGTTTATTCAGCAAACACAAGTTTTGATTCGTTGCTAGACTCTCTTCTTTCAACTGCTAAACCATCCCCCCAGTCTGGAGGTGTTTTTTTTTTTGGATAATTGAGTCTGAAGGTGTTGCAAAACAGGCATTATTTTCTATAGCTTAATGTGTAGCTGTTCTTTGCCTCGCTACTGGGGATCAGAAATGTTCGGCCACGGTGAAAATGCTCACAAACATCCTAAAAGACGATAGCAATACCAATTCGGTGAGGTTTTCACTTTCATTTCTTTTTGTACTGCATCAGCTGTTTCTCATGTGCTTCGATGGGTGTATAGGACTCCTATAAAGTACCGAGACATGAACTTGAAACTACATGCTTGGGGAATATTAACATAGAATGTCTAATATTTGTTATATTTTTCTTTTCAATGGAAATGATGATATGCAACATAACTAAGTGTAGGAAAATTCAGATATTCTATAAACCGAAATCCGATATTCAATTTCCTTATGGGTGAGTTCATAAAAAAAAAGGATAAATAATCCCTAAATCGCGTGGATCACTGTTCAATCAACTGGTAAATCATAGTTGCTGTAAATTTTCCAGCAAACATTCATAACATTGTAGAGCCTAAAGGACAAGTGATCAATGTGTCTTTGTTCTTGTAGTGCCCTTGTACTCCAAGTATTTTTTCCCCAAGCATGCAATGCATTTTTCCTTTGGGTGATGGACATGCGTGCTTCAGTAGTCCGAAGTGTTTTTGGTTCTAAATAAGAACACAGTAACAGAGCTATTAGAAAAAATAGCCAAGACAATGCTAAATATTTAGTCGGTAAAAAGCAAAACCTTTTCCGACCAAACTTGTTTTATTATGTTTACATAGCATTTTTGTA
Organism: Vaccinium macrocarpon; assembly: GCA_022606695.1. NCBI lineage: Eukaryota > Viridiplantae > Streptophyta > Magnoliopsida > Ericales > Ericaceae > Vaccinium > Vaccinium macrocarpon. The sequence continues at coordinate 3,248,727 of CM040172.1, read as the reverse complement.
GCATTATTATGTTTACATAGCACAGTAACAGAGCTCTTGTACAGCAACATTATTATGTTTACATAGCATTTTTGTAGTAAAGGCAACTAGAATGACGATTATGCACTACGTAACTCCCTAGATTACTGTTAGTTTCTGGGTTTTGTGTCGAGGCTTGTTGTGTCTCCTTTTGTTTTGTGTTGCTGGCCTTGATCTCTCGTTTTTGGGTGATTATAATATACAACTTTCCAAAAAAAAAAAAAAAACCATGGGTAGCTGTTGTTTTTTTGAAATAAATTTCCAAGTTCATGGTTATCATATCTATAGTGAATTTATAACCTTCTTTTTTTCCCCTTAATAAGAGCATTGGCTTGTAAAGTGTAGAAAATACTTGTTATTTGCTGGAAATATGAACCCTGTGCTGAAAACATGAATAATTGGTGCTGAAACTGAGTTTAGAGCTGCTGAAAATAGTGTTTATAGGTGTTGAAAGTGTGAAATAGTTGCTGAAACTGTGCGATTAGATGCAGATTCTGTTTTCTAGTTGCTGAAAATGCCATTTTAAACCCTAAAATGTTAATGTGTCTACTGTTTAGATACAGAAAACTGGTTTCCGAAATGCCGGAATGAGTTTTGGGTCGTTAAAATTGCTAGTTAGTTGCTGGAAAACTGATTTGGATGCTAAAACTGCATTGTTGAGTGCTGAAACTGTACTTTTAAGTGATGAATCTGACTTGTTAAGAGCTGAAACTTGCTGGAATTAAAGCTTAGTTGCTGAAAGTGTTGTTTTTGTCTTGCAAATGACTTTCTTAGCTACTCTAAATAGGTGTTCACCTTCTTGCTGGAAATACATTCTTCATTGTCAAACACTGAGTTGTAGGTGCAAGAGAATGGTTCTAAATGCTGAGATAAAGATCTAAGGGCAGGAATACCTTCTCATACATGTTAGAAGTAGGAAATTAGTTGCTATTGCTGATAGGAATTGACCTAATCACTCATTTTTAAGAGCATACACCATAAATACTTCTATGTGTGGATTTATGTACTAGTGAATTGATAGCCAAGAACTCATGATTGAAATTAGAAATTGATTGTATTTTTTGTGTCTATCTACAGATTGACCATGGTGAACTTCTACATGTACAGCTCGAGTATACTTTTTGGCATATGGATCCTTTTGTTGGGACGACGACTATTCGGATCTAAAGTACCCTACCTGTTACGTTGCAAAGAAGTAGGTTTTTGGCATATTGATGCTTTTTGTTGGGATGCCTAACTAGTTGGATTTAAACCTTACCTATATATTATGTCTCAAGGATTTAGGCTATTTTGAGGGTATGTTTATAAAAGGTGATGTTTATTGCATTATGACTAGACAAATATGAATATTGTGTATTATGGTGACTGTAAGGACATCATATGATGATTTTGGACTTCAATAGTTAAAGTTTAGATTGTGATCATTGGCTATATAAAATTCATTCTTGAATGGTTTGGGCCATTAATTTGGAGATGGTATATATCTGTGAATGCATAGCTATATGGAATGCACAGGTTATGGAGAAATTACCCCATTGGTGACCAAATACTTTGATCACAAAAAATGGACTTTTGGTGATCAGAGAAACACCCCATCAGTGACCAATTAATTTGATTGCTAAAAATTGTTTTCAGTGACCAAATACTTTGATCACAAAAAATGGGCTTTTTGTGATCAAAGTTTGTTGACTAAAAAGTCAACAAAAATCCAACAGTGACTACTACTTAGTCACAAAAATTGATCTTCAGTGACCAAAAGTTCTTGCTGCCAAACTTAGTTGGTCAATGTAGGATACCAACAGTGACTAAAGTTTAGTCACCGAAGAAATGTTTCAGTGACCAAATTAGAATTGATCACCAAAATCTTTTAGTGACCATGGTTCTGTGACTAAGTTCTGGTTAGTCACTGTACATTTTTGGTGACTAAATATGGACTTCTGGTGACTAAATTCTTGATCATTAAAAGTGTAATCTCCTGTAGTGGCTAAGCGAGTACCACATGCTGCCGAGCGAGTACGGGGAGCAATTTTTTAGTGACGAGCGAGTACCACATGGTAATTGTGCGTGCAATTTAGGTCGTCTATTTCGATTTTGGACTGTCCGGATTATGAAGAGAGAAGAGAGAGAGAGGGTTTCGATTTGAGTTGTCTAATATACTTTTGGACAGCCCGGATGCAACGTTTGAGTACCATGTAGGCTCGGTCACGTGGTACCCACTCAGTATCCAAAAAATTTCCTCAACAAGAGTCTTCGTTGTGTTCTGGACGAGTGTTCTCAATTCTTGCTATCATAGAATTTAGTAGTAGTGCTTAGATCACTTGAAAAGTTCCCACCAAAAAACAATCGACAGTAGGTGGAGTGACATGTTACATATTTATCTCATTTGAGTGATTTAGTTGAGCGATGTGTAATAATATCTCACAATCCCTTCACGTGTGAACAGATAGGAAGTGGATCTAAGTATTGATTGAGGATGCAATGGAATTGAGTTGAAAAGAAATTTGGCAACGTGAGGTGTGGTCACTCAAGACATCTAACAAACAGTTACATATGTTTATTAAAGACATCACCACACTAATGCTTGGTCACACTAATGCTTGGTCACACTTCCGCTCTCAAAGGTGCAACGCTCTAAGGATTTAAATATCGGCCACTACGTAACGGTTTTACGGTCTTTGATACTGCTACATCCTGCTATGCCGGCGCTATTCAAAATCACACTAGCATCAGCCGATTTCCGCTACGTCAGTGGCGGAATCAGGAATCTAGTCGGCCTTAGGTTAATTCATAAGAATTTTTCTTTTATATGGGCTAACCTATACAAATTTTTATTGGTTAAAAATTTTATATGTAAATTTTTGTTTTATTTCTTACTCTTAACCTAGACTACAACCCACCCCAACATATACATAGCTCCGCCCTTGCGCTACGTATTGGTTTTTATATTATTTTTTGGCTGCTACGACCGCTATGACTGGTTTAGGTGCTTTAGCGCCAAAAAAGTTATGAAAAAGTAACATTTGTAATACCCAGTTCCCGCTACGCATTATTGAATACTCTTGCTACCGTTGCATCGTTTCCGCTACGCAGTCCACCATCGCTATTTTAAATGTGCCTTGACTTAGGCCCCATTCCGCTAAAAAAAACAGTTTTGTTTTAACTCAAAAACTATCTCATTCCACTAATTAAAATTCATTTAGTTTTTTTACAAAATTAAAAACTTAAAAAGCCAAAAAACTAATAGTTAGTGGAACAAGTTAGTTTTTTTTGCAAAACCTAAACATACAAAAAATACTAATTTAATGGAGCAAGTTAGTGGAACATGTTAGTTTTTTTTCAAAACAAAAAACTAAAAAACTAATTAGTGAAACAAGTTAATTTTTTTGCAAAACTAAAATATCTAAAAAACACAAAAAACGAAAAAAAAAACTAGTGGGACACCCTCTTAATTTTAAGGTGAGACGCATGAACTTTGACGTGGGCCCGACTATCTCGTTTTATTGTGTCTGTTTTTGTACTGCGCACCGATCCGCACGGGTACCTTACTCCATGGAAAACACCAAGAACCCGCTTCGTTTGCGTCTCGTCTCCTGATCACCTTTTCAGTTTTCACATTGGCCAATCACCTCATTAATTTCCATTTTTCCACACTTTTGGACCCCTCCTTGCTCTTCTGTTTCTTTATGGGAAAAAGGAAAAAACCTCTCTGTTTCTTTCGCCCCCTTCCCACTTCTCCTCACCTATTTACTAAAGCGTCTGTACGAACCCTTTTGTCTTCTCTCTCTCTCTCTCTCTGAACCTCTTTTGTTTGGTAGCTGGTGCTGCCCAGGCTCCACATCCAAATTCTTTTCTTATCTTGCTTTTTTTCTTCTTTTGTGGGTGGTGAAATTGTCCGGCATTTCCCTTCTTTTTGAAGTCTTAAGCGCGTTGGAACCTTAAGACCTAGGTAATGTGGACGACATATATACATATACACACTCTATATTCATTTTGTGTGTGTAGCAGTGTGGTGTAAACTGAGCAAATTTCTGTGTAGATTTTTTTTCAGGTATATTAAACACATCTGAGTTTAAACAGAAGTGAGTTTAGTAATTTTGCAGGAAATTTAAGAATGGCAAGTAATGGGAAGAAGAAAGAATCAATGGGTGAAGGGTTGATGGATTTGGTGTTTTCTTGGTCTCTTGCTGATGTGTTCAACAAGGATCTTTACAAGGGCAAGGTTTGGATTACTATATTCTCCATTTCCCTCTTCTCTCTTTACTTGTAATTTATTCTTTACTGTAATTTATTGGTCTTCAATAAGTTCAAGAAAAAAGACGAATCCGGGGATGCTGTATACCTCGGTTGTCCGATCCGATCATGTTTTGTACGACTCGGATGTGTTTTTATTTTTTACCGATAAAGATAAATTAAAATTGTCAAACGCATCCAAGCCGCCCAGAATATAATTGGATGGCTGAGGGTGCACAACACGGGTGCAAAGCTCCCAAGACAATCACAATTCTAATAGAATTTTTTCCACACATTTTCGTAACTTTTTAGACGTGTAGCACATTTTTAAATCTTAGCAACTGTTTTTTAGCATTTTTCTAAATTATTTCCACAAAACAGTGGTTCATAATTAATTTATCTACGTTCCAACGCAAAAAAGAAGAAGAAGAAGAAGAAGTATGTACTTTTTTATGTTTACATCGGTTGTGCTTAATCGTCCTTTTTTTAAAGCTCTCATCAATCGTGTTAAATTCATGTTAATCGAATATCAATCAACACAAAATTATTTTTCTGTAATTTATTTTTCCTTACATAATTATGTGCTAGGAGTAAGGGAGATCACTTCTATTTCCTTTCAGATTCTTGGAAAACGAAATCATTTCTGTCGAATTTTCATGGAATTGTTACGTGAACCTACACGTCTATTTGAAACCATAATGAAATCCCACTAATTAACAGTATAACCAAGGAACATAATGGAAAACAGTGATATTTTAATGCAATGCATTAAAATTATCACGCTTGTTCAAGCCTACCGGTAGGATTTAAAGTTAATCTTATTACATAAATCGAAAGTGCCCCATAATTAAATTAGAAAAATACAGGAATTATGCAGATTAGGAGAGAAAAAGGCCTTTTTATTGCGCCGAGTAGTTTGCATTTCATCTTTAGTGATTTAATTATATTTGCAAGTGGTTTCAATCTTCACATTTCTGAATTTTAACAGGTGAATTTAATTCCGAAGACCTTTTCATCAACGAATGAGTATATGAACTCATTTGTCTTCCCCCTCATCGAAGAAACGCATGCCGATTTGTTCTCAAGCTTGCAGACTGTGCCGGGTGCTCCTACCCGTGAAACACGGGCCGTTACCATTACCAAAGACTTCAAACGTCCAAAGGAATTGTACTACAACATTTACTTGAGCAATAGAGCGAGAGACTCTCCAAATGATGAAGGAAGAAAGCGAGACCCTCCAAATAATGACGCAAGAAAGAGAGACCCTCCAAATGATGAAGGGAGAAAGAGAGTCCCTCCAAGTGATGAAGGAATGTACGAGCCTGAGTTTGGAGATCTTATCGCCTTGACAGAGGTCAAACCAAAACGTATTGATGATCTAGACAGGCCCAAAAGTCCTTATCTTATTGCTTTGGTTCAAAGGGTGAGCAATGAAAAAATTGAAATACGTGCGTCCAAGCCCATAGTGTTGCATGAAGATGGAGATAGAGAGAGACGAGGGGATAAGAAGAGAAGTTTTTTTGTGGTTTACCTTACAAACATGATAACTAACCTCAGAATATGGGTGGCTTTGAAGTCAGAGCTCGAAGGGGACAACATGAACATCATTAAAAGAGTGTTGCAACCGGATTCCACTGTAAGAATCACAATTTAGTCTTTTTACCTGTTTTATTGTTACAATATGCATTCTGTTATTAGGCAGATCACACGAGTTTAGAAAAAGAAAGGAAACGAAAACGTGCAAGCATTAGACCTTCACAACTTGTTTGAATTGCAGGAAAGAAGTTTGATGAAAATAGCAGTTTCCATCTTTCACAGGCCACGTAGTAATATAAGGAAAATGTTTCCTTCATGAAACTGGGGTTCATGTTTTAGTGAGATAAATGGAAAACACACCAGTACTTATCATTTTTGCTTACCTTTCCTTGACCACAAAATCTCACCTGTCCAGTAAACAACAAGTGGGATTTTTGCGGGTGATGATATTGACTCTCCATGAAATACGACATGTTTATCTTTTATATGGGGATTCGTTTCACATCCTTCTAAATGGATTTATGTTGTTTTTCATCTCTAGGGATCAGGTAACAGTGCGTAGGGCTGCAAACGAATCGAGCTACTCGCGAGTAGCTCGTGGCTCGGCTTGTTTAGTAATCGACCCGAGCTCAAGTTCGAGTTTTTAGACTTGTTTAGTAAATGAGCTTGGTAAAGCTCGGCTCGGCTCGCAAAAGCTCAGCTCGTTTAAGAAGGTTTGTTACCTTGGCTCAATTCGTTAAGGATTCGGCTTGTTCGCAAACAAGCCGAGCTTGAGCCCAATTTTTGACTCGTTTACTAAATGAGCTGAGCTCGGCTCAGTGTCAGTGCAATAATTCAATGAATTTCTTCCTCACACAATTTTCTTTTGTATTTTTCTTTGGCACTGCTTGTCCCCCTTATTATTTTGCACATTTTCCGCCTTTTCATCGGATTTTTTTGTTGTCGACAATCAATTTATTTACTTTTAGGGTGGGCAACCATTTGAATGCATACTTCACTCCTCTTTAATCACCCCACCTGCCGTAACCCTTTGCAGATTGAGGAAAGTTGTACCAAGTGCTTGTCTGAAGAGAGTAACCGAGGTGTCTTATCCATTGTCAAAAATGCCTTAAGCTCCTTTAAGTTAGACAACTCCCAACAGCATGCTGTGTTAAGTTGTGTTGCCACAAGACAATGTCATCATCAAAATACTGTCAAACTAATATGGGGCCCTCCCGGAACTGGAAAAACAAAGACGGTGGCTTCATTGTTGTTTGTTCTATTGAAGATAAAATGCAGAACGCTGACTTGTGCCCCAACCAACGTTGCAGTGTTAGGAGTCACTTCACGGCTTATGAGTTTGGTGCATCCTGCACTTGAGTATGATACTTATGGATTGGGAGACATAGTTTTATTTGGTAATGGGGAAAGAATGAAGATTGATGATCATGAAGACCTTTTTGATGTATTTCTTGATTACCGTGTTTATGCTCTCGCCAGTTGTCTTGCTCCGATGTCTGGATGGAAACATAATGTAGATTCGATGATATGTTTACTCGAAGACCCTGAAGAGATGTACCGTTTGTATTTGGAAGAAGTAAAAAAGAACAATGAGGATGATGACAAGGGAGAGGAGGAGGAGACAAGTTTTGGAAATCGAATCGTAAATAACAATGATGACAAAGAGGAAAATATCGATGAAGACTTAAATGATGGGGATAAGAGGGAAATTTGGAGGAGAAAAATCGTTCAGACATTGAAGGAAAACAAGAAAACGGAGAAACGGAAGAAGAATGAGACTTCAAAGAGAAAAGAGAAATTTAAGGATGATAAAAGTGAGGAAAAGGACAATTCAACCGGCAGTAATAAAGAAAAAGGACAAAAGGTGGAGAAGGATGAAGATCCGATGACACTTGAGGAGTTTTTCATGCAGAGATTTAAACTCATCGGAAATAGGCTCATCTTTTTAACTACAAACTTGTACACAAATATGCCAACTTCTTTCATTTCATTGGAAGTAGTAAAGAAGATGATTAAGGCTCTTGATTTGCTAAAATCCATTGGAACTATGTGTTCCCGTGCTGTTTCAAACAAAGGTTTGAAAGAAGTCTTGAATGGAGTTGATGAGGTTGGGAACATAATTAAACACTTTAGAAACTTGAGTTCTTCCAAGACAGAGTGCATTCAAATACTTAAATTCCTTTCTGAAACATTAAATCTGCCAAATTTTACTGAAGACTATGAAATTCGGAGTTTTTGCTTGCAAAACGCGTACTTGATATTTTGCACGGCCTCAAGTTCTGCGAAATTGCATACAGAAGGAATGAGACCGCTGGAACTGTTGGTTATCGATGAAGCTGCTCAGCTCAAAGAATGTGAATCCACTATTCCATTGCAGCTCTCTGGTCTCCGTCATGCTATACTCATTGGGGATGAGCGACAACTTCCTGCAATGGTCCAAAGCAAGGTCCGTTTTTTTCGTTTATCTTTCTATTCGGCATTTGCATGAATGTGGATTTAAAATGAAGGGACTTTCAATATTGTGCAATAGGATACATCTCTTCTTTCTCTGGTGCATCTTCCAAATCTAGTTTTACATGTCATTTTTTGGCTATATCTTTTGTTATTTCGGTGAAAGTGAACCTTAAACCCACCATTTCGTTACAAATCCACATCTATGCAAACGGATCCTACTTTTTGATTTGAAGTAAAACACAACTCTTTCTGTTGACTTTGTGAACTATTACTGATAGATATGCGAGCCTGCTGAATTTGGAAGAAGTTTATTCGAGAGGCTGGTAATATTAGGACATAAGAAACACCTTCTTAACATCCAGTACAGAATGCATCCATCAATAAGCTTGTTTCCAAATAGGGAGTTCTATGAAGGTAAAATTTTGGATGGTTCAAATGTCAAAGAACAAACCTACGAGCGGCGTTTTCTTCGAGAAGGTATGTACGGATCCTATTCCTTCATTAACATCAGCCACGGAAAAGAGCAATTTGACAGCAAACATAGCAAGAAAAACATGGTGGAGGTGGCTGTTGTTTCTGAGATTCTTGCAAGCCTCTTTAAAGGTACATTTTCCATTTTCACTGAAAACTGTGGTAAGATTTAGTACAACTATTCACCCAAAAAAAAAAAAAAAGATATAGTACAACTTACAAGTGTTTGATTTGCTACTTAAAGATTGGTAAATAACAAAGCATTTTTCTTACTGCAGAATCTGTGGCGTCAAAACAGAAGGTCAGGGTTGGTTGCATATCGCCATATAAAGCTCAAGTATTTGCACTTCAACAGAAAATTGGGAAAACATACAGTACAGACTCAAACAGTGACTTCTCGGTGAACATCCGATCTGTTGATGGGTTTCAAGGTGGTGAGGAGGATCTGGTAATTATCTCGACTGTGAGATGTAACGGTCGCGGCTCTGTGGGCTTCCTTTCTAATCGTCAAAGAACAAATGTGTCTCTCACTCGCGCAAGGTATTATACTATTATTTTTATATCTCTGAACACTGGACATGGTCCCTGCTTATTCTAATATTGTAATAACTAACCTTACCATGGGTTGCAATGGCAATGCGGAGTACTTAGTTGGAAAAATATCTTTAAATTTTTTGTAACGCCCACATTTGTCCCCAGAATTTTTTTGGGTCCCAAAGACCCCATTGACGTAACAAGCGTTTCCCTTTTATCATAAACACAGCTCTTGGTATTTGACCACATTGTTGAGAAATCCTGGCATTTCTGTTGTAATGTGCATTTCTGCTTTCCTGGTATAGGCATTGCCTCTGGATACTGGGCAATGGTGCTACTTTGATTAACAGCGGCTCTGTTTGGAAGAAACTAGTCATCGATGCCAAGGCTCGGAGTTGCTTTTATGATGCTAATGATGACAAGAACTTGGCTCAAGCTGTTGCAGGTGCCTTAGTGGAGCTTAACCAACTTGATGCGTTACTCACAACTGATTCGCTGCTGTTTTGCAATACGAGGTGGAAGGTATGCGTCCTTTATTTGTAAAATGCCATTATTTATTGTTTAGGATCATTGAATATTACATTCTTTGTGAAAACCAAGAAGATGTTGTGATCTGATAAAATAGAGGATTACGATAATGCTCATAACTGCTTGCGTAGCAGGTATGATTCCTTGAACCGTGTGTCTCTACTTCATTGTACGAATTGAAACCTTAGTGTGGTAACATCAAAAAAACTTGGTTCCTAAATAGTGACACTGACAAGCGACAAGTGATTTAACCTTTTACATTCACACTAATTTCATTTCTTCAGGAGGATCGTTGTTTCTTTTCAAACAATAACAAAGGGATCATCTTCTTTTCTTCTCTTGTAGGTTTGCTTCAGTGACAATTTTGTGCAGTCCAATTCTAAAATTAAGAATGTAGATATCCGTAAGGAAGTGCTTTTCATCATACAAAGGCTTTCAAGTGGCTGGCATCACCATCGAAAGGTTAATAACATTCTAAAAAGAATGGGTGGGACTTCTTCGCAAATGTTGGAGCTGTGCGCAGTCAACGGATTTCTGCATCTCATTTGGAGTGTGGACATTGTCAGGGAAAATTCAAAAGACATTCAGGTTCTAAAGTTCTGGGATGTTTTGCCTATGGCTGAGATATCAAGACTGGCAAAGTGTCTTGACACTTTGTTTGGGAACTATACGGTTGATAAGATGAACCGCTGCAAATATAGAAGATTTGAAGGGTATGAATGCTATTTCTTCTTGCGACTTTCTCCTCCTAATTTGTTTTTGACTTGCTATAAGGATCATGTGGTTTCTTGGATTAAGCAATGATACAAAAATGTCTCACTTGTTGGTTGAGAGCTAGTTATGTCCCATTGAATTGGGAACACAGACAGTGGTAGATACAAGATTCTTAATGGAGGGGAGCAAATCACATGTATTCATAAATTAACAACAAAATATCATAATTATATACCAATAACACAATTTTGAGGGACTGTTCTTCATAATTTTTACAAACAAAACCGAAATATTACAAAAATAATGGCGTAATTGGGAGGTGTGCAAGGGCTGGGCTCCCGCATGCATCCCCCTAGGTCCACCCCTGGACATTGAAAATTATTCTTGCCTTCTAAGACAAAAGTACTAATGGGTGATGCTACGGTACACACCCCCTTTTTGGTTCAAATATGAGATTTAGTGGCTTAAGTAGGAGATTTAGTGGCTAGAGGTATGAAATGGTGTATGGTATGCACCCTCATACGGATAGTCACAAAATCTCATATTTAGTCCACTATATCTCATATCGTTAAATCACATATTTGGTGCGGACCTCACACAGATAGTCACAAAATCTCATATTTAGTCTACAAAATCTCATATCGGTTATGATGCAAGGACATGGAAACGGAAAGTGACATAGACATAGACATGGACACGGACACGGGGACACTGCAATTCTAAAAAAATGGGGAAACAGACACGGCGGGGGACACGCCACGTGTATATATATTTATTTATTTATATATTTATTTACATATATGTATATATATACATACACATATATTTTGAAACATTTAGGGGACAAATTGAATTTTTTTTTTAAATTTCAGGGGTAAAATTGAATTTTTTAAAAACTTTTAGGGGTAAAATTGAAATATTTTAAAACTGTTAGGGGTCAAATTGAAATTTTCTATTTTACCCCAGAAAGTTTTAAAAAAATTCAATTTCACCCCTAAAAGTTTTAAAATATTTCAATTTTACCCCGCCGTGTCCCCAGTCGTGTCCCCATCCAAAAAAGCACTACAGCCGTGTCCCATGCCATGTGGCGTGTCAGGACACTGCGATACGGGGTCCCGGAGAGGTGTCAAATTGGAACACCAAAATTCAATAAATAAAGAGGACGACAAAATCTCATATGGTCAAATGGTCAAAGTTGGCACAAAATCTCACACGCATATGTGGCGCAATATTAGCCGTCCATCCGTATGAGGTGCATACCGTACACCTTTTCATAACTCTAGCCACTAAATCTCACAGTTGAGCCCAAAAGGAGGTGCATTACCCTTTTTCACATACTTCTTTTTTCTTTACCTTGTTTGTTTATATCACCTCTTTCATTGCCATTACCTGAATCATATGATCTCTTTCTTTGCCACCACAATATTAGTACCGGAACCACCTTTGCTCCCAGTTTGACTACCTTCTATCATTTGGACTGGAAACTCCTTGGGACAACAGAACTGCCACCATCCAGCCTTAGGTTTTGAAAATCAGCTGACAAGTGTTTTAAGTATCGGTGTAAGATGTCCAAAATCCTCATACGTATAGCTATGCAAACTAACAAATGTCAAAAATTTCTCCTTCTACCTGAGGTTGCCTCATCAGTACATTCAATTAGAATCCATTTAAAGTTTCAAAGAGCCATCACTGGATAATACATCAGTGAGTAATTTTCTATTTTTGGTCGAAGTCGTTTGTTAGTTTTACACCTTTTTCTGCCTCCTATATTGCTCCCAAAGGGATTTTTCGTTTATATTTTGTTTCGATTATTGCAGGAATTTAGTAGTACCGATGACATGGCCAGCCGATTCAAGCGCTGGTAAGAGGACTTCTACAGCTGATTCGGATTATTTACAGTCCTTAGGAAGCCAATTAGTTTCACTGAGAATAACAGATGAGCCATGATCGTCAAGTAATAGGTGAGTACTGTTGGAAGATACGCTTGATTTTTATTTGGGCCATATTTGTGTTAGAGACAAGTCAGTGGAGGGAATTGAAGAAGGGTGGTGGATCTATATCTATATTTCGGTGAGTTATTGTGGGCATGTCTGGGAGTTAATTGGGGAGTTGGGAAATATGTGGTTGTAATGCATTTGCTAGTTGTGAAAAGTTTAATAAAAATGTGTTTGGTTTTGTGTGTTAATTTCTCTCTTTTACCCCCCCAACAAGTACTTGTTTTTAAACGGCTATTTGGACACAGTTTTCCAATAGTTGGCAAGTGATGAAGCTGTATGCAGAACAATATTTTGCTTTGAGGAAATCTGCTAGATGGGTCACCCCCTTTTCATATCTTTTTCTTTTTCGGGTGGGGGTACAGAAGATGGTGTAGATTTATGCTTATGGCTTAAGCCTGGCTTAAGCCTTATTTTGAGTGCATTTTGATGGTATTCTTCGAGCCTTGTGAAGTGTCTCTCTCTCTCTCTCTTTTCGTTTTTTTTGTGCATCTTGATTCTCCTTCGTCGTTTTTTGTAGTAATTTTTCCTTTTTAATCCCTCCGTCCCAAATTTATTGTCTATTTTCACCATTCACGACACCTCTAAAAATTATTTATATTTTCAAATGTATAATGATATATAGGAGTATATTCAATATGGATCTCGTTTGATAGTTCTCGATGAGTTCTATCAAACAAAGTTTTTTCAAAATTGTAAAAAATATTGTTGATTAAAATTATAAGTAATTGAAAAATTGCACACATGCACTGAAAAACCCTAATTTACCTAGGTTTATAGATTTGATATGTTTCAATCTTTTGTAGAAAATCAGCCCAAGAACAAGATGTCAATCAATCACACAACAGAAAACAAACAATGGAAGAACACAACGATATACGTGGAAAATCCCAATACGGGTAAAAACCACGAGAAGAAATCAAAACACTATACTCAATGTGTAGTTATAAGCAATTTTACCAGCGATCGTGAATCCTCACCAATTGAACCTAAGAACAACTCGTCGAATCCTCGTTCACCACACTCATTGTTTTGACCGCCGTTGCCTTGAATCCACAAGCCTTCGGTTTACCTCTTGGAATCCACCGAAGGACTTTGAAGCGCCTCTCGAACTTCACAAAAGGACTTTACTCTGAGATTGATTGTTTCTAACGAAGAACAAACCCCTTGAAGATGATCTTGAAACTCACTACATTCACAAGCCTTCACAATTCTTCAAGGTTCACAAACCCTAGCCGCCAAAAGTGATGAGAGATGGAAATATTGGTACTAGGGTTCTTATCACTGCAACTCTCATAATTTTTTGACTTAATGGATGAAATTTTATAGTTGTTGAATTGGGTATTTTTGCCAGTTGTTTTGCTCGAGCCAAATATCCAGCAAAAACAAACAGAATGTTTTGCTAATAAGAAGGCTTTGAAATGCTTGAGCAAAACATGCAACATCTAACTTTTTACTTGTGCAGTTTTGCCGACTACTTTGCTCGAGCCAAACGTCCAACAAACTCAATCAGAATGTTGTGCTAGTAGAGATCCTTGAAATATTTGAGCAAAAACATGTAGCATCTAACTTTGTCTTCAAAATGAGTAATCCGTCTTGACTAAAAACTACTGTACTCGAATAAAAAATACATATTGAGATGATTCATTTTCCACACCTAAAACAGACACTCTAAAAATAAATACCGAAAATAATAGTGTCATAAAAATACGATACATGACAAAGTATATGTTTTAGGCATGAATTTTCCAAACCAAATAAAACTCGGCCTATTGGGCTTACATGCATGTAAATGAACAAGAAATTCGAGACGGTGGGAGTATTGTATTACATTGAAGTACGAATTTGTTATAGTAGTGTGTTTGGTTCATATTAGTTTGCTTGTTATTTTGAAAATCAGGAAAGGAATGAAACATTGAAGGGAAAAAGAGATGATTTTCTATCCCTTTTTTTTATCCTTTCTTTTCAATTTTGGCTATTTAAAGAAAATTTGTACTTTCTCATTAACAAGAAAGAAAATGGGTTGTTTCCATATGTCAAAAACAGGGAAAAAAAAGAAGGAAAAAAAAAAACCATAGAGATGATTTGAACTGCAGGATTTGGTCCCGCGCAAGGCCACAAGCAGCCGCCACATGATTTCTGGTCGTGCCCGATTACCACTCCGGCAAGTTCTATGAAGCTTTTATTATATGTAGAAATTGATAAAGTCATGGCTTTTGCTTTGAGGAAATTACCAGGTTGAGAATACTACTTTAAGATTAAATGGCGAGTGAATATATATACCATTTGAAGTAAATTTTCGAGAGTAAATATTGAGCGTAACGGTGAAAGTAGAGCTATCAATCAACAAAAAAAAATTATATTGCTGTAAGCTATTACATGGTTTGACTCTGTGAGAGATCTTCTCCCATTTACTTGCACAAACTTGCACGAAAACTACCAAAAGTAGGCAGGAGTGGACAAATTTAGAGAAGTGAGACTGTTGAGTCGACCTTGAGCAGCAAAAAGGGAGATTCTATTTACTGATTTTTTTAGCAACGAAATTATTTTTGTTAGCGAAGAAAATATTCTTTGCCTATTTTGTCATAATGGGCGAGGAAAACTAAAGTTGGAATCATGCATTTTTCGATGTGTGAAATAAGCGTCTAGAGTCTAGACAATATCTAAAATATGAAAGATTCGGATTATGAACTTAAATCTGATATCGGGACGAAGGGGGTAAACTGCAACTCCTGCAGTTTCACCCAAACGAATCTGGTGTATTTTGACTAGGAATAGAACGAAATTGGGACCATGTGAGAAGGAAATTAAGGATGTGACTCTGGCGAATATGAAAGGGCAATGGGAGGACCACGAAGCGAAGCCAGAATAGATTCTTTGTACTCAATTTTTGGTGTACTAGTGTTTCAAGTGAATTGTAGCTACAGAATCGTTTTAATCTCACACGATCCTGCAGCTGCAATTCACTTGTACACGGGTATGCCAAATATTGGGTATAGAAGAACTGAGATGCCACAAAATGAAGCGGGTTTCTGGTTTTCCAAGGGATTAAAGTTACCCACGCTTGGTTGATCTGCAGTACAAAGACAAGGAATCAAAGAAACGCCGTGCTCACGTCAATGTTGATGCGTCACATTGCACCGAAGACTGAAGAGAACGGCTAAAAGGAGAGAGGAGAGAATAGATCTAGAGAGAGGATGGATGTTTGTCGAAGATAATTGGTTGTGTGAAGAATAACTTATTTTGACTTTTGGTTCATCTTTAATTGTATAGTTGTGCATATGAATAACATTCATCTTTAATTGTATAGTTTTCTATTGGTAGATTGCAGTTATTGAATTTTAGCCCTGTAAAATTCCTTAAGACCATAGCTCCATTTATAAAATTCAATCCCAGAAATTACAATCCGTGAAACCACCAAATATGTCAAAACTTCATAGAGTTATTTAGTCGAGAGAATATCTTATTTAAGGAGGTTCCATAAAAGGGGATTTCTTGAAGAAAGGCCTGCCACTTCCATCCCGGCATCTAACAAACTCATATTCTCCTCCTTAAATGCACTGCAGATGTAAAAAAAACGTACACGGCCCGGTTCCATCGGATCTCTGATGGGGATGGGCCGGCGATGATTTGTTTCTACAAGAAATCCCTTTCACCTTTAACCTCCGTAAATAAAATATTCTCGTTAGTCGAACACATGATGTGCATCTCCCTGCAATCTACACCTTATTCAGCCTCAACACAGCGAAAAATCCCTCCTAGGAATTTTATGAGAGATTTTTCCCTTGTTTCTGACCAAACAACAATGTCGAAATAATTTAACCAAAAGAAAAAAAACAACGTAGAAATAGAAAAACAAATCTGTAAAAAGTTCTACTTTTCAATTTTTTTTTCCTTTTTTTCTCAGTTTTTTCAATTGGTTAAAAGAGCAACGTGTATCTAGTGTATTTAATTTAATCTAATATCCACTTTCAACTAATCCCAAGTTTGTGTTTTGTTCTCAGTCAAGAGTGAATACAATTGGACTTGAGAAATGGGGTTACCTCACTACCGGAGCAAAGGATTCATATTCTTGAACTTGAAGGTTCTTCTCCTAAAGCTTTTTTCTTGCAATTGCTGAGTGGTGTGCAGAGAAATCAAGACCCAGATATTCCAAAATGGAAAATGCTACAATACACATCCCTTATTTGAGTGTGTATGATACACACCCTTATAAAAGTTACGATTTGTTTTTAAAAGTTATGAATTTATTTATAAAAGTTACGAGACATACCAAAATGTTGCGAATCATAAAAAATGTTACGAATCACATTGCTGAAAAGTTACGAAAAACTAAAAAATATTATGATTCTTGATGAGGTGGCACAATCTAGACCATACAATAGGTGCATATGGTACACCCAAATAAGGGGCGTGTATTATAGTCATTTCCTTAGAAAATAGAGAGAACCTTCCATCGATCTCTCTTATTTCAATGGAGAGAAAACCTGGGGGGTGCTGTACATCCCAATGCACAACACCGTGCTGTGCAACCCAACAGCGAGGCCACAACTACATTTTTTTAACGATCGAAGACGTTCACCACATAAACCTCGTCTAATTCTACAACAGAGCCAAAAATCAACTCAATCGAATATCTTTAAGTGCCTCATCGGCACACAAGTAACATGGAAAAATAGTTTTGATCCAGTATTTGTGTCCATTTGTGTTCCATTTGTTTTCAAAGTATTTGTGTATCGATGACGTACTTAAAGATATCAATTTGAGAGTTGATTTTTTCTACACTCGTACCACTCAACGAGGTCTATGTGGTGAACGTCTCCGATCATCGAAAAGATGCTAGCGCAGTCGTGCCATGGCTGCACAACACCCCATGCGTCCAAAAGAAAGACGTTATGGAGGAGGAAGAAGCACACGGCGAAGGAGCCGATGTTTGGTGAAGCAAACGATGATGTCTGGGGCTGGGGAGAATTATTTGGGAGGATTTTTGAATTTTAATTTGTGGGATGTATTTAGGGTTTGAAAGGTTGTGGGTTGGATGTAGTAAATGTAGGGATAGAAGTATCATTTTGTTACGAGGGTACTTTCGTATTTTTTTGAGCAAACACAAACATATATTCATAATAAAAAACTAGCACAAAGTCTAGAGAGAGAGAGTCTGGGGCAGTGGGTTTCCCCACCCCCATCCCACCGCCCCCCCTTCCCTGCTTCCCCCTCTTCTTTTTTTCCCCTTTTTAATCTCTTAGCTTCCTTCCTCCTCCCCTCTCTGTCACCTACTAAACTAGACTTCCCCTCTCTTCTCTTTTCCTCTCTGGCTTCCATGGTTGAGGGCGGTTGAGACTTTCTCCTTCAGGAGAAAAGATTTCCCACTCCCCATCATTTTTGGATTTGGGAGACCCAGATTTGATGTTTCTAGATCTGGGTACTGGCTCTTGTACGGTGGTCCTCTTCGGTTTCGGATGGTGGACCCCAGAGCTCTCCAGCGGCGGCGGTGAAGGCGCAGAAGTGCAGATTCAATGGCGATCCTATAGCAGGCGATGAAGGTGCAAAGGAGGCCATCCTTCAGCCACCCACCTCCACGAGAGGAGGTTAGGTCTAACATCGTTGCTGAACAGCTTTTCTGTTTTGTTTTTTTTTTTTGTATTTCAAGAGGGTACTTTCATATTAAAAGTGGTCAAAAATTGGTGGGATGTACTTAAAAAAAAAAAAAGGAGTTAGCAAATAGAATTGACCTTTAACTGCTTGCAAGAAAGTATTCATAATTACTATAAACATCATCTATCATCATTGGAAATCGAAAAATTACGGGCATGATAGGAAGAAAAATAAGAGGTGGCAAATTTCACCATAAAATAAAATCTCCTCCTGGATTAACAATAAAGGGAAAGCTATGTAACAATGTCTGGGAAGAATTACACAAGAAAATTCACTTTCTATCATTTTCATCTAATCGAACACAGAAATTTACTGTCATTTTTTTTGTTCAGTTGCTATCATTTTCACCATAATCAAATGGACCATTAAGAATCGATAGAAATCATAATAAACTTGATAAGTGGGTTAGATGTTCAAAATTTCAAAAAACTTAAACAAAACAAAGGATTTGATTCATGAAATGCATGAATTATTGCTATTAATATTTTGTGATTAGAGAGTGATTATCACGCTTCAAAATTTATATCCATACCTTTTTTTGTACGTTAGTGAAATTTTTATGTGTAAAAGTTTCACTTAAAGACAAAAAAATGATTGTGAATATCAATTTAGAAGCGTGAAAATCAATTACCTTTTGGATTTTTACTTTTGAATTTTTATTCAGATAGAACGTTTATGTGAAAATGTTTTTTTTTTTCTTTTGATCACTATGTGACAATGTTCTTTCGTCTTAATTATATACTCCAATCAAAATTCGAGCGGCAAACTTACGCTTGTACTGCGCAACATCTTTCGTGGATGGCACGCAAGCTTATCACTAGTTACTTACTAAAGCGGCTGTACGAACCCTTTTATCTTCTCTCTCTCTCTCTCAGAGAACCTCTTTTGTTGGTAGCTGGTAGCCTGGTGCTGCCCAGGCTGTGGGCTCCACATCTATTCTTTTCTTATCATGCTTTTTTTCTTCTTTTGTGGGTTGTGAAATTGTACGGCATTGGAACCTTAAAAGCTGGGTAATGGGGCCGATCACAAAAAAAAAAAAAAAGGCAAGGTAATGGGAGTAATATATATATATATCCCTTTTGTGTTTGTGTATGGATGTAAACTGACCAAATTTCTGTGTGGATTTTTTTTCAGGTTTATTAAACATATCTGACTTGAATACATAGTTTTGGGGGATATTTAAGTATGGCAAGTAGTGTGAAGAAGAGAGAATCAAAGGGTGAAGGGTTGATAGATTTGGTGTTCTCTTGGTCTCTTGCTAATGTGCTCAACAAAGATCTTTACAAGGGCAAGGTTTGGATTACTATTCTCTCCATTTCCCTCTTCTCTCTTTACTTGTTACTGTAATTTCTTGGTTGCCGATAAGTAAAAAGAAAAAAAAGACAATCACAATTCTAATACGGTGCAATTTTTTTGCACTTTTTTTTGTGATTTTTTAAACATTTAACACCATTTAAAATCTAAGCAACTGTTGATAATTAATTTAGCCACGTTCCAATGACAAAAAATAGAGAAAAAATATATATATATATGTACTTTCTTTATGTTCACATCAGTTGGCTTAGTCATCCATTAATTTTTTAAGCTCTCATCAACAGGGACGGCCATCTAAAGGGAGGGTCACCCAAGGGGAGGGTCACCCAAGGGGAGGGTCACGCGGAGGCACGTGCCCCCGCTCAACCTCTCCCCAAAAGTAAAACAAAAAGATTATTAATATTAGATAGTTAGCATAACTATGTAATATAATTTTATTTTTAGCCTACACACTTACATATCTAAAAAACAAAATGTAGAATTAATTTTGTGCTTGGACTTTTGTTGGTTGGTTCATTTATAATTTCCTTTGTCTCTTTTTAAATGTGTTGCCTTGTAATTCTAATTTATTTTCTCTCATATTAACTTTTACAACTTTTACATCTACTATCTACTACTTACCCTTATCAATATAATAATAGCCACTAACTTTTCAAAAATGAATCTACTTTTAAGGACAAAATAAGAAATGTACCCACTAATTTTTCAAAACACATACTTATTAAGGGACAACCCAAAATAGAAAGTCAAACACTATAAAAGGGACAGAGGGAGTATTGTTTTATAAATTTTTTGTTCCTTTGGGGATTTATCTTTTGATTTTCTTTATTTTTTACCATCGTGGAGAAATAGTTTTTTAAAAAAGTCATCAATAAAACCATCTCGATTATTCTGAAGACTTCTCAATGTCAAAGTAAACCATACTCTAAAGTTTTGTCTAAAATTGAGTGTTCATTTTTTGATCTTTTTATTTTATTTTATAAAAAGTATGCTTTATAAATTTTATAGTCCATAATGAATGTCTTAATTTAGCAAGAACGTTGACTAGGAAAATAATACCACGATTATAATTAATAAGGTGCACCCACTAAGTTGAATTCCTGGATCTGTCCCTGCTCATCAATCATGTTAAATTGATGTTGACCGAATATCAATCTAACACAAAATTATTTTTTTGTAAGTCGATCAACACAAAAATATTTTTCCTTACATAAAAATGTGCTAGGAGTAAAAATGTGGAAGGGAGAGATTATTCCATGCTCAGTGCATTTTCTACCACACGTTGGCGTGGGTTCTATATATGCATTGATGTGAGATGGAATGGTACCCAACCCTCAAACCAACAGTGCTTCTAGAGAGGAAGGATTAATTTTCCAGTAAAAACCCTAGACAATGTAGTTTTGGCCGTTGAGAGCCCATCTAAGTCCTTAGTTTTCTAAACCCGTTGATCGATGGTGTCGAGCAGTTGATCTGTAAGAGAAATCAGTTTAATCTGTGTATTAGAAGATACGAGAAAATTTTGGGTGCTTGTAGGGTATATACACGTGGTGCCTGGCACCACATCCGAGCCATCCATTCACGTTTTGGACGGCTCAGATCTGCGGTGGCATTTTTGTAAATTTTGGGACCAACTTTACTCCCGCAGATCCGAGCCGTCCAAAATGTGAATGGATGGCTCGGATGTGGTACCGGGCACCACGTGTATATACCCTACAAGCACCCAAATTTTTTTCAGAAGATACATATTCGGATAAGTTGGCATTGCACCACGCGCCCATACCCAGCCTTTATTAGGGCGGATTATTGCCAAATTTTTAGGTGCTTGAATGGGTTCGGGGGAGATTTGAAAAACCCGATCAGGATCGGGTAGGGCTTGTGTTGATGTTACCCCACCCCTGTTACCCGCCTCGAAATATTTTAACATATGACATTATAGTTTTACCCCATCATTGTACTTAAATTCTATTTTTACTTTTATATTTTTCATAGGAGAGTTAATTAAGAGTCTTATTTATGTTCCCATCCTAATTGATTTGAATCATTATGTTTACATCCTGAAATTCAAATAAACTCCAAAACACCATTTTTCTCTCCTAATTTTCCTAATATTAATTCTCTCCTAATTTTTCTAATATTTCTCTCTCCTAATCTTTCCTAATTTATTTAAATCTCTCTCTCTCTCTCTCTCTCACACACACACACACACACACACATCATGAAAGATCTCTCTTTCCCAATCTTATAATTCTCTTTCTCTCTCTCCTAATCTTCTTACACCTAAATCTCAAAACAAAATTGAAAATAAATAATTATGACATTTTGGAAGACATGGAAACAAACCAATATTGACTGTATAAATAAACCATTTTTAAAAGAAATGGGAACATGGTTTATTTGTTTTTCATTTTTACTGTATTGAATCCACCAATAAGGTGAATCAATGAACCACATTACAAAAAAAAACCATGAGAACATGGTTTATTGGTTAACCATTTTTACTATATTGAATCCACCAATGTGGTGAATCAATGAACCATACGCACCATTATTTAAGTTTCTTTTATGTATTTGGCCTGCCCAGCTTCTCCCTTAAAAATTTTAACCATGATTGTTGGATCTAGAACTTTTGATAAAGGATTTTTGGATGAAAACACCAAGAAATACGGCAAAAATCAATTATGTTTTTATCCCAAAAATCTTTATCCTATAGGGAAAAAAAATGGATGAAAACGTAAAGAAAAATCTTGTTTTCATCAAAATTCTTGGTGTTTCATCCCAGAATTCTTTGCCTATGTAGGCAAAGAATTTTGGGACGAAAACACTAAGAATTTTGGATGGAAATATAAAGAATTTTAAGGGAGTTGCATGCGCAGGCAAATTTCATAAAGGAAAGTGTTGTTGTGTTCTATGGGTAGGGGATAGGAACCGAATCCCATTTAAAAAGGAAACTAACACCACTCACTTAGGAATCAATGTGATAATTTCAGAAATATTGGGAACAATAAACAACTAAATGCAGAACTTATAAAGGAAAAGATAATTGGTCAATCATACAATATATATATACTAATAACGTAAACGATGGAATAAATAAGGGCATAAAGGTCCGAATATCCAATGTCGGGATGTAAACATAAGTATTCAAATCCGATGGGATGCAACATAAGTAGAACTCTCAAACATGATGCCTAATTAAATACGGTATACTAAAATACCACCCATGAATTATCCGGTCAAGGTTCTAGTCAGGCCAGGTTGTACTTTTCAGGTTGGATCGGGGTATGGAAATACTGGCCGGACTCTATGTCATCCCTACTTTCGAGATATTATTGCCACAATTCAAACTTATCATTCCCTAGAGTTAGCTAATCACTTTAGGAAAAATCTACAATACACACCCCTTTTAAGTGTGTACGATATGCACTCATTGTGTGATCCATATTGCGTCACCTCATAAAAAATGACATGAAGAACCGGTCATTCGTAACATTTTTGTTTGTTTCGTAACTTTTATACTAAGAATTCGTAACTTTTAGATAATATGGTTCATAACTTTTCGTGTGTTTCGTAACTTTTCATGAATTTCGTAACTTTGAGATAAAAAATTATAACTTTTCTCAACTATGATTCATAACATTTTTGTATGATTCGTAACTTTTTTACTAAGTATTCGTAACTTTTAGACAACATGATTCGTAACATTTTCTTTTGTTTCGTAACTTTTCGTGTGTTTCGTAACTAATCGTGGGTCTTGTAACTTTGAGAAAAAAATTATAACTTTTCTTAAATATGATTCGTAACATTTTTGTAACTTTTCGTGTGTTTCGTAACTTTTCGTGGGTTTCATAACTTTAATTTGTTAGGTCACCTGTTGTTCAGGTTAACAAGTTACCGATTCGTAACTTTTTGTTATTGATTTGTAACTTTTAACGATCCAACGGTAGATAGTTTGGATGCATATGATACACAACTAAAAAGGGGTGTTTATTGTAGCCTCTTCCATCACTTTATATGCGCACAAAATAAATTAATCAGATATTTTGAACATGATCGTGAGAGTTTTTCTTACACTTTATTCTCGGAATCATGTTAAACGTGTATTGTCTTTACAAAAACATATATATGTTCTTCGATCATGTGCTGGACAAACTTTATAAAGAAAAAATGGTTCATATCATGATTGTTATATCTCACCTTTCAAAGTGCACTATGTAATATATATATATATATATATATATATATATATATATATATATGGAGCCGGTTTCCCTCACACTTAAAAAACACATAAAAAACACTCGATGTTGTTCTGGGTCCCACTGTGATGTTCCGAATCGTTGATCTTGTTTAAATGAGTAAAATATGAGGTCCTTAAAAAATTCAGTTTAATCGGATATCAGAAAGTCCTTGATCCAAATAGTTTTGCAAAAACTATGACAGGAACTGGTGTTTTTAAAATTGTTTGAATAAACCACTTGCTAGTATCCGATTGAACTGAAATTTTGCAAGTCCTTTTATTTTACTCATTTAAACAAGATTAACAGTTCAGAACATCAAAGAGGGGGCCCGAAGAGTGAGGTGTTTTTTTATATGTTTTTTTATGTGTTTTTTAAAGTGTGAGGGGGACCGGCCACACAATTGGGATCAGGTCAGGACGGCCTAATATTGCTTAGATCGTCGAAATTTGGTCGAGAAGCATGAGGTCCTCACGTTGGTCCTCATATAAGGGTTCTTATTAGAAGTTTCTTATATATATATACTAGGTACAAGGCCTCATGCGTTGCACGAGTTTTATGCCCGTGTTGTTGATGGGTTATAATAAGCAATTAGAGTTTGTGTTGATAATTTAAAGGTGAAAATTTAGAAACATGGAATAACCAGAAATAATTAATTAACTTTTAAATTGATTCTGTAATTTAGGAAAACATGTTTTAAACAATACATAAGCAATGTAACATATCTAATACCTACAATGCTAGTTCACACAAACGAATAGTAGATGACTGATTCAATCCACCTAATGAAATCGCTATTCAGGGCCCATTCATTAACAGTACCATAAGGAAATCGCTCACCATGATTGTGCATGAAGTTGTAATCTCGCCTATAGACAAGGTGTCCTGTCCCTCGATCAACTGACCTACCAAAATTTTCTCTTGCTCCTCCACCGGTGATTACATAGTAAAAAGCTCCATGCGGAGTTAAATGATGTGCGTGTCGCTCATAATCCCAACCAACAAATGGACCTTGCAATGCCATTTCGATAATGCCTACAAATGAAAACTTTTTAAGAGTATCAAAATTTATACGGATGCAAAAGCTATATAACTAAATTGTGCTAAAATTAGCTAACAGAAATTTGAGTTCCTATTTTGGCAACCATAAGCACCGCACAAATAAAACTATACAAAATGTATATCTCTTTAATAACCACTGCTGTTGAAATTATGTACAAAGCATAATGCTTTCAGGCCAACTTATGTAATCAATTCATGGAACTTGACTGTTTGTTCATTTGTTTTGTACCTAAAATGTTTATATATTATATCTTATTAGAGCTATTTATATATCCTCCTAATAAAATTATTCCATGATTGGTTTTACCAAGAAATAAAATAACCCAAACCAACGAATACACACACAGACAACTACTATATATATATATATATATATATATTGATATACTAACAAACTATTTTTCTCAAGAAAATATTTTTCAGTTCTTTTTTCCTCAAAAACAAGAAAATAAACTAAAGAAATCTAGATCAGTATAAAAAACATTAATATCAACAAAAAAAAAAACGTAATAAAAAATATCTGTGTGTGTGTGTATATATATATCTATGTAAACATTATATACCGTTATTATTTTTATCTTGCAACCAAAATAGAGAAGCATATTTCTCTCATCACTCACACATATAGGCCCTTCGATTGTCGATATATCTACGGTTGATAACAAGGATTAATAGTTCATAACGCAAAAATAAATCAACACCTCAAGCAAAATCCAGAACCGACATAAAAAACTAAATACAATGACACTCAACGAAACAATTTGACTGCTCAACCAAAACTGAGAAATACAACTGAATAAAATTTTTCAAGAGTTCTACAAAACACAAATCATAAAAAACTAAATACAATGTATTTAGCTGCATGCAAATCATAAACATATCCAAACAGATATATAAAAGCGAAGAACACTCTGAGAACAAGTACAAAATCATACAGTAAACATCATTATGAAACAAATATTCTCCATGTGTCGTCAAACAAACCTCAAATCCATGCTGAGACAACTTTTTATTTTGCCATGTTCAGTTGTTGTTTTAATGTGTGCCCCTGTATTTTTGTGGCTTCACTGAAACACTGGAAATCCGACATTTCCCATCTATTTACTTTCGGACTCTTTGAGTTCATACACCAGTAGGATTTAAAGTTTATCTTATTACGTAAATTGAAAGCGACCCATAATTAAATTATCAAAATCGAGGAATTATGCTATTCAGGAGAGAGAAAGCCTTTTAACGTGCTGAGTAGTTTGCATTTCATCTTTAGTGATGTTATTATATTTGCAAGTAGTTTCAATCTTAGCAATTGTGAATTAACAGGTAAATTTAATTCCAAAGACCTTTTCATCAGCGAATGAGTATATGAACTCATTTGTCTACCCCCTCATCGAAGAAACACATGCCGATCTGTTGTCAAGCGTGCAGACAGTGCCTCGTGCTCCTACCAATGAAACATGGACCATTACCATAGCTAAAGACTTCGAACCTCCAAACGACTTGTACTACAAAGTTTACTTGATCAATAGAAAGAGATCTCCAAATGATGAAGGAATTTATGAGCCCGAGTTTGGAGATCTTATCGCATTGACAGAGGTCAAACCGAAATGTATTGATGATCTAGACAGGCCTAAACATCCTTATCTTCTTGCTTTGGTTCAAAGAGTGAGGGATGAAAAAATTGAAATTGAAATACGTGCGTCCAAGCCCATAGTGTTAGATGAAGATGGAGATAAGAAGAAGAGAAGTCTTTTTGTTGTTCACCTTACAAACATGATAACTAATATGAGAATATGGGCGGCTTTGAAGTCAGAGCTCGAAGGGGGCAACATGAACATCATTAAAAGAGTGCTGCAACCGGAGTCCACTGTAAGAATCACAATTTAGTCTTTTACCTGTTTTATCGTTACAATATGTATTTTGTTCTTCCTCACATAATTTTTTTATTTGTATTTTCCTTTGGCTTGCTTCTTTTCCCCCTTACTATTTCGCACATTTTTCGGCTTTTCATCAAAAAAATTATTGGTGACAATCAATTTATTAGCTATTTACGGTGGGCAACCATTTGAATACAAATTTCACTCATTAATCATCCCACCTGTCGTAACACTTCACAGATTGAGGAAAGTTGTACCATGTGCTTCTCTGAAGAGAATAACCGAGGTGCATTATCCATTGCCAAGAATGCCTTAAGCTCTTTTAACTTAGACAACTCCCAACAGGATGCTGTGTTAAGTTGTGTTGCCACAAGACAATGTCATCATCAAAATACTGTCAAACTAATATGGGGCCCTCCCGGAACTGGGAAAACAAAGACTGTGGCTTCTTTGCTGTACATCCTGTTGAAGATGAAATGCAGAACGCTGACATGTGCCCCGACCAACATAGCAGTCATAGGAGTAACTTCACGGCTTATGAGTTTGGTGAGTTGTGAACTCAAGTATGATACCTATGGATTGGGAGACATAGTATTGTTCGGTAATGGGGAGCGAATGAAGATCGATGATCATGAAGATCTCTCCGATGTATTTCTTGATCACCGTGTTGATGCTCTTTCTAATTGTCTTGCTCCGAAGTCTGGGTGGAAACATAATGTAGAATTGATGATATGTTTACTCGAAGACCCTGAAGAGATGTACCGTTTGTATTTGGAAGGAGTAAAAAAGAACAATGAGGATGATGACCAGGGAGAGGAGGAGGAGGAGACAAGTTTTGGAAATCGGATTGTAAATAACAATGAGGACAGAGAGGAAGATATCAATCAAGATTTAAATGTGGATAAGAGGAAAATTTGGAGGAGGAATATTGTTCAAACCTTGAAGGAAAACAAGAAAATGGAAAAACGAAAGAAGATTGAAACTTCAAAGAGAAAAGAGAAATTTAAGGGGGATAAAAGAGAGGAAAAGGACAATTCATCTCGCGATAATAAAGAAAAAGGAGAAAACGTGGAGAATGATGAAGATCCGATGACATTTGAGGATTTTTTTATGAAGAGAGTTAGATTCATCAGAAAGCAGCTCATCTTTTGTACTATGGATTTGTACACGCATATGCCAACTTCTTTCCTTTCATTGGAAGCAGTAAAGAAGATGATTGAGGCTCTCGATTTGCTAGAATACATGGAAACTAAGTATACCCGAGCTGTTGCAAATATGGGTCTGAAAGAAGTCTTGAATGAAGTTGACAAGGTTGGTAACATGAGTCTACTCTTCAGGAAGTTGATTGCTTCCAAGGCAGAGTGCGTTAAAATACTTAAATTCCTTTCTGAAACACTAAATCTGCCAAATTTTACCGACTACCATGAAATTCGGAGTTTTTGTTTGCAAAACGCGTACTTGATATTTTGCACGGCCTCAAGTTCCGCGAAATTGCATACAGAAGGAATGAGACCACTGGAACTGCTGGTTGTTGACGAAGCTGCTCAGCTCAAAGAATGTGAATCCACTATTCCATTGCAGCTCTCTCGTCTCCGTCATGCTATACTCATTGGGGATGAGCGACAACTTCCTGCAATGGTCCAAAGCAGGGTCCGTTTTTTTCGTTTATCTTTCTATTCAGCATTTGCATAAATGTGGATTTAAAATGAAGGGACTTCACAATATTGTGCAATAGGATACATCTCTTCTTCCTCTGGTGCATCTTCCAAATCTAGTTTTACATGTCATTTTTGGCTATATCTTTTGTTATTTCGTTGAAAGTGAACCTTAAACCCCATCATTTCGTTACAAATCCACATCTATGCAAACGGATCCTACTCTTTGATTTGAAGTAAAGCACGACTCTTTCTGTTGACTTTGTGAATCTATTACTAATAGCTATGCCAGGCGGCTGAATTTGGAAGAAGCTTATTCGAGAGGCTGGTGATATTAGGACATAAGAAACACCTTCTTAATGTCCAGTACAGAATGCATCCATCAATAAGCTTGTTTCCAAATAGGGAGTTCTATGAAAGTAGAATTTTGGATGGTTCAAATGTCAAAGAACAAACCTACGAGAGGCGTTTTCTTCGAGGAAGTATGTACAGATCCTATTCTTTCATTAACATCAGCCACGGACAAGAGCAATCTGACAGCAAACATAGCATGAAAAACATGGTGGAGGTGGCCGTTGTTTCCGAGATTCTTGCAAGCCTCTTTAAAGGTACATTTTCCTTTTTCACTGAAAACTGCAGTAAGATATAGTACAAGTGTTTGATTTGCTGCTTAAATTGTGGTAAATAACAAAGCATTTTTCTTACTGCAGAATCTGTGGCATCAAAACAGAAGGTCAGAGTTGGTTGCATATCGCCATATAAAGCTCAAGTATTTGCACTTCAACGGAAAATTGGGAAAACATACAGTACAGACTCAAACAGTTACCTCTCAGTGAACATCCGATCTGTTGATGGGTTTCAAGGCGGTGAGGAGGATCTGATAATTATCTCGACTGTGCGATGTAATGGTTGCGGCTCTGTGGGCTTCCTTTCTAATCGTCAGAGAACAAATGTGGCTCTCACTCGCGCAAGGTATTATTTTTATATCTCTGAAACAGATGTCCCTGCATATTCTAATATTGTGAGAACTAACCTTACCTTGTGTTGCAATGGCAATGTGGAGTCAAGCGACCCTACTAAGTTGGAAAAATATCTTTAAATCTTTTATTAATTATCTCCCGCATTTTTTCCCAGAAAAAAAAATGTCTTGAAGACCCCATTAAAGTAACAAACATTTCCCTTTTATCATAAACACTACTCTTGGTATTTGACCCCACTGTCTAGGAATCATGGCTCCTCCCTCGTGCGTGTTGAATGTGTATTTTTGCTTTCTTGCGTAGGCACTGCCTCTGGATACTGGGAAATGGTGCCACTTTGGTTAACAGCGGCTCCATTTGGAGGAATCTAGTCGTTGATGCCAAGGCTCGGAATTGCTTTTATGATGCTAATGATGACAAGAACTTGGCTCAAGCTGTTGCAGGTGCCTTAATGGAGCTTAACCAACTTGATGCGTTACTCATAACTGATTCACTGCTGTTTTGCAATACGAGGTGGAAGGTACTCTTCCTTAATTTGTAGAACGGCATGAATTATTGTTTAACATGTCGGGTCAATGGTTTCTTTGTTTTGCGGAAAATGTATTCCAACTTGGAATTGTCTATGTAACTTTCTCTGAGATTCGTGTTACTAAATTCTTAATTAGGAACATTTTTCATTTTTTTTGATCGGCCTTAATTAGGAACATTGAATATTACTTTCTTTGTGAAAACCAAGAAAATGTTCTAATCTGATAAAATTAGAGGATTACGATAATGCTCATAACTCTTTTGAGTAACAGGTAGTGATTCCCTTGATGGTGGGATTGTTAACCAACTGTTCCGTGTATGCTTCACAAACTAAAATTGTCTCTGCTTCATTGTGCAAATTAAAACCTTAGTTTGGTAACATCTAAAAAACTTGGTTCCTAAATAGTAACACTGGAAAGTGAGGAGTGATTTAACCTTTTCCATTCGGTCTAATTTCATTCCTTCAGGAGAGTCCTTTGTTTATTTTCAAACAATAACGAAGGGATCATCTTCTTTTTTTCTCTCATAGGTTTACTTCAGTGACGATTTTGTGAAGTCCAATTCTAGAATTAACAATGTAGACGTCCGTAAGGAAGTGCTTTGCATCATACAAAGGCTTTCATGTGGCTGGCATCAGCATCCAAAGGTTAATGACATTCAAAAAAGAATGGGTGGGACTTCTTCGCAAATGTTGGAGCTGTGCGCAGTCAACGGATTTCTGAATCTCGTTTGGAGTGTGGACATTGTCAGGGAAAATTCAAAAGACATTCAGGTTCTAAAGTTCTGGGATGTTTTGCCTATGGCCGAGATTCCAAGACTGGCAAAGTGTCTTGACACTTTGTTTGGGAACTATACGGTTGATAAGATGAACCGCTGCAAATGCAGAAGATTTGAAGGGTATGAATGCTATTTCTTCTTGACATTCTCCTCCGAATTTGTTTTTGACTTGCAAATCTAGGATACTTTTATCTAGTATGCAACAAGGATCATATGCTTGGAACCAGTGTTTTAAGTATCGGTGTAAGAGGTCCAAAATCCCGATACGTATTAGCTGATATTCAAAACCTAGCTTCCAATTTTTCTGCACTGCTATGCAAACTAACAAATGTCAAAATTTTCTCCTACTCACCTGAGGTTGCATTATCAGTTCAATTAGAATCTATTTCAAGTTTCAAAGTGACATTACTGGATGATACATCAGTGAGTAAATTTTTTTTGGTCGAAGTCCTTCGTTAGTTATTTAACTTTTTCTTTTAAGCAAGCAATCCAATCTGCCTCCTATATTGCTCCTAAAGGGGTTTATTATTGTTTATATTTTGTTTCAATTATTGCAGGAATTTACTAGTACCGATGACATGGCCAGCCAATTCAAACGCTAGTAAGAGGACTTCAACAGCTGATTCGGATTATTTACAGTCCTTAGAAAGTCAATTAGCTTCACTAAGTATAATGGATGAGCCAGGATCATCAAGTAATAGATGAGTACTTGGTTTTAAATGGCTATATGGAGAGAGTTTATTTAACAGTTTTCCTAGAGTTGGGAAGTGATGAACATAACAGAACAATTTGGCTTTGAGGAAATCTACTAAACGGGTCACCCTTTTTTTTTTTGTTCCCCGGGTCGGGGTACAGAAGATGATGTGGATTTATGCTTATGGCTAAAGCCTTATTTTGGGTGCATTCTTCAATCCTTAAGAACTGTCTCTATTTTCTTTTTCTGCATCATGATCCCTCTTTGGCAAGCGATAATGCCACGACCCTATTTGTTAGGGACACGACTGATTGTGCTCACTGACCATTATAACCTTTTATACTCAATGCTCCTCATCTCTCTCTCGACAGTGATGTTGTCGTCGATAAAAAATTGGTAGTCAACAATCTGGTCCTGTGTGTGTGGTAATAAGAGGTTGGGTCTCGTCTTACGAGGGTTTCAAAAAAAGATTCTGATTGGTGAGATCTGGAATGAAGGATGCAAAGTATGAGCAAACAATCGAGGGGTATAGAGGAAGAACAGAGGAGTTCTGAGAGATGAGAGGATGAGTCTGGATCGCAGGAAAATTCGGCAAGTGGGTCATTATTGTAGTGAGAGGAAAAGCCAAGAGACATTTGAGGGTACAATTGTCAGATTTGATGAACACTCGTGGCATTAACAAACACCATCATGGCATTATCGCCGTCCTTCTTTTAAGCTTGATATAAGCTACATAAATGTTGTTGGTGTTCTTTTAGTGTCTATTTTGTTGTAATTTTTCATTTATATCGTCTTACATTGAAGTATGAATTTGCTATGAAAAAATTCTCAAAAATCAAAGAAACTATGGAAATTTAATTCTTGAGAGAGAAAGAAGAAGATACATAATTCTCTTTCAACTGATTTTCGATGTGTTTACAGGAGGGAAATTATGCCCTTTTGTACTCAACCTCTATCAAGCCTCTCATTGGCTAATACATCCTCACATGGATTGATGAGCTGGCATTCCAACTTCCTAACTAAAACATTACCAGAATACAACTGAAATTACAGAAAAATACACTAAAATGAAAACGCAAATGAAATGAATTTTAGGTAGAAGCAGCTGAGTAACTTGAATCCGTAACACCCCCTTCAAACTCATGGGAGGCTCGCCAATCATGAGTTTGGACTTGAGAAAAGCAAAGCGAGATACTGGCAAGCCTTTAGTAAAAATGTCAACTAACTGAGCATGAGACTGAATGTAGTATAGAACAATTTTCTTAGCCAAGACCTGTTCCCTAATGAAATTATAGTCATTTCAATATGTTCAGTACGTGCATCGAAAAATGGATTGGAAGCTAAGGCCATAGCAGACTTGTTATCACACCAGAGAACATGAGGAGGTATAATAGAAATCTGTAATTCAGTGAGAAATTGTTGTATCCAAACCAAATCAGCTGCAGTTGAGCCATTGCTCTATATTCTGCTTCAGTGGAAGAACGAACAACAATTGGTTGTTTTTTGGCAGTCGAAGAGACAGGGTTAGAACCAAGAAAAACAACAAAGCCAGAAGTGGATCGTCTATCTATTGGATCCCTGCCTAGTCGGCATAAGTGAATGCAGTCAGAGAAAGAGATCCTGGAGTGAGATGAAGACCATGAGCAACAGTACCCATGATATATCTGAGGATCCTCTTAACAGCCCCAAAATGAGTAAGTTTAGGCCTATGCATATGCTCGCATACTGAGTTAAAAGAGAAATCTTAGGACATGTGAGAGCGAGGTACTACAAGGAGCCAACCAAACTTCTATACAAAGTCATATCTGTAAAATCTGGATCAAAGGGATCTAATTGAGAATTCTTGGGTTTCATATATCCTCTTCTCTCTCTCTCTCTCTCTCTCTCTCTCTCTCTCTCTCCACATGTGTAAAGGTGTCAGTTTGTATAAATGCAGGCATATATACATGAATTAGTTAATTGAGATTGAGATTGCAATTTGCTACTTACGGTCAGTTTGTTTGATTTACAGTATGGAATGAAAGAAATTGGTATGATATAATTAAGAATTCTTGGGTTTCCAGTCATTCGAACAGAATGACGGACGGAGCTTGGTGGACTCATGATTTCGGCGGCGGCAGCCGCGGAAAGCGGTGGAGTATTGATTGACCGCGAGTATTTGGAGATTCCCAATTGGTTCTGCAAATCGGAGATCCTTCAATTTGTCTCAATTTTTTTATACTTTAATCTCGTATCAAACGGGGCCTAACCGAGCAGTTCAAATATCAAAACCCGTGGTAGTTCAAATATCTTCCCATTTTCCTTTCTTTTTCCCCACTGTTCTAGTTTTTTTGGGAAATTACAAGAGGTGAACGAAAAAACAAAAGGGGGAAAAAAAACTACTACTAAATTTTAATGGTTTACTCTCCAAAATAGGAGGTTGGTGTTTAGAGGTGTGAATTGTGACTCATTGTGTAATTTGGGGAGTATGAATTGTGCAAATTGGGTGTTAATTCTAATTCAAAACTCACAACCTAAAAATTTCAGAATTCATACCCTAACATTTCAAAATTCATATCCCAGTACTCTTCATCCACTCTTTTAAGGCATCATCTATGACAAATACCTACCAACATTATAAGAAACCATCAAGTTCATATCTGAGACTTCCAAAATCGAAAGAATATAAATATTAATATTCACCTCCTCCGTCGTAAAATAACGCAGATAATCATATAAAGTAGGAGATGGGCTTACGTGGCTATCATAAGTGAAGTGTTACACTGAACATATATATATATATATATATATATATATATATATATATATGTGTGTGTGTGTGTGTGTGTGTGTGTGTGTGTGTGTGTGTGGAAATCTTCTTATCCACATTCCCGGAAATAAGGAAAAATGGGCCCCTAGTTTTTATTTAATTTTTTAAGTCTTAACGACCGCACCTCCCACTTTAGGTCAGGGCCGTTCTAGAGAGGTGAGTCGACCTTAAGCACAAGCAAAATGAGCTAAGAGCATCCTCATCAAGCTCCCTATAAGCTAATATAGGGAGTCAAACCCCCCAAAATCAGGCTCTCTATTTTTCCTCCTCAAATTGTTTTTTCTACAGTGCCTACTCAAATTTGAGTAAACACTATTCATTCACTTTCTTTTTTTATTGATTTCTGTCATTGGGTCATGGAGAGATAGGGAGATGGCCAGAGCGGAACAAGAGAGAGAGAGAGAGAGAGAGAGAGATGGGACTAGACAGAAAAGGTGGTACTGTGGTAGTACTTTGCTGACTTCCTACTCCTCCCAAGGCAGGGAGATCAATCACTGTGTTCACTTTACATTTTCTAAAAAAAATTCAAAAAGATTCTTTACTCATCTCTCATCTCTCCAATCATTAATTATATTTCTCTCTTTACTCATACATTTCTCTCCAATCATTATTTTCATTTATTTCTCTATCTCTCTCTAATTGTTACACATCTCTCTAATTATTATTTTTTTCCAAAAACTCATCCAAACACTATCTCAAAAATATTTCTCAAAAAATTCTTCTCAAAACTCTCAACCAAACAAAGTCAATATTTTAGGGGGAAAAGTTTTTTTTATGAGACTGATAAGGATGCTCTACGGGAGATTTTATCTGATGATGGTAAACTATGTATTGATGTTTTTAGCAACAAAATTATTTTTGTAAGTGAGGAAAATATTCGTCGCCTTCTGTGTCATAATGGGCAAGGAAAAGTAAAGTTCGAATCACATACTTTTAGATGTGTGACATAAGTATCTAGATAATATCTAAAATATGAACGGTTTGGATTATGAACTTAAATTTGATATTGGGACGCAAGGGGGTAAAGTTCAAGTGCTACAGTTTCACCAAAACAAATCTCATGGATCTTGTTTGGTTTTGGGTTAGAATGATTAAAAAGAGAAAATGAAAATAATGATTGAAAGTATAATGTAATGATTGAAAAAAGATAGAGAATATAATGAGAATAATATTTAAAAATAATAGTAATAATCAGATAAAAGTGTGAATAATAATTTTAAAAAATAGTCTCAAAATTCAAAACGAAAAAGTTCATTGTATTTTGACTAGCAATAGGACAAAAGTGGGACTCTTTAACTTTTAGTTGTGGAAATTTACGCATCACTCTTTCCTTCCTTGCATTGTACGCTGTTGGCAATCGAGTGGTATCTTCTCTGTTTGAAGATTCGTGGGAATTGACTCGAGCAGTACTTCGATCACGTGAAATGTGGCCAAGACTATTTTCACTTGATTCCAATTTTAGAAACTATGCACGAACCACTCCATTGGTATTGACCGGAGATACCAATTGGGTCGGAGACCCACTTAGGGACTTCAAACGATCAATTCGAATCGTTCATCCATTTCAAAATTAAATTTCGAGAGAACTCATGTGAGAATCAACGCAATCGCACGGACATATGAGCTCGATCCAAAATCACCATTTGAACAGTTGCATTGATTTCCACGTGGGCTCACTCGGAATTTGATTTTGAAACAGATGAACGATTCAGATTGATCGTTTGGTATCTACAAGTGGTTATTCGACGCCGTTTGTACATGGTTTGTACAAAGGGGGTCTGTACCCCTTGTATTTTTGTATTTGCATGGATTATACATGCACGACACAGATGTTTTTAAATGTCAAATAATTTTTCGAATAGCTCGTGAAAAATCAGCTTAATTAGATGACTATAAGGTCTTGATCCATTTTTTTAACTTTTCATTCAGTCATCCGATCGAGCTGGTTTTTTCTCAAAGAAATGAGTATTTTATATTTAATAAAAGGTTCATTTCGTTGTATGGATTATTTTTTTGTCTTTATTCACAAAATTTTAAGTTTGGTTAATAATTTTATATTTTTTAAATTCCTCTCGTTGAGACAAACCAAGAAACCACAAAAAATCAACGTAAAACTAACAAATTTAAAAAAAAAATTTGAATAAGAACCAAAAAAAAGACCAAACTACTAAAAATTATTTTAGCCAAAGGACCCCTAAGGTTGTGTTTGGTTAGAATTTTGAGTTTTAATTTTTGTAATGATTAAAGAGACAAATGGGGATAATAATTAAAAAATACGTATTAATGATTAGAGAGAGGTAGAGGGAAAAATAAAAATAATATATAAAAATAAAGTTAATAATTGAATAATAATTAAAAAATCGATTTTTAAAAATCAAAACAAATAAAGCTAAGTGTCTGTACGACACTTTTGTCTTCTCACAGAAAAGCGCGCACTCTCTCACTCTCTTTCTCACACAAACCTCTTTTGCTGCTAGCTGGTGCTGCTTAGGCTCCACACCAAAATTCTTTTGTACTGTTCATGCTTTTTCCCCCCTTCTTTTGTGGGTGATGAAATTGTACGGCATTTCTTTCTTTTTGAAGTCTTAGCGCATTGGAACCTCAAAAGCCTGGTAATCTGAGCGACGTATACATGTGTTCTCCTTATATGTGTGTGTAAATGAGCTAATTTTTTTTTTTTTTTTGTGTGTATTTTTTTCAGGTTTATTAAACACAACTGAGTTGGAATTGAAGTGGGTCTTTATTAATTTTGGGCAATATTAATAAGTATGGGAAGTAATGCGAAGAAGAAGAAGAAGGGAGAATCAAAGAAGGGTGAAGAAGGCTTGATTGACTTGGTGTTCTCTTGGTCTCTTACTGATCTGCTCAACAGCGATCTTTACAAGCGCAAGGTTTGAATTACTAATATTCTCCTTCCCTCTTCTCTTTACGAAATCGTCCACGCTGCACGGCGGCGTAGCGTCCCCTCCCAGTCGTCCAAAACGGCAATCAATGACCGCGCAACCCCCTTCCCCTGTATTTCCTTTTCGACTCTTAAGAACACTAAACCATTCCTGCTCAATTTTGATGTAATTCTTTTTTTCTTTTTTCTTTTTTAACAACAAAGAACGTAATATTTCATTAATAACAATAATAATAAAGTATTAATAATAGGCTTAGTTTGGATGACAACAATCACGAGGGGAATGAGAATGTAATGCATTTTTTCATGATTCCAATGTTTAGAGCATACAATAACAGGAATCATTCCTGTTCTAGATGACATATTTTCAAACTGAGTGAGAATTTGATTCCTCTCTTACCACATGAGAATCACATATTCCAGGCTCATTCATTAAGAAAAGAAAAAGTCGTCTTTAATAACTTTCCAAAATAATTGTTTCTTGAGTAAGATTACTCAATTAATCCAAACACCAAAATATAATTACTCCAGCCTCCAAGTATCAAATTCCTAAGAATTAGATTCCCATAATCATATTCTTATTCCCACCCAAGAAAATTCCCAGAGATTTAATTCCCCAAAATCATATTTCAGTCATCCAAACATAGCCATAAATTATTAGAAGAGGAAGGAATTTATGGAGTTTGTTACGTGACCCTGTACGTTTGGTTGATATTATAATGAAATTATTAGCTAGGAAGATAATGGAAAACAGTGAGACTCACCATATGTATATACCCTCTTTTAATAATGCAATTCCTTAGTAACATCACTTCAAGCTTTTAAAAGTTTAAGATTAAGATAATGGGCCCCTAAGTAATTTTGCCAATGGGTAACAATCTACTAGTAACAAAAGTAATTTTAGCAACTTAGCTTTTAGCCAATGGGTAACAAAAGTAATTTTAGCAACTAAGCTAAACTGAATTAAAGTTTTATGAAATTTCCCATTTTAGCAAACGGAAACAATCTACTAGTAACATGATTGAAAGTTTTATCTTATTACCTTAATTGAATGTGACCCACTATTCAAGGGCGGAGGTATAGAGGGGCATGGGCTGCCCCCTTGGAAAATTTACTAATCTTATATATAGTATAATTACTATTTAAGATAATTAGTTTCGTAAATCTCTTAAAATCTTAATAGTTTTGATTTGTATAGTTAGAAATTAAAATAATTCTACATTTAATTATTCATGGTTATTGTAATTGTTGATCAAAAAAACAAAATAATGTCATATACAGTAATAGACTATATAATCCACATGATATGCTAAGTACATTTTTTTGTTGAAAATAGTGGTTTTTAAGTCGGCCCCCACCAGTCCAAAATCTTGGCTCCGCCATTGCCAGTAAATTTCTCAAAAAAAGAAAAAAAAAAATTATACAAAGTTTTGGAATCACTCTTTTCTTTTCTCTCTTGTTTTGGTTTCAAAAACTAATTGAATGGAAAATCCATCCATAAGGAATCATGTCACTTTTTGTTTTTGTTTTGTTTTTTTGCAATTATTTACACACTCCTTTCATTCCTTTTTTTACAGGCGATTGTTTCATTTTGGGTTTTAAAAAGTTAATGGGTAAAAGTTTGTACAATTATTAACTTGCCCTTTCGAAAGTTAGTGGGTAAAGAGTTAATGACGAAAAGTGGAAAATAATTTTGAAAAGTGGAGGTAAAAGTTGATGGGAAAGGTATAAAGTGGAGGTAAAAGTTGATGCGAAAGGTATAAATGGGAGGTAAAAATTGATTTGAAAGATGTAATAATGATGTCTCTTTAATAAGTTGGATTTTGAAGCTTGTCGGATTCCTTGAGTAGTTCGCATTCATCTTTAGTGAATATTAACTCTTCGTTTGATTATATTTGCAAGTAGTTTCAATATAATTATAATTGTGAATTTTAATAGGTTAAGCCAATTCCAAAGACATTTTCATCAGCCAACGACTATATGAACTCGTTTATATACCCCCTCATTGAAGAAACACACGCTGATTTGTTCTCAAGCATGGAGGCAGTTCCTTGTGCTCCCATCTGTGAAGTATGGGCAGTTAAAAAATCCAAAGACTTCAGACCTCCCAAGGCCTTGTACTACGACATTTCCTTGTATGGAAAGACAGACATTGCAAATGATGAAGGAATATATGAGCCCAAGTTTGGAGATCTTATCGCCTTGACAGAGGTGAGACCAAAACATATAGATGATCTAGACAGGCCTAAAAGTCCATATCTTATTGGTCTGGTTCAATGGGCGGACAACTATGTTTCCGAAACAATTCAAATACGGGCTTCGAAGCCCATTGTGCTTGGCAAAGATGGAGATAGACATGGGGATAAGAATAAGAGCAGTCTTTTTGTTGTTTACCTTACAAACATGATTACTAATCTAAGAATATGGACGGCATTGAAGTCAGGGATACTAGGGGAGAATATGAACATCATTGAAAGAGTGTTGCAACCGGATTCCACTGTAAGAATCACAATTCAGTCTTTGTAGTTATTTTGTTGTTAAATATGCGATATGCTATGATGAAGATCACACTAGTAAAAGAAAGGAAATGAAAACGTTAATATTGAGTTTCCATTTTTTGTTTTTTTTGCAGGAAAAGTTTATTAGAAAATTTAATTTCTAATTTTCGCGTGACACATAAAATAGAGTAAGGGAATGTTTCCTCCCAGATATTGGGATCCATGTTTTATTGAGGTAAATGGTAAGCAAAGAGCGTTCGTTTTCTTTTGCCTTTACTTGACCAAAAATCTCAACTTCTTGCTCTTCCATGTAAACTACAAATTGGTTGTTATGGTTGATGACACAAATCAGTGAGAGCTACGGAGTAGAATTTATCTTTTGTTCGGGGATCAGTTTCACTTCCTTTTACAATGATTACATTGTTTTCAATCTCTAGGGATTGGAAGGCAGTGTGTGATTCGTAGGTAGATCTTTTCCAAACTTGTTTTTGACCACCGTAAAATGCATGGGAGTACGTGGTTGTTACAACTGGATTTTTTGCTTGTTGAAAATCAATTTATTTTACTTTTATAGTTGGCAATTTTGAATACTTGTTTCACTCCTAATCAATCATCCCATTGTTCTGTATTCTGATGATTTACATGTTTCACTTTTCGTAACCCTGCACAGATTGAGGAAAGTTGTAGCAAATGCTTGTCTGAAGAGAACAACCGAGCTGTCATATCCGTTGTCAAAGATGCTATCCGTTCCTTTAAGTTGGACACTTCCCAACGGGATGCTGTGTTAAGTTGTGCTGCCACAAGACAATGTCATCATCAGAATACTGTCAAACTAATCTGGGGCCCTCCCGGAACGGGTAAAACAAATACGGTAGCTTCATTGTTGTTTGCTCTGTTGGGGATAAAATGCAGAACACTGACATGTGCCCCAACCAACATTGCAGTGTTAGAGGTTACTTCACGGCTTATGAGTTTGGTTACTCGTGCACTTGAATATGATACGTACAGATTGGGAGATATAGTTTTATTTGGCAATGGGGAAAGAATGACGATTGATGATCATGAAGATCTTTGCACTATATTTCTTGATTACCGTGTTAATGCTCTTTCCACTTGTCTGTCTCCAAGATTTGGGTGGAAAAATAATGTTGAATCAATGATATATTTACTCGAGGACCCTGAAGAGATGTATCGTTTGTATTTGGAAGAAGAAGAGAAGAAGAAGAACGACGAGGAGACTGATGATGATCAGGAGGAGGAGACTAGTTTTGGAAATGGGATGGTTAGTAATAATCCAGACAAAGGGGCAGATAATTACGATAAAGACTTAAATGGTGTGGATGAAAAGGGAATTTGGAGGAGGAAAGTTGTCCAAACCTTGAAGGAAAACAAGAAAACAGCAAAACAGAAAGAGCCTCAAAGAGAAAAGGGAAATTGAAGTGTGACCAAAGAATTTGGAGGAGGAAAATTGTCCAAACCTTGAAGGAAAACAAGAAAAAGGGAAAGCAGAAGGATTCTTCAAAGAGAAGGGAAATTGAACTGTGGTAAAAGAGAGGAAAAAGAAGTCTCACCTCGAAGTAACAATGAAAAAGGAGAAAAGGTGGAGAAGGATGAAGGTCTGATGACATTTGAGGAGTTTTTTATGAAGAGATTTAAACTCATCAGAAATCAACTCATCTTTTGTACTAAAAATCTATACACACATATGCCAAGTTCTTTCATTTCAGTGCAAGTGGTAAAGAAGATGATTAAAGCTCTCAATTTGCTAAAATCCATCGGAACTATGTATGCCCGTGCTGTTTCAAATAAGGGTTTGAAAGAAGTCTTGAATGAAGTTGACGAGGTTGGGAACATGATTGAACACTTGAGTTCTTCCAAGACAGAGTGCATTCAAATACTTAAATTCCTTTCTGAAACATTAGATCTGCCAAATTTTACTGAATTCCATGAAATTCGGAGTTTTTGCTTGCAAAATGCGTACTTGATATTTTGCACGGCCTCAAGTTCCGCAAAATTGCATACAGAAGGAATGAGACCGCTGGAACTGTTGGTTATCGACGAAGCTGCTCAGCTCAAAGAATGTGAATCCACTATTCCATTGCAGCTCTCTGGTCTCCGTCATGCTATACTCATTGGGGATGAACTTCAACTGCCTGCAATGGTCCAAAGCAAGGTCAGTTGTTCTCAAATTTTTTTTCTATTCACCATTTGCAGCATAACTGGTGGATTTCAAATGAAAATACTTCACATTATAAGTATCATGATATTGAGGTAGGAAGCTTTATCATGATGGGTTTGAAATGACTGTACAGTAGTGATTTGATTGCTTTAGTTATACCAGGTATCAAATAAGATACCTCTTCTACTATTGAATGCATCTTCTGCTCTAGTTTTCGAAGTTGCTTAGGGCTTTACCCATTATTATTTCATTGAAACTGAACCTTAAACCCTACCCTTTTGTTTGAAATCCACATCTATGCAAACAGAGCCAACTCTTTGATTTCAATTACAGCACGTCTCTTTTTATTGACTCTGTGCAACTATTCCTAACAGATATGCCAGCCGGCTGAATTTGGAAGAAGCTTATTCAAGAGGCTGGTAATATTAGGGCATAAGAAGCATCTTCTTAACGTCCAGTACAGAATGCATCCAGCAATTAGCTTGTTTCCAAATAGGGAGTTCTATGGAAGTAAGATTTTGGATGGTTCGAATGTCAAAGAACGAACCTACGACAGGCATTTCCTTCAAGGAAGTATGTATGGATCCTATTCTTTCATTAACGTCAGTCATGGAAAAGAGGAATTCGATAGCAGACATAGAACGAAAAACATGGTGGAGGTGGCTGTGGTTTCCGAGATGGTTGCAAGCCTCTTTAAAGGTACTTTTTCTATTTCAATGAAAAATGCGGTACGACATTATAGTATTCTAACTTACAAGTGCTTGATTTGCTGCCTAAATTGTGATAAATAAGCAAGCATTTTTCTCACTACAGAGTCTGTGGCATCAAAACAGAAGGTCAGGGTTGGTTGCATTTCACCATATGAAGCTCAAGTATTTGCACTCCAAGAAAAACTTGGGAAAACATACAATACAGATTCAAACAGTGACTTCTCGGTAAAAGTCCGATCTGTTGATGGGTTTCAAGGTGGTGAGGAGGATCTGATAATCATCTCGACTGTGCAATCACTGCAATGTAATGATGGTGGCAATGTGGGATTCCTGTCCGATCTTCAGAGAATAAACGTGGCTCTCACTCGTGCAAGGTATTATTTTTATATTGCCAAACATAGGACATGGTCCTTGCGTAACCTAATATATATTTTGATAACTAGCTTTACCATCTATTGCAATTGCGATGTGGTATCAAGCGAACCTACTGAGTTGGAAAAATATCTTCTTACAATTGAAATTATTGTTGGGAGTGAAGATAAGCAACGCGGTAGCGCTACCAAGGAATTGGGGTAGCGCTACCCAGGACCTATTTTGGGAACAGAGTGTTCTGGAGCGCTATAGGTATTTCCCTGTAGCGCTACCGAGGCCTTAAAATTTTTTTTTTTTTTACGGTTTTGGCCAACGGTGTGTGTGGCAGTTTTGTGGATCACTTTTTCAGAACGTGAAAAAGAGAGAGGCGAGAGAAAACCAATCTCAGAGAGATTGTGAGAAGACTTGTACTCTTTGATTCGATTTCATAGTAGACTGGTGTGGCTCCCGTGGTTTTTCCTCACGTTGAGGTTTTCCACGTATATCTTGTGTCTTGCTTTCTTTCCAGTTTTTCATTACGCACTTGTTTGCTTACTTTTTCTGTGATTCATTGTTCCCAAGATCCATAGGGGCGTTTGTGTTGTAGGATTGAACAGGTGTTCGTCGTTAATCCATAACAATTATCTCTCACATTCATCCCCTCAGAAATTAGAAAAAACTGTCCTAAATACACTTCTAAAATACTCCCTCCATCCTAAATTGTTGGTCCTTCCATCCCAAATTGTTGGTCCTGTCAGATTCCAATGCAATTTCTTAACTGTTCATATCTTCCAATCTATAACGTCTTTTATGTGCATTATGGATCTTATTTGCTAGATTTCAATTAGTTATATTATACAAAGTTTTTAAAATCTCTAAAAATATTATAGGTTGAAAGATGTGAACAATTAAAAATTGCATTGGAATCCGAAAAAAGACAAACAATTTGGGACAGAGGAAGTAGCAAAAATTTCCAAAAGTGACTCAAAGGTATTTGATCACAATGTCTAGAAATCCTGGGTCCGCCCTAGTATATGTTTTTTAAGATGCATTTCTGCTTTCTTGGGATAGGCATTGCCTCTGGATACTGGGCAATGGTGCTACGTTGGTTAACAGTGGCTCTGTTTGGAACAAATTAGTCGTCGATGCCAAGGCTCGTAGTTGCTTTTATGATGCTTATGATGACAAGAACTTGGCTCAAGCTGTTGACGGTGCTTTAGTTGAGCTTGACCAGCTTGACACGTTATTCATTACTGATTCACTGCTTTTTCGTTATACGAGGTGGAAGGTATGCTTCCTTCATATTCAAAATAAGTTATTTTCGCTTCCCCTTTCACTAGATTCGTTTCTTAAGAAGGGTCATTGTGTGTGTGTGTGTGTTTTTCCATACGCTAGCGAAGGGATCATCCTCTTTTCCATTTCTTTTTCTTGTAGGTTTCCTTTGGTGACGATTTTATGATATCCATATCTAGAATTAAGAATGTAGGTGTTTGTAAGGAAGTGCTTTCCATCATACAAAAGCTTTCAAGTGGCTGGCATCAGCATCGAAAGGCTAAGATTCTTAAAAAAACGGGTGGGACTTCTTCTCAACTTTTGAAGCTGCACACGGTCAATGGATCGCTGAATCTCATTTGGAGTGTGGACATTGTCACTGAAAGTTCGAAAGACATCCAGGCTCTAAAAGTATGGGATGTTTTTGTTAATACTTTAAGTCTCAAAATATTATTTTAACACAAGAATTATTAAAATACATGAACATAGACACACAAGTAAACCAAGAGAGTACGAAAAATAGTGAAAGTAGGAAAGATGTTGCCTGTGAGAATG
Organism: Vaccinium macrocarpon; assembly: GCA_022606695.1. Classification (NCBI taxonomy): domain Eukaryota; kingdom Viridiplantae; phylum Streptophyta; class Magnoliopsida; order Ericales; family Ericaceae; genus Vaccinium; species Vaccinium macrocarpon. The sequence continues at coordinate 3,204,204 of CM040172.1, read as the reverse complement.
AGAGTCGTGTTGGACACTGTCTTAAGGCTAATATTCCTCCCCTCGTGAAGGTTCCACTGGAGTGTACTAGCCCCAAGATTAAACCCAAGTGCTCACAAGCATTCCTCATCCGATGTTCACGACCACCGAGAGGTTTGAACGAGTCACGAACCGAGTTGCCCAAAGTAAAGCAAATAGATATATAATACTATATAGAAAAGACTTTCAAATCTCTTGCAGTATATCTTCTTTTATGTGTACATATCTTACAAACTAGCTACTCTCCCAAAACAACACTTGTAAGTTGTAGCTATATATAGTTGTAATAGGAGAGTGATTCATTATTGTACATAATAAAAATATATAAATTGTTTTTAACATTTGTAACCGATATTGGTTTAAAACTCACTTAATTTTGTAATGGTAAAATAATGGAGGAGATAATTGAGGATTTAATATTTAACATTTATTTTTATTAAAAATGTTGCAACAGTTTTGCCTATGGCGGAGATACCAAAACTGTCAAAGCGTCTAGACACTCTGTTTGGGAACTATACGCTTGACAAGATGAATCGTTGCAAATGTAGAAGCTTCGAAGGGTATGCTAGATGCTTCCTTCTTTTGACATAATTAATCCTCTCAGTTATTCTGACGTATGATCTGGGATAGTTTTCGAAGTATAAATTATGGGTTTTATGGTCTGTTGCATTCAGTAATGACCTGCATTATTATAAGCAGCTTTTTTATTATTGCTTGAGAGGGTAAAAAATACCCAAAGTTCTAGAAGTACCGTTGCTCACGAAATAAGTTTTTCTTTTTTTCATCTTTATCTTCTTTTTTTTTTTTGCCCATTACGGCAGGAATTTAGTAGCTCCAGTGACATGGCCAGCCAACACAAGTGCTGGTACAGATATTTCTCACACTAATGCAGATTATGTACGGTCCTTAGAAAGCCGATTAGCTTCACTAAGCATGAAGGATGAGCCAGGACCATCAACTACCAAGTGAGTATTTGGTTTTGAATGATATTTGGACCGAGTTCTTCTTTTCACTTGTTTGTTATACTGCTGTATGAAGGGACACCAGATACCAAGTGAAGTCCAAAATGAGCATTCAAGAAGCAAAAGCCACGCCAAAGAAGCAGTGTTGGCAAGTGAAGCAGCAGTAGCGAGAACAGAGTATATTTAGCTTTGAGTGCTTTTTGATGGCCTTATTTTAAGCCTTAAGTTTTGTGCAGTTTGAGGAAACGTGGAAGATGGTTCTGTTAGTGTCGGGCCAAAACTATAGACATCTATGTTTGAATTATGAACGGTATAATGTTCCTTCTTTTAAATGTGTGAATATAACTATGGGCATTGGCGTGACCAAGAATAACGATTTGTGGGGGCACAATGAGAGCACAAACTTGAGAAAATTAAAAATTCCGTAACAAATTATACAACTTGAACTTTGTTGGTAAAAAAACTAGCAAAAAGTAAAATATTGATCATCCTACATTTTTGTTAGTAACCTCGACATAAAAAAAATACTAACAAAATTATTGTAGTCATGAGCAAAAGTTACTAACAATGAGGAGTTTTCATGTTTTGAAAGTTTTTCATAATAGTTTTATTGCTAAGCTCCAGAGGACGGTTGTGGAAGATTGGAGCCTTGGGTAGTACATTTTAGAGAAAACATTATTTCCACCGCCGGTGGAAACTGATGTTTCCTCCAAATCAATCACAGCAGTCCGTGTTATTGTGTAATCAATGTGATTGTGTAGCACAATTACACAGACCGTTGTGATTGATTTGGAAAAAATATTTGTTTCCATAGCCGGTGGAAATAACTTATTCTCTACATTTTAAACTTCTTAAGCCTTTTTGTTCTTTCTTCGTGAGGAGAAACTGATCATTGTAAAGGGAAATTGATATGCGCCCCTCCCTGACACACATCTCCCTTGGACCCCATCACCTTACACCCCTCATTTTTACCGAATTACCCCTCTCTCCCACTCCTTTAATTACTTAATTCGTTTACTATATTATTTATATAATTCATTTATTTTATTTAATTGCTATATATTTATCACTTTTTTCCTTATATCTTTTTTCTCTTTTATCTTTTATCACGCTTCCAAGCAAAACTAGATTTTATCCCACAAAATCAATTGAAAAACTTAGTCTAGATAAATTTCAGTTAGACGGAAAAATTAGCTTTTCTTCTACAAAGTTAGATGCTTCGGTCATAAATAATAATAATTAAAAAATGGTGGTGTTCACCTTGTTTTATGCTTCGGTCATAAATAATATTAGTATTGTTAGATTACTACAAGGGTCAACCTCTTCTCCATAGAAATTGAACCATATACCTACACTCCAATGTAAATGTAAAAAATAATTTACTTGCAAATGTAATTTGAGTAAACTAAATTAAATAAGTAATTAAATAAATAAAGTTATAAGAGAAAAAAAGAAAAAAGAAAAGAAAAGTTAATTGGGCCAAAAGGGGAAGGTGGGGGGACGGTATTTGCGTTAATAATAACATATGGATTCACCTTTATTTGGATTTACTTCATTGAACAAAACAACCATAGTTGGATTTAAGAGACAACCATCTCACAACTCAATTATCGATTCATCTTTAACATTGCAAGCAATAATCCATAACATATGGTATCCAAACTAAGACTTGAAATTACATTTCTTTGTGTAGTTTTCTTTTATCCTTCACATTTTTCTGCCAACATTTTCTTAGAGTCATCGTTCATTTGTCAAAAAATTATAGCAAAATTTAGTTAAAAAAATGAAAAGTATTTTCCTTTATGCATTCATTTGACAAAGGAAAGTTAAAAGAAAATTGGAAAGTAATAATTTAATTAGGTAGAAATTATTGGAGATGCAAAATTCTTACAAAATCTTGTATTTATTCAAATTATCAATGTAAAAAAATAATTTACTTTCAAATGTAATTTGAGTAAACCAAATTAAATAAAAATTAGATAAATAAAGTAAAAAGAGAAAAAAGAAAAAGAAAAGTTAATTGCGGAAAAGGGAGGGTAGTTGGGAAAAGGGAGGTGGGGCTGATATGGGGGGTGTGTCAGAGGGGGGATGCATAACAGCTCTCGTAGTAAAGTCTTTTATCTTTCTTATTGTGCTTATTTTTCCTTTTTGGGTCAATTTCACTTACTTCCCTTGAGGTTTCTAACAAATACATAGATCTTTCCTACACTTTTTGAAATTCAATTGTCCTCCCGTGGTTTAAAACTAATTGTCAAATTCCCCCTGCTGTGACTTTAAGGCTGATGGTGTTAGTTTTTTTTTTTTTCCACAAAATGAGTGAAGTACTCTGTATATAATCCTCACCCTAAAAAAAATGTTTTTAAAAAAATAGAGTTAAAAAAGTTTTTCAAAAAAATTAAACCGTTTTTCATTGTTAAAAAAAAAAAACTTTTAGTAGCTAAACAAATAACATCGAAGTGAATCTTTAAAAAAAAAAAAATTTGGATTTTTTTTGAAAATATTTTTTAAAATAAAATATCTAATTTTGAAAATGTTTTTTTTTGGATGAAAAGCTACTTTAACTAGTTTTTGGAAAACTAACATTATTTTAAAATAGTTTTTTTCAAAAATATAAAAATAAATTTCAAAAAAAAAATTTAAATAACAATTTTTTTTTTAAAATAATAGTTAGCGCCACATCCGTAAATAAGATAAACTCCATGTATTTTAATTGACTAAAAATAGGACAAAATTGGGACTAGTCCCTTAACTTATAGCACTGGAAGTTTAAGCTTTACATTATTGCCCTACCTTGGAAAGTAAGTTGTTGGGAATCTAGCTAGAACTGTTATATTAGCAGGGTAATGCCATTCTTTGCAACCAGCAATCTTCATGTTACATGGTGGACTAGTAATAACCCATTTCGGACAGGGATTACGGCCTTACGGGAAAGTATAAAGCCATTCATGTGAGCCCCGCATACTCCTGCAAAAACTTTTACCATCAACTGACTAGGTTTCATGTAGTGCCACGCATGCGAGCGTGGTTTGGGATATAATGGAGAAGTATGTCCTAGTATTCTTCCTTGTTGCTAGGCGAGCTGGTGCTGCCCAGGCTCCACATCAAAATACTTTTCTTCTTCTTTGTTGCTGCTGAACTCGTACGGTAATTTATATTTTTTGACGTTTTTTTAGCCCTTTGGAACCTTGAAAGCTAGATAATGGAGGCTTAATTAGTATGGGAACAAATGTGAAGAAGGGGGAATCGAAGAAGGGTGAAGAAGGCTTGATAAATATGGTTTGGTCTCTTTCTCATGCAGCAATAGACGCAGGATTTTCTACTAGTGAGGTCAAGAATCTACAAAGATTATACATATTTTATGTCTTAGGGCAAAATTTAGTGAATCGAATGTAGGTTATTAGGGCAAAATATCCAAAAATATATGTACACGTGTAGAAAATTTTAATCCAACGAGATCAATATTGACCCGCCCCTTGTCTTTTTCTTTGGTCCTCCGCTGTTCTCATGTACTCAACAAAGAGTATCTTGCCAAATGAGAGAATTTCATTTCACTAGAAATGCTATGACAAACTATTGAGTATAAGACTATAGAATAAAGATAAGGACTCGTATCCTTCATTTGTTTTTGGTTCTATTTATGTTTTTCTCGTCCTGTTTATTATTTTTATTCTGAAAAATAATATTCTCCTTTTCTCCTATAATCTTACACACGAAAAAAAAAAAAAAGAAGTTATAGTTAACGTTTTTGATATACCTGTGTTATATATAGATGAAATATTAATTGAGAAAAAAAAAGATGAAATATTGGTAAGGACCAGTCATTGTATAATAAATGCATACTCCCTCCGTCCCAATTTTATAGTCCCTTTTGAGAGTTTGTGTCACTTTTCAAAGTGTTATATCTTATAATCTACAATGTTTTAGGTGATTTTGAACACTTTATTTTTTAGATTAAATCAAGATCTATCAAATAAGATCTATATTGCATATAAAATATATTACCGATTGAAAGATATAATCGTTTTTTTATCCGTTTAGGATAGAACGAGGGACTATAAAATTGGGACGGAGGGAGTACTATTTTTTAATATATTTAGTTATAAGTACACGTTAAAGTAAAAAAAGTGTATTGGAAAGTATATAGGAATATGTTAAAGTGTATTAAAAGGTGTAAAATGCGTATTTGAGTGTTTTTTGTTTGTTGTGTACTTATTTTGTGCCTATAGGGCATAAGCTAGCAAAACCCTTTATTTATTTCCTGAATTAACAAATATAAATGGATCCCACTTTTGATATTGTAATGACCCATCTCCGCTGACCTGCTAACTCTTAATTTAACTACGAGACTTAAAAGGTTAACATCAAGTTATAGCTGTTTGAATTTCCTTATATATGGAATTAACTTTCCATAGTTTCTCGATGTGAGATTTCACAATCTCTCCCACTCAGGATCGCAACGTCCTTGTTTCGTCCCATGGTCTATCTCACTTCTACTCACCAAGAGATGTGAGACAAGTACCAGCTTAAGCACGTCAAGCCCTAAGCTCATCTAATGTGGGACCTGCCCAAGCACCTCAAGCTTCTCCCTTGTCGGACCCACCCAAGCACATCTCTTTGCGGGACTCGTCTCACACTTCGATTGGTACAAGCTCTGATACCACTTGTGATGACCTACCCCAGCTGACCTGCAAACTCTTAGCCTAACCACGTAACTCAAAAAATTAATCTCAAACTGCTTGGGTTTCCTTATATATGAAATTGACTTTCCATAGTTTCTCGATAAGGGATCTCATGAATATACTCCCTTATCACACCTTTTTTGAGAGCTCATTTGGGATTTCTAAGCTCAAAAAAATAAAATAAATCAACGCAAATAAAATTCTAATTAAAACAGAAAAGCTTTACTTAAACAAAGTTCTGTATCCCACTGGCGGCTCTCCACATACATTTTTGGGTTGTCATATGAACACCCAAAAAATATTTTTTCTCTTATAATACAAGTGATAAATTTGTATAAATTTTAGGTTAGTCCATCTTTTGAACATCCAACTGAAATATGAATGAGCACCCGTGCGAAATTAAATTGACACGTAACTAATAAATTAGCTCACAAATGAATCCACTTTAACCAACCAAATTAAATCCAGTATAAGAAAATGTGATCAATTGTTTAAACACTTAGTCATATACTGTGAACAAAACACTCTGTAATCCAAATTATTTACAATTGAACACCTAACACACCAGCTCAAAAAAAAAAAAAACATCTTCAATTAATCACTATCTATTAGAAAAATAAGAGAGAAAAAAGTTTGTATTGATCGGTATCGTTATCGTGCACCTTCTCGAACAACAATCAACTCTTATCTAAAAAATAAAAAACATATGTTTAAAAAGATCCCTGCAAACGTATTAGCAGTGCCACATAATTTTCTACAAAAAAATAAAAATAAAACACTTCCGTATTTATGCTCTATTTTGATTTTGGTTGGCTCAAAATATAAAAGTTTGCTAATCAAAAACAACATTTTATGTATTTTTGTATTTTTTAAATTTGGATCTCATTATACACACTTATATATATATATATATATATATATATATATGAATAATTAATAGAGGTAATAGAGTTAAAGTAATTTTTGAACACCATATTAAAAAATTTTAGAGCCGCCACCGCTGTATTCCAAAAATTCTTCACTGCGTTTTTATTTCCGCTAAATTCAAAGTCGCCCTTCTTCATACTGTGCATCTCCCCAACACTCGCGGGTAACTTAGTCCCTTGGGAAACCTCTCTTCGTTTGGGTCTCGTCTCATGATCTCCCTTTTCACATCTCCTAATCACGTCCTTAATTTGCTTCTCACACTTGACCTCTCCTTTGCTTACTTTTTCCATTCTTTTACAGATTACAAAACTCTCTTTTCCTTTCTGCCCATCATTCACGTCCCTGACCTTCCCACTACCCCTCTTTTCGTGTCCTCTTTCAATTTTTAATAATTAGATGTCCGGTTAATTTGCACGCATTTTAATTAATTTCTGACTCTATACATAATGACCCGGCATAATTTTCCATGACTTTAAGGGGTGGTTTGGGTAAATTGAAAAAATTAGTTTTTTGGTTTTTTGATTTTGTCTTTATTCAAATTTTTTTTTGCATTTGTTATGTTTTGATCGATTTTTTGTGATTTCTTGACTTGTCTCGACGAGAAAAATGTAAAAAGTATAAAATTGTTAACCAAACTTAAAATTTTGTGAAGAGAAACGAAAAATAATCCAAAACTAATTTTTTCAATTCACACAAACCAACCCTAACTTTCAGATGGTTGGTTTATGTGAGATTCCGTAAAATTCGAAACTTTTCGTCTCCTATTTCTAAGCGTGATTCGAAACTTCTCGCCACCTATTTCTAAGCGTCTGTACGACCCTTTTGTCTTCTCACGCAAAAGAGTCTCCCTCTGTCTCTCGAAATCTCTTTTGGTGGTAGCTGGTCCTGCCCCAGGCTCCACATCAAAATTCTTTTCTTATTGTTCTTGCTTTCATTTTCTTCTTTTGTGGGTGGTGAAATCGTACGGCATTTCCTTCTTTTTGACGTCTTATGCAATCGGAGCTGAAATATATGTGTATCATCCTTCTGTGTGCGTGTGTGTAAATTTTTCATAAACACATCTGAGTCGTTACTGAAGTGGGTTTTATAAATTTGGGGGATATTAAAGTATGGGAAGTAATAAGAAGAAGGGAGAATCAAAGAAGGGTGAACAAGGCCTGATTGACTTGGTATTCTCTTGGTCTCTCTCTGATGTGCTTAACAAAGATCTTTACAAGAACAAGGTTTGGATTTTCTGCAATACCCTTTTACTGGAGTTTAAGGGGTATTTTGGCTAATAATCCATATTCGGATTATTAGATTATTTTTTTTGTTTTTATTTAATTTTTTTTGTATTTATTAGTTTTGCATCAAGATTTCGTGGTTTCTGAATTCCTATCGGCGAGACGAACCTAAGAAGTACAAAATTATAGTCAAATCAAATATTTTTTTGAAGAAAGCCGCAATAATTAGATTATTGGCCAATAATTCATGTATTTTGGCTTTATTAAAAAAGAATTGAGTTTTGACTATAATTTTGTACTTGTTAGATTCGTCTTGTCGAGAGTAGTCCGGAAATCACAACATCTTGATGTAAAACTAACAAATGCAAAAAAAATTGAATAAGGACAAAATGAATAATCCATAATCCGGATTATTAGCCAAAATGCCGCTAAGTTATTGGAGAAAGATAATGTAAAAGTTACTCCCTTCCTTCCGTATTGTTTGCTTGTTACCTAAAATCGTATCATTTTGACCTTAAAAATTAAAAAATAAGTTGTTTCCTACATATTTTTCGAATCCATTGACGCCTACAGATATTTTGAATGGTGCCAAAAAAGTCAAATAAAAATATCGGGAAGTCATTTTTTTTAGAACTCAAATGGCACTGTCTCCTGTGGGAAGCAAACAAATTCGAGTATTTTTTTTTTTTTTGAATTAATGTCAAAATGTAATGCATAAGAGTAGAAGTTTTTTTTTTTTGCATTATAAAGTTCGATGTACTAAACAAATATAATTTTGAAATTAGCAAAACAATGGTGTATAATCAATGCATTCACATGCAAAAAAGAAAAATGATTTGATGAAGAAGAAGAAATGGCATTCTCTATGTACATCCCATGTACATAAAGGGAATAACTCCTCTCCAATCCACAAAGGTTCCAATTTTGGCTATTAGCTGGGAAGAGCTCATCTCGATGATCCAAGTCGTTCATTTTTTAAAGCTGTCGTCAATTGTGTCAAATTTCATGTTGATCAAATATCAAATACACAACTTTTATAAATTTATCTTGATATAAATTAGTTTGATTGCATGTGACAGATTTTTTGAAGTGGACCTGAAAGGCAACATGATTTGTATATAAGGTTTCGATTATTGTTGAAGTGGACCAGAAAATGGCCTTCAAATGAGAAAATTGGAGAAAATATCTTTTCCTTTCATAAACATGGCAAGAAGCAATGGATAGATTATTTCATGCTGTTGCCTTTCCCATCCCTATGTCAGAACCCACACCTATGGTGGTGAAATTATTTAGTAGTCTGGGGCACCACCATCCGGATCACTCCACAGTCCACAACCACACATTCATGTGGAGTTCACAAATGGACACCATAACACCATCTAATTGTAGGATTCTAGAGTGGTCAGGAGAACTATGGGGGTGAAATTATTTAATAGTCTTGGAGCACCTCCACGTGGTTCTCCGGACCACTCCACAATGACACATTCACGTGGAGTCCACAAATGGACACTTCATAAATGTATGATTCTAGAATGAGGAGAATTACGTGGCGGTGCTCCCAGACTAGTGAATAATTACTCTGTATGTGGGCATTTTTCTGAATTAAGGACCCTAGAGGCCTAACCAATGTAGTTTTGACCAAATTCGAGTTAGGCTTCACAAGTCCAAAATGAATAAATAAGTGCCACATGATTACATTTCTCAAAAATAGGGGCTATGAAGATCAAGAATTACTCTCTTTCTTTTCTTTCTTGTTTTGGTTTGGAAAACCATGTGACACTTCTTGTTTTTGTGCTATCATTTTTACATACCATCTTTGAATTAAGTGGATCCCTTTAAGCATGTCAACTTAATAAGAAATAAGCTTGTTGAATCGGTTAGATTAATTTGCATTTCATCTTCAGTGAATCTTAACTCTTTTCGTTTGAGTATATTTGGAAGTACTTTTAATCTTCATAATTGTGAATTTTAACAGGTTAAGCAAATTCCAAAGACCTTTTCATCAACCAATGAATATATGAACTCATTTATCTACCCCCTCATTGAAGAAACACATGCTGATTTGTCCTCAAGCATGGAGACAGTGGCTCGTGCTCCCAACCGTGAAATATGGACCCTTAAAATATCCAAAGGCTTCAAACCTCCCAAGGACTTGTACTACAACATTTCCTTGAATAGATATAGAGACACTGCAAATGATGGAGGAATGTACGAGCCTGAGTTTGGAGATCTAATCGCCTTGACAGAGGTAAGACCGAAACGAATTGATGATCTTGACAGGCCTAAAAGTCCCTATCTTGTTGCTTTGGTTGAAAAGGTGGATGAATATGCTCCTGAAAAAATTAAAATACGGGCGTCCAAGCCCATCGAGTTAGGGGAAGATGGAGATGGACCAGGGGATAAGAGGAAGCCAAGTCTTTTCGTTGTTTACCTTACAAACATGATAACTAATCTAAGAATATGGACAGCATTGAAGTCAGAGCTAGAAGGGGAGAACATGAACATCATTAAAAGAGTGCTGCAGCCGAATTCCACTGTAAGAATCACAATTTTTGGTCTTTTTCCTTGTTTGATTGATACCTCATGCATTCTGTTATTAGGAAGATTACACGAGTAAAGAAAAGAAAAGAAAAGAAAAGAAATGAAAACATGTAAGTATTAAACCTCCATTACTTGATTGATTTGCTAGAAAAAAGTTTTTCAAAATTTAGTTTCCAACTTTCACGTGCCAAATGGTAGTATACGGAAAATGTTTCCTCTGACAAAAATGGGATCTGTCTTTGATTGAGATAAATGGAAACAAACAGGTTTCGTTTTTGTTTGCCTATCCTTGACCACAAATCTCACTTGTCTGGCTTGTCCGTGTAAACAACAAATGGGACTTTGGGGGTGAAGATACTGACTCTCTAAGAAATACTACATGGTATTTATATTTTGTTTGGGATAGTTTTTACATCTTTCTAAATGGGATTAATATCAACTTTGATCTCTAGGGATTGGAAGACAGTGTGTGATTCATAGATAGATTTCTTCCTCCCATAATTTTTGAGTTCTATTTTCCTTCGGTACACTTCCTTCCCCTTCTTTTTTTTTTTTTTTTTGAACATTTTTGTCCGGCTTTTGATTGAATTTTGGCTTGTTGATAAACAATTTATACTGTTTTTAGCGTTTACAGTTGGTAACTAATTGCTTTGTACGGATCGCAAAGATAAACATCTTTACATGTATCTTCTCGCCTTTCCTAACCCTTTACAGATTGAGGAAAGTTGTAGCAGGTGCTTGTCTGAAGAAAGTATCCAAGCTGTCTTATCCATTGTCAAGAATGGCATAAGCTCCTTTAAGTTAGACAATTCCCAACAGGATGCTGTTTTAAGTTGTGTTGCAACACGACAATGTCATCATCAAAATATTGTCAAACTAATATGGGGCCCTCCCGGAACTGGGAAAACAAAGACGGTTGCTTCATTGTTGTTTGTTCTATTGAGGATAAGATGCAGAACACTGACATGTGCCCCAACCAATATTGCAGTGTTAGGAGTAACTTCACGGCTTATGAGTTTGGTGAGTCGTGTACTCGAGTATGATACTTATGGATTGGGAGACATAGTATTGTTTGGTAATGGGGAGCGAATGAAGATCGATGATCATGAAGATCTCTTCGATGTATTTCTTGATTACCGTGTTGATGCTCTTTTGAGTTGTCTTGCTCCAAAGTCTGGGTGGAAACATAATGTAGAATCGATGATATATTTACTCGAACACACTGAAGAGATGTACCGTTTATATGTGAAAGAAGAAAAAAAGAAGAATGATGATGATGAGGAGGAGGAGGAGGAGGAGGAGACTGGTTTTGGAAATGGGATGGTTATTACCGATAAAGACAAAGAGGCAGCTATTTGCGATCACGACTTAAATGATGTGGATAGAAGGGGAATTTGGAGAAGGAAAATTACTGAAACCTTGAAGGAAAACAAGAAAATGGAAAAAAAGAAGGAGCCTTCGAAGCGAAAAGGGAAATTGAAGTATGATAAAAGAGAGGAAAAGGACAAATCAACTCGACGTAACAAGGGAAAAGGAGAAAAAGCGAAGAAGTATGAAGATCCGATGACATTTGAAGAGTTTTTCATGAAGAGATTTAAACTCATCAGGGATCAGCTTATCTTCTGTACTAAAAATCTGTACACGCATATGCCAACTTCTTTCGTCTCGTTGGAAGCAATAAAGAAGATGATTAAGGCTCTCGATTTGCTTAAATCCATTGGAACTATGTGTACCAATGCTGTTCCAAATAAGGGTTTCAAAGAAGTTTTTAATGGAGTTCAAGGGGTTGGTAACATGACTAAACACTTTAGAAAGCTGAGTTCTTCCAAATCCGAGTGCATTCAAATACTGAAGTTCCTCTCTGAAGAATTATGCGTACCTAGTTTAACTGAACGCTATAAAACTCGGAATTTTTGCTTGGAAAACGCATACTTGATATTTTGCACAGCCTCAAGTTCTGCTAAATTGCATACAGAAGGAATGAGACCACTGGAACTGTTGGTAATCGATGAAGCTGCTCAGCTCAAAGAATGTGAATCCACTATTCCTTTGCAGCTCTCTGGTCTACGCCATGCTATACTAATTGGGGATGAAAGGCAACTGCCTGCAATGGTCCAAAGCAAGGTCTGTTGGATTTTTTTTCCCTTTCTATTCCCCAAGGCTTCAAGTATGGATAATGTGGATTTGAATGAAGACCCTTGGCATTATCTTGCAATGATAATTAGCTTACACTAAGATTTGGCAGTTTATGTATTGACTTTCGGTATTGAGTTCAAAAGCTTTGTCATGACCAGGTTTTAAATGATTGTGTACAAGTAGTGATTTGATTGCTTCATGTTTCAATTATGAAATGAATCAAATAGGATACATCTCTTCTACTTCTGATTCATCTTCCACTCTTTTTTTATATGCCACTTATGCCTTGGCTATACCTCTTTTTATTTCATTGAAAGTGATCCTTAAACCCAACCCTTTTGTCCAAAGACCACGTCTATGCAAACGGATACTACTCGTTGATTTGTATGTAAATACATCTCCTTTTTTTTTTTTTTTCTGACTTTGTGAATCTATTTCTTATAGATATGCCAGCCAGCTGAATTTGGAAGAAGCTTATTCGAGAGGCTGGTAATATTAGGCCACGAGAGGCATCTTCTTAACGTCCAGTACAGAATGCATCCATCAATAAGCTTGTTTCCAAATAGGGAGTTCTACGAAAGTATGATTTTGGATGGTTCGAATGTCAAAGAAAAAACCTATGAGAGACATTTTCTTCATGGAAGTATGTACGGATCGTATTCTTTCATTAATGTAAGCCATGGAAAAGAGGAATTTGATAGCAGACACAGCAGGAAAAACTTGGTGGAGGTGGCTGTCATTTCTGAGATTGTTGCAAGCCTCTTTAAAGGTTCTTTTCCTGTTTTCCATTAAAAACAAATGTGGTAAGATATAGTATTCTAACTTACAAGTGTTTGATGTACTGCTAAAATTTTGCTAAACAAGCAACCATTTTCTTCACGACAGAATCTGTGGCATCAAAACAGAAGGTCAGAGTTGGTTGCATATCCCCATATAAAGCTCAAGTATTTGCAATCCAAGAAAAACTTGGGAAAACATACAATACAGATTTAAACAGTGACTTCTCTGTAAATGTTCGATCTGTTGATGGGTTTCAAGGTGGTGAGGAGGACCTGATAATTATCTCTACTGTTCGATGTAATCAGCGCGGCTCTGTGGGCTTCCTTTCCAATCGACAAAGAACAAATGTAGCTCTCACTCGCGCAAGGTATTGTTTCTGTATAGCCGCACATAGTTCTTGCACAATTGAACATTGTGATAACTAGCTTTACCGTGTGCTGCAATGGCAATGTGGAGTCAAGGAACCGTACTTAGTTGTAAAGTACCTTGTTATAGGTCACATTTGTATTGATTCTCTCCCACATTCACTTCAGCTGATATTGAAAAATTGTCCCAAAGACCCCACCTAAATAACAGAATTTTGCCTTTTACCATTGCCAAAAGTGAGTAGGTATTTGACCACACTGACTAGAAATCCTGGTGGTTGGTGAGTCTAAGGGGCGCCCCTAGTGTGTGTTGTAATGTGCATTTCTGCTTTGTTGGTATAGGCATTGCCTCTGGGTACTGGGCAATGGTGCTACTTTGGTTAACAGTGGCTCTGTTTGGAAGAAACTAGTCATCGATGCCAAGGCTCGGAGTTGCTTTCATGATGCTAATGATGACAAGAAATTGGCTCAAGCTGTTGCAGGTGCCTTAGTTGAGCTTAACCAACTTAATGTGCTACTCACAACCGATTCACTGCTGTTTCGTGATACCAGTTGGAAGGTATAATCCTTTAATTTACCATTGCGGCATTTTGTGTCAATGATTTCCATGTTTAGGTAAATCTTCGTATTTTTGTTTAGAATTAGATAATTTACTACAAAAATTGCTTTAGTAAATTTCTTAAAAATAGAAATATTAAGTAGCATTACTTTCTTTGCCGGCTACAAACTCTTCCTTTGACAATTTAGTCCGTAATTCTGAGCAATTGCGTTGTTCCCCAACTGTTTTTCTACCTTCCTTGTTTCCATGTTTGCCACTTGGATCGCAAAAACCATGAAAATTTCATAATCTGATAATCTGGTAAAATGGGAAGAGTACGATAAAGCTAATAACTATTTGAGGTTTCGGGTTGGTATTCATTCCTTGATGGTGCCAATCCATGTTTCTGGAAAACTGAATTGTGTATCACAAACAACAGCTGTTTCAACTTCATTTTAGAAATTATCAATCTTCTATTCACAGCATTTTTGGTTCTTACAAGTGAAAAAGTGATTTTAGTCTGTATGGGGTTCCAAAATTTTACCTTTTTCCCCTTTTGATAACTTCATTTCTTCAGGGTAGTTGTTTCTTCTGTAACGATGATGAAAAGGATCATCTCTCTTTTCTTGTAGGTTTGCTTCAGTGACGATTTTATGAAATCCATTACCAGAATTAGGAATGTAGGTGTCCACAAGGAAGTGCTTTCCATCTTGCAAAGGCTTTCAAGTGGCTGGCATCAGCATCGAAAGGCTAACATTCTGAAAAAAATCGGTGGGACTTCTTCTGAATTGTTGGAGCTGCACAGTGTCAATGGATTGCTGAATCTCATTTGGAGTGTGGACATTGAAACTGAAAGTTCAAAAGACATCCAGGTTCTAAAGGTCTGGGACATTTTGCCTGTGGCTGAGATACCAAAACTGGCAACGCGTCTAGACACTTTGTTTGGGAATTATACGGTTGATAAGATGAACCGCTGCAAACGCAGAAGCTCCGAAAGGTATGCACTATGCACGATGTTTCTTGCTTGTGACATTTTCTTCTCCTAAGTTGTTTTGACTGTGATCTGGGCTAGTTTTTGAAGTATGAATTATGGTTGTATGGCCAACTGCATTGATCAGTTTGTTTCTTCTATGGTTGAATGAGAACACAAAAAAACTTTTTATGATTGAATGAGAACACACACACACATACAAAAACCTCTAGAAGTGTTGCTCATGAAAAAAGTTTTTCTTTTCTTTTCTTCTGCTGTATGTTTCTTTCTAGCCGACCCCAATTAATTGGGACATAAGGCTCGGTTTGGTTTGCTGTATGTTGCTTTCCATTACAGCAGGAATCTAGTAGTTCCAGTGACATGGCCAGCCAACAGAAATGTGGGCATAGAGATTTCTCGCGCTAATGCAGATTATGTACAGTCCTTAGAAAGCCAAATAGCTTCACTAAGCATGAAGGATGAGCCAGGACCATCAACTACCAAGTGAGTATTTGGTTTTGAATGCTATTTGGACCAAGTTTTTCTATGATTTTCACCTGTTTGTTTTACTGTTGTATGAAGGGACAGTACCAGATACCATGTGAAGTCCAAAATGAGCACTCAAGAGGCAAAAGCCAAGCCGATGAAGAAGAGTTGGCAAGTGGTGAAGCAGTAGCGAGAACAGAATATATATGTTCGGCTTTGAGGAAATCTGCAAGATGGTAGCTTTGAGTGCATTTCAGAAGATGATTTGGCTTTGAGTGCATACTGTGCATTGTAATGGCCTGAGGAAATGTGGAAGATGGTTCTGTTTAGTTTCGGGCCAAAACTGTAGACACCTATGTTGGAGATGAACGGTCTCAATTTCCTATTTGTACATAGTGTTCCTTCTTTTAAACATGCAAGTATGGGTCTCAATTTCCTATTTGTACTTGTCCTATTTGTACAACAAGGACAAGTGGAACACCTCACGCACACCCAATGATCTCTCAAGTACATAGCATAAGTAATGGTGTCAACTCTTTAAAAGAACACTTCAACCATAAAGTCATCGTTTTAAGCTCCCAAATTTTAAGTAAATTTTGGGGCCTCCAATTTCATAGACCCATGTACAGGTGAATCATGAATAAAAATTAAAGTAGGTCAAGTGAGTTGTGTTATCGAATATGCCCCATATATCAATCATAGTATGAGATTTTTTTCCCTAGCTATTTTGATCTATGCAAAGTATATTAGGGCATCCACTGTTGTGGAGTTAAAAATGTGGTGTTATATGACACAAAAGTGTAAAAAATGGATCCCGTTTTTGTGGTGTTATAATAAAATGTGTTGTTGAGGTAAGGAGTGTTACAGTGATATTGTTAAAGTGTTAAAATGAAAAAGTTATACAAATATACTTGTATGTATAGATATAGGTGGGCCTAACTTTTTTCCTCTCTCTCTCTCTCTCTCTCTCTCTATCTCTATCTCTATCTCTATCTCTCTCCTCTATCACGCAGACTTTCGGTACTTCTGTTGCTTTGTTTTATTGACACACTCCTCTCTCTCTCTCTCTCTCTCTCTCTCTCTATCCTTCTTCCCTTTAGTTTGCTGACAATATACAGTTGTGTCTGACACAAGAAAATATTACTCCTCTATCACTTTAATCTTTCCACTAGCAACACCATTGGGTACGAAAAACCTCAGGCCTTGTTTGGTTATGGCCTTGAGAACCCACCTTGTTTGGTTTCCCAAACTGGTTTTTTTGCTTTTCTTCTCTTTCTTTTTTTTTCTTTACCTCCGTACAACTACCTTTCTTCCTGCGTTCATGGGTGGTACCAGGCATATTGCTCTTACTCTGCATACGTGTCAATTTATGGTTGGTCAAGGCTGGTCCACCATTGAAGAAAACATTGGTCAATTAAAGCATACATGTCAGTTTATTGGTCCACTATTGTTCCAATAAGGACCACTATTATTATTATTATTATTATTATTATTATTATTATTATTATTATTATTGGGGTTAAAGGTTGGAGGGACCCACCAAGGGTCTCCTATTAGAAAACTGGTTCTCAAGACCATTTCCGAACACAACCTCAAACATTGTAACTACAGTAATTGTCCAATTTCAGACTTTTTCTTACATTAATATGCATTACTAGGGATGTCCTTACTCCCTCCATCCCTTTTAAAATGTCCCATCTGGTGAGTGTCTTCTCGTGAGAACTTTTTAAATGTGTTACTTCGTAAATCCAACTTATTAAAAAAAATCATCATTACACTTTTCACATCAACTTTTTCCTCAAGTCTACACTTTTCACATCAATTTTTACTTCTAGTTTTCAAAATATTCTCTACTTTTACCCATTAACTCTATACCCACTAACTTTTCAAAAGAACAAAATGATAATTGTACAACTTTTATCCATTAAAGGGATGGAGGGAGTAATATTTAGTGGCCCCATTGTAAAAATATGCTTTAGGTCTCACAAATGTAAGAGCTAACCCTGTTTGAATAATTACTCAGGCCTTGTTCGTTTAGGAGTTTTTAGCCGGTTTTGGCCCCTGTTTAAGTTTTGCTTACATCATCATTTCTCTCTATCTCTCTCCACTTATTACACATGCTTACATCATCAAAACTAAACTAAACCTACTAACCGAACAAGGCCTCAGCCATCTTCCCTAGCAATCAGCTACTGTTCCTTGTTTGGCACCACTTCGTTAGCTAAAAGCTTTTATTCAATTGGTCTGTTTCATTCTCAGGAAAATGGAGTAAATTTACACCTCAAGTAAATAAATTCCCAAGTCCTGCATAAGAGACCTGCCATCATCATAATGTACTAATGAAACTGGTCAATGGCTGCCTTCGCCTCAGATTCTATTACAAAATTATGCATGGACTTAAAGTCCACTCATTCACTGATATAATTAAAAATAACCTTTTTGGCAAAATGTGTTGCGAGAAGTAAATAATATCGAAAAAAATATTATGAGCTACCAATTTAGGAAGAGCAAGGCCAAAATCTCCAATAACTATCTTCTGTTCGGTACCCCAAGTCCACAATTTTATTTCTAACAATAGCCACTACTACAAGGCATGAAACTTTATAAATAAATAAAAAAAATCCAACAAAAAAGAACTTGATATGGCAAAGCAGTAACAAAACAACAGAAAATGTAGTCATGCTCCCCAGTCCCATCCAACTTGCATTTTTGTCTTGTGGCCAGGGCCGGCCCAGGCCCAAGGCTCACGAGACCTGGGCCTAGGGCATCCAAAAAACTCCCGAAAAGAGGGGCACTCCAAGGGTTTTTACTAGTAGGCTTGAGTAGGGATCATTTCTAGCCCAATAAAAAAATAAAAAGGCTCAATCTTAGTTTTAAAAAGGCCTAAACAATTGTAATGTGCATTGGGCCTAAAGGCCCACACTAAAACAGACCCCTCTTATCCAAAAATAAAAAAATAAAAATTCCGAAAGTAGAGAAAACCCATTCTACTGATCTTTGATCTCTGGTTCACTCCTAAACTGCTCCGATTAGTACTTCTAGTTCTGCATATCCGCTTGATTCCTCCATTTACAACACAGTTTTGTTTGTCAATTCAAGTATTGAAAATTCCAATTGGTACCCCAGACCCAGAGTATTCATTTTCTAATTGTTACAGTTTTTATTTATGGTTTTGTCAAAAATCAAGTCAATTCTAAACGAGATGATTAAGTCTAGTTTATTATTTGCTTAAAGACGAGATAATTAGGTAGTAATTTTCTAATCTTCTTGTTAGAGTTTCGAGTGGGTTTGTATTTGAAATTTCTAAATTGACACAAGTTCTTGAGTTTTTCTAAGTAACCAAGTAACCAAAAAGTTGATCAAATTTCATTGTTTTTTCAACAAATAAAATCGTAATATTAATTCCAGCAGATCAAATTTTTTACTTATTATAAGTAGTTAAATGAGCCATTTTCACCCAAATTTTTTAGAGGAAACTTGAAGAACAACAGATTTGGATAAAACTAGGGTTTAGCATTGGCACAACAAAGGAGTTTTGACCCAAATTTGTTTCAAAAAAGTCACAAGACTGTAGATGCCCTAAATTGTTGTTAAATTTAACTTGTATTAATTCCCTTTTGGATGGAGAGATTGTAATAACAAAGATGTAGAAAGTTCGGTTGAGGAACATGAAAATTTTAGGGTACAATTTTTTTAATTAGGCCTAAGACACCCAAATACCTTGGACCGGCCCTACTTGTGGCCTATAAACAATGATCTAAATCGTTTATTTTATGATATCCGCTACCACTACCATTCCGTCTCAAAATCTAGAGTCGGCCCTGTGCTGCTACCCACTACCACTACCAAGCTAACTTCGAACTTTTGTTTTTTTTTTTGATAAGTGACTAACTTCGTACCTTAGAAAAACCAAACCCAGTTTCCGGCATAGCCCCACTGGGTCGTCTCTCCTCGCCCTTTTCACATGCTCATGATGGTCGCCTTTATTTTCTTCTCACATAATCACACTTTTACTGCCTTGACTCCTTTCTTTACTTTAGGCCCCGATTGGATGATGCTAAAATTTCAGGGGGATAAGTTATAGAGGGGGGATAAGATAAGGGGGGGTATTATTTTTAGAGGGTTGGCCCACATTGATGTGATGTTTATGGAAGGGGATAAAAAAGTAGATAGTTTGGATGATGGATTAAACAGGGGGGATAACTTTTGACTTGGTTTGGATGTTTTATAAATAAGAGGGGGTAGATGATGGAAAAATCTGTAAATGACCTGTTTTGCCCTCGTGATGTACCAAACGTAATTATGCATTAAATTAATTAAATAATTACAAAATTTAATGTATTTAATTAATTTGGACAATTTGAAGCTATATAAATTTATTAAATTGAAAATTTAATTTTTGTAGTAATTTTATTTAGAAAACGTTTTTTTTAAAAGGTGGTTGTTATCCAAATTTTGTTTTTAATTGTATTTTTTTTAGAAAAATTAAGTATACATAAATTTATTAAATTGGTGGAGTTATTACTAATTAGTTGGAGGGGGTATAGTGTTATTTATCACATATTATATAATCCCTTTCTCGAGAAAACCCAATTCTCGATTCTTCTTCTTCTTTCTTTCTTTTTTTTCTTTTCTTTTCGGTTACAGTCTCTCTCTATTCCCCCCAACTCCAAACCCACTCTCATTTTCAAACCTAAAATTGAAGGCTATAACGTGGGATTCGATCTAAGAGCCAGGAGGAAATGTTGTTCTACGCGGCAAGACCTTCAAATCCATCCGAACAGAGCTACCATCGGAGCACCTTGAATTTTCGGTGAAATCTGGTACCAGATCTGTGATTTATTTTTTCTTCTTCTTTTTTTAAACGGATTTAGGAGTATGTATAGATGATTTACATTTTCTCCCTTTGCTACCAGATTTTTGTGTTCCTGATGAATCCATTTTTTTTTAAAATTTGTTTGTGGGATCTTTACTGGAGAGATGGAGGATGTGGTTGGAAGGGGGATAACGAGGGTTACAATCGTCAAAATGGCAGTCCTCTACAAGGGGATAATTTTTGGGCAGGGTCAGGGGTGCCCAAAATTAATCCGGGAGAAAACCCCTAGAGGGGTGAAAACGAAGGAGGGGTTGAAAACTAAGAGGGGAGGATTTTGGGTTGCCAAACCATGGCAAAGCCATAAGACCCACCCTTTTCACCCCTGATAATTTTTGAAGGGGGGTTTTAACCCCATCCAAGCAGGGCCTTATTTCCTTGTCCTACTTTACTTTATTTCCTTGTTTATTACTCCAATTATTAGTACTAGTACCCTCCCAATCTGTTCCCAAAACCTTTATGTTTATGTGTCAAGAGATTTTGGGCCATTAGATTGTAATTTTTGTTTTTATGTTTTAATATTTTGGAGTGATCCAACGACCAAAAAATCCCTCAGCATAGAGGCACATGGATTTTTTTTAGCACAGGGGATCTGGGCTCATACTAGTACTCATGCTGGCTCAAAAGTTACGGAACCCAAAGCAAACTTCTTAAACAGAACCCTCTGTATATTTTATTATACAAAAATTGATTAAATTGAGTCTTCATAAAAAAATCATTACAAAAAGAAAATTACCTTATAAAGATTTAAACATATAATTACCAAAAACAATCAACTACTCCCTTTGCATCAAAATTTTTGTCTGGTTCACAAAACGAGGACTTGAAAATAATACAAACTTTTCAAGAAAAATTCAAATTTTTTTAAACAATTTACTAGATGGAAAAAGATATCAACAAGTACTTTTAATTTAGGAAAAAAGTTTGAAAATGTTCATTTAAAAGCCTTATTATTTTTAGGTTCTTGTGCGGACCTGACAAAAATTTTACTGTAAGATGGAGGGAGTATTACAAAATTTCAAAATTCATTGAACCCGCGACACATGGAAGTTGGAGCAAGGTTTGTTCTTTTCCTTAAATAAGGCTTCAAATTACCGGTAATTTCAATTTTGCCACTGATTTTTTTGGGCCCGTTAGGATTAGATTAGGCCTATTTTCATGTGTACAGGCTAAAACAAAATTAATTGGACCTAATATATGAAACAGCCTTAAGTATTTGGCTCAGTTGGCAATGCTCACTGCCTCCCTCAGTGGAGGTGTGAGTTCGAGCCCCACGAGGGGAAGTGTCAGGTCCAGGGCTATGGATAGCTTCTGGTCTCTGCTGTGGACTAACTCTCTGATCCCTGCTGATTTATAAATTATGGCAACAAAAAAAAAAGTATTTGAGGCCCCAATTTTACTCATTTTTTGAGAGGCCCAAAGCCCTCGCCACTTCACTGGCTTGTGCTATAAGACGGTTCTACTAGTACTGCTTTTTTTTAAAAAAAATCCTATATTGCTCTCTCGTCACCATTCATGCTCTCTTTTTTTTGACACGAAAATAAAAAGATTATATTAATGAAAGTCTAACGATACTTACAAAATGGAATTCATTACAAAGATCTTGAACAAAATCAAACTAATCATCTAAACATAAAACAAGCAACGTACAAGACAATTGATGTGTTTCACCCCAACCCAGACATGACCTGACCCAAACAATGACACTTACTAGATTCATACCTAGAATTAGCATATCTGAAAAGACTTGGTTCTAGTTGACAATAAAAGATAGCAAATACCTAGACGATCGAATGGACTCCAATCAAGTATGCTTGCACCAATGAACTCTCAAAACTACAGATTTTCAAAGCCACCACGAGTTGCCCTGCTAACGATATCATGTAGGGTAAGAACACTGTTGGCACAGATATCATTGTAAAGAAATCACGTCTAAAAGTACCCAATCTGTAGATGAAAATTGGTCCAAAGGTAAAACTAACAACTCTCAAAAAGCAAGAGACATAACTCTCTCAATCCAAATGACAAGTTGTTGATTTGGAGACACAAGAGAAAAAAAAAACGAACGGAAAAAAAAAATAGTACCATGGCTCTCCCCTCCCACCACCATTCAGGTTCCAGATTATATGTGTATGTATTCTACTTGAATGCGTGATGGAAAAAGGAGTATGACTACTGAATAATTGCTCGAGCATAGCAATCTTTTATAGTGTTCATTTACGAGAAATTGCAACGGAAGACTTTGATATCTTAATTTGTAAAAATTATTCTGTTGTGTTCATAAAAATTATTCGGTAGTACTGTTTATAAAAATTATTGTACCAGTATATTTTGGGACTTCCGGAGCTTTCTAGAAGATAAAATGCACTCCAAAATTTAATTTCAGAGAACTAGATTTTCGAGTGCCGTTGAAATCAAAAAGTTTCGATTATAATTATAAGAAGTGTAAAAGTTAGTAATTTTTAATCTTTGTATAACAAACATTGCAAACTTTTGACGCAAGTTAGAATAAAAAATTATGACAAATACATGTATTTGTTTCATCCCAAAATCTCGGGGCTATTATTTAAAGTATAATTTAAGACATAATGTGAAGTGGAACAAAATCCTCTCCGGTTGGGACTGGACTTTCCTGTCCAAACCATTTCCACTCCCTTCCCGGGTCCATTTTGATGATCAGGACCGTTGATATTTTAGACTTCGTTAAGAACATTAGACACATAGAAATTCATGGTAATTAGATTTTGTTTAATATATATTGGAAACACTGGATAAAATTCATTTTTCTTAGAAATAAATATTTTTCCAAGAACACACTAAATGATACATTCCATTAGAATGATTTTTTGCGCGCCTAATTCTTGACAACCTCTAAAGAGCTTCTATAAACTGTCTTAACAGTTTGGTATGCAATGATCGACTTGCTTTTATGCCTACGACGAATCTATTTTATGTGTCATAATTACTTTTAATTGTTGAAATGAAGTCCCCACCTCATGTATTTTAATTGACTAGCTAGGAATATGACAAAAGTTGGACTCCCTTTAACTTAGCAGTGGAAGTTTACGATGTAACATGATTGCCCTACCTTGCAAATTGCAATGTAAGTTGTTACCAGCATGGAAATGTTATACTTTGCAACCACCAATCATACAATGTCACATCAATCTAGATGTGAGTGCGGCATCGATGGCTCTGCCATTGCAAACCCGGCCCTCAGTTCAAAAAAATGCGTTCAATTTCATATATATATATATATATATATTTGTATATAATTTTGTTTCTCCATGATATTGTCTGCTGCTAATCGATAGTATGAAGTGAAAATGAATAAAATTTACTTAAGATGAATTTCCCCTCTCTCTCTCTCTCTCTCTCTCTCTCTCTCTAACTTTCCCCTTTCCCCTCTCGAAACTTCTTTCTTTCACTGTTTCTAGATTTGGGGTGGGGACGCCCCACCATTCTTCGTGGTTTGCGGCTTTGATGGCTTGTTGCGTTGATCCCCTTTGACGATTCCCGGCAGAGGTGCAAATCTGGCTTCGGGGCTTCAGCTGGCAAGGTGAAGACGGAGTGTGGAGGTCCAGTTTTAGGCGGTTGTTGGTGTGGTGAATAATAGGTGAGGAGGTTTTTTGCTTCTTTTGTTCTGGCTGGGTCTCCCTTGGTTTGGCGTGTCCCGGTCTGGTGGGTTGGGTGGTGGGAATAAGTTTAGTTAGTTTTTTTTTTGTTTGGTTGACCACCATGAGTAGTGGTTTGTACTTGTTGTGGCTGTTTCCGACAATATGGTCTGGTTCCGTCTGATCGAGAATGTAATGACTCAACTCCTGCTTGCAACATGGTCATTTCGGATCAGGATATTGTCCGGCTTGTAGGCAACTTGCTTTGCCCTTGTCTTGTTCTCTGGTTTCTGTACTTGATCCTTATGGATCATCTTTTAATGGCAATGGCATATTTCCATTTCAAAAAGAAAAAAAAATACTTATATTTATGAGTAAGTAGATAGATAAGCTCAATAAAATAAAATAAATCAGACCCATCAAATTTTTAATCAAAATAAAAAACTTCATTTTATATAGAGTTCTGCATCACAAAAAAATGGTAAACACATGAGTATTGAGGGAGTTGTCCAGAAAATGTATCAATCATGTTTGGAGTCTCACTTTTGGGTTTAACACGAATGATTCGAATCGTTCATTGTTCTTAAAACATTTTTTCAAGAGGCCCCACAAAATTTCAGCTCAATCGGACGGTTAAAAGTGCTCAAACCAAATTTTCACCGTTTCAATAAAAGAAAATTCAGACAAAATCAGTACATTTTCTGGACAACTCCCTCTATACCCCTAGTTGGGTACACAAAAAAATCTTTTATACTAGTACTATACATTTTTTGTGTGCTAAACTCAAGTTCTGGATCTGGAGCCGACGTCCTTGATCTTTGCACTGTGCATCCCTGAGCCCTGGCCCTACCAGTCGCAAGTATTACTCCCTTGGAAAACCAAACCGGCTTCTTTTGGGTCTCATCTCATGATCGCCCTTTTGTACAATTGCATACAGACAGTATTGGGGATTGACTCTTGAGTTTCTCACGAACGATCTGATCCGTTCATTTATCTTAGATTCATTTTTCGATGGGCTCCAACAAGAGATCATCTCAATCGGACGTCCATAAGTGGTTCATCCGAAATCCCCTGTTTCATTCATTCACGTCGTTACTAGTAATTTTCTTTTTTTCACGCTTGACCCCTCCTTGCTTTTACTGTTTCTATTGGAAATGAAAAAGCTCTCTCTGTTTCTTTCTCCTCATCATCATTACTCATGTTCATTAACCTTCCCACTTCTCCTCACCTATACGAACCCTTTTGTCTTCTTTCACAAAAGTCTCTCAGAACCTCTTTTGCTGCAAATAAAGGCTCCACATCCAAATTCTTTTTTTTATCATGCCTTTATTTTTTCTTCTTTTTGTGGGTGGTGAAATTGTACGGCATTACCTTAAAAGCTAGGTAATGGGAGCAAAATACATAGGGGAAATGACCAAAACATGGTGATTGGAGCAATTTATTCCAAAAACATGACCATGGTTTCGCAAATTCCAGAAGCATGGGAAGGAAAAAAATTATGACACGTACATGGTGTTTTTTACATTGACTGTCAAAAATACCCTCCAGTGTAATTCTCCCTTCCCTTCTCCAAACCAAATCCCATTCGTTTCCCACCCCTCAATCGATCGACAAAAAACGCCATCTCCGCCCTCTCTCTCTCCCTCTGTATCTACCTGTGCAACGTTGCTCTTTCTCTCTCTCGCAACTAAAGGAGGGCATAAACAACGGTGTGAATCAAAGCCACTGTCGGCAACCATCGAGCACCAGCAGTACCACTGCCGACCTCAGTTCTGTCATCTCGAAGCACTGGGTAGCCGCCTCTTCTTCTTCTCCCTTTGTTTTGAGACATTAATTTTATTCCATGATCATTGTTAAACCTTTGTAGATGTGCACACCAACTGTTTGATAATTGTTATTTAATTATTGGTCAATTAAAAATGTTAGGAAATATTGAACCAAGTGACAATTGACCCAACCTGATTCATAGGTGAATGGTGATTAGCTACGTGATAATTTGAGAGATGGGTTTTACGGTTTTGGAATCTGCTTGACTAAAATGACCAATTGAACGTGGAGTGCGCGTTACTTTTTATTGCGGTGCAATGGTTTTCATTTATGGTGCAATGTTGTTGCATACACAAAGGTAATTTTGAGATTGTCCATCCAAAACAAGTTTTGATAAAAGTTTAAGATTGATTTGTTCATGTAAAAATTGAATCAGGACAAGTTCAAGAAACATAGGATCAAAATCAAGTAGCTTAATTTGTTTATAAGTGCTAATGGTGAATATGTTTGGTGCTTATTTATTTCATACACAGTGCATGTCAAGCTTATACAAAGAGCACATTTTTTTGTTGCTTGGAGCAAGTTTTTCAGTGTCAGTGACAATATATTGTTTTGCATGTTATAAAAATAGTGCAAAGGTCACTCCACTGACAATGGAATGTGGAGTGGATGGACTTGTATGCATGATTCATGCCATCTAAGAACCCAAGGAAATGAGAAATAAAATTTATGGGAAGAATAGTCACGTGCTTGTGGTTTCATACACAATGCACGTCAGTGTTATACAAAGAAGATGTTTTGTTCTTGCCGAAAGCAAAGTTTTTCAATTAATCGCTGATGCGACATTATTTTTCATGTTATAAAAAGAGTGCAAAAGTCACCCCACTGACAATGGAACGTCGAACGGATGGACTTGTATGCATGGTTCATGCCATCTAAAAACCTAAGGAGCATGTTAGAGGAGCAATGTTGATTCATGTAAGGAGCATGTTATTTCATACAAGGTGCAAATCAACCTATTTGTTCTCATTCGAGTACATAATTTGATAGAAACATTGTTCGAATGAGAAATTTTTTGGACAATTGTGGTGCTTGTTTGAAAAAACAAAGAACAACTCATCTTATTAAAAAGTGCAACAATTTTTCATATAAGGAGCATGTTATTTCATACAAGGTGCAAATCAACCCATTTGTTCTCATTCGAGTACATAATTTGATAGAAACATAATTAAACTCTATGTTTTGCATTGTCCATGGAAACATAATTAAACTCTATGATACAAAAATTGTTCAAATGAGAATTTGAAAACAATTATGGTGCTAGTTTAGAATGTGGAGTGCAAAGGTCACCCCACTGACAATGGAACGTCGAACGGATGGACATGTATGCATGGTTCATGCCATCTAAAAACCTAAGGAAATAAGAAATAAAATTTCTGAGAAGAACAGTCTGGTGCTTGTGGTTTCATATAGAGTACACGACAAGGTTATACAAAGAGTAAGTTTTGTTGTTGCTCGGAGCAAGTTTTGTTGTTTCTCGGAGCAAGTTTTGTTGTTGCTCGGAGCAAGTTCCCAGGGATTTTTTTACCTGGGGTATTTCTGTCAGTCGAAATATTGGTACCATGTATGTGGAGTTATTTTTTTCCTTCTCATGTTATTGGTCATTTTCAAAAACCTTACCATGAAATTGGTATTATTTGTTTTAAAACCCATTTTCTGGTCATTTTCCCAAATATATACACTACGAACTTCATATTGTGTGAGTAAACTGAGCAAATTTCTGTGTGGATTTTTTCAGGTTGAAAACATCTGAGTTGAAACTGAAGTGGGTTTTGTAATTTTTGGGGGATATTAAGCATGGGAAGTAATGGGAAGAAGGGAGAAGAAAAAGGCTTGATAGATTTGGTATTCTCTTGGTCTCTTTCTGATGTGCTCAACAAAGATCTTTACAAGGGCAAGGTTTGGATTTGCAATATTCTTCAATTCCCTCTTCTCTCTTTACCCTGTTATGGAGTGTATAATTTATTGGAGAACGATAATGTAAAACTTACTCCCTTCCTACCATTTGCTTGTTACGTAAAATCGTGTCATTTTAATCTTAAAGTATAAGTTGTTTCCGAATATAATTTTCGGAACCTTTTGACACCTATTTATTGAGATCTTTTGAATGTTGCCAAAAGATTTGAAAAATAATAGCAAGGATGTCATTTATTTTCGGAATTCAAATTGGCATGGTTTCTCGTCGGGAGCAAACAAATTGGTACGGAAGGAATATTTTTTTTATCTATGCCAAAATTTATTGCATAAGAGCCTTGTACCTATCTATGGTAGATTTTTTTTTTCATTATAAAGTGTGAGATATACCGATAAAAATAAATTTGACATAAGCAAAACAATGGTGTATAATCAATGACTTCCCATGCAAAAAAAAAAAAAAAAAAAAAAAGAAGAAGAAGAAGAAGGAGGAGGAGGAGAAATGTATGTACGTTCTTTATGTACATAAAGGGAATAAAAATTCAAAGTTTGCCTATTTGCTGAGAAGAGCTGATGATCTCGACAATCAAGATGGTTCATTTTTTAAAGCTCTCGTCAATCTTTTCAAATTTCATGCCAGATTGAATATTAAATATATGTTCTTTTTTTTATTTTATAAATATGTAGTTATAAATTAGTTTGATTCCATGTGACAAATAATTTTTGAAGTGGACCTGCAAAAGCAACACGATTTTATAAAAGGTTTCATTTATTATTGAAGTGGGCCAGAAAATGGCCTTCAAATGAGAAAATTGGAGAAAATCTCTTTTCCTTACGTAAACATGGGCAAGAAGCTATGGATAGATTATTTCATGTTGTTGCCTTTCCCGCCCAACCGACACCTATGATGGTGAAATTATTTAATAGTCTTGGAGCATCTCAACGTGATGCTTAGGATCACTCACAACCACACATTCTTGTGGGATTTGTAAATGGACCCCACATAAATGTATGGCTCTAGAGGACCAAGGGGTGTTGTGCAGCTTGGTGCTGCGCAGTGTGTTGTGCACAAGCGGCAACGGTGCTCTAGTAGCACTTCGATGATCAGAAATATTCATTGCATAGATCTCATCAAGTATAATAAGTGCTCCAAAAATCAGTTTGATCAGATATCATTTAGTGTCTTATCGGAACACATGTAACTTAGCAATATTGGGTTCTAGTGGTTTGATCTAGTGTTTTGGCTCCATTCTTTTTAAGATATTAATGTTCCAATGAGATACTTAATGATATCCGAATGAGCTGATTTTTGGCACACTTCTTCTACTTGACGAGCTCTATGCAATGAACGTTCCCGATCATTGGAGCCCCCGGTTTGGTTCTAGAGCGGTAAGGAGAACAATGTGGCGGTGCTCCTAGACTACTAAATAATTACCCCATATTGTGGGCATTGTTGGTAAGAACTCTAGAGGCCCCTCTCCCGGGTTTGGTTCTAGAGCAATAAGGAGAACAACGTGGCGGCGCTCCTAGACTACTAAATAATTACCCCGTATTGTGGGCATTGCTGGTAAGAACTCTAGAGGCCTGGACAATGTTACTTTGACCAAAGTCTAATCAAGCTTCACAAGCACAACAGACCTCACATTTTGTCCATTTTAGAAATAAAAAATACCCGAGCACTCAGTGGAAGAAGAGGAATCATTGTCCCATGAAGGTAAGCTTGCTCAATTGACCAACTCAGGGGACTCCACATGGTGAATAGTTCAACTTATCGAGGTACGCCTCTTACTGCAGCAAACACACTGCGGTACTTTAGTGCGTCTTGGTGAGGCTTTGGAGATATTATCATCACAACTCAAACATATCGTTGCATAGAGTTCACCAATCAATTTAGTTGCAAAAAAATCATAGTATGAAAGAACAAGTACAAAATCAAACAGTAAATATCATAATGAAACCAACATTCCCAACTGTTGTCAAATATCAAACCTCGAATCCATATTGACACAACCTTTCCTTTTTGTGGATACATTCGGATGTTTTAGTTTGTTCGGTTATATTACTATGTCAGCTCATTGAAATCCGGTATTTAACAGTATTTCCTTTCGGACCCTTAGAAAACAAAAGCACTTTGGCCGAATAGCAATAGAATTGTGTTACGCGCTCTACTCTGAAACCAGAATGAAACCCCTCTAGCATTATTAGCTTGGAAGAGAATGGAAAACAGTGTCACGATCTCCATCATAAGCATATTCTTTTGTGCAATGTCTTAATATCACTTCAAGCCTATTAAATCATCTTAATACATCTGGCAGTAGGATTTGAAGTTTATCTTATTATCTCAATTGAAAGTGCCACATCATTAAATTTCTCACCGAATAGGGGCTGTGAAGATCAAGAATCACTATTTTCTTTTCTTTCTTGTTCTGGTTTTGAAAACCAAGAAATCCTATCTACAAGGAATCATGACACCTTCTTGTTTTTGTGCTATCATTTTTAAATACCATCTTTGGTAAAATCATTTGGAAGAAGTGGATCCCTCTAAGCCCATATTAACTTAATGAGAAATAAACTTGTTGAATCCGTTGAGTAATTCAGGTTTTATCTTCAGCGAATATTGATTCTTTTCGTTTGAGTATATTTGGAAGTACTTCCAATTTTCACAATTGTGAATTTTAACAGGTTAAGCTAATTCCGAAGACATTTTCATCAACCAGTGAGTATATGAACTCATTTATCTACCCACTCATTGAAGAAACACGTGCTGATTTGTGCTCAAGCACGGAGACTGTGGATTGTGCTCCTCCCCGTGAAATATGTACCGTTGAAACATCCAAAGGCTTCAAACCTCCCAAGGACTTGTACTATGACATTTTGTTGAATGAAGAAAATGAAGAAGGAATGTATGAGCCTGAGTTTGGAGATCTTATCGCCTTGACAGAGGTGAGACCGAAACAGATTGATGATCTAGACAGGCCTAAAAGTCCTTATCGTATTGCTTTAGTCCAAGCGGTTGATGAAGATTATCCTGAGAACATTAAAATATGGGCGTCCAAGCCCATTTTGCTGGGAGAATATGGAGATGGACAGGGCGATAAGAAGAAGCCAAGTCTTTTCGTTGTTTACCTTACAAACATGATAACTAATCTAAGAATATGGACGGCATTGAAGTCTCAGCTGAACGTGAACATCATTAAAAGAGTGCTGCAACCTGATTCAACTGTAAGATCACATTTTAGTCTTTTTACTCATTTTGTTGTTACAATATGCGTTCTGGTAGGAGGAAGATCATACGAGTAGAGAAATGAAAGGAACGAAAACATGCAAATATTAAATATCAAATAGTTGTTTGATTTGCAAGAAAAAGTTTCAGAAAATTTCGTTTCCAACTTTGAGTGACACATTTTAGTATGAGGAAAATGTTCCCTCCAATAAATTGGGGTCCATTTTTTGTTTGTTAGGAATCGAACAACACGTTCAATCCACAATGCCCCTAAAAAAATCGCAAAACAGAAAGTGCATAATAAATAGAAAACTAGAAAGACACGCAGATATATGTAGAAAACCTCTATGCGGGGAAAAACCACTAGTCCACTATAATCGAACAATATGGAGTAAAAATCTTCTTTCTTCTTTCTCAGAAAAGTTTTCTCCTGCCTCCTCTCATGTTTAATCTGAAAACACTCTGACCCTGATTTTATGGAAACTGCAATATAAAAAAATTCAGGCTCGATAGCCGAAATTGCTACTGCCCAATTAGAAAATACTGTTTTCACTGCAATCCGTGTGCTCACAAAGGCTGCACACAGAACAATTTGAGCTAAATGAAAAAGAAACAGATATTGTTTTCCCATTACCTTTCCTTGACCACAATTCTAACCTGCTGGACTTGTCCATGTAAACAACATAATGGATTGTACAGTTGATGATATCGACTCTTTGAGGGATATGGTGTGGCATTTATCTTTTGTTTGGGGACCCTTTTCTCCTCCATTTAAATGACTACATTGTTTTTTTCTAATACCTTTGGGGATCGGAAGGCAGTGTGTCACTCATTGGTGGAGTTTTTTCCTTGCTTGTTTTGTGAGTTTATCTCCCTTCGGCTGTCTTCTTTTCCCCCTTTGTTATACCTTTTCTCCGGTTTCTATTGAAATTTTATCTCCTTTCCGAGCTTTTGTATTTTATTTTTACTAGTGTAACCATTTGAATATTTATTTCACTCCTCATCAATAATCCCATTGTTTGTATGGCTTGCGAAGATGAGCATATTTACATGCATTATTTCACTTGTCGTAATCCTAAACAGATTGAAGAAAGTTGTACCAAGTGCTTGTATGAAGAGAGCAACCAAGCTGTTGTATCCATTGTCAAGAATGCTACCAGCTCCTTTAAGTTGGACACTTCCCAACTGGATGCTGTGTTAAGTTGTGTTGCCACAAGACAATGTCATCATCAGAATACTGTCAAACTAATATGGGGTCCTCCTGGAACTGGGAAAACAAAGACAGTCGCTTCATTACTATTTGTTCTATTGAGGATAAAATGCAGAACATTGACATGTGCCCCAACCAACATTGCAGTGTTAGGAGTTACTTCACGGCTTATGAGTTTGATGAGTCCTGCACTTGAGTATGATACTTATGGATTGGGAGATATAGTATTGTTTGGTAATGGGAAGCGAATGAAGATTGATGATCATGAAGATCTTTTTGATGTATTTATGGATCGTCGTGTTAAAGCTCTTTCTAGTTGTCTTGCTCCAAGGTCTGGGTGGAAACATAATGTAGAATCGATGATATGTTTACTTGAAGACCCTCAGCAAATGTACCGTTTGTATTTGTATGAACAAAAACAGAATAAGGACAAGGATAATGAGGAGGAGGAGTCTGGTTTCGGAAATGGGATGGTAGTTGACAATCAAGACAAAGAGGCAGATATTTATGATCAAGACCTAAATGATGTGAATAAGAAGGGAATCTGGAGGAGGAAAATTGATCAAACCTTGAAGGAAAACAAGAAAACGGAAAATAAGAAGAAGAAGGACCCTTCAAAGAGAAAAGGGAAATTAAAGTGTGATAAAAGAGCGGAAAAGGACAGTTCAACTCAAAGTAGCAAAGAAAAAGGAGAAAAGGTGGAGAAAGATGAAGATCCGATGACATTTGAGGAATTTTTCATGAAGAGATTCAAACTTCTTGGAAATGAGCTCATCATTTTTACAAGAAATTTGTACACGCATATGCCAACTTCTTTCGTTTCATTGGATGCAGTAAAGAAGATGATTAAGGCTCTCGATTTGCTAGAATACATGGGAACTATGTATACCCGAGCTGTTGCAAATATGGGTCTGAAAGAAGTCTTGAATGAAGTTGACAAGGTTGGTGACATGAGTCTACACTTTAGAAAGTTGATTGCTTCCAAGACAGAGTGCGTTAAAATACTAAAGTTCCTCTCTAAAGCATTATGTTTACCTAATATATCTGGACGCTATCAAATTCGGAGCTTTTGCTTGCAAAACGCATGCTTGATATTTTGCACGGCCTCAAGCTCGGCTAAATTGCTTACAGAAGGAACACCACTCGAACTGTTGGTTATTGATGAAGCTGCTCAGCTCAAAGAATGTGAATCCGCTATTCCTTTGCAGCTCTCTGGTCTCCGTCATGCTTTACTCATCGGGGATGAAAGGCAACTACCTGCGATGGTTCAAAGCAAGGTCTCTTATGTTTTCATTTTCTTTTCATTAACTTATTCTCCATTTGGACAAATGTGGATTTCAAACAAAGGGACTTGACATTATCTTGCTATGAGAATTAGCTAAAATGTAGATTTGACTGTTTTCATATGGCTTTCAATATTGAGTTCAAAAGCTTTATCGTGATTTGATTCATGTTTTAGTTATATAAGGATCAAATAAGATACATCTATTTTATTTCTGATGCATATTCCACTCTAGTTTTACAAATCACTTAGGGCTATTCCTCTTATTATTCCTGTGAGAGTGAACATTAAACCCCTCCCTATCAGTTGAAATCCACGTATATGGATACCAAACCAACTCTTTGATTTGAAGTGAATCAACTCTCCTTTTGTTGACTTTGTAAATCTATTACTAATAGATATGCGAGCCAGCTGAATTTGGAAGAAGCTTATTCGAGAGGCTGGTAATATTAGGATACAAGAGGCTCCTTCTTAACGTCCAGTACAGAATGCATCCATCAATAAGCTTGTTTCCAAATAAGGAGTTCTATGAAGGTAAGATTTTGGATGGTCCGAATGTAAAAGAACAAAACTACGAGAGGCATTTTCTTCGAGGAAGTATGTATGGATCCTACTCTTTCATTAACATAAGCCATGGAAAAGAGGAATTTGATAGCAGACATAGCAGGAAGAACATAGTAGAGGTGGCTGTGGTTTCCGAGATTGTTGCAAGCCTCTTTAAAGGTACTTCTATTTTCAAAGGAAAATGTGGTAAAATTTAGAATTATAAATTACAAGTGTTTGATTTGCTGCCTTAATTGGGGTAAATAAGCAAGCATTTTCCTCATTACAGAATCTATGGCATCGAAACAAAAGGTCAGGGTTGGATGTATATCACCGTATAAAGCTCAAGTATTTGCAATCCAACAAAAACTTGGGAAAACATACAATACCGATTCAAACAGTGGCTTCTCAGTTAACGTTCGATCTGTTGATGGGTTTCAAGGTGGTGAGGAGGATCTGATAATTATCTCTACTGTTCGATGTAATGGGCGTGGCTCTGTGGGCTTCCTTTCCAATCAGCAAAGAACAAATGTGGCTCTCACTCGCGCAAGGTACTGTTTCTATATAGCTGAACATAGGAGATTGTCCTTGCAGAAGTGAACATTGTGATAACTAGCTTTACCATATGTCGTAATGGCGGAAAAGACCATATAATAATTCAAATTCTTATTGATTATCTCCCACATTCGTGACCACAGATATAAAATAAAAAATAAAAATTGTCCTATAGACCCCACTAAAATGACACTATTTTCCCTTTTACAATCTCCAAAAGTAACTCTAGGTACTTGACCACAATGTCTAGAAATCCTCGCTCTGCCCCAGTGTGTGTTGTAATTTGCATTTCTGCTTTCTTGGTATAGGCATTGCCTCTGGATACTGGGCAATGGTGCTACTTTGATTAACAGCGGCTCTGTTTGGAAGAAACTAGTCATTGATGCCAAGGCTCGGAGTTGCTTTCATGATGCTAATGATGACAATAAATTGGCTCAAGCTGTTGCAGGTGCCTTAGTTGAGCTTAACCAACTTAATGCGCTACTCACAACGGATTCACTGCTGTTTCGTAATACCAGGTGGAAGGTATAATCCTTTAATTTACCATTGCAGCATTTCGTGTAAATGATTTCCATGTTTAGGTAAATCTTCGTATATTTGTTTCGGAATTAGATAATTTACTTCAAGAATTGTGTTAGTAAATTCTTAAAAAAAGAAATATTCAGTAGCATTACTTTCTTTGCAGGCTACAAACTCTTCCTTTGACAATTTAGTCCGTAATTCTAAGCAATTACGTTGTTCCCCGACTGTTTCTCCACCTTCCATATTTCCATGTCTGCTCTTGCCAATCAGATCGCAAAAACCACGAAAATGACATAATCTGGTAAAATGGGAAGTGTACGATAAAGCTAATAACTATTTGAGGTTTCGAGTAGTTAATCATTCCTTGAGGGTGCCAATCCATGTTTCTGGAAAACTGCATTGTGTATCATAAACAACAGCTGTTTCTGCTTCATTTTAGAAACTATCAATCGTTGGTTCACAGGATATTTGGTTCTTATAAGTGACAAGTGATTTGAGTTTATCTGGGGTTCCAAAATTTTACCTTTTTTCCCCTTTTGAAAACTTCATTTCTTCGGTAGGGTAGTTGTTTACGAAAAGGATGATCTCTTTTTTCTTGTAGGTTTGTTTCGGTGACGATTTTATGAAATCCATTACCAGAATTAAGAATGTAGGTGTCCACAAGGAAGTGCTTTCCATCTTACAAAGGCTTTCAAGTGGCTGGCATCAGCATCGAAAGGCTAACATCCTGAAAAAAATGGGTGGGACTTCTTCTGAACTGCTGGAGCTGCACACTGTCAATGGATCACTGAATCTCATTTGGAGTGTGGACATTGTAACTGAAAGTTCAAAAGACATCCAGGTTCTAAAGGTCTGGGACATTTTGCCCATGGCCGAGGTACCAAAACTGGCAAAGCGTCTAGACACTTTGTTTGGGAATTATACAGTTGATAAGATGAACCGCTGCAAACGCAGAAGCTCCAAAAGGTATGCACTATGCAAGATGTTTCTTACTTGTGACATTTTCTTCCCCTAAGTTGTTTTGACCGTGATATGGGCTAGTTTTTTGAAGTACGAATTATGGGTTATATGGTCAGCTGCATTCAGTAATGTTATGACTTTAATAAGCAGCTTTATGCTTGAATGAGAACACACAAAACAAAACAAAAAATGCCTCTAGAATTGTTGCTCATGGAAAACAAAACAAGAAAAAGCTATATGGTCTGCTGTATGTTTCTTTCTAGCCGGCCCCAATTAGTTGGAACATAAGGCTCGATTTGGTTTGGTTTGTTGTATGTTGCTTTCCATTACAGCAGGAATCTAGTAGTTCCAGTGACATGGCCAGCCAACACAAATGCTCGTACAGAGATTTCTCATGCTAATGCAGATTATGTACAGTCCTTAGAAAGCCGAATAGCTTCACTAAGCATGAAGGATGAGCCAGGACCATCAACTACCAAGTGAGTATTTGGTTTTGAATGCTATTTGGACCTAGTTTTTCTATGATTTTCACTCCTTTGTTTTTACTGCTGCATGAAGGGACAGTATCAGATACCACATGAAGTCAAAAGCCAAGCCGATGAAGAAGAGTTGGCAAGTGGTGAAGCAGTAGCGAGAACAGAATATATATGTTCGGCTTTGAGGGAATCTGCAAGATGGTAGCTTTGAGTGCATTTCAGAAGATGATTTGGCTTTGAGTGCATACCATGCATTGTACTGGCCTTGTTTTAAACCTTAAGATTTGTGCAGTTTGAGGAAATGTGGAAGATGTTTCTGTTTAGTGTCGAGCCAAAACTGTAGACACCTATGTTGGAGATGGATGGTCTCAATTTCGTATTTGTACATAGTGTTCCTTCTTTTAAAGATGTGAGTGGTAAGTATGGGTGGTTGTTTTTTCTCTTTATCATTCACTTTGTACTAATTTTTCCATTTTACTGTATCTTCCTTTTTGAAAACCGGATGTCGGGGAGAGCTCGTATGCACATTGACTAATTCCAAGGCCTTGGAGGTAACGACTGGACATAACTCTCAGTAGCCCCAAGAATTTGCTTGTGAGAGGAATCAAACACGTGACCTTAGGTGGAAGTAAACGCCTAAGTCTGGAGGCAAGACTACTTTGCCGACAACCCCTTGGGTCTTCGTTGACGTACTCTCTAGCCTGGGTCATGTTGGTTTGCTTCTTTTTATTTTAACTTGAATGAAAGAAATATTGATAGGAAAAATAGATTAGATATTATCTTTTTTTCGTCCTATTTCCTTTTAGTTTTGGCCATAAATTTGTAGTACTTTACGAAAAGGGGGAGAACAAGAAAGAAAATCTGGTTTTTTCTAATTAGAATTTGTTGAAATATCACCATTTTTTTTAGTAAACAAAATTAGCATGGCAAAAACTTCGTTGTTTCCGATTGTAAAAAAACTCTGAAAACAGACAAGAGCAGTGGGATTAAAACATGTGCGGGCGGTGAGGCCATGATTTCTACGTCATGCCCGACAACCACTCCGGCAAACAATTTTGTTTTCTTCGTTTGTAAAAAATTGCAAAAACATACAAAAGAACAAAAATGCGATTTGGTTCAAAATCGTGGACGGCAGGATTCGAACCTGCGCGGGCAAAGCCCACATGATTTCTAGTCATGCCCGATAACCACTCCGGCACGTCCACTGGCTGTTCATTTTGTGGTTATATTTAAAATAAACTTCTTAAACTTAGCGTTGACAAACTGACAAGTTTTGCTAGGGAATTACCAGGTCCAGGTGACACAGATCTGAGGTTATATAGACCACGTTCGGTTTAGGTTTTTAAAACCTGGTTTTTACTTTTTCCTGTGGGTTACTTCATGTCAGCCCATTTTTTTTTCTCTCCCATTAAAATTTTTCAAAACACTACTCTAGTCCATATGTTATATGAAATGGATCTGTGGGGCTTTCTTATAAGGCTCACATAAATGATTTAAGTTGTCCATTAGTTCTAAAATTACTCTTTGAGTCATCCAAAAAAAAATTAGGTCAATTGAATAACTTTAAGTACTTGATCCAGTTGTCTAACTTTCTTTCAAACTTTTGTTAGAATTCAGGCTTTTGTGAGTATTATGATAAATTGTGAATGAATAATTAGAAGATAGATCAACCACTTATAGTTCTTTGAATGAGCTAATTTTTAATGAGATACTTACAAAACTTATTGTAAAAGTAATGAACAGCTTAAATCATTTGTTTGGGTTTTTAAAGTGGGCTTCACTGACCCAACTCGTACAATTTATGGACTTAGAATAGTGTTCCAAAAAATGTAAAAGAGAGAGACCCACAGGAAAAAGTAAAAACCCCCTGTCCTAATTTATTTGCTCATTACGGGAATTCTCCTAGTTTATTGAGTCAAACTCTTTGAGTTGAAAAGTGTGTAAATTTTCAACAAAAAAAAAAAATCCTTCAAGATGATCAATAACTTAAATTTGTTGGGTTATAATTTTACAAGACTAAAGGGGCATTATGGGAACTTTTCCTTTTATTAGTCTCTAAAACAGAAAACTTGCAAACAAATAGGGACAGCCTGAAAGGAAACCTGATCAAAGAAATCGGGATAGAGGGAGTAGTAAACGATTTCAATAATATATATTATATAGTAAAAATTGAACTTATATGTAACAGTCCTGACACTAATCAATAAGAAAATAAAGGATTTTTTTGCTACGACAGGCACTGTTACACGATTGGGTTTGTGAGAGACAAGGATGCCCCATCAATTCTTACATATATAAGGTGCTTGGAAGACTTTGCCAAGCTTGAGAACACTTGCACGTTGTAACTAGTAAAGAAGTTAGGGAATGTTTCACTAACTCAGTTTTTTGAATAAATTGGTTTTTCAAGATTTTTAATGTGATGTGTTGTGAGAGAATAACTTGTCTCAGTGTTTGAAAAAACAGTTTTTTATTAGTGGAACACCCTATTAAGCTGAGGACGATTGAATTTTGAGAAATCAGGCGGTGTTTGGTTTGTAGGGGTGTGAATTGAATGTCAATCAAACGCTTACAGGCCGTTTGGATGACGTATTAGTTTAGGAGAGATTAAATAGTAAGGGGGGATAAAATAGTCGGGTGATTAAATAAGAAGGGTGGACCCATATTGATGTGACAATTAAGAATGAGGATAAAATAGTACGTGGTTTGGATGGACGATTACATGGGAGGGATGGGTGGATGATGTAAAAACCTATCAAAAGACTATTTTGCCTTTATAAATGCTCATGCATTTAAATAATCCTATAAATACAAAAATTAGATACTTATCAACAATTAAGTTTCAATACTTCATTTTAATATATTTTTGTTATAAATTAAGGATATGAAATATTAAAACTTTTTTTTTCTAATAGACAAATTATAGTTTCACCTATTTGGCGTGTTTTTCTTCTTTTTCCTTTTCTTCTTCTTTTTCTTCCATAATTTGGCAAAACTACTACAATGGTAAATATTTTTAACTACGTAAATTTTAACTCCTAGTCACAATTTTATTAGAAAAGCAAAAAAAAATTTTAGCTGATCATGGACCCACTCTATGTTTCAGCCAATCATGGACCGTTGGATTCTTTTAGATTGCATGATTGTAAATGGGGTGTGAAACACTTGATAATTTCTTCCTTGATATGAACGAAAACCCAGTTTCATCTCTATCACTTCTTCTCTGTATTAATCAATTCAATTTCTAGAACTCAAAGGAAAAGTCTTTCCCTTTCTCTCAGATCTCACAAGTATCTCACACAATCTCTCTCTCTCTCTCTCTCCCTCTGAACTCTT
Organism: Vaccinium macrocarpon; assembly: GCA_022606695.1. Taxonomy (NCBI): domain Eukaryota; kingdom Viridiplantae; phylum Streptophyta; class Magnoliopsida; order Ericales; family Ericaceae; genus Vaccinium; species Vaccinium macrocarpon. Next base: position 3,164,247 of record CM040172.1, on the reverse strand, counting down.
CATCTTCCTCTCACAATTTTCTCATACAATTTCTAGTAATTGGAGGTCCGACTCACAGCTTCTCGTTCTTTTCTCTCACGGCTGAGGCAGGGGCGAGGGTAAGGAGGTAAAAATGGGGAGAATATCAGCCATGACTAAATAAAAGCATTATCCCCTTGCTTTTATTTAGTCAGGCTTCTTCCTGAATGAGAGGGGAACTCGGATGAGTCATCTGGGGGAGTTTTGAGCTCCCAAACGATGGATGAAAGTGGGTCAGGGATTAGATAATCTGGGACATCCTCATCAAGGGGCTTTCTACGGTATCCAAACGAGCTCTTACTTTACTGTTTAGTTGGCTAAAAAATGCTGAAATTTGCCATGAAAGTATGGTATCGAAAATATCCTCACAATGAAATTATAATTCGTGAATTCAGTTAAGTGGCCACTCTAAGGGGACATGAAGTATTGACGATTTCACTTCTTTCTTATAATGGCTCTATCAAACCAAATATTATCACTTTGTTTGGTTGAGAGTTTTGAGAAAAATATTTTGAGAAATATTTTTAAGATAGTGTTTGGATAGGTTTTTGGAAAAAGTAATAATTAGAGCAAAAATGATAGGTACGTACTCATCTCAACCATTCCCCACCACACCCTCTCACATGTATGGTGGGGCCCACTATGTGGGTCCCAGTGGACCCCATCACACATGTGAGAGAGAGTATGATGGGGAGTGATTGAGAGGGTGTGTTCCTATTATTATTGTAATTAGAGAGATGTAATGATTGGAGAGAGAGGTATGAGTAGAGAGAGAAATGTGATTAATGATTGGAGAGATGGGGAAAGAATCTTTTTGATTTTTTTTTTAGAAATGTGAAGTGAACAAAGTGTATGACTCTTGAATGGATCTAGGGACCCTATAGTGTCCCAAAGCACTACAAAGTTGTAGTCCCCTATAACATTGGTCCAAAAGTGTTTTCAAGTGATCTGGATTCGTAGACGTTTTTTTACCAGTAATAAAAGTGTAAGAAAGTGTCTACAAATCCAAATCATTAATTGCCAAATTGAACGAATGTGATGCCTCTACAACCCAGGTCCCAGACCCTCCTGAATTGTGTCTCTAAATCATATTGATTTTTTTTTTTAATCTCTTAGAGGTTAGAAAGAGAAATATGGTGGACCGAGTTCTGTACAAAGGTTAAAATAAAAGCTAAGTGGTGGCATGTTGCATATTTCCGAAACGTTAGGGTTGCCACTGTAATTAGCCGAAATCAACCGCGATAAACACGATCTATATTCTATACATTTCCCACGCCTCGCACCAAAAAACAACTGTTCCTGTTCCAAACACAATTATACACGTCTTTCGGCTCCAAGCAAAAACCTCTCTCTCTCTCTCTCTCTCTCTCTCCAAACTTCTCACAGAAACCCATCGACCTCTGTGATCCATGGCGACAACGGGGCACAACAGTCTCAATGCTAAACTCGTTAGTTCTCTACAGAACCTGCGTGTATATACAATTTACATCACTGAAATTGATCGTTTTTTAACCTGCTTTTGAATTCCGATGGGCAATTTTGATCGTCAGGTTTTGCTCGGCGATATGGGAGCGGGGAAATCGAGTCTAGTATTGCGCTTCGTCAAGGGCCAATTTCTCGAATTCCAGGTATGAATTGATTGCTCTTTACGAGGATCTCTCCTTTTGACTTTCTAGGGTTTTGATAAACTTCGTCTTTTTTAAAAAAAATTGAGGTTTTAACTTTGGGGTTATTGATGGTGGTGGTGAATGATAGGCTATGCTGACTGAGAAAATTGCATCCTGTCCAAATTCAGACCAAAATTTTCATATTTTGATGCAAAAGATTTATAGACTGAGTTAACCATTTGGTTGTTATGATGGTTTTAGGAATCGACGATCGGAGCGGCATTCTTCTCGCAGACGCTTGCGGTGAACGATGAGACGGTGAAGTTCGAGATCTGGGACACAGCTGGACAAGAGAGGTACCACAGCTTAGCCCCTATGTACTACAGAGGTGCAGCTGCTGCCATCATTGTTTATGACATCACTAACACGGTTAGACTATCTTCTTCTTTTTTGTGTACATACAAATGTTGAGAAATTGGCCAAATCAACGCACACAACATGCCGAAGAACAATCAAGAAAAGAAATAGAGAATGCAAGACCCTGCTAATTTTATGTGGTTCCCTAACTGTGTAGTTGAGTATATTCACAGCTCATACCAATTTCCACTATGTATCGAATGAAGAATGAAGAGTACAACAAATGCATTATAAATCTATATACATGTATTGACTTCAAATTCAGTAACGGGATGCTGTTCTTGAAAATAATATGAATTTACTAGGCTTAATTTATTATATTGTGCTTGCCATACCAGAATGGTAGTGGAGAATTTGTGTAACTGATCCTGATTTGCTGTGGCGCAAGGCTGGTTTGGGTTTGTGGTATTGACTTGATACCAGCTAGTTATGGGTTCGGATGGTATAAGTGCCTTTCTTGGTTCCTTTGCTGGAGTCTTTCAATTCCTTTCGTGCATTGAGGGTACTTGAGTGAGAAGTACCTGCCAGTCTGCCGCTTCTCTGTATTTGTTGGGCATTTCAAAAGTGTTTGTTTTATGTCTTTAAGCAGATATTTTAGTTCTGATTCCCGTATGTATCTGTCGAGTTGGATATCTTTTTTCTATTTTTCATATTGCTCAATGAATTTTGCTCTTGAATTGATTAGGATTCATTTGCAAGGGCTAAGAAGTGGGTGCAAGAACTTCAAAAGCAAGGTGCTTAAACTTGAACTTGTTAAGTTCATTTAGATAGTGTGTAAAGTAGAGCGTAGTGGTGTATGATTTCCCTTCTGCACTAGACCTCTTTGTTTCTTGGAAAGAATACGGGGAACAAAAACAAGAGTGTAGAAAGGACCAGTTGATTATATCAATCCCTCCATAGAACAAACGGACCAAAGCCTTAATTTAATTATCTATAGACTTAGTATGTCACCATATATTTATGCATATGAAGCCGCCTATTGTTACCCTGTTCTTTTAGACAGGAAGACTTTCTGGCTTGGATCTTTTATGTTGCAGTCATGTGACTATTTTATGTGGTTAACGTAGGCAATCCTAACATGGTGGTGGCACTTGCTGGGAATAAAGCTGATTTGGAGGATAAAAGGAAAGTGACTGCAGAGGTAAGCCACACATGATTTGGATGGAAACCATCATAAGTTTGCAATAGTGTTCCACTGTCCTGGACCTCCTGGTCATTTTTTACCCGTCTAACTGAATGGTTCTAAAGGTGCTGTCTTACTCCAAAGGCATCATTCTATATTAATAGTGCATCATTATGTATAAATAGTGACTTGCTTTTCTCTTTGTAGCTGACATCTATGTGGCACGGACACGGACAGGGGAATTCTAAAAAAATCGACACGGGCACAGCGGGGGACATAGCAAAAATAAATAAGTAAATAATTAAATATTATATATGTATGCAGTAACGGTTTATATAGATAAATATATACACTTTTCTTTTGCTATGTAAGATATTTACGTATGGGACACGCATGTGCATGCCGTGTCCCCCAAGGGCCCCCTCCAATTTAAGGGATACGCCACGTGGCGTGTCCAATACATGTCCCCAAGTGTCCCCATGTCTCTGTGTCTCATTCGGGGACACGGCGACCTTTGGAAGTGTTGGTGCTACGTAGGCTGACATCTATACAATGGCAAACTTGATTTCCGTTCTCTCTGACTTGTCATTTGCGAGAGTTACTTGTTTAATCTCTTTGCACTAAATAAATTTGCAGGAGGCACGTGTGTATGCAGAGGAAAATGGTCTATTTTTCAAGGAGACCTCTGCCAAAACTGCTGCTAATGTCAATGACATATTCCATGAAATAGGTTTTTTTCTAAGTCTCTTTGCTGCTGAATGGGGATAGGCCCATAATATTGACTGTGGATCTTAGAATTGGAATTTGATGATGAGCTGAGTAATTAATTCTCTACTTTTCGTCCCCTGTTCTATCTGTAAATAGTGATCTTACTTGAAAGTTGTTTGAGGAGAAGAATTCGCATGCCGGTTTTTGTTAGAGTTGCACGCAGTATTATTCGTCAACTGGAATTGAATTATCCTGGCAGAGAAAGTACCCTTGTGTAAAGGAACTAGGGCACTAAAAGAGAGCTGAGAATATTTAGGTCATCATTGATGCTTCAAGAATGAGTAAATCCAATTCGTACTATACTTCTTTTTCTTAAGAGAAAACAATGCCCTGGTTGGTTGGTGTGCTAAGGGCATCCACAATAGGCTCCTAAAAAATGCTCCTAAGTTGACTCCTAAAGTGTACACATAAGCTTAATTGGGGTCCATTTTTCACTCATAGAGCTTGCTTAATTTAGAGAGCATATATGTACTCAATGGGCTAGCAAAATCATTCTCTATTTTGTGAGAAAAAAATCAAAAAATGTGGGTCCCATAAACAAAATCATTTATCTTTTGAAAATTCCATATTAAAATAAGATTAAAAGGGCTTGGGTTCCACTTGGAGCTTGCTACAAGACTACCAAAATTTAGCTAATGGGTTAGGAGCCATGCTTAGGAGCCACCCTTGGGAGCCCATTGAAGACCATAATTGATCAAATGGCTTGCTAAATTTTAGAAGTCTCACTTATGAGCCATTTTAAGAGTACACTGTGGATGCCCTAAGGTAATGTTATTTGGCTAGTAGTTTGACCAATTTGTGTTTAACGGATGATAAAGGTGCACGCATACCTCTGACCTATGAAATAAATTGAGTTGATATTTCCTTCTTTAATCATATTTAGGTGTGACATTGAAGCTATTTCAGCATCTACTGTTATTTAGATGATCTATTGTAAGCACATCATCAACGAGATTGGTTATTGCCCAGAATATAATTCTCTCATTACTTGTAGCCTCTTGTTGATAATATTCTCGCAGTTTGACAAGGTGAACATTCTTTTTAATTTTGTTTTGGTGCCATTGATCCGCTCATTGGAATCATTGTTGTTCTTGTAAATAGCTAAGAGGTTGCCTAGGGCTCAGTCTGCTCAGAATCCAGCAGGGATGGTTCTTGTGGACAGACCAGCAGAAGGATCCCAAGCTTCATCATGCTGCACCTGAGGATACTCTTACATAGCCTGTAATCTTCTTTCCCTCATGTTTTTATCCCGTCTTCCTTCTTCCTTCTCAATTGTATAAATTATTGTCTTTTCGTTATGTTCATCATTCTATAGTTACATGTTTAGATACGTGTCATGCTAACAACAACCCACTGGTTGGTGGTTAAGGAGCAAATAAAGCATAAAAAGTTTTGAATCTCAACATACAATCCATATCTTTCACTGTTTTCTAACATATTACTCCAACAGATATTTTGCACCTTAACCACTGCCGCTGTGGTTAGCATTTTCCTATTGAAGTTGAATTGAGCACTTTGTAGTATTTATTTACATTGGCTGATATCATTTTCATATGTGGAATTATATGTTTTGAAACTTGCACACTAATTTTTTCTGAGATTTGGGTTATTTATTAGTTTTGACGAGAGGAATCTACCAAGTAAATAATTTTGCGTAGTGCGTGTATAATTTTTCTATCCCTTTTGGTTTTGAAGAAAGCACAATTGATGTTGTAGGAGTCCCCATTGGTTATTGTGGGTATTGTTTGTATGTATCCTTTTGATTCCGGTATGCTAAAAAACGTTTCTTTCTGGTTTCTAACCCGGAATATTGCCTTGTTTGGTAGGAACATGATGCTTGACGTTTATTATGCACAGCAGAAGTACAATTTGGTAAGAACTATCCATCGCCATTGGTGATAACTGTAGACGGTTAGTTGCTTTGTGTGGATGTATTGACTGGTGAAGGAGTTGTGGGTGTAAACTATTGTATTGGTCATATAGAAGTCATGAAAAAAAAAATTCATCTCATTCCCTCTAGATGACGTGTACTCCTGTAAGGATTTATGGATGCTTTACAAAAAAGATCTCTCTCTCTCTCTCTCTCTCTCTCTCACACACACACACACACACACACACACACACACACACACACAGATCGTGCGATCTTTTTGAGCTGAAAATAGAAAGTTAATGCTTACAATAGTCCCACTACATACTATTTTTAATGGGTATAATCTAATGAGTACGATTTTGCCCCCACAATTTTCATCTGGATTATTTCAGATTGTGCGCGTGTGTGGGGGTACAGATGGATCAAACGAATGGGGGATTTTGGTGTTGAATTTTGATGTTATTTGGGTTTGTTTTGCATTATTTGAAGGGAGGTTTTGCAGCTGAAAAAGATAGGGGAAGAGAGGCAATTTCTACTAATTTGATCTACCCAACTTTGCTTGTTTTTTTTTTTTTTTTTATAGTTCGGATCTCCGGTTCTCTGTTTAAGGCAGGGATGAAGGGCAAAACTGATTCCCCGAGCGGGGATGGGGATAGAGAGTTTAAATTGTGTACAACTAAAAATATGAAATGAATGCAAACCGTAAAGTTGTGAGTTTTTCATCTGTTGGTGGAAATATAAGTACAAAATATAGATAAGGCCGGGATATGCTTTTGTAAAAATGGTTGAGAAGCCAAAAAGCAAGAATAAAGGTAGAATACACATGACTGAAAATTATCGAAATGTTATGATACAGTTTTCATAGCATCGTCCAAGAATTTCTACTTCGCAATTTTGCTGTCTGTAATTTCTATCCAAAAGTCATCTTAAAGTGAGTATAAATCAAGTGTTGCTTGTTCGAGGCAACACAACTTAGGGCAGCAGTCAATTGGCTGGTCAATAAGATGAAAGTCAAGATTAGTAGCCAAGCACGTGCCCGTGACTAGTATACATAATTGTGGTTGTCGTAGCATTGCTTGATGCATGCAATTGCAACCTTTGTTTCCCCATTTTTTGTCCTGCTTGCTCAAGCAACTTGCTGAATTTGAACTTCAATATATTTTAAAAAACACTGCTACATGTCAATATCTTACAACCGAAATCTTCAGAAAAGGACAATTACCCTCCTCCACCTTATGTTACACTGTAATACTTACCATCAATAAAAAGCTCTGTACGCATGCTTACGGCAAACATTTTGCCCTAAATCTTACACTCCTGTTAAATATGGCTATCAAAGCCGGGACAGTGTCTTTGCCAAATCCCTTAATTGGGATTTCAGAATTTTGGTAGTCGTCTTGGGCAGCTCCTCCATGAAATGCACTTTCTTTGGCATCATAAACCCAGCAACATTGTTCCGGAAATGGGTCAGGATATCGGCCTCATTTACCCCGGTGGACTCCTTTTTTAGTGTCACAAAAGCACACGGGCTCTCCCCCCACCTCGGATGAGGCATTGCCACCACTGCTGCTTCGAGCACGCTTGGATGGCTATAGAGCACCTCCTCCAACTCGACACTGCTGATGTTCTCGCCCCCCGATATGATCACATCCTTGGATCTGTCTTTTATTTCCAGGTACCCATCAGGGTGAATCACACCGAGATCGCCAGTGACGAACCACCCGTTGCGGAAGGCTTCAGCATTTGCTTTTTCATTCTTAAAGTACCCTTTCATGATGCTGCTACCACGAAGTACAATTTCGCCCATGGTTTTTCCGTCACGTGGCACGCTCTGCATCGTCTGCAAGTCCTTCACATCCACATCGGCTAGCGTCAGTACGCTGATCCCCTGTCGAGCCTTGATTTTCGCCTGTTCTTGGGGTGGTAGCTGGTTCCACTGGGCTTGCCACTCGCAGACCAGTGCTGGCCCGGTGGCCTCAGTTAGGCCGTAAGCATGAACGACATGGAACCCTAGAGGCTCAATCTTTTCGAGTAGTGCAGCCGGTGGTGGTGCCCCGCCCGTGAGTATTTGCACGGGGGTGGTGATTGTTACCCGCTCGTTAGGCTTGGCCTGCAGAAGGATGTTGAAGACTGTTGGTGCACAACACATGTTTGTGACCTTATGCTGTGCAATGCTCGAGTACATCTCTTGGGCCGTGGTATTGCGTATGCACACGTTGGTTCCACCTCGTGCTGCCACTCCCCACGTGAAGGTCCAACCGTTACAGTGGAACATGGGGAGTGACCATAGATACACAGGCTCACTCCCCATTTCCCAACCCAGAATCATGCTTAAAGTGCTCAGGTAAGCACCTCTGTGGCTATACACAACCCCTTTTGGAGCTGAAGTCGTCCCGGACGTGTAGTTCAAGGCGATTGGGTCCCACTCGTCTTGAACTTCATCCGGGACGAACCTCGGATTGCCGCTGTAGACCAACTGCTCATACTCCAACTCACCGAGGCGGACTCCAGTGGGAGAGTCTACGTCGTCGATGACGACAACAAGGGGCATAGAAGACTCGTCGATGAGCCGGAGGGCCTCTCTTGCCAACGGCAAGTACTCGTAGTCGATGAAGAAGACCTTAGCTTCAGAGTGCTTGAGAATGTTGGCAACGTTCTTAGCATCCAACCTTGTGTTGATGGTGTTTAGGATTGCCCCAGCCATGGGCACTGCAAAATGCATCTCATACATTGCTGGAACATTTGGTGCCAGCACTGATACCTACACAAGAAAATCACCCATATCAAAAATTTTGTCCAAAAGGAAAGATAAATTAGAATCAATAACTATGGACTAATATTACATCTTGAAGTTTTATAGAATGTGACACATACTAAAAAACAGTTATGTGCCCAAAAAGTAGTCAAAACTCAAAATCGATGGGCCAGATTTAATTCGGAGTCATATGACATGCATCGCATCAGAGTTGAATTCGCTGTTTGCTTTCTAAGTACTTCTCAAGCTATTTATCTAAGGCTGGTGTAAAGTTCTTGTAGAATTTGAGAGAGGTTGTCATAAGAAGACATACAACATTGTTCTTGACGATGTTGAGGGTCGATCGGAGGGAGGAAGCAAGGCGGAGGCAGCGGTCATAGGTTTGTCCCCACGTGAAACGGGTTCCGGCATATATGACCGAGGTCCGGTTGGCGTAAAACATAGCGGCTCTTTTCAAGAAAGTTAGAGGAGTGAGAGGCACATAGTTTGCTTCACATTTTGGTAGCCTGTCCATTGCAGAATACATCTATGGTATTTTTTTCCCAAGTTTTTTGGTTCTCAAGAGTTGCAAAGAAGATTTGAAAGAGAGAAAAAGAGAGATGGGAAGATAGTTTTTGTGAGTGAGTTAGAGAGAGGGGAGGGAGTTATATAGTGTGGATTGGAAGGCAATGTGGGGCCAGTGTCATGTTATTTTAGTGGGAGGAGGTGTATGTAAGAGAAATATTTAGTTACTCCAAGAGCAATGCTCCAAGGCCTCTTGCACCGCATATTTACGTGGGCTTCATCTCAATAACCTCTCTAAAAGCACTACATAAGCTTTTGTAAATTGGATGGAAATTAAGGGGGAAACTGCTATGATAGTCACAAGACCAATTGGTAGGGTTAAATTTAACAAAGACGACTTTTGGAGTACTAAAGAGAGGGAATAGTGTCCATTTACCTTATGTTGGGCTGCTTGACTTCACCACAAAATCTTTCTTTGGAACTTCCAAACAAGAAATCAGTCATTGCAATGTGGATGGGACACTGCTGGAAATAGTTTAGAATTTTGAAAGAAAGTAGTTGGGACTCTGCTTTGCTTGGAACAAATTCACTATTGTCCTAATAAAAATCACAACTAGGAAATTATAGAAAGGTACTATGTCAGCCCCGCCAGTCCGTGTCATGGCGGCCTAATTCATTCAATTTGTACCTATTATGTTTCCTAGCATGTTTATTAATTCTGTCACGGCATGCTGTTTTGTATTAGAATATTTGAAATTTGTTTGGCCCATGGACATGCCACAAAGTCATGTTGTCTCTTGTCGTGCCCGTGCCTAGGCGGATCATGCAAAGGGAAAAACAAAAATTGAAACCAAAAATTCAACTCCGTATTACCTAAACAAAATTTGTCAAAATATTTTTTTGTGATTTGAAGCAACGTATTGTCAAATAAGTGAATAACTATGACAAACCCGTTCATTCCTTTATATTAGCTGGGTTTTGCACTTCAACCTTGCTACTTTTGAATTATGCATCATCTTGAATAATATAATTCTGATGATAACAGCCCGGTAATTCCTTCTGCACAGATGAGGGAGGACCGACCACGTACCGACGGCATCGGGGACGCCGTTGTGGGTCCTAAACGATCGATCCGAGCCGTTCATCATTCTCAAAATCAAATTCCGAGTGGGTCCACACAGGTATCAAGGCAATCGGACGGCTTTATGAGCTTGATCCAAAATCACCGCTATTTCATTTAAAATTGTGGGACCCACATTGGCGTTGCTGGCACCGTCGGTGCATATAGAAGGGTTCATAACAGCCTATGAGGAGAGCTTCTTTCAGACCCCTCCTCTTCTCTTCCTTCCTCCTCCCCTCTCAATCCCTCTACTTGATCTACTATTTCCTCTTGGTTTTCTCTCCTCTCCTCTTTCCTTCATGGTTGTTTAGTGGTTGAGTAGTAGTTGAGACTCTTGTTCTCGTAAGTTCTCCCACTACCCCATCATTTTTGGAAGGTGGAGACCTAGATCTACTGATCTGGGATCTCTGGCCCTCAGATCCGAGCTTGGAAGCTAGATTTGTGGGTTCTTTAGCAGCAACGGCGGTGGTGCCTTACAGCTGTGTCTGCGGTGGAATGAAGAGATGTAGAGCTTCGGACGTTGATATTCTTCCGTCATCTTCCTCCAGCTACATCCGAGTGGATTGGTGGTTTCCATCGTCGATGTTGTATATTTTTTAGGCTTTTATATTTTCTTTGTTTTCTTGTATTTTCGGACCGGTAGTGTCCTTTTTAATATAATAATACAACTTCTCGGTTCAAAAATAAATAAAATCTGATGATAATAAGAAAAACAATGGTGATTCCAAACTATCCAAGTTATTCGATCAATTGATTCCAGAAATAAAAAATTTCCTTTTTATGTACTTAAATTTAATTAATCAAACATATTTATACATAAAAGTAAAAGATACATCTGTAACGTGATTCTTGTGCTTTGTGCCCTAAAATGACCGCATAGACAAGCCAACTTAAATGTCCATGTTGTATTGTGCTATCTCATAATGTGTCTACTTCTACGGCTCTACTCTGGCACATACTCGCTGAAAAAGATGGCAACTAAAAGAAAGGGAAGTGGAACGTCCATCACTAGAATTGTTTCTCATAAAGATGAGCTTCAAGAGGGTCTTTGACTCACGCTGGCTTTTAAACCACAAAAACAATTGAAAGGATCTTGATTCACTTAAGTATGATGTTAAAATTAATGTAGAGTGCACGGAAGCAAGAGCGTGAAATCAATTTTCAAAACCATCCAAACAATAAAAAAAAATTCGTACATACGAGGTGATGGTTGAGAAGAACGTAAAACGAGAGCAGAAGTGAAAATGCTATACACCGGCCACATAAAACATTTCGGCCAAAAAAAAACATGTAAAATCTACTCCAATTATGTATGGTTAAGTTTGTGGTCAAGAAAAGAAAGATGGATACGTGAATGAAAAGACACGAAATTCAAACGCTGTACTTGTGGTCTCGGATGGTTGTGGCCAAAATTCACGTTGAACAAGTAAAGAGTCACTGGGGAAAAGGACCTTGACATAGCCATAGACAATTTAGATTGAGAAACAGTGGGAATTTGGTTCAACCATTTCTCGATTTACGATCGTCCAATTTTTCCCTACCCTTTTTTAAAAACGGAAAAATGTTAAATAATGAGCGATTCGAATCACTTCGTGTGGGGGGCAAAAAGTGGGTATCTAGCGTCTTTCTTTTACATTTTTTGTGCCAATGGGTCGGTACCCATAGGTTTTTCGTTGTGGAAAATATACACTCTTGCTCGACAATTTGTTTAACTTGACTAATCCAATACTGAAAAAACCTTATCAATTTTTTTTTTTATGGGGCTAAAATTTGATTTTAGTACAAGTCTTATGGAAATTATGAGGAAATCACATGACTGAAGGGAAAACTTCCATCACCCTTTTTAAATTTTCCGAAGCACCAAAAAAAAAAAAAAAGAAGGGAGAACTTCCAAGAAGTTTGTCTGAAGACGACATAATATTGTTAGCCTTTCATTGTTCCATCGAGTTTCTTCTTCCACAATTAAAAATCAAAAGCAAACCAAAGCTACAAATAGTTTCTATTCCATGTTTCTTCAAGGAAGATAAGGGACATTGCTAGCAAACCCTGAGTGTCGCTTACAATTGTAAGCCGCTCGTCGATTGTACAGATGTCTTTATACAAGAGTTAACTTGTGACTCTTTGTGATAAGCCCAATTCGGTGATAGACCTTAAAACTGGGTCTTTTTCTTTACGTAGCTTTATAGATATATTTATTAATTAGTTCCCACCCATGAGTCGAATGGTAGGTACATACATCAATTAAGAAAAGAAGATGATGCAGACCGGGTTGCATCAACGTGGATGGACCGGTTGCGTCCAGGTAGGCCTAAAAAGGCCTAAGAATTGACGTTGTCAGAATGAGCTGAATTTCGCACGGTCCATTGGAATCGGCCCAAGGATCAATAGTCATGCAAGATGATGATGCACGATGGATTTTGGGCATTCGTCGTTGTTTAGGCCCTGAAAAGGCCAATTTTGCCGTTTATAGTAATATTTAGATCGCTAATAACTTTTGATAGGAAACTCTGTTTTATTTGCCGTTTGTTTTGGCAACCTTATAATTCTTTCCAGTTAAGTTTCTGATTTATTAGTCAAATAAGAACTTTCATTTTTTTGGTAATTTTCGTATTTATTCCGATTTAGGGTTGATTAGCGACCTTAAAGGTTTCCTAAGTTAATTAGGGTTTCTTTCACCTTATTTATATGCTTGTAAGCCTAATGGCAGAATTTGGTTGTTGATTAATTAAAGAAAAACGAGTTTATACTCATATCTTGGTCGTTTAAGGAGGGAGTACCTCCGGGTTGATCTTATTGTTCGTGTTCCTCTTGCACGATTAGTTTCGTTTCCATAGGCTGCGCTGCATCAGAAGACAACAAGCTTTTATTGTATCGCTCAAGTTTATATAGGAATTTGTGAGCCCAAGAGTTAAAAGAATAACAAGTGATTCGGAAATCACACAAGAAGACACAAATTTTGGGGTTCATTTGTTGTTCTAGTAGTAGAATAGGCCAACGGAATAAAATAGCACAAGCTCACCGACTAGGTGGGGAAGTGTTTTCTTTTTCATAATTCGAATGTCTGGGCTAGCCTACACGCATCTCAACTAATTCTGCGAGGAAATTCCATTGTCCACTTGCGGATAACTCAGTTAAAGTTGGAGCAAAACTCTATATGGACAAGCCCAATTAGGTGGAGAAGTTGGGCGCATCAATTTGATTCATTTAGTTATTTGCTTGCTACAGAAAACTAAAATTTCGACAATGCACTTGTTTGACCACTCTTTATAAAATAATTACGGGGGCATTTCACTATACTTTGGTTTTTGGGACCTTTTAATTGATATATGTGAGGATAATGACTTGTCTCAAAAAGTCTAAAAGGAGAAAAAAAAATCTTAAAAATCCCCTTAGTGAAAATGCAACCCAAGGTTTCGGATCCTCTTTCAGTCTTTATGTTGGACGTACATGCAAGTACTACAACAAAATCTATGTTCAATAGCATTGCTTGATGCATCAAATTGCAACCCCCATTTTTTTTTTTTTTTAGGAAGAGTAAGAAATTTGATGATAATATGGAAAGAGTACAGGAAACGGACACGAGTAAAGCCCCACCCCTCTCGTACCTTCACAAAAAAAAAAAAAAAAAAAAAACTATTAGAGAATAATGAGCAGAAAAAAAAAAAGGATACTGGAGTAGCACACGACGTTGTGGTGTGCGAAACACTAGAGGATTATGACAACTATCCTCACTGGTATACACTCGTTTGCACTTATGCCTTGCGTATTTTTGAAGACCTAAACACTTTGAACATATATCGTCCAGATTGATGTACTTTGATTTTCGCCTATGAGTCCTGCGTTTGCTTCGACTAGCCATAGCAAAAATCCGTTCTTGAGGTTTAGCCCTGTAATCGGTTGATAATTCACTCGTCTCTGTAATGACCAGTGTCTTTGCCAATTCCCTTAGTTGATCTTTCCTAAATTTGCCATTTGCTATCTTGGGCAGCTCACCCATGAAATGCACTTTCTTCGGCTTCTTAAAGTTGTCAACGTTGTCCCTGCAATACTTCAGGATATCGGCCTCAGTTACGCCATTGGAGTCCTTTTTGAGTTTCACGAAAGCACACGGGCTCTCCCCCCACCTCGGATGAGGCATTGGCTGTTGAAAGATCATCACAACCTATCTTGAATTTTCCGGAGTCTTCCGGACGTCGCCGGAAACTTCCGGGCTATTCCAGAAATATCTAGATTTAGAATGCTCTGCAATCGTCTAAAATATGCTAGAGTCTTCTGGACTTTTCCAGAATGTTGTGGAGTATACTAGAACATTTCTGGAATATTATGGACCACACTAGAGCTTTCCGGATGTTACAAGAATGTTCTGGAATATGATAGAAGCTTATGGGCTCCACTAGAAGCATCTAGAAGCATGGAGTGATGAGTGCTTCTAGAACTATCCATTGGTGCCTATAAATAGGGGTGAGTTCCTCATGCAATGCATGTAAATGCAAGTGAATGCAAGAGAGAGATACTCCAAGTTGAGTGAGTGTCTAAGTGTGAGGTGTCCAAGTACTAAAGTGTTTGTGTCTAAAGTTAAAGTGTCTTCCTAGATTGTGTGTACTACCTCTTGTGTGCAAGAGAGTCTTCCAGTGTGAGTGATAGTGTGTGTTGTTGTACACAACTCAAGTGTACAAGTGCTTGTAATCAATAAAATTACTTTTGTTTGTTGTGTTCGAACTCTACATTGCCACCACAGTCGCTTCACTCACACTCGGATGGCTGCAGAATACATCCTCACATCCTCCAATTCGACGCTGCTGATGTTCTCACTGCCCGATATGATTATATCCGTGGGCCTGTCTTTTATTTCCAGGAACCCGTCAGGGTGAATGACACCGAGATCGCCAATGACAAACCATCCGTTGTGGAAGGCTTCATCATTTGCTTGTTTGTTCTTGAAGTACCCTTTCATGATGCTGCTACCACGAAGTACAATTTCACCCATCGTTTTTCCATCATGCGGCACACTCTCCATCGTTTGCAAGTCGGACTTCAAATCAACATCGGATACCGTCAGTATGTTGATGCCCTGTCGAGCCTTGATTTTTGCCTATTCCTGGCGTGGTAGCTAGTTCCACTGGGCTTGCCACTCACAGACCAGTGCAAGCCCGATGGCCTTAGTTAGGCCGTAAGTGTGAACGACATGAAACCCTAGTCGCTCAATCTGTTCGAGTTGTGCAGCCTGTGGTGGTGCCCCGCCGGTGAGTACTTCACAGGAGTAGTGAGTGTTACACGCTCGTTAGGCTCGGCCTTCAAGAGGATGTTGAAGACTATTGGTGCACAACACATGTGAGTGACCTTATGCCATGCGATGCTCAAGTACATCTCTTGGGTCGAGGTATTGCGTATGCACATGTTGGTCCCACCTCGTGCTGCCACTCCCCATGTGAAAGTCCAACTGTTCAGTGGAACATGGGGAGTGACCATAGATACACAGGCTCACTCCCCATTTCCCAATCTAGAATTAGGCTGAGAGTGCTGAGGTAAGCACCTCTATGACTATACACAACCCCCTTTGGATCCGAAGTCGTCCTAGACGTGTTGTTCAGGGCAATTGGATCCCACTCGTCTTGAATTTCATCCGGGACGAATCTCGGTTCGCCGCTGTTGACCAATTGCTCATACTCTAGCTCACCAAGGCAGACCAGTGGGGGAGTCTGCATCCTCGATGATGACAACAATGGGCACAGAAGACTCGTCGATTAGCAGGAGGGCCTCTCTTGCCAACAGCAAGTATGCATAGTCGACGAAGAAGACCTTAGCTTCAGAGTGCTTGAGAATGTTGGCAATGTTCTTAGCATTCAACCTTGCGTTGATGGTGTTTAGGATTGCCCCACTGATACCTACACAAGAAAATCACCCATATCAACAATTTTTTCCCAAAAGGAAAGATAAACTAGAATCAATAACTAGGGGCACATATTACATCTTGAAGTTTTATATTACTAATAATAAAATTATGTGCCCAAATAAGTACTCAGAACTCAAAGATTTAGGGACCATATTTAATTTGGATGAGTCATATGACATGCTCCACATCGAAGTTGAATATGTCGTTTGCTTTCTAACTATTTTCCTAATATGTACTAGCAGCATTTTTTTAGAATTTGTAGGTGGTGGTCAAAAAGAAGACTTACAACATTATTCTTGACGACGTTGAGGGTTAACCGGAGGAAGGAAGCGAGGTGGAGGCAGCGGTCATAGGTTTCCCGCCACGTGAACCGGGTTCTAGCATATACGACCGAGGTCCGGTTGGCGTAAACCATAGCAGCTCTTTTCAAGAAAGTGAGAGGAGTGAGAGGCACATAGTTTGCTTCACATTTGATGCAGTGGCCATGGAGGAAGAGTACTTTCGGCGTTTTAAGCCTAGGGTGGCAAAATCGCAATTATGCTGCTGTGGAATTTTGCATTGGGCCCACTTGGGTCGGACCCAAAACGGCCCAACGATCAAGACCCATTGCCTGCAGCCATGGCGTACGTCTTTTTTCGGGCTTTTGTTGCTGTTTAAGGCTTCGAATGGCCAAATTTGCCGTTTAAGGAAAGATTTGTCTTGCCAACTACTTGGGGAAGGAAAATCCGAATTAAGCTTCGCTTTTGGGGAACATTCTAGAATTTTCTCTAGTTTTTTTTTTCTATTATTTTCGAATTTTTCATTTTTGGTAATTTTGCGTTTTTATTGATTTGGCTTCCTTTTCGAGTAAAAATCAATTAGGGTTTTCGGTTTCCTATATAATAAGTTGTAAGCTTTAAGGGCAGGACAGTTTTTTAGTATTATTGAATTATAAAAGAGTCTAGAGAGCATTTTCTCTAAACTTTCTTGTTTGTGTTTGATTATTGCACGTCTTTTTTGTAGTTCATAATGCGTCTTGTATCAATTGGTATCAGAGCATTGAGTTCCAATCCTGACTATGGCCGGAGGACGTGTTGGAGGTCGAGGGGGATGAAGTGATCGTACCGCTAGTTTGAAGGACATCTATGAAAGAGATAACGTAGCGCATGAGGCGTGATTCCAACAACTATCGGCTGCAATATCTGCTTTAACCGACCAAGTTGCTGCACTAGTTGTTAGGGGGAATCCACCTCGCCATCAACCGTACGATCGACGGCCTCAAGAGGAGGATGAAAGTACGGATGGTGAAGCAGCTAAAAACCCTTTTGTTACGGGGCCATTTGGCGTTGGTAGAGCTGGCGGCGATGGCTTTCATCAACAAAGGGGCAGAGGCCGAGATATCTTTGCTGATAACCGTGATTTCTGTCCATGAGAGTTTGGTTTGAGGATCGACCTGCCTGAGTTCTAAGGGGGTTTGACGCCTGAGGAGTTCCTTGATTGGGTTGCGGCTATGGATGAAGTCTTGAGTTCAAACAAGTTCCAAGAGGATAAACGGGTGACGCAAGTGGCTACCAGATTCAGGGGTAGAGCCGCAGCATGGTGGCAGCAATTGAAGCAGACTCGGTTGAGGCAAGGAAAAGACAAGATTACTTCGTGGAAAAAATTAAAGAAAAAGATGTATGTGGCTTTTCTTCCCCACAACTACTCGCGTCTGATGTATCAGGGGTTACAGAATCTTCATCAGAATTCGTGTTCTGTGGATGATTACACCACGGAGTTCCATCAATTGGTAGCTCGGGATGATCTTACAGAAACGGAGGAGCAGTTGGTATCGAGGTACGTGGGAGGATTGCGTGAACAGTTCCAGTTTACATTAAATATGTTCGAATTATTCTCTGTCTTCAATGCCTATCAGAAGGCGTTGCAGATAGAAAAACAGGCTAATCGCAGGACTTCTTCGACCCCGTGGAGTGCTTCGGCTCGGCCCGTGGTCGGCAATACTTCCACCAAGCCAATTGCTAGCCTGCCCCCCCACTAATCCGCCAGCAATTAGGGCAGGTGCTAGTTCTGGTTCTGGGTCGAAGTGTTTTAAGTGTGATGAGCCTGGTCATTGCACCTTTGAGTGTAGAAAAGGCGAGCGACCAGGAAAAGCTTTGCTTGTGGATTCTGATGGGATTGTGAACGAGCAATGCGAGTCATATGAGCAAGAGGCAGCATATGATGAGGAGGTTGTGGAAGAGGTAGTTGGGGATAACGGTCCGTTACTAGTTGTTCGGCAACTGTGCTATGCTCCGCGTGAGGAAGAGGGCGATTCGTGGCTCCGTGGTACCGTGTTTCAGTCTACTTGTACCATTGGAGGGAAGGTGTGTCGATTTGTGATTGATTCTGGGAGTTGCGAGAACTGGTGGCAGAAGAGGCAGTCCAAAAACTTGGTATAAAGATGGAGGCTCATTCCAGTCCCTATAAGCTTACATGGTTAAAGAAAGGTAACAAAGTTAAAGTTTTCAAAAGATGTTTAGTTGCTTTCTCTATTGGTTCTTAAGTACAGGGATGAAATTTGGTGTGATGTTGTGGCCATGGATGTTTGCCACCTTCTATTGGGGAGATCATGGCAATATGATCGTAAGGTGGTACATGATGGGGGTGCTAATACATATGTGCTATCATACAAAGGTGTGAAGATTGTGTTGCTACCTTCCAAGGAGGTTGTACCCAAACCACAAACTGGGGAGGGTACAGTTTGAAGAAGAGTTGTCAACAAACAAGGTGGTTTTTGTGTTGGTGGCAAAAGAGGGATCTAAGGCCTTGGCCTTGGGTGAAGGAGATGTTCTAGCAGTGGTTCAACCTCTTCTGCAGGAATTTCAGGATGTGTTTCCAGCAGACTTACCAGATGGATTGCCCCCTCTGCGGGATATTCAACACCAGATTGATTTGGTGCCCAATTCGAGTTTGCCCAATCGGCCTCATTATCGTATAAGTCCGAAGGAGCATGAAGAGCTGCGGAGACAAGTGGAGGAGCTGTTGTCTAAGGGCTTTATTCGTGAAAGCCTTAGCCCGTGTGCAGTTCCAGCCCTGTTAGCTCCAAAAAAGGATAGATCGTGGAGGATGTGCGTTGACAGCAGGGCCATTAACAAGATCATAGAGAGGTATCGCTTCCCAATTCCAAGGCTAGATGATCTGTTAGACCAGTTAGGTAAAACAAGGGTGTTCTCGAAGCTGGACTTGCAGAGTGGGTACCATCAGCTTCGAATCAGGCTAGGGGATGAGTGGAAAATTGCGTTCAAAATTCGGGAGGGTCTTTATGAGTGGATGGTGATGCCGTTCAGTCTGTCCAATGCGCTTAGCACCTTCATGAGGATGATGAACCAGACCCTCCGCCCTTTTATCGATAAATCTGTTGTCGTTTATTTCGATGATATTTTAATATATAGTGCCACGCATGATCAACACTTGCAACACTTAAGGGAAGTTCTTACTGTTTTGCATGTTGAAAAATTATTTGGGGCAATCAAGAAGTGTGTGTTCTTAATCGATACGGTGCTTTTCCTTGGCTATGTTGTATCCAAGGATGAAATTTCAGTGGATGAGTCTAAGGTTGAGGCTATTCATAGCTGGCCACAACCGCAGACTTTATTCGATGTTCGCAGTTTCCATGGGCTTGCAGCGTTCTACTGTTGTTTTATTCCTCACTTTAGCACTATCATGGCTCCTATAACAAATTGTATGAAGGGTGGCAGGTTTGCATGGAATGATGCAGCAACTGATGCATTTTAATTGATCAAGCAGAAGTTAACTTCGGCTCTTGTGTTGATCTTGCCAGACTTTTCGCAGCCTTTTGAGCTGCATTGCGATGTATCAAAGGTTGGAATTGGGGCTGTCCTTAGCCAAAATTCTAAACCAGTTGCTTATTTTAGTGAGAAACTAAATGGAGCTAAGATGAGTTATAGCACTTATGATGTGGAATTCTATGCCTTGGTCCAAGCGTTGAAGCACTGGTATCACTATCTTATTTATAGTGATTTCATTCTATATTCTGATCACGAGGCATTGAAGCACCTCAATGCTCAGGATAAGTTGTCCAACCGACATGCTAAATGGGCAGCATATATTCAACAATTTTCTTTCTCTATCAAGCACAAGTTTGGTGCTTTGAATCGAGTAGCTGATGCCCTCAGTCGACGTTCCAATTTTCTTATTTTGATGCGCACTAAAGTAACAGGTTTTGATGCTTTTCGTGAATTATTGGCAGCAGATCCATATTTTGCTACTATCATTGAGAATATCGCAGGGGGAGCCCAATCAGAATTTCACATGCACAATGGGTTCTTATTCAAAGGAAATTTGTTGTTTGTTCCGGAGTCCAGCCTGCGGTTGAAGATCATTAAGGAGTTGCACGATGAAGGGCACGTGGGCATGGATAAAACTTATGCATTGGTGTCTGCTTCCTATTTTTGGCCAACCTTGCGGCGTGAGGTTTATAAGTTCGTCGTGGGGTGTCATATTTGCCAAATTTCCAAGGGTGCAAGCACCAACGCCGGATTATACATGCCATTGCCAATTCCTTCCTAGCCATGGGCCGATGTCAGCATGGATTTCGTATTGGGGCTGCCACGTACACAACGTGGTCATGATTCTGTCTTCGTGGTGGTTGATCAATTTTCCAAGATGGCACACTTTATCGCTTGCAATAAAACTACAGATGCTGTTAAGGTGGCATAGTTATATTTTTCGGAGGTTTATCGTTTACATGGGTTGCCTATGTCTATCGTTTCTGACCGGCATACTAGATTTTTGAGTCATTTTTGGCATTGTTTGTGGAGGCAGGCTAATACGCAACTGGATTTTAGTACCACTTATCATCCCCAGACTGATGGTCAAACTGAGGTGGTGAACTGTTCTTTGGGGAATTTACTATGCAGTTTGGTGGAGGATCATCTCAAAAGTTGGGATCAAAAGCTGTGTCAAGCAGAGTTTGCTTTCAACCATTCCGTTAATCGGAGCACGGGATTCTCTCCTTTTTAGGTTGTCTATGGCTTTAACCCGCGCACACCAGTCGACTTAGCTCCTGTTCCAAGTTTGAAGCGTTCTAGTGGCAAGGCTGAAGATTTCATGCAAACTTTACAGCAGGTCCATGCGGAGACTAAGTTGTGTTTGGAGGATAGTACAACCAATACAAGGCAACGGCAGACAAGAAGTGCCACGTGGTAGAGTTTGAGGTTGATGATTTCGTTTATGCGGTCCTCACTAAAGACCGTTATTCATCTCATGAGTACAACAAACTTGTTGCACATAAAATTGGCCCCGTTGAGATTATTGAGAAGATCAATCCGAATGCCTATCGTTTGAAGCTTCCAAGCTATGTTTGTACTGCCGATGTGTTTAATGTCAAGCATCTCATTCCATTTCGGGGTGATAGCTCGTCAGATTGATGATGCAAATTCGAGGGCGAATTTCTTTGTAGAAGGGGAGGATGATGCAGTAGCCATGGAGGAAGAGTACTTTTGGCGTTTTAAGCCTTGGGTGACAAAATCGTAATTATGCAGCTGTGAAATTTTGCGTTGGGCCCACTTGGGTCGAACCCGAAACGGCCCAATGATCAAGACCCATCGCCTACGGCCATGGCGTACGTCGTTTTTTGGGCTTTTGTCGCTGTTTAGGGCTCCAAATGACCAAATTTGCCGTTTAAGGAAAGATTTGTCTTGCCAATTACTTGGGCAAGGAAAATCTGAATTAAGCTGCGCTTTTGGGAAACATTCTAGAATTTTCTCTAGGTTTTTATTTTGTTATTATTTTCAAAATTTTCATTTTTGGTAGTTTTGCGTTTTTATTGATTTGGCTTCCTTTTCGGAGCAAAATCAATTAGGGTTTCCGGTTTCCTATATAATAAGTTGTAAGCCTCAAGGGTAGGACAATTTTTGAGTATTATTGAATTATAAAAGAGTCTAGAGAGCGTTTTCTCTAAACTTTCTTGTTTGTGTTCGATTGTTGCACGTCTTTTCTGTAGTTCATAAAGCGCCCTGCATCAACATTTTGGTAGCCTATCCATTGCAAAATATTATCTTTGGTTCTTTTCTCTAAGTATTTGGTTCTCAACTTTTGCAAAGAAGATTTGACAGAGAGAGGGATGGAAAGGTAGTTTTCAGTCAGTGGGATGGAGGGGGAGGGAGATATATATATATATATATATATATATATATATATATATATATATATATATATATATATGGACACAGATTAGACAAATTATTAGTTGCTCCAAGAGCAAGGCCTCATCCACAGTCCATCTTAAATTGTGTGGATCCCACACAAATATTAGGTGCAGGAAGCTCTTGGAGCATTGCTGTAGGAGCACCAAATAACATCTTGTAAATTGGATGGAAATTTAGGGATGGAAATTTAGGGGGAAAGTGCTAGGTAGTTAAAAGACCAATTGATAGCGTTAAATTTAACAAAGACCACTTTCGGACTAGAGAAAAAATAGTGATACATGGGTTCTTCCCATTTATTAGACTATGTTGGACTTCTTGACTTCACCACTTAAAATCTTTCTTTGGAACTTTCAAACAAAAAATGAGTAGTTGTAAGGTGGATGGGACACTACAGGAAATAGTTTAGAAGTTCAACAGAAAGTAGTTGGGACTAGGGGTGTTGAACGAACGGGTCAAGACGGCCTGCACATCGATGCTTGAAGGTGCGACGGTAAAAATCCCAAGCGGCGACGTGGTATAAGTTGGCATGAGGCATGGCACGGGAATGGAATTGAGCTGGCATGGCATGGTCTAAGGCAGCACATGGCACGGCATGACACGGTCTTCTACGGGCATGGCACAGACATGACACGAAGTCAATGGGGCACGGCACGAGCACGGAAGTTGTAATTTCTATTTCAGTATTGTAATTTGTATGTAGAATAGAATCAATAGATAAATGGCTTCTCCTTCATAAGGACCATAACTGAATTCGAGTCTTTGATAAATGCAATTTTTTTCAAAGATTAAGTAAATGGGCTGGCACGGCACAACACGATTCATAAAAAAGCACGGCATGACACACGATTAAGTAAATGGGCCGGCACGACACGACATGATTAAAAAAAAAAACACAGCACAACACTATAAAAAAAAAAGGCACGGCACGCCATGCTTAAGTCAATTGGCCGGCATGGCACGGCACGATTAATTAATTGGGCACAACACATTACACGACTTAAAAACGGCACGACACGACACAACACGAAGCATGGTTGGCTCCCCTAGTTGGGACTCTGCTTGGAACTTCACTATTGTCCTAATTAAAAGGTACAATTGTTAGCCCCGTCTAGAAATGTTAAATGAGTCGTGCCATGCCGATCTGATTCATTCATTTCATACCTATTATGTTTCTTATTGTGTTTAACCTGAGTTGTTAATTATGTTGAGATGTGCTGTGTCATGCATTAGTAACCCGGAAAAATCTAAACAAAATTGCTCAAAATATGTGTTTTTTTTTAAAAAAAAAAATACGAAACTACGTCTTAATTGTCAAATTACTATGAAATATCCATTCATTCATTTATATTAGCCTTACAACTATTGAATTGTCCATCATCTGGAATCATAGAGTCTGATGGTAAATAAGAAAAACAGTAGTGATTCAAAACTATCCAAGTTTTTCAGTTGATTATAGAAAGAACAAAATCTCATTTTTATGTAATTAAATTTAATTAATCAAACATATTTATACTACAAAATTAAATATAAACCCGTGCTTGTATCATGTTAAAATAAAGATACATCCATGCTTACATTATGCCTCAAAATGACAGCATAGTCTGGCTAACTTAAGTGTCTGTGTCATATTGTGTTGATTTATAATATGTCATGATGCGCCTACTTCGACACATGGAAATCATGCCCTTGCCACCCCGCCCCAACTTAAAGTCCTATGGGAAAGTTATGCGAGGTAGCGATTCACCATTTATCGAACATACGAGTAAAAAGTGTAGTCCCCAGTTTTAATAAATTCCCATTTTTTGATTGATCCATATAAATCTACTCTTGATGACAAGGAGGCTACACACTGACCACATAAAACATTCGGCCCATAAAAACATCGGACATCCTAATACCGTATCCTTAAATTTGTGGTCAAGAAAAGAAAGATGGATACATGAATGGAAGGACACGAAATTCAAACTATGCTATGGTCTCGTACGTTGTGGCCAAACTTCAAGAGTCATTGTGGAACTGGAAACTATACACAACAGTTCAACAATTCGCTGAACTTGGATTTTAGTGCAAGTGTCTGAAGGAAATTAAGAGGAAATCAGATGACTCGACTGAAAGGGAAAACTTCCAAGAAGTTCACAATATTGTTTTCTTACCCTTTTTCCATTGGGTTTCTTCTTGCATAATTAAAGAACAAAGGGCAAATTGGGATTTTCATTTGCAAAAACAAAAAAAAAAGGGGGCAAATTAAAGCTACCAATAGTTTCTATGTTTCTTCAAGGAAGAAAAGGGACATTGGGGAAAACACACAAGAAGACAAAACTTTTGAGGTTCATTTATGATTCATGAATAATGCATAGCACTACAAGTCTTCAAAAATGACACACGTACACCCAACTTCTCCAACAAAAATCCCCCACAGCCAAAACGACGTCTGTTTTGAAAAAAAAAAAAACTCAAAATCAGATCTACTACTCCCCTTCCCCCATTTCGTTCGATCGACCAAAGAGAGGGCAACAACCTCCCATTCCACCACCACCGGCGACCCAGCTCCTCCGGCCTCCCTCTCCACCTCCGGCTACCACCGCCGCCTGTCTTCGTCGCCGCCGCCTAGAAAGCTCTAAAACAGATGACCCTTCATATCAAAACTTCATTCCATAAAAAATTGCTTGTACCATTTAGATGGATGGCAAAGCCAAAGGCAGGAAATGAACACTTGGGCTTGGTCTCGTCTTAGTTCTTGAACAAGAGCAAGCTCAGTTAAGAAAAAGCAAGGGTATAGATCCTCATCATGGTAAACTCGGGAGTTCTGAAATATAGGCAAACCCAATTGTTCTATTGCAAAGGTAAGGGAACAATCAAAACATAGGTCCAATCTTGGAGGAGCTAGGTCGCCGGTGGTGGTGGAATGGGAGGTGGTTGCCCCTCTCTTTGGTCAATCAAACGAAAGGGGGGAGGGGGAGGAGCAGATCTGATTTTGAGTTTTTTATTTTATTTTAGAAAAGCCAAAACGACGTCGTTTTGGTTGGTGGTGATTTTTGTTGGAGAAGTTGGGTGTACGTACTTATATCATTTCTGACAAGTCTTAAATGGGTGAATAGGACAACCACTTGTGGAAACTACTTAGGGTCTAAAATACCTTAAGCATAAAACCACGGTCTAATCTACTAATTGCTATAAATCAAAAGGTTAAATCAAGAGTTAAAATATTAGGAATTACCAATTTGCCCCAAGCTATACCTAATTCCACACATTGATTTAGCTCCCCAAGCACCTTCTTGATTTCATAGCATTCATGAGTCCAACACCCCTCAATTTCTGTATATTAAAGATGGCTCACTACTACAAAAAGGTATAAAGATCATGCCTCAAAAATAAGAAAGATCTCAGTCTTTGTAAAACCGTGATTAAAAAGTAATAGTAAGTTTTTTTTTTTATCACGGTTAAGTACATAAGCTGAGATGCAAGACAGTTTTAATCTCAATCATCTATAAAACGTGATTGAAAATAGAAATAAAATTAAGCTTTAATCTCTGTCATTTAAGAAGTGTGATTGTAAGTAAGAGTTTTAATCTCAAGTCTTTTAAAAAGTGTGATTGTAAGTAAGGTGAGATAATTTCATTTTCATTTTTAATCACGTTTTATAGATGACCGAGATTAAAACTGTATTTTATCTCGGTTTATGTACTTAACCTTGATAAAAAAAATTAACTCTAATTTTTTTTATCACGTTTTAAAAAAAACTGAGATCTTTCTTATTTTTTCTATCTTGTTAAAGAAAACTCAGAATGTGATGGATATTGAAGAACGGTTGAGAGTAAAATTTTATGGGGAGAAAAGTTTCAATTGGATGAAAATTATTGAGTTGGAGGATCATAATTATGCTGGGAAAGATAAAAGGGATTTAGATGTTTTGATGGAAGAAAATTTTGTTGAATTGTAAGATGGGACATCCCTTTTAAACCAAAAAAAAATTATTGTCGATCAGAAACTCGTAGAATATGAACCAAAAAAAAAAATTGTAACCAAAAATTAAATTTTCTCAAACAAGCTTGAAAATTATTAGAGTACATAAAGCATAGAAAATCATAGTCAATGTTCAAGAAACTAATATGGGCAAGTGATCGAAAGACCTACAAAAACTATTATATATATTAAACAATTCAACAACATAATGAAATGCATAATTGGTGGGGTGGATAGGTGTTGGTTGTCTTGGGTAAGATGTTAAAGGATCAAATCTAGATGTAAGTAAGAGGTTTGCAAGGTAAGACAATTTTTGGATGTCTATATTAGCGAGGAAATATTTTTCATCACGGTTTTTTTTCTTCATTTTTTAATCATGGTTTTACTAAAAACTGAAATCTTTTCTCTGTAAACAATCAAGGTTTTTAGGCAAAACTGAGATGTTATATTGTCAAAGATCACAGTTTTTTGGTTTTAATTATAGTTTTTCATGAGTTTTTATCACGGTCTAAAAGCGTGATTGAAAGATGGAGACTTTTAATCACACTAGGTTAGATCACAGTTTTTCAACTGAGATTAAAAGTGAAAGATCACACCATAAAACCATGATCTTTATGCTTTTTTGTAGTAGTGCTCCGAATCATCCGGTCACATAGATTTGTAGGCAACAATGCATGATAATGATTTACGAGGAAGATTGATAAAGGTTTTTTTTAATAAAAAGGTTAAATCCAGAGTCAATCCATCAAGTATGAGAAGATTGCCCTAGATTGAAAATCAAAATGATAAGAAACAAGTTTTAGATCATACAAAGGCACCAAGCACACAAGGATTTAAGGGGTGAATTTTCTCTCCCTATAGTGGGCTGGTAGAGAAAAGTAGTACCCCAAATGAGAGAATAAGATCTATTTATAGGGCAGGGTACAAAACCCTAGAAGTGACCAATATCGGAGTGACACGTATGCAAAATAAGGCTTAAAAGGCAAAGCGTCACCAACTCTATGGAGGCCCTTTAGAGGCACTAAGGAAATCTGGTGAGAGAGTTACCCATGCCAAGGAGGCACTAAGGAAATCAGGTTGAAGAGCCTCCCACTCTAAATAGGCGTTCTTGAGGCTCTCTGAAGTGCACACAAAGTGTCAGCCATGCCTAGGAAACGCTAGCCTCTGGAATTTTAAGACTGTCATTGCCTTAGCTAGCCAAAATTAAAGGTCACTCAAACTAAGCAAACACTAAACAACCTAATGCATTAGAAAAAGATAAAATCTTAACAAAATCAAGGCCATAAAATGATAATGCAATCTAGATAAACCAAGATAAAAGCTAAGACACAAATGCAAGTAAGAACCTAGATTCAAAATGGAATATGTGAATGCATATACCTTTTCAGAGTGAGGTCCAAGCAATTTGAAAAGCGAAAGCTTGATCACGAGTCTTGATCACAAGAGTGTTGTACTAGACTCTAGACTAACAAACTACCACCACCCACAAACCCAAATAAAGAACGATCAAATTAAAGACTTCGAAAGGTATAACAAAGCCCGAAAAACGCCAATAAATCTAACATATTCTAGTAATAGAATAGGCCAAAGGAATAAAATAGAACAAGCTCAATAATTAGGTGGGTAATTTTTTCTTTTCTTTTTGATAATTTAGGTATCCGAGTCATCTTATGCACACTTTGTCTAAACATGGAGATTCAATCTAAATGTCAACTGGCAGAGAGTTCAATTAAATTCGGAGCAAATATTGGTATGGACTGACCCAATTAGGTAGGGAAATTGTGCGTGTCGATTTGATTCACTTAGTTATTTGTTTGTTACGCGCGTAAAACTAAAAATTCGTAAATGCGCTTGTCCGACAACTCTCTATAAAATAAGGAGAAAATTTTAAAATAAGCCCTGATATTTTCTAAAATTTACACGAAGACCCCTGAAATTAGCAGATTGTCACATAAACACTTATGCTATTTAAAAACTTATCAATGTAAACCCTACCGTCATCTTCCGTCTGAAGACCAAGGGAATGGGTGACATGAGTCACGTGTAACCTTTGGCGGGGTTATGTGCAAGAAAATTTGGTATATTCATGTTGTGCATTGCTTTGTGTTTATCTTATCAACTTTCGGGTACTATGTAAGTTCTTGATACCCAATTTTTTTTTCTTAAGAGCATCTCTAGGGCACTACATAAAATATGTTTGCTAACATGTACATCTAAGCACATGTGAGACTCTATTTTGTATCCTAAAAACTTAGTTAGCTAGTTAAGAAAAAATACACTTTAATGAGACTCTCTAAAAATAATCATTAATTTTACGTCTTTTTTTTTCCTCTCTCATCTCTTTCTCCTTAAAGTTATTCTCTCTCTCCCCTTAAGTCTCTCCCCAAATTTTAGTCACCTAGGACACTTTAGGTAGTAATGAGTGCCGCTTAGGATTTTGGGGAGTCAATTTTTGTGCATTAGAGACTATTTTTTTGAGTTTTTCTTAGATAACTAGTTAGGGCACTTTAGAAAACTCTTTTAAGTAATACACTAGAGATGCCCTAAGATCGTCTATATTCTCTAAACCCGCAACGCGCCGATTGGGTTGCTAGGTGGCCTCCCAATTCATGCATCTCGATGCTACAACACCAGCCATCACTTTCGCTAATATCACATAGATGACATCAATTGTCCTCTTGCGCTATTAGGGCATCTCTAGTATACTACCTAAAAGAGTTCCCTAAAGTGCAATACACTAGTTAGCTAAGAAAAACTCTAAAATGGATCAAAAAAAAAAAAAAAGAAAAACTCTAAAAATGGTCTTTAGTGCACAAAATTTGACTCCCTAAAATCCTAGGTGGCACCCCTCACTATCTAAAGTGCCCTAAGTGACTACCTAAATTTAGAGAGAGACTTAAGGAGAGAGAAAGAGGGGAGAGATAGAGAGAAGGGAAAGAGAGGAGAATTTTATGGGATCACTTGGCACCCCTCACCACTTAAATGGGTCTCACTCTAAAAGATAATAAACATTTTTAGGAAGCCCCATTAAAGTGCATTTTCCTTAGCTAGCTAACTAAGTTCTTAGCACACAAAATAGTGTCCTACGTGTGCTTAGGTGCACCATAGCGCTGAGCGATTTCAACCCCACCGTTTGTTTAAAACTCGCGCATACGATGCGCTTTACCTGCGTGTAGCTTATCTACCCCTTTTATTTCCCGGATCCACCTCATTTTTTCCTGGTCCACCTTATCCCCTTTTTGTTAAGAGTATTCCCAATGAGACAATCAAAACATCTAAATAACTATAGTTAGCAATGTTTTGTCTAAAAATTGGCTCACATTGGCATAATCAAAATTAACAATCTTTTAGTCAATAACCAAATTTTGCCATTTGGATAATCAAAAGTAACAACATTTTCTCAATAACCAAATTGTAGAGACCACACCCTATTTATAAGTCTTTTTTTTTTGGTAGAATGAATTCAAAAGTAACAACATTCTCTCTCCATTTTTTCAAATACTTACTTCAAAACTCTTTTTTATTTTTGCACTTTCTCTAAAAAACTTAAAATTTTCAATTTTTAACCTTTACCAAAATATATTCAAGATCGGTCTCATTTTAAAGATATTGTGAATATCTTTTAAATGATACTAATATTATAAAAAGTATACGCACAAATTTAAAGTTGTGCCCATTTTATGAATAAAAATAGAGTATCACTTTTTTTTTTATTATGGACACAAAGTACCATTGTGACACTCCACATTGTTAACTTTATAAATGTCTTGTATGGATAATCAAAGCTTAATATTGCAAATTTTGGTCATCCAGTTTTGGTTATACCACTAGTGATGCTCTTACAATTCATTATCATTATCACACCAATGCATTAGTTTCCTCGTAAATCCTCTTGTCTCGTCTCTTTACTTTAATGGCTTAGGGAGTGTTTGGTAATGTTTTTGTTTCTTGTTTTTTGTTTTTGTTTTTAATTTTTTCAAAACTAAAAGCAAAAAAGTGTTTGGTAACTAATTTATGTTTTTTGTTTATTAAAAATGTTTCCAAAATTTCAGAAAATTTTCAAAACACAAAAAAAGTGATTTGCCTTGTTTTTAAAATAAGGTTGTTTAAAAACAAAAAACAAAATTTATTTCCATTTTTGTTTTTGTTTTTGTTTTTGTTTTTGTTTTTATAAACAATAAACCTGATTCTACTTTTAGTTTTTTAGAAACAAAAAACAGAAAACAAAAACGTTACCAAACACCCCTTAATTATCGCATATCTTATAGTAGTTTAGTAATTGTTAAAATGAACTTTTGGTGATTGCTTGTGGTAATTAGTTATTAAATTTTTAGTTATAATCCCATTTACCCTCTCCCTTTTGGAACTTAATAATTGTGCTCTAGATTATTCCACTGGCAAGCTGGCCCCTCCTGAGTTTTGAGTAAATCTGTTGGTGGACATTTCTAAATCTAAGAGCAACTACATCAGCTACGGTATATGTCTCAAATTCGGTAAGTAGAGATATTTTCCCAACAATTACAGATGCAGCAGCTGGGGTATCGACTTCGGTATACTTACCTTTGCAACAATATCACGCTAAATATAACGAAGAACTGTTCCATAACAATTGCTTACTCTCTCCGTCCCAATTTTTTGCTTAATACGAAACTACGTGCAATTTTCAAACTAAAAAATGATGTACGTACAAAAATAATTTTTTACTCAATATAGATTTTATTCAATGGATCTCATTGAGAACTTTAATACGGTGCAAAAAAATTTAAAAATTATTTTGATAAATACATTATTTTTTAGTTTGAAAATTACACGTAATTTCGTAGTGAACAAACAAATTGGGACAGAGAGAATATTTTATTGGCATTTATTCCAAACTGACTTTCTCTCTCTTCTATCCTATCCCACCTGACCTACTCCTTGGTTTTCCTCTTTGTTTTATATTTTTTAAATACCACAAAGTCATACAGTAGTTTGTAGTACTTTAATGACAAGGAGAGAATTATAGAGAGGACTGCTGCTGAGTGAAAGGTAGAAAGGAACAGAAAAAATGTATTTTTCCACTGTTCCGTAGTCAATTTGCCTTACTCTTCCTGCTCTAAGTCCTAATTATGTGTTAATGCCACTTCAGGTGATATGTATATAAATGTGTTAAAGCCACTTCAGGTGATATGTACATAAATGTGGTCCTCGTGGCATTGGTTGAAGAATGCAATTTTACAACCGTTGTTTCCCCAATTTCCATCCAGCTTACTCAAGCAACTTGCTGAATTTAAACTTCAATAAATTTTTTTAAAAACACTACTATATGTCAATATTTTACAACCGAAATCGTCCTCAAAAGGACAATAACCCTTCACCCTTAGGTTACACTGTAATACTACCACTTAATAAGCTCTGTACACTCACTTATTGCAAAATATTTTGCTGTGAATCTTACATTAGTAGATATGGATTTCAAAGTCTGGACATTGCAAGAATCTGTTCTTGAGGTTGATCCCTGTAATTGGTCGATGGTAATCCCCTGCTTTTTTGAGTGGTGGATTTCTTTTTGGGCAACTCATTGGTCTCTGTAATGACTAGTGTCTTTGCGAAAACCCTCAATTGGTATTTCTGAATTTTGCCAGTTGATGTCTTCGGCAGCTCCTTCATGAAATGCACTTTCTTCGGCCTCATAAAACCGGCAACCCTTTTCCGGCAATACGTCAGGATATCAGCCTCAGTTACGGCGGTGGAGTCCTTGTTTAGTGTCACGAAAGCACACGGGCACTCCCCCCACCTCGGATGAGGCATTGCCACCACTGCCGCTTCAAGCACGCTCGGATGGCTGTAGAGTACCGTCTCCAACTCGACGCTGCTGATATTCTCGCCTCCCGATATGATCACATCCTTGGATCTGTCTTTTATTTCTAGGTACCCATCAGGGTGAATAACACCGATGTCGCCAGTGACGAACCACCCCTTGTGGAAGGCTTTGGAGGTTGCTTTTTCATCCTTAAAGTAGCCTTTCATTATGCTGCTACCCCGAAGGACGATTTCGCCCATCGTTTTGCCATCACGTGGCACGCTCTGCATCGTCTCCAAGTCCTTCACATCAACATCGGCTAGCGTCAGTATGCTGATTCCCTGTCGTGCCTTGATTTTCGCCTGTTCCTCGTTTGGTAGCTTGTTCCACTGGGCTTGCCACTCGCAAACCAGTGCGGGCCCAGTGGCCTCAGTTAGGCCGTAAGCATGAACCACATGAAACCCTAGTCGCTCAATCTTTTCGAGTAGTGCAGCCGGTGGTGGCGCCCCACCGGTGAGTACTTGCACGGGGGTAGTTATAGATACCCGCTCGTTAGGCTTGGCCTCCAGTAGGATGTTGAAGACTATAGGCGCACAACACATGTGAGTGACCTTATGCCTCGCTATGCTCGAGTACATCTCTTGGGCCGTGGTATTGCGTATGCACACGTTGGTCCCGCCTCGTGCTGCCACTCCCCACGTGAAGGTCCAACCGTTGCAGTGGAACATGGGGAGTGACCATAGATACACAGGCTCACTCCCCATTTCCCAACCTAGAATCAGGCTGAGAGTGCTCAAGTAAGCACCTCGGTGACTATAGACAACCCCCTTCGGAGCTGAAGTTGTCCCAGATGTATAGTTCAAGGCGATTGGGTCCCACTCGTCTTGAACTTCATCCGGGACGAACCTCGGATTGCCACGGTAGACCAATTGCTCATACTCCAACTCACCGAGGCGGACTCCAGTGGGAGAGTCTACGTCGTCGATGACGACAACAAGGGGCATAGAAGACTCGTCGATGAGCCGGAGGGCCTCTCTTGCCAACGGCACGTACTCGTAGTCGACGAAGAAGACCTTAGCTTCAGAGTGCTTGAGAATGTTGGCAATGTTCTTAGCATCCAGCCTTGTGTTGATGGTGTTGAGGATTGCCCCAGCCATGGGCACTGCAAAATGCATCTCATACATTGCTGGAACATTTGGTGCCAACACTGATACCTATACAGAAAAATAACTTATGTCAACAATTTTGTCCATGAGGAAAGATAAATTAGACACATATCACATCTCGAACTTTTATAGAAACTGCCACATACTAATAATTAAACTATGTGCCCAAAAAAAGGTACTCTAATTAAACTTAAAACATACGGGCCAAATTCAATTTGGATGAGTTACATGACATGCACCACATCAAAGTTGAATCTGCCGTTTTTGCTTTATAAGTACTTTTTTTTTTTTTTTTCATAATTAGATGTCCTGACTAACTTGCGTACACTTCTTCTTTTTGGTGCTTCGGAATAGATTTGTGTACACTTCAACTAACTAGGTTGTTTTCTAAGTACTTCTTAGGCTATTTTCCTAAGATGTAGCATTTCTTTAGAATTTGTGGGTGGTTGTCGAGAAGAAGACTTACAACATTGTTCTTGACGATGTTAAGGTTCGACCGGAGGGAGAAAGCGAGGCGGAGGCAGCGGTCATAGGTTTCCCGCCACGTGAACCGTCTTCCACCATATATGACCGAGGGCCGGTTGGCGTAAACCATAGCGGCTCTTTTCAAGAAAGTGAGGGGAGTGAGAGCCACATAGTTTGCTTCACATTTCGGTAGCCTGTCCATTGCAGAACAAATCTTTGGTCCTTTCTGCAAGTATTTGGTTTTCAAAAGTTGCAAAGAAGATTTGCTAGAGAGAGAGAGAGAGAGATGGGAAGGTAGTTTTTGTGAGTGAGATGCATGGAGTGAGGAGAGGAAAGAGGTATTTATAAACACAAAAAATGTATGATGGGAAAGCAGTGTGGGGGCCAGTGCCACGTTATTTGAGTGGGAGGAGGTACGAAATTAAGTGGGAAAGAGCTATGATAGTTACATGACCAATTGGAAGAGCTAAATTCAACAAAGACCATAGAAAATTAAAACAGTTATAAATGGGTTTCCATTCACATATGTTGGGCTGCTTGACTTGTAATCTTTTCCTTGGAAGTTCCAAACAAAATACGAGTTGTTGTAATGACTTTCTTCTCCACACACACACACACACAAAAAAAAAAAAAAAAAAAAAGGTTGTTGTGATGTGGATGGAAACAAAAATAATAAGTGTACAACAACCAACTTCGACAAATTTCCAACAAACTCAAATGATTTGTTGAGCCCACACACACTTAGTGTGAAGTGTGTGTAGGCTCCACACACCATATGAATATGTTAGAAGCTTGTTGAAAAGTTTTGTTGTACACTTATCATTGTTGGGATGGAAACATCACAGGAAATAGTTTAGAAGTTGAAAAGAAAGTTGTTGGGACTCTGCTTGCAACTTCTCTGTTCAACATAACAACTAGGAAAACTATTGGACTAATAAGCCGTGTCGTGTCCGCTTGCAGCTTGGATCTGTTTTTATGCTATTAGCTATTCTGTTAATTCTTTTCCAAACAGCAACCATCGATTTACAAATATTATTAGCCACAGAATTTAGCGAGCAGCGCCAAATCTTTCTATGGATTGCTTTTTCGCCTCTTTCGCCGTCAAAGTGCCCATGGTTCCCATCCTACCGACTTAACTGAGTGAGTCATGGTACCTAACCTACCTAACTCATTTATTCTGGGAGCATGGTACCCATCTCTCACTGAAGCAGCAAAGCGTATAATTAAGAATGACGTGAAACGAGGACAATCACAAACAACGATTAAGCTGGAGATACCTTCTCCTTGAACAACCAATTTTGAGTATAAACTCGTTTTCTTTAATTCATAAACAATCAAATTCTGCCATTAGGCTTACAATGATACTTATAGTGCTAAGAAATCCTAAGCCAACTAGGAAACAAATAACAAAAAGAAATCCTAGGTCAACTAGGAAACAAAAAACAAAAAGAAATCCTAATCTAACCAGGAAATAAATAACAAAAAGAAATCATAATTCTTTTTAACCAAGCAACTTATAATAAGTAGTACTAGATTAAAACAAATTAGGAAACTCTATATTACTAGAAAATCTTGATTAAAATAAAATGGTTCTACTGATAAAATATAATTCCTATATTTGTAGAATAAAAATATTAGCCTACATCATTTTCCTTTGCTTGAAGAAACTCGTCCTCAAGTTTATATAGTTGAATTCACCGAACCTTGTCCACTTCCATCTTGTACTTCAAAATGATTTTTTCGAAGCCAAATTCCAAAAAGAAATCTTCAAAAATTAGAGGAACAATTTCCATTGTTAGGTATGAAACACACTTTCCTAACGATGGGCATACGTTGATCGCCTTTTTTCCCACGTTCAAGACGCCATCGATTGAATCCAAACTGTAATATCCCAAATTTTCAAAAAAAAAAAATTGTGATATTTGTAAATACTAATTTTCCTAATTTAATTTTTTACCCAATTTTGACTTTAGTTGACCATTTGCGGGTCTCTTATTTATTTATTTATTATTACTTTAGACGAGTTAGTGCTCGAGTTGCACAGAATGATTTCAACCGACTTATCACGAGTGGGACCCGAGTCAACCGGATACGCTCACCGAGCGAGTGCATCGTAATACGTGTTCTACTTTCAAGATTTTTCCAAACGATTCTGATCACACGGTGACGTTGCCCACGATTTTCCAAATCGCATGAATATTTTGGTAATTTTCTGAGACCGAAACCCGAACAGTTCGAACACTGCTCGGAGTAAATTGTATTGCATTGTGCTGCATCGCGTGCCGCGGGGCCCCTCCAAATTACTCCCACACTCCACCAACCACACTTCCCTCCACCATTCATCCCACCTACTCCCACACTCCACATAACACTTCACTCCACCACTCATCCCACCTACCACCACCCCATTACCCCTACATAAACACATCACCCCTTTCCCTCATAATTTTCGGCAGAGAAATAGGGAGAGATTGAGAAATTCTGGAAAAAGAGGAAGAAAGGAAGAGAAGAAAAGAAAAAGAGGAGAGAGGTCACCACCATGTTTTCCCATTCTCGTCAAAACGCGCATTCATTTTCATGGCTAATTTCCTCCTAGGTAAAGTCGTTTTTAGGATTAGGTTACTAAACAAAAGTTGTAGAGGGCGTCGAGTACTTCGATTTCGGTATAAGAATCATCCAAATCGGTTGAGTTTTGAGTGAGTTATAGCCTTCCAAAGTTCAGTAAAAATCTCGGGTACCTTTTCCAGACAGCTCTCTGCTCTTCCGTAAATCTCCATTTTTCTCCTCGTTAAAGTGGATTTTGGGTTTCGATTCCTTCACGAAGATTGTAGATCACTTCAAGCTCTTCGCTTTAGGTTCAAGAATCACTCAAAACAGTTGAGAAATGACCACGTTATTAAGGGCCCAAAGTTTCTCTGGTCTACAAACCGAAAGAAATTTCACTGAACCTTTACAAATCTTCATTTTTCTCATTGTTAGAGTGCGTTTAAGGCTTAGACTTCTTCATCAACGTTGTAGAGCACTTCGAGAGCTTCGCTTTAGACACAAGAATTGCTGGAAACAGACGAGGTTTGAACCCGATATCGCAGCCCAAAAATTCTGTTTTCCACTCGAGATACCACCGGACTTTACCGTCGAGCTTTTCGTCCGGACCAAAGGTAGAAACTCGTACCCACCCTATTCCAAGCTTTTAAATGTGTTATAATAGTCTAGTAGTAATTTAGAGTTGATGGGTTAAAGCCCCAATTCAAGGGTTTCACGAAACCCGAGCCAAAACGCAATGTACGCGAAACTTTATTTTCGTGTTTAGTAAACTCTAGATCCATCGTGGTTCATGTTGTTAATTACTCCAAGCATGTTTAATAGCTGTTTATATGAGTTTCTCCATAAATTTATTGTGCTTAACCTTGTTCTTGATCGTTGTGTTAAAGTTAGAAGTTTAAAGTGTAATTTTGGGAAATTTGGCGTGCGTACTATGTATCATTTAAGAAACATAATTTTATCAACTAAATGTCACTAATGGAAATTTAGGAGTTTAACAAAATGACCGAAATGCCCTTTGGGTGTAAAATGACCATTTTGCCCTTATGTGTGTAAATTACATAATGTGTAGTTTTATACTTAGTAAGAAAATCAAGAAATTGTGTTTTGTGACAAATTAGGACTTTATTAACCAAAATAAATTATTTTCACGTATTTACCCTTGTCGGTGGAAAAATTACATTTTTGCCCTTGTATTATGTTATATTACAAAAAGGCCCCCAGAGTTGTAAAATTACACTAAGGACCCTAGAGTCGTGAAATTATGTTGGGCACCCTTGTACTTACTTAAAATGACATCGGCGACCCTTAATTCCTTTAAATTATATTTTGACCCCAACAGTTTAGTAAATTACGTTTTGGCCCCTGTAGATTTAATTTATTACATTTAGACCCTTGGTATTCAATTACTTCAATTTCGTGAACTTGTGAATTGAGATATTCAGTTTTGACCCTTGAGATATTGTTATCGCTTTGCTTCTGCTGTTAAGTGCACTTTCTACAAACGTTTTGAATGTTATAATGGACAACTAGGTTCCCGGGTTTGGTGATCGTACACGGATATCACATAGACGATAAGGTTAATTGGAATCGATTATTGGGGAGTCACCCCAAGATTTGTTGAATGGCAATCAGCCAAGTGATGAATCGATTATGGGGAGTCACCCCAAGATTTTGTTGAATGACAGTCAGCCAAGTGATTTTGTTTTGGAGGAATATTTGGCAAACTGCCAGGATTTCGAAACCCTAGGGTATGACACTCTGTGATTTGCTTCATTTGAATTCTGAGGCGTTAAAATGATGGATGTATTATAGACCGAGTTACGGCTATATACCTACAGGAGCTGATAGTTGTCACTCGTAGCCCAGTGGTACAGTCAGTCCCTAGGAAATTCATCCTTGTGAGGCGGCTGGCGGTTGGATTAAATAAGTAACTTATACCTTCCGTCGGGGCTCCCAGTTAGGGCAAGCAAGGGGGGAGTATATCACAGTTTGGTCATATTCCTTAGTGGTTAACTGGGAGGAAAGTTCTCTAGGTTGAGAACTTAGATGAACATGTAAGTTAATGGCTAGTAACGAAATCAGCTATGTGTTTAATTTCTGTTCTACGATTTATCTCCTATTTAATTCCTTTAATTACTGCTTTTCAATCATATATGTTGTACGTGTATGTTAAGCAAGGGTTGGGTGGGTTAGAGTAGCTATTGAGTGAATTATATCGCCATTATTTACACTTCGTGACCCCAGTATAATACTATGATGTTGCTTTGCGGCTTCTGGCGTATTATCTTGAAACTTTGGAGATGAACAGGAGAAGCACTACAGTTTGGAGGTCTACGGAGCTAAAGAGGACACCACCAGAGTTGACAACCATACCACAAAGTAGAGATAACCCTAGCCTACCTAGTAGTGAATAATTGTTCTTGGCAAGGAGATTAATGTATTTTTACATGGTGGAATATTGTTGTAAAACTTTATTATTCTTTTAATAAATTTAACGTACCCAAAAATCGGGGTCGTTACAATTGGTATCAGAGCTTTAGGTTCAAACCCTCGGCCTTGGGTAGATTGGGTAGATCACCTCTAGAGAGTATAATCTTGATAGATAATATTAAGTTATGTATAATTAAATTATCCGTTTATATCCGTAAGTCTAGATATAATTATAACATTTGATAGACGGTGAATCGAGCACAACGGCCACAGAAAATTTATTGCATGAAATGAAGAAAAATCTTGAACTCAATTTTCTTCCTTCTCATTTGTCTTATTCTATGCCTACGGTTTTCCCTCCCTTTACAAAAATTCAAAAAATTCAAATTCTCTCACTTCTTTCCACACTCATCTTTCATGTTGCACATACTTCTTCTCTTCTCTATAAACTCACCCACATCATCTCCATAATACCATCTCTCTCTCTCTCTCTCTCTCTCTCTCTCTCTCTCTCGCGGCATTAACCCCCTCAAACCTCCTCCAAAATTTCTTACCTTCCAAATGATGTTCACCCGATACAAGTTTACATCCGAGTCTTGGGATCAATATGCGGAACGCATTGATTTGGAGTCAACTATCCGCTTACTTTGGGTGCTTCTCTATTGTTTCACTGTCGTCTTCCTCTATCTTTCGATGAAAACACCACCACGGTTCGGGTTGAAATGGATACTCATTGTGACTGTCACCCTCGCGGCCATCATCAAAGAGTACGAGAATGGAAGACGTCAAGCTTTTAAAGAAATGTACGGAGTATTCCAGGATTGATAACTGGGGAACGGAAACATAGAGAAACCGAACCTTTTTACCCAAGCATCCCGTAGCCTATCCTTGTTATTTTCGGTTGCTATTACTAGCGTTTGTTAGCTAGTGCTTGAGATAGTTTGATAACTGTATCGTATGGTGTATGGTTTAAACAACCGTGTTAGATTTTAATATATCTATGACATCTTTTAACTTATTTGTTTTTAATTAACATTTTTATGACATATGATAAGAGGGAGCATATAAACATCAATCTTTTCATGGTCATGTCTTTCACTAGTACTATATATAGTTTTCAAGCGTTAAACCCTTTGACTTTTAGACCCCCTCTTAATTGCATATATCTAACATGATTGAGAGGTAATAAGAATAGTTTGGTTTTCTCTATATTTCTATTTTACATATGTGCAATCAATTTGAGAAATTTTTGTTTCAATTATTGGAATTAAGATTATTATTTTATTGATTTATTTATTTTTAATTTGAGTGATTAATTTTAGATATTGTTTTGGAACACGTTTGGCGCCGACGTTAGTTCCTGTATTTCAATTCTTCATTTTTCTTTTTACTCTTAATTCCAATAATTGAATATATAACATAAAATATGAGTATGACGTGAAACGAGTAAATTGACGATGAAAGTTTTTCTTATTACTCATACTTTCACGTCATTCTTATTACTTATAAAATATGAGTAAATTGACGATGAAAGTTTTTCTTATTAGTTTTTCTTTTTACTCTTATATCTCTACGCCAGAACATACCGGCTGAAAAAATTGCCGCTAAAGAAGGTTAAGGGGGTGTTCCACTAACAAAAAATTATTGTTTTCAAACACCGAAATAAGTCATACTCTCGGAACACATCACATAAAAAATCATAAAAGAATCAAATTATTTAAAAAACTGGATTAGTGGAATACTCCCTAAGCAGCAACACAATCACACAAATTGCGTCTTATGAAGATAAAGATAAGCTCTTATTTTCTACTCCCTCTGTCCCATAAAGTTGTTTTACTACGAAACTACGTGCAATTTTCAAACTAAAAAATAATGTATTTACCAAAATAATTTTTGAATTTTTTTTGCATCGTATAAAAGTTCTCGATGAGATCTATCAAACAAGATCCATATTGACTAAAAAATTATTTTCGTAAGCACGTTATTTTTTAACTTGAAAATTACACGTAGTTTCATAGTAATACAACTTTATGGGACGGAGGGAGTACTATTTTAAAGGGGTTTCTGACACACCACAAAAGCAATTGACAGGATCCATAGATTCTTTGATTTTAATTCACATTTACCTAAGCCCTATGGAAGCAATGACCTTGTTCATTTTCTTATTTAATTTTAGTTTTAAATTTGATAATATCATTATTTTTGTCATTTCTCTCTCTACCTCTTTCTACTCATTACACCTGCTGATATCATAAAATTAAACTATCTAATCAAGTAAAGTCAATATAATTGTGCCGGCATGGGAGCGAATGGGTGCAGGAGCATGAAAGCACTTTTCAAAAATATCCCAAATAATTAAAATCCATTAGACCAAGGATTGAGAAGGCCAACGTAAAACTAAAACGAAAATTAAGCGCGGAAGTGTGATTCACCATTTATCAAAAATACAACTGTAAAAAGTGCAGTTCCCAATTTTAAATTGATCCTTAAATCTAGACCTGCTGTAATTAAGTAAAAAAGTCTACAACTCATGCCAGCGTGACTGCAGATTTTACTGCGTTTTGTTGGGTAAAAGGCAATACACCGACCACAAAAAACATTTCAGCCACAACAACATTGTAGTACTAAAATCTAATTCTGTATCCTTAAATTTGTGGTTCAGAAAAGAAAGACACATAGGTGTAAAGACACGACATTCAAACCGTACTTATAGTACGTTGTAATTTGAGCCATTTATTTTTAAATTTTAATTATTTTTGGGTAATTTTTTCTGTACATATAGGGTTGGTTTGGATGAATTGAAAAAATTAATTTTTTGGGTTTTTTTAGTTTTGTCGTTATTCAAAAAAAATTTGCATTTTTTAGTTTTCGGTCGATTTTTGGATTATTTTTCGTTTTTATTCACAAAACTTTAAGTTTGACTAATAATTTTATACTTTTAAGATTACTCTCGTCGAGACAAGTCAAGAAACTACAAAAAATCGACCAAAAACCAACAAATACAAAAAAAAAAAAAGAATAAGGACAACCAAAAAACTAATTTTTTCAATTCACCCAAACCAACCCATAGTATTCCTAATTCAGGATAGATTTTACTGCGTTTGTTGGGTAAAAGACAATAAATTGATCACATAAAACATTTCAGCCACAAAAAACATTGTACTAAAATATTGAGTATAATTATGG
The DNA here is from genome assembly GCA_022606695.1 of Vaccinium macrocarpon. Taxonomy (NCBI): domain Eukaryota; kingdom Viridiplantae; phylum Streptophyta; class Magnoliopsida; order Ericales; family Ericaceae; genus Vaccinium; species Vaccinium macrocarpon. The sequence goes on along the minus strand of CM040172.1, from coordinate 3,122,445 downwards.
AACCCTTCTACTTGCACCGATGCAGATGCACCAACGGCGAATGAATGGCGTCGCGGACGCCGTTGTGGGTCCCAACCGATCGATCCGAGTCATTCATCCTTCTCAAAATCAAATTCCGAGTGGGTTGACGTAAGAATCGAGGCAATCAAACAGCTGTAAGACCTCGATCCAAAATCACCTCATTTCATTCAAATTCGATGGGTTGGGACCCACAACAGCGTACGCGACGCCGTCGGTGCAGAAGGAATTATCAATAATTCTGTATCCTTGAATTTGTGGTCAAGAAAAGAAAGGTACTTGAATGTAAAGAGACAGACGACATTCAAAGTTTAAACTGTACGTACTTACATATTACTCCTACGTTGTATGTGGCCCAGATTCACGTTGAAATTTGAATAAGAGTAGAGTCAAGTCTCATGGGAAATGTTGAGAAACTCACATAATTTGAAGGGAAAACTTCCAAGAATTTTCTTCTTTTCCATTGAGTTTCTTCTTGCATAATTAAAGAACAAAAGCAAATTAAACCTACTGATATTTTCCATGTTTCTTCAAGGAAGGAAAGGGACAATATTGAGGAAAGCACACACACAAAAAGACAAAAAGAAATTAGATCCATTTGTTATTCTAGTAATTGTATAGGGCCCCAATGAATAAAAATAGCAGAAGCTCAACAATTAGGTGGGGAAGTTGGGCCTGTTAGTTTACTTAGTTATTTGGTTGTTACGTAAAATTAAAAATTTGAAAATGCACTCATTTCACAACTCTCTATAAAATAGTAGTAAATGAGGGCTTGGAATATCCTCTCCGATCTTTAAAATAGTAGTGTAATGCTCATTTTGGTAATCAATGATCAATATTTCTCATAGTCTTTTTAGGATTCGGGGGCATGCTGTGCATAGCCATGTTTTGTCTGTGATGTTACAGACCTCTCGGCCGTTGGATCGAGGCTTTTGGCCGTTTCCGGATGCGTTAGGGAAAAAGTCAAAATTAAAGAAAAAGTGCGAAACGATCCGGAAATGGGCCCAAAACTCGATCCATCCAGGTCTTGTGACAAATAATCGCCGCACAAAGATGCCCCCGAAGTCCGCTTTTTATCGGTAAGAGACTAACCTTTCCTGTAAAACAACAAATAAGCACTTAACAAATAAATATCCTTTATTTATTTTGGTATCTATTTTATATTCTTCTTGTCTATGCGTGTTATTATTCTATTGTATTTTTATCCAGTAGTTTGTAACAACATTTCGTGTGAAATGAAATTCTCTCTTTTGGCTAAAAAAAACAAAAAACAAATCTTATATATTATTGCAGGATGACTTTTCGTAAGAATGACTCTAATTGCGACAAGTGGCACAAACTCATTGGTTTGTCGTGTAGCATTTTAAGTGAAACAAGTTACCTTATCATAACTCTAATTCAAATTTGAAACCCATAAATCTTGATTTTATTTGTCTAGCATCTTTATTTCCATAAGAAAACAAATAATCTTTCCCAATACCCCTTGATTTGGGGGAAAATATATATATATATATATATATATATATATATATATATATATATATATATATATACACTGAGCTTCCAATCCAAACTCCCGAATTCTGTTAAGTTCCGGACCTCCACCTTCCCAATTTTTTTTTTGAAAATCTGAACCATTAGATGTGTTCAAAACATGTTTTTGAGGTCCAACGTTAAGATTTGGCAAAAAAAAATACCCGGAAGGGCTTGATCGGGACAATTTTTCACAATAATGCTAATATAGCGTTTTTATGAAAAATGGCTCCGATCAAGCCCTTCCAGGTTTTTTTTTTTTGCCAAATCCTCACGTTGGACCTTAAAATCACGTTTTAAACACATCTAACGGTTCGGATTGTCAAAATTTGGTCCGAAAAGTGAAGGTCCGTAACTTAACTAAGTTAAGGGAGTTTGGATAGAATAATGATCTACTAAGGACTCCCTTAGGATAACAATTTGCGGACCTCACCTTTTCGGATCGAATTTTGACGATCCGAACCGCTCAATGTTTTTAAAATGCATTTTTAAGAGTCCACGCGAAAAATCTTCAAAAAAAAAAAAATACCCAGAAGGGCTTGATCGGATCAGTTTTTGTTAAAAATGTTATATACCCTTAAAATGTATTTTAAAAAACATTGAGCGGTTTGGATCGTCAAAATTTGATCCGGAAAGTCGAAAAATGGCCAAGTCCGCACGGAATTTTTGTTTGAGGGAGTCCTCAATAGATCGTGATCCATTATACATATGGGGCCTTTCTATTTTCCAAATAATAATGTCATCAACTTGTTGGCTAATTACTCATGATTTATGGGATCATACACATACAGCCTCGAAAACAAATGGTGCACTCTTTTTCTCTCACATTATTCTCATTTTCAATTAGTAAACCTTAAACATTTTGTAAAATCTTTTTACTTTTGGCTTCGCAAAAGCTAGAATCGTTCAATTTGTAAACCTTAAACATTCTGTAAAATCTTTTTACTTTTGGTTTCGCAGAAGGTAGTATCGTTTAATTTCGCCCCATAGTCTTTGCGACCACTTTCGAAGGATGGTAATCGACCTTTTGATTGTCACTTCATGGATTGTGGAAAGTAGTTGATATTTTCTTCCCCTTTTTTGTATGTTTTTTTTTAAAATTTTACTTCTAAGTTGTACCTAATGTTAGTTTTTTCAAAGATCATGACATGATTGGGTTCGTATCACAATTGTTATAATTTTATTTTTTTTATGTATCCTAATCATTTGTCATTTTTCTTTTGCTCACAAAGATTAGTTTGAGCATTCTAATTCAACAAGTTTTGTAAATTACGAGAGTAAATGATATTTCACTTGGTTATTTGTATCAAAGCTAAAAAAATTTCCTTATTTGTGATAAATAGTGTTTTTCTTTAGCCACTGTAGTTGTAATAGTTAACGTGACTCTTTCAATTTGATCAAAAGTGAGTTTTAGCTTTTCATATTATATGCTTCCTTGCAAACTTTCATCTTCAAATTAAAATTGTTTTACATGTTAATTCTTTACGATATTTATTTTAGGTGAACAACCAAAGAGAAGCTAACTTATGATATTTAATTGATTTATCATTGAGAAAACTCCAAATGTAATCTATAAAAAGTTATTGAGTTGTTTAATTTTGTACTTTGATTAATGTATTTAAAATTTTGAAATAGTTTAATTTCGTACTTTTGGAAACTTTTACAATGGAAGGGATAGGAAATACCACAATCCCACATTTGAATTTGAATCAGCTCATTCTTAACATGGAAATGAAAGTTCTCATGAGAATGATCCAAATTTAAATAAAGAGCTAATTTATGGAAATGATTCCTAATTAGGAAAAGAGAATGCCATTCAGAATTGGAAATTTCTTAGTGTGAATAAATTATACAAACAATTAGAAGACCCTATTGCCTTAATTAATTGAGACAATCAATTAGAATTCCAAAATCTACTCAACATTCTTCCTGTACTTTCCATAATTACTTTATGTTAATCCTTTTTTCCTTTTGAAATATTCACTTGAGTGGTTAGTTCACAACACATCTCAGATCCTTTCCATATTTCATCCCTTTTAAATTTCTCATACATTTTAATTTGCTAATGAATGACTTCTCTTCAAGGCAGAGACGTGTACTTTTGGTCATAACTTTATAGCTTCAACTCCTAGATACTTAATAAAACTCACAAGCGTTGGTCGCAAGTGAATCAAAAATCGGTGATCGTAGTTTGACGTAAGATGTTATGTATATCTTTGGCTTTAAATCGCTTTCCCACTCAAACAGTTGGTTAATTTATTTTTTTGCTATGCCATACATATTTGTTGATTCGAATTGGTTGGTTTGTTACAAGTTTTTCCGCTATAATTCCTTATGGGTATATGTTTAGCAAAAGAAGAAGCTCTATATCAAACTCCAACCCGTAGCAACTTGGTTACTTCCCTATAGAATTTCAAATTCTCACAAATATAACACAATCCTTGGATTTATTGCAATGTGGGAGTTCTTAATAAAGATTAGATTCCTTTGAAACTGAACATATGTTGAAGAGTAGTAATATGCCAAGGCTTTGAAGTAAACAAACTTAACACAATAATATCTCCAATATTCATGCAATCTACCTTTCAATGAATATTTGGAATATATCCGATTAAATATCAATTTTACATCCAAACAACGTTTATTGTTTATAGAGATTCTATGGTAAAAAATTAATCATATAGTTGCGTTCAACCGTGCATAGCACGGGTTCATGCTAGTTTAATATAGTATTGCAAGATGACTTTTCGTGATGAGAGCCCTCAATGCGACAAGTGGCTTCATTTGATTGGCCAATACAATTAATCCAATTATCTTTAAATATTTGAAATAATTCTTTTAGGTTAACAAATCCTTTATGGGATAACTCTTACAAAAATTGAAAATTATTTAAAAAGATCGTATTAATTAGGGCAGAATTTGTGCAAATCGAATCATTCCTAATGGAATTTTTTCTTTCTGTTTTGTTCTTCGTATATTTTGAATGATTTCTAATTGGATCACCTTCCTAGTCATTCCTAACCAGTAGAATTCTTTTTAACAAATCCTTAATTTATAGGATAACTATTACAAAAATGGAAAATATTTAAAAGGATTAAGGATCCTATTAATTAGGGCAGAATTTGTGCAAATGAAGGAAACATAATTTAACATTTATAGTAGTAACGGGTAGAATTTTGCATAAATTTAGAACTGACAATAAAGAAAACAAAGTGACCTTTGTAGTTTCCTATTACATTTTTTTTATCTGAATTTTCTATTACGTTGGCTAGATAGTTTAGTTCCCAAACAGATCGGATAAGTTAATGAATCAATCAAGGTTTTTGAAACATCAAGACACTTATGGAAATTACAAGTACGTGCCATTATCACTTTCTTTTACTCTCCCGATTGCATCTTTCGGTATCAGTTTCAATAACCATCTGTAGTAAGTGTTTGAGTCATTTTTCTTCAAAGCCATTACTAGAAATTTAAAATTAAAATTATTGTTGTCTAATATTTCAATGTTTGGTTCTCTCATATATTAATTGGATCACTTTCTTAATCATTCTTATCTCACGTATTTGAATTTGTTTCTTTCTGATTTGTTCTTATTGTCACGCCCTCAATTTTGATAAGCCAAAAATACAAAGAAAATCCACATAGGATCGATTAAAGTCAACAATTTTCCCATAGAAAACCAAAGTCAAATACAATAAGTTCCTGCTCAAGGGTACCCATGCCCATACAAAAATAACAATGCCTTTAAAGTTATTACATAAGTTGAAATAGTCAAAGCTTAGAGGAATTAAGTTACAAGATTATCTTTCAAAAAAAAAAATGTACTTAGCATGAAAGATAAAAAAATATATATATTAACTTCATGATCATAAAATCTTCATGGCATGCATCACACTTCACGCATCCGATATCATGCTCCACGCTGTGTACCTGGGAAAAATAGGGTGAGCTCACTAGCTCGTAGGAAACATTTTCTACCAACGCTAAGGGTATACAAGATGAAACATGCACGTGGGGATGGGATACACATGAGTGAATAAGCTAAAATAAACAAACATAGATCGAATTGATGAGAGAATATCCAATATGTGTTCCAAAGATCAAATCAAACCCGAGTGTCCATAGATCAACCCTTAGATTATCACAAACATATCAAGTGTCCACTTTCACTTTTCTTTGCATTTAACTCTCATTAGTTCGTCATTTTAGGCTTGAGATTATTACATTTCCCTTCCGAGTCTTGTGGGCCTCGTGGAACCCATGTCCGAGTCTTACGGGCCTCGTGGAACCCATGTCCGAGTCTTTCGGGTCTCGTGGAACCCATGCCTCAAGACCCACCCAATGGTGGCCCGAGTGAACACAAACAATCTTGTAGTCATCATGTCCATTTCGACAAACTCGTGTCCCTCAAGCGTGTCCAAAACATTCACATAATTCATTATGTTCGAAAACTCGTAGTGTGTCGATTGGGGTAAAGTTAACATATGTACATGAAAATGAGGGATCAAGACAAAACCCAATTCATACCATGATAGACTACCAAAGCTTAGAAGTCGCTTCGAGAAATTTAGGAAAGACCAATGAAGACCCGGAGTAAAGGAACATGAAAATGGAGTTGTGAACCTCGAGAAAATCGGACACCTTGATAGGAGAAATAACATTTCTCTCCAAATACAAAGGCAATGAATATGAGACCAATTGGGTTTGAAAGTAGACTCATAGAGCTTTCCAACGGTTCAAGAATCACCTCAATCGGAGTTCGGACGAAGCCGGGGCGTGCCCCCGAAGTTAGGTCAAAATCTGCCTTATAAACAGACGGGTATCGATACTAAGGAAAGCTAGTATCGATACCGGACCACTTAAAATTGAACAGAATGAATGCGTATCGATACAAAAGAATGGGGTATCGATACAAAACCCGTTACGAGCAAAATTTGCAGATTTCTCCAAAATGGAGGGGGTCTTAACCCAAGCCAAAAATGAGATTTCAAACAACAATTAACCATAGAAGAGGGATATATCAACAACTAATTCATGAATTTATCAACCCAACACACAAAATCCAAACTCATTCATGATCCAAACTCAATTCCATGCAATAATCAACTTAAACAAGAAATTGGGAACAAGAACACTAACATTGCAATTATTCAACAAATATACACTTAGAGGAGGTAGAAAATTGTTCCCTACCTCAAGGATTTGCTCCAAGTCAACTCAAAAACGAATTTGTAGATCTCCAATTTGAGTACTCCCGTTTTTGGCCCTCTTGGTGTGAAAAGATGATGCTTCGGGCTCCCAAACACGCGTAGATGATGAATATGAGGTTCAATCTTGAGTTTGAGAAGTGTGGGAGGTGGAATTGTGGTGGGATTTGAAGGAAATAAGGGGAGGAAGAAGGGAGAGGGCTGCTGCCCTTTTAGAGAGAGAGAGAGAGGTGTATTTTTTGCCCCAAAATCAGACCCAATAGTCTATATATACACCCACACACTTGCACTTAAGTCCCTCATATTTCTAATGTGTTATAAAGACACCCTCAAGCATATATGCATCTCAAATTGACCCCGTATTGCATTTTAAAATATTTCTCACATTTCCCCAACATTATTTTCGAAAAATGATTAAAAACCATGGGTCCTTACACTTATATTGTGAATTTGGCCATTAACTTGGTAGGTGTGTACTAACTGAATAGACTATATTTGGTCATCAATGCCTACGAAAAATTGAATTGGGTACGTTGTTTTTTCCATTATTGGTTTTGTTAATGTGGTTTTGATCAAGTTATATTCGTGGAGTTTTGGATGAATTAACTAATTTTTATTTATTTGTACTTTGGAAGGAAAACAAACTTAATTTTACAGGAACACACACATGGGATGTTGATCCAAAAAAGAATGACGTGTAGGAGCATGAAAATTAATCGAATGGTTGTACCATGGCAACAACATATATGACTTTAGGAGTAAGCACAAAGTTCATTATTACATATTGTATTGCTAATTTCTTGAAATTTTTATTTTTTTAAAGAATAAAAAAATATTTAATTGACCAAAAAAAATGACACTATAAATTCTATCCATTGAATCTTGGTATTTGGACTTGGAAATTTCAAAAACTAACCATACACACCTTTATTCATCAATTTGTACAATTCATGAAACAATGGTACTGAGTTTTCTTCTCCTCCTCCTTCTTCTTCTTCTTCTTCTTCTTCTTCTTCTTGTTGCAGGAAAAATGGGAATGAAAGTGTGAGGATTATGAAGATCTGTCTACTTATTTCTGAAGGTGGCATTTATGAGGTATCGACAATTCTAATGTATTTGTTGTTACACCTCTTAATATAAAGGTATTTTTAATTGGTTGGTATGCGATCTTAGTGTTGCATGTGATCATACATTTACTCCATCCCTTTGGATTATAGTTTCGAAAATTTTTAGGAGATTGGATCAGATTTGGAGGCAAATCATTTTTAAAAAAAAATGAAAATAGCATCGGAGGTGTTCTGCATGCATTGAAAATAGTTTATTTGTTTTGGAAGAAACTTGCATGTCTTGAACTCTTAAAAGATAAAATGCCACAGCCCAGTAAAATCACTAATTTGAACATGCAAGAAAACTAATAAAGATTGATCAGGTTTACCTATTCTCACTAAATGTATCATTAACTGGCATGGCAATTGGTGTTTGTAAGTTCCAAAATTTTTCCTCTATATAGATAAATTTTTGGATGCTAATATGGTATCACGTGGTACCCCTAGGGCACATCTGAGCCCTCTAACAAATGCAATAGATTTTAAAAAAAATCTATTGCATTTTTGGATGACCCGGATGTATATGAAGGGTACCACATCAATCGTACCCTATTTGCACAAAAAATCTTCTCAAATCCTCTACTTGCATATAATTTACAGTAGTTATAAATAAAAAAAAAACTAATGCCAAACAAAGCAGTTTTCGTGGTGCATTAATTAGGTGGGAGTTATGCATAAAGTTAAAAGAACATTGTTCTCTCAATTACTTTAAAACGTGAAAGAAGTGGTGGATTCATTTTTAAAGAAAACTTCCTAATGAGAATTCTATACTTTCTCTTCTAACTTGCTCATTACTGGAAGACTCAATATCTTCTCATGCTTAGTTAATTAATTTTATTGTGTCTCTCCATTTTGCAGGATGGATTATGAGATGTTGAGCCTATTATTCTTGATATATACAAAAAATATATATTTTTAATGGATTATCCATTCAATTGAAAATATGGTTATCTAAGTAGAGCACCAGTAATGACGGTTTTTCTTATCAAAAAGTAATGGAATATGAAATGTCAAAAAAAGCACATCATGTTAGATCAGCATCATTACATTAAGGTTAAACTTGACGGAGAAATTTAGTTAGTGCTATTGCTATGATATATGTCGACAAAGATATGTAGATTTTGTCAAGAGGATCATGGGTACCCTTAAGAGTTCTTTGGTACTAAGTCATTGATAGTTCAAATTATTTTTTGAAAAGTACAGGCTTCATGGAAACATGTGTACTTTAAACATGTGTACTTTACAATGGTAGTTCAAATTGTGCACTTCATTGATAGTTCAAATTGTGCACCTTACATTTTGTTCTGAAAATGAAACAAAAATTTTTTAACACGAAAGTACTTTATTTTTTAATCTAAGATTGTCATATTTATCAAAACTAAAAAGACCAACAATTGGGACGGAGTGATTATTTATGTGTTTGACAATTAAATCAAACGTAGTATATATCTTTTGTTTATGTATTTGCATCAATTCGATGTACTTGAATTAGTCCCGTGCATAGCACGGTTTTTTTGCTAATAAGCACTTAAGCAATAAGTAGTCATGTAAACAAGTTTGTTTGTTCTTGATTTTTATTTTTATTTTTTTACAACAAATAGACCCTTGGAGCATCTCCAACCCACTACTTCTAAAACTCCATTTTAGAGAATCATGAATAGTCTATAATCAAAAGTAGATTTAGAGTACGTACTCTACGATTCATACAACTCCTACCACAAATCTCTATCTCTATTACACGTTTCCATTTCAAATAATATTTCACTTTTTTCTTCGATCATTATCTAGTTTTCCATTAAATTTATTTCTCTCTCTCTCTCTCTCTCTCTCTCTCTCTCTCATATTCTTCTAAAAGTGGATTTAGAGGATCCTCTATTTTTTGTATCGCACTCCACATTTGGAGTATCAAATTTGATCCACTAAAATGGAGGGTGGGTTGGAGCAAGGATTTTCGATAAAATGGACGAGGAATATGTTAGGAAGTCTAATCCGCTTGGGGTTCTTCCTGTGTGAGTGGGGTTCTTGTTGCATGCACATAGGCCCAATCCATTGGGTGTGTCCACAGAGTCCACCACATATGTTGGGCCTTATATACGTTGAATAACTCATATTCACTTAAAAGGCCAATTTTATATCAAGGTCCAATTTCTTTTCTATTTTTTCAATGTGGGACAAACCTTCATGTTCTCAACAATCTCTCCCGCATGTGTGAACCAGGTATTGAGCCTAGCTCCCCCTCAATTTGAACCATATGACTCCCCCTTGAATCCTGATCTATCTCTCCAGCACTGTGTGCGACCGGGACTTGGCTTCGGCACCTACTCCATCGATTGTTGTCGACCACTTGCCGCGTGCACTAGAAATTTTCCCGCTCCATCGAGAGTACCCACTCCATCAATCATTGTCGGCCACCTGCCGCACGCAGTAAGAAATTTTCTGCTCCACCGAGAGTTCTAAGAGAGTTCGCCCATAGATCGTTACCTGGAGCTCTAATACTAATTTGTTGTACTTCCAGGTCACACACACAAGAATCTAAGAAAAAATTCCTTATATATATTCACACAATATACAAGTTGAAAAACCTCTCCGGGGAGCCACAACCGGCTCTCTCTCTCTGGGGGAAGCCACAACCGGCTCCCCTCTCATTCTCAGTCAGTCTCACTCATATTATGTTACCATACACAAAACAAGAGAGACTATAACAATATTTATAATCCTAGGGTTATTCTAAGGAAACCTTAAACAACCTTGAGCCTAAGCCCATCCGGCCCACACGGGGCGGATCCTAACAAAATAGACATAAAAAAAAAAGGCGGAAGAAATGGAGTGTGCGTTAGAGATGTTCTTAAAACCATGGGCGGAGGCATATAGTAGAAATGGGGTCACTTGACCACATTCATTGGATCTTGAAAGAGTATATTTGATAGTTCACTTGATCAAATTTTGCAATTTTGACCCCACAAAAAATGTTAATTGCCCAACTTGTTTCACAGGAATAAAATCCACATGCACTGTCTTCATTTCGAGAGTTAATAATATTACGAATTTTTTTCAAAATATAGTAACTTAATAATTCTTTGGAACCAATTATAAAGCAAACTTCATTTCTGGCTCGGCCCTTATTTTAAACTGCTAGGACATTGAGAAACAAAGATTGAATAAAAAATATTGACATGCACTGTTTTATGTGATGTTACCAACTAATAAAGTTCCAATCTAACTTCTTCAATACATGACTAATAATATCTTCTCTTTAAAACTGTACAACCGATCTCTTTAATTTTACTTTTTGCACCATTTATTATATAAAATCCTTAATTAGTCGGAACACAACATAAAGATATTAGGTAACCAGGAAATATGTGTTATTCCCTTGTCTTCACGTGATCCCTGAATTTAATAAATACAGGCTCCAAGTTCCTCCAAGTTGCCATTCCCACTTACCAACCAGAATCAGAGGGACTTGGGGTTGCTACTATGCAGCTTGTGCACAGTAGATGTCTTGCAATCACAGTCGTTCACAAGTGTGTTCAACGGTTCGGACTATTCGCTCTAATAGTTTATTTGAAATCTGGGCCGTCTGTCCAAGTAAAGGACAACCCAAATTCTACGCAACATCTGCTGTGCACAAGCTGCACGGCAGGCCTCCTGGGTCCGAATCAGAAGAGTGTTTCTGCTTGACTCCTGGCAACGTATAGCCAGAAATGCTTGCGACCTTGGATTGTGTCGTAGAAAGTGTCGCCCCAAGCGTAGGGCTAGGTCGGAGGTAGCATAATAACCGGTAAGACCGGGTCGAATCCACAGGGACCGAACGCACCCGGCGTGAGAGTTGACTTGCGATGAGAGTTTTGGCGTTAAGATGGCCAACTTAGGAGGTGGTTTTGTTTGGTGGTTCTCTTCCTACTTCTAGAATGACTCGGAAGATTAAAAACGACAAATTAAACTAAGGCAAAGTCTAGGGGATTTTAACAACCATAACTTAGGCTAATTCGTTCCTCTCTTGTTGAGATTAAGATTCTTATAACCATTTGGCAAACATCTAGGTTGACATCGCTCCAAGCATCACACGTGAAAAGGAGAATCAACCCTTAACTACGAGAGATCAAAAAGATTAACAAACCTAGACTTTGGTACATAAAATTGATCCTAACTCTTTGAACTAGAAATGGTGTTCGATAAAGTGTAGGATTCTTGTACCGTTTATACAAACATTTGAGTCGCCCTATCCCTAAGCATCGCACGTACCAAGTGGTCATGCCCCGGGCGACGTGCGATCAAAGGGGTTTACAGACCCGAATTTTGATACATAAAGATGAACCCGTGACTTTATTAAACAAGAAGTGTTTGCAATTTGGCGAGAAGAACGAATTAAACCTAAGTCATGGAGTGCTAATCACCCCATGACCGAGCCCATTTAACTACTCACTAATTATGCTTAAGCTAATCCTAATTAGAAATTTGAAGGAAATAAAATTCATGATTAAACTTGATATTGATATTGAACCTAAGATTCCCTATACTTTTAAGCCTTGAGAAGTTAACAAACAACAAATTTAAACTAGTGTTTCTTAAGGAAGAAGATGGAAAAACAAGAACAAGATTTAACCGGTAGAAATGCAAATAAACTAGATTTATATGTAGAGCCAACAATTACAAGAACTATTAATGAAGAAGAAAATACAATACCATAAAAACTTACCAAGGTTCTTGAAGAAAATTACACTAAAAGCTTGAAGACAACAATGGAGGGAAATGACTTAAAGTGAAACTAAACTAATGAGGGCTGAGGTGAGGTTAGGGCTTGTGTGAGGTGAGGTGGGAGAGTGATACTTATACACAAAAATCCTCTTTCTCTCTCAAAATATCCAAAACATACTATTAATGGAAAAATTTCCATAAAAGGAAAGTCAAAAAGTTGCTCAAAATGTTGTCCCGAAGGTGTTTGGATCGATCCAAGGTCTAATTTTTGGCCATTTTTCTTCATTGGATCGATCCAAGGTCTAATTTTTGGCCATTTTTCTTCATTGGATCGATCCAAGGTCTAATTTTTGGCCATTTTTCTTCATTGGATCGATCCATCACTCACCTTGGATCGATCCAAGGGCTTCTGTTGGGAAATTTTGAAGCTTGGATCGATCCATGGAAAGTGATGGATCGATCCATCGCCATGTTCGCTCGACAGATTTTTGCCCCAACTTCGCTGGCACGCCCCCTTCGGGTCCAACTTCGAATGAGGCGGCTTATTCTTGAACCGTTGGAAAGCTCTATGAGTCTACTTTCAAACCCAATTGACCTCATCTTCATGGCCTTTGTAGAATGAGAGATATGAGCCTTTTTCTATCGGTTGGTCGGATTTCCTTGAACCTCATAACTCTACATTTCTCGTTCCTTTGTTCCGGACCTTCCTTGAACCTTCCAAAGCTCTTTGAATCGACTTTCAAGCTTCGGCGATTGTCCTCCACGGCATTGCGAGGTCTTGGATACCTCCGGGTACAACCGGGGATTATTTGGAGCTTTGGACACGCCTTTTAGCTCCAATTTTCTGAAACTTATCAAAAACACAACTCGCGCAAAATCAATCGTATAAAGGCACAAAATGCACGTGTGTGTGATCACAAAGAGCGAGATAAGACCACATATATACAATTTTTGGGGCTTATCAGTTTCTATTTATATAATGTTATAAATCTAAACTGTTAGTTAGATGGTCTGGAGGGCAAACCATGTGGAAACAGAACCATTTTCTTTGTGTTTGGAGGTATAAAATTTGTAAGACTCAAACAATTCTGTGGCTCCGACACAAATTTGTGGTTAAATCACTACGATTTGTTTCTGAAAAAAAAAATCGTGTAATTCAGAATTATTACCAAGAAAATTGTTCGTAACATGAATCATGTGGTTCTGATTCACTTAAATATGTGGTTTTATGTTCATAATCAACAGAACCACCACACAATACACTTTACCAAAAACTTTCTTGTTCCTAATTCTAGGACCATATTTAGACTTGAGATATGTCAATTTAAATAGTTTTCTTCATTTAGCCTTGTCATTAAGAACTAGTCCTACATGATAACTGTATACATCTAAGCAAGTTAGCCCCGACATCGGTTACCAAAAAAAAAACTTGTATACATCTAGAATCCACTGTTTTGAACTCTTCGTGCATAGATGTGGCTTATTGTCCATCTGGTTGTACCCCTTACCCGTCAAGGGGAAAGCCTGGAGTTTGAGGACATGGAGAGATGTAGAATCTCCTTTAGTTATTTAACCAACTAACTAACTTCCCCACTTAACTCCCGCTAATGTATGTAGTATGATAAAAAAATATATATACTATAAAAAACTCTCGATAGGCTTAACCAAAATGAGCCTCTTTTTATTTAAGTCATACATATGTGGGGCCCTATTAATTCACGTGAAACCTACCTCAGTTTACCCTCCTTATTGTTCACCACCGACCTTAATTAACTAGCTAATTTAATATTGTACACTCAAAAGGGACAATAGATCCACTAATGCAATAGTGATCATTTCGATAGGCTTAACCAAAATGCATGTCGCCATCTCTGAATCGTTGAGTTTTATATATTTGTTATGAAAAACAAATATATACTTGTGACTCTCAAATAGCCTGCTATATATACGGGTGACTCTCGAAGAAGTATCAAATGATATTCAAGGACAAATCTCGGAATTTGAAACCCAAAAGGGAGCACAAACTCTATGGATGCAGAACCCAAGAAAGACAACTGAAAACCCTAATATCAAGCCCCAACAACAAAATGAACAAACCCTAAGTACTCCCGAAGTCCCTTTGTATAGGAAAGCATCCAAAAAAAAAAAAGTTTCTTAGACAAGAACGTGGTATAGAGGTCCATCATGCAGATAGGACACAAACTAATTCCTTAATGCCAAGAGGACAAATCACTTTCAAATTCCAAAAATGCCCTCGCTAGTCCATGAAAGTGCCTAAATCCTCCAAAATCCTATGAAAGTGCCTAAATTACCAAACCTAATGAAAGTGCGTAAGCCTCTAAAACTGTAAGAAAGTGCCTAAACTTCTAAAATTCTATGAAACCGTATGATACCCTAAGTTCCTAAAACCAAAATGTCTAAACCTATTATACAATACGTCAAAAAAACCTAAACTCCCTAGAATTGAAGCCACTCCCAAAATTGAAGAGAGAAATCAGCCCAGTATTTAAGAGCCCTAGACGAGGAGTAAGTAACTATCTTTAATTGAAATTGGGTTAACATCTCCAGCATGACGCAAGAGAGAGAGAAGAAGTGGAAGATGCCGGGTTCTTTCATTGGGCGACGGTGTCCATATAGCACGAGGATTTGAGAAAGCACGACATTGGAAGTTTGGTCAGAGCAAGGTCCTCACAAGCGCGTAGCGTGTGCAGGAGAGAGAGGGATATTTTTATTTAGTGTTGTCTTTTAGTCTTAAAAAATTTCTAATTAATGTATTAGAATTCTTAAAATAAGTTAGACTGACCAATTAAAGCCCCCAAACTTGGTCTCTTGGCTAATTGTCTGAAAAAAGAAAAAAAAAAAAAAAAAGGGTTAAAACACAAAGTAAGTATCTTTTCTACATTCCGTCGTTTGAATGACCACTCCTACAAGCTCCACTCTTCTTCGGTCATAACAAGCTTGTTCTGGCTCTGTTTGGAACATGAGGAAAGAATGGGAAAGGGAACGAAAATGGAAAATTTTGCCTCTACTTGTTTGGTTTGAAGAGAAAGAGGAGGGAAAATATAAATATTAAATTTTGTGAATAGTGAAAATTTTCCTTCCACTTTCTTCTTACTTTCTTTTCATTTTATTTTCCTTCCCTTTTCCTTTCCTTCTTCATGTTCCAAACATAGCTTAAAGGATAAGAGATGTTACAACCTAAATTCAAGTCATATTTCCAACATATTTATACTACTGCTCAAGTTAATTGCACGTTGACATCTATATCATCAAGATGGATTTCTTTCACAACAAATTTTTAGAATTATATTGACAATCCATTTGTGTATAATAAATGTTGACCGACCTAGGTACTAATATTCCATGAATTTCATTTTTATTGAAAAAAATACTTTGATATTTTACAAACTGAACAATTCAAATTACGATACTGGGATTTAAAAAAAAAAAAAAAAAACCCTCCAAAATGCATAAAATCTTTCATAGTGCATTAGCAAAATTACTCCCTCCATCCCAAATTTTTTGTCTTGTCCTCAAAATGAGAAGTTGAAAATAAAACAAAATTTTCAAGAAAAATTCAATATTTTTTTTAGCAATTTACTAGATGTCAGCGAGTTATTTTAATTTATGAAAAATTTTGAATTTTCTTAAAAGACATTATTTTTAAGTTCTCGTAAAACTGTACAAAAAATTTGGGATGCAGGGAGTACGTGGACCCTTGCCCCTTTCAAAGAGATTAATGTTCACAGAAAAAATGTACCGGTAAAAAATTAACAATGATTGATTATTTGCGACTTGACCAAAAGGTGATGTGGAAAATGGACGCTAGTCCATAAAGTTCATAAGAAATAAAATTGCATATATATACTATTTATAAAATTGCATTGTCTTTTGGGTCCTCAAGGATGATGTCTTCCACCAGAGAAAAGCAACAATATTTCCAAAAGCTGGAGAAACTAGCATTTCCCAGGAGTGATTGGCACTGGGTCAAGTACACACGATATATATAATTTGGTTCCTACATAATAAACGGGGAAAAATAAATACACTAACAAAATGCACTTTGCTTCCAAGGTTCATGTGGTTCCCATATTCAAAAGTATATCTCTATATCTATAGAAAATTAAAATAAAATGCCAAGACTTAGGGGGTTTTGGATTCTTCATTTTTACGTTTTCATTTTTTCATTTTCAACTTTTAGGAGTTTGGCAAGGAGCCCACAATATACATTTTTACAAAATGCATTTTCGGTTTTTGAGTTTATAGAACAAAAGGTAAAAGTAGGGGGAAGAGGAGAAACTTATCATTTTCCACTTTTCTCATTTTGTTTAACATAAAGATCTACAAAATGTATTCTACGCATGTCTCTTAAACACTATTTCTCCTGACAAATTCATTATGCACGTATCTCTAAAAAAACTTTACAGATCCAATGATACATTTTGACTATAATTCAAAAGACAAAAAAATACAAAAAGTAAAAAAGTAAAGCTCTCAAACATCCGCTTAAGTTTATCATAGTTTTTAAATAATCAACAAAGAGAGCCACAAAATAAGTTTGGCCTATTGCTTTGCTTTGCTCAAAACAAGCTTGCTTTTCCCAATAGAATGAATCAGTTGAGACTTGAGAGACAGAGGGAATCACGTGAAAAGGTTGGGAAAGAGTAGTAATTTTCATGGCTATTTGGGGCAAGTTTTAGAATATGTGGGGCTATTTGCTAGTTTGTGTCGTAGCTAAATTCATAACACAAAGAGAGGAGCATTGGGTGTCCTACATTGTCATTCAGCAAAGCACAAAGTAACAAATAATTGACCAATCTTTTATTAGTTGGAATGGCTAGATATTCAAAAAGAAAAGTCATCGAAGTGGAGAAAAATCTGGATCCGGTGTCGGTGTGCCTGTCACTACATGCATGTAGTGATCTCCCTCGATCGTTCGATCAGCGATCAACGGTCCAGATAAATTGGGAATAAAGTAAATATAAAAATGCTTTTTGTTAAATGTAAGATGATCCGGATTATTGATTGCCGATCGAAAGGTCAAGAGAACTCACTACACGCATGTAGTGAGCCTCCTCACTATTAGGGATGGCCATCTTGAATTACGTCGCCCGATCCAACCCGTCCGGGGATGGAGCCAGTGTGGTACAAAAGGCGATGCCTCTTGAAAAAAAAACCTCTAGTATTATATAGGAAAAAAAAATATTTCCTATGTAGTATATAGCTTCGCCCCTGCAAAGAATTTTGGGGAAAAAAATCAAATAGTGGTGACCTTAAACATTAGTTTCTATACATTATGGGTTAAGATATAGCAAATAATAAAATTGAAGGTTTAATATCGTGAATACAAGTCCAAATTTTCCTCCCACAAAACTTCCCAATCGTTAAAGGCTTCAGCCTTTAGGCTACTGGCGGCTCTTCATAAAAAGAAAAGAAAAGGCTGCTACCCACGATACCCCTTTTGGATGTTCGACTACGAATATTTTAATTTAGGTACCTATTTCAATCTTCAATCCCTTGTATTTCTATTGACTGTTCCTCCTGCTAATCATTCATATGTTTTTGGTTCGTTATCTAGGGTTTTCTTTCATATTGTGTCAAAAAAATAAAAAATCAAGACATTACTTATTACAGAAAAGAAAAAAAAAATTCCCAATAAGAATGAAAGAAGACTATGGAAATCAAAGACAAGATGTGTAGTGGTCACATCTTGATAACGAGAATGAATATACAAAACAATTGTTTTGTAGAACAATACCTAGCTATCTTGTTACAAAATTACATATGCATCCATTGACAAAATTACATATACATCTGTTACCAATTCTTTCATTAATTAGGATTAAATTACCGCTTTTATAGGCCTATTAGAATAACAATGATTAGTTAGTGTTTTTAAAGGATGTCAAATAGTATACTCTATTTTGTTTGTCGTAAGTTGGAAAAAAAAGAAAAAAAAAAAAAGTATTTACAAGCTAACATATTGTTTTGTCAGGTAATCATGGGCAAAAAACAATTGACTCCTTCTTTAAGAAAAGAGGTTCCCAAAATGTTGAAGATTGTGCAAACTCAGAACCTTCAAGTCATATTGGTGGAACTTCAACAATTGAACCCGAACATAAGCCTCTCTCAAAAGTCCTAGAGTGGAAGTGCAAGAATTTGATAAATCTACTTTGGTGAGGGATCCAGGGCTACGAGAACCAATATTAAATCTTCCGACATCTCTGCGTGATGAGGTTATTCGGGCTTATCTTGAAGTTGGGCCATATCAACCTGAACTTCCAAGAGACCAATTTCTTAAAGACAATCATGGTCTTCGCTTTCTAACCTCTTGGTATAAATTGTTCCCTGATTGGTTGGAATATTCCCCAACAAAACACCGCCTACTTCACCGCCATGCTATCTTTTTGCTCTAAAAGAATCGCTTTGGATCTAATGCTTTTACCATTGATGGATTTTTTAGCCCGAAGAAAGTGAATGATGGCAAGAAATGTGCTTTTCTAGCTCATGTGGGAACAAATCTTAATTCCATTCATAGATGTGTTTGTTAGCAAATGTACCGATTTGTTGAACCAAGGCCTACATTTGGACAAATTTGTTCAGCAACAAACTACAGTTCAAATTGGAAGAAATCGTTTGCGTTTGAAGGCCACAATAGATTCTGTTAAATATCTCACATTGCACAATTGTGCTTTAAGAGGCCGTGATGAAAGGTCTACTTCTTCTAACAGAGGAAATTGTATTGATTTGATTTGATAGAGTTCTTGGGTTCTTATAATCCAGATGTGCATGAAGTTGTACTACACAATGCTCCTCAAAATGCTTCTTATCATTCAGGTCAGACCCAAAGAGAGATTCTCAGTATTTTTCGTGATAAAATACAACAATTCATCTATGAGGAGATCAATGGAGGAAAATATTGTATTCTTGTAGATGAATCTCAAGATGAGTCCAACAGAGAGCAAATGGCTATTGTTCTGAGGTTTGTTGATAAGGATGGGCTTGTACGAGAGCGTTTCTTTGACATAGTTCATGTATTGAACACTACTTCAGCGAATTTGAAAAAGGAAATATGTACTGTTCTTGCTTGTCATAACCTTAGTGTGCAAAATATTCGTGGTCAAGGATACGATGGTGCTAGCAACATGCGTGGAAGATGGAATGGATTGCAAGCTTTATTTTTGAAAGAGTGTCCATTTGCTTATTACATTCATTGCTTTGCTCATCGGCTCCAATTAGCATTGGTTGCAGCAGCTAAAGAGGTTATACCTGTGGGTCAGTTCTTTTCTTATTTGACTCTTGCAGTAAATATAATTGGTTCCTCTCCTAAAAGGAATGATACATTTAGAGGTATTCAAGCTGCAGAACTTGCTGAAAAGCTAGCTATTGACAATGATGATGATAACGGTGAGGAGGAGGAGGAGGAAGTTGTGACTAGTAAAGGAAAAAATCAAATTCGCAATTTGAAACGAGCTGGAGACACAAGATGGGGTTCTCATTTGGGTTATATTTCTAGTTTGATGGATTTGTTCAGTGCAACTTGTTTAGTGTTGAAAGACATCATCAATGATCCAGATACTACTGGTAAACAACGTTCTGAAGATGATGGAGTTTATGATGCCATTACCTCTTTTGAATTTGTATTCATCTTACATCTAATGAGGGAGACCATGGAGTTCACTGATGATCTTTGCCAAGCTCTGCAACGTCAATCCCAAGACATATTGAATGCAATGCATTTGGTGACCACAACGAAAAAGCAAATTCAAAAATTTAGAGAAGATGGATGGGTTCCTCTCTTAGAGAAAGTTATCATATTTTGTGAGAAACATGAGATAAATGTTCCTGATATGATCACTCCTTATACAAAATTTAGTCGAGGTCGTGTTCGAAAAGATAATATCAACATTGAGCATCATTTTCGGGTTGAAGTTTTTATATGTACAATCGATTCACAATTGCATGAGTTGAACAACAGGTTTAAAGAAGATACAATGGAGTTGCTCGTTCTTAGTACATCTTTAGATCCTCGGGATGGCTATAGATCATTCAACATTGAAGATGCTTGCAAGCTTGCAGAGAAGCATTATCCTAAGGATTTCACAGAGCAAGAAAAACTACATCTGAAATTTCAGTTGCAAAATTATAAGCTTGACGTTTCTAATCATCCAGAATTTCAGAATTTGTCAACGATTTCAAAGTTGAGTGAAGTGTTGGTGAAAACAAGGAAGTCCACGATATATCCTCTTGTCTACAAGTTGATTTGCCTTATATTAACTTTGCCAGTTTCGACAGCTACAACGGAACGCGCATTTTCAGCTATGAAATGTGTGAAAACTAGACTTCGCAACAGGATGGAGGATGAACTTTTAGCAAGTTTCTTGATCACATACATAGAGAAGGATATTGCAAGGGAGTTTGATGTTGATTCTATTATCGATGCTTTTAGTGACATGAAGGAGCGTCGAGTGCAATTGAAGATGCCTTGTTTTACTAGATAGGCCGAGGTGAGTTGTTACTGCTTTTGATATCTATTACTTTATAAAGTCTTATTATTTATGCATCAAGTACTGCTATTTTGTATTCTTTTGAGTTTTAATGTACTTTCGTTAATATTTAGTGCGCTTTTTTTTTTTTTGGGTCTCGAATACATATTCGCCCCTGCATAGTGAGATTCCTGGCTCCGTCCCTGCAACCCGTCCCCCTCCCGAATGGATAGGGGATTCGGAGATTTTTTCGGGGATCGGGTAGGGGATGGAGATTATTTTTTAAAAAATTCGGAGGTCGGGTAGGGGATGTTATTGTCAATCCTCGCCCCTTCCCCGTATCTCCATTCATATATATATATATATATATATATATATATAGGTATAATAAATATTTATATTATAAGTTTATAAAATTTCTTTTCCGAGATAATAAGTTTGTAACTTAAACTATTAAAGACTTTAAACTAATTTATGATTTTTATTTGATGTTTGCTGAAACTGAGTTGTGTGCTTGAAAGTGTGAGTTGCATCCTGATTATATGCATTTGAGCAACAAGATCATCTTTTGTTTCGGTTAAAAGAATATGTACCGTACCCCTTTCATACATATGACAAGTGCATGAATTTTTGGATCCCCGATACCCCGTGGGGATCCCCGTTCCCTGCATCGGGGAGAGGATGGAGGTTAACATAAAATTCCCCGTGGAGATCAGGGAAGGGATGAGAATTGATATAGTTTCAGAGATCGGGAATGGAGGTAGTTGTATCCACCCCCTACTCTCCCCATGCCCATCCCTACTCACTATACGGCCCCCAGTTCCGAAAAATCTAGCTTGCAATGCAAAGGAAGTCACAGAAGTTCATGGTAGGACCTCCTCCTTTTGTAATGTGTGGTTGAGCCTCCATTCCACCAATCTCACCATTGGATTCTTTGAGAGAAACCATCTTTACGTAAAATAAAAAATATCATACATAGTGGACGACGTTACAAGAAATATCACACATACTTAATAATTACCAAAAATAAGAAACACGCCAAAACAAGTGGCATTACAAGAAATTTGCAAAATAATTAAACACTAAAAAGAAAATAAAATATAAGATAACAAAATTAGCCCGGATTCTTCTTGACATAGCATCCTATAAAATAGGAATATTAGATTAAAACAAACTAAAAAACTAAATAATTCCAGACAATCTTGATTAAAAGAAAACATTTCTATTAATAATGTATAATTATTATTGTTATGGAAGAACAAAATAGCAGTTTGCATAATTTTCCTTGGCTTGAAGAAACTCGTCCTTGAGTTTATAAAGTTGAATTTGCCGAAACTTATCTACATCAATCTTGTACTTGAAATTGATTTTTCCAAACCCAAACTTCGAAAAGGAATCTTGAAATTGTGAACAAATAATTTTCATCAACAAAACAAATTCACCTTCCTCCCAAATTGAAACACAAGAACTATTGAACGATTCCGATGCCAAATACGGATTATAGAGAACCCACAATAGAGGTCACGACAAGGAAATCCCCTATTCTCTCCCTATAGGTCCAGGAGGCATATGATTGTCGTAGCGAGATCCATGGTGCCTTGTTCATGGGTATGCTCTTGATTCAGCCTGATGTCTTGTGCTTAGGGTCTTTTTAATATTTTTAATTTATTATCAAAGATTAATAAAAACAAAATGCCATTCAAAAAAATAAACATATCAGAAAAACGTTGCTACAAACCCTGCTTAAAAGCTACTCCCTGCATCCCAAATTGTTATACCATGGAAACAAAATGATCCATATCTTTTTATCTATAATGATTTTTAATGCAATATGGATCTTATTTGATAGATCTCAATTAAGTTTATGCTTTATTAAACACATATTTCAAAATTAGAAAAAAATACTATAAAGTGTGAAATATAGACAATTGTTTCAAAAAATAAAAAGTGAAAGTGACGCAACAAAGTGGGACGGAGGGAGTCGTAAATATCAACATGTTTTTTATGTTGATTTGGAACTCATTTCCGTGAGTTGCATGAGAAGACAAGAAATACCCCTCAAATTCTAATTCTGGATCAGTTATAGCATGCCGGACGACCACGAAGTATTGGATTCTGCTTCAATATTATTGGCCAAAAACTAGTACTACTTTTCATATGTATTGCTTGCGTCTTTGGATTGTGTATCAAACATTGATTTTCCCAAGCGTAGGGTTCAGGTGACGCGTGGCATAATAACGGAAAATTCAGGTCGAGTCCACAGGGAACTAATGTGCTGAGCGTGATAATTGACTCGCGAGTGAGGGTTTTAGCCTTCAAGTGGCAAACTTTGCTTTTGTAGTTTGGGGGGTGGATTTCACTTAACATCGTGAAAGGCGCGAGATTAAAAAGACTGATTAAAAACAAGGCTAAGTCAAGGGGTTCACAACACTCATACCTTAGGCCAATTTGTTCTCCTCTAAAATAATCAGCTCGGGGCGTCGTTAAACGACCCCGAACGGAAGATTTGGTACTTAAAACTCATTTAACTAGAAATGATGTTTTTCAAAGAATAGGATTCTTGTGTCATTTAAACAAACATTTTGATTGCCATAACCCGAAGCATCACACATGCCAAGTCGTCACGCCCTTGGCTATGTGTGATCAACGAGATTAACTAATCTAAATTTTGATACATAAAATTAATCCTAACTATTTGATTAACATGCAAAGTTTGCAATATAGTGAGGAGAATGAATCAACCTAAGCCACGTGGTGCTAATCACCCCATGACCAAGCCTATAACGACTACTCGGTAATTACTAAGTGGAACATGATTGTAAGGGAAATAAAAAACATAACAAACAACTTTCTAAACTGATTTTTATGGAAGATTATAGGTCTACCTACAAAATTAATATATGAAAAAATCACAAACAACTACTAAGAACATGAGCTTTCTAAGAAAATAGCTAAAAAAGGAAAGATAAGATTTAACCGATAAAAACGGAAATAAACTAGATTTATATGAAGGTCTTAACAAGTATGACAACATTAAATAAGGTGGTTTACCTTGAAACAAAGTGTAAAGGCTTGAAAATGTAGAGAGAAGGTAGAGAAACTAGGTGAGCATTAATGAAGGTAGAGAGAGAAGGTGAAAATTAAGTCTAACCTTAAAGTTCTGAGGTTGAAGACCTTATAAAGGCCTCAAAAGTCATGCCAAGATATTACAAAAATGCCACAAGACATTTCCTGATCAAGCAAAAATTTGCAGAAAATTGAAGCTTCAACCGGTTGAGCAAAATGTGTTAACCAGTTGAAAATCTTTCTGTTCCGCTTCAACCGGTCGAGCAAAATGCTTCAACCGGTTGAAAGGGCAAAAATCTGAGATTTTTCTGCCTTGATCCATTAACCTCCTGGCTTGTAATCGTGACTTCTAGGCTCCCTGAGTCTTGTTCAATACTCCATTCCTTGACTCTCGGGACTCGGTGGTGGTATGTTATGTGACCTAGGGTGCTCGAACATTCCTTGGTTCAACCATGGCCTTAAGGCACATCCTATTCTCGTCTTTTACCTGAAACTTGCAAAAACACTCTTGCGCAAAAATCAAACGTAAAAAGGAATGTAATATGCGTGTGCGTGATCTAAGAGAAGCGAGATAAGCCTCATTATTAACACTTTTGGGGGCTTATCATGTATCACTAGTTTTCTTGTAAAGATAGTACCATAATAAACTGCCAATCATGCATGAAACATGCAGATCACATCTATTTAAGCCTCAAGGCATTATTACATGTAGGGATGCAAGTGAGTCGAATTGAGTCCAGTTTTAAAATATTTAAGTTCGTTCATTAATTTTTAAACAACCTAGAGTCGAGCTCAAACTTGTTCACAAGCCTTAATGTGTCAAAAATATTAGATATTTATGCTCTCATATATGTTAGAATTTCAATAAAAATTTATTTTGTACATAAATAAGTACATACATATGTAAAATAACAAAATCATATTAAAATTTAAGTTTATAGTACATTTAAAAATCTATACATTAACAAGTTATAAAATATTCATGATGCATATGTAAAAGTTTAAACATATTCAAGTTTATATGTGATATTCTTATGAGATATACATATATACTTGAGGTTTGCAAGCCTGATCAAGCCATTTGGTGTAGGTGTAAACCAAATGCATATTGCATTGTGTGGAGCCCATCTCGGGATTCCACAAAATAGTCAAAGCCATTCAATTTGTTTAAAATATATATATTTTTAAGAATCATTATAAAAAGTGGTTTTTAAAGATAGACCCTGTTTTTAGGTTTGGTGCCCGTAATTAATAGTCCTGCACAATAGTTTTTACTGAGTACTACTTATGCCCCTTCTTTGTGATGCACGTGCTTCACTCTGATGATTTGGAAAATTTACACATGCATTATATCATGCGCTCTTTTACTATTTCATTGAGCTGATTTGAGAAAATTATCCAATGCTCCATGAGCATTGGTGCACCACCAAAACCCCCTTTAAATTTCAAAACATGATGAAAGAAACTTTTGGTGTAGATATTCAAATTTTTTAAAACTTATATGTTTGGAACCTACTCGATGATATCTACAAAATAATATCCATACCAAAATGAACTTATGTAAAGATAATAAATAAATAAAAAAAAAAAGTTATTCAATGTAGACAATTCACATAGTTCACACTTCACATAGACAATAAATACACAATATATTCACATAGCCAACTCGCTATGTAAACAACACAGTTCACATAACAAATTGGCTACGAGAACTGTTTGAGTTTGTTGAATTTGTCTGATCAACACTTGTGTTCGGCACTAAACCGATGATCACTTGATTGTAGGACGAGAATGGGGGTTTAGATGTTGGTGTGGCAGAGGAGGTGGCAACGGATGTGGTCGGTGAAGATCAAGCTCTAGACTGTGATTTCTCTGTCGAAAATCTTCTTCGTCTTTGATTCATCCGCTTTTGCTTTTCTATAGAGAAAAGAGGAAAGGAGGAAAGTTATATTGGGCAAAAAAGTCATTACGTGTCAAAACCAAACCTATACAAATTTGGAAATACTATTCCCTCCATCCCAATTTTATGGTCCCTTTTGGAGATTCGAACTTAATAAGAGAACATAATTATTACATGTTTGGTCACTTTAAATTCCAATTTTGCCCTTCAATTTTTGAAGTGTAAATCTGCTAATCAATATTCCTTTTTAAAAATTTGGACTGATTGGTACTGGGATTCCCACCTACTCCTATTTAGGTGCCAAAATTGGAGTTTGCG
Source organism: Vaccinium macrocarpon (assembly GCA_022606695.1). Classification (NCBI taxonomy): domain Eukaryota; kingdom Viridiplantae; phylum Streptophyta; class Magnoliopsida; order Ericales; family Ericaceae; genus Vaccinium; species Vaccinium macrocarpon. The sequence goes on along the minus strand of CM040172.1, from coordinate 3,096,113 downwards.
TCAGTATTCCTTTTAAAATTTTGAAGATTGGGTACTGGGATTCTCACCCATTTAGGCACCAAAATAGGAGCAAACAGAGTAACCCCGAAAATTCAGGCGCCGTTTTCTCGCAAAAGGAAAAATTCATTCAAAATTTAAATTTTCCTCATTAGGAAAATTGGTTATTTGGTTTTTTTAGTTTTGTCCTTGTTCAAAAAAAAATTTGCATTTGTTAATTTTTTTGGATTATTTTTCGTCTTTATTCACAAAATTTTAAGTTTGGCTAATAATTTTATACTTTTTAGATTCCTCTCGTCGAGACAAGCCAAAAAACCACAAAAAAATGACCAAAAACCAAAAAACTAGTTTTTTCAATTCACCCAAACCAACCCTAAGCAAATCTTTTACTCCAGGGTATTTCCCCTCCACGTGAATTACTCCTCTCTCTCTCTCTCTCTCCACCCACTCTTTTTTCAATTCTACTGGTTCATGCCCTCATGGAAAGTACTCCTACTGGGCAAATCTCTTACCAATGAAGAAAGAGAGCAAATTTATCAAGCACTTTCACTGCGAAGTGTTGATGGAAAATTGAGAAGGGGTTGTGTACCAGAGGTTGCTGCCCTGTTTTCTGTCTCTAAGAAAGCTGTACATCAAATTTGGAGCAAAGCACAAGCGTGTATTTGTAACGGGTTAAGGGTTAATGAATCAAGCAAAATGCATAGAAGAGTTGGCCGGAAGCATCGTCAAATTGAATGGGACGAAATCAAAAAAATTGATCGCCGTCTCTGCACAAATATTCGTTCATTGTCGGAGGCCATTCATGCCCCAAAATCAACAGTCCATAGGGGAGTTCAGGAAGGCAAAATTAGGCCTCACTCAAATGCTCTTAAGCCGTATCTTTCCGACGAAAACAAGATAGCAAGGTTGTGCTTTTGTATTTCCATGCTCGAGCCAAGCAGTCTTTGAACGCAACCAATGTTCAACTACGTGCACAATGGGGACTTGTTTTTGTGAATTGCAGAAGTTTGTATAAATGGGAAAGATCAATGCAAAAACAAAAAATGAAAAGGATGTTTGTATTGTTGTTAATCTCAATGTATGGATATCTCATTTGGGGTTTTCTCAATGTGTAATAGCAGTGCAATTCTACGGAGGTCTAATGTAAATTTGGAGTAATGGAATAATTATTCTGCCGTTCACCAAAAAAAAAAAAAAAAAAACGTGAAATTGGAGTACCAGTTTTCATTTAAAAAAAGGAGGGAGTATTTTAACTTTTTTGCTGCCAGTAGTTTTCATTTAAAAAGGAAGGGTAAAATGGGAAATTCATTGACAATATACTATTTAGTTTTTAAGTGGGACAATTTTTTTCGGACGGCAAAATGTGTCAATTGAGACTATAATTTTTTTGGGACGGCAAAAGGTGTCAATTGAGACTATAAAATTGGGACGGAGGGAGTAATATTAAAGGTTGGGATGAAACCAGACCTAAAAAAGAGGACCGACCTCTAATTTTCTATTGTAAAAAATTACTCCTTCCGTCCTATAAAGTTGTATCACTACGAAACTACGTGCAATTTTCAAACTAAAAAATAATGTATTTACCAAAATAATTTTTGAATTTTTTTTGCATCGTATAAAAGTTCTCGATGAGATCTATCAAACAAGATCCATATAGACTAAAAAATTATTTTCGTAAGCACGTTATTTTTTAGCTTGAAAATTGCACGTAGTTTCGTAGTGATACAACTTTATGGGACGGATGGAGTAGCTTGATTGGATATTGATAGAGACTTGATCAGTTCGTTGCTCAATTTTTTGACAAGAAATTGAGCGGAAAATCGATTAAACTCTTATCGATACCCGAATAAGCTTATTTTTCACAAGGATCCTTAAAAATATATTTTGAATAAGTTAAGTGGCTGTAATTATTTGTGTGAAATCTCGAAATAGATCTCAACAACATAGTGTGCACCAAATGATGTACCGATAGCAAGCTCGATGGATTTTGGTTGGCAAATGAAGAGAGAATTTGAGTGGGCCTCGAATGGGTCGATTCCTGTCAGAGGGCCAGTCATTATTGATGAGGCCCAATGCTCTTTCGGGCCTCCATAGTATCATACGTAAATCAGAAAATTACGAGCCAGTCGACTTTTCTGAGTTATTCCCTCTGTTCCAATTTGTTTGCCTCTTTTGGGAAAGTAAATTTTTAAGGGGTGTGAAATTTTTTTATTATATTTTTTTTTCTCTAAATCCAGTCAATATTACCGTGACCAATTTTGTGGGGCTAATTTTTTTATATGCAATATGGATATTGTTTGATAGATATCAATTAGTTTTATTATACAAAATTTTCAAAATCATAAGAACCTTTATAAAATAAAAAATAATGGACTAACAAATTGAGATGAAAAAAGTATTTTTTAAGGGTAAAACTGGAAAATAACCTTATTTTGATAGATATTTTAAAAAATGGGATATATATTTTGGGACGTCCCAAAATGGAAAGAAGGATCTGCAATTTAGGATGGAGGGAGTACATATTTGGGCCTCAATTGTTCAGACCAAACAGTTTATTTGTTAAGGTTCTAACTGACCGATCCATTTTTGTTTTCCTCACAGTCTACCCATTTAGACCTGCCCCAGTCAAACCCTACCCGCATAAGCTTCATTTGTTTCTTTTTAAATGCGCCCTAATTATGGCAATTTTTTTAACACAATTCACACCCTTACAACAATTTATACCCCGAAAAGCACACAATTCACACCTCCAATAGTACACAATTAATACCCCTGCAACAATTCATATCCCAATAACACACAAATTCAAACTTCAGGAACCATTGACACCCCATGTACAAACAATTCACAACCTAATAACTAACCTCTTTTGTATACAAAAGTTCATATTCACTAGTGATCCTATGTGATAGATCTCGTTGAATAAGTTCCAAACGATATTTGAATTTTGAAGTTTGGAAGGCAAAAAGTAACAAAATATTTTCACATCACCATGTGTCAACATCAACCACATGGTCAATATGTTCTACCACGCGCGGAGGGTCTGTGAGGAATGGTAAGACAAAAAAGGGATGGTATGTGACAAACCCCCCAAAGGTAGGGGCGGCTAGTAATTTCCCGTCATTGTTTTGAAGGGTCCTAACAAAATAAGTGAGTTTACCAGATGTCCCAAACCAAATATTCACACCTCTTACAAAATCATTTTGTTTTAAGCTACAATGAATTATATTGCAAATATGAATCTTATTTGATAGATCTTACTTAGTTTTATTAAATAAAATTTATGTATTACAACATATGAAATATAGATGATTTTTTGAGAGGGGAATAGTGGTTTTGGACATCCATTTTGGGATGGAGGGAGTAAGTCACTTGACAAAAATTGTTTTTTGGGTTTTTTTTCTTTATTTTAAAAAAAATTTCTTTTGTTAGTTTTGCGTCAAAATATTATGAATTATTGATTTGTCTCAACGAAAACAATCAGAAAAGTATAAAAATCAAAATTTTACCCAATTTTTTAAAGAAAAATATCCAACTTTTTGAGCCAAAAGTTGTTATTATGAAAAATCTAACAAATAAACTGTTTGGTCTCCGTTAAAAATATATATAAAAAAAAAAACTGTTTGGTCTGGACAATTGAGGCCCAAATATGTAACCCTGATCTTTCGGGTATTCATGTTTCCTGCCATTGATTGCCCAATGTTAAGTTTTGCATCAAAATTGTTTAGATTATTGATTTGTCTCAACGAAAGGAATTAGAAAATTAGAAAAGTTAAAAATCAAAACATTTACCCAATTTTTTAAAGAAAAATATCCAACAAACTGTTTGGTCTCTGTTCAAAAAAACAAAAAACTGTTTGGTCTGGACAATTGAGGCCCAAATGTGTACCCCTCTGATCTTTGGGTATTCATGTTTCATGCCATGGATTGCCCAAAATAACATTGGGCCTGATCCATATTGATAGCCCCTCTGACACAGGAATCAACCCATTCGAGCCCACTCTAATTCTCTAGCTTCACTTGATAATTCGAGCCCACTCCGTAAAATTTGCGCCAGCAGCAAATCCAGTGAATTCCAGGATCCAACCATTCCAATTAATGTGTGAATTTTTATTTTTATTTTTATTTTAAAATTTGACCTGCTTTTAAGGAGGATAGATAGGGTATATTCATCCGAGCCGTTGAATCACAGAATAAATGGTTCGTGAAAATTATTTATGTACGGAGATTCCATAAATAAATAAGTAGTATTTCTATTCGCCAAGTCGAAGAGAGAAAAATTCCATATTTTCTGGTAAGGCTCAGCCACGGATACAGGGAAGAGAGAGATGAAGATATTTGGCAAATACGTATTCCCACGGCAAATTATACTGTTTGGTTCAGGGTATTTCTCTCTCTCTCTCTCTCTCTCTCTCTCACACACACACACACACACACACACTTGTATGCATATACTCGTCTCCATTTTTTTTACAAAGAATAATTTGTATTGGATTTGACAGGGTTCTGTTCTTGGCATCAACGACTTACGACGTGCACAGATCCATCAAGAACAACGAAGCGCCGCCCTCCAAGGAACAAATCGAAGGACTTGAGGAGTACATCAGGTCCGTCCGTCGTCGATCTCCTTGATTGAAGGCTTACAATTCGCCACGTCCACCTTCCTACCGAAAGTATCTGCTACGAAACCCAACCAGGTCCCAAATTCATAAACTTGCTACACTTACTGTAATAATTTTTAAAAAAAAGGATGAAAATGAAAAAAAGGAAAGTGTTGAAATCACTTTTGTTGTTGTGTACGTAGATATTGTGAGTATCCTGTAATGTAAATCAGAAAAAACGACACTAGTGCGGGCCTTACGTGTATGTTAAGAGATTGTAAATGGTTGGAAATAAAATGATTGTATTAATAAACTTGTTGCATTGAGTTTTATGTTTTTGCTGTTTATCAGATATAGTTTCTAATCCAATTCTGTTACAGAATTTAAAATTTTCTTCATTGGTTGTTAGAAAAAAAACATTAATCCCGGTGTTTAAAGATTACGAAACGAAAGGGTTTGTTGCAAGGGTGGCCCTCGGCATACACCGACAAGACGGTCGCCGAGGGCCCTAGTTTTCGGTTCAATAAAAGGGCCTCAAATATAAGATCATAATAAATGTTATTTATGTTGAGAATTTAACTGATCTGTTAGTGAGCTGCGGTGGTTGGAATCGTGCCACATATCCTGAATGATGCGGGTTCAATTCCTTTGGGCTTCAAGTTGACAGCCCGAAGGCTACTTGCAATCTGAAGGTGCAATTCCCTTATTTCAAGCAACACACAACTAAACCACGAGGCTTTCTTATATTTCACGTGTAACAACTAATATGTATAAAAATAAATAAGAGATTCCATTACAAATTTTATTTAAGGCCCCAAAAATCTCAGGACCGAGCCTAGTTGGTTGAGTGAAGCATAACTTCAGGTGCGATCATTAATTTTGGAATCCTGAAATTACATTATGGGATCTCTGCAACTAATGTCAATACTTGTACGAAGGTGAAAATGTTGGTGCAGTCACTAATAAATCTCTGTTCACATGTATTTCTAAATACATATTTAAATACAAAATAAAGAATAAAAAACAATGAAAGGCATCTTTTAAGAAAATTTACCTTGAATGTAAATTTATGCAAAGACGGAGCTGCCTCTCCTAGAGAAGTAAAACAAGGAAATCTTTGAGCAAAAATTACTATCGACATCCAATGTAAGATGCTTAAGTATCATTAACTCAGGAATTTGTGGGATCTCCTTGACAATGAATAATGAAGGAAAAGGAATCAACCTTAGAAATTGTAGACCTTTGGCAGCCACATTTGCAATTTCAAAGTCTCAATCTATGAAAGATAAATTGAGAAAGGTGGAAAAAATCCTCTAATAGAGAGAAGTGAGAGGAAGTTCTATAGAGAGAGAGAGTGAACGAGTGACATGGGTTGTAAATAATTTGAAATTTCGTAAATAAAAATTTTGATTTATTTAATTTAAGTAATTTATTTTCGCCTTAAATTTTTTTATAATTGGAGTATTATTAAAAATTTGCGTACGTACCAACGACCACATTGTTCCGCGTCCGGAGGCCGAGTTTTTCTCCGAGACTTAGTCACTAAGCTAGACAACCCCACTTATTGCACTTGCACCCTATATCATCCTACCTATTTCCATTTATGGAAACCTAATTAGACATGTGTCGTGGATCAAAAAAAAATTAGACATGTGTCTAGTTTGACTTTTCTTCTAACTTTGACTTCAAGAACACCACCATTTACTAATACTATTTTGGATTTTAGTGAAATTAAGAGAGAGAGAGAGAGAGAGAGAGAGAGAGAGAGGGGTCGGTTGGGAGGTAGTGTAGGGGAGAATAATTGCTCACCTCGACATATAATTTTACAGGCTGTATTTGTACGCACATTCGCGCAAATTTCGGCGCCGTTTTTCTTCTAAATTCCTAAGTGTTATATTTTTGTGTTCTCCTAACTACTAGGAAGACTAACTAGAGATTTCCGAACAACATTATTTATTTCCTTTAAGTTAGTAGCCCTTTATTTAGTTTTGTAGTACATTTTTTGTATTTTTAACGCAAACCAACTTTACAGGGTATTTTTTTCGTCCCAACAAAGGGGAACTTATCCCCCAATAAATGGGAGACAATTTTTACTCTAATAGTATTAGCCACATAAGTCTATATATGGTTGACTCATAGGTTTGACTTATCCTAAAAACTAGCATTAAAACCTAAGGGGACAAAACCTAACCATAACTAAATTCTTGTTCCTCCATTTAATGGAGGAAATTGTCAAGCAATTTCCCTTGAGAGTGCCGGCCATAAAGGAGGGGAGGGCGAGTGCTTGCCCTTGCCTATAAATAGGAAGCTCTTCATTTGGAAATCTCACACCAAAATCCTCTCCTCCACCACCTTTGTAGTTCTTTATGTGTTCTTGAGAAATTTGAAGTGTTCTACGTGAAACTCATCATCCACCATCACTCTCCACCACTACAAACCACCCTTTGATCTTAGAAAAGTAGAAAAGTTAGCTAGAAAGTGTTCGGGCGGAGGTGGACTAGCCATTACGCCACCGGAATCCACTAGCTTATCGGCTTCCGACTAATCATCGGAATTAAGGTAGATACTTTATCTTAACCCTAGATTAGTATTTTTTGTTCATTTTAAATATGTCGTTATTATGCTTAAATGTGCTTAAATATGATTAAACAATATTATATTGGATAATTAGCGATAAAATGAAAAGTTACTCTTCGAAAATGCACGTAGTCATTATAATGCAAGATTTGAAAATGGACTTATCAAAATACGCAGTAATAATGCCCGATGAACTTTTGGAAAACAAAATTATGCAGTTATAATGCCCGAATGAAAATCGACTCTTCAAATTTATGCAGTTATAATGCCCGGTTGATTTTTGGAAAGTAACCGACTAAACTTTTTCTTTAAACAACTTCAAGATGTTTTGAATATATTTGGACTTTGAGATAACCCAAGGCTAACACTTTTGAGGGTCCGTCAAAAAAGATGAGTTTCTCGCTGTCTAAGAAAAGAATGGTGATAGTAATTGAATTCGTTCGACCATCCAGCTTGGGACTCTCCTAATTATACCTAAAGTGACACGGTTTTCAAGAAACGATTGAAAATGGAAGATTTTTATTAGATTCATAGCATGTGGACGTTTCACGAAACGATATTACACAACACATTTTTCAAAAAAATGAACGATTAATTTCATGAGGAGAAATAGAGATGAAATAAGAAGGAAATGATGTTGTGATAAAAACTGAGAAGGTAGTGCTGTTTGAGTCTCGCCCCAATTCCGCGGGGAGAACTTAGTGGTCAAAACTCAGCAGTATAGCAAGTAGTGGACGAACCTTGTACCTTGTATGTGTGCACCTAGATACAAGACAACTGGGACTATGTTATGTGTGACGCGGGGTGGACGGACCTTGTATTGTATCTTGTATGTGCGTCTTGATACAAGACAACCGGGACTTCGAGTAGAAAGATTGTTGACTGTCAAAAAGGGCCAATAACTTTCGAGTGATGAGAGATGATAACATGAATGAAATTTGAAAAAGAATTTTGTTATGAGAAACTGATACAAATTATTGACACTGCACTCTGATTGTGAAAATGATACGAGACACTGATTTTGTTAAACTACACTTCGATTGATTTGACATTGATATTTGGACATACATGATTTTACCGTATTATTTTGCCACCTATTATATTGTTCTAGAATTGCTAGTTTAAGGTTGGGATAGGGTTATCTATTGAGCGTCCACGCTCATGGTGTTGCACTTGTGCGACCTTGGCATAATACCACGATGTTGCTTTGCGACTCCGACATATTATGCTAGATTATCACAATAGACAAGGAGACTTCTATGGAGGACACTAAGCCAGAGGAGCTGTCAAGATGGAGATCAATCATGCAGAGGAATTTGCAGAGCAGTAAAGCTTATCCGGTCTGCCTTTTTGTAATCTATAGAGGACAGATTATTTGTATTAGATTTTATATTATTATTACTGTTTTAAGTATTTTGGTTGTAACAATAATTAATATTTTCTAAAATGTGGGTCGTTACATCGGTGGCACCCCTCCCCAAGCGTTCAGCCTTTGGCGGCTGATTCACTCCCCCCCCCCCGGCACCCTTTCCACCCAACCACCCTAGCTTCCTTCCGGCTGCCCGATCTCTATGGTTGAGCTTCTTTGGCTTTCAGAGACTCTCCATGGCGGACGTTCTTCTCTGTTCCGGTATAGGTGACCACGCCCGATTTTTGGATTTGGGGGAGCCGGATCTACGTTTCTAAATCCAGGCTCCTGGCGACGAGGGCGACGGTGGATGACAGCTCCGGCATCCTTATTTTTCGTCCTTTTTTGTTGTTCTTCTTTGTAGGTAGTTTTGTGGCTGGTTGTTTAAAGCTAGCAATTTTGTGTGTACCCGATTTTTTTGCTGGTGGTTTTTTATTTAATAATATTTTTCTAACTCTTCAACCGATTTTTTTTTTTTAGAAAGGTGCATGCAGTAGGTATTAGTTAAAGGATGAAGCAATGCTACATACACAAAAAACTTACCCATAAAAGTGTCCAAAATTTGAAATTAATGGCTCAGATTCACTAGGGAGTAGATATGAGACACTGATTTCAAATTTCCGAGTAGTTTTCTGGGTAAGTTTTATGGATACTTAGCATTTTCCCAAAAAAATGGCACCGAGAGTGGTAATGGCAATTAAGGGCCTGTGACGCTCGAGTTGGAAATTGAAAGGATGGCTACAAGTGTCATAACAATCTTTAAAGAGTCTTTCGATGATACCGGAAAAAGTCCCTTTATAGTCTATGCCTTCCTTTTGAGTAGAGCTTTTAGCAACAAGATGTGCCTTATATCTTTCGATATTGCCTTTCGAGTCCCGCTTGGTTTCAAATATCCATTTTTACAACCAACAGGCTTGACACCTTTAGGCAATTCGACAAGCTCCTAAACCTCGTTGTCACTCATGGACTTTAACTCATCCAATGACATTCATCCATTTTAGGGAGTTAACACTTTGTTTGGCTTGACTGCAAGATGTCGGGTCACCTTCCAATCCTATATCAAAATCATGCTCTAAGAGATAAACCATATAATCATTAGAAATTGTTGATCTCCTCTCCCAATTGGATCTCCTAATTGGCACCTCTACTTGAGTTTATTGTGGTTCTTCTGTATTAGTAAGAGGCAACTCATGAACAGTTTAGTGATTTGCATCTGCATCTTGTACAAGTATAGATGTAACCACCACAACAATCTCAATAGGAATCATAGGAATCTCAACTCGTTCCTCTTCAAATAAAAAAAAATTCTAATTTGTGTATTCCCACTACTTTCAACATCGCCAATAAACTTGGCATTATCCGTCCCAATAATGGTATTTGTGGAAGGGCAATAAAATTTAAAACCTCTTGACCTTTTTAAGCATCCAATAAATTAGCAACTAAAGATTTTGAACTCCTTTTGGAACCAAATTTCTTTATGTTTGTTTGCTTCCCCTTTATGCATTCAACACAAATTTTGAAATCTAAAAAATCAAAAATTTCACTTGACACAAGCCTTTCAATTCTCTCTTTGGATATATGTCCCAAACGCTTGTGCCACATCACAGATGAGTTCTCATTAATTAATTTTTGTTTTGTACCATAGTTGTCAACATGTAAAGTTTTATTAAACTTTAAGTCAGATGCATCCAAGTCTAACCTGTATAGAAAATCAACTAGAGATCCAGTACTAGTAATATTCGAATTTTGATACAGACTAAAAACTTCATGTCCAAATGAAAAAGTATAACTGGATTTGTCCAAACTGGACAAATTAAATTCCGTCTAAATGACGGTACATAAACAATCTCATCAAAATCCAAATAAAAAACCAAATTCTAATTTAAGTCTAAAAACTCCAATTGTCTCAACAAGAACTTTATTGTCATCACCCATATAAATGAACCTTTCGGGTATCCGGCTTCTCAGACAACCCTGCATGGACACACTTATGTGAATAGTTGCACCTATATGTATCCACAAAGTGTTGGGTAGTACTTCAGCTAAATTAAATTCACAGTGAACGAAACTAAATTGATAACTTTTCTTTGCGAGCCACGTGTAATATGTGGGACAATCCTTCTTCACATGATCAACGGCCTTTTTGCAAAAGAAACAGGGAACACCTTTATCTTGTTTCTATTGCACAGTTGTCTGTGAAGTCCCAGCATCTACAATTCCCTTAGTCTTATGATTGAACTTTCTTATCTTAGTGCCCAGATAACCGTGAGAGTGAGTTGCCAATTGAGCAATTTTTATCCTTTCTTGTTTCATCATTTCTTCCTCTTGCACACATTGAGCTATAAGCTCGTTAAAAGTCCATTTTTCCCTTTGAGTATTGTAATTAATTTTGAAGGGGCCAAATTGTGTAGGAAGTGAAATCAAAACGAGGTACACAAGAATTTCTTGAGAAAATTCTAACTTTAGTGCCTTCATTTTGGTAACAAAATTGGACATCTCCATTATGTACTCTCTTATATTTCCTTTGTCATTATACCGCATGGTGACAAGTTTGCTAAGAAGCGTACATGCCTCCACCTTTTCCGATGCAACAAATCGGTCTGGAATTTGGCTAAGAAATTTCTTGGCATTCTCTTCCTCAAACATTGCACCTCGAATTGTATCAGATATAGAATATTTTATTATCATAAGACTCATATGGTTAGAACGCTCCCATTTTTCATAAACAGATTTTTCCTCAACTGTACTGTTATCAGTGAGCTTAACAGGCTCTTCGACACACGGTGCATAATCCAAATCCATACACCCAAGAAGGATTGAAACATGCTCTTACCATTTTGCAAAGTTGAAACCGTTAAGAGTTAGAATGTTGTTCAAATTAGTTGATAACAAAGATGCATTCGCTATAATAACATAAAAGGAAAGCTCAAAATTAACAAATCTCCATAACGCGATGATAAAAATAATAAACTTGATTATAATTACCATGCAAAGTTTTTTGTCTAATTGTAGGGGTAGAAAACTAGACAAACAAACATAAAATAAAAATAAATATTATGTCTTTAGTGGTGGGCCATGTTGAAAAACCTAACGAATCATCATAACCAAGTCTTTGAATAGTAATTATAACATGCAAGTGGTCTTCTAAAAAATAAATAAGGTTAGTTAACATGAACAATATAAATTGTATTATTTAAAAAATTAACTACTTTGTACCATTTAAATCCGGTCAAAAAGTAATCTTCATTTGGGCCGATCACTATCCGCATGAATCCAAACGTAACTTTATGTGACCCAAAAACTTTTACCTTCAAACCCAAGAAAATCACCACAATAGAGACCACTTGGGCGATCGGTATATATTACGTTAATTTTCCCAAGTATTGGGTATGAATCGCGGGAAAAATTTATGCCCCTAATTTATGATCTTTATCAAAACAAGAAAATATACAAAAGGCCTTTAAACCGACAACTATCACAGTAACAAAAAAATTCAGCATTCTCAGCAGTAGGACCGAGACAAAGGAGTTGTTTCTCGGCAGCATTGCAACCAATGCGGTTTTTTTTTTGGTTTTGTTAAAACCAAAAAACTACTTCTCAGATTCTTAAAATCCAAAAACTTGTAGATTGATAAATCTCACATGCCCATGAAGTAATCAAAACCTCACCATAGGTATTGTCGGAACTTGATTAGTAATGAACATATATGAGACACGTAAAGATTTAGCAAATAAAAAATGAATTAATAAAATAAACCACCTAATAGGAATTGCAAGTTTAGTTTAGTTTTGAAGATGTCGGCAGGTGTAATGAGTGAAGAGAGAGATAAAGAAAAAAATGAGAGAAATAATGATGTCATCAAAACTAAAACTAAATAGGGAAACGAACTATGCCGAGTTCGGCATAACTGAAAGCTGCTATCAAAATCCATATGTGTTGAATACCATATATTGTCAAGGCCGTATATTTTCTTGTTTATTGAACCGAAGAGAAAATTTATGTTTTTCTCAATAATCTTTAAAAATAGTACATTAGAAACAAGTAATAACACCCATGGGCTATAATTGATTATCGCCATTGCAGTCGGGTTTTTTTAATTGATCAAACGCATGACCATAAAATATACGTGATCTCGAAATCCATTAATGGCAAAAATTCGGAACCCATTAATGTTATTAGTAGCTAAAACACAAAACCCCTTACATGGCAAAAAATCGATTACCCATAATACTCTGTCCATGTGCACGAGAATTGAAATAAAAATAAACACAAGATTGAACTATCGAATCTGAGATTGAAAGCCATCAGTCCACGTGCACATGCACATTACTGATAAACAAAATCATTACTTGTTAATCTGAAAAGTATCATGAATGAACTCAATTTTTCTTTGTGCAATAACAGTAATCGACAGTGTTATTGCTAGATTTTCAATTAACCAAACCAAGTCTTATTTCCCAATCAATTGAGGTATATCTAAGGTTTTGACAGGTCTTTTTATGTTCTGGTTGTCAGCTACCTAATGCACAGCCCTCCTCCTTTATCCAAGTTTGGAACCGCCTAAGATCCAAAGATAAGGCTTTAAGAATGTCACAGACGAATTTATATTTTCTGCAATAATCTTACAAGAGGCTCTGATACCACTTGTAGGATTTCATAAGAAACCCTAACTCAAGAACTCATATCAAACTATTGAAGAAAATAATCGCGGATGTGTACCTGTACTCATGGAGGATGAAAACCTTATGTGTGTGGTTGTTCGTCTTCCACCTCCAAAGTCCTACTCTTGATCTTGACCTTAGTCTCACACTCGATGGGATGATATGAGAAAACATATTAGAGTTTGGAGTGGGGACAGAACCACATATTTGTAGATCTTGGTTACATCATAGCTCATCATAATAGATGGAACCCTGATGGGTCTTTAATGGTCTCTAAACTTAATAATAGTCTGCACCACTTAACGCATGTGATATAACCCAAATACGTGCTAGCAGAGATTTGTCAATTACTCGGTCATATTTATTAGACGATCACAACTCAATGGGTAATACAGACACCACTCAACCTTATTTGACAATATACAACATCTAATTATATGATCTACGTAGGCCCACCTCCAAAAAATTGTTAGCAATACTAACATGTCTTCTCTCATCATTCCGAAAGCCCTTCGGGTAACAAGGTCAGCCTATAGGTTTATTTGCATAATCTCCAGAGACAGAAAGGATAGCATCCTCAAACACACTCTTTTTAACCAGAAAGCTGGAGCAGTGTCAGGTAGTAACGGAATTCACATACAGTCAGGGATCCAATAAGTTTGTTTTCCCTCACAACAAATCCCTGTTTAGAATGTCACATCAGAATATGCAAACTAAAAAAAAAAAGTAGGGCAGAAGAAATTAACTATGACATCAATGTAATGCATTGAAATCACAACGTTCGAATCTAAGATAGACATCCAGCCTGATATCATGCTAAGTCCAACCCAGATTTTTTTGTGTTTGTGGAAGAATTGTAATTTTCGTATCCTGAATACTTGAATGTTCTATTACAACATACTCTTTCAGGATACAGAAGCATAACGTTATTGCCTGTGCCTTAAGGCACTTCCTTTGGTAACTATCCCAATTTCAACTAATCGTATTAAAGTTGCATCTGTACTTGCGAATAAGGGCCATCATCTGGCCGGGCCGGCCTACAAACTTTCTGTCCAAGCCCATCCACAGGCCAAGCTCAGCAGGCTTTTTCTTTTTAGGGGGCCGAGCGGGCCGGTCTATCTCTCAAAATATGAAGCCCAAGCCCGGCCCACGGGCTTATCCTAGTCGTGCTAGTAGGCGGACTAGTCTTTGGGCAGGCCAGGCCGGGCTGGGCTAATTAGGTGGGCGAACTCTCTCTCAAAATGTTTATTGTCTAAGTTCTCGATTTGAAGAAGTAGAGGTTTCAATGGAAATGGAGAGAAAAGAGACGTGGAAAAAAATGGTTAAGGGTTTCCGAAACACGGTTTGAAGAATGTAATGACCCTCCGCACAAAAATTCTTTGTAAATGTCAGAAAAAAATTCATTGTAAGAAAGTGAGCTTACAATGAATTCCCCATAGTAAATGTCGGGAAAAAAATTCTTTGATCATGCTTTTGTGTATTTTTTTTATTCATGTTTTTTCAGTTTTTTAAATCTTGGGATCAAAAAGTGCGCTTGGGAGTTCCCCATAGTAAAGTGGGTTTGGAATCATTCCAAAAAACTTGAGCTATTTTATTACATATATGTATATTTGTTATTAAGTATACTGGGCTACAGGCGGGCTAATATGTCATGCTGGTGGGCGGGCCAATGGGCGGGTGGGCACGAGCTAAAATTTTAAGGCCCAAGCCCGGCCCATGGGAAGGTCGGGCTGGGCTAGCTCGCCCATTTGACGGGCTCGAGCTCGGGTAAAGCCCGGCGGGCTTCGGGCGGGCCGCGGGCCAACGGGCGGAATGATGAGGCTTACTTGCGAAGCTGTGGAGGGAGATGAAAGAGGCGCTAGGACCATCAACCCCAAACTACAGAGGGTTCAGATCTGAACCTTCTCCGCCTCAAATTTCAAATTTGGGTAAGGGTTTGTTGGAAGGTTGGAGCTGCTCTTACAATAGAATATGAGAGACTCAGCTGTACCACAAATTGAGTGCAAAACATAAACTCATACATATCTTAACAAATTAATGAGGTCCGCAATTATTTGAAATTAAATTTTCAGTACGCAAAACTGTTACTTTATCTCATTAGCACAACCATCACTCTATCAAGTAAATCTGCTTCATAACCATAGGTAAAGCCACCGATCTTCACATTTGATTCTGGAATTGCTGTAGTAGCTGTTGGACAAATTATAGAATTAGGATTAATTGCCGAAATCAAAAGCTTGACAAATAATAAATAACCAAATGCAAATTAATATTAAAAGAGAGAAGTTAGAATAGCCTATGGGGTTATGGTCGAGGCACGCGAATAGCGCTCTCCTTAGGAAAGATACACCCCCTCTTGCACGGGGTTGAATGACGCTCCTTCCCCAAGATATAACTACCTACGAGCCTCCTTCTGTGCAGTGAAGTAAATTCACGAACTAAGTTGTTTCCCGGCACTCAAAAACTAAATAAAATCAATAGCAATATAAAGTACAGCAATGTGGAAAAGTGAGGTAGATATATATATGATATGGAGCACTAGTGTATGGGTTAAAAGAAAGACAAATTGGTGTATGAAGCTTTTGGTTAATGGCAGTAATAAGAATTGTAAGCCAACAATTGTATATCAAGAGAATGAGAAAGAGAGAGAGTTATCACTTTATTGTTGTGTATAAAAAACAAAGCAAAGGTTTAATTTATAAGCAATTCATGTACGTAGTTTGTTGAGGAATGTCTGATCATGTGGATATAAAATAGTAACAAAAAATCAACGGTATAATTAGTTAGGATAAACCAAATAATCTTATTAGGTAGCAACAGTTATAAGAAAAATAGGAAAGAGGTTTATTTGTTGGAGATTAATTAGAAGACCAAGTCAAGGTAAAAACAAACTCCTTGTATGTCTCCAACATATAATTATTTACTTGGATTTTCTTCATAATTAGGAGACCAAGTCAAGGTAAAAACAAACTCCTTGCAAGGGAGCACGCTTAATTATGAATTTCCAATGAGTTTTGATGCCCTCGCGGCTTTAAAAGGCCTTGTTTAAGGTAGGGTCATAATCTATTATATATAGCATTGAACTTTTGCATTCACCAAGATGAGTTGTTAGGGGTGAGCATAAATCGAATAACCTGACCAAACCGATCAACCTGGGGTGACCAGTGCATGTATGATCGGTTTCGCTAGTTGTTACGATCGGATGCGGGCTCAATTTCGACAAATTATCGGGTTTAATAAATGTTCCACCCATAAATAATCTGCCTGACCGATCTATATATATATGTGTGTGTGTGTGGGTAAACTTCTAGTCCGGACTTTTAATTTCCGGACTTTTTATACAAAAAAAATTTTGACGATCCGATCCGTCCAATGTGTTCAGAAGGTGTTTTCAAGGGCCCTCGCGGAAAATTTTCAAAAAAAAAAAACACCGGGAAGGGCTTGATCCAAGCAGTTTTCACAAAAATATATAAATACAGTTTTTGCGAAAACTGCTTGGATCATGCCCTTCTCGGTATTTTTTTTGAAGATTTCTCGCTTGAACCCTAGAAAACACCTTCTGAACACATTGGACGGATTGGATTTTCCAAAAAAAATTTGCAACACAAAAAACCCCATTTTTTCCTTAAATCCGGGAGTGTGGACTAGAAAATCCACCATATATATATATATATATATATATATATATATATATATATATATATATAGAGAGAGAGAGAGAGAGAGAGAGAGAGAGAGTCCCGTTCTCCTAAGGGATCCCGCACCAAAAATTTGGTGCGGACCAAGGCATTTTTCAACTTTACGGATCAAATTTTGACGATCCGAACCGCTCAATGTTTTCAAAATGCATTTTCCAAGGTCCACGCGGAAAATCTTCAAAAAAAAATACCCGGAAGGGCTTGATCCAAACAGTTTTCGATAAAACTGTATATGTACAATTTTATCGAAAACTGTTTGGATCAAGCCCTTCTGGGTATTTTTTTTTGAAGATTTTCCGCGTGGACCTTGGAAAATGCATTTTGAAAACATTGAGCGGTTCGGATCGTCAAAATTTGATCCGTAAAGGCCAAGTCCGCACCAAATTTTGGTGCGGGATCCCTTAGGAGAATATTTTCGTATATATATATATATATATATATATATATATATATATATATATATATATATATATATATTAGTCCTTCAATTATCAACCCACAATAAGTAAATATCAGTCCTTCAATTGTCAACCCACAATAAGGCAAACGCTTCAACGGAAGAGTTTTCACTTTTTACACTTATTAAAGGCTCTTACAAAGAAAAAAATTGGCTCTTCCACTGAAGAGTTTTCCTTACCGTCAACCCATTCGGGTGACCATAGAATTCTCATAGAAATATTATACGTTAGTTAATAGGACGCGAGGTGCCTACTATGCAACCTGTGCACAACAGGTGTTGTGCAGAATCACAGTCATCCACAAGTGTTTCAACGGTTCGGATTCAAAACAAACTAGTTGACTATTCGCAAATAGTTTGTTTGAAATCAAAGGCGTCCATCCAAGCAACGGACGGCCCAAAAATTTGAGTTAGTAAAAATCTGGTAAAAGGTCTCCATTCTCCAAAAATTTGATCTTGTTTGGTTTTGTTTTTGGGTAATGATTGGAGCAATCATTAGAAATAAAGGGTAATGATCGGAGAGAGAAAAGGGTAAATTAGAACAATATTAAAAATTAGGGTAATAATTGGAGATAAATGTGAATAATGATAGGGGACTAATGGAGAAAATTGAGGAGTGGCGGAAACATTAAGGGCGTATGGGGGTCACGTGACTCACCCTGGAATTGGAGTTAGTAAAAATCTGGTAAAAGGTCTCCATTCTCCAAAAATTTGATCTTGTTTGATTTTGTTTTTGGGTAATGACTGGAGCAATAAACGAGGGTAATAATTAGAAATAGAGGATAATGATCGAAGAGAGAAAGGGATAAATTAGAACAATATTAAAAATCAGGGTAATGATTGGAGATAAATGTGAACAATGATGTGGGACTAATGGAGAAAATCGGTCTTGAAACCCAAAACAAACAAGGTCCACGTGTACCTGTGGTAGATTAATGCTTTTAGTTTCACCAACAAATCTGATTGGGATCGCTATAAAACTATACATGAAAAACTTTAGGAGTATATATACTCCCCCGTCCTTAACTTTATTTCAAAAAATACTCCCCGTCCTTTTTTAAATGCTCATTATAGAAATACGTGCAATCATTTCTCTATCTTCGCCGTCGTCCATTCCTTTTCCTTTTCCCATAGGATTTTGCTTTTTGTTTTCAAGCGTCATAAGCACAATATGTATAAAATGTTTCATAATGTTTTAAGTTTAAACTTTTTTGCTTAATGAAGAATGTTCAAACATTTTAGTATTTCCTTGGTATATTTGTTATATTGGACTGTAAGTTTTTTTTTTTTTTGGGTAAAATTATGCTTAAAAGATGACCAGGTTGTATTTGGATGACTAAAATCTTGAGTAGGAATAGTAATATAATTAACAGGAATCAAATTCTCAGGAATTTTCTTGGGTAGGAATATGAATATGATGACTGAGAATCGAATTCCTAGGAATTTGATAGTGGGAGGAATGACATTTCAATGTTTGGATTAATTTAGTAATCTTATGTTGGAAACAATTATTTTGAAAATTTATTAAAGCCAATATTTCCTTTCTTAATGAATTAGCTAAGAATCTAAGATTCTCATCGGATAACGGAGGGATCAGATTGTCTAGGAATGTGATTCTTTATTGAATATGTCATCAGGAATCACATTTCTATTTCTATTCCTATTCCTGTCACTGTCAAACGTTGGAATTAGAAAAGTGTGACATCACATTCTTGTTCCTGTCTGTTCAAAAAATTGAAATCTTGAAATCATGGGTAGAAGGCTGATCCTATTCCCTCTTAAAATTACTGTCATCCAAACACAACCACCATGTAGAATTCCTGAATGGCTGAATCCACGTCCACCACTACGATAAAATTCCGCAAATTCCGCTCGTTTTGGACAGTCAACTTTTCTCTCTTCATACTCTCCTCTCGTTTTCATTTAAGAATTGAGATTCATATCTTTCGAGCTCAGATCCTTTGTGCTGAAAAACTTCTGTACCGAGGGATTTTTTAGGTGTTAGACCACCCAAAAATATTAAAACGTAAAAACAAAAATTACTTATAATTCAACGATCCAAAATCCCTCGACACAAGACACAGAGTATCTGACACCATATCTTTCAACAAATAAAGTAAGATAGTGACAATACACTGGGGCAGATCCTTTCAAATTTAATGCGTATAACTCCTCTGAACCCAGCCGCCTCTCTCTCCCTTGTCTCTACCGTATCTTCTTTACCTTCACAGAATATCTCCTCTCACTATCTCTCCACACACACAAACTTCATTACTACGTTCTTTCTTCTCTCTTTCATCTTCTATTTTATTTATAGATCCAGAAGCGAGACCCGATCAACCCAACCAAAAACCGACCCATCAAAAAACTGCGGTTCCAATTAATCTTCAGTCTGGATACGGATTATGTTTTCCTCAAACCGATAGGACCGGTTCGCGCTGGTAACGGGTTGGGGTCAAACCCAATTTGACCCTTGAACACCACTAGTTGTTATGATCTTTATACCATGTGATGCAACGTCCTATGGCGTAACATTTTGTTCTGCATAAAACTCTGCTCCAATTTTAGAATTTAAGAGGTGGCTGATACAGTTTCTAGAGGTGATCCCAACCATGTAGACTGTGGTTGTGATTTGATACCAACTATAACGACCGGATCCTAATATTGTTTTTGCTTTAGTCGCCTAAAATCCATGAACTTCCAGTTGTCTACCAAACTTGCTTATGATTAAATTTCCTAATTGTTTATTTCATTTGGTTAGGGTTCTTCATAGAAGAACTTTGACACACGATTAAATGGAGATCTTCATTTTCTATATCGACTAATTAAAGAGAAGCCAGATGTCCACACACTAGTATTTTTTATTACATACCATAGATGCCAGGGCATGATTCTCTAATGAGAAATTGATGGAAATCACTCTTTTTAACCAATACATATTTTTTATAAAAAAAAAAAAAAAAAAACCATAAAGAGAGAGCAAGTCTTATGGAGTAATACATATTTTTGTTGTAATAAGCCTAATCCATAAGCTTCATTATTTTCTTCCAAGCAGGCCTGCTAGAAATGTCCATCCACCATGAATTAACATTCTTCCTGTTCCTCACCATATGCCCTAGACCCGCCTCGTCCATCAGGTACCTGATGGCCGGGAGGTGGCTCAGGTCTGCCAGGGTGAAGGATTCACCGGCGAGGTAGCTGCTCTTGGACAACCTCTGCTCGTAGATATCGAGCACTTTCTCCAGCTTGTTTTCGCAGGTGCTGACCAAAGCCAAGTCGCTACGCTCACCCATTCGCGGGAGGATCACCAGTTGAAGGACCAAGTTGTAGACCAAGTCATTGAAGTTGTGGGCTTCAACCTCAAGCCACTGGTCGACAAGTGCTCTCTCCTCCAGAGTGGTTCCGAGTAGATTTGGGCCGTAGTCTGCGTACTTTGCTGCATAGTACCTTATGATTGCCCTCGACTCTGCAGAGTAAAAATGTGTTGTGAAATTGTGCAACATCATACAGTAATGAGCTGTCTCGAAGAGCACGAAATGTTTGTTTTTTTTTTTTTTTATAAAAAAAAGCTCAAAAATTCCTTTGGTGGAACGGCATCTTATCACTCAAAACTTGGTAGACCGTGCAAGATGTTTAAAGACGACTAAAACCCAAGTGCTAACATATAACACAAAAATCTAATAAGTGGGATCCAATTTTGTATTACTGCCTGTCTCAAATTATTTTTTGATTAACACTAAGATATTTTAGTGTCGAATTGTTTAATTTTTGTTCACTAATTTCAAAAATTAATTGAAAATCTTAATTTAATGCGAAGAAATTCAACAGATTACGTATATATGTAAATACTACAGTATGTCCTACACTTTTCAATTGCAATGTCCTTTGAATTTCAGAAATAAAGAAAAGTGCTAGCCAACAATTGGGGTACTGGGAAGAAATACAATTACTTATATTTATTTATCAATCATATTCTCTGCAACTCCCCCATGACATGTCGTTGTGTCGGGTTTCGTTGTGCGGTACGACTTCTTCTAACCCTCCAATAATAGCTGCTGCTAATTTTGTCACTCCGGGTGCTGTGGACCCCTAGACCGCTTGATCGAGTTTTTGATGGCTCGGATGTATTTAAATTTTTTATTCGTAAAAAAAAATCAAAATTAAAGAAAATCAACTTTTTATAACTTTTAGGGTGTTTAGTTATCAGAAAAATAATGGGATTCAATAAATTCTTTTTCCCTTAAGACTCACTTTTTCTCAAAATGAGCAAAAATGAAGGAATTATGTGTCATGGAAAAATTTGCTCTCGCCAATTACAATTTTGTCGAAACATCATTTATCAATTGAACACTCACGGGAAAGTAATTTTTTTTTCTTTACCTCATTTGATTTCACTTTTCTCAAGATTAACTTTCTCTCTTCTAGAATGCTAAAAATGTAGTGCTAAATTTTTTTTCTATAAATTATAAATGTTGCCCCCTCCGTCACAAACAAAATTCAACAATTAAGTAGATATCAATGAGTTCTTTTATTTCTAAATTTTCTAGCGAGAAAAAAAAAAGGTGCTCCCTCCGTCCCAATTTTATAGTCCCTCGTTCTATCCTAATCGGATAAAAAAAATGATTATATCTTTCAATCGGTAATACATTTTATATGCAATACGGATCTTGTTTGATAGATCTTGATTTAATTTAATAAACAAAGTGTTTAAAATCACCTAAAACATTATAGATTATAAGATATAACATTTTGAAAAGTGGCACGAACTCCCAAAAGAGACTATAAAATTGGGGCGGAGGGAGTATTATTTTTTAAGTCGATGTACTTATCATAACCGAACAAGAAACTTTGTACTTTGTGTATTGGTGGATAAGATGAATATTCTTTGTAGAATCAAATGAAAAATTGAAAATGATACGCATACACCAAATGCACACTAGCACATCCTGACTGTTCAAAAGCATTTTTCGATGTTCCGGATTTGAAATGAATTTTTACCGGTCAAAATTAACTTTGACCGGTCAAAATTCATTTCAAAATCCGAACTATTAATTTTTGAGATTGACAATCTGGATGTGCTGGTGTGCATTTGGTGTTTGCGTGTGTGGTGTATTCAGTTCGGGTGTGTGGTGTAACCATGAAGGCATAGACACGTTGATACGAAATTGGTAACTGTTTTTTTCTACGTAATACGGAGTATTTTATATGTGAAGCTGAGAGAATTAGTTCGTACTCATCCATTAATATCAGTGACAAAATTGGAAAGCAAATCTGTAGAAGTACAAAGCAACAAGAAAATTACTAAAAAGTCCAAATAAAATATTAAAAAAAACCAAGAAAGTACAGATATATAATATAGATGGTACGTGCTCTTACCGAAAAGCCTGAAATCGCCATCTTCTATGGCAGGAACTTGTCCAAAAGGCTAAAGAAGAGGAAATACCATACAAATTAGTATTAGAGGAAAGCTCAACAGGAAGCTAAAATTCTGCTGGATCGATCGACTAGGGAAAAACAATATTATTTAGTTCCTCTTTTCAAACAATATATTTCTCTCCTTTTAAACAAAAAAAAAAAAAAAAAAACCATTCACTAGACTACGTATTTCAAAAATAGTATTGTTACCAATGTCACAGATACCGATATCATGTCATATATATAATGGTGATGGTATTGTCCCCCTGAAATGACAACAACTACTTTGGATCCTATCATATATATACCGAACAACCCTCACCTGGCGGAGCAGGAACTCGGGTTTTTTATGCTCTCCGGATTCAAGGTCCACTGGAATAAGCTCAAAATCCACTCCCATTTCCAAAAGACAGACCATCACCCTTTGCGGGCATGCTGCCCTAATTTGACCATAAACTTTGACCACCATTTTTTCTCCAAACACTCTCTTAAGAAATCACTAACACTTTTAACAAGCTAGAAATAGTGGAGTATGATACTTGTGTGAATGCACCTTCAAGACACATGTATCTATATATATATACACACAGTTGGGCCGGGCCTAGATGATCTGTCCTCAGAAATAATAGGCAGAAGAGATCTGGGGGTTGCCATGCATGTGAGCTGCCGTTGAAAGGTTTTTTTTATTTATTTTTGTTTTGTCCTCTAACTTTGATTGCTGGTTTTTTTGTTTGGGAAGTTTTTGTGCATGGTAGCTTGTGGGGGTTGCCACGTGATTAATCAAAAGCTGGTGGTTGAAATGGCAAAAGTCCACCCCGTCCACCAAATTTAAAGAACGAGTCGGCCAACGGCTGATAAACGGACGAGCCTTTAATTAGCTTGTTTTATGGATGGGGTTTTCTTAGTCTTTTTTCTTTCTGGAATTTTCTCACTCTGTCCAGAAAATGTTTTCTTAAATACGTTGCGGGTTTTCGTTGGTGTGGGGAAAATTGAAAGCCTTTGACGAAAAAACGGTTTTTTATTTTTATTTTTTTACATATGACATAACTACCACTCAACCGCATCTGATGACGGAGCCAATATTAATTTCTATCCAAGAGGCAAAAACTCATAAATATTGCTCTTGATTTTGGAAAAATTTGTTGTAAATGAATTTCCAATTTGGATTAGATCATGAGTTTTGGTAAATGAGATGAGAGCTTCAGTACTATAAGTGGAACATAAACTCAATGAGTCAATATTATAATTTGAAACAAGGCCAAAATGGTTCAATAAAAAAAAAAAACCGGTAGTTGTTCGAATTTAATATTTGGCTTGGGTCAGTGGTTTATGAATATTCGCATTCGTTGATTTCTTTTCAAATTTTCTGTCAAGTTTCTTTTTTTCGTCATCATTTGATTAACAATTTACATGTTTTTCGCCTTACACTTAGTAGATTTCATTGTGTAGTGTCTCCATTGTAACCTGCTCGAAGACCCAAACCCAATTTTCGAGTTAAAAATACCGATATTTAGGATTTTTCTTTTGTTGTTAGCAGGGATGGAGCCAGAAATTTTATTACGCAAGGGCGAATATTTTATCCAAAATATTTTGCAAGGGCGAATGTTTTATCCAAAATACTTTGCACGAGCCTATATAATTCATAGGAAATATTATTTTTTTTTATGTAATACTAGAGGTTTTTTATTTTCTTTGCAGAGGTGATTGCCGCTACTAGCCCCCTTTAGCTTCATACCTGGTTGTTAGGATTTTGATTTGGATGATTTCAGGCTTTTTATTCATATATTTCTCTATGTGTAAATAAGGGTCAATTATGAAAGGTGAATAACTTCAAGAAAAAGTATACAATTTATTGTGCCTATTTTTATAAAAATGCAAAGCTTTAAAAGAAATGGATAAAAGTGGAAAGAATGTATGACTAGAGTATTATGTTTGTTCGATTGCAGAAAAAAAAAAATCAAAAGTTAAGATGAATTAGTGTTGCGTTGTATAAGAATTAGTGCTCTTTGTCTCATATTTTTGGATCTGCCACTGCCGCCATCTCTCTCACTATTGTATATGTTTTTCTAATAATTTATTGGACTTTCAGATCAATTTTTTGTACGCTTTAATTAATTTTGAAACTCTAAAGTTAATGACCGGATCACTGCTGTGGACTAACTTGAAAGAAAAAAAAAATTCCTGTAAGAAGTCGATGATTGTACGAATCATCAATCAATCTTATGGCCCTCAATTTTCCGAATTAAGAAAGAACCGATCACGGTATGTACTTTTTCAGCAGTCAAATAAGTCAACATAGGCCTATTTTGGCAAAAAAATTTGTCATACTTTTTGTTTCGTCTTTATTTAATTTTTTTTTCGCATTTTTTAGTTTTGCATAAATTTTTTATGTATTATTGGTTCGTCTCGGTGAGATGAATCAAAAAAGTATAAGATTATGACCGAAGTTTAAATTTTTTTGAATAAAGGCAAAAATAAGTCAAAAAGTCAGTTTTTTACACATTTTTCGATCTTATTCAAAAAATTGAAAGTCCTAGTCATAATCTTTTACCTTTTTGGATTTGTCTCGCCGAGACGAACCAATAATACTCAAAAAATCGATGCAAAACTAACAAACGCAAAAAAAATCAAATAAAGACAAAACAAAAAGTTAAGTTGACTTTTTTAGCCAAACTTAACCATAGTACACCCACATCAGTACATCACCATTCCGTTATCTATGTACACGTCCTTCAACCCTCTACTAATGACAAAATTTTTAGGTGCGGAGCGCGTACCATGTGTCGGGAGATGTAATATCTTGTAGGCTTGTAGCTAATAAAAGAATGCATCACGCAATACCGAACCCATGCTACCCATGTGGCATGCACCACATAATAGCGAATGGAGACCCCGCTTCAAACGGTGTCATTTGATTGGCTATAGGGTACTATTTTCGGTACCACGTGGTACCTGCTCAGCAGTCGGCACTAAAAAAAAGACTTCTCACCTCATGCACCAAATAGTAGTGAAAAAATAAAAATTTGTGAGTTGATATCCCAATAGTAAATATTTAAAGATTTAATTGAATATGTTCATATATAATACCTCTAAAATCTTCCATATTTAATAATATATATATATATATATATATATATATACACACACAAATCTTCTTATCCACACCTCCCGAAAATAAGAAAAAAATGGTTTTTTTGTGTTGCAAATTTTTTTTTGGAAAATCTGATCCGTCCAATGTGTTCAGAAGGTGTTTTCAAGGGTCTGATTGAAAAATCTTCAAAAAAAAAAAAAATACCGGGAAGGGCTCGGTCCAAGCAGTTTTAGCAAAAACTTTATTAATATATTTTTGCGAAAACTTCTTGGATCAAGCCCTTCCCGGTATTTTTTTTTTTTTTGAAAATTTTCTGCGAGAACCCTTGAAAACACCTTCTGAACACATTGGATGGATCGGATCGTCAAAAAAAAAATTGGATAAAAAGTCTGAAAATCAAAAGTCCAGATAAGAAGCGGAACCATATATATATATACAGTAAATTTCCAATCAGGTATATTTGATGGATTCCCATCAGGGACTCCTACAATTCTCCAATTTCTCAATCAAATTTTAATGATCTGAATCGTCTAATGTGTTTAAAAGGTACTTTTGTAAGGGTAACCGCAAAAAATCAATTAAAAAAAATACTGGGAAAGAGTTGATTTGAACAGTTTTCGTTAAAAATGTATATCTGTAGTTAAAACACAACAAAAATCATATAAATGCACACAAAAAAAAAATACACAACGCAACAAAAAAATTCACCAAAAAAAAATCATATATTAAAACCGAGATGCAACGCAACGCACATCACCCAAAAAAAAAAAGAGAAACAAATATACATAAAGAAACAAAAATCATATAAATGCAAAAATATATATATGGGGATTTTCCTATCTTGACTCCCGGATTGAAGGAAAATCTCATTTTTTTCACTTTTAAAAATTGTTTTTGAAAAATCCGAACCATCAAATTTGTTTAAAAAGTGTTTTCCATGGTCCACACGTGAAATCTCAAAAAAAAAAAAAACATATCGGGAAGGGCTTGACCCAAGCAGATTTTCACAAAACTGTATATTTTAAAGTTTTGCAAAAAACTACTTCGATCAAACCCTTCCTGTTATTTTTTTTTAGAGATTTCCCACTTGGAATTACAGTTTTGCGAAAAATTGCTTGGATCAAGCCCTACCCAATATTTTTTTTTTTGGAGATTTCCCATGTGAACCTTTGAAAACACCTTCTGAACACATTGGATAGTTTAGATCGTCAAAAAAATGCTTAGATCATGGAGGTCCGGAGGAGAAGTGGATTATATATATAAATGGACAACACCCACATCACCATTTCGGGGTCGAAATATACAGGTATA
Source organism: Vaccinium macrocarpon (assembly GCA_022606695.1). NCBI lineage: Eukaryota > Viridiplantae > Streptophyta > Magnoliopsida > Ericales > Ericaceae > Vaccinium > Vaccinium macrocarpon. Next base: position 3,068,897 of record CM040172.1, on the reverse strand, counting down.
TGTATGTATGTGTATAAATATATATACATACATATTTTTTTACAGAGTATATCTAGTAAAGGCTCCCTTACTTTCTATGGTAAGGGACTTTTTGTTCAGGATCGAATTTCGACGATCCGAACCATTAAATATGTTTAAAACATGTTTTCAAGGTCCAATGCGAGGATTCATAAAAAAAAAATTACCCAAAAGATCTTGATCTGAGCAATTTTCGATCAAACGTACATATATATTTTTATCGAAAACTGCTCGGATTAAGCCCTTCCAGTTTTTTTTTTTTTTTGACCAATCCTAACACTAAACCTTGAAAACACATTTTAAACACATCTAACAGTTCGGATCGTTGAAATTCAATCCCGAACAAAAAAGTCTCTTACTGTCGAAAGTAAGGACGCCCTTACTATTATCTGTATATTCACTTAAAACCGAAAGGCAAAAATCATTTTTCCTTGCATTGATATATACTTAAGTTGTCAAATAAATGGACATTCAACACCCACATCACCATTTCGTTATCTATGTGTATCATTCTACATTACAACCCTCAAGTAGTCTTTAATGTTTGTGAAGTACTTTCTTTTCACTCTACACTTCTATAAATGCACTTAAATTCTTTTTAATTTAATGTTTAAAATTAAACACAACACATGCTAAAAGAAATTTCAGAGCATATGTGGAAACCTCTTGAGATTCTATCAATTTCTCCAAAGGGGTTCATGGTCTTATATTAAAAATTAATCGAAGTATATATAAATTGATCATCCGAACACATTAATCATCAAAATAATTACAAAACACCGATATGGACTTTTCAGCTGTCAAATAGGTGAACATACAACACCCACATCACCATCGACCATTCCGTTATCTACGTACACGTCCTTCAACCGTCACCTCATTCCGGAAAGCTACAGTTGGCTTTCCACCATCCCTTGTTTTCTTTATCATCGAACCCTCCATGTGTCTTTAATGTTTGTGAAGTACTTTCTTGATAGTATTGCTACAGGGCTACGATAGATTGAGCCCCACTGTCATTTAAATATTCTCTTCGTTCTTATTTGTTTGTCTTACACTCTCTCTTATCTTTTTTCAAATAAAAAAATTAAGTACTTTTGTATATCATTTTTTAAATTTTTTCGCACCAAATGAAAGTACACGATGAGTACTTTAATTTGGTGTAAAAAATTTTGAAAAATAATACACGAAAACACTTTGGTTGTGTTTGGTTAGATAGCTTAGTTTAGTTTTGATGATGTCATCAAGTGTAATGAGTGGAGAGAGATAGAAAGAGAAATGAGGAAAATGATGATGTCATCAAAACTAAAACTAAAACTAAACTAGAAAACGAACGGGCCTTATTTTTTTCATTTGAAAAGTGACACAACTTTTCGTAGAGAACAAACAAATAGAAACGGAGGGAGTACTATTAAAAAAAAGAGACACCATTTGGGATATGCCAAGTGTACACAGGCTTGTGTGAGATTTGTTTCAGGTTACACGCAAACGATCAAAGTTGTTTACTTAGTTTAAAACGTTTTTTTAAGAGGTTGTGTAAAAAAAAAAAAAATCAACTCGTTGAGATATAGGTTAGAGGTAAATTGATTTTAGTCCCTCAATTTGCATGGGCAAAAATTGAATGTATTTATCAAGAGTTTGCCAATATACAAATGAGCTTATTTTTCAGAAAAAAAAAACCCTTAAAATAATATGTTAAACAAATTAAACGGCTCCAACATTAGTGTAGGGTTGTATATGACTATATTCACTATATTAGTTGGTGACTGGAGGAAGCTTGAAGCGGAGAAATATAGCAAGTATTGATTCTGCTACAGTTGGGATGGGCATGGATGCGAATTTGGGTTGCATAGTACTATATCCGTCTTTGATCCCCAAATCTCGTAAAGTCACCGCTTTCAAATCTCCAATTTTGAAGGCTCCCAATTATATAGGTCCATGTAGTAATTAAGTATACATAAAAATTAATTAAAGTTAATTTGTCTAATAATTTTAAGAGCCAAATTTAAAATAAGGCCCGATTGAAAGGGCCCAAACATGATATAATTTGGCCCCTATTTTACTATTTTGAAAAACTAAGGGGGCCTAAGTGTCAAAAAAGAAGTTAAAAGATCATTGCGGATTGAGTACTTACTTATAAGGGCCACTTAGCCAAAAATCCAAAATATTTGACATTTTTAAAAGGAAGGACAAGGAACTTTTGCAAAATTAAAATACCCTCCTGCAAAACTAGTTAAATGTCACTAATTTTTAAAAGTTGAAAAAAAAAAAAAAAACCTCCTACGTCTAGCCGACCAACACCCTACCTCCAGTGACCACTTCCGGCCGACCACCACCCCAACTCTGGTGACCACTTCCAACAACCAAAAAAATTATTGAAGTGTCACTAATTTTTAAAATTTGAAAATAAAAAAAAATAAAAATAAACATTACGTCTGGCGTATGGCCAACCACCAGCTCACCTCTGATGACCACTTTAGGCCGACCACCACCCCACCTTCGGCGACCAAAAGAAATGTCTTCAATTTTTTAAACTTGAAAAAAAAAACTCTTATGTCTGACCGACCACCATGCCACCTCCAGCGACCAAAAATATTAGTGAAATGTCACTATTTTTTAAAACTTCTAATTTCGTAAGAAAATTAAAAACAAAAAAAAAAACAACTCATACCTCTAGCAGACCACTGCCCCACCTACCCCACCTTTGGTGACCAATTCTGGCTGCCAAAATAATTAGTGAAATGTCACTAATTCTTAAATCTTATAATTTTATATAGGAAATTCAAAAAAAAAAAAAAAAAAACAACTCCTATCTCCAGCGACAAACCACCTCACCTCCGGTGACCACTTTCAACGATCGAAAACATTAGTGGAATGTCACTATTTTTTTAAACTTCTAATTTCATACATGAAATTCAAAAAAAAAAACAAAAAACAAAAAAACAACTCTTGCCGAAGGCAAACCACCACCCCAGCTATCCCACATATGGCGACCAAAAAAACTAGTGAAATGTCACTAATTATTAAAAGTTGAAAATTCTAAAAAACAAAAAAACAAAACAAAACAAAACAACTCCTACCTCCGGCCAAGGACCACCCCACTTTGGTTACCACTTCTAGCAATCAAAAAACTTGTGAAATGTCACTAATTTTTAAAACTTCTAATTTCATACAGGAAATTCAAAAAAAAAAATAACACCTACCCCAGGCTAGCCTCCACACCACCTCTCACTGATGACTTCTGGCGACCTAAAAAGTTAGTGACATTTCACTAATTTTTAAAAAATTCTAATTTTTGTACATAAACTTGAAAAAATCACCAACTACTCAACTCTTGAAACTAGTAACAACTCACTAAATTTCATAAAAGCTAAAGAAATCAACGAACAAAGCTATTTCGAATCTAGTGACACTAAACTTCATACCTTAGTGACATTTCGCTTATTTTTTCTAATTTTGTACAAAAACTTGAAAAAAAAGCACGAGCTAGTCAACTCGTGAAATCAACGAACAAACCTATTTCGATCTAGTGACAAGTCACTAAACTTCATATCTAATTTAAAACACCTAATTCCTTTCATAAATTTTTTTTTTTAAAAAAAAATCAGCACAACCTCTACCACCCCACCTCAGCACCACCACTTCCGGCGACCCCAAAAGTTAGTGACATTTCACTAATTTTGTATCAGAAATTCAAAACAAAATAAAAAAAAAAAAAAAACCAATTCCTGCCATTTGGCCGACTGCTACCCACCTACCCCACATTCGGTGACAAAAAAAACTAGTGAAATGTCACTAATTTTTAAAAGTTAAAAATTCAAAACAAAACAAAACAACTCCTGCCTCCGGCCAACCACTAGCCCACCTTTGGCGACCACTTCAGGTGACCAAAAAATTAGTGAAATGTCACTAATTTTTATAACTTCTAATTTTATACAAGAAATTCAAAAAAATAACTCTGACCTTCCCAACACCTCTGATAGACCACTTTTGGTGACCTAAAAAGTTAGTGAAATTTCACTAATTTATAAAAGTTTTAATTTTGTATAGAAACTTGAAAAAATACCAAGTACTCAACTCTTGAAACTAATAACAACTCACTAAACTTTATAAAAGCTAAAGGAATCAACGAACAAAGCTATTTCGAATCTAGTGACAAGTCACTAAATTTCATACCTTTAGTGACATTTCACTATGAAATTATGCAAAGCACTACAAGTCCTAGAGGGGGGGTGAATAGGACGACCACTTTAAAAATAAACCACTTCGATTTCAACTAATTTAATCATTCACCATGGGAAATCAAACAACTCAACAAATTTGATATAGAGTAATTAAACTAATGAGACAAAACAAACGATATACGTGAAAACTACTTAGGGTCTAAACACCCTAAGCATAAAACCACGGCCTAGTTCTACTCATGCATTCCATAAATCAAAAGGTTTACAAGAATTAACAAGACTAGGAATTACCCAACGAGCCTCTTGTGACACCTAGCTCCAATTCTTGATGTAGTACCCCGTACTCCTCTTTGATTTCATGGACTCCGCAAGCATACCCGTCTTGATCTCCGAGTCAACTCGGCACCGATCTAACCGGCTCATGTAGAAACAAGACAACACAACATGATGTATGAAAAAGATTTGACTTTTTATGAAAGTTTTTGAAAACTAAAATCAATCTAGAGTGGATCCATGGAGAGGAAGACTCTAGATTGAAGAAAGATTAGAAGAGCAAGCTCAAATCATCAAGAACATCAAGTTCACAAAAGAGAGAAGAGATGGGACTTTCTCTCTCTAAAAATGGCTGATTTTCTCTCGAGTGGGTTAGTGAAAATGAAAGACAAATGACTTTTATAGTGCCCATTTTCGTGCACAAGAAGATAACTACTCAAAACAATACATGTGGCCACTTAAAGAGTCGTCAGACCTGTGTAGATGCGCGCAGACGCATCGTCAGGATTTAGACACTTGACACAATCTCAACAATCAAAACCAGACGCGTGTAGATGCATGCAGACGCAACAAGCTCAAAGCTAAATCCTAATGCCTAACTCATTTGAAATATAAGATCCGAATAAACCATTAATAAGCCAACTTAATGCACATTAAAACATGTTATTTTGAATGGCTTAAATGCACAAATGATATGCAAGGATATACCTCATTGGATTGAGCTTCGAAACAATTGACTTGACTATGGCTTGATCATGAAGCTTGAAATTCTCGAATGGAGCATCTAGACTCAACTCCTAAGTACTTTAACTCCCAAACCCTAATAACCAAATTACAGACTCCAAAAGGCTTGACATAACCCTAAAAATGCCAATAAACCTAACACACTAAGTTTTAAAAGTTCTAATTTTGTATAGAAACTTGAAAAAAAGCACCAACTATGAAACTAGTGACAACTCACTAAACTTCATAAAAGCTAAAGAAATCAAAGAACAAAGCTATTTCGAATCTAGTGACAAGTCACTAAATTTCATACCTTTAGTGACATTTCACTAAGTTTTAAATGTTCTAATTTTGTATAGAAACTTGAAAAAAAGCACCAATGAAACTAGTGACAACTCACTAAACTTCATAAATTTCATAAAAACAGTAATTGTTTACTTTAACTATGAATATACAAAGACAACGGCTCAAACAACATGAATTTGAAACAAAAATAAAGTAGTAATTGTTTTCTAGAAGGAAAAGTAAGTACAAATGTAGATTGAAATTAACGTTTCTTACAAGTAGCAACTTATTGAGGATTTTAGTAAGCTATCCTTTTCAGTTATTTCGTCAAATACATAGCTCGCGACTTACTTATACACGCACATTACAACCAGTTGAACAATAAACCAATCCATGTAACCCTTTATGAGAAAAAAACATGGACTAATCAACTTTCCCCTCCAAAGCATGTAAAAGAGGATCAAATATGTGGCTAAGGTAATTTCTCAAACAAAATCTGCAGCATGTTTGGATCTTGAACGAAACAACTTAATTACCTTGCCGGATAGTATCTGCAACCTTACTTTCTTGCAAATTTGAATTTGGAAGACTGTAATGTGACACATCTCCCCAACAAAATTGGCCAGTTAATCTCATTGATAGCTTTGAATGAGCAGCAAGGAATAACACCATGAACTCCTTGTACTCGAAGCGAACTTCATTTGCAGATTTGTCGCGGCAGTAACCTTCGCCTTGCGAACCTTCAACCAAATGGCGTCGACAAAGTTGACGCTGACAAATGGATCGGCAATGCACTCGAGAGCCAATCTCAAATTGTTGGTATGCGAAGCTTCGAGGAGGTGATGAGAGACCTCCGCCTCGCAATCCACAAGGAACACCTATTTGCCGGCGAGGAAACCGTCGCTGCTACCCCCACCTGATCGGCTGAACACCGTCATTTGCGGAAGGGAATTCGTATGTGTGGCAAATTTGCAATAGGGATGGCAATCGCGCCCGAACCGATGGGTACCCGAACCGAAACCGCTATTTTTACCCGAACCATAACCGAAATATTCCCCGTGGGTATGGGTATGGTATGAGATATGGCCGAACCGAATGGGTATGGTTCGGTTCTGGGTTGAGGTATTAACCGAACCGTGACCCGAACCGAACCATAACCCGAACCAAACCGAAACATGTAATTACACATGTACCCCTGGAATATATTCTAATTACGTATGAGCCCTGGGTATATATATATAACATCATCTGATTTATACCTAACAAAACCCTACTTCTTCTCTACCCCGCCCACCCACAGGCCCGATTTACCATTAAGGGTCGAGGGGACTTCGGGGGTATGTCGGGTTCCTTTGTTGGTCTCTCTCTCTCTCTCTCTCTCTCTCTCTCTCTCCTCTCTCTCTCTCTCTCTCTCTCTCTCTCTCTCTCTCTCTATACGTGAACCCGATCACCCGATATACTCTGATGCAGTGTGAGCCCGATCACCGATGTTCATTTGTTAGTCCCGGACCCGTCTCTCTGTCGAGTTCTCGGGCAGTGGGTATCTACTAGCTCTCTCTCTCTCTCTCTCTGTGTGTGTGTGTGTCCGCGTATTGTGAATCATTGATGTCATGTCTTGAATACTAATTCTTTATGTAATCTCGGCTAGTTAGGTGTGAAGATTGTTCTTGTTCTTCATCTCAAAAGTCGCTAATCGCAATCTCGGTATCTCTCTCTCTCTCTCTCTCTCTCTCTCTCTCTCTCTCTATGTGTGTCTTTGAGAACTGTATTTTGGTTTGGACATTGAAGACTAATTAGACTATCTTGTTGGTGAGTGATCTGTATTTTTAATGATTCTTTTTGGCTAGTTATGTGTATACTTAGGAAGAGTCGTTAAGCCTTGAAGCATCTGTGAATAGAACCAGCTAGACCATTAAGTATTGGATTCAGAGGTGGAAACTGGACTTCAATGACTGTTGGTATTAGTAGCACAAGGGATTCTAGAATGACTGTTGGTAGTACTTTCTGTGATTTTTTTTGCTATCGATAAGTCAACGTATATCTTCTGCTCGACTGTTTTGACAATGAAACGTTTTTATATGAATATTATTACATGAGGTGGTACTTAAATGACTAAATGTGTCATGTAAAGATTTTCAAAGATTCAGTCATTATGTTTAGTGTACATGTAGATTGTTGACTAGACAATCTTTTCAAAAGGGTAAATGAACATTTCTGGTAAATTTGGGAAGCCCAGCCTAGCATTGACAAGATTGATTTGTGATTACAGTATTTACAGTGTGAAGTGAAGGAGTAGCCACGTAAGTTAGTTTGGTTAATTGGTAGATTTTTTTTTCAAATAATTAAAATTTAATTTTTGGAATTTGGTTATGAGAGAAATTTCTTATAAATTTTTAAATTCTGGCATTAATGATTCACTTTTAACTTTTAATCGAAGATGAGGTAAGTCAATTACACATTGGACAAGACATGTACTACTCTGAAAACCAGTTTCACCTTGGAAAAGATTGCTCGTCTTTTGTGAGATTTTTAAAAAACAGTTTCCCAATTGATTGACTTTTGTCATGCTTGGCATTATTTAGTTAACTAGTCAACTTGCCATGTTTGAGCTTGCTGCTGTTAGAGATTTTAAAAAAACAGTTTTCCAATTGATTGACTGCTATTAGAACTTATAAGGAACATTTGCTGTGTTGTAAGGTGTTACAACTTTGGTTGTTTCATGCCTTCTCAATGTGGAACATTTGTGTGCAACAAGCAGGTGGTCTAAGTGCTTATAAGGAACATTTGTGTTGTTTCATGCCTTCTCAATGTTGCTGCTGTGTTACAGTGGTTGTGTGCAACAAGCAGGTGGTCTAAGTGTTGCCACTGATATGTGAATGACTGAAGGACTGAATGAGCAACTGATCAATGAGCATGAGTGAAGGACTGAAGGCTGCAACTGATCAATGTTCCCCTTTATGTTTGAAATTTGTAATTTCGTCTAAGTAACTCCTGTGGCGTGAGGTGTTTTAGAACTGAGTAACTGCTGTTAGAACTTATAAGGAACACTTGTTGTGTTGTAACTGCTGTTAGAACTTTGGATTTATATCTCTTGTTGTTGTAATTTGAACTTAGAAGGAAGGCTTGCTGTTGTTTCATGCCTTCTCAATGCTACTGCAGTGTTACAGTGGTTGGTTTGCTACTGTTTTTATATAAAAATGCTTGAAAACCCTTGTTTGGAAATTTTAAAGCTCAGGTTCGGGTACCCAAACGGTTCGGGGATTACCCGAACCCCGTTCGGTTCGGTTATGGTTTCAAGATCCTCTCCCCTAAACGGTTATCGGTTTGGGTATGGGTACCTGTTTGGGTTCGGGTAGTGGGTTCGGTTATACCAATTACCGAACCGAACCGCCCCATTGCCATCCCTAATTTGCAATTACTTCTCTTATACTTGTGGGGAAGAGGTTAATTTTGGATGAAAAGAAATAGAGTGAGTGTATTTTGTCATTTTGCTAAATCAATAGTAGAAACAATGTTTTTATATTTGATTGTAAAAGTTTCTTGTTCTTCTCTTCAAAAAGAAAAAATATGGTGTATTTATGACTAATTTTTCACACACCGAGGGCGAGGATGAATTAGCCACTTTAACATGAAACCAAATTAACCACTTTAATCAGTGTTCGATTCCCCATAGGGTGAGTATCTGTGCTAAGCGGGGGGCCATGATTGGTGTGGGTTGCACCAGCTCCCTCCGAGGTTTAGGTCGTGCAGTGGGTCCAATTAGTGGCCTATTGTATGGTTGTCCCTCGATTATCAAAAAAAATATAAATAAATAAATAAATAATAATTTTTCCTACATATAATTAGTACATTTGCAGCTAAAAACGCTGGAAGTAAATGATAGTTTTTTATATAATATACTCCCATCCCTCCGTTTTTAAATGTTCATTCAAAAAACATGTATTTTATTGGACATAAAAAATAAAAGGTATTTCTATAGTTTTTTCTTAAATTTTTTTTTGCACAAAATTAAGTTGCTAATTATATACTCTAGATAAATATACTATTTGGGATTTGAAATGCACATATTCTTACACAGGCCACTTAAAAGGGGAAGGATGGAATAATGGTTATCGATTCTACGGACTTATGCTCTCAAATGATTGTAATGACCTCCAAATAAAAGTATTTTTTCTCAAGTATTTATAATTATGTAAAGTAAACTGAGAGCTCATTAAAAAAAATCGCTTTAAGCCTCAGAAAACTCAAGGTGAGACGGAAACGGGAATGCCAAAGAAGATTGTTACAACATCAAAACACTGGAACCAAATCACGTGCTTGTTTTTCTCATACAGCTAGCATTTGGTTATGATTGGGTACTATTCAGAGGGCTGTTCGTTTTATGGAGCCCAGATTTTAATTTGGTTTCATGTTAAAGTGGCTAATTCATCCTTTGTATGGTCTTGGCAAGAAGTTGTTTGTAACTAACCCACAATGTTGGGATGGCTTATTTAGAGGGGACTGTGACTGTCCTCATAAGCCTTACCCATTGAGCTCATCTTCTAGGCACCACTCAAGAGGATCTTTTAGTATTTCCAGTACTATTTTGAAGTTCAATTCATATAGCTCGTCGATCAGTTGAAGATGTCTCAACATTGAAGTTTGTTGTCCCTATGGATCAGAAACACTTTCTTAATTACTGTTTAATTTTCTATTTGCTATTTGGCCAAGTTATTTTGTTAGGCAGTCTCCCCAGTGTGTTAGCCCTTTATCTCTTTTTAGCCCATCTTGGCCTTTCCACTACAATTTTCTTTTCTTTTCTTTTCATCCCTGAGGTATATGCTCCTTGTAAGCTATATTCGGTTACCCTTTTTTCTATCTCAAACAGATTTACCCAAAAAAAACATCAAAACACTAGCATAACAATGACACTAGCTAGCAGTCGACTAGTTATTTTGAGATAGCTCGAGAGGAGAGGGAAACAGATCAAGAGTGAGAGAATGGGAGAGGGTTTGAGTATTTGAGATCATTCTGTAGTCTGTTGAATGCGGTGCAATTACAATGAGAAATGGACAAATGGTAGTGATTAGGGTTGGTCATTTCATCCGCCCCGTCCGAATCCGATCCGATCTCCGATCTGAACGGATCGGCAATGTGGAGATTTGTTTGGAGATTGGATAGGATATGGAGATTTTTTTTGAAAATGTTTGGGGATTGGATAGGGGGTGGAGATAGGCATGTCCCCGCCCCGAATCCGCTCCAAATTCGTTCCCCGATCCGTCCCCGCCCCGCTCCGCTCCGTCCCCGATCCGCCCTGTCCCTGAATCCCCGAAATATAGGGGTCTATTAATGAATTATGAAACTTTGGGATCTCACTAAATTTTCTGCAATATATATGGGGTTACACCAAAATTTCCTTCCTCGTGCATAAGGTTGGTTTGGTAATTGAAGCATTTTCATCCACTGCAAATGGCATTTTAACATATATGTTGCAATCAAAATGACCATTCATGTGATTGATTACACAAAAAATATCTAGTAGTACAATCTTTAAAAATGTTTCTTGGGCATATCAACAGTGAATTGTAGACTTGTAGTCTCTTTTCCTGTGAAACAATTATGTATGCTATTTACTAAACAACCCATGTTGCATTTAATCAATTTTGATTAATGTCATGAATATACATAAGAACTCTACATAATTTCTATTTTTATGCACTCTTTATGTTGTTCTACAAACACGTGTAGTTTTACACGTTCAGGGTTTGCTCAGTGATTGGATTTTAGGGAAAATGATTTGTAATTGGGCTTCTATAACTATTTACTTGTTACTCTAGGGAAAATGATTAGATCCCCGAAATCCCCGTGGGTATCCCCGTTCCCCGTTTGGAGCGGGGATGGAGGATAAAAATAAATCCCCATTGGAGATTGGATAGGGGATGGCTATGAGTAAAGGGTTTGGGGAATGGGGGTGGAGATAGTAGTCTCCGGCTCCGATCCGTCCCCCATGCCCATCCCTAGTAGTGATGCCGAGATCATTACCCTAAAAAAAATATAGTGAGACCCTTTTATGTTTGGAGAGAATTTAGTGAGATTCCAGAGTTTTATAAGTCATGAAAAGACCCCTTAGTATCGGGGTTTCAGGGGTAGGACGGGGATGGATGAATCGGGGAACAGATTTGGGGTGGGTATATACATATCTCCACGTCCTACCCTATCCCCAATTTTTTTTAAAAAAAAATCTCTATATCCTATCCAATCCCAAAAAGATCTCCAAATCGCTGTTCCAATCGAAGCGGGGATCGGATCGGACAAAATGGCGATCCCTATGTGACAACCACTTACAATTAGGAATCTCGGAAAGCATGTGATTCGAACTTTAGTTTATTTCCTTGTGCTTTGAAATGTGGGGAAAAATGTATAAAAATAAGTATAAGTGCATTGAAAAATATAAAATGTGAGTGTGTGTTTTTTTGTCATTTTCTGTACTTATTTTAAGCAAGACCCACCCTAAATTAGTTGGTTTATTTAGTCGGTTTATTGTAATTTTTTTTGCTGCTATTTTGTGGAAGTAGGACCCAGTTTTGTATTTCAAATATTTTCTCGGTTAGAGCATCTCTAACAGTTGCCGTGGTATTTGGATTGCTATAATATAGCAATGAATAGTGGCATATTGCTAATTGCTACTATTATTAGCAATGTTGCTCCAATGGTTTCCTTGTTAGTTTTACCTTTCACCTCCCTCCATATTAAACAAACTCATCAACAACTTTCATTATCCAAACTTCAAACCAAATGCAAACTTTACTTTGTTTTCTTAACTAAATCTAAAAACTAAACAATAAGTGCAACATAAATTAAAATAGATATTAAGTAGCTAAAGTAAAAGAAGCTATAAGAGCTTATAATCATGAGGAAAGAGGCTGAGGAATATAACAATCTAATGAAATGCTTGTTAAGCATTATCTCATTCTAGTTCAGTGTATAATAATGCTGAGATTGAGCGTCCATATATTGGAGATGTCCAACATCATAATCATATCATTTCTCTCTTTCTCCCTTGCTTCTTTCTTTATTTGTTCCATTTGCTTCAGCTCCTCCAATACTCGAACTATTTTCTTTCTTGTAACCCATTCTTATTTGGAACCGGGGTGGGTGTCGTGCACTACGGGCTGTTCGATGCCTGGATGGACGGCCCACATTTGATTGCGCACTAATGATGGATAGGATGCAAAAGAGAGGAGATCAAATTTGGGCCGTTTGTTCGGGCATTAGACGGCCCGTATCACACCGCATGGTGCCCGCCCGTCCACATCGCATGATTGCTTGTTAAATTCTTCCTTCACATTACAAATGCGAGAGCTCTCAACATCTTTCACTTTACATTTATACTATTTATATGTTTAAATTCTTTCATCAAAATAAAAATATTAAAATAACTCGTAGATATTTATTAATTTGTGAAAAAAAAAAAAAGATTGGACTATTTTTTTTCCTTTTTTTTTTGTGACAAAGGTAACTTTTTCTTTTGAGTTCTTTGTTTTACTTGAGGGACAAACATTTGGGATAAAGATAGTGATTTTAGGGGAAGGTTAAATTGAGGAATATGATGAAAATCAATGCGCTTGGAGGAAAAAGGCGACGTGACAATTTTACCTATTGGTAAAACTTGTGCCAAATATAGCACCAGGAATACCTGTAGCTATACATAGCACTTGATATAGCTCAACATTGGAGTTCTTATTTTAAACATGAGTGTTGTATTATAGTAATAACACATGAAATAGCACACCATTGAAAAAGATGTTGGACGATTAATAAAAGATCTATCATTAATTTGCGTCAAAATAAGTGTTTTAAGTGTTTGTTGATATGAAAAGACCAAAATAAATACTTCCTTCTCTCTTTCTCTTCTCTTTAGTTGCCAAAATGTCTTCCTCCAGTTAACAAATGTTGCCGACATCTGACATTTCTACTCTTTAGCGAATCCTTTGGAGAGTCCAATTGAGCTCAATTTGACAATAAACTGCCTCAACGTACTGACTTGAGTCAAATTAATGAAGTATATGTCAATTTGAATATTTGACGAGTATTTTTTCTCTGCCAATTTGCAGAATGGTTAATCCCAATTCATTTTATGCGCATGCGTGAGCCGTGAGCGTGAGAGAATCTTTCAGAAACATCACAAACTGCCAAAATTCTATCTTTCAGAAACATCACAAACTGCCAAAATTCTCTATAACGAATAACGATTGAGATTGAGAAGACAAGCATAAAGCAAGGACCTAGAGTTGGAGCAAAGGGTGCAAGCGAAGGATTCCGCAATTACTAATGCTCTATTTGGTTGTTGAGGAAAGAAATGGAAAGGAAGGGAAAATTAAAAAAAATTCTCTTCCCCTGTTTGGTTGTTGATATAGGGAGAGAGGGAAAATAAAAGGGAAAAGGGGAGGGAAAAGAGAGAAAATGGGAGGGAAAAGAGAGGAAAATTCCAGATATGGAGAAGAAAAAGAAAAAGAAAAAAAAAACTTGCTGACATGCCTTTGCTGCAATTAAAATGTCCTTTTTTGGGGTAGCTAGTAGATTTTTGCTCTCTAGTGTGTGTATAAACTGTAAAATTTAAGCTTAAAAGCTAGTTAAAATAGCCTTTAATGATATTTTCTTTTTCATTTTCCTTTAGAAACCAAACAAGAGAAAATTCATTTCAATAACTTTCCTTCCATTTTCTTTAGATAACCAAACAAAGGAAAATCCTTAACTTTCCTCTTTATTTTCCTTCCAATTATTTTCTCTTCTTTTCGACTTCTTTCCCCAATTTCCAAACAAAGCCTAAGTGTTAATCTAAAAAGCGTACGAAGGACAAATACTCCACAAAATAGTTTTGCCAATTTGACCCATTTTTCTTGACACAGGGCCGATCATAGAGGAGCTGGACTGAGCTATTGGGCGGCCCAATAAAACTGGTCAGCTCAAACTTGCATGATTTAAAGAAAAGAGGCTCAAATAGTATGGGGTGTTGAAAAGTAATTTCAAAAACTTACTCCAAAACCCCAATGTCCTGTCCCTGTAGTGCAAATTCATGAGAGAGAGAGATGGAGGAAGAAGAAGAAGAAGGAGAAAGCTTAGAAAAATTCCTGAAATGGGCATCTAAGATCGGAATTTCAGATTCTCCCTCGAACCACCCACTCGAATCCTCCTCCTGTCTTGGTCAATCAATCTGCGTCTCATTTTTCCCCGACTCTGGAGGGTAATTAACCCCTGTTTGTGTTCTTTTCTTGATTTTACTTTTTTACAGATTTTTTTTTTTTTTTTTTATATCAGGATTGTGTGTTTGTTTGACTCATTTTCAGCGCATACATATGAACTCATCTGTGTAATTTAGGAGAAACTATAGTTTTCACTATCTATGGAACGAAGAATTTGTATTGATTATATTATCTATAAGCTAGAATCTACATCATCGATTACCGTGGTGAACAATGTGTTCAAAGGCGATTCTGGAGCTCGCCTTGAGGCCAGGCACAGCTAAAATGCCCCTTGTCATTGATTTTTTGAGGCATATGCACTATTTTTCTTTTAATTGCAGAATCGGTTCATTATAACTTGTTAAAGTGGAGTAGGAGGTTTTCCCGTATTTGTGCAAGACGATTAAGAGTGCTTTTAAAAGTTGGAAGTCTCAATGCACTATGTTTCTGTGCTTTGACTTGCTTTGTAATAATTAAATAGACTAACCAAAAGAAAAATGGAAATTTGTGATGCAGGAGAGGCTTAGCAGCTGCCCGCGATCTTAGAAAGGGGGAGTTAATTCTTAGGGTTCCAAAATCAGCCCTAATGACAAAGGAAAGTCTGATGAAAGACGAGACGCTGTCTGTTGCTGTTAATAAACACCCTTCTCTCTCCTCCACTCAGGTTTGTGTTAGCTAGTTTTTACTTAATGCTCCGTTTGGTTGGCGATAATATTTCAGAAGCCTGTTGTGAGTTGTTTGTTTGTTGAATAGGGTGTTTAAATTGTAGGTGGTACGACTCGGAGAAGCGAACTAGTATTAGCATAGTGAAAGAAGTATATAGGCTAACAGCCCCTTTGGATGGTGATAAAAGATGAGAAAATAAAATAAAGGAGCACTCTTTCACTTACTTGGATAGCTAGAAGAGCTGAGAAATGGTGAGAACAGAAGAAAAATAAACAAAGAAGATGAATCTTTGTTGGGTCATTTTGTTTCTCAAATCACTTTTGGTGAGAAATCACGACCCTTTCTTTTCTCTTGTTTTCTCAAAATCGAAAGTGTCTGTAAAAGAAACCACAATACTCAGTAACACAAAGATCTATCTGCTAGAAAATTGAAACTTCCCATTAACGGGATTGTATCAGGTTTTTTCCAGAGTTTTCTCGCCCATTCAATGGAGTGTTAATTGATTCAGAATGTTCGTTTGGTTGTGTCTGTCTGATCTTTGAGTACTTTCTAAACAATTTTTCTAATGCAGATATTTACTGTTTGTTTGTTATATGAAATGAGCAAGAGAAAGAGTTCTTGGTGGTACCCTTACCTGATGCAGTTGCCCCAGAGTTATGACACACTAGCATGTTTGGGTCATTTTGAGACGGAAGCTTTACAAGTTTGTTTTCCGACATCCAATTTTTTTGTATTTTTAATCAAATTCAGATCATATCTAGTAAAATATGGGGGGAAAAAGAAGATCCTGAAGTGTTTGATGTGATTTTAGGTTGATGATGCCATTTGGGCCGCAGAAAAGGCTACGTCAAAGGCTGAATTCAGCTGGGTTGAAGCTATTCCCCTGATGAAAGAACTTAACTTGAAAAGTCGTACCCATAGTTTTAGGGCTTGGCTTTGGGCTTCTGCAACTGTAAGTACATTTGATGCTCAGTGAGTTAGTGTAACAATTTCACGCCATAAAAAATGTTCCCCATTGGCCCTGAATCAACCAGGCACATCGGAAAAAATTATCTAGCCATTTAGGAAAGAAGTATGTGATACTGACTGAAGTGATGCTCAAATTATCCATTAAGCCTTAACCTCTAATTGATCAATTTGTAGTGTTACTAGTTGGACGTCTTGCCATATTGTAATTCTTAGTCCTTTGTATTCACTTCCCAATTGTAATAATTTTATACTTTGGGCATGTGTATGAAGATATCCTCCCGTACATTGCACATACCATGGGATGATGCCGGCTGTTTATGCCCTGTGGGGGACTTGTTCAATTACGATGCACCTGGGGAGGATGCTTTGGATTCTGGAGATTCCTTTGTCACCAATGACCCAAGTGATTGGAGAAGTGCCTCTTCTTCTTTATGGAATGGAGACACCACAGAGCAATATGATGTCGAGCAGCTTGATGTACATTTGTTTAGGTTAACGGATGGGGGCTATGAGGAAGATGTGTCAGCATATTGCTTCTATGCTAGAAGAAACTACCAAAAAGGAGAGCAGGTATCGTTAATCATTCTTGTTTAAATTTAGCTGATAGTGCATAATTACATGCTTGGGAAAGCATTTGTTGTCTTTTAATAATTTCCTTCATTAGCCCTCATTTATGGTCTTGTGGTACTGTTTTTGCTTTAGGAATTAGGATATAGATGTATTTGGGTATGTAAACCAAACGGAGCCGAACTAAAGCCACGTGTCCAAGTTTGTTGGGTCTTCTATATGAATTCACTTTTGGTTCCGCTTCGTCAAGGACTCAAACTGTTGATACTGATTGTCATTTCGTTGTGCACAACCCCAAACCTTTTCTGAGCTTATCGGCAACTGGTGATACTTTCGTAAAAAGAGGTTGATGGATAATGGATCCACCTCCACACAAAACCGAGGCATAACGCACGAGCATATTCACCACATTCAAACTTAGAAGCTTCTCCTCATTGCATCTCTCCCTCTTTTTTTTCCAATCCAAGGCTGCCTCTGCTATTTTTCTTGCTACCTTCACTGCTTCTGGTTCGTCTCAGCTCGTACCATAATTGCTTTAGAGCCCACATATTGCCCTCTTACCTTTTGACCTCACACTTATTTTGGGTGGGAGAGATAGTGTTATCCTTGATTGTTCTCTGCTCTTGGTTAGCACATTGGGAGACTATCCTAGCTTCTTATTTAAATACTGATTTTTTATATCACCATGTACGCTGCAAAAGATATTAGCATACATCATGATTCAATGTACGCATACGACATTCTAAACGTTCAATGTCGTAAAGAAATATAGAAAACCTTTCGAGATCAATCATACCATTTAGTAGCAATCTGGAAACTTCACCCTGATGAGAAAACATTAACTTAAAATAACGAACAAATTGGAAATCTAACTATTCATGACTCATCATCAATACAAAGCAGAACATTTGTTGAAGCAGATACAACAAATGTAACAATTTAGAAAAAAGTAGACCACATGCTAGTTGTTGGTTGTCATTTTCTCGATGATATGCTGAAATGTTGTTTTCCATATAGCCTCGTGACACTTGTATAGTGTGACCTTTGTGCAACAGTTTGTGTTTTATTTCCTGACGATGTGGTTTGGCAGCCTTGATGGTTTTACTTACAGTGGCTGCTTGTTTACAGGTGCTTCTAAGCTATGGGACATACACAAATTTGGAGCTTCTTGAACACTATGGGTTTCTTCTAGATAAAAACCCAAATGACAAGGCTTTTATTCCCGTTGAACCTGAAGTTTATTCCTCTTGCTCATGGCCCAAGGACTCTCTATACATCCACCTAAACGGTAAACCATCCTTTGCACTACAATCTGCTCTACGGTTATGGCTGACCCCCAAGAACCAGAGACGCGCTGTTGGACACCTCATTTATTCAGGATCTCAACTTTCAGTTGAGAATGAGAAAATTGTCATGGGATGGATAGCGAAAACTTGCAAAGCTGTTTTGAAGAATTTCGCAACATCAATTGAGGAAGACAAATTACTTGTCCGAGAAATTAACAAAATAGAAGATTTTGGAAGGTCAGGGAAGCTTGTAAATGTCCTGTCGACGTTTGAAGGCGAGGCTCGTGCTTTCTTAGAAAATAGCTGTATGATTAATGGAGAAAGTGGTGTGAAGTTACTTGAATTTAGGGTGATAAGGAGACATATATATAGATGGAAATTGGCAGTTCAGTGGAGACTCAGGTACAAGAGGATTCTAGCTGACTGCATTACTTATTGTACTGAAATAATCAACAAAATCCTTTCTGTCAATGGTTCAGCCATGAGAACTAACACTCAATGATTCAATGTGAAACATTTCAATATCTTTATTTTGGGTTCCATGGCATTCTTGGCAACATAACACACAGAAAGTTAAGAAAAATTGATTTCTCCATCCTTTCCATGCAAATGAATGGGGCTAGAGGGAAAAATGAGAAGGAAAAAAAAAAAAAAAAAAAAAAAGAGCTTCCAAGGTTGTTCTTTCAGAGAATCTTGTCAAACCAATGAATTTCTGAGAGAAATATGAATTCTGACATCCATCTCATGTAAAAACCTCAATTAATTCCAGAGCCCTGGTGATAACGACCAGGCATAACCTTCAATGGTCCTTTTGGTCCTTTAGCAATGACCTTGGCAAATTAATCAAAAAGATGAGTTATGATCGCTGCTCCTTTCTCTATGTTCTTTTATTTTGTTCAAACAGTGGCAAAATCAATCTCTCTCTCACTCCCTCCTAATTTCAAAATGGAAGGATAAAAGAAAAAAATACATATTTATCCATTTAGTTTTGAAGCTGGACAATCTTTGTAGAACAGCAAGAAGTGCTAACTGAGACCATAAAATGAAAATGGAGGGAGTACAGGTTAACTGGAATGGAGTTTCAGAACATGACCACCTCAGTTGGTGAAGTTGAAAACCACATTGACTTTGATAATTCGTTTCTAAACCAGCCAGGCTTGCAAAATACTCGAGTTAATGAATTCAACCGCGGGAAAGTGTAATTCACAAGCTCGTCCCCCAAATTAGTAGTGTGACAAGTTTATCAACAAGAATTAATTATGGAACAACGCGTATTTCTATCAACACTAAAATGCATGAATTAATAAAATACAACACCACAAACAATATGGAGAAAATAGTAAAGCAAAAAAAAACAAAAACAAAAATTGAACAAGCATACTAACAAATTCATCTACGTCTTTGGCGGGCGAAACCTGGAGATCCAACAGGCTGAGAGTTGCCTCTAAAATTCCTGCTGGGGGAATCCGTTGATCCTCTGAAAGAAGCATAAGCGGCTCTGGCTGATTCTGGAACTGAGTCGAGCGAGATCGACTCCACAAAGCATGCTGTGTTAATCCGAGTTCGCTCAAGCTCCGCTTGAAGTAGTTCAGAGCTATACTGCTGGGCAAGGGCCTAAGAGGATACAAACATTCAAAGAGCAAAATCAGAGAGACAGTCTAACTGAAGATGCAAAGGTTTGAGTAATTCTCCATATCACTAGAGGCAGATATACAGATCTTCCAGATAATATCATTTTTTAGCAGTATTAAAAATAAAATAAAAAATCTCTGTATCACTCCATAAATCTTTGTCCAAATTCTCCATAAATCATGCATTTTCTGAGCGATTGGCAAAAGGGAAGGAAAAAGGATAAAAAGCAAAATATATATATATGTGTGTGTGTGTGTGTATAGTTTCATATATCCCTCCATAAATCCATGATCCGAACAAAGCCTTACACAAGCGACTAAAATTATTCTATAAAATATAAACCAACACCAACTCCTGGTTCAGAATATTTCAGTACGTAGAGTCCTATGTTTTAAAACCCAGATCGGACCGGTTGGCCCGTCGACCGGTCACTGCTCCTGTCTGGTCTGCCCTCCAAAACCGTTTGGTCAATAGAACCAGAAGAACCGTTATTAAACCGGTGAACCGGTCCTGTTTTTAAAGACCCAGATCGCAGTGAATGCGGTAATTACTTCCTAAGTTGGCCTGGTGGCACAAACGGCGCTGCAGCACATTCAATTTAACACTTCTTCATTTACCCCTTTATGAAGACAAGGGACGTAAATGTCTTGCTCCATCCTTCTGATGTGGGATTAGTACTATTGGAGAAAGAAAAACGCAACAAATTATGATTTTTTTGTTTTTCATTAAGAACGTCTTTCAAAACCAAATCTTCAAATCTAAGATACTTAAGTAATTTTTCCTTTAGCATCCATAACTATTAAATGAATTATTAATATATTTAATATATTTGATTATGGCATCACAGGTCAATTATGGTTAAACTAGTGAACCTTCCGCCCAATCCCTTTTTCGCGTCACTCCGGCTTCCAGGGATATCAAAGTTTTTAAAGGAAGGAGATCCTTCCAATGAGGTTTCCAATCAAAGCTTTTAAAGGGGATCCTTACAATGAGGTCATCGGGGGATACAGTCATCCCTTGCTGCCTATCATCAGAAAGAGCATCCTCGCTTCCACGCGTGGGCCGCCGGTGATGACTTGGAGTCTCAACAGACTCTGTCACACTCTCGGTGGCTTTCTCCAGAAGCACCCCTTGTAAAGACTTCAGAGACTCCCTTGCATCAGATGTAAAATATGGATTCAATATGGTCTCGAAATATTCAAGCTGCAGAAGATGAATTCAGATCGTAAGCTTTCAATTAAAAAATAGCTGCAAGTGAAGAAAACAAAACCGTTAGATGGTTTCTGGTTGTTTCAACACTTTTTTTTGGGGGGCAAGAAAATACTTAATAATATCCTTTCACTATCATCGAAGCATTCTCAGGAAGTGGTCTGTTTTCAGAACACATATATAAGGTAATAAAACACACAGAATAGTTCTCACAACAGTAAAATAACTCCCACAGTTTTTTGAGTATATCACGCAAAACAGTCCAAATGTAACCATGTTACTACAATATTCATGTTTCATTTACAGAAGTTTGAAGACAAGTATAGACAAAAGAAATACTAATCAGGCCCTTGGCATTCAAGTCTTCTCAGTTTTCCCTTTCGTAAGAAAAAAACCACTGTTTCACATCTTTCCAAATGCAAGGAGGGCTAGTAAAACAACTTTTCCATCTATGGTAGGCACAAGATCTCTAGCATATCAATATATGGATACACATAAACCAGGTACCAAACATATAGATAGATGCATTAAGTTTATCAATTGATTGTTGATGTAAGCAGCTCAGGATCTAAATACCTTCTTTTCCAAAATACGAAGTACCAAATTAAAGACAACACAATCAAGCAAAGTGGAACACCATTATTTACCTCGAGCATGAGCTGACAGAAACCATTTGCATCAAAAGACCTAAGATCTTTGGTTTTGTTCTCATGGAAGAGACTGAGGAAAGTATCTATTAGGCCTTCCACAAGTATACCAAGTGTCTTGTCCAGTAGGGGCTTACTACCAGCAAATACCTGAGTCAAGTGAATTATTTCATCTCATAAGCTTAGTTAAGCAATTATAACAAAAAATGATAATCAGCTGATGATTAGTCGGGCTTAAAGATTGGCCTTAGACGGATGTGCACTTCTCCTTTTAAAGAAAAAAAAATGCAGTGCATGAGTTTTTAGGTAAAAGAAATGTTAAAGCATCTGAGTCAAAACCAATTCACAATGAATGGAGAGGCCGCACAAGCCCATATACTAGTTTTGGGGGTTATGATTAACCCGACTCTAATACTCCACATGGAGAGGTAAACAACGGATCCATGACATATGGATCACAATGAAAAGATACGCTTAAAGCACAAACAACGGGACAATCAATCAAGAGAGTCTTGTCCAAAAGCCTTCAAAAGCCTAGTTGTGATCCAACTCAGAAACAGTTAGCAATGAGTGGAGAGGCCACATAGGCTCCTATACTAGATTTGGAGGTTATAATTAACCAATGTGGGACAAGCCCTAAGAGGAAAAAACAGCAGGAAGAACTTATTAGCAAAGAAGAAAATTTTAAACTTGAACCACGTAAAGCATGCATTGAAGTACCTCTGCATGCACAGCTACAAGAGTATGCAATAACTCTACAGCAGCATCCCGCACACCCTGCAAAAGCATTGGCGTTTTGTAGGATTTGTTGAGAAAGATAGGGAGTGCTTTGAAAGGAGAAAAGAACCAGTAATTGATTTCTCTAATTCCTCACCTTGACAGCAGGGGCAGCCCCCCATTGAACTCCAGAATCCAGTAAATAGTTCGTTGCAGCTGTTCTGATCAAACTTGCCTAAGAAAAAAGACGAGGATGCTGATTTAGAAGGGCCAATATTTAGGGAGACCACAGTAAGAAAGTCTGCCTTTGGTTTCCTGCTGGGTAGAACTCAGTAAAAATGACATCAAACAATAGAGCAGTAGCTACATGTGCATTCATAAAAAAGTAACTTTCCACATCACAAACCGTCCCTATCAACATCACGCAAGGTTGCTTAATAATTTCATAAACACAGAAATGATACAGAGAAGTCTGTAACTATTTGACTCAACAATATAAACATCAAAGATATCTCAACCTTATCAACAAAAACTGACATAGACCAAACAAAAGATACCCAGGTATCTCAACTAGCCTCTGTTGCATTAGGGTTTAATACTTGCAGATGTAAGGAATGTCATCCAGAAGGCAGAGATTCACAACTGAAGTTTCCAACCAAATGTGAATTAGTTTATTGCAAAAGACTATTTAATACAAGGCAATAGACAAAGAAACAATTCAGATCACGTGATGTGTGAAGATGTGGAGCAGCAATGTTCAATTTGAATAAAAACAAATGATTACCACCTATACCTTAGCAAAAGTGTACTGTTCAAGGACCTTCTCTTCAAGCCCAGAGAAGGACATAACCAAATCTTGCATATCGCTATCCTCTTCATCCCTTCCTCTGCAGCAGAGAAGACAAATAACATATGGCTCAAATTGACATTCAATAATCAAATCATATGACCTAATACTTATCACACACAATCAAAGGACAACATGTTTACTATCAGTAACCTCATGGAATGAAAACTATTACAACTAAATTTATAGAACAGTGTAGTGGGCTGTAGACATACCACCACACATGGGACAGGAAGGATCCAAGGTTATGTTTGTGTGCATGAGTGTGTGTGTGACCGTGTGGGTGTGTGGGTGTGTGTGTGGGTGGGTGTGTGTGTGTGTGTGTGTGTGTGTGTGTGTGTGTGTGTGTGTGAGAGAGAGAGAGAGAGAAACGTCAAGTTTACATAATTTCATTATTACTGATAGCAGGAAATACTACACATGAATAGCCGAAGAAGGAAGAAAAAAAAGTAACAAAAGAGGTAAAATTGCAGATTCGAGGCGAATTATTGGACTCAAACCTCTTGCCTTAACCTATATGCAAATTTGGGTTAACACCAACCCTGACAGTTTCATTCATCAGCTGATACT
Organism: Vaccinium macrocarpon; assembly: GCA_022606695.1. Classification (NCBI taxonomy): domain Eukaryota; kingdom Viridiplantae; phylum Streptophyta; class Magnoliopsida; order Ericales; family Ericaceae; genus Vaccinium; species Vaccinium macrocarpon. The sequence continues at coordinate 3,045,086 of CM040172.1, read as the reverse complement.
CGTCAAGTAGCTCTCAACGAGTTTTGACCCTTATTTAGTTTGGCCAGTTAGGCTTGGTTTACGCCCGGCCCAATCAAATTGCCTGAGTTATTACCGGGCACATTGGTAAAGGAGTCCACATAGCATCGTACCATCTTGCAGCCTGACATCTCAAGTTACTACCAGCTCACTGACCCTTCAATCAAAGCTATTGACCCTCCACCACAGTTTTGACATGTTTTCACTTCAAGAAGAAAGCTGACTACGTACCTGGATTGCTGCCAGATATGTTTGTATTTGTAGTACAATTCACGAGAAAGTTCATCTTTGCAATATCCAATGTTACTCAAAACCATCAAAAGCTGTTGGTGAGGATCAGCAACACTTCCAGGGACAGGATCAGAATCGTTTTCTTGAAACTCGTGAGAATATCCATTTTGCAAATGAAGGTTTCCTTTGCTTGATCTATTCTGGGCAAGATCACCACCACTATGCTCCAGATGACCTAATTATTAATGTGCAGTAAATGGAAGTCACAAGTTTTTTCTTATTATGGAAAACAAAGTTAAGACAGTAAATACATCCATTGTACCAGCAAAATCCAGCAAACAGTTCAAAAAAGCGAGTCTAACAGATTCTTGAATTTCCTGAAGCTGGGCAAATGTATCTTCTGTTTTTGTAGCCTCACTCCTCAAAGCTTGAATCATCCTGAAAAGTACAAACCTTGAGAGTGCATTTAAGGGAATCAAACTTGTGCATGCAACAAAGTGGTAAAGAGTATCAAACAGCTGAGGTGGATCTGCAAACCACAAAGATATACGTTATGCTCACAAATGCTGCTCTGATCAAACATAAACTTTTAGTATCAATTCCAGACTATACAACAATTTTGACAAATGAATACGGAGGGTGGCAGTTTCAAACTGGCCTGCCCACCATCATAACTTAAGAGGCAAAGACTTGTGTAACATTTGAATCCATTTTGGGGGTTCAGATTGTTAAATTATGTAAAATGTCATAACTACTACTCACATTTTATTGATGATCAAGAGTTAATAGAGTGTTACGAGAGTAGTTTGTAAACAACTACTCCCTGTCCCTTAATTTTAGTCCTCTATTCCATTCTGCGATGTTCCAAAATAATTAAGGAGGATGTTCCAAAATAATTCAGGACTAAAGTCTTTGACCCAAGATATGCTAGTTGAGCAGCATACACAGTTTGTTAAGCTAGCTAATCATGGTATCTTGAATTTTAGTTGAGATCAAGCTAAGGAATGATGGTAACAACCCTCAGGCCCAGATAAGCTCATTTACACCCATGTATTTGTGAGATTTCTAAGGAAAGAGAAGAAAACAAGCGTAGTACTACCAAACCAACAAACGTACTTTCTTACTGCATTGCAAAAGACTTAGAGATTACAAGACTAATCAAGGGGTTACATAGGCTAAGCCTAAAAAGCCTAGCAAAACCCTAATAACATAAAAGGACTAAGTTGCCCCTAACATAAAAGATAAATAACAAATTAATTGAAACCTAACAATTGGAAACCCTAAATTATAATTCCTAAAATTCTAATTTCCTAAATTATACTTCGAAGTATTCAAGCATAGAAATGGGAGAGGAAAGTAAAACAAAACAGATTGATTGGATAGTTTGGTGGAAGTGCATTGTCTATCTATAGCTAGTTAACTCCTCTCCTATTTCTACTGCTCTTATCAAGACATCACTCCTCACCTATTTCTTTTAATGCAAAGCAGTTAACTAGGCTCTGGAGACTTACAAATTGATTTGATCCATCGCTGAAGCCATAACTGAACGGAACACCAAGGGCAATGAAGAGATTGTGTACGGGGACTTGTTCCTTTCAAGGATAGAAACTGGGACCCATGATTCCTCTTTAGATACCTCTTCTGTTGAAGCCCGCATCCATGAACAAAGCCTTAGTATGTAAATCTTCGTTATCTCAGACTGAAGCGCCCACAGTGCCGCAACTGTTGGTCATAGAAGCAAACAGTCAGAAAATTTTGAGAGAACAATAAATGACAGGAGAGAAATATGGATACCAGCAATCGGAGGTGCTGATTCTTTTGCTTCAAAAGCTTGGCATGCTTTAGATATTTCCTTTATGGCATCTCTCATAAACGGGAGAAGAATATTTGACTCTTCAAGATCACGGAATGTGGTGTGGACCTGCCGCAGTTACAGTAGAAACATTTAGATCCAATCTCCTTTTCCAAATCATTATTTGAAGATGTAAAAATCATTCCTTATTTTAAAAAAAAATGCAATTGAGGGAGAAACATGATCAACTAAATTAAACAGAAAACTCCATATTGTTGCTTCTCCCAACACACACCAGGCTCTTAAAGTCGAAACCACCAAGACATTACATGTTGATGTGCATGAAATAGGCATGTTTCTGTGTTAAATATTTAAAGTTCTCTGCCAATATTGTCATCTGAAGAGCAACTGGGAGACTTCCTACAGAAAATTACAGACTTCAACTCAGGCTCGAAACAACAGTAGCCAGATTGAAGATCACAAGGACATAATGAATGGCTGCTATAAGCATTAGTTTCCCCAGAAGCCTAATAAATGGTCAAGTATTTAGCATACTCTGCCAATCAGAGGTTGTAGAAAGGAAAAGCAAAGCAGAAAAGAAAAGGAGGAATTTCTTATCCCTCTTTTCCCAGAATAAAGACCCCAGCTTTTTAGTTGCTTAAGTGGGCAGCATACATCAAACACAATCCTTTTCACGCGAGAAGAGCCACAATCGTCATCAATTTGCCGAGATCATAGCAGGCCAACAGGCCTCTTCGATTAGTTCAACAATTGAAATCAGCAAAACAAAAAAAAAACCTTGCTTAAAGATTCAAACACTCAGATATATGCTGAAGTATAATATTGTTGCAATATTAGACAATCCGCCATTGACATAGTTGCCAAGCAAAAAAGAGTGCAAATTTGAAGGATTTTGTGATCGTCTATACAATGCTTCATGCATGAACTTGCTACGTGGAAAACTACGCATTGACTTTGATGTGCTCCAGCTGGAAAAATATATCATCACAATCACCAAACCTAAAGCATCACTAAGTTCATTTTCAAAAGTACCATGACCAAATGTTGTTCTACTGTTCCATAGTGCCTACAATTCTCAGGCTAGGTAGCAATAGAGAGCATAATTACCTTTCCTTCATACACAGATATAGTACTCCGTATCATTCCAGCAACTTCATCAAGAGAATGACTTGAGTGCTTTCCATCTCCAACTTTTTCCTCACTTTTATTTGCAGTATTATTAACATTGGAATCAGCAGAAACTTGGGAAGACTGAACAACAACGAGTACTTTAGATAAACCCAAGAAAGATTAACTCAACTAAAGCCAAAACAATGAAATCATTCATGCCACATTAAACTTTGCAAGAAATTTGTTATTGTGCATATCAAGGATGACAGAATACATTTCACTTCTGGTTTCCAGCAAATTTTCCCAGCCACGAAGCCTGTCCGAGGCCACTATACTTGTCTATACCTTTTTACCCAAGAATAATTTGACAGTATGACACCTTCAACTGCACTTTGTTTCATTTATCATAAATAAGTTCGAGCTAACCACATGATATATGTATACTATTTCAGTATATGCCTGCAAGCATGTACCTCGGAATCAGCATGGACATATATGATGATAGCTGGAGCCATGTATTTCCATTGTCTACTTGAATACTGACAAAGGCAGAAACGATATTGACCCACACGGCAGAAGCTGAATTTCAAAGGGGATGAACTCTTCTTTAAGGACTCTTTTGAAAAAAGATAGTTTAACTTCAGAAAATTTTTGACCAATCAAAGTAGGTTCATACCTTTCAGACATTTAATCTATTTGTGCTTGATTGATGACAATACCATCTCTTCTATATGTTTCAGAAGTTTTTACTTCATATGGAACCAGGTGCGTAAGCCCATACAACTTACACTATGATAATTCAAGTGTGTGGGAGTAAATTATCCATATGACAGTCAAATGGTGGCTGCCTTTGACCTGCTAATCCCATATGAGAATCTAATCAGTACGACAATTCATGCTTCCATAATCCTCGTGCATTTCATCGAACTGATACTGTTGCTGAGGAATAAATCTCAAACCTAGGTTACACGGACAGGTAGTGTGCGTGTGAGTTTGGGCATTGGACCTCCCAAACCTTCAACATTGGTTACACTGGGTGTCCAAAAGTTGGATACAGTTAAACCACACCTCATGAAGAGCTGTAAAATATGTTGCCATATTGAGGAATATTCTTTAAATATCTTCAACCTATATGAGAATCATGTTTGAGCTTCTTCTTTAAACACTGTAAACAAACTCAAGTATCCAAGTCTCCACTACACATACAGGCTGGGGACACATGTCATGTACCCTTACCCTTGTCATATCAAGTGGACACAAGAACGCCAAGGGAAACTGATGAGTCTGTATTAACACTGTGCCAAACTACCAGTACATTTGTTCTGATTTGGATTTCAAGCAATTAAACCATTAAAGGGAAAACAATGTGATGAACTATCTTTGCTTACTAGCTCCATTTCTCATTCCAAATAAGATCAAGGTAACTTTTCAATACTAGGTTACTAACACTAGACAGTACAGTTTTGTGCTGATTCCCTATCTCCGTAAAGTATGGAACTTGTTAAAGCATCCAACTCAAAACCATCTTGCAATGAGTGGAGAGACCGCCTAGGCTCATCTACTTGCTTTGGAGGTTTTAATTAACTAATGTGGGACGAGCTCTAACACTCCCCCGCACATGCAACCCATGACCCGCACGTGGAGAAATAAACAACGATTCAACACATACGACAACTCTCAACCATCAACGACAAACCAAGGGGAACCAACCATCAACAACATAGAGTTTTGTCCAAATGCCTCCAAAATCCTAGCTCTGATACCATGTTAAAGCATCTAACTCAAAATCAATTGGCAATGAGTTGAGAGACCGTCTAAGATCATATACTAGTTTTAGAGGTTTTAATTAACCAATGTGGGACAAGCTCTAACAGTACTAATTGTCCCCACCCATCCTTTACCCTTCATCACTTCACTATCAGTTCCTTCTTACAAGGAAAATTTGCAGAACAATAGTAAATTACGCATTTTCTTTCTCCCCACTCAATAAACAGCACTAAGTATGGTTACAATGACTAGCAAACTAGAACCTACAAAGGAACCACAATTACCTAGGAGAAAATATAAGCATCTGGATACAATACGAAGTGAAGCGACAAATTTCTCGCTTATGATGATAGCATGCGCGTTAATTCCAAATTTAGTAAAGAGGCTATATTTCCTGGAAAATCGTAATTACTTCTTAGGCACATGTTTGACCTTACAACAACAACAACAAAAAAAGACAATGTTCAAGATAATCATAGATTACATTATTGGACCTTAGATGAATAGAATCACCAAGATACCTTCGCAAATTTGCCGCTCGAAACAGAAAGGGCTACTTTCCAGAAGGCTGGTATATGATGGATAAGTACAGCAGTTAACCTGCGGATGTACCTTCCTCTAAGAGCATCAATTTCTGCACCATTAAAATCTACTGGCTCTGAATATCCCATCGGCTGGCCATTCCCGGGAGAGAGAGAATAGTCACCGTCTGACTGATAAGAGTACACAGGAAAATCGTCGCTCATTAAACAGGTCAGATTTTTTATACTAGCAGAAGATGGCCCTTTAGTCGTTGCACTTACAGACTGATTCAAATCTTGCTGAATTTGTTTCCACTTTGCATCAGATAATGCTTTTTCACGTATCTCATTCTGAAGAATCTCCATCCGTGCTTCATGGTCTAAGGTGCATTTTTCAAGCAAACCTCGAATTCTGTGGTTCTGCCAGCAGACAAAGAAAAAGAAATTACGACATCAAATTAGAAAGACCGTGGTGACCTCCACAACAATGTGGTGAACGAATTTACTGGAATGGCAACAGTATGTACTTGGATTGTTAAGTTTAGAGAGAAAAGAAAATAGACATAAGTAAATAGAATGAACTCCAATGACTTAAGTCATTGATGATCCAAGTCTACAGAATGAACTCCAATGACTCAAGTCACCTTACCAGCCAAGCTACTGGCACCTTTCAAGGGAACTAAGATAATAACCTATTCCAGTTAGCCACCTGAATATTCCTTGAGAACAAGTCAATAATGTAATGCATTTCTAATTTAAGCTCACCTGTATATTTAAGTAATGCCACACAGGATCTGAGTCAGGTTCCAGCTCCAACAAAATCCTAACGATGTTTTCAAGCTACATGAAGCATAAGATAAATATTTAGATGTTGGAATTTCAAAGTTAGAATAAACGACATACTATACCCAAAACATTTGCAATCAGTAACCACCTACCAGCTGGGGTGGCAGAGTTGCTTAATGAATGGCACAGGGCTAAGGAGGAGAAAAGGAGGATGAAGATTAGGGCTCTTATCCGTTGTGCTTAATTTGGCCTATTTGGAGATAGCGGACAAGAAGACATTTTGACAGTGTTGACAGTTCTATCAGTCTGTCTTCTGGCAGTTTATATAGTTGGGAGTCAAGGGAGAGCGATCCTTCTATATGCCAATTTCTTGAAGTTTTTTTTTATTACATATTGAGGTGTATACCGCTTTTTTGTATTGCTCCTTCTCTTTGTAAACAGGTGGCATCTCATTGATGCCTTTTCCATGATGTACTCTTACTAGCCGAAGAGAATCATAAAATTATGAAGCTGTGGTGCCAACCAAGCATGCAACATATTCAGGATGTGTCAAACAGTCTCACCATGATTACATGAGGGCACCCCAAACCTAAGATGGTGACCTTAACCATCATTTAAAGACACATGGACTTGCTTAATTAACCAGCCTTAATGCCATCATACCTGGAAGGGTTGTTTGGGATGAATGCATAGAAAACATTTTGTCTTTGAACAACTAAATTTGCAAAAGTCCAAAATTGTGTGTGAAGTTGTGCACAAATGAAGGAGAAATGCCATCAGAGCAACAAACCATATGGTTCAAACTACGGCCAATAGAAAAAGAATGATGGGATCAAGCGCAGAGAAATTGTAACCACAACAGACAACATCTCTTTTCCTTTTATTTAAGAAAATGGGGTGGGAAGGGGAGGGAATGGACATTTGGTCAGGGTCAGGTAAGTTCTGGTCATGGTACAGTATCATCATTTGTGCCGATATGGCGTCAACAAGAAAAAAAGACACAAAAATCAAACCATGGCATACATTTCTAAAGTCCATCTTTGGATCTTCCAAGGACTTGTAAAGCATGCCTTTAAACTCGTACATAATTTTTTCCACCTCCTCGAGAACGCGTTTCAGAATACCCACCTGAAATGATGTTATGGCATAAGTACATTTGCTGGGTAGTAAAAAGTAGAACGTTATCAAACTAGACAGCTTTAACCTGGTAATCACATTAAACTACAGCAATGAAACATAACAAAAACATACATACTACAAAATAAATAGAAGCAAAAGATGTTGATTGTTCATAAAAAAAAAATGCATAAATCAGAAATAAATGCTTCCAAAGTCCAAACTATTGTGAAGTATCATCCATGTCCTGAGAGCTCAGGTAAGAACATGCCAAAGAACAAGATCATAAAAAAACGAGCCTCAAGTCCCAACCAATTAAGGTCGGCCACATGAATTTGTTTTCTGCATTGAACTCTATCAACGGCATCGTGTTCCGAGAGCCCAATAGAAAATCATAGGCATTAACAAAGGGTCAATTATCCTACACAAACTGCTCAAGTTCCTGAAAATTAATTCCCAACTAAAAGGCAGAAGTTTACCAGTAAGATGCTCAGTAATTGCTCATGCCATAGAGATTAAGTTTTAGTACCTAATTAGAATTTCAGAACACCAAAATGGATTACCATTCAACTTTGACCACATTGTGAACATCGGAACCGATAAGCTATTTGTATAACAAGGACTTATGGATGTAGACACTCCAGACCACAAAGTTTCAGCACCACCATTATCATAAGCCAAGGTTTGGAACACATAGAAGGGTATTCTTTCACTAATGTTGCACCAGTAAATACATGGCTACTCAAAGGATTCCACAGACAATACACAAGAAATATTCATGCATATAACACCTTTTTTTTTAACGGGCATATAACACCTAAACTACCATTAAAAACTGAGACATCCATCATAATATTAAATATTCACTTTTAACGAGATAACACCTTAACCTCACTTCAGGAACAAGAAACTGATGACACCATAACCATTCATGTTTAAGCCGATATATGAATAAATGGGATACATACAACACCAAGATGAATTTGTTTAGAGTAGTTGTCCCAAATTGCTTGGGTATGAAATGGGAGATCACTTAATAACATTTGAGACCTCTTCACTCATTGTCAATTGGTTTTGAGTTGGATATAAATTCCATTCCACCCCAAATTTTTTAACAAAAATTAAATCAAGCCCACACCCCACGATGACAGACCCAAAAAAGGCTGCACGATGATAGGACCCAAAAAGTGGATTTCAAAATCTAGATTCTTTTGAACAACCACCTCAAAAGTTAATCTTTGGTCTATTCCTCCCCTTGAGACTTTCTTAACCAAACTATATCACTACTCTAACTATCATACCTACCAATCTAAGATAGAAATGTCCAAACCACCTTAATTTATTCTCACTCATCTTATCCTCTATCGGTGCTACCCCGACCATCCACACAGGTTTTCGTTCTAAATCTATATCGCAAAGTCCTATCACACATCCATCTCAACATTCTCATTTCAACTTCCCTCATCTTACTCACATGTTGTATGCAACATAACTAGATCATAAGAAATAAAAATCAAAGTGCTACATTACAGATGTCCAGGTAAACCATGTTTGCTTTCTAAAATGGCAATCCAAGCCCAATAAATACCCTTGGAATATTGAAAAATCAAAAGGGATGAAGATCATACCAACATGATATACCTCACAAGTGATAGGAATGCATGATGATAATTTTCACATTGACATGCCATCATTATAGTTCTTTTGCCTTACAATACAATTTCCTATCTCCGGTTAGTGGGATGATGCTAGTAACACACCCCCCGCACCACCATGGAACAGTGAGCCTCGATGCTATAAAAGTGCTTATTACCCATTACAATCTACTAAACAACACCGAAAAGAGTTTGCTTTAGAAAGTATATATGTTTCACGGTTCAAAAGGATAATCAAAGGCAAAACCCTAGAACCCAGCAGCTACTCTTCCATCGGATGTCCAAGGCCCAAGCTACGTTAAGGGACAAAAGCTTCATTTTACATCAAATGTGATAGCCTGAATGCCCCAGAATTAGAGAGACCGCATAAAAAACAAAAAACCCCCCATAAGACCCAGACCGGAGAATAAAGATATGAATATCAAGACAACTCTGAGTGGACGAAAAGAACATCCATCATATCTTGACAATTATACCAGTAAAAATTAAGGAAGATCACACTATCTTATTAAACTATTATCTTTGTTAACCGAACAACAATAAGTAAGGCCTGAGTTTTCTGTACATGGGATGGCAGAACAATTGACTTGGCTTTCCTGTATTCCCTGACTGCCAAATCATATTCACCCTTGCTAATGCTCCCACGGATTGAACTCGGCAAATTGAATAGCGTGCGGAACCTCTGAAGCATTCCTTGAACTGACCTGATCTTCTCAGCTTGAGCCTGAATTAAATGTTTTTTAAAATAAATACAACTTATCCAAACCTCAATACACCAAGAAGAAATAACTCCAAAGCTATTGCAAAATCTGAAACATACTTACCTGTCTCTCAAATAAAGGCCTAAAAGCACGATTAGCCTGTGAACTGACTCCTTGAATACAATTAAACAAGTGAGAGGTTCCAGAACCTTCAGGGTCTTCTTCAATCCGCTTCAATTTTGACTCGATGTCTGAACAATAATCAACAAAGGAACCTCATTTACCACCCAAAAAATCAATTTTTATAAGCATGAGAAGATGATGACAGAGAAGGAAAACGAGGACAGAGAGAGCATAAATAGCAAGATTGACTTGGAAGGCACTGGCTAACAAGCCATAACAAAAGATAATGTCACTTCCATCATGTCAAATGATGGTAGCTTACCATCAATAGTAGTTTTGCAAGAGACAAAGCAGTCAAAATTTTCTTTGACCAACTGTTTTTTCTGTTGTGTTCGTCCTTTGAGATCAGTTTTTAAAGCAAGAGCACCAGCCTCCAAGTCTGCTCCACTTGTTTCTTGGTGTATGCGAGAAAGGAACAATTTCGCATCAAAATTTTCAGAGAAATACATCAACTTCTCTGCAAATATTCATGTTCAAAATGTTGTCAGCAAAATGGGGATGCCAAGAATATTGACATACAGCAGTCACATTTCATATAAGTTGACCAATAGAACCAGATTTAAGCAACAAAGTTAATGGAAGAATATGCCAAAGAAAAACCAAGCCCCACAGCCTCCCTCCAGCCCAAGTCACACAAAGCGCAAGTGCTTGCAGGAGAGAAAGTGTGGAGTGCGAGAGCTTCAATATTTACAAGAATTGTAAGTTAGAGCGTCTTTACTTGTTAGGTAATTCTTTACTATTGCCTCTAAAGTCCGTTTTGGTCTTCCCCATCCACTTAGTGCCACCATCTATCAATAACGATATCAGTCCTTCTAAACTACCGTATCATCCGACCTATGATTGACATTTGGAAACCAGCTCAATCAATTTTCTCACATGTTATCTTCTATCAGTTACCTCTGCCATTCCACAAAGTTTTTCATATCTAATTCTATTTCGCAAAGTAATTTCATTTCTATCAAAGGATCTAGATTCTATTCTCCATCTCCCCATCCCCCCATGAATCCTATAATGCGTAAAGCAAACCAGCACTCCTCCCTTCCCCCAATCCAACGCCCCCCTGCCAAATACCCAAAGGTCCACCACTCCACAGAAACAAAGTCCACTTTACTTAGAAAATAACCAATGCCCAAAACTCATTGCGTAATTGTAAACAATGGGAAAGTAATCCATGATTCAGTCTTGCTCGCACATGAAATACCAAAACATGATTAGTTGTCTTCTCTGGATCATGTTTATGGTACAAATGTTATCATGAGATACAGTCTGCCGGGACACACAAAAAAAAACCTACCTCGAGGAAGCTGCCAAATCTATTCATACACATCATCTTCAACTAGTAGATTAGTGAAACTGAAAAATAATACTGTCCCTCTACTGTATTATTTCACTCCGTAAAAGCAATATGTCATAACGCAGCTTCCAAGCGACAGAAACAACCACCCCAAAAAAATAATGATTAAACAATTTGCCCCACCCCAAAAACAATATTCACTGGTATTGAAAAAACAAAGTCAACATGTAAACAAGGCAACTTTAAAATTGATAAAGAAAGCTTCATCATGTATCAGACTAGTGAATAAACAAAGAGAGAAGCATACCACGAACATTCGAATCTAGATAATCTTTGTCGGACTTTGCAGGAGAGCTTTCTGAATGCTCAGTAATCAACTTTAGCGTCTTATTGTCTATTATTCTGTCACATGTTGACTTTATTTCAGCATGAGTGAAAGAAGATATGTGAAAAATATATAACAAGCCCCGTGATGGTTATTAACTTCAGTGATCAGTCTAAGATAGTAAAATAACTCTTCCACAGTTAAAACCTTATACTTGTTACCACGAAAAAGATGGAATCTTTCAGCATAAAAGAAAACATGGAAAGCACGGATTTCAACCCAAACTTTTCAATGTCTGCAAATTCAATTGAACAAATCATTACATGACAATTAGTAAGGAAACTAACACAGTCTTTCCCAAGTTTTAAACAATACACAAATTAATTGCAAAATGAATAACTTCAAGAAAAGACATACTATTAATCTCTGAAACAGTCAACAAGCAGGGTCTAGATAGAAAGATACTGAGATCAACATGTGATCCAGGTTACTTGATTTCTATGCAATGAGTAACCAGCAAAACAAGGGAAAATAGATAGAAAAGAAGCTCACCCAAGTCCTAGTGGATCTACACATTCCATACCACGTGGAAAGGACTGTAAACTGTTAAGGCCAGGTCTAGCCGCTGCTGGTGTCTTCTGCTCAATTTTTGGAGCAACCGCAATAGTTCTGGTCTCCCGCATCTCACGAACCCTACGAGCAAGCTACCACAATAATACAATCTTACGATTATGTTGGCTGGATATCTTACACAAAAAGTAAAGTGAATACAAAAATTCAAGAAAAATTCATCCCAGACACTTAGATCTCAGCTCACGAATAAAATATCTATCATTCAATCGTCAAAATTACCTTTCAAACATTAATGCTGCAATAAGGTGCATGTAATCTTCCGAAAACGAATAGTTCTAAATTAAAGACAAAGTTTTTACATATTTCAAACTCATATTTGCCTTCGCCCAGAAATGACCTTTGATATCAAAGATGGTGATGCAGTCCATAAACAACTTAAAACAAAACCAAAAAAAAAAAAGCACTTGAGTACAGAGATATTTCTGCACAATTGCACTCTTTGAGGATTGTAAGATTTAATCCAAGCATGGCTATGAGTCTATAAATTGGTGTACCACCCTTTTTAATCTTGTCTTCAATTTCTGTTCCCTTATCTGAATTTTTTTTTTTACTGAAATAGTGACAAGCACGGTCACCCAAACTAAGCTCCATTTTGACTCCAGGAATTTTTCGAGCCTAAAAATGTTCTCCGCAAGAATGAAGTCAAATCAAGGGCCAACAAGTCAACCTCCACAACAATGTACACTAGGCATTCTCTTCCCTCCACTCATGCCCAGGAAAAGAGGAATTGCATTCCAAGCTTGTGGTGGTAGTGGTGGCGGTGGGTGGGGGGGTGCTTGATACCAAAACCCACATACAGATATACACATCCAGCCTGCTTCATAATAGAACTAGACATAATTTGGAGAAACCAATAAGTAGGCCATGTCCATATGCTCCCTGCAATAAAAAATTAACAAACTATTCTCTAACTAGATACTATTTCCTTCTTTCTAGCCTTTAACGACCATAGCCTAATTTAATCAACCATTATTTCACTACTTATAGTTAAACACCTAGTTTACAAGCCCAGAACATTTCCCTACTACCATTCAACTGAACATTCAATAATAATACGGAAAAGCTAAATACAAGTGCCTAACTAATGTTAGAATCTATTGGTGTGAACAAAATTTTAAAGTTGGGGCACTAAAGTGATTTCAAATATTACCCCAATACATAACCAAATCTTACAACTATCTTTACTACAATAGGAACTAACTGCTACGGAAAAGCAGTAAAACCACTTGAACTCAACTCCCCACATTTTCACACATGCACACAAGCAGTGTGTGCCCAACCTCTATCGAATTATTAAGAAAACCTTTGGCACAATTGTCAGGCATCTAAGAAGCACAAACAATTTTAAGAAAGTGTTGGGGAGTTTCCAACACCAACAGGACACCACGCTGGCCAGACACTGTCCAACATATGTTGGAACAATTAGCTAATGATCTGATCTTTTGTGTATAACCTGAACTCCATGCACCAAATTACCCGCTAATAAAAGGCACACATGCATAATCTTAAACTACGTAATATAATACAACCACTGCCAATGACAATTATCATTAAAACCAAAATAATTGTTTTCCAGAAAAAATAGGAAAATCAAATACTACTTCCATTACGTAGAAACATTGCTTTTGTTATACTTTTCTAACAGATGGATCAAACAAGCTTTCCCGCTCAATACTAAATGATAAACTCGAAAACACTTCCACAGCACAATAACATAATAAACTAAAAGCCACTTCACATCGTAACAAACTCAAAGACTTTCTCTTGCTCTTGAATTCATAAACTCGGATGCTGCCAAGTCCATTTGTTGGATTTCATTGCATGAATGTTGCCATCAAAGGCAGCAAAAATGGAACTCCGTGGTCAAATCTTTGATATGCTAATCCCTGATATCCTAATGCATAGCAGCATGCAACATAGTCATTGCACTCCAACTCCTTATCATATAAACACTAAAACATGAATTCGTAGTTCTTCAAGCGTGTAATTCTAGTAAAAGTTCCCTATAATTGAAATATCACAATTCACATACCATTACTGCACGTTGGGGTTTATAATGGAGTTACCTTAAATGAAGTATGATGTATTAACTTTAGTGGAGGGAAGAAGTGTGTAAGAATATATGGAAAAGGTAAGCAAAAAATTATGTATTGAAATGTGTATGAAGTTATAAGTGTTCAATTGTTAAACTTGGTATTATTTGCTCCAAAACCTTCACTCGTTTAGCGGGTTTTGGTATGACTCTATGCAATATAAGACTCCCTCAAATTGATAAGAATTGATTCATCTTGGCAGGCCAATGTAACTCCCCAGCCACCACAAAATCCCATTAATCAACGAAAGATAGCAAGTTAACCCAAACAATTCAACTTTCAGCTCAAGTACATAAGTAGGAGATGCATGTAAACCGATATTAGTACCTCGGCCTCATCGACTCGCTTCCAGCTATCAGGCTCTCCACCATCCCAGCCACCATCATCATCCTTCCCAGCCCTCCTACCACTGCCTCCGGCCCGATTCCGTGACTCGGAACCGCGATCCTTGGACGACTCCTCATCCCCAGATGAAATACTCAGCATCTCGACCTCTGAATCATCGTCATCATCCATTGAACCACGCCGTCGTTGAGGCCTCTGCATAGGTGGGGCTCTCGTGTTGTTGTTCCTTGGAGCTGTTGAAACCCTCTGATTTGCCGCGCGTTGTGGTGGTGGCTGCACGAAATTGGAAACCGGCCTCAATGGCTTCGATGATGGTTGATGGTAATTCACATCTCGCTGAGATTGCTCCTTCAGCGCCATCTGAAGGAGCTCGTCTTCATCTAGGTCGAGACTGTCACTCGACATTTCCTGATTTTGATATATGTGGTGAGGGAAAAAAAAGGTATACCTTCTAAAGAAGAGACCTGAGAGACTGAACCGAAAAACCTATCTTTAAACCTGCACAAGAAACCAAATCATGGCATAAAAATATAGTACATCCATCGACAAAATACATGAAGTATATGGAAGTTACAGATTGTTATGAGGGGGACTTGGAAACTAGGGGTCACAAATACCAGATCATTGCAGGTATATGTTTTAGGGTCCTCCGGTTGGGGTTAAAATTGGTATGAAGATAAATATCAGTGCTAGATTGTGGTGTACAAAGAAGAAATAGGTCAGACCAAGTAAGTGTTGAAGGTGCGAAGCTTTGGGGATGATTCGTCAGTCGGCCAATGGTTTTCTTCATCATTGTTAGCAGGAGAAATTAGATATCAGGGGGTTGAGTTGGAGCCTCAGATACATGGTGCGCAAATGGTACGGCGAAGGAAGCACTCCTAAGATCATTTCAAAGGCTACTCGGCAAAATGGCCAGTCAAAAGTGCACAATTTTTATTTGTTGGTTTGCCTAGCCAAATTCTTACACAGCCAGTAGCCAGTACAATGCTAGTCTTTAGCTTAGCAACCAATTCTAACTAAGTAAACAAATCTTTAGAAACAATCTGTCTAGCAGAAACTTATTTCATCTCTTATTCTCACAACTTCAATTCAGCATATGAAAGCCACATTACCAGCAGAGAGGAGGGGGTTGGGAGGAAACAGCCTTAAACTTCAACAAGGTTAAAGATTTTAATAATAATAAAAAATTAAAAAAAAAGAAGCTAAACCATAACATTCTCAACTCCATGAAAGATTCCAATTGTAACCGAAGATAACGCACATTCTCAAATTAATACTCCAAAATTAAGTAAAATAAGCTCGTGCGAATAATGAAATTAACAACTACTTTACATTTCCACCAACCAATTGCATGACAAAAGGGATTCCAAAATTCTAAAAGAAATAAGTAAAAGTAAAGAATTCCCAGAAAATCAAAGATAGGGTTCAAACAGCAGGGAAAAAAAAGCCCGAATGTAGGTGGGTTTCGACGAATGGTTCGGCATGGGGAATAGGGTTTTGAGGTGTGGGAGATGCACAATTATTTTGGCCGATTGGGAATTGTAATTGTGGAGGTGGTTTCAGGTTGAGCTTCAAACAGGGGAAGGGGAGAAGATCTGAGGGAGAAAAAGATCCATACCCGTTTATAAAGTCCGAGCTTGAATTTGCTTCAGATCGCAATGGACAACTGAGAGCTCCGGCTGTAGAGAGAGATACAGAGGTTGACAACTTCCGATCAGATGCCGAGAGAAGAGAGTTTGGCGGTAAACGTTATTCCGTTTGCTTAACGGACTTGGCTACAACTTGTAGCTGGAAAACCCAGTCATCTTTGCCGGGCCTATACAGAGCGCGTTGTCCATGCCAATATATGATAATGATTTGTCCTTTCGTAAATGTGGTAATGTAATTTGTCGTTTCCGGTAATCAAAAAAAAAAAATTTGTCATTCAACAGTTGAAATTACCACATAGACAACTAAATGGTAGTCGCCTTATTCGTTTAATAATTTAGTTTAGTTTAAAATTCTTTTAGCCAAAAAAAAATGGTTTTTAAATTTTTTTCGTTTTGTCTTTATTCAAAAAAAATTTACATTTGTTAGTTTCGCGTCAAGATTTTGTGGTTTCTAGATTACTCTCTGCGAAATGAATCCAACAAGTATAAAATTATAGTCAAAATTAATTTTTTTTTAATTAAGCGAAATACCTGGGGTTATGCCAATAATCCAAGTATTGCGGCTTCATTTAAAAAAATATTTGGTTTGACCATAATTTTATACTTGTTAGATTCGTCTCGCTGAGAAAAATTCAGAAACCACAAGATCTTGAATAAAGACGAAACGAAAAAACCATAATCTTCTTTTTGGCCAAAGGAGTTCTTAATTTTAGAGATAAGGGTAACGAGTGGAAAGAGATAAAGAGAGAAATGAAGATAATGATTATAAAACAAAACTAAAACTAAACCAAACTATGAAACAAACAAAGCCAATGTGATTTGTCGTTTCATAAATGGTTGAAAGTACCACATGAAAAAACGCTACTTGGTATTTTCGGGAGTGTTCAATAATTATCCGTTGGAGCTAGAATTACTTGACAGTTCATCCATCTCAATTTGTTTATCCATTGCCAATATTCGCATAAAATTTCATTTGTTTATTTCTTTCAATATGAATATATGTAAAAAAAATACAACAAGGAATGTTTTAATAGTTCTACAATAGATTTTCTATACAAAGTTTTTAAAATCATGAGAAAAACACTAGAGACGGAAATATACAAGCAATTTAAAATGGGAAAATTTCATAAACCCCCCAAATTTTGACCCAAATATCAAAAATACTCTCAAACTTACAAATTTTTCAATCGTACTCCCAAACTTCACTTCCGTTATCAAATGTACTCCCACCATCTGGATTTGTTACCTCACTAATGGGAAATGCTGAGTTGAAACTTGACAAACAAAAAAAACCATTAAGTGGCAAGTCTGACAACCGTACGCTTCCCCTCCCTCATAGTCGCCAGCCGCCAAACATCCTCCTCCTTCTCTTTCGCCGATGGTTTCACCTCTCAAATCAACAACCCTCCTCTCTCTTTCTCTCTCCATAGATACATATATACATAAATACATATATGGGGAGAGTGGGGTTTGTGGTGATGAAAAATCGCCTAATCTTCGTCTTTTGCTTTCCGGGAAAGTAGTTGGGAGAAAGGTATATACATTCCTAACATTACCATAATCCTATCAGCAATTTCACTCATAATCCAAACAGAACATTTTTAGATCCATATACCATTGACTATATACTTGATTGCATGATCTGGTATAGCCTTTTTAAGACATCGGGATTTTCAGTGCCGTCGAAACCATGGCGATGGCTGGGATGGTGCCGATGGTGGCGATGATGAAGGGCTCTGCGTGCTCAAGCAGCCACCGGATGCTCTCTCTCTCTCTCTCTCTCTCTATTCCTGTGAATTGGGGGGTGGAAGGAGATGATTTGTTTATATAAAAAATAAAAATAAAAAACCCAAAACGACGTTGTTTTGGGCCACTTAACAGGTTTTTTGGTCTATTAAGTTCCAACTCAACACTTCCTGTCAGTGAGGTAACAGATCCAGACGGTGGGAGTATATTTGATAACAAAAGTGAAGTTTGGGAGTACTATTGAAAATTTTGTAAGTTTGGGAGTATTTTTGATATTTGGGTCAAAGTTTGAGGGGTTTTATGAAATTTTCCCATTTAAAAATAGCACCAATAACAATAATGAACAAATAAAATGGGACAGATGGAGTAATATTTTTGTAAATTATGTCCATTTGGGTTGGCCATATTTTAACGAGAGCAATTTTATTTATCTTTGTTTTATTTGTTACCGGGGAAAGTGTGCTCATTTTAGATTTTATTTTGTGGCTCAGGAATTGGTTGCTTGATTCTCCATTGCTTTGAGATGGATGTTTGGATGAATATGGTTAGGCTTGGGAAACTTTGGGTATTTGCTAATGCTGACCATAATTATGGTGTCCAATTACGCTCTCAATGAAGCTCAAATTTAAACGCATGAACTTCACATGAACATGTAGCTGTAGAAGAGGTTTGTCATCACGCAAGGATGTCGCTAACACTACTGAATTATAACTCGTTAGATAGATATAAAATCGACGCAAATGAAAAGTGTAAGTAAAGCCTAGGTGACGGTCTTTACCACACTCGTGTTTTGTGTCAACGAATGTTTAGGTGACGGTCTTTACTTCACTCAACGACGCAAATAAAAACTAAAAGTAAAGTCTAGGTGACGGTCTTTACCACACTCATGTTTGCCGTTTAGTGTCAACGACCGCTTATAATGCATCTCACCTAGGATTCGGACCTGGCTTGAGTTAATGCCAGTAGGAATTTTTGCAATATAGTAAATATTACAAATCCCTATCTTTGTTGAAAGTACCAAAATAAAATAAATAAACAAATAAAAGCACCAATTCCTCATCCTCTGCACAAGCTTGAATCTTGTGAAACATTCAGACTACTACTGGGTAAATATCACCACCACTGCTTGCGAAGGAGTTACCTCAATGTTTCTACCTTCTAATGCATAAATCAACCGGAGAAGAGAGAGAGTTTTTTTTGTTGCACGACAAAAAAGATTTTATTAATCTAAAGCCATAGTACCAGTAGTAGCAGGAAAATGGTCTAGAAAGTTGTGCCAATAAATGTGGCTAATCGTCTATTTGAACCCAAAAAAAACCAGCAGCAACGAGAGCCAACTATTGTAGTTGATTCGCAGTGCACATATCACATCTGTTAGTTGACTAAATTGGAAGAGTACATTGATTTCATTAATACGTTTTTGACCTAGTTCAGTTCGGTAAATACTCAGTTTATGGATTTCAAATTGCATTCATGAAACAATAAAATATAGCCCATTAACCGTAATCCAAATTTACGCCTGCATTGGCGTTTAACACTTAAATATCATAAGAACATGACATCTTGTCTGATGAAATGCACAGGACTCAATTCAAGTACAACATTCTGGGTACAAAGTGAATCAAACACCCTTAGAATAAATCAGGGAAGTTGAATACAAAGCTCAAATTCTGAGTTATACCTTCCCTTCTGTGGACGGCCCACGGAGAACGGTTCATGATTCGCATTTCAAAAGATTGTGATTGTTAGAGTCGCCACCCGGATTTGAGGTCCGAACCCGAGAAACCGATCAAAAATGACTCGTTTGCCCATTTGAAAATGATTTCACTGATCATGGCGGAACCAAAGATTTCTCGGATTCGGGGGTTTGGTTACGAGAGGGGAAGGGTTTTACGACACCCCTCTCCCCCGGTCCGTGAACCGGCCTCTACTCAATGTTTTGTGGGATTTTGAAAATATTTGAAACTTGATTTATTCACAAAAATAGGGAATCAGGATGAGAAAACACATAAACAAGTGCTCAAATACAAACCAAGTGATGGTGGATGCTTGTACAATGTACAATGCGATGGTGGAATGATATAAATAAAGAAAATGACAATGAAAGAGAGAAATAGGACTTAGAACACCATATTGAGCAAAATTATTTGACTTTCCGACACTATTTCATGTTTTTGAGGGTTTTGATATAGAATTGAGAAAAATATAAAACTACAAAGTTGTAGCCCTTCAAATTATCTACGTTTTGATATATAATATGCCCAAAACGGAGTTCGAAATAAAAGTTATGGGGGAAAACAATCGTGATGACTTTTTGTTAGGGTTTTGGCCCTTCAAAGTGGCTTGGAAGGCCAAGATGGCCTTCGAGTTAAGGCCTGGCGCTCAAGCCCTTCCCAGATTGCCAAATTCTGTCATTTTATGACTTTTTCAAGTATGAGGAACTTGAATAAGTCTACTGGTCTCCCTCAGCAAGACCAAAACAATGATTTTCACATGGTTTTAACTTACCTTTTAGCTTGATCAAGGCTTGAACTTGTGGTTTGATGAATGGATGGGTAGTGGCTGTGTTTATGGGCTATAGATGAAGTATTTTGGACAGAGGAGTGTGAGTGTAGGGCTGATTGAATGATTGATAGAGTGGATGATGGAGTATTTGAGCTTAAAATGGTGATTTTGGCTTGGATGAGGTGGGTTTTGATGGAAGAGCTAGGTTTGGACGAAATTGATGGAGTGTATGGGCTGTAAATGGCTTATTAGAGTGAGAGAAGGGGTTGTTGTAGTTGGTTTTTCAAAGACCCATGTGTTGTAGGCCTTTTTTTAGAAGGTTTTTGGGTGTTTTGGAGGTTGAAGATGATGGAGGATGGTGGCTATGGAGGAGAGAGAGTGGGTTTGATCTGATGGGGGGAGAAAATGGCAGTAGTGCAGCCAAGAGGGTGAGTGAGGGATGGAGGAGGTTTATATAGAGAGAGAAATGGGAGGGAAATGAGTTTAATTTTTGAATTGGGCTTGGGGGTGATTGAGGAGATGTTCAAGGGTCTAGGAAGTGTATTTAGGCAGTAGAAAATATAGGTAGACGCTCCTCTTGCAGTAGAATATCATGATTAGATGCTCTGCAGAAAACTGATCCGGCTCAGAGTTGAGCGCTCAAAGCATAGGCTTGAGCTGGAAGGTGGGATTTTGGGTTTGAGCGCAATGAGCCTTGAGCCAGCTTCGAGTACATTCTTCAAAAAAAAGTAAAACTTTTCTTGGGGGTCGCCCGGGTGCTACCGAACTCCGTTTCGTGCGTGGTTTGAAGCATTGGAAAGCTTGAAAGGTCTACTTTCTAACCCAAGTGGTTTGAACCCAAGATAATTTGTACATAAAAATGTGTGACCATTTTACCCTCAGATGGTCGGAAAAATGAATCGTTTCGGTAAAATTGGCATATCTCCCTCATTTCAAAATGGATTGGGACATGTTATATATCAATAAAGAGGGTTTTGAATGTACTAGAAGATGGTGTAGGCTTAGGTTTGGTTTGAAGAGGTTTATGGGTGGTTGGAAGGATATTTTGGTTGGTTAAGTTTGTTCTAGGAGGGTTTAGAATGGTTTAAGATGGATTGGTGAGTTCAAGCCTTGTTCTGAGCCTCAAGGTATGCATGATTGGTTTATTTCATCATTGGGAATGCTTGATAAGTTTCTTGGGTCAAAATTAGGGTGTCTACACCTTCATAAGAATAATTTGTCCTGGTACAAATTCAATTTTTAGAACCTCAATGCATGACTAAAAATATATGCATAGCGGAAAGTTTGAAAGTAGAGCAATAAAACAAAATATCCAGCATCTTTTATGAATTGGAAGATATAGTAGTGAATTCACATTTAACCCCCAAATATGTACTCCGTATATTGATATCTAATGCAAAATAAATCTAAATTTTACTAGGCATTCTTGTAAGAAAAATCAATATAAAATCCAACATGTAGCACAATGTTGGAAATATTACAATAGCAATCACCAATTTCAAAGACAATTTCTATTGATAACAAATAATAAAACAGATTACAATAAACGGAAATTGAAACGAATATTACGTAAACAAAATAAAGAGATACAAATAGTAGATTGAAGAGCCGAGTCCTTTGACACCACAATCTCCTCAACAAAAATTCGCCTCCTACCATGGGTGTTGTAGGATGCACTGACGTCTTCATCCCAGGATAAAACAGCTAAAACCACTAACCACCGGAGCACCACCGTTGACAGCCTTAGCGAACTTATTAGTGTTTGCCCCTCTTTCTCTTTCTCTCAGAGAACTATAAACTGGTCGTGTATGTATAGGACCACGATTTTTTTTTATGCTGAAACAAAGGCCAATGCCTCCCCAATCAATGCTAATTTGAATTCCCAAATGAATTTATGCATGTGTAATTTCAAATTTCAATGTTGTAACTCCCAACACAAATGCTTAGTTTGAATGAGGCTGAAATTCTTATTTTGCTACCCAATTAATTAAAGCAAATAAATAAGAATAAAAAAATAAACGATGAAATGATGAACGCGCGCGATATACATGGAAAACCCCGAATAGGATAAAAACCACGGGAAGGAATCAAAACACTAAAAATAACGTTGTGCGATTACAATCGACCTATACTTACAATTAAAAATCCTCTCAATTGACCCAAGACCCGATTGCCGAATCCACGTTCATCGCACCAAGTGTTTGATTTCCGCAAGCCTTGAATCTCAAGCCTTTCGAGATACTTCCAAAAATCCACCGGAAGAACGATTGAATCAAAGTTTGAATAAGATCCTGGAGTATTTGATTTGGTTGCTCAAAACTTCATGCAAGAACTCCAAGCCATACCACAAAGATGCAAAAGCTACAGCCCTTACTCTCTCTCCTTGCTTCTTAACATCAAAAATCGGCTGCAAAAAGATGTGTCTTTGATAACCCTAGCTGCTGCCTTTTATAAGCTGTTTTACCGCCTGCTTGAGCATATTGAAGTTGCTCGAGCACTTTCCTAACAGCCTACTTGCTGGACCTGAGGCACGAAAGTGCTTGAGCACTATGCTAGAACTTTGCCAATAGCCAATGTGCTCGAACACCGGTACAAATACAACATGATTCCTTCCACATCCTAAACAGACGCATCTAGAATATTGAAAATAAAAAGTACAACTCAATATTGCGTCATGGAATTGCCAACCGAAAAAAGAGCCCAACCTATGGAGCTTACAGAGGCTATAACTCCCAACACAAGTTGTAGACACCCTAAAATTTGACTCTCGTACACATTTTTATCCAAGATGATGAAAAGAAACGCCCGGAAAACCTCTCGGATTGAAATTCTTCAAGTTAACAAAGCCAATAGTGTCGTACAACACTTATCTCTCACGTACAGTGCTCCAACAATCACGCATGACATTCTTTTTGGATATTGGCAGTGGAAGTGTGTCGTACGACACTGTCATACATTAAATAACTTTTTTAAAGCTTCTAGCAGCTCAAAATGTTGATGATTGCTTCCTCTGATTATCATGGTTTCATGTAAGAGTAAAAGGCTAAGGTATAGTTATGATTACATGAGTGGGCATCAAGTTTACTTGGGATCCAATTGGTTCCCGTTGGCCATATATACCCGATTGGTTTCAACGGAAAAGAACGACTGAAAATTGGAAAAAATCATGAGAAACCTCTCTTAAACTTTGTTCCTAATCCTATCTACATCCAAATTTACCTACTTCTAATACTCTCAAGCTCCAGAAACCATTTCCATATTCTCAAAGCAAACCCAATTGTAACCCGTAACCTTACTACCCTATTTTCGGTCCAAAACCAAATTCCACCAAGCCTTGAACCAAGCCTTCTTCACCACATTGGAAAGTGAGTCCACAAGCACCACAGGAGGTTGGAGTTGGCATCAGGGGTTCCAAAACCGTTTCAATCTGCGAGGTTCAAACCGGAGGTATAATCCCATTTCTCTAAATTACTTAACCTAGGTACCCTAAGGGGAGGGATGCCAAGTGCGGGATGGTTATCTATATTGTCTCTGCATTTGGCATGCCCATGTTACATCAAAAATCAGTTTGATTAATACCTCCCGAATGCGTCGTACAGTGAATACATCGCCTTGTGCAAGGTAATCCATCGAGGAGGAACATTTTCCCATTCAAAACTATCATTTTCTAGTTCAAAGTAATCTATTATAATCAAATTTCATGCTCTGTATTTGCTCTCAGTTCGTTCCCGCCGAAAATCAAATTTCAAACTATTTGTGAAGAAAACAGTGCCGCCCGGCACTCCTCCTGTATCGCACAGTACACTTAGAGTGTTGTACGACACACTTTTAAAAATATGCCCATTGGAATGATGAACAATGCCGCATGACACACTTTGTATACCGCACGACACTCTTTTTTAAAAAATTGAAATTTAAATCATTTTCTTTCATGAGCAGTTTAAGAGATTGATTTTCACTTTTTATTATCATTTACCTGATTGTATCAGTTGCTGTTCATTTAAATATTTAAAATATTTGCTTTGCATGATTTACTTGTTTATGTGAATAAAGTTTTGCATTAAAATATTTTCTAAAATTTTCACAAATATTTAGTAAAGACCGATTTTTAATCGAGCGAGCTGGGTGCATTAAAACTTTTCCCCGTTTGTAACCTGGCTCCCGAATCTAAAACAATCTCCGATTTTCAATTTTTTTTTTAATCGCGAGTCACATTATTTTTCAAATCATTTTCAAAACGTTTTCTCGTGTATTAAATCCATTTTCTAAAAACCCGGGTGGCGACTCTATTTCAAAACAAACATTTTCAATCCGGTGGAGCAACGTCCACACAAGTGTTGAATATGAATGCCATTCAATCTCACTCATATGGTGTAACTGGAAGAAGAACAAACCTATGTTTCCATCAATGGGGTTCATTACATGAGTCATAGGTTAGAAAATCTCTCTGGTTTATTCCATCACTTGAACAAATATGGATGAATATACAATTTCAAGTTTCCGTTGCGCTTATAGGTAATATCAATTTCTTTCAAAAATATCAAATATTTTTTATTTGTAAAGGCACATGAACAAAATCGAGTTCCGCTCAAACCTCGGGAAGGTCGGCTCGAGCTCAGCTCGTCAGATTTTTACAGAGTTCGAGCTTAGTTCAAGTTCACTTAAAAACTTAACAAACCAAACCTGATAATGCTTGTGAAGGAGTTGCCCTATCCACAACCAATGCTTGCGAAGGAGTTGCCTTCATGTTTCCGCCTTCTAATGAATAAATCAACCGGGGGAAGAGAGAAAGCTACCAAGGCTACTGTATCAGTAGTACCAGGAAAATTGTGTAAGAAGAAGTGCCAATAAAAGAGGCTGATCGTTTCTTTGTGTTGGAGAATTTTGTGAATGAAACCGGGGCACTCAGAGGGTCTCTCGGGGCAACCGAGACCACCCCACGGATTCAACACGCTATGCAATAAACGCTGGGTAACTCCCTCATGATTATGGAGATAATGGCAGAATTGAATTTCAATTCAAATTCGGATTGATGGTTGCGGTTACAAGATCAGAAATTCATTGGCAGAAATTCAATTCGTTATTGAATGGGGAGGCTCCCCCATTAATCCCGAATTCATGTTTTCAGCTCCCTTTTCCAGCTATAAAAAAGGGCAACTCCGTATTGGTTTTCACCACCAGAAATTCAAGCAATACATTTCAGTATAAAAATCGTTCTTGTGAGAGAGGCAGACGAGAGTTATAGTTCGCCAAGGCTTCCAGCGGTGGTGTTCCGGTGGTTGTGGTTTAGCCGTTGTATCCTGGGACGAAGACGCCGATTCATTCTACAACACCCACGGTAGGCGGCGAATCTTTGTTAAGGAGAGTGTAGTTACACACGACTCGGCATTCAATCGACTGTTTGTATCTCTGTTTTACCGTTTATGTATTTCCAGTTTCTGTAAATTTCATGTTCATTTTATTGTAATCTGTTCATGTATATATATATGAGAAGTAATTGTTTTTCCGGAATTACGATTGCCGCTGTAATTTTTCCAACACTTTGAACCCACAAAAAAATAGCAGCGTATACTTCGCCAACTATTGCAGCTGATTCGTGGCGCACATATCACTTCTGTTAGTTGAACAAGTTCAGTTTGGTAAATACTCATTTTTATGGATTTTAAGCTGCATTCATGAAACAATAAAATAAAGCCGAGTAACCATCATCCAACAGATGACATGTGAGAGAAATCTAAGTAAAAGCATTTGCTGATTGAAACATAGAATGTACATAAAGAACTTACAACAGGCAACGTAATGATACATTGTCCGGAAAAGTTTTGACACAACTAAATACCATTGCTCAGAAGAAGAAAAAAAAACTCATTAACCCGTAATCCAAATTTATGTATGCGTTGACATTTAACACTAAAATATCTAAAAAAACCGAACAATTTACAATCTCACAAGAACATGACATCTTGTCGATGAAATACACAGGGACGCAATTCAAATTCTGGGTACAAAGTTATTGGTGCAACACCGCTTCTAGAGGAAACCTATAAACAACTCTTTGGTAAACGAAAAATCAGTAAAATACATAAAATAAAATAAAATAAAATAAAATAATAAAATCCAAAGTTGCAATTGCTAACGAACAAGAAGAATAATTTCCTCATCCAAACCGATCTTAATCATCATCCAACATACAACCAAGTTTTCATAGCAAATTTTACCCCGAGTTTTCTCTAGAAAGAGAAGACACAAAGCAATTTCACCATAGAACGATTGACACAGCCACATGGTAATTGCCATATAGAATGTACAGAATTTATAAAAGGCAACAAAACAATAAACTAATTGCGGGTTTAACCCAGCTAAATACAGTTGCCAATAACACATTACTCCCTCATCCAAATTAATGTAGATCAGATCATTAATTGTATGGATAGAACCATAGAAAATTTGAAACACCCAATAAGAGTCCCCCAAGGACACCTTCAGCATCCCGGGAACAGGGATTCGCTGTCATAACAAGAGTATCCTATTTTATCCAAGCCGTTGATCACTAATAACGGCCTAGAAAGCTCACTACATTTTTTATGCAATAGAAGTATACAAAATAAGATAATATCGTCTGATTCATATATATATATAAAGAGAGAAATCTTTTTATGGCAGCTAGATTTTTTTTTGGAATGAAATTCTGAAAATAGGATACTATTGTTATGATAGCGAATCACTGTTCCCGGGATGCCGAAGGTGTCCTTGGGGACTCTTGTTGGGGTGTTTCAAATTTTCTATGGTTCTATCTGTACAATTAATTTATCATCTTATGACAACGAATAATTTGACACCTTTGGCATCCCGGGAACAGGGATTCGCTGTCATAACAAAATAAGCTAATATCGCCTGATTCATATATATATAAATAAAAAGAAAGAAATCTTTTTATGGCAGCTGGATTTTTTGTTGGAATGAAATTCTGAAAATAGGATACTCTTGTTATGACAGCGAATCCCTGTTCCCGAGGACACCTTCATATCAGCTTCGGGATGCCGGATCATCTTATGACAGCAAATCCCTGTTCCCTGTTTCAAATTTTCTATGATTTTCAAAGGATTTTATGAATAGTTGCTAATTTTCTATGGTTCTATCCATACAATTAATTTTCAAAGGATTTTACTTCAACTCTAATTTATCCAAGCCCTTGATCACTAATAAGTCTAGGGATGGGCATGGGGACGGATCGGAGCCGGAGACTACTATCTCCACCCCCATTCCCCAAACCCTTTACTCATATCCATCCCCTATCCAATCTCCAACGGGGATTTATTTTTATCCTTCATCCCCGCTCCAAATGGGGAACGGGGATACCCACGGGGATTTCGGGGATCCAATCATTTTCCCTAGAGTAACAAGTAAATAGTTATAGAAGCCCAATGACAAATCGTTTTACCTAAAATCCAATCACTGAGCAAACCCTAAGCGTGTAAAACTACATGTGTTTGTAGAACAACATAAAGAGTGCAGAAAAATAGAAATTATGTAGAGTTCTTATGTATATTCATGACATTAATTAAAATTGATTAAATGCAACATGGGTTGTTTAGTAGATAGCATACATAATTGTTTCACAAGAAAAGAGATTATGTTTCTACAATTCATTTTGTTGATATGCTTTGGGAAAACATTTTTAAAGATTGTACTACTAGATATTTTTTGTGTAATCAAAAACACATAAATGGTCATTTTGATTGCAGCATATATGTTAAAATGCCATTGCAGTGGATGAAAATGCTTCAATTACCAAACCAACCTTATGCACGAGGAAGGAAATTTTGGTGTAACCCCATACATATTGCAGAAAATTCAGTGAGACCCCAAAGTTTCATAATTCATGAATAGACCGCTATATTTCGGGGATTCGGGGACGGGGCGGATCGGGGACGGAGCGGAGCGGGGCGGGGACGGATCGGGGAACGGATTCGGAGCGGATTCGGGGCGGGGACATGCCTATCTCCACCCCCTATCCAATCCCCAAACATTTTCAAAAAAAATCTCCATATCCTATCCAATCTCCAAACAAATCTCCACATTGCCGATCCGTTCGGATCGGAGATCAGATCGGATTCGGACGGGGCGGATGAAATGACCAACCCGTAATAACGCCTAGAAAGCTCACTTACGTTTTTGATGCAACTATTCATAAAATCCTTTGAAAATCAGTAAAATCATTCTTCCCGAAGCTGGAAGCCTAGAACTATTCATAACTTCTGAAGAATTCTTCAAGAAGGTATGTGTTATCATCTTGTATAGGATACCAGCCCATAATAGTAAACATAATCGGGGAAATTTTGTTGATAGCAACACACTGAAATCAGATATCCTGGCTTGGAATTTTTTGATGCTAGAAATCCCAACAATAAGGAATAAGTTCCATCATTAAAAGAAGGAAATTTTGTAATGAAGACAGATCAGATATCCTGGCTTAGATTTCTCAAATTGAGAACAGCGCTCAGTAATTTCATTGTCGATCATCTGGGGAAAAAATCATCACCTCCATCTTTCATTATCGTTTTAGCTTTAAGCTTAAAAAACCAAATTTTGAACGGTGAAGCCCTTAAACTGCACTAAGCAGTATGGTAATAATACGAATAACTGATCCCCCCAAAAAAACCCAAAATCCTAACTCTTTCATATACAAAAATCAGTAAAATTCTTCTTCCCATAACTGTGAACGGAATTTGGGAAAAAATTTGGATAGCAACAAACTGAAATCAGATAATCAACAAAGCCTTATCACCATCCATCATCAATAACTACAAACATCAACACACTTGCAAAATTTCAATGACATTGCCCTTGTGAGAGCATCTCCACTATGGACTCAATTTTACACTCAAATTCAAATTTGAGTAAAAAACAACAAAAACATCACTCCACCACTTGCTTAAATCCATTACCAAATTTGAGTTTCACCAAATTTGAGTTTCACCAAATTTGTTTTGAACCCAATCTTAACTCAAATTTTTAAGGCTATTTTTTTCATCTCAAATTTAAAATTGCGCCACTTTAATAAAGCCTTAACTCACCCATTGAGATATTCCACATCAGATCAAGTTTTTACTCAACTTTTTACCCAAATCTGAATAAAAACTTGATTTGATATGAAAAACTTCAATGGGTCAAAGCAAATGTAGGCATAAATTTGAATAAAGGCTCATTAATAGCACAATTATTAATTTAAGAGTGAAAAATTGGCCTTAAAAATTTGAGTAAATTGGGAAAAAATTTGAGTAAACTCAAATTTAGTGATGGGTCTGAGCAAAGAGTGGAGTGTTATTTTTGTTGGTTTTTATTCAAATTTGAGTTAGCGTAAAATTAAGTAAGAATGGAGATACCCCAAAGATCGTTTGAAATATGGCAGATTAGATTAGAGATCCTTCGTAAGGCAGAGATAGTTCCCCTTTAGCAGCAAATTTGTTCTAAAATAAAGACACTTTTGTAGAAACTCATTAAGGGCCCGAATAAAATACCAAAATACTCCCTCCATTCCAAAATAATATTTTTCACTACAAAATATTGTGTCATTTTTCAAATCAAAAAATAAATTACTTCTATAAATTATTTTTTAAATTTTTTGGCATCAAATTAAAATAGTTGACAAGTCTTTTAATTCGATGCAAATTTTTTTTTTTAAATAACACACAAATTTAAAAAATGACAACAGAACAACAGGAGGTCTTATTTAAGAACAGAGAAAGTATAACAATATACAATACAGATTTCAAAATTCACGCGCAGGCCCTTTCAATGGAGAGATTTTGTGAGAAGAAAAGAGAGGGGAATGGTTTGTTGTCAAATCACTCTTTTGGATTGATGATTTTTTTTGTGAAAATTAGAGAAAACGGCAAGAATTAGGGAAAGAGCTACCCTTTGCTTCTCTCCTCCTTAATCCAAAGGTAAAAGAAAAAAGTTGCAAGAAATCCCACCTTTAAGGAATAAGTTCATAATACTAACACTATAAAAGAAGGAAATTTCGTAATGAAGACGGATCAGATATCCTGGCTTGGATTTCTCAGATTGAGAACAGCGCTCAGTAATTTCATTGTCGATCATCTGGGGAAAAAATCATCACCTCCATCTTTCATTTTTATTTATAATTTTATACTTAAAAACCAAATCTTGAACGGTTAAGTCCATAAACTGCTCTGAGCAGTCGGCTCATAAAACGAAAAAATTGATCCAAAATAACCCAAAACCCTAACTCAAACTAAGCATCAATTCAGAAACAGGAACAGGTAAATGAAGAGGGAGAGAGAGAAGGATCAGAGTATCCTGGCTTGGATATTCTCTAAAAAGAGAAGAGCGCTCAGTGATTTCATTGTCGATCATCTGGGGAAATACTCATCACATCCATCTCGTCTTTCCTTCGACGTTTCAAAACAAAAACAAAACTTCAATTAGAAAGGCAAAAATAAAAATAAAAACACGATTGTAGAATTTCTCCAAATCTTGTTCGAAAGGACTCTATCGAAGAGGCCCTAAATCTTAGACAGAAACGGAGTAGCGAAAATTATGGCGTCGTCTCATACTCAACGCCTATTTCATATTGAGAGCGCTGGTAATCAGTATTCGACGCAAACCCCTTCTCAATCAAATTGACACACACACACACACACACACACCCCTCTATATCTATATCCGTATGGGAAAAAACACAGTATTGAGAAAGCAAGAAACCCTAATTTCTACAAGACCATTTGGGCGCGGCTGATGAAGAAGACGAAGGAGTGAGAAGGCAGAGTTGGGGCAGTGATTATATAGGGCGTGGAGCATGGCTTGCAAATCCTAGTTGGAATTTGGAAAATCAGCGGCTGGAGGTTGACAGAGAACGCCACGTGTATGGACGAGATTTAATTGGTGATATGTGGGCTTTCTTTTCCCTACTCCAATTTCGGGCTTCAGCGGAGTAATTTATGGCCTGGGCCGTTCTTTAGTGGATTTACGATTGAATGGACTGGGCCTTCTTGAGTCATATTTGCCATAAAGAATAGTAGATATACTCTATTGCTTTCTTTTTTGGTTTTCGTTTCTAATAAACAAATCGCTTACCAAAAAAATGATATGTTTGACACAACTTGTATAAGAGGGGAGAAATTTAACATGAATTTTGGCGTGCCTAATGCTTTTCACGAGTTCTAAAATATCAATGGTCTTGATCATCTAAACAGACTCGGAAAAGGCCTGAACAAGAATCGTCTAGTCCCCGAATCCTAATCCTTTGATGATTGAAGATCATTACTGAGATCATCACGGAGCAAGTTTCTCATTTCCCTCTATCTTCTCCTATCAATTGTGAGGCGCATTCTAATGTACAAAAGTCATTTCAAAATTTTTCATGTCCTCCTGATTAGCTGGTCCAACTTATT
Source organism: Vaccinium macrocarpon (assembly GCA_022606695.1). Lineage (NCBI taxonomy): Eukaryota > Viridiplantae > Streptophyta > Magnoliopsida > Ericales > Ericaceae > Vaccinium > Vaccinium macrocarpon. The sequence continues at coordinate 3,013,178 of CM040172.1, read as the reverse complement.
CAATTTCTCATCTCCAAACCATCATATTCACTTTCACATGCAAATAAAAGAATCACAACTAATAAAAAAAAATACATATTTCATTAATCTATGTAAATTACAATGTTAATATACAGGAAAAAAAATAGTAACTGCACCAAAGATACAAATTTTCCATTATTCTAGGGTATGCTGAATTATGCCTTACCCTCTATAGCAACTATGGTTAGTAATCAAATAATGAGATCATCAAGTTAAGGGGAAGGTACAACATGGTGCACCCAAATGCTACAAAGAGCCAAAGTTATGGTAATGCATGCCCATATCTTGCTCAAAACACCACTAGAAATTCTCCCTCCTGTCCTTCCAACAAACCAAGTTTTCGCTTTCCCCCTCCTCTTCAAACCTCCGCCGGTGGCCGGAACTGCGTCCGTTGATTTTACATCTTCCAAACATTCCCCAAAACACAAGAAATATGTCAAAAGAAATGCAACGATATCAATGTCAGGGCTCACTGTTTTTCTCCATAGCTTCTTAACTTGTTTGGTTCTGCTGAAGATCGCGCTGTTCTTGTGCTTTGTTGGTGAATCTGTTTTTGCCAAAGGATTTACATAAACTTTGACAGTTTCGGAAGGCATTGTTTGGTGAAAGAATGTCTCGGATACTTGGCGAGTTGAAACTAACATTCCATGATTGACTTCAATTTTCTCATCAAATTCAAAGCCCGGAGAATCGGAGAAGTCATCGGCTAGAAAATTCTCATTCGGGTTGTCATCAGTGAATCCGAATTGAAGATCGTTTGCATCTCTGTCACTTAATTCATTGAAGTTGCTATGATGATCCATTGTCCCTGCAAACCAAGAAGTTAGATATTGGTGTAGTTAACAAAACAGTCCTTCCGGACGGGCAATAAAAGTGCTTTCTAACCCGTAAAAATGTTTTTTGACCAGTAATAGTGCATATACTTTCAGTGGTAAAAATGCATTCTAACGGGTCAAATAGCACTTTCATTGGGGACAGAAGAATTTTCCTAACAAAAATGTAGGCAATTTATGGTATAAAAGTGAAATGGTTATATGAAACATGTGGGATTTTGATACCTTGATTCTCATGGTCTTCTGTTGTCTGAAAAGACGAAATGTTGTCAATCGTAACAATCTTGTATTCATCCGAGAAGCTCTGTAAAATGGAACATAAATTCGCATTAGCAATCTAATTGAACATATTACCACTCTTTACTCCCTAATCCATATTCAATTCATCTCAAAAAATAATTTCAAATTGCTTAAATAACCCGTTGTACTCTTTGCCTGTCAATTGGGGTGAGGTTTGAGGTCGAGTCTATGGAGAAATATCGAATCCCCTGGCTGTTTAACCCACTAACTAGTTTCCTTACTAACCCCTGCTGATTAATATCGTATAACAAGGAAAAAAAAACTCATAACGGTCGAGTATCAGCTGCAACGGCCGTGAATCGGTTCGTCAATCGGATACGGACCAATACATATAACAAAAACTAACCGACACGCATGCGATTTTTACTCTAGCCGATATATCAAAGTGTAACGATATTGCCGAACCCAAAAAACATTTCGTAACGGCCAATAAGTTACACTAATGGCCGGTATATAAAACTATCTGTACAACTGATTTGTACCTTCTCGAGATCTCTACTAGACATTCCAACCCATCGCAAGTTCTCCGCCATTCTTTCAGCTTTGAATTCTTCATCCAACGACACTCCAATCTCTATGTTCCTTGATCTCTGATCTTGATCCCATGACCTCTCCATCAATCTTGGAAAATTAGTACCCAAGTCATAACCAAGTTGGTTGTCAGTGTAGGGTTGGAATGAAAAATCATCACTAGGAGCAAAGCTTCCACCCCATGTGTCTTGATTAATCAATTGCTGAGAGGCCTGAGCCACTGAAAGGATTTCCTGCAAAACGTCGCCGCGTTCATTTCCACGGGTGGAACTTGAATATTGCAGCATTGTCGAGTCCGGGAAGCCGCCGTGGGGGAAGTCTTGTACTTGGAGCGGCGGTAGTGTGGGCTGGTGCTGCAACCTTGCACACTGCAATGCTATGTCAACCTGAAAATCCAATAGAACATTTTTTTAGATTTGAACATATGATACTATGCAGAAGGATTTTCGGTATTATGCTGTAATACTTAAACAAATATGTATTGGGAGCCATTCAATGCATATCCACAGTATAGTCAACAGACTCACATACATCGAACGATTCTGAATACATCTGTGTCAAAGACGATTATACGTGAAATATTGTACTAGTTGCATTACCTTGGAGGGGGAATTCGAAATCATTCCATAATTGGGAAAAGGTGGATTCGAAAAGCCAAATGCATCCTCCGATAAGTACCGCATCCAATTCCCATCGCTAGCGCCACCAACATTCATCGGAGAACCATGGATATTGATGCTGGGTGAGCATCTATCCATTGGAGATGGCTGATCATAATTCTCCATATCATCACAGGATCTTCCCTCAGAATACAGGTCAACACTTGAGGAGTGGTTGCTAGATATATGGGTAGATGATGAGGCACCATAATATTGCTCTCCTCCAGTCTTTGGGCCGGTTATAATCTTCTTGAATATACGGCACAGTGCATAAGCATCCTGCATAAGATCCATAATCAAAAGGAGCTGAGATGGATTTATAATTGACTGTGTTCATTAGTTTGGTAATATTGGAGCATGAAGCTCGTGTATAGGTGACGTGCCAGGGTGATTCTAGCTCTTCTCTGTGAGAACAACTTGGGTGCCAGCTGTTTATTGCACGACGGTACCCGCATCTCAGCTGTGCAAAAGTGTTTTGTACTTAGGTAAATTTTGTTCTTCCCATCAAATATTATTACCTTTTCACCTCGTCTAGACTAGCGCAACCAGAAAAATCTCTTGTAAGTGTAAACAATCACACACACAATATAGGAATATAGAACAATAAAGAAATCGACAACAAGATTTGCGTGGTTCCCCAAAATTGAGTATTCCGGGAGCGAGAGCGAGAATATGTTATTATTCAATCGTCCAAGATTTTTACAATAGAGAGTATTTATACACGTACTCTATTCTAACTGGCTTTACCTAGAATTTCTCGGTACTTCTCCATATGAGCCACAAGTTCTAACATCTTATACAAAAAAAAAAATGAAAGAAAGATAGAGAGGAGAGAGATTTTACCTGCAAGCCAGAAGCAGTTTGAGACTCACATTCTCTCTCATCAAGCCTGTACTCATGCATAACCCAACCAGTACGTGCCCCATGAGGAGCTCTCCCTCTGTAGTAAACTAGGGTTTTCTTCATCCCCACTGCCCTCCTCTCAGAGTTCACTTTCCGATCCTTCCCCGTGGCTTTCCAATATCCAGCTTTAGTTGCGCGATTAGTCCTCGATCCGTTGGGGTATTTACGGTCTCGGGGACTAAAGAAATACCACTCCAGATCCTTGCTCGGCAATAATGCTTTTCCTGCACCAGTGTTTTTGAATCTCGTTAAAGATATAATCCAAATAACATGTCACTAATGCGTAGTGAAAAATTGTACTCCGTATTAGTAATTGGAAAGTTTTATACAAAGGTAATATCAGAATTACACAACAGTGACAATTTTAAAATCATAAGTCACGATATTTGCTTGAACAATAATACTAGAGACATGACGTTGTGTATACATAATAAGTTTCAAACAATTACCATCGATCAGCTTGTGAATTCTTTAGATTTTTTTATTAGGGTTTTGAAATATATTTATATATGCAGCTATTAAATATTGAATAAAGCAAAAGCTTCCCATTAAGTTCTATTTGTGGTCATTATACCTTTCTTCGTATTCACTTCATAATCTTTTGTGTAACAGATTTCTTCATTAATGTATCACATTTTATACACATACATGAATGTCAAGTACTCAAGTTTATAATAAAATTACAATGCATTTAACCAATAGTGCACAACTATTAGATTGCGATGCTTTGCTTCGGTTTTTTTCCGGTTAATTGGTTGGGTTATGAGGTTTGGAGGTGTTTGATCTGGGCCTGTTTTCCTTCGCTTCTTGTTTGTTTTTGTTGGCGTCTTGCCTTCCTGGTTTTTAGTCTAAGGTGGTATTTGTTGATTTGTCAGTAGTCTGTTTAATCTTTGTAAAACTATTTTAAAAGATTAATAAAATAATTTTTCTGAGGAAAAGAAAAAGAAAAAGATTGAAATGCTGAAACCGCATACAAAAATCTTACCTTTGCCATATCAAATCATATGAACCTTCTAGCTGTTTTGAGAAAAATGTAATCCATTCGAATTATATTTTTATTTTTATTCCAAAAAATATTCACATTTGTTATTTTTGCGTCTTTTTTATTGATTATAAGTTCGTCTCGATGAGAGGAATTTAAAATTTAAAAAATGGTGATAATTTCTTTAAAAAAAAATTCACTATTTGATTACTTTTGTCTTTATTCACAATAATTTTAGTTTGGTTAATAATTTTTTACCTATTAGATTTTTCTCGTCAAGATAAATCAATGATCCACAAAAAATAAACATAAAATTAACGAATGCAATTTTTTAATAAGGACAAAAAAGTAACCCATTTGAATTATTTTTTCCAAAACACCTCCTAAAATCATTTAATGATCACCTGGTAAGTCCCAAGGCTCGCATTTGTAGAGATCAACTTCGGGAATGATCTCGAGCTCGATTTCCCGGCCGTTGATCTTTCTCTTGAGATAGTAACCCACAAGTTCCTCGTCGGTCGGATGGAACCGGAATCCCGGAGGCAATGAAACAGGTGCCATATATTATCTCTCCTTGATCGTTCTCGCTCGTAACTTAAAATTCTGATCAATCTATGTCTAGTGAACTGATCAACTCTTTGGAAGAAAAGAAAAGACGGGGACTAGCCTCTTATTCAAAAACAAAGAGCTAATCCAGCCTTTGAAATATCAAGAGCTATACGTACAAACTACACAATGGAACAGAGAGAGAGTGAGAGAGCTTGGGGGGTTGATAAGGAATGTAAAGGGCACACACACACACACACACACAGAGAGAGAGAGAGAGAGAGAGAGAGAGAGAGAGAGAGAGAGAAGCAAATGAGGGGGGAGGCTGCCACCCCTGGCCCCTTTGCCTTTTATAAATTTGAGAAATTGCTTTTTCCCATCATAGCAAATTATATAAAATAATGATACTTTTATGATGCTTCTTGTCTTTCTTTCCAAGCTCTCTTAAATCCCCACAAAAAAATGTTTAAAAAAATTGTTTTGCATTCCTGTAATACCTTGTATAAGTTGTAACATTCTCATTTAGTATTTATGATTGAATGAGAAGTATTCGCGACTCAAATAATGAGGGTGATCCTTTTATCTTCTACTTAACAAACCAAAGTATGTCATCGTGTTTATGTCCGGGCCAGTCAGCATTCCCGCATCAGCTTTCACATATCTCGATTAATTCTGGAAAATCAATTTCACTGTCCACTAGTAGAGGCCTCTTTTAAAGTCAAAACAAAACTTTGTAAGGATTGACCCAAAAAGAATTGATAGCACATACCAGATTTCGGACTTGAAACTCCTTAAGTGTCAATTCTTGACCACTAAGCCAATCCCTTAGGGTTTTCGGAGCACTTTATTGAAAACCCTCCAAGCTGCCATCAAGTTTTAAAAAATGCAAAAAAAATAAAAATAAAATACCAGTCTGATACATACGCTTATTGTATTTCTCAATACGCTTTCACCACATTTTTTTATGCATTTCACCCCCACTTGTTCAAACTTTAATGAGAGACTAATAAGCTGTTTTTTTATGGCATTTTCCTATATTAATTATTTTGAAGAATGTTTATGTTTCTTCTGTGTCCAATTATGCCATGCTTCGTAATTGTCCTTTCTTGGAATCTGTGCTCCAGGTGGTCACCTCTGATTCGTTGCATTCCCTACCGGTATTTCTGTTAAGACAAGGATCTTACGTTAACGAGAAACTGTTGCCTAGACAAGGAATGGCGGCTGAGCCTTTTCCATCTCTCTCACGTAATTTCTTATACTATGATGATTCTATAAGAAGAATGTCGCTCTTTCTTTTCAATTCTTTTGATCAATCCCTCAATCAAGAGAATGTTCCTTTCACATAGTAAATTGACTGGTACCCACTTCAACTTGCTGGTCTACTGTCAAAAACTCTCCCTTTCTGTGGGGGGACCTTCTCTTTTCCACATCCTGCTTCCTCAAGTTTCGATTTATTTTCTTGCCAAGTATATGGCTACATTCACCATATATGGGGACATATAATCAAATGAATTGTGTATTTTTCTCGTCCGACCGGTTCCAACAAGGGCTTGGCATTGTGTCAAGTCGAGTCGTGTTCGTGTTGGGTTAATTTGGGTTTGAGTTTGTGTTAACCCGAAAAAGACCTATCTACCTAAACATGTCAAAAGTCTCAACTCTAACCCAACCTGAAATTATTTGTGTCAACCAAAACATGACATGATTCCACAATACCTGTGTCATTTTCATGTCGGGTTCGAGTTGGCATAACATGAATTGACACGTCCAAAGAAGGTTAACTGTTTTTGGGTTAACTATGTCATTTACTAGTTGGATTCGGGTTAATGTGTCGACACAAATAGATTAACAGGTTAGCCGTGTCATTTTCGGGTTAACATGAACTCAAACCCAAATTAACGCAACATGAACACGACTCGACTTGACACAATGCCCAGCCCTTGTTGTAACTGATCGGATGAGAAAAATACGCAATTCATTTGATTATATGTCCCCATATGTGTTGAATGTAGCCAATTCATTTGTGTCAACCCAAACATGACACGATTCCACAATATCTGTGTCATTTTCATGTCAGGTTAAAGTTGACATAACATGAATTGACATGTCCAAAGAAGGTTAACTGTTTTTGGGTTAACTGTGTCATTTACTAGTTGGATTTAGGTTAATGTGTCGACACAAATAGATTAACAGGTTAGCCGTGTCATTTTCGAGTTATGCGGGTTGAACACAAACCCGACCTATTTAGCAATCGTGTTCTTAGGTTGTGTCATATACATATTTCGTGTAAAAAATAGTCAACTACAATCCGCTAACTTTATGTCGCGTTCGAGTCGTGTTATCATATCGTGTCATAAATTTCTACCCATAGTTACAACCTCTTTGAATGGAGGGGTTTCTTAAGTGCTATCCGTTTCTAGCCAAATTCCTCATTTGAAATGAACATGTCACTCTATTTTCACCATCAAAAAGGGCTGTTAGTCTCCATTTTAAATTAAATATGTCCTCAGTCAATTTTTAGAAAAAGAGTTTTAAGATAAACTACTAGCTAGTAGACACAGTAAATTCTACTCATCAAATGGCATCAAAATATGATCATTTAGTCCTACCAGAAAACTATTGGAAAAATTACAGTGGCAATCGCTAAATTCCAAAAAACAATTTCCTCTTATATATAAATATATGAACAGATTACAATGAATTACAAGAACTGAAATTAACAGAATATGAAAACAGATACAAACAGTAGATTGAACGCCGAGTCGTGTGTAGCCACACTCTCCTTAATAAAGATGTGCCGCCTACCGTGGGTGTTGTAGGATGAATTAAAGTCTTTGTCCTAGGATACAACGGTTAGAACCACGGCCAACAGAACACCGCTGTTGACTATCTTGGCAAACTAATGCTAGCGTCTGCCTCCCTCACTCAAAAACCGATTGCTGGAAAGTGAAGTGATGCACGAATTTCTGATAATGATACACACAATAGAGATGCCCTTTTATAGCTGAAAAATGAAGCTAAAATCATCAATACGGGATTAATGGGGGAGCCTCCCATTCAATAGGCAGAATGAATTTGCATGCAATTCAATTCTGTGATTTGTAACAGCCAACTTCAATACGATTTTGAATAGGATTCAAATCTGTCATTATCTCCACTTTCATGAGGGGAGTTACCTTGCGTTTATTGCATAATGCATTGAATCCGTGGGGTGGTCTTAGTTGCCTCAGGAGACCATCCGAGTGCCTCGGTTTCATTCACAAGATTCTAACAAAAACTTGGGGGTTTATTGTATGTGTTGGAACTTATGGCTCATATGGTGTGTATGAGAGGCACTGAGAAGTTCCTGGGATCGATGAAGCAAGCTGGGAGGCATGTTGGAGGATCCGGTATCGATACAGGAGTTTCCCTGTATCGATACCGGGGCAACAAGGAGCGAACAGAATGTATGGGTATCGATACAGGGTTTCCCTGTATTGATACTGGGAGGCTTAAATCGTTTGTGAACGGTGTTATAAGGGCATTATAGGTATTCAGGCTATAATGTTGAGTTAGGGTTGGAATAGGAGTAGCAGCCACATATAAATACTTCCTATTGTAAAACCCTAGGAACCAGATCATCAATAAACGGCTATTCTGTGTGCTCCTGTGGACGTACCCGGTTTTGGGGAACCACGTATATCTCTGTGTCAATTCTTTTACTGTTTTTATGCTCGTATATCGTGTGCGTGTGTGATTCGATCCTAACAAAGTGGTATCAGAGCTCGGGTCTGATTGAACACGCGAAGAACAATGGTGTCGAGTTCGTCTGTTACAAAGTTCGATGTGATGAAGTTCGACGGGACTGAGAATTTTGAACTGTGGCAACAGAGGGTAAAAGATTTATTGGTTCAACAGGGATTGGTGAAAGCGCTGAAGAAGAAAAACCGCAGGCCATGTCGTCGAATGACGACCGAAGAACTCCCGGATGAAGCGGTGAGTACGATTCGTCTGTGTCTCACAAACGATGTTATGTATCACGTGATTGGTGATGAATCGCTGGCTGGGGTGTGGACGAAACTGGAGAGCAGGTATATGTCTAAGTCGTTGACGAATAAACTATTTTTGAAGCAGAAACTGTTTGGGTTAAAGATGATTGAGGGTTCCGACCTTATTCAACATATTAATACATTCAATCAGATTATTAGCGATCTGCTAAGGATTGAAGTGAAGTTCGACGAGGAAGACCAGGCGTTGATGTTGTTATGTTCTTTACCGGGCTCTATGGAGACTCTCGTTACAACCTTACTCTGGGGGAAAGAAACCCTAGAATTGGAGGAAGTCACGGCAGCTCGCCATGCATAAATCAACGCAGCAAATGTAATCGGTGGTATTTCGTGAAGCGGTCGGGTGGCAAAAGGGAGAGAGGAACGTGGCAGGAAATCAGAAAGGGGAAGAACAGGGGCGCGTGGGAAGTCGAAGTCAAAGGGCAGGACTCCTGAGCCAAAGGAATTGAAGTGTTACAAATGCCACGAAACAGGGCACTTCAAAAAGGACTGTCCGTATAGGAAGAAGAATGGGGGAAAGGGAACCTGGAAGGAAGCTGGACCATCGAAATCTGCAAATGTGGCGAATGAGTCATCGGATGATTGTGATGGTGATATGTTGTCAGTTTCAACGAACTCAGAGCATGGGGCAGACTCTTGGATTCTGGGCTCAGCATGTTCTTTTCACATGTCGCCTAACAGGGAGTGGTTCGACACGTATAGGTCAGTGAATTGTGGTACTGTTCTAATGGGTAATGATGCAACATGTAATGTCATTGGAATAGGTACAATGAAAATTAGGATGTCTGATGGTGTTGTGAGAACTCTTGGTGATGTTAGGCATGTTCCAGGCTTAAGGAAGAATCTAATTTCGTTGGGAACCTTAGACTCTAATGGCTGTGAGTATAAAGCAGGTGGTGAAGTCATGAGGGTAACGAAGGGTGCTCTGGTGATTATGAAAGCTTCAAAGGTTGGTGGGAATATCTATCGTTTGATAGGGAGTACGGTTGTAGGTGGAGCTGCTGCCACTACAGCTGAGGATACTAATGATACCTTGTTGTGGCATATGCAGTTAGGGCATATGGGGGAACATGGGATGCTAGAATTACATAAAGGAAGCTGTTGAAAGGGGTGAAATCGTGCAAACTTAATTTCTGCAAGTTCTGTGCTCTGGGAAAACAGTGTAAGGTGCAATTTAGACATGCAGTGAACAAAACTAAGGGAATACTTGACTACGTGCATTCGGATGTTTGGGGGCCAGTGAGGGTAGCTTCGAGAGCGGGATCTCTGTATTTCGTGACCTTTATCGATGATTTTTCGAGAAAAGTTTGGGTGTACTTCATGCGACACAAGTCTGAGGTTTTTGACAAATTCAGAGTGTGGAAAGCTGAAGTGGAAAATCAAACAGGGAGACGAATTAAATGCCTCAGAACAGACAATGGGAAAGAGTACAGGTATGGGCCTTTTCTGAAGTTTTGTGAGGAGCATGGGATTCAGCGGCACTAAACTGTTAGGAAGACACCACAACAGAATGGGGTGGCAGAGAGAATGAACAGAACTATAGCAGAAAGGGCATGGTGTATCAGGCTGAATGCAAGGCTTCAGAGAAATTTCTGGGCAGACGCAGTGAGTATGGCAGTTTTTATTATAAACAGTTCGCCGAGTACTGCTCTGGGTAGTAAGGTAGCACAGGAGGTGTGGACAGAGAAAGAGGTAGATTACTCAAGTATGAAGATCTTTGGTTGTCCTGCCTATGTTCACGTTCCAAGTGATGAGAGGTCCAAGCTTGATGCAAAGTCCAAACAATGCATCTTTCTTGGGTATGAGAAAGGTGTGAAGGGGTACAAGCTGTGGGATCCGATATCAAAGAAAATGGTGATCAGTAGGGATGTGGTATTTGATGAAGCTTCTATGGTCAAAGCACATCAGGGGGTTCAGAAAACCGAGGCTGGTGAGGGCACCAACAAACTTCAGCAGGATGTACAGATTGAGCTAGAAAGTTGTGACACTAGCAATCCACCGCCAGTGGGACAGGTTGAGCAACAGCAGCAGAAGCAGCAACATCAACAACAGCAGGAAAGCATAGCCATAGGGAGACCCAGACGCACTATCAAACCACCGGTGAGGTATGGGTTTGAGGATATGGTTTTATATGCACTGTCAACCACTAGTGGGGATCCGTCTACTTTTCAGGATACTGTCATTAGTCCTGAAAGGGACAGATGGATGGAAGCCATGGTGGAGGAGATGGAATCATTGAAAAAGAATAAGACTTGGGAGTTGGTAGAATTGCCCGAGGGAAAGAAGACAGTGGGTTGCAAATGGGTATACAGGAAGAAAGAGGCTGTGTCAGAAAAGGAAAGGAAGAGGTTCAAGGCTCGATTAGTTGCAAAGGGGTACTCACAGAGGAAGGGGATTGATTATGATGAGGTATTTTCTCCAGTGGTGAGGCATACTTCAATCAGGATTATCTTGGCATTGGTGGCTAGCTATGATCCGAGTTAGAGCAAACCGGATGTGAAAACAAATTTTTCTCCATAGTGATTTGGAGGAAGTTATATTCATGGAGCAGCCTGAGGGGTTCAAGCAGCTAGAGACTGAGCACTTGGTTTGTAGGTTGAAGAAGTCGTTATATGGGCTGAAGCAGTCTCCGAGACAATGGTATAAGAGGTTTGATTCGTTCATGATCCGGGTTGGGTTCACACGCTGTGAATATGATTGTTGCGTTTATGTTAAGAGTCTTGATGATGGTTCCTATATTTTTCTGTTACTTTATGTGGATGATATGCTTATTGCTGCGAAGAGTATGGTTGAAGTCAACAGGTTGAAGGCCTTGTTGGGAAAGGAGTTTGACATGAAGGATTTGGGTGCTGCTAGGAAAATACTTGGGATGGAGATTCGCAGGGATAGGTCACGGTAAGCCGCGGGTTGTCCTGCAAGGATTACGTGAGAAAAGTGTTGGAGAGGTTTAGTATGGCTAATGCTAAACAGGTCAGCACTCCATTGGCAAGTCATTTCAGGTTGTCTACAAAGACGTTGTCCTAATCACCAAGAGATTCAGGATATGTCAAACGTGCCTTATGCGAGTGCAGTTGGTTGCCTGATGTATGCGATGGTATGTACAAGACCCAATTTGGCACATGCAGTCAACACAGTGAGGAGGTACATGGCAAATCCAGGCAAAGAGCATTGGAAATCGGTTAAGTGGATATTCAAATACTTGAGAGGTACTACAGACCATGGGATTATGTTTGCTAGGCAACGGGATCAGATTTCAGTTGTGGGGTATGTAGATGCGGATTATGCTGGAGGGTTGGATGACAGGAGGTCCACGACAGGGTATGTGTTTACTTTGGCGGGTGGACCAATTTGTTGGAGATCCATGGTACAACCTCTAGTGGCTCTATCTACTACTGAATCTGAGTACATGGCAGTGACTAAGGCTGGGAAAGAAGCATTGTGGTTAAAAGGTTTTGTGAGAGAGTTGGGCATAGATCAAGGTGGAGTGCAGCTGTATTGTGATAATCAGAGTGCCATTTATTTGGCTAAGCATCAAGTGTATCATGCGCAGACCAAGCATATTGACGTGAGATTTCACAAGGTGAGAGAGTTAATTGCTATGGGTGATGTGGTGTTGGAAAATGTGCACACTTCTGAGAATGCAGCTGACATGTTGACAAAGACTGTGATCGCAGACAAGTTCAAGCATTGCTTGGACTTGGTTAATGTGGACGGCTCACAGAAAACGGTTCGATTTCGCGTTTGAAAAAGATTGTGTTTGTTAGAGTCACCACCCAGATTTGAGGTTCGAATCCGAGAAACCGATAAAAAAAATATGACTTGTTTGCCCATTGAAAAATATTTTACTGATCACTGCGAAACCAGAAATTTCTCGGATTCGGGGGTTTGGTTACGAAAGGGGAAGGGTTTTACGGCACCCCTCTTGCCCGGTCCGGGAACCGGTCTCTACTCAATATTTTGTGGGATTCTGAAAATGTTTGAAATTCGATTTAATCACGAAAATGGGGAATTGGGGATGGGAACCATGTAAACAATAAGAGAATAATGGAAAAAAAATTCAAATTTAACGTGGATGCTTGTGCACATGATTTACACGGGAATAATAATATTAAAGAATTATTGTGATGAATGTCTACAGAAGACAACAATAACAGAAATTAAACAAACAACTCAAGAAATTATAGACTTAATGCTTAACAAACTGATTTACAATCTGAATTTCAAAATAGGAGTTGAAATTCCAAAGATTAGGACTTGAAATAAACCCTTCAAATTACATTGAGCGCCAAACCTTATGGATTGAGCCAAAAACCGCTTCACTTCGTGATTTTTAACACTTTCATCCCTCTTTTACTCTTTATTTACAAGATCAAACATCAATAAAATGTTTTTAATGAAGAATCAAATGAAAATAGACAGATTGATCTCATAAATAATGATAAAAAGAAGAAAATTCAGATCATATGCACAGTAACAAAACCCCACACACGCTTGAATTCTAGTAAACCATGATCTATCATCAAAACATCCAAAAATCAACGAACTACTCAAGAACAGCTTGAACGCTCAAGTAGATGGCATTGAGCGCTCAAGTCATTACATGACTTTCTGATTTTTGTTAAGAAAACAGATTCTGGATCATTTTCATGACCATAAAACATTAGATGAAGGTTTATGAAACTAGAAAGTCACTTCTTTGCTTTTAAATACTAGATTTTCAAAGGTCTTGAGGCTTGATTATCATAAAATGGTTAATCTATGCTCATGCAAATGGTTTTAAAGTAAAAACAAACTGTTTTAAAGATTATATGAGCATAATTTAATCAAGTAAATGATGATCAAAATCCCGATAAAGCTCAAAGCTCAAAGAAAACGAAATCGCCTAAAATCGAACTTGAAAGGCCAAGACTTGAGGCTTGGCCTTTCAACCCTCGCATTTATCGCAGATTTTTACAGTGATTTTAAACAGCTTTCAGACCTTTGTGAGTTCAATGCAAGTACGAAGAACTTGATTAAACTCACTGGTCACCCTCAGATGGACCAAAACAGTTGAATTCACTTGTTTAACTACCTTTTCACTGGATTGAAGACTTAAACCTGATTTTTGGCTTAGGGATGGACGATTGTGGTTGTTCTGGTTAGTATCTGGGTGGATGGTGTAAAATATCAGGTTAATTGATGATCCAAGGCTTAATTTTGAACTTAAGCAGATTTTTTTGTAAATGGCTTTGATGGAGGGTGAGTGGGTTTTGTAGAGAGAGAGAGAGAGAAGATACTATTGCTGGATGATTTTTTTTTTAACTGGAGAGCTGAGTTCATGAACTCTGAATAGGGAGGTGGTGGATGGTTTATATAGAGTGAGTGGAGGGAAGGTAGGAGAGAGAGAAGAAGTGGGTTTGTAGTTTAGGACAATGTGGGGGGTATTATATGTGTATAAGATGTATAGAAGTGGTTAGACGCTCCACTTTGCATGAAATCTCATGATGAGATACTCTGCATATTCCCCGATCGGTTGGTGAAAGGCCAAAGCCGTGGGCTTGAGCGCTCAAGGTGCTCCTCACAGATTGACCGCTCAAGGCCTGAAGCTTGAGCGCTCAAGGCTCTTGGTGGTAGACTGTTGGTTTAACTTGGTTCAACAATTCTTGGGTTGGTTTAGGTTATTTGGTAATGTTTGGTTGATTTTGATCAAGTTCAAGTTGTTTCCACAAGTTTCGGGTAGCCAAGATTGGTCTGTTTCATCATTGGGAATACTCGAGCGCATCCCGGGTTCAAAATCGGGGTGTCTACAGTTAATGTCTCCAGATGCTAGAAAGGAGGCTTTCTCCCAAAGCTTGTTGGATCAGTGTGGTTGTCTTCTGAATGGGCGAGAATATTCGTCAAGGTGGAGATTGTTGGAACTTATGGCTCATATGGTGTGTATGAGAGGCACTGAGAAGTTTCTAGGATCGATGAAGCAAGCTGGGAGGCATGTTGGAGGATCCGGTATCGATACGTGAGTTTCCTCAGATCGATCTGCCGGCAACAAAAGAGCGAATGAATGTATGGATATCGACACGAGGGGTTTTCCCCGTGACGATACCGGTGCGGCTTAAATCGTTTGTGAACGGTGTTATAAGGGCATTATAGGTATTCAGGCTATAATGTTGAGTCAGGGTTGGAATAGGAGTAGCAGCCACATATAAATACTTCCTATTGTAAAACCCTAGGAACCAGATCATCAATAAACGGCAATTCTGTGTGCTCCCGTGGACGTACCCAGTTTTGGGGAACCACGTATATCTCTGTGTCAATTCTTTTACTGTTTTTATGCTTGTATATCGTGTGCGTGTGTGATTCGATCCTAACAGTATGACAAAGATTTAATATTTCCTAATGATCCACCCACATAATGCACGAGTATTCTACCAAGTGATTATTAATTATTTCTGAAACAATGCCCAAGTGTTCTAAGTGTTCTAGAGCTCTTCGTCCCTCAATGTGAGATTTAATGGAGCACAACACGGTTCTCCAGTAGCACAAAACAATTTAATTTCTTGTTTTTTACAAATAATTACACATCAAATGTGCTTTTATCGGGGTGTTCCACTAATCCAATTTTTTGAATAAATTGATTTTTCACGGTTTTTTATGTGATGTATTGTGAGAGAATAACGTGTCTCGGTGTTTGAAAAAAAACAGTTTTTTGTTAGTGAAACACCCCTGAGTTTTAACTTAGCAAAAGTAGTTTTAGGAAATTGATATTCACACTCTCAATTTTGATGTAGAGGCTCTAAGTTACAGTAGTTTTCCAAAATTATCCTTTTGCAAGTTTCATGTTTTACTTCAGACACTCCAAAAAACCTTGACTATTATCCTTTACTTTTGGCACTCCAAAAAAGAAAATAGTTTTTTTTTTTTAAATCAGAAAAAAAAAAACAGATAGTTGTTCAACTCCTTTTATTGTGAGTCATTGAATTGTCTACTTCCATATGTAATGTTTTATTGGTAAAGTCTTTATGCTATTGTCTCTATGTTCTGCATCAGGACAACCTGGACAAGTAGTCTTCTGTCTACGATTGTAAAACCATCCTTTTGTCCATATAAAGTCTCTTTGAGAGTTTTTTACTTTTCCTTTCAACAGTTCTCTAACTTTGGTGATGTATTTTGTTTGTCTCACTGTGAGTTTTAAAATGTATATTTGCGGCCGTTATAAAGATTTTGAGGAGAAAATGGTTGATAATAAGTAGAAAAATATAAAGATCTGGTGTTGCAGCCGTTATAAAGATTTTGCAGCATCAATATTTTCAATTGTGTGGTGTTTATTTTTGAGAATTCTAGGAATGTTTATTTTTTATTTTTGTGCAAAATGGCATGAAACAATCTGACATAGATGTATGTTTAATGTTTGGAACCTAATGTTTATGTTGCGGATATTTAATGTTTGGAACGTAATTTTAATGTTTAGAACCTAATGTTTATGTTTGGTTTTGATTCATTTTTCTGTTTGGAGTGCCTTAGTAAACGAGAAAATAATTTGTGGGTAAAGTGCCTTCAGTAACTTTTATATCTTAAAAATGGTAATTTTGTAACTTCATTAAATATTGGAGTGCCTGCATAAAAAAACGGAGTCCCAAAATCCAAGTATTTTGGCTTTATTCCAAAAAAAATTGAGTTTTGACCATAATTTTAAACTTATTAGATTCGTCTCATCGAGAGTAATCCAGAAACCACAAAATCTTGACGCAAAACTAACAAATGCAAAAAAAAATTAGTGAAGAAAAAACGAATAATCCAATAATCCATAATCCGGATTATTAGCCAAAACAAGCCTTAGTTTGCTCCTTAAAATTTCAGGTTTGAAACCTATCAAAAGCATCTCCAACCTTAGCTTGGTGTCAATTGTTTTTTTTAAGGCTTGAATGGTAATTTGACATGTTAGATTTGACAGTATAAAAATTATTATTCCAACCCTTTATGCAAAATTCATTTCACAGTGCGTTTTCACTTTAGTACTCTATCCGTTTCAATTTTATAGTATCTCGTTCTATCCTAACTCGATAAAAAATAATTATATCTTTCAATCAGTAATATATTTTATATGCAATATGGATTTTATTTGGTAGATCTTGATTTAATCTAATAAACAAAATGTTCAAAATCACTTAAAACATTGTAGATTATTAGATATGACACTTTGAAAAGTTACACGAACTCTCAAAAGAGACTATAAAATTGGGACGGAGAGAGTAATTAACGAAAACATTTGACATCACGTCAAATTTATCTGAGAGGCAAGAGATGTCAAATGCAACTTAGGCAATTGACATCTTGGTTACAATTGGTTCAAATGTCAATTCATTCATTTGACATGTCATATCAAATTTGGTGTTTTTGGTTGGATATGCTCTCAAATGCTATCAATTCTTTTAACACAGTCCATACGGGGCTTTAATCTGACTTCAATTGGACTCCTCACAAATAGGCGGTAGAATTGAGCTCCAGTGAATAGTAAATGTGCACATAAATTATTTAGGTTACACGAGTTAGAGTATCTCTACTCTTTATCCAAATTTTTACTCAAATTTGAGTAAAAACTTAATTTGATATGACTCATTCCCATCTTTACTCAAATTATGCTGTAGAGATTTAATTCACTTCATTGAATGGCAAAAGGATAAATAAAAGTGTAAAAAAATAACCTTGAAAATTTGGTTCAAGATTTGGTGAAACATTTGAGTAAAATAAAATTTGGTTCAAGATTTGGTGATGGAGTGGAGTGTGATTTTTGGTGTTTTTTACTCAAATTTAATTTTGGTGAAAGATTTAATGAAGGAGCATAGGTTCTCTTATAAACGAAATATTTTTTAGTTCAACTGAAAAGTTGAGGTCCAGAAGTCGTGATGATGGGGCCAGCTTTTGCCACGTGAAGTAAAAAGTTCATACGTGGCACAGCAGGATTCCTCCTGCAATCTTCTACAGTATGTATTATGCCCCCTTATTCGGTTATTCCTCTCTCCCTCCCATACTTTTCCTTTTCATCAATCCATCTTTTTGTGCTTTTCCACTTTTATATAGGGTTTACGTTTCTTGGGGTGTTCCATTAGCAAAAAATTATTTTTTTAAACACCGAGATAGATCATTCTCTCATAATACATCATATAAAAAATTGTGAAAAATTAATTATTTCAAAAAATTGGGTTAGTGGAACACCCATATTTACGTACAAAAAATAAGAATAATATTGTTAGGTGACCTGCCAAATACTATATTGTTTGAATAATCTCACAATCACATGATGTTGTCGGGCTAAGGTGTATTAAGGGTCTTTTGGTTCACATTTATTTCGTATTTTGCAAAGATATGTTTAGTTTACAACTTTACATGGATGATTTTGAGCATATCATAAAGTCATGTGAACTACTACTAGAGATTTGGTTATTCAAAACGTTTTGTTAATCGTGTTGTGAATCTCCAAAAAAATTTGTTAACATTTTGTACTACTACTAGAGATTTGGCTATTCAAAACATTTTGTTAATCGTGTTTTGCTTGAATTTATTGGCTAATTAATGTTTGGTAGTTTGTGATGCCTCGTCCCACGTTACTTGGAAGGTATAAAATAGACAATTTGTAACATTCTATCCCACGTTAAAAATCTATATGAGTGATTTTGCGTATGTAATAAGAACAATGATACATACACACCCTTTGTGCCACTTCCCACCACACCCTCACTCACATGGGTGTGGGGACCACATTTGGGGGTCACAATGGGGCCCACACCCCATGTGAGTGAGGGTGTGATAGGGAGTGGCACAAATGGTGTGTATGTATCATTTTTGATGTAATAAATCGTATAAACTAAGTTCAAGCATGTTTTGGACAGCCCAGATTTGAGGGTAGGTAATTATTGTGTTAAATAACCAAAACACCCTGCGCAACCTATTCTCAAATCTGGACTGTTTGGATGGCTCGGATGAGAGTTGACAGGGCCTACCGACTCCTGGGGATAGCTGCCCCCAGAAATTGGACGGCTAGGATGGAGATCGGCAGACCTGCCGAGCCCAAGGTCAGGGACTGCTTGTAAAATGGAGGGATTAGTCAAATGAAGAAGCACTACTTTAGCCACCTCAATCTCTCAAAGCAAACCTTTTGATTCGTTTGGCAAACAAACTGCAATGTTGTTTCTTGTGTGATATTGATGCAAGAAAGAATCTTTTTTTAAAAAATAATAATAATACTCGCAACTAGCCCTGGTTATAACTTTTACGCAATTGATATGTGAAATCTTTATATTTAAACAATAATACTTGCAACTAGCCTTGGTTACAACTTTCACGTCATTGAAATATGAATTCCTTATTTTCAAAATGTAATAATCTCAACTAGCCATGGTTGCCAACCCCAATCCAGACCATCAAAAAGTGTTTTAGATGGTTTAGATTTAAAATAAAATTCTTCCAATTTTATACCTAAACCATTAATTGCAGAGACAGTTGAAAAATGCACCCTGACCCATCAGCTGCCTATACAGCCATGCTGCTGCAACAGCACTTCAAAAATTCAGATGTTCAACTTCATCCACCATTGCCAACAGGCATTTGTCCCAGTAACATGGGAGGAGGCCTAAGTGTCCAATTGATGGGTCTCAGTAGTAGATCGACCCACATTCGGCCTGCGTTGTAATCTAACTACTAACCAATAACACTACATACAAAGAAGAAAAAAAAGTAATTGTTCCAGCATTCGTACGAGAGAGAGAAAGTACCTGAGAAGCGTAAAACTATACAGTTGAATTAAGTAGGCAAGATATACTCCATAAGAACAAGATGAAGCCAGTTAATACAACAAAAATCACTCTCATTCCCTCTCCACTCTCTTTTTCCTCTCCGGCCACGTGGGAAAAGTCTTTTAACACAATAATTTACACAACAATCTACACAACATGATCTGGCCTTAACTTGTTGGCTGTTGTCTAATAGCATCTCATACAAGCACCGATAAACTGCGGTTTACAAACATGTTGTGGACATTGATGTGCAAAATATTATGGTAATAGTGTTAACTTGTCCACAGTAACTTACTTTGAATCAGCACATGCCTTCTTTCCTCGTCATCAACACTTCCACCACGAGGACTTGGGCTCCACACTATGAAGCCATATCTTTTTTCAGCCCCAACACTAAGATCCAGGTTTTGACCACAAGAAGTAGATGAATGTGGAGGTTTAAGGTAAAATTAGAAACTGGCCTCATGATCTTAGTTTGAGCTTATGTTTTCTTCAATCTCATACTTCTGGTATACTGCGAGTTCATTCTCTTCCCACCATCTCTCTGCTTCCTTTGCGGTGAATTTCCTCCGACTGCAATAACACAAGTCCGAAGCCCGAATGGTCATTCAAAGTTGATTTATATCATTTCCAAGAAGTTTGGCTTGAGATAATGTCAAACCACTGATACGCATACAGATAGAATTAACAGAAACACATTAAAACTAGCAACGCATGTAAGTGAAATGAAATTTCATTTTCTTAGATTTCATCAGGAATTCAGGATACCTATTTCAAAGCTCCATCCCAAAGAAATTATTCTTCCCCTTTAAGGTTTCTGACATCAAAAAGTCTAGAGAAGGGATTTTTCTAGGAGTAAATTCGCATTGTTTTGATTGAATCATTAAACCAAATTCTCCGAAATTAATAGGTCTAAATATGCATTGGTTTGTTTTCTTCATATTTCATCATAGCTAATCTAGTCATATGCGTTTCCTGTGTCCAAGCGCATGTGTCTCCCAAGTGTCCAAAAATTGTGCTAGTGTTTATGCTTCTTAGTAAAAAATACTTTCAGGTATTACAAAATCAAGAACATTTTTCTTCATTTTCAGTTGCTTCGTTAAATAAACTCACATAGACAAACAGTCCTGATGGATAAATAGAATTACCTGAATCTCACTCGCTTGACACTCTTCTGCCCGCTTGGCAAGGTAACGAACGTGATATACACGCCAGGTTCACACTTCTCCACCCATTCATGCTTCAAGGGGTTAAATCCATTTTTTACAGAAGCTGTTTTTTCGACAATTGATTCCTCTACTAACATAGGGCCACCACCGTAAAAGTCTCCTTCAGAAATAGATTGTAGAGTATTGAACAAGATAGGAGGACCACATAAACTATCAACTTTTCTCCCTTCCAGAGATCCAACTTTGGTAGGCAAATGCATGGGAATTAACATTGTGTTCACATCCTTCAGCGATCGGTCATCTATAGGTATGGATGAGATTTGAGCAAGATGAGCACCAAATCTATCTTTGAACTCCCTTCCCGCTTTAAGTTCCTCAGACATAGTATGGAGCTGCAACAAGTAAAAGATATTACATTCCTCTCCCGATGTAATGTTTCTTTTGGGGTGGAGTTACAATGGCTGTGTTTAGTTAGATAGTTTAGTTTAGTTTTGATGATGTCATCAGGTGTAATAAGTGGAGAGAGATAAGAGAGAGAAATGAGGGAAATGGTGATGTCATCAAAACTAAAACTAAAACTAAATAGGGAAACGAACAGGGCCAATAACACTGAAGAATGTGGAATTACTGATAAAAGTACGATATTGGTTCCACTTAGAGCTCCAGTGATTCATAGATGAATGACTAGCTTTGCTACATTCTATTGATGATAAAGAGAGGAAATGGCGAAATTCTATGTTTTTCTCCCATAATGCCAAACAGAATTGCCATTTGCAGTCCTGTCTGTGAAAAGTACTAAAGATACTTCTAGCATATTCTTTTTTCTCTCGTAGTTTCCATTTCTAAGGGTACCTTAGTCTTTTACCATCATTTCTTTGTATATTCTTTTCATATCAGATTCAGAGGGATACAGATAGAAGAAGGGTTTCTCAGAGAAAACCTTCTTGTGCTCTGACTTTGTTGCTTCAGTTCAGTTATGCCTAATACTGTCATGACACAGGTAGAAAATAGAAACCAACGGACATTGTTAAATTTAAGCAAACCCTAAAGTTGTGCCGAAGTTTAGGAACTTCATGCTAAAATATAGCTGTAGCAACCCATATAACAAAGTCTTATAAGATACATTCTGCCTTGACAAGCCAAATCCAAATAGTGAACAAGCAGCATTTAACAAAACAGAGAGAACGGAGTCATTACCTTCAATTTCAAAACATTTATAAACTCCTTTGCTGCTTTGGACTTGGCAGCTTCCTCCTTCGCCAGAGACCAAGTTTCTTCAATTTTCTGATTACATTCTTGAATTTCCTTGTTCTTTGTCTGACATAACTTTTCAAGACTCTCAACCTATTAAGAACAAATGGGGCTCAGAGATAGTCCACTTGACAGTGTAACATACATGATCACACAAAGCCATTCAGACTGGAAATACGGATCTCATCTAAAAAAGAATAAAAATTGTGACTCCCTCAAACCATCGACAGATGTGTGTTGAGTTGCTGGTGTAATGCAAAATAGAGTACAATGGCACCTGTATCTTGTCTGATGCACTTGTACATTGTCTGATGTTATGGGGAGAAGAAATAAGTCGACTCTGCATTTAATTTCTTACCAACATAATACAAGTACCTAAACAAGTGGACTCCTTGGTGTTTTATACAGTCTATTTGATACCTCCCTTCAAGTGTATTATTCTGTCATTCACATTTCACATTCCTCAAATGCACTGGACAGCCACAATTACTCAGGTATCACTCACTAACGTCCCAGATACATGCAAGACTAACAACCAAGCGACAACCAGGTAGCTTGACTGCTTGAACTCCGTTGTCCGAGCAGTTACCAGTGAGCAAGAACAAGCACATCCATGTAAACAACAGCACCAGTATATATAATATAAGAGATTCAGGCTACATACATATGTGTGCACGAATAAAGGAGGAATTACCTCAGCTCTCAGCTTGTGAATTTCTTCAATTAGAAAAACGTCCGACTCCAAGAAGCTTCTCTCCACATTCAAGGCACTTGAAATCGGAGATTTTGATCCCAAGGGAATCCGTTGTGAACAGAAAGGAGTGGAAGAAAGTTGATTCTTCGGAACAGGAATGATGGACATTGTGCTTTCTCTGTCATTATTTCTAAACATTAAAGGGCAGGAGACCTGTCCCCATCTGGGCAACCCAACTGAAAAAGAAGAAACAGTGTCTACAAGCTGCTGATTTTCGCCTTGGCTTTTCACATTCTTCCTTTCATGCAATTGGCTAATCTCCTTGTAAAATTTTCTGGCTAAAACCATTCGGCGTGGAGTATTAATTGCCTCTCCTCTCTCTGAACTCTCTTCCAAAGATGTCTTCTTTGTGGTCAAAGTCAATTTTGGACTAGGACTTTCCACCTTTGGCTGTCTATCTGAACGTGTAACCCTTTTCAAGTTGTTGAAGCACGGATCACACACTCGAAAATGCTTACCCTTGTCAGGTGCCAAGTCAGCATCCATAGCCTTCTTACCACTACATGCATGGCAAAACAAAAGACCGCAGTTATAACAATTGTGCTTCTTCCTCGTAAACCCAAAAGCCAGTCCGCACCCTCTGCAAGCCGATTGATCACTACTTGAAATAGACTTGTGTAGACAAATTGCAGCTGTGAAACTTGACCCACAAGTTACACTTTCTACCTTCCTATCTCTCAATGCCTCCACCAAAGTTGGGGAATTCCTGTCTTCAGTGTCACCTAATCCGAGTTGTCCATTCAAACCTTTTCCCCATGTATAAACACACCCACTTGAAGTCAAGACAGAAATATGATAAGATCCACAGGAAATCTCCCTAACAAACTCATTTTTAATCTTCCCCTGAACTAAAGTAATTGATTTGTCTTTGCCATGTGGATCCCCCAGTTGCCCATGCACTGCACTCCCCATTGTGTAAACCTTTCCATCCTTGGTTAGTGCAACAGTCAACATTCTCCCACAGGCTACTCGAACAAAATCGTGGTCCACTAGCTGTAGGACACATGTTGGTAAGAGCTTCCTCTCTTGATTGGCATGACCAAGCTTTCCTTTATCCCCATCTCCCCATGTAAATAATTTACCACCCGGATCATCAAACTTACATCCATCAACCATGATTTCCACAACAGCCGCAGTATGCCATGACCCACATGCGACAGATTTCACTGATAAACCCTTGAGAGCTTCGATTTCTTTTGGTTGAGAGATGGTTTGAAGATTCCCATGCCCAAGAACCCCAAAAGTCCCATCTCCATATGTAAATAACTTTCCAGAGGCAGATACAATTGCCATGTGCCACTCTCCACAAGCAACTTGCGATATGATTACACCATCCAAAGGACCAGAGATTCTGTGCGGAAGCCACTGGCTCCTATTATTACCGTCACCACATAAATCAGCACCATAAATATTGTCTCCCCATGTGTAAACTTCACCAGAAAATGTAAGAGCGCATGTTTTATATTCACCACAGACAACCGATTTTATGCGGACCCCGGAGAGGGATTCCACAATTTTGGGGTATGTAACATCCATGTCAATTTTATGTCCTAGTCTTCCCCTGCTACCATCACCCCAACAGAAAACTTCCCCTTGTTTAGTAACTAAGGCAGCATGCTTTGTTCCTAGAGATATTTTATGTACATCTAAAGCCATGGTAGACTCCAGTAATTTGGGTAACAAAGAGTCCAAATGCAATTCGTTAGGTTTAGCAAGCTTATCACACCCTAAACCAAAACATCCACCTTCCATACGTTCTCCCCAAATCAACACATCCCTCAAAATGGTTTTCTCTATTTGTGGCGATTCTGGCGAACCATGAACACATCTCTTGAACCCACTATGGAGAATATCAGCTTGAGTTGCTGTTACGGTTCCCCTCTTCTTGAGATCATCTGGTTCAACAGATGGAGAATTTGGAATAAAATTATCTGTGACGTTTTGTAGTATTTGTACGCTTGAAAGGCTGGATTCCGAATAAAAACTATTGGAAGAACATGATAAGGCATCAGAAAAACACTGATCTGACATTGACCGAGTGGGACTACCATATAAGCTGTGCACCTTCATATTGGAAAACAAAAGCATCAGACTATTGAGAACGCCAAAGAGATACATTTCAGTAAAGTAGTGGAGGAATGCAAATAAAAATGCAAAAGAGCAGGAAGCAAAATTAAACTTGTCGTCGAAGAGAAAAGAATCCGTGATCTCACGAGCTCACCAACCTCACATAGGCTTAGATTGCAAATTTGGTCATGTGCCTAAGTGCTTAATGTATTTTAATGTATGTCACATGACTCACATCGCCAAGGCACCTTATTCTCCGATTTTAGTGGCAAAATTTAGTCAAAGACTACAAGTTTAGCATCCATGAGTTCTTAGAAACTAGCCTATAAGAATAACAGACTCAAGAGACGACTGCATGGCTTTGTAATTGTTTCTTCCCTCAATATTACGAGGTGACAGTCGATCTTCATGAAATGATAGATAATTATGCCAAACTCCTTTATTGTTTCCTCTTCTGAAATCTCTGAATGTAGTTCAATGTCATCCTCCAACTTGCTGAACCATTATACATTATTGTCCCAAAAGCAACTGCTAAGGATGCGAGCAAGGGACGAGCAACTCAATCATTGGGAAAGCAAACTATTAGAAGGTGCTACAACAAACCTCAGAAAATTTGGCGGTCTCCTCAGAAATTCCCAGATTATGTTTTCTTCGCATATAACTAGCTGGGCTATTGATACAAGATTGTGCCCCTCTTTGGTGTTTTGGAGCACCCGATAATCTGGAATGGTGACACCTGGATATTACAGCTTTCAATCCTAAGCACCAAGAATCAGCCTGCGCGTTGTCCTTGCATATCTGTATAAACAAAAACGTGAGACACCGATGAATTTACCAATGTAGGAAAGGGACATACTTGTACTTAAACAGTGAACAGCAAGTATAAAATACAACTAGAACGTCATAAATTTACCAGATCAAGAGACCGTTGACCATTTGCATATACAATCGAAATGGACTGACTTTCCCTGTCTGGTTGAAGTTGCCGCTGAAAATTCGTCTGTCAAAAGAAATGGGCATTATGGGGAATGAAACATCAGTTGAGGGCATCAAAACTAGTATCTTAAGTTCTTAACATATTGATAACTTGTGGCGACTACAGCCATTCAAAAAAAGATATAAAAAAAACTTGTGGTGACTATGGACCAAATTATAAAAACCCAAATCGGTTATCTCACTCACATTTATGCACCCAAACCACGCACACACCAGCACTTCACAAATCAATTAACAAAGTAAATTTCATATCCTTACAGTCTTCTGTCCACGAATAATCTTCATAGTTGAACTTAGCTTCAGTTGCTTTTCCTCCTCACCAGAATACCAGATCAAGAATTTCTCATCCTGAAACCAAGAAGTGAAGTTTTCACTACAAATAGATAACGTTTCTTTGTTTCTTTATATACCGCAAAATGAACTGTTACATATCCAGGTCATGGTGTTGTTAAAAAGAACATATCCGGATAGTGGTCATCTTTGACATTAAAGAGAGATTGACTTTGTTCGAGTTGGCTGGTTAAAAGATTGCACCTTCAAATTAGACTATATTTCCGAACTGCAATTCTAATAAAATTTCCGAAACAGTGGGTTCAAACATCAACTTCTTTTCAAAATTGAATTTGGAGAACACTAAAAGGTGGTCAAGATGCAAGAAGAAGTAGAAGAAAACTATGGATAATGAACCAAAGAAAAGGTAGTCATCATCTGATCCAAAGCAAAACTCGGTGGAAAAACTAAGTCATAGATTGAAGCTGTGTCAAACCATTCCAATGCCCGAATATGACTCATCTTCCCTATATGAAAAATCTATAAAAATAGCACTTCCAAGAACTGTAATGTTCATTGACACAACTTCCTTGCACAAATTCTTCGGATACTACAATGCATATCAAATGATTTCAAAGTGCTTTTGATAACTCTTTTCTCAAGTTGACTACCGTGGATAGTCTGAAAGGGCAGAATTTTGGCTTTCCTCGTTGCCCATACTTCAAAAGATGTGCACCCTTCTTTAAGCCCACAAGAGCCTGCACAATGTTTAAGTCATTCGAGAGATAAAACATTATATCAAACAAAACCCAGAGCAATAACAGTTCAACCAAATAAATGTGGTTGACTAAACGTTGATATGGTAGTCATTACATTTTTTAATTAAAAGTTGAGACTCCCTGACTGTATTCTGATTTTAATCAATGAATGAAATACAAATGATACAAAATTTGATTGAAACGAGGTAACAAAACAAATTCGCTCATGATCAAGTTACAACCTAAGATCTATGACCATAACTGTTCGTATTTCGTTCATTCCATCACTATGCTCCCAGAACCATATACGAAACAGAAGCACAAGAGCAGAACCGGGCGAATTCAAGCATAGGAATGGAAACTTGTATTCAATGTAGAGGGCATAGGGGACCAACATGGTGACATTAACCAATATGAATCCACCATGGTGCCATTAACCAAGATGGATCAGTATTAAAACTAAATGTGATGATAACGCGGAATTAAAGATTTTTTTCCTCCAAACTGTCTTATGTACGAAGTTAGTAATTTTCAAGAGAAGGTCAAAACAAAAAAGTTGAGAGGATGCAAGTTAAACCCTTTTCAAAAAAGAAAAGCCAAATGTACCATTAAAATCCATGATTTGCAACAAGGATCTAAATTTTGTTTCACATTTCAAATTTTGAATTACCAATAAAGATTCAATCTTTTGTAAATTCCAGTAATTTCACCATACGAATATCTCCCCCAATATAGACATCCACAAACACAAAGTTTTGCTCGTAGTCTCAGCCAATTAAACAAATAATAAAAATTATAACACTTGACCTAAAATTGAAGAATGCAATTAAGGTTTCCACAACAAAATGCACAAAGAAATCAGAAAACTGGAACCAAAAATCAAACAAGGTACACAAACCAAAGAGAACAAAGCAATGCCTCAATTATCCACACAATCAAAACTTCAACCCATACAAATGGGTTTTTGAAAGTTTAGCTAATCATCTCAGATCATGTCACTTGAACTGAGGTACAAAGAAAAGCTCATATGAAAAAGCTATATTGGGGGTAAATCATTGACAAAGATCTAGAAACACATTGTACACACACAGGTGAAAAAAAAGGGAAATTTACAAGAACATGATTTTGAAGAATCAAATTTGAGTAAATGGGTGTGAACCAAAATAAATAAATAAAATGAGCACCTGTTCAACTGCTCTGTCAGAAGGAACTGTTGCAAGGAACTCTTCACTCATTTTCCAAACAAGTTCATGAGTATGAGAGAGGAGAGAGGAGAGAGGGAGGGAGAGAGCAATGACAAGAAAAGCAGCAGACAGAGAGGGCAGTGAAGGGGAAGGCTTTGGTTTCCTCACAAGGGAACCTTAGCAAGAGAATGTGTGTGGACTAAGAATTCTAGCTCTGCTTTGCAGAGCCTGAGAGAGAGAGAGAGAGAGAGAGAGAGAGGGAAGGGATCAATGAGCCTTTATTTGATTCTCTTTCTCTTTACTGCTTGGGTGATTCTATTCTTCTTTCGTGACACTATTGTGTTACTTGGTTGTCGTGCACATTAGGGGGGGAGAGAAGAGAAGAGAAGAGAAGAGTGTTCTTGATAATAACGCTGAACCCAATCACACGTGTTCACCATTTATATACAGTGAATGTGTTTGTCGTTAAATCCTTTCGTTAATTAAGATTAAAGAGGATGTTTGGGAGCTCTGAGACCTCCAGCCGAGGATGTTTGGGAGCACTAATAACACCATCTCCAACCCTGCTTTTTTTTTTTTCTTTCCACTAAAATTTGAGTCAAAATTTGTCTAAAAAACCCAAGTTTTTTTAAATA
Source organism: Vaccinium macrocarpon (assembly GCA_022606695.1). Classification (NCBI taxonomy): domain Eukaryota; kingdom Viridiplantae; phylum Streptophyta; class Magnoliopsida; order Ericales; family Ericaceae; genus Vaccinium; species Vaccinium macrocarpon. Next base: position 2,984,510 of record CM040172.1, on the reverse strand, counting down.
CCCAATGGCATATAAGTAACTAAGAGAGAGAAGAGAATCAATTCGGGCAACGCTCAACAACTCCAGCAAAGATCCGACAACTCTCACCAGCTCCGGCATCAGGTAGAAAGCTCTATTGAAACTTCAGTATCATGTATATGTAGAAAAAACAATCGAAGCTCCGGCAAAGCTCTGACATGGTGTAGAAAGATGTAGAAAGGGTCTGTGAAGTTCTAGCATCCTATGGAAAGGGTCGACACGAAGCTCTCCCTCTCTTAGGCTTATTTTGACCTAAAAAGTTAAAAATGCTTCTTGCTTTTTAACTTATTAAGGGTAAAAACAAAAAACTTTTTTTTGACTTTTTTTGGCCTAAAATGCTCTATAAGAGTTATTTAATAGCCCAAAACAAATGACTTTTTAAAACTAAAAAAAAAAGTCTTAAAAAAAAAAACATGCTTACGTTTTTAGGCCAAAATAAGTCTTAAAGTAGATATGTGGGAAAAATGGGTAAGGATTTGGGTTGTCACGGAAATGGGGAAACAAAAGGGTAAAATCCCAAGATGAGAAAGGGTTTCAGGTTTGAGCAAGTATTGAAGATGGTTTTTTTTTTTTTTTTATGATTTTGCCTGCATTTTAAATTTGGGTTTTAAAATAGGGTAGGACCGGAATCGATTCTGCCTAAACGATTTTGAAGAAGTGAACCAAAAGTCAAAACTCATTTTACATTCTCCATTAATTAAGAAGAGTGCAGGTGCAATTTATCCATTCACTTCATGGATAATTTCAATAATGCTCCGCTTACATCTTCTGAATTACACCCTCTATTTACACCCTACCCCAATGCCTAACACCGTAACACGTGTCCCCTTTCTCCTCCCTGACTTTCTCTCTCCCCTTCTGTCCCCTCTCACTCTCTCTCTCTTTTTAATTTTACAAATAAAAATGTTTATAACTATTATTTCCCATATCTAACATTGAAAAAATATATATATTCAAAATTTACTCGACAACATCTATCAAATAAGACCAATATTGAATATGCAATACGTATAAAAAAAGTGATCGGGGTAGGCTATAAACGGAGGGTGTAACCTAGAGGGTGTAAGTGTAGCATTATTGGGATAACTTATAGGAGTATTTATAACTTAGGTGTCCGAATTAATAGTAGGGTAGTGATACTGCCAAAATTGTTTTTAATTGTGCCAAAACTCCATTACATAAAAGGCATGTACATTACACAGAAGTACAAGCATTTTATGCATTTGAGTTTTGGCACAATCAAAAATAATTTCGGTATTAACATTTGCCTTAATAGTATCATCGTAAAATATTGTTGGTCCAAATCAATAATATCATCGTAAGATTTTGTTGGTCGGTACTTAGGCCCCATTCCACTAAGGAAGTTTTGTTTTAAAACTGTCTTAATTTTTGTGTTCACACCTTTTTATGTAATGTATTGTGAGAAGATGACCTATCTTGGCTTTTGAAAAAAACTACAAAAACTAGTTAGTGGAACACCCTCTAATTTGAAAAGTTAAAAAGAAGCAAGAACTATGAACTTTTCCCCCACCCATTTCTATGGCCAAGGGTTCCCTATAGTGTAGAAAATGCAATACACGATGCAATGCTCATCATCCGGTCGTCCATTTCGACAATGAACAACTCAGATTTAATCCAAACAACCAACGATCTAATTTTATTCATTCCTCGGATTAAATCCGAGTTATCCATTGTCGAAATAGACAACCGGATAGTGCACTATACAGTGCAGTGCATTTAATGCACTACACCTGCACCATCCCTCAAACCCATTTCCGCTATTTGATCTTAGGGCATCTCTAGTGCACTACCTAAAATCACTACCCTAAAGTGTTCTAACTAGTTAGCTAAGAAAAACCTCAAAAAATGGTCTCTGGTGTACAAAAGTTGGCTCCCTAAAATCTTATGTGGCACCCCTCACTACCTAAAGTGTCGTAAATGACTACCTAAGTTTGGGAAGTGACTTAAGGAGAGAGAAAGAGGAGAGAGAAAGAGGAGAGAGATAGAGAGAAGGGAAGGAGAGGAGAATTTTGTGAGACCACTTGACACCCCCTCACCACTTAAATGGGTCTCAACCTAAAAGATAGTAATAAACATTTTTAGGGTGCTCCATTAAAGTGTATTTTTCCTTACCTAGCTAACTAAGTTCTTAGCACACAAAATAGGGTCTCACATGCGCTTAGGTGTATACTTTAGCAAATATTTTTTAGGTAGAGCACTAGAGATGCTCTTAACAACTCTAGCTTTAAAATGGGGGGCTTCTTGTTAGTGTGAATTTTGGAAAATATTCCCTTCATCCAAAATGAATGTCCAAAAATACTATTCACGCATCTTAAAACCATTACTGATGAATTCTGGTGCAAATTTGGCAATCATGATACTGCATTCGTTGAGTCATGTGATAGCAACAATACTTGAGATTAATTTTTTAATTTATCAAAACCATCCTATTAAAACTCAAATGACTAGATGTAGTCTTTAAAAAATTATCAAACTAATTTTTTTTCTTAATCCAACCCTCTTCAACTTCAATTCCTAGCACCACCACCAGGGGTTGGATTGGGTGAATTGAAAAAACTAGTTTTTTGGTTTTGTCCTTATTCAAAAAAAATTTGCATTTGTTGGGTTTCGGTCGATTTTTTGTGGTTTCTTGGCTTATCTCGATGAGAGGAATCGAAAAAGTATAAAATTATTAGCCAAATTTAAAATTTTGTGAATAAAGACGAAAAATAATCAAATTTCACAAAAAAAATCGACTAAAAACCAACAAATACAATTTTTTTAATAAAGACAAAATTAAAAAAAAAAAACCAAAAAACCAATTTTTTCAATTCACCGAAAACCAACCCATTGTCTCAGATTAAACTAAGGTCAATGCTTACACATTTGGTTTAAATCTACAGCCATTGATAGAAAAAGTCTTCCTTTTTTCAAAGAAAAACTCAGATCAAAACAGGAAATCACAGTGGCAATGTCAATTAGTTGTCAGGAAGGTTCATGGATATAAACAGCTCTCTTTCTATATAAATTCAAATGGATCCAAGGTTAGGTTTGCTAAAGTCTGCTAAAGGGTCCCATTGCTTTGCTGTTCATGTAGGACCCCTTCAAATTCACCTTGACTTTTTTTATCCTCTCTCACACATTTCGAATATTGGGTTCAATGTCACACCTACAATTTCTTTTTTGCTTTCATAACTCAGAATACCCGAATTAGCTTACACGAATAACAATTCATTGTTTGGGCCAGTTTTCGTTTTTGATAAAACGAAACATAGTCTCTTGTCACCCCTATCATTCTAGTTGATGCGGTTCGAGTTGACACAATAGAATTCACGAGAAACTAGTTAGCATGCTAGTTCAAACGTAGATAGGTCTCGAATCCTGGAGAGTTCTTGAATCCACAAGAAGAAAGAGAATAACTATGATTTGTTTATTAAATAAAATGTACCAAATAATAGAGGTTACATGCTCTTTTATAGGGAAAACTAGCGAACCCTAACAAAAACTTACTAAAACATAAAGGCTATGTTCGTTTCCCAATTTAGTTTTAGTTTTAGTTTTGATGATGTCATCATTTTCCTCATTTCTCTCTCTATCTCTTTCCACTCATTACAACTGATGACATCATCAAAACTAAACTAAACTATCTAACCAAACACAGCCAAAATATCTTGAAAATTAGGAAAACTCCAAAAATTGAAAATTAGAAAGAAAAATAAGAAATTCCCAATTGGAAACAACGTAAATGAAATTTACACGCAAAGAATGATTTGTAATCTAGTTATTACCTAAAATAACAAAATTACTAAATTGAAAGTCTAAACCAATGAATTTGGCCGAATTCCATCATCAATCACGATTAGGGTGGTGCATATTGATCTCAACGTGATTCTGCTTCAGCCCATCAAGTTTGGGCCTATTCCGGGTTCGTCAATAAATTGCCGAAATTGTCAATTTTCAATTAATAATTATTTGAGCCTCCTGCGCTTCGACCAGTCCAATTGATCATAAAACTGGACCGCTACTTTTTCTGCGTCACGAGTCTACAGAGAGACGTTGAGCCTACTCTATTTGTTCATCCACCCATCTACCCAATAACTCCCACTAGATGTTGGCAGGCAAAAATAATCTTATATTTCCAATCTGTATTAGATAGGGATTTGATTATCCTATACCCTTCTAAAATTATTGACAGAGTCAAGATTCTTATTGATTGGGGCTGGTAAATTAAGATATAATTAATGCTCATTAAAAATCAGTGTTGCAAAAGAATCGAGTTGTTCGTAAGCAAGCAACTTGAGACTCAACTCCTACTCAAGAATTTATCTCGGTTACATATTGTTTGGTATTCGAACTAGGCTCGAGCTCATCAAAATTTAACAATATCCGAGCTCAAACCCCTCAAAACTTCAATCAGCTCGACTCAATTACACCCAAGAGCAATGCTGTTAAAGTTTAAATAACGACTCCAACGGTTTTGTTTATATTTTCGTACAATGGCGCCTTTGCTCTATAGTTGTGCTGCTTCGAGCCCAGGACATACACTAATTAATTAGCAACTTTTACTTATAAATTCCTTACTTTTTTCTTCGCCACATGAATAAGGATCAGCTAAAAATGAAAAACTCCATGCATCTTAGTATCATTTTATTGTTTATTTTTTAAACGTCGTTTTGCATAGGGGTGAGGAAAAAAAGCCGTGGATCTGTGAATTCAGTTTGAACCAATTCAAATCTAGTAGTTTAATTTTGTGTTTTGAAAGTATGGTTTGATCACGGTTCAAAATAATAAAACATATATAAAACGGTTTGATACGGGAATATAGCTAACGCTTTCAAACCTAAACTGACAAAAACTGATGAAAAGATTGATTTATTGCTCTCTTGGAATGATTGTAATTAAATTGATCCACAAATAAGGCTTCATTTGATATTTTGAAAGTAATTTGAGTGTTTTTATATACTTGCAAACGTAATATCTCAATTTCGAGTTAACTATAATTAGAACCATAGTATCAATCATGATTTTGAAGTTCGGTTTTTTAAATTTAAAAAAACCAAATCAATCTGACACATGGTCACTCTTATAAATATTAAATGCTTCACTTGCTTGTCACATTTACTACTCCTATTTTTCTTTTCTTTGAACAAATAATTATTCAATATTCTTGGAGCACCGCTGCCGTGTTCTCTTCGGACTATCTCTTCCACATAGTTGTGTTGAGGCCACAGTCCACACGCATTGTGCTAGAGATGGTTATCGGAAGACCACGTGGGAGCACCGGCACCACATGGCAGTGTTCCAGGAGCAATTAATAGTCACAGCCCCTTGGCTGATACTAGCCTTCACCTCGCGACACGTGACACTAAGGAATGCTTATTTTCAAAAGGTAACGGCCACACTAATTAGCTTTATAATTACATAATATCCTAGACCATACTCCCTCTACAGTTAAAACTCAGAAAACTTTTTATAGAACTTTGTTCCAAGTATTATTGTATTAATGTCATTGTGGGCTACGTGCGTGCCTATGAAGTTCATAATTACAACTGATAATTAGTGCTACACTAATCCTATATTAGCTAGGAATTTAACTTTATGCATGCTCTATCCATTTATTCTCAAACATAATTAAAGATATGTCATGCTTCACTAACAAATGTGCAATGTCGTTATCACTCAAATTAGCTTACGGGCTTAATTAAAATGGACATATAAACTTTAGCACATTTTTGTGCTACCATCGAAACAAGTGTTTGGCTAGGAGGTCGCCGAACTTTGCGTCATTTGGTCTTGGATCGATGAAATACCGAGTAAAAGAGGGCTCCTGGCCCGTCTGGTGTATATATATATATATAGTTTCTTTCTAATCGACTTTTTGATTTCCAGGTCTTTTCATACAAATTTTTTTTTGACGATCCGATCCATCCAATGTGTTCAGAAGGTGTTTTCGAGAGTCCTCGTGGAAAATCTTCAAAAAAAAAAAAAATACCGGGAAGGGCTTGATTCAAGCAATTTTCGCAAAAATATATAAATACAGTTTTTGCAAAAACTGCTTGGATCAAGCCCTTCTCGGTACTTTTTTTTGAAGGTTTTTCCTGTGGACCCTTAAAAACACCTTCTGAACACATTGGACGGATCGGATTTTTTGAAAAAAATTTGTAACACAAAAAAACCCATTTTTTTCTTATTTCCGGGAGTGTGGATAAGAAAATTTTGACGGAAAATTTGCAACACAAAAAATTTTCTTATTCCCATCCAAACCACAAAAATCCAGACCCATCCACACCTCATATTTCCGGACCAAATTTTGATGATCCGAACCACTCAATGTGTTTAAAATGTGTTTTTAAGGTTCAACGTGAGGATTTGTAAAAAAAAAAATTACCGGGAAGGGCTTGATCCAAGCAATTTTTCATAAAACTGCACATATACACTTTTTATGAAAAACTAATCCGATCAAGCCCTTCCCGGTGTTTTTTTTTTACGAATCTTCATGTTGAACTTTTAAAAGACCTTTTAAACGCATCTAATGGTTCGGATCGTCAAAATTTGGTCCAGAAAGCAAGGTCCGGACGTTAGGCCCGCATTTTGTGGTTTGGATGGTAATCTCTTCCCCCCCACACACACACACACACACACATATATATATATATATATTATAAATTAGGTGTACAGATCAACTTATACACATCTCAATTAATTTTGGCCATTTAGGATAGGAAGCTCAATTAAAGCCGAAGCAAGACATGATATGAATTGCTTCTAGTTAAAGACAGAGTAGTTGATAGTACACCTAAGATTGAGAGGTTTTAACCCGAGGACTTTAAAGAAAAACAAACTCTTAAGTCTAAAGTTTGGTGATTCAGACCAACCCTTGGGGTTGGGTTGGCTAGTAGATTAACCCCTAAAATTCAGCTTAGCGTAATTGAAATTCAGTTTTGGTCTAAGACAGATTTTCCATTTTTTAAACATATAGTACTAATTAGTAAAGAGATTATCTTTTTTACGGAGCTTCCGTAAAAGGGGGGGTTTGCGCCGAGCAAATCCCCGCCATCCATCCCGAGATCTAATGGCTTGGAGTAGTGCACTCTCTCTCCCCTCCTTAAATGGACTGCAAATGTAAAAAAAATCGCATGCGACGAGCCGGTTGGATGGATCGAGATGGGCCGACGAGGATTTGCTTAAGCAAGACACCCCCCTTTTACGGAACCTCCGTAAAAAAGATAATCTCATTGGTAAAAGAATAACCCATAAAGTTACTGGGCAGATTAATGATGAATTTAATTAAGAAAAGTAGTTTGTAATAATTGTGGAGAAGGTCATTTGGGGTTGAAAGGGAAAACAAAAAATCCTATCTTCCCTTCGGAAGAACTCAATGTTGTGCCATGTGAGTAAATCATTTCTTCCCAACAAAAAGCAGGAAGATTTTATGATTTCTTGTGGACCCAGAGTCCAAATAATTGATTAGCAGATTATTGTTCAAATCATCAGCTAATTAAGTGCCTATTGGTTAGTCTGAGTAAGAGTATGACAGTAGGCTAGGCAATCATACCCGCCCTGCCCCGCCCCGAATGGGGCGGGTTTTTTCAAATTTTCCAGGTAACGGGTCGGGTAACGGGCAGAAATTTAAAAACCCGACCCAGGGTTGGGTAGGGGTTGGGGAGACGCCCCCCCAAAAAAAATATATTTATTTATAAAATTATACTTTTATTTTAATCTAATTATCATTACACTAAAGATATTATAATTTTATCCTAATTTTATTATCATTCTACTAAAAAAACTTTCATTCTTACCTTAATATGTTAACCATTAGCCTAAAATATCACTTTATTTATAGGTTTTTATTTTTATTTTGCTTTTAGATTAACGAATTTTTAAAATTTCTTACGAAGGCGGGGGTAGAAACCTGCTCTCGACGATCGGTTGAATCCAGTGCCCAAAAATACCCTGGTCGGGTCGGGTCCTGGGGAGTAATTTTGGGCCGGGGCCGAAGATGCCAAAACTCGGCCCCGTACGTGCCCCCATCAGCCATCCCTATATGACAGTGAACGAGGGGCTTTCAGATTCAACTCATAGTGTCAGAAAAGAGAGAAAAAAAAAATCAGAGCTCATAGTGTCAACTCTCAACGTTAGCAAAAAAAACTTTCAGATTGCGATAACTACTTGATTAATAATTTCAAGATTCGGTAATTAGTAAAAATACATGTAAATTGGACCGTAACACCAAAAAAAAAAAAGTTCTTCTATGAAAACCATGTAGGAGTACTCCACAAAAATCCTTGAAGCTACCACCCAAGACATCACTACTATTACTTTTGAAATGTGTTGAATTATTGAACCCTAGGTCACTTTTCTCCCTTTGAGTACAACCCTTTTAGGAATGGTGTGTTAGCACAAAAACAGTTAAATTAGCCTTTTTCATGTCTTGTGTTTGGGCATAAAAAAAAAAATCAAATATTTCTTTACAAGGGGCATGTGGGCTTCGAAAACTGCCTTAACACATCCGTCCAAGATTTTAATCAAACCTATGAGATCCACATGGGCATAGAAATTAGGCTCATAAAGTAGTCAACAAAAAGACACCCAACTTGGCCCTGTCATAAGTGGAGAGGGTCACTTTCTTTGTGATAGAGTGGTCCGGCAAGGAAGGACTTTCGTGTCATTTGTGTGTACATTATATTTGCGGATCTGGGTTTGTTACTGTACAGCTCCATGCACAGTAGGTGATGTACACATTTGGGTCATTTTTATTAGGATGGACGGTTCAGATTTCACCTCAGTACCTTTGCATTCCAACCGTTCGTTGTTGTGCATACAAGATGAAATCTGGGCCTTTCATTTGAATAATAAACGGCCCGAATATGCACAATAACTACTGTGCACAGGGGTATACTGTAGCAACCCCAGGTCCTTATATTTTCTTGGTCCCAATTTGTCTGCTCGTACGAAAAGTCATGAAATTTTTTGATAAAAAATAAAGCACTCTCGTACATAATTTTTTTTCTTTTTTGGAATTTTTTACAACAAATTAAAGTACTTCCTGAGTTCTTAATGTGCAAAGAAAATTTTAAAATTATGCGTTCAAGTATTTTATTTTTTTATTTCAAAATTTCAAGACTCTCCGTTGGAATTCAAGAATTTGAGGTAGATGGAGAACTGTAGTTGAAATATGTACATTAGTAGGTTTATACATTGAACCTACTATATGTGTACATTAGTAGGTTCACATCACTGTTTTTGAACTATTGGGGATCACGAAAATGAATGGGGTTACATTTTTGACCATGTGAAAGTTGAGACATTTGTAATTAGAGCGGAATTGGGATCCTATAATGTGAAATCGCATTACAAAATTGTAGTGCAGCATCCAAGTCGTTAATTGCGTAATCAATGATCCTGCACTATGTTCGGAAAGGTTTTTGAGAACCGGGTTCTCTCCTTTACCCCGTGGGGCCACTGACCCCCTTTCTCATCCTTCTTTTAGGAGGTGTTATGGTAGTGCACAAATTGTGCACAAATGAGTCAGTGGAGTCCACTTTGGAGTCTCATACAAATGATCTAAACCGCTCATCAACTTTAAAATAACTTTTTTAGTTGCCTCGAAAAAAATTAACTCAATCAGATTTTTATAAGTACTTGATCTGATTAGTTAACTTTTATTTAACATTTCTACATAATTTAGGATTCTAAATTTTGAATGAAAATTAAAAGATTAGATAAAATATTTAAAGTTTTTAAGTTGAGCTAATTTTCTTGTAGACCAGTCAAAAAATTATTTTGAAGTTGATGAAGGACTTGAATCATTTGTATGAGACTCCAAAGTGGACCCACCTACACATTTGCGGACAAATTTTGAACTACTATAACACCTCCCAAAAGGAGGATGAAAGAGAAAATGGGAAAAGGGCATCAGTGGACCCACGGGGAAAAGGAGAGAACCGGGTTTCCAAAACCCCAATCAACACAACCCTGATTTTATTTCGACACTTGCATGATCTGAGTGGTCTTCTACCGAGATGAAATCCGAGTTGTTGATTATTGAGATCAATAACTCGAATACTGCATTACAAGGTTGTAGTGTAGCTCCGCACTACAGGATCCCGAAAACTAATTAGAGCATCTTAAATGGGAGAGTCAAATAACTCATCAAAATTGGCAGTGAAAGTCTCTTCAATTTTACCTTAAAAAGAAAGCCGAATCATATATGAATTGGGCGGCAAGTAATTTGCTTCAGAATTAACAGTAAAGTAATTTGCTTCAGAATTAACAGTAAGTTGTAAATGCACTGCCTTCGAAGTACGAAAAATAGCTTTTAGGATTTTTTAGAACATGCATGAGGGTAAATTTTAACGCCGTAATTGGAGAAAGAGGGAATTTTTTTGTTCATATTTGGAAATCTCAAATTGTCATATATCAAACTTCAAAAGAAATTTATATCTCCAAATTAAAAGGCAAAGGTTAAGTTCCCCCCTTGTATTTTTGGACAATAGAGCAATTGCCAATGGCTATCATGGACAGTGGAAGAAAAAAGAAGGTAGAGCAGTTGAGTTTTGCTGAATGGGAAGAGGAAACGTTGTATGTGTTTTCAACGGTCCTGATTTTATCTCGGCACATTGCAAACTTGAACCTTTCATTGTCAAGATGAAATCTAAGCAGTTGACTACGGAGATCAACTACTCGGATGCTGCCCTCCATGAGAGGCTCCCTTTCATTGAGACCTTCAATTAGGGGTGTCCAAGAAAACTGAAAAAAACAATAAACCGGATTGACCAAACAAACCACTCTGTTTGGATTGGTTCTATGGTTTAATGAATTAGTTTTGGTTTTAAAAATATGAGAACTGGATATTTTAGTTCAGTCTCAGGTTCCATAATTTGGAACTGTGGTTCAAACTAAACCAGACATTTTAAAAATTGTGGCAATAAATACGTTATATCTGTGTCAACAAAGAGTATATAGGTTAAATCCCACTACCCACCAAAGTTTTCCCGAAACTCTATTACTCCTACACTTCAATGGTTGTTTTAGTTATTTTGTTGGGCTTCTATATTTTGTGGACAAATTAAGTTTTCAAGATTAATGAATCTGTTGTACTGTAATTATTTAGCTATTTTAAAGAACTAGTGGTGTGTTATTCATGTTTTTTTTGGCAATTTTTGGATGCTAACGTGGTTTAAAATCGGAAACCGAATTAAACTAGACCGGTCTAATGGTTGGGTTCCATATGTGTAACGGTCTGGTTACGGTTCTCAATTCTTTGGAACCATTATATATGGTTCGGTTCTTAGATTTATGCAAAACCGGTCTAATCCGAACCATGTACACCCATACTTTCAATGTGTGGAAAAAAATGAATTGTTTTAGAATAATGTAATGATCAATTTCTATTTGTTTTTCACTTTTCTTGTTAGTTTTGGAGCGTGTAATTAGGTACTAGTTTATCTTCTATCAGAATCAAACTTATTTGTAGTCCAATGTTGGAGGGCAGACAGCAATCGTGTAATTTTGTCAAAAGTAAATTTAATGTTAATTGTGGAGATGCAATCATAGGGGTTATGTGCGCTCCATCTGCTGAGAAGTCGGGTCTCTTTCAAAAAAGAGAAAACATTATTTTCACCGCTGGCAGAAACAAAATTTTCATCTAAATCAATCACAGCGGTCCATGTTATTGTTTAGTACACAATCCTACAGACTGTTGTGATTGATTTGAATTTTGTGATTGATTTGAAGGAAATATTTGTTTCCACCGTCAACAAAAATAACTTATTCTCTCTAAAAAAAATTTGATCTTCTGAAAAATTCCAATAGAGTACTTTACGAAAAAGTGTGTTCAACAACATTGACTCTGAAAACAACATTACGAAACAAAGACTAAAAGTATGAACAAGATTTGGCGCCTAAAGTAAAAGCGTACCACTTAAATTCGATGTTTTTTGAGAATAAGGTATTGTTAACCTCCTTTAGAAAGTTCTTCCATTATTAATGTTGGCATGTCTTTTTTCAATTTTAACCAGGTGTCTGGGCCAATTTCATTTTAATGCAATGATGGTGTTATACCTCAATAGCAATAAGTTCAGTTGAAGAGGTTCAGTCACATAATTCATCAATAAGATATATCCATCCCTCGAGTGCTCGACACTCGCGGTCTCAATTTTTTAGCACTTTTTAAAGAGGCTTTATGATCACATTCATGCCCATGCACGCGCACCCATATTATGGGACTTGGTCACAACTAATCACCATGGCCATACCTAGTGATTAGGTCCTTTGTGTTCCAATTCCTTATTTAAGTCAAGAACTGGCTTAAGTTGACTTTTTGAATGATATATTGTGAGCAGGGCCGGCCCAAGCCCAAGGCCTATGAGACATGAACCTTGGGCACTCCCGAATATGTCAAAATTTGGGGCTCATGGTTTGGCCCATTACTATTTGAGAATAAGTAGTGGAGTGAGCTATCAATTTGTATAATATTTTTTGAGTTGGTTTCCCTTGAATAGGAGATGTGAAATTGGGGATTTGAGAACAAGAGTCTTCCTTTATACAAGTGCTCTTATCCCACATCGGAAGAATATGGGTTGGAAGGCAAGTGCTTGCCTATAAATACTTCTACACAAAAAAAAACATAATGTAAAAAATGTTCCCACAGATGAATTTGAAGGCTAACCAAAAACATAGTGAAATTCTATCTTCTGATAGACAGGAAAGAATGTGTAGGGCACTAAATGGCGATTGGGCCTAAGGCACTCAAATGTCGTGGGCCGGCTTTGATTGTGCGAGAATGACATGTCTCGTAAAAACACAATAAATCAGTAAAAGTCAATTTTGAGAAGAAGCCAAAAATTAGAACAAAGCCTGCGGTTCGCTCCCACCAGTGTCCACATGCATGTACAATGTATTCGTTGCTGTTGTTGGTTCAATTGGGAAACTTTAAGATAGCAGACGTTGTCAATTCCGAAAAGAGGAGGCAAAATTATAAAATCCGGGTAGGCTAAAATAAAATCTTACTTAATTTCAACGGGTTTGGCCAAATGGCATGAGACAATAATTGAAGGGCTTCCCCCCAAGAGGTTGCAAAGTCGAATTTTACGAAATCCAAATGTTTTATGGGCAACTGAAAGTTTGTCCTGTCATAAACTTTAAGGTCTTAAAAATAGTAGAGAAGCGTGCAAATTGTCCAAGACATCCAATATGAAAGAAAAGTAAATTTATCTTACTTTCTCAGTAGTTAAATTGGAGAAATTGAGAATTATTCTTCAGAGATCCATTTACTTTTGAAAACCTTCTCCTTTTTTATATCTAAGTATTTATTTCTGGCCTTATTTCTTTGAAACATTTATGGCAAACAAGACAACTCATCCGAGACTAGATACCCCTATCCAAAATGCACCTAGGGTAACATTATTGACCTTGCCAACCAGTGGATCATTGCACGGTAGACAGCTGCTACAACATCTAGACATCAACGATGTGTGTTATGCCACAAGGTTCTAGGCACAAAATCCACAAGACAAATCTTGGTTGATGCAAACTGTCACTCTATGAATTTCTCCAAATTTTCACATCAATTCAACCTTTTGTCCTATGTTCTTATAAACTTCTGTTTCCACTCCTGCCAAAGGAAGGCAACCATCACCATCTTGGTAAGAAATGGAGCACAAAAGAAAAAAGAAAATAAAAGAAACATTAATACTTTGATGACCCGAGATGATAGTTATTTGTCTTTTAGTACTGCACATTAGAGTTATGGGATGCATATGGGTATCTGAGTGCGAAGGTAATGAACTAACATATGTGGTGCTTATTTATCTTAGAATTCAACTAGTGAATGACCCGTTCCTAAAGACACTCATCAAACGAAATTTGATCATGAATAATTGCATGTATCAAAGGCACTTCTTTCGTATATAATCTCACTGCACAACCTTATCATATAGCCTTGCCCCATACCCAACCAATAAAACTTGGCTCCTTTCAAGAGGTCTCAAGACAACAAACGCAACAGTTAATAAAAACACATTTAATAAACCAAAAAACAACCGTGAACAAACATAACATTGTTCACGGACAGCCAGTCTCCAGTCCGGGATCCCGGAAATCCCGGACTGAGGCGTTTTGGAGCCCTTCCCGATATTTTTTTGACGATCCGAGCCGTCCAATGTGTTCAAAAGGTGTTTTCCAAGGCCAACGCGAGAAATCTTCAAAAAAAAATACCGGGAAGGGCTTGATCCACGCAGTTTTTCGCAAAAACTGCATATTTACAAAATTGCATGGATCAAGCCCTTCCCTGTATTTTTTTTGAAGATTTCTTGCGTTGGCCTTGGAAAATACCTTTTGAACACATTGGACGGATCGGATCGTCAAAATTTGATCCGGAACTATGAGTTCCGGACTCTCTAGTCCCGGACTAGAGAGTTCCTCTGTTCACGGATATACATCAAGGGTATAGTAACTTTTCTGTTTGAGAATGATACCAACATTAATATGACCAAATTGAACTATAATCCGACCAATAAAATTTTAAACCAATAGCACTTTGCAATCGTAGGATCCAAATTCAATCGTGACACTAAACACTTTAAATAAAATCAAGCCCATACAAAAATGTAACAAAAAAGGGGTGCTCTACATTAGTTGTATTCAGCAAACGGATCACTGGCCCAATAGTTTGTCTTCATCACTCTTTCAACTGTCCTAAATCTTGTCCATTCGTCCCATCACCATCGATGTACGATTATAACCTTTATAGATATATTTGTAAATATATTTAACACATTTCAGTCCAACATGTTCTTTCATGTTGATATGAATATTGGATCTGTGTAGCACCACATTCCTATTAGCAATTGGTTGACAAAATCTCAGAGTGTACTAAACCTGATGAGTATTACACATGAGACGAAAAAAATTATGATCAAACCCTTTAAACAGTTTTTAAAAGAGACTGTGTGTATCATTAGAGAACTTAAGATCTATATATAGCAAAGTCAAATCTTTTCTCTACGCGCTTAGTATCAAAACCAACTTGCAAAATAATTTCTAAAAACTTAAAGAGTATCATACTATTTGAAATGCAGTTTCTTTTCCGTACAATTTGCTTTACCTAAAGAGATTTAGTAAATACCATTATTTGGAAAAAAATTCAGGGAATATGTAATGACAACACTAATAGGTTTACCTCGTGGATTCAAATTCGATTAAGTTCTTGCTCATCGCAGATCACCACAATTACATTTATTTCTCCAAAAAATCTTAACCTTTATACCAAAAATAAGAAAATTGAAAGAATGAGATCAATAAATAAATATGTATTAAGTGTAACGCTCAACATTTTGGGAAACTTTAATTATTATTACAACCGAATTTCTTAAAAAGAAATAATAATAATAATAATATAAAGTTTAATATAAATAATTTGTCCTCTACATATTACAAAAAGGCAAACCGGGTAAGCTCTACAGCTCCGCAAATTCCTCCGTCTGGTTAATCTCCATCTCAGCAGCCCCTTCGGCTTCGTGTTCTCCATAGAAGTCCTCTTGTCCATTGTTATAATCTAGCGTAATACATCGGAATCACGACGCAACATCGTGGTATTATGCCAGGGCTGCACAAATGCAACACCATGAGCGTTGACGCTCAGTAGATACACTACCCCAACCTTATACTAGCAATTCTAGAACAATAGTGTAGGTGGCAGGTAAATAGTACTTCATCCGTTCCAAAATAAGTGTCCCTTACTCTCTCTCTTATCGTTTTTCAAATCAAAAAATTAAGTACTTCCGTGTATCGTGTTTCAAATTTTTTGCACCGAATTAAAGTACTCGTTGAGTACTCATTGTTTCGAATTTTTTTGCACTGAATTAAAGTACTTATTGAGTACTTTAATTCGGTGTAAAAAAGTTTGAAAAACAATAAACGAAAGTACTCAATTTTTTTATTTGAAAAATGGCACGACTTTTCGTAGGGGACACTTATTTCGGAACGGAGGGAGTAAAATCATGCATTTTCAAATATCAGAGTTAAATCAAATCAAAGTGCAGCTTCACAGTCTCGTATCATTTCCAAAATCAGAGTGCAGTGTCAATATCTCATATTAATTTCTCATAACGACATTCTTCTTCAAATTTCAACCATGTCAACATCTCACATCTCTCAAAAGTTATTGGCCCGTTCAACCACCCCTTTCTAACGATCACCAACCTTTCCGTTCGAAGTCCTATTTACCCATAATACTGACTACCCGCAGGTTATGAAGTCCTTTCACCCCACGTCACACACGATATAGTCCCGTTTTATTATAGCACTGAATCTCAACAGCCTGTTTATAAGATCTGTTTACTACGTGTTGTCCTAAGTGAGCTTTGACCACCAAATTGACCCCGCGAAATTTAAGGTGGGACTTCTAACAGCACTACTGTATAGTTTCGTTGAGCTTTGACCACCAGTTCACCCCGGGGAACTGATGCGAGACTCCAACAGTATTATCGTCTCAACTTTCATCACATCATCATTTTCATTCTCTATCTCTATCTCTTCTTGTGAAAATAATCGTTTATTTTCTCAAAAAATGTGTCATGTCATACTGTCTCGGAAAACGTGCACATGCCATAATTTCATAAAAATCCTCCGTTTAAAATATTTCAGATAATGGTGTTACTCAAAGACAAAAATTCTTTCTTCTGAGATTTTTTTTAAAAAAAACATTAGGGGTTATGCTTGCTTTTGGATTTGTTGGCGTGTTTTAAGACTCGTTAGTCGAGTCGCCACTTGATTTGGGCTAAACCAAGAAAGAGTCTTGATAGAAACTCTAGTAGTTTGAATCCGTTGGCGTGTTTTAAGATCCGTTCTTCGAATCATCACTTGGTTTGGGCTAAACCAAGAAAGAGCCTGACTAGACATTCTAGTTATGGATTCTATTTGTCAGCCTAAATAAATTTGAAATATTTATTTAGTAATTCCGGGAAATCTCGTTTCATTTGAAAAGCTCTTTTGTTTAGAAAATCAGTCAGGCATTATAACCGTGTAAATTTGAAAAGTTGATTTTCATTGGGGCATTATAACTGCAAAATTTTATCTTCCAACAGTTCATCGGGCATTATAACGCTGCATTTTGATGAGTCAATCTCAAATCGTGCATAGTAACGACTATGTGTGTTTTTCAAGGTCTAATCTTTCATTAAACTGCTAATCATCCAACATAATCTCGTTTAAACCTAATTAAGCACATTTAAGCATGATAATGACATCTTTAAAATGAACTAGAAAATACTAATCTAGGGTTAGGATAAAAAGTATCTACCTTAATTCCGATGATTAGTCGGAAGCTGATAAGCTAATTGGATTTCGGCGGAGTAAGCTACTCGAACGCTTTCTAGCTAACTTGTTCTACCTTTTAAGATCTAAGGGTGGTCAAGGGTGGTGGTGGAAGGTTGAGTTTCAAGAAGAACTTGAAGAACTCATGGTTTTTCTTCTTGAAAAACTAGTTTACTACAAAGGTGGTGAGGAGAGTTTTTGGTGTGAGATATGGAGCAACATGAGGAAGCTATTTATATTGAAATTTTTAGTGAAACAAGTGAACCCCCAAGTTATGCCGCCCCTCTCTCTCCTTCCATATAGTCCAAACAACTTTAATTTTTGTAGCATTTAAGGCTAAAGATAGGATAAAATGTGTTTCCACTTAGGGTAAGGCATGTGGACCAAGTAAGAATTTCTAGATACGTAGGATATGACGTAATATGTCTAGGTTCATTAGTTTGGGGCGTAAATGGGTAGTTTTGGGTAGTAGTTATACACACGAAACTTGCCACGAGGTATTATATATATATATATATATATATATATATATATATATATATATATATATACAATTTACTTCCTATCAAGGATCCCGGACCGTGTTACGGTCCGGACCTCCACTTTCCGGGCCAAATTTTGATGATCCGAACCGTTAGATGTGTTCAGAAGGTGTTTCTTAGGGCTTACATTTTTATGAAAAACTGCTTGGATCAAGCCCTTCCGAGTATTTTTTTTTTTGCCAAATCCTCGCGGGGGCCCTAAGAAACACCTTCTGAACACATCTAACGGTTCGGATTGTCAAAATTTAGCCCGGAAAGTGGAGGTCCAGACGAGGTTTGGATAGGAAGGGGACTTTCTCTCTCTCTCTCTCTCTCTCTCTCTCTATATATATATATATATATATATATATACTCACACACATATATACACATAACTACTTTATAGTAAAAGTAACTCCATAAATAATAGCCTTATAAGGCTCGAAATAATAGGATAAAAAGTTCTCCCCTATTAATTGGGAGATAAGTTCCCCTCCGTTGGGACGAAAAAATGTTTCGTAAGGTTGGTTTTGTGCGCAAAAAATATAAACTAGTGCACCGTGAATAATAATTAAAGAACTACTAATTTTAAGAAAATAAATAAGTATGATAGGAAATTCCTAGTTAGCCTTAAGAGAATAAAAAATATAATGCTTCGGAATTTAGAAGAAAAACGGCGCCAGAATGTGCGTGAACGCGCGTACGGATAGATGCCCGTAAAATCGCACGGCGAGGGAAGCAATTCTCTCCCCCCAAACCACCCTCTCTCTCTCTCTCTCTCTCTCTCTCTCTCTCTTGCTCTCATTAATTCACAAAACTCGAAATTAGGGTTAGTAAAAGTAAAGTCAAAATTAGAAGAAAAGTCAAAAAATAGAAATATGCGTAATTTAGGTATTAAATAGGGTGATGTTAGTCATAAGGAGACAAAATAGGAGTTGGGGGAATTAGTAAGGCTTCCGGACGCAATGTGGTGTAATACCTGGTGTGCACGCGTTGATTTACGACGCGAGAAAATAAATAAGAGGAAATAAACAAACTAAATCTAATTTTATTCAAATTTATTTAAACGAAATAATAAATTATTTTATTTAGTGATATTAAAATTAAATATTCAAATTAATAAATCAAAATTTTTATTTATGAAATTTCGGGTTATTACATTAAGCATAGAAATTGAGTGCGTTGATCTTATAGTTTTCTCCAAGTCAACACCGAGTTGCACGAGAAAATGTAGAATGAAATTAACTGCACATGAAACAAAAAATTCGATAACCTATGATCAAGCTATAAATGATATGGATCAACTCACATAGCCATAGATGGTTAGATTTTTTTTTTTTTTTTGGGAATAAAATAGATGGTTAGATTGTCCATGATCAAAAGTTTGAAGAAATAACTTGATACGTATCAACATTAAAATATTATTGTGGGAATAACAGAAGGAAAAAAAAAACTTTGCCGATCAAAAAAATACAATATAACGTTGTAGAGAGGCTGGATGAAAAAGTGGGAAAGGTTCTATTGATTGAATTGGTTTCCAGAGAAGATAGAATTAGGCGATTGGGTTCCCATGTCAGGAGGAGGAGTGGAAATTAGTGTTTCCAAATCAATGATCATGAGAAAGGAAGGGGGACAGAGAGTATCAAAATAATTAGGCAACGTTTTTGGGCTCCTAAGTATGGCTAAACATTTAGGCAAGAAAAATCTAAACCCAAAAATGCATCTTGACCGTCTACTAAGAGCTTATTCGATCTGAGCCTTTGAGAGCTGGTATGAAAATCAATCTCGACCATCCATTGAATCCAAGGGCTGAAAATATAAGAGATTCAAGAAATTGAGCCCTTTTATAGTATAGATTTGAGTCCCATAATCAACGTTTTTTTAACAAAAGGAAAGGTATTTTTCATTCTTATTATAAGCAAGAGTCTAGTATAGTGAGTAGGACCTTTTCTGAAAAAATTATAGCCATGTTAGTTGGAAACTTTAAGAGAAGTTTTGCATTGGGTAAATAATCTACTTGCCCCTCAAACTATTCAAAAAATGTTTATTTCCCCCTTTAACTATCAATTGCATTTACTTGCCCCTTTAACTATGTAAAAACTATTCAATTCGTCCATTTCATCAATTCCATCCATTTCAAAGTTACCAAAGAGGGTATTAAGGTCATTCACCCACTCCTATATCTCTTCTCCTCCTCTCTACTCTCTCTCTCTCTCACTCTCTCACTTGTACCCCTCCCTCTCATTTCAAAGTTACCAAGGAAGGCCTTCCCTTTTCTTTGAAGCGGCAAAGAGATTTAATAACAAGGGAAGCTGACTTGGCAAGAGTATTAATTACATTAATTACTTCATCTGGGTTCTCACTTTGTGATCAACCTAAGACACAAAAAAAAGGCCATTTCTTTGCATCACTTCACTTTGCCACTGAAACCAGTTCGTGCTTTGCTTGGTTTTGAGACTTTTATCCTAGTCTCGAAACTTATGGTATGGAATGTAAAAATGCAAATAGAAACAAGAAGAGAGAACTGGTCGTCTTCTCAAAGTCACTACCAAAATCCATTCCATCAAACTCCAACACAGTGGCATCAGCATAGAGGTTGATGATGATTACTTCAAAACCCAACTTGAGCACTACGGTCAGCATGCTCATGGTGATGCATTGACACTTAAATCTGTTCAATAGCCTTTAACAACAACAACAGTATAGCAATGGCGTCTCTCTCTCTCTCTCTCTCTCTCTGATCGAGTAAAGTAAAGTGGGTTTGCTGATTGATTAGGGTTTAGGAGGAAATTCTTGTCTTACCCTTCCTTTTGCTCTCCTTTTTTGTTTTTCCATCCAACTAATGTTAAAATTGGATGGAATGGATGAATTAAGTATTTTTTACATAGTTAAAGGGGCAAGTAAATGCAATTGATAGTTGAATGTGGAAATAAACATTTTTCGAGTAGTTTAAGGGACAAGTAAATTATTTACCCTTTTGTATTCTCAAAGTTAAAAAAATAATTCGATTTCGTTTTCTTAAAACCTCTTTTGAGAATATTTAATAAAAATATTCAAATATCAAGTGGGATTTGTGAAGAATTTGTTCAAGATCGATTCGTTGCCTAAACAAATTAATCTTGAGCTTCTTTTTGAAGCTCAAGCTTTCAAGTCAAACTTAGACAAACTAATATGCAACTCGCTTAGCTTGCCATGGATAAATGAACTCAAGCTGCTCAAGCGGAGTTCGATTAAAAAGTCATTTCAAATGGGTTCTCTTAATAAACAAGTAGAGATTGAACATGTATAGTATTTTTTTATTCTTGTCTAGATTTGAAATGAAACTTGAACAATCACCGTTCAGCTCGTTTACCAGGTCTACTCTTATCTAAAAACTTGATGGGAATCTTGTGCACTGATCTGCTTTCTATTGTTAGGTTTATTCTGTTGACAGAGATTAGAGTACCATACTACCATAAATACCCTCGTTCCATCCAATTGCATTTTCTCCTCGTTGATTGAGAATATATTGTATCCGTGGCTACAAATCCTAATTTACCAATTTTTCTGTTTTGAATAATTTCTCATTGACGACTTCATACAAGAATCATTGGATCAATAGCAATAATCCATCAATAAGATCCATCGCTTGAATTCTCATGCTCTATGCTCACACTCTTAATCTTCCATAATTTTCGAGAGAGGCTATTTGGTCAAGTCCACGCCCATGCAAGCGCACGCGCATTATGTGACTTGGTCGCATCCTTGTTCCAATTGTTGACTTAAGTCAAGACCTAGCTTAAGTTTAGCTTTTTAGATGATATATTGTGATAAAATGACCTGGCTCGTAAAACTTAATAAATCATTAGAAGTTAGTTTTGAAAATAAGTCATGAATTAGAACAATGCTATTTTTCTCCCACTAGTGTCCACATGCATGTCATGGTGGTTGGTGGTGGTTCAATTGGGAAACTTTAAGATAGCAGACATTGTTGTTAGTTCCGAAAAGAGGGAATGCAAAATTATCAAATGCGGAGAGGCTAAAGTAAAATCTTACTGTTACTAATTGCATAAGGGTTTACTCAAATGGCATGAGTCAATAATTGAAGGGCTTTCCTCAAGAGGTCGTAAAGTCAAATTTTACGAAGTCCAAACGTTTTATGGGCAACTAAAAATTTGTCCGCTCATTAATTTCAGAATCCTAGAAATAGTCAATGAGCGTGCAAACTGACCAGAACACCTGGTATTAAAGAAAAGTAAATTTATCTCATTTTCTCATTGGTTAAATTGGAGAAATTGAGAATTATTCTTCAGAGATCCATTTACTTTTCAAAACCTTTTCCTTTCTTATATCTAATATTTATTTCTGGCCTTATTTCTTTGGAACATTTGTGGCAAACAACACAACTCATCCTACTAGATACCCCTATCAAAAATGCACCTAGGGTAACATTATTGACCTTACCAACCATTGGATCATTGCACAATGGACAGCTGCTACACCATCAAGGCATCAACGATGTGTATTATGCCACAAGGTTCTAGGCAAAAAATCCACAAGACAAATCTTGGTTGATGCAAACTGTCACTCTATGATTTTTCTCCAAATTTTCACATCAATTCAACATTTTGTCCCATGTTCTTATAAACTTCTGTTTACACTCCTGCCAAAGGAAGGTAACCATCATCATCTTGGTTAGAAATGGAGCACAAAAGAAAACGAAAGAAACATCAATACTTTGACAACCTGAGATGATAGGCATTTGTCTTCTAGTACTGCGCGTTAGAGTTATGGAATGCATATGGGTGTCTGATTGCGGAGGTAATGACCTAACATACGTGGTGGTTATTTTTCTTAGAATTCAACTTGAGTCCCGTAAAAGGAAAAGGTATTTTCCATTCTTATTATAAGCAAGAGTCTAGTATAGTGAGTATCACCTTTTTGAAAATTATAGCTATGTTTGTTGGAAACTTTAAAAGAAGTTTTGTATTCTCAAAGTTAAAAATAAAAATAAAAATAATTCGATTTTATTTTCTTAAAACCTCTTTTGAGAATATTTAGTTAAAACATTCAAATATCAAGTCAGATGTGAAAATCACTTTTTATTTTCTCTTTCTCCTTTTTTTTCCCATTGTTTCCAGAAACATGGTTTGGACATCACACAAATATTGGAAAAATTAAGAGGGACCCAAAGGACAACAAGGGATAGCTCTCACTAGTTTAGGATCAGTACTTTGGGACCATGTGGATGTACTTTTGCAAGAGGACAAAGAGTTAATTCTGTCATATCAAGAAATACCAACACACAATAGAGCAATTGTGGGTCACATTCACACACATGAAAGGGTTGTCACTCCCAACAACCATTTATGTAATGGGCATATGAACATGAGAGCTAGTTCCCCTGAGACATAGGTCTTTATTGGGGTCATGTCCACATGCCCTTGGAAGATGTTACAAGACATCAGGGCTGCCCTAATTGACAATGGGTAGGAGACAATGATATAAAGTTTGCCTCACTAACTACCATTCTTTTGAAAGGATGTTTTCAAATCTTACACTAAGTCCTAGGCAGCATAACTCCATGGAGTTCAGTCAAGTGAGAATGAAGATTCAAAGCACCTACTGAGCTTGCCTCCAAAAGGTTGTAAGTTCGAATTCTACGATCACTAAATATTTCAAGTTTTAGGGCCATTGAAGGTTTGCTTACTCGTTAATTTCAGAGCTTTGAAATTAGTTGAAGTGCCCGCAAAATAACCTATCCAGTTAACTAAAAAAATGTCTTTGGCAACATCCTTGTATTGACGATGAAATTGGATGATATAATTTTGATTCATAATCCTTTATAAGACTCCCTTCTGTGGGATACTCTCTCCGTCCCATAAAATTTGATCACTATGAAACTACGCGCAATTTTCAAGCTAAAAAATAATGTGCTTACGAAAATAATTTTTTAGTCAATATGGATCTTGTCTGATAGATCTCATCGAGAACTTTTATACGATGCAAAAAAAATTCAAAAATTATTTTGGTAAATACATTATTTTTTAGTTTGAAAATTGCATGTAGTTTCGTAGTGATTCAACTTTATGAAACGGAGGAAGTACATAATCTTAATTTATTCTTGGCAAAAGTCAAGACTCTGTTGCTTTGAATAGAATATTGAGAGTAGTCGTTAATGGCAAATCGTGTAACGATAAATTTAGCGGGTGAGACATGATGACACACTTTACTGAGTAGGGGGCAAGAGGTGACCCAAATTTAATTTCTTGTACGTCGGGAGGACCACGTGTGATCTGGGAGTACCTAATAATTTTCCACATCGCCTCGAGGCTAGAACCCTTCCATAATTTCTGGAAATTTCTTTCTTGTCTATTCCAAGTTTCTTGGACCGCGGCCTACTTAGTTGCAACCTTCAAATATGAAACGAATGCTATAACCCAAACTTTGTTGTCTAAGAAGTCGGCCCAGTTTTTAGGCCTGGTGTCAGATTTTTCGACTTCGATTTATTGAGTTACTGGGTTTTGGCACCCGCACCACGTCCCTATGGGCTGAAGAACTTTTTCAGCCGAGCGGGAACCACGTGGCGATACTCAGTGCACATCTCGACCATTCAAAAATGTATTGGACGGTCCTTATTTGAAACAAACTCTTCCAGGTAAACTCTTCCCTGGAAGAGTAGAGTTTATTTAAAATTCGGACCATTAACTGCGGAGATGGACGGCTATGATGGAGTGCAACAGGTACCATGCTAGACACCACGTGATACCCACTTGGCACTGAGAAATTTCTCCATGGACTGGGCCTTGGGGGATGGTGTTTAGCGCGCATTGCTCAAAGTATTGGCCACAACTACAAATAAGCCTTTACTGTTCCATTTATCTCGAAAATCAATGGTTCAGATTTGCAAAAGTATTCTATACTTTTAGGATACACCGTAACGGGTCCCAGATTCAAGTCTAAAAACCACAAGAAATATACCCAATGCCATTCCAATTAGATTTGGAATGCAAAAAACCCCATGTGGAGATGACAAATAAGATGCAAAAACCCATACAAATATAGTTAACTCTCACCATCTATCTTATAACTTACGCATGCACTTTGACTAATTCTATTTTTCACCCGTCAATTAAAAGCATCTCTTAGGAACTGACCTGACAAAAGATGATACCTATGAGGTTCCAAAAATGTGACGAAATGATTGGTCTCAGTCAAGAAAGTAGGAGAAATTCTTGAACCGGCCGAAGGTTAGACCAAAGTATTTAATTGGGTTTATACTAAAAAAAATTATGCGTACACGCAAATAACTCTGATTTGCAATTGTTTTTTGTTTTTTTGTGGAGTCCATTCTGTCATTCTCACGAATCTCACCTCTATGATAATACTCTCAAGTGACTTACTAGCGTTATTCTTCGAACGCATACTAAAAAAATATATGAATTTTTGTCCATGATGCTATGTATTAATTTTTTTATGTCTCAAGATGTCCGGTCTAGTTTATGCATGCAACTCCTATTACACCTTTTACTAGTAGGACAATTGAGTATGGATAAAATTCCGTATGAACTAAGCCAACACAAGTTTATATCGCCTTCCAAAATGTGATGAACGGGTTGGTGTTGACGAAATTGTATCGAATATTATGAGAAGATCAATTAAAACTTTGAATAAATTAGGAGAGATTCTAGCCAGCCAAGGATTGGACTAAATTATTTAAATTTATGGAGCTAAGCTAAAATTATATAAATATTATAAATACAAGCATATAGCTTTCATTTTCACTGATTGGTTTTTGTATAGATTTCTTTATTAATGATTCTATTCTGCATACCATTAAATGAACCCAGTTGTTCGTCATCTCAGGAATATTTGATAGCACCACATTGTTTGTTTTCATAGGAAACAAACGTAATGGTTTCTAAATATTGCATATTAATGAAGACTTTTAACACATTCTCAATAAAATATATAGGATAGTGAGATGAGGAGACTTTCTAATAAATCTTTTAGTTTTGTGAATTTATACTATATGCGGGAAGAATGATATCATTCTTTCTGCACATAGTAGCTTAAGTATAACACTAAAGTTATAAGCCATATTCCAATAGCAGGGCCATTAAAGGAAAGATAAAATTCCGTATAAATTGATCCCGTAAAACTTGACATTACATATGAGGTTCCAAAGATGTGATGAAGAGGTTTGCCTTGAAAAAAATTCAAAGAGTGCTTGGACCCGGGCAAGAAATTAGGAGAAATTCTTGAACCGGCTAGGTTAGACAAAATTATTTGGATGTTTATAGTTGAGATTAAAATACTAAAATTACACAAACGCACAAATAGCTCTCATTTGCAGTTGACTTTTGTATAGAATTCTTGATTTAAGAGATGTTCCACTAAGGTGATTTTTTGAAAAAACTGATATTTCACAGTTTTTATGTGATGTATTGTAAAAGAATGACTTTTCTCTTTCTAAAGAATTTTTTTTTTTGTTAGTGGAACACCCCCTTAAGGTTCTCTTCTACTAAAAATTAATGGAGCCCAATTCTCCGTCATTGTCACTCCTCCAGTAATATTCCCAGAAATGTACGATAAACACTGTATTGTTTGTTAATGACCACAAGAAATGTTGTTAATAGGAAACAGACCCTATTGGTGCTAAAATATTCTTCGGCCTCGGAGAGGTAGCAGTTCAAGGTGCTTGTACCCGAGAGGGCTGCACTTCTTTGGGGCTTTCTAAGAGTGTCCTTTGACTAATTCCACCTTCCAAATTGCAAAGTATTAGGAGAAGAGCCATTCTATTTGAACCCATCAAAATTCTCTTTAGCCCCAATTAATTTCTTTATACACTAGAGATAAAGGCTATACTCCAAAGAGTTTATCTTCGTGAAGCATCAAGAACAACTGAAAACATTGTGAGGATGGTACTCGAAAAGACATGAATTATTCTTCTTCGATGGTACTTGATTCAATACAAGGAAAATGCTAAACTCCGCCCTTAGGACGAAAGATATTAATGTATAAAAGATGTATTAATATCCAAAAGAGGTGTATCAATATCTGTGTTAGTGTATTGTTATCCGTGAAATATGTATTAAAATGCGAACTCATTTGTCTTTAAGTTTATATTACCCTTTGCCAAGCGGGACTAGGTTAACAAGATCCTTACTATAAGGGTTGGTTTGGGTGAATTAAAAAAACTACTTTTTTGGTTTTGTCTTTATTCAAATTTTTTTTTGCATTTGTTGGTTTTCGGTCGATTTTTTGCATTTACTTTTCGTCTTTATTCACAAAACTTTAAGTTTGGCTAATAATTTTACACTTTTTAGATTCCTCTCATCGAGACAAGCCAAGAAATATTTTTTGCATTTACTTTTCGTCTTTATTCACAAAACTTTAAGTTTGGCTAATAATTTTATACTTTTTAGATTCCTCTCGTCGAGACAAGCCAATAAATCACAAAAATCCGACCGAAAACCAACAAATGCAAAAAAAAATTTTGAATAAGGACAAAACCAAAAAATTAGTTTTTTCAATTCACCCAAACCACCCCTAACTTAAGATGTCCAAGCTAGCTTAGGCCTGCACCACCTTCCACCAGCGGAGCGATTAAAGGTGTGAAGTAATTTCATATGAATTAACCCATAAAAGTTGTTATCACCGATGACCTAGACAAAATTGAAAAGAGTATTAAGAGTATCAAGAGAAGGGAAGAAATTAGGAGAAATTTTTTTGAACATGCCAAAGGTTAGACTATATTACTTGGACATATTCTAAATTTTTCATTTTTGATTGACAACGACAAATATTGTTTGTGGGGAACAAACCTTAGTGGTGCTAAAATATTTTTTATTGAGGAGACTTTGACATATTCTCGACGAACTATACAGGATAGCTATAGAAGCAGATTTTCTTTTGAATCTTTTAATTTTATGAATTCAAATTTCCATGGGTTATTCGTATTATTCTTTGAGCTCGTAGTAGCTTAAGTATAACACTAGAAATATTGGTCATACCCAAATTGTTTATCTTGGTTAAGCACTAAGAATAAGTCAAAACAGGGTAAACATTTATATTAGTATTGCAGGATGACTTTTGGTGAATGAAGCTTCATGAGCTTGCCACGTGTCCCCCAATTCTTTGCACTTTTTAAGCAATTAGCAAAGTCCTAAATGTTGATTGAAAATCAAAGGTCATTTTTTAAATCCCCAAAACAATCAATTATTTAATTCTATCCCAACTTAAAGGAAAATAATAAATTCAATTATATGGAAGTCTAATAGTCAAACACATAACTGAAACATTCTTTTCCTATTTTATAACGAGAAATTTTTGGGTATGGGGAGGATACCACGTGGTACCCACTCGGCACATTCGAGCTATCCAATAATGCAATCAACGGGCTGGATTCAAAATACAGTCTAGATTTTAAAAAAAATAGAAAAGAAAATAAAAAGTATATTTTAATCTAAGCCGTCTGATGCAGTTTTTGATGGCTCGAATGTGTCGAAAGGGCACCACGTCACCCATACTCTATTTGCACCCAAAGAAAACCCGTGCTATTAAGAAAAGGAAACACTCTAATCAAAAGCCAATTATAAGCATAATTACAAAAGAAATATATATACCAAGATTATAACCACCTATTTTAGCTCAATAAAGGAAAGTAATAAATTCAATAATATGGAAGTCTATTAGTCAAACATAACATAACCGAAACATTTCTTTTCATGTTTTATGGTAAGGATCACATTCTCAAAATCACAAGAAAATTTTGGGTACAGGGAGGGTACCATGTGGTACCCTCTCGGCAAATCTGGCCCATCCAATAATGCAATTAACGGTCTAGATTGAAAATGCCGTCAGGATTTTTTAAAAAAATAGAAAAGAAAATAAAAAGTATGTTTTAATCCAAGCCGTTCGATGCATTTTTTGACGGCTAGGATATGCCAAAGGGGCACCACGTCACCTATACCCTATTTGCACCCAAAAAAAATCGTGCTATTAAGAAAAGGAAAAACCCTAATCAAAAGCCAAGTATAAGCATAATTATAATTACAAAAGAAATATATATACCAAGATTATAACCACCTATTTTAGCTCGATAAATCGCGACCATTATACAGAAGTCTATTAGTCAAACATAACATAACTGAAACATTCTTTTCCTATTTTATGGTAAAGATCACATTCTCAAAGTCACGAGAAAATTTTGGGTAAGCCTCACTGATCACAATTGGCTTTCATATAATGGTAAGGATCATAACCGCAATTGGTAAGCCTCCCTGATCATATTTTTAAACTTATGGTAAGGATCACATTCCCAAACATTTCATCCGTCCAGAATCACATTCTTTTCCTTTTTCATGGTTTTATTTTTGGTATTCTTTTTCTTTTTGTTACTGGCATGTGCAACCGCCTAATATAAACTTATTCTCCATCAATTTGGTATTTTGTCTTACCTTTCAAGTACAAAAATGATAGAGGTACAATAAAAGTCTCCAACATGGCTCCAATACACTCACATGGCGTATGGAGCCCACATACACTACACAATCAATTGTGTGTGGGATCCACATACCATGTGAGTGTGTTGGAGCCATGTTGGAAACTTCTGTTGTACATTTATCATTCTTCTAAGGATTCAGAATAAGTTGATTTTTATAATCACAGGGTTAAAAATTAAAGAGGAGTGATAGACAATCATTTGGGCATAGACCATCTCCAAGGGAAGATCATAGATAGTAGGGGTAGCAGCTTCGATTCCTTATCCGTTCTTTGAAAGGTAAATCTTTTGTTTTACTACAGTTTTTTCGATTCTTAATCAACAGTTTGACGCATAATTCATCTTGATGAAAACCCATGCTATGCTATCCTTTTCTCTTCGAGATGTCCATTTTTGTCTGATAAAAGCTAGCCATGGATTAACTATTAAATTTGGCAAAAAACCTCAAAGTTTATTAGACAAAGGCAGTATATTGGGTTGATAAAAAAGTTTTGCTTTATATTGGGTTGATATCTGAGAGACAGAAGGCAAAGGTTGGAAAGATAATAATTGGAAATTAGTACATCACATAATTCTTTTTTAATAGGCGTAACAAAATTTTTTGTTTTTTAATTGTAGTACATGATTGACAGACGTATCTCATTGACTCACATGTTCAAAAAATTAGGGATGACGAGATATGTTCAGACTAATAAATGTTATAATTTAATATTAGTTTTAAAAGGGATTATAAACAGTCTAATTCTGCCACCCAAATTTTAAGCGGGCAATGTGTATTCACCTATATTTATATAAGAGTTAAAATTTCTATGAACTTGAGATAATCTAACAAATAATCTGATAATTTATGAACTTCATGTGAAATCAATAAATAATTCATAATTTTAAAAAGCTATAGGTTAAGAACAATTTTCTCTACATAAATGTTCAATTTTAGATTTTGCACTAGCCATTGCAAGCCCTCAAATTTTATCTACTATTCTTCCTCTACGGTTGCCGCTACTAGAGTTTATTGAAGAAGTGTCTTTAGGATAATTAAGCAAGAAGATTTACTTGACTGATTTGTGTCTGGCTTACAGATAAAACAAGATAAAGAAGGAGGCTGACCAAGATTGTTGGAGAGAAAAAAAAGAAAACCAAAAAAGGTATGGGGGAAAGAGTAAAAGTACCGATGAACAACCTAATCCAGCGAAACCTAATGACTCTTGGCATCAGGGATACATAGATAAATCATTTATTTTATTTGTGCATATACTTTGAATATCAAAATTATTAATTTCCCGTGCATAGCACGGGTTTCATGCTAGTATATAGTAAGTGAAAAGATATCAATTAGTGTTCAAATTTAGTATTTAATAATTTTGTCCAAGCTAGCTTATGTTTGCACCTGAATTCCGCCTACCACTTGTGGCCTATGGGTCTTGAAGGTTGACCTCGACAAGATTGTAAAGAGTATATGGAGAAGATATCAACGGGAAAGAAACTAGGAGAAATTCTTCGACCGGCCAAAGGTTAGACTAAATTATTTGGATTAAGGAGATAAGCTAAATTATAAAGACTGTGTTCGGTTAACAAATTTAGTTTTATTTTGTTTAGTTTGATGATGTAAACAGGTGTAATAAGTGGAGAGAGATAGAAAGAGAAATGAGAGAAATGATGATGTAAGTTAAACCAAATACTAATACCAAAACCGGCCCCAAAACTATGTACTAAACACAGCGAAAGGGTTTTGCTAGGTATCACCCATTGGTGGTCGGCCAAAAGTAAAAATATTACTTTTCATTCCCATTTGTGCATGACAAGATGGGTCCTATCCAGAGTGATGATTATGACGGGGTAACTTTTTAATTGACAAAATTAGCCTTCATCCAATTGACAACTGTTCTAATAAGAATTGTACACATGTAGAGTTTTTGTTTTTCTTTATGTAGAGTCTGTAGGCTTCTTCAATAATGTCTTTTTTATTTTATTTTTAAATTAAATGTCCAAGTCAATTTATACATACTTCGACTAATTCCTGGGCCATGAAAGTACAACCAGACATAACCTTAAAGGCACCAAGATTTGGAATGATTGATTTCTTCGACTAATTGCTTTCAAACTTAAGGCCTCACGGTCCAACACTTATTTCTTTCTTATGCTCACTTTATCAACATTTTATTGTTAACCAAATGATGCCATGTGTCCCTCCTAAAATAAAACTATTTACAGAGTATAATTTCTTAATAAAGTATAAAGTACTTTTGTGCACATTTGTTGATTTTATTTGAACCCATTGATATATATATATATATATATATATATATATATATATATATATATATATATATATATAGGCTTTGTTTGACTGATAGTAGTTTTGAGATTAGCTTTGGAGATATAATTTGGTGCAGGATTGCGTAATTTTTATATCTTTACTCAATTTTTTAACATTTTAACAAACAAAAAAAATTAGTTTTTTGATAGAGATGCACAATATGGTGAAAATGGCGAAAAAGAAATTACTTTCATCCGTTCTAAATTGTTGGTCTTGTTGGATTCCAATGCAACTTTTTAAATGTTAATATCTTTTTCTTTATAGCTTATTTTACTCTCTTTGTCCCTAACTTTTAGTCCCAAACTCCACTTTTTATTGTCTCAAAAAAAAATTGTCCCATTCGAACCACAGAGACGGACGAACGGTGTTTGACTCAAAAGTGTTGAATTCTAGTTTTAACTGGCTCTTAGGTGCCCACCCCTTGTGCAATTTGGTTGGTTTGTTAACTAAACGGATGAAATTAATTAACTATGGATTTAAAAGAAGAATACAGCCGTGGGAACTCCAGCGTCCGCAACTAGCCCTAACCAATGTTCACTCGGGTCACAATTTCTTCAAATAACTGATTTTAGAATAGGAAAAGGTTTCCTAACGAATGCACACCACCTGTCACCAGTTTTCGTGTGCAGTTGAGAGGAAGGCTACGGATTCCTTCCCCCCGCTTACAAGGACTCCAGCGATGCCCGGGATTTGTTCGTTAGAAAAAGTTTCGTATCCCAAAATTACTTAAAAATTTAATTATGTCAAACCCGAGGTGATCATCAATTAGTCTAGCCACGGGCGCCTTTGCCCCGCAGCCGCACCCTATAAATCTACTCACTCGTGATTTTATTGAACGTGACAATAATATTAAACCTAGATCTAAGCATGATTTTAGTAATTGAAATAAAACTAAAACACTATACCACAAGTTTGCAGCAAGGAAACGGATCTGAACACCAAGGAAGAATAAGAATTCGAAGCTGGAAAACTTGAAGAACTTTGATTAAACTTGAATCCAAAATAATCCTGAGAACAGCAGCCAAAGTTAAGAAAAATAAACGTAAATTCTGAATTATGTAACCCTAATTTTGAGTTCTAAAGGGGTATTTATACGGAACCCCCGCTAATTACAAATAAAAATTGGGAAAAATGAGATTAACTTCACGCGAAACAACAAAATGCCACCGTTTGCTAGCCAACTTAAGCTCTCGGTAGCACTACATGAAAAATGGTGTAGCGCTCCCGAACCCCTTACTGCCACTTTGACCCTTTACCCCAGCGTTGACTCTTGACCCTAGCGTGCTCGGGAGCGCTACACCAATTTTGTTGTAGCGCTCGCCAAGGTTCTGTTCCGTTTGCGAGCCCTTTTGTGCCACTTTTGAGCGCTATATCAAAACCTTTGTAGCGCTTCTCATGGTCTAAATTGCTTTCCTTGAGAATCCACTCCGACACTTGGGCTCCACGATGTCTCTAATTAGCGCCAATTCTTCACGAATATCTGCAAATAAAGCCCAAAACACAAAACCAATCACGTGCATGCATTACATGGAAAATGAGGATTAAACGCACGTCTAACGCACTACTTCCAACCTACTTAGGCGCTTAAATCCACGAATTTCACGCACCTATCATAATCGTTTATATATTTCAATATAAACCTCCAAAAATATTCAATATGAATCTTATTTTATAGTTTTCAACGAGTTCTATAATACAAACTGTTCATAATTCTGAAAAATATTATAAATTGAAAGATATAACAATTGAAAAATGACACGAGTTTCAAAAATACACATCCAATTTGGGACGGAGGGAGTACTTTATAATATTTAAAAATCTTTCAAAATAGTATATATTGAAAGATATGAAGAATAAGAAATTGTATTGGAATCCAAACATTGCAAACAATTTCAAACCGAGAGAGTATTAAAGTGAAGAGAAAGTAGATCGAAAAAGAAAGTGAAGAGAAAATAAATTAAAGAAGACAAAAATGGAACTCGGGTATCAATGGCATATGTCCCATGGTACTATACCATTAAGTTGTCGCCTCTTAAGGAGTACCATAAAGTTGTCAGAAATTGCTTTAGGAGTACTACAACACCCGTGTGCGTGATATTGCGGACCACCCAATAGGTGGTTTGTAGCTTTTGCCAATTACAAATATTAATGCTTGTATCATACCATCATATAGATCTGTTTTTGTATAGATTTCTTGATTAAAAGGTCTCTTTCTGTTAACCATTAATGAGTATTTAAACTTTCCTTATACCATCTAAAACCACCTTCATTCTCTCTTTACAACCATGGCTCTCTGCAACTCAAAATCATCAACCCATTTCCAAATCCAACAATCACAGCCAGTTCTCTTTCTCAGCTTTACTGTCTTCATTTTTTTACTCTTCCCTTTTGCAAACTCTGTTTCCTTCACCTTTCCCAGTTTCAACCCAAATGACAAGAGGATAACTTACCAAGGGGATGCAACTGCAGCCGGTGGATTAATCCAAGTCACAAAGAACCTAGAGACAGGGCCGGCCCAGGGGTAAGCCCAGCAAGCCTCCGGGCTTGGGCAACCCCCTGAGCTGGGCAACCAAAAGAAAAAAAAAAACATAACATATATAAATTTAAATAAGTTTCTGGCTCTAGAACAAACAATGCTCTTGGTGTGGTGGTCGCCTTAGGGCCAGCCCTGCCTACAGAACACTCCGTCCAAGGGAAGTGTCGGACGAGTCACATACTCGTCGCCCATACACATATGGGACATCAAAACAGGAAACTTGACAGACTTCAACACTCATTTCTCTTTTATCATACAACCAATTAATACTTCTAGTAATTTTGCTCCCAGTGATGGACTCGCCTTCTTCCTCTCTCCTTACAATACTACAATCCCTGTCGATTCAGGAGGAGGATACCTTGCTCTTATCGATTCCTCCACCGCCCTTAATTATACTGAGAATCAGATTGTGGCCGTTGAGTTTGATACTTACCATAATCCTTAGGACCCGAGCATGAACCATGTTGGTATCGATGTCAACTTGATCAAGTCGGAGGCCTATCTCACGAACAATACTAGTCTGGCAAATAATGAAACAGTGAATGCTTGGGTGAAATATAATATCGTTTCTTGGACCCTCAATTCAACCTTGGGGGGCTCCTCCAATTCAACCACTGGGGCCCCGCCTCCAAGTTCAACCCCTACAGGTAACAAAATGAACCTGCGTTTGATGGTTGGTTTGGCTGTGGGTATTGGTGTCTTGATTTGTGGGGTTTGTTTGTTTTGGTTCATGACGTGGAAACAAATTGTTTTGCGGGGAAAAAAGGACATGGATGTTGATGATTCTACGGATGATGATGATGACTTTAGGAAGGCACAGGGCCAAGGAGATTCACGTTTGGCGAACTTAGTCACGAAACAAACAATTTTTCTGAGGGGGGAAAACTTGGACAAGGTGGATTTGGATGTGTTTATAAGCGGGTGTTAAGTGACACTCAAAAAGATGTAGCTGTGAAGCGCATCTCTTGAGGATCGAAGCAGGGGAAAAAAGAATACAAATCAAAAGTGAAGATCATTAGTCGATTGCGACACAAGAATTTGATTCAACTCATTGGTTCATGCCATAGAAAAGGAGATTTCCTTCTTGTCTATGAGATCATACCAAACGGGAGCCTCAATAACCATCTTTTCGGTGGAAAATCCAAGTTAACATGGACAATGAGGTACAAAATAGTGCCTCCGATTGGCTTTTGCTCTGCTCTACCTACATGAGGAATGGCAGCAATGTGTGGTTCATAGGGACATCAAGTTAAGTAATATCATGTTGGACTCAAACTTCAATGCCAAGCTAGGTTATTTTGGCTTGGCCAGGCTTGTATACCATGATTTGAGCTTAGAAACAACTGTCTTGGCTAGCACCATGAGATACCTGGCTCCGGAGTGTGTCATTACAGGCAAAGCAAGTAAAGAATAAGATGTTTACAGCTTTGGTGTTGTTGCCCTTGAAATAGCATGCAGAAGAAAGCCGGTGGAGGTCAATAGGGATTCGGGTCAAGTAAGCATAACAGAGTGGGTTTGGATCCTTTATGGGAAAGGACCAGTCTTTGAAGTTGTTGATAAGGATCTCACCATGGAGTATGATGAACATCAAGTAGAGCGGTTAATGTTGGTTGGGTTATGGTGTTGCCACCCTGATCACAATCTTCGGCCATCCATAAGGCAAGTGATCAATATTCTTACATTTGAAGCTCCATTGCCTGTTCTGCCATCACAAATGCCGGTACCTGTATATTTTTCACCTCCCATGTGCATGTCTAGCTATTCATCATTTGTTTTGACCACAGATTCTAACAAGGATAAGAATCAATGTTTAAGTAGCAGTAAACGTCAAAGTTGTTATTCATCTTTTTCAATTGAATCTCCGAAAGCTCTCTTGCAAAATCATGAAGGTTAGGAATAGAGCATCCTTCTGTAAGTTCTCTCTCACTTGAACGAGGGATGATCGAAGTGTATTTTTTTTTTTCTAATACCATAATTAATGGTTGGTTAAAATTTTTATATGTTAGCGTGAATGTTTCAGAGAAAATTCTCCAGACTAGTTGACAGATATATACAAGATATAAGATTCTGGTTGAGAATTTTCTTAGCATTCATTCTATAATAGCATTCAAGTGTTAGGCACATAAATGGCATGAACGACGATCTCCTCCTCTGCCCTCCTCAGGTACCAGCTCTGACACTTTTTTTTTTTTTTTCTTTTTTTCTATTTTGCTCCTGCTGTTGAATAAGAAAGAGTTAACGGCCAACTTGGATGCTAGATTTGATTTTGGAAGGATTCGTAATGAATGCGAATTTGAGGGTGGATTTATAATGAAGGTGGACCCACATATTAAGAATGGTAGATTTGTAATCCGGTGTTTGAGGACTTAAGCAACTAAAGAGCTTGTCTCTATCCCCACGGAGTTCAGTCAAGTGAGTATCAGAATTTAAGTAGCTAAAGAGTTTGTCTAAAAGGTTGTAAGTTTGAATTTTATGAAGACCAAACATTTCAAATTTTAGAGCCAGTAGAAGTTGTCTCGCTCGCTAATTTCTTGGCCTTAGAATTAGGCGAATTGAGCACAAATTGGTTTGGATATCCCGTTAGCCAAAATAAAGTCCTTGGCAAGATCCTTGTAGCTGTATTGACAATGAAATTGGTTGATATGATTTTCATTTATAATCCTTTACGAGACTCCCTTTTGTGTGATACATAATTTTAATTTATCCCTTGGTAAAATTCAAACCAAACGCAAGGACATTCCGTTGGTTTGAATAGAATATTGAAAGTAGACGTTTTCCATTTGATAAAATGAACATTCTTAAAATCAAGAAAGTGATTTTATTAAATGAAGTGGGGAGGTGATTATATCTCCAATGAATCTGGACATACACAAGTCCATTTTCATTGCAGATAAAATCACTTCCCCACTTTATTTGATAAAATCACCCACTTGATTTTAGCAAATGTCCATTTTATCAAATGAAAAACTAAGCCAATTGGATTTATCGGTAAATTGTGTAGCAATAAATTTAGCAGGTGAGACGTGATAACATACTTTGTTGAGTGGGAGACAAGGGGTGACCCAAATTTGATTTCTTCTATCTCAGGGGGACTACGTGTGATCTGGAAGTACCTAATAATTTTCCAACCCCACAAAAATTTCTTAAAATTTCCTTCTTGTCAATTCCAAGTTTCCTAAGAGCAAAAACTGCAGCTAGTGTAAATTTTTAGCAAAAAAGCTGGTGCACAGTGCATATAGCTACTCTATCACTCTCAACACTCCAACAATACTATCCATTTGACCATTTTGCCTATTTTTTAAATTAAAATATTGTTTTTTCCTTTTTAAAATAACACAATACACACACACAGTATATGTATATAAATACGGACCTCCCCTCTCCCAGACAAATGGTCGGGATCCGAACCGTTAGATGTGTTTAAAATGTATTTTCAAGAGCCAACACAAAGATTAGGCAAAAAAATGACCCGGAAGGGCTTCATCCGAGCACTTTTCATGAAATATATATCCTACAGTTTGTATGAAAAACTGCTCGGATGAAACCCTTCCTGGTCTTTTTTTTTCCAAATCTTTGCGTATGTCTTTGAAAATATATTTTAAACACATCCAACAGTTCGGAACCCGACCATTTGGCCAGGAAATATGCAAAGCTTCTAAAACAGGATTCCCGTTTCTGGACCTCCATCATCCAAATATTTTTTTGACGATCCAAGCCGTCCAATGTGTTCAGAAAGTGTTTTCAAGGGTCACAACGAGAAATCTTCAAAAAAAAAATCGGGAAGGGCTTGATCCAAGCAGTTTTCACAAAATTTTTTTTAAGATTTCTCGTTAGGACCTTTGAAAACACCTTCTGAACACATTGGACGGCTCGGATTTTCCAAAAATAATTTGCAACACAAAAAAAATCAATTTTTTCTTGTTTCTGGGAGGAGTGGACTAGAAATTTTCCGTGTATATATATATATATATATATATATCACAAATCAAATGCACGCACAGATCTAACCATCACCGTCGATATATTTCCATTGCCGTGGTTTACCTTGTCCGCCGTTGCTACCTCTTCTGTCACTGTCGCTACCTCTTCCAATCGTTACCTCTTTTGATTGAAAGCTCCATCGCCATAGATCTCTATTCAAGATCCTCCGTCGCCTTTGATCTGGATTAGAGAGCCACCGTTGTCATCGATGGTTGCCGTAGAACTATTCGTCATTGCCGTCGCCGGCGATTGGGAGCTCCATCGTCGTCATCTTCTAGCTAGGGAAGAGAGAGAAAAACAATATAAAAAAAATGTATGGTTGGTGAGTAGTGCATAGGTATATTTACCGTAGCACCGTTTATATATATATATATATATATATATATATATGAACATATGTATGATGTACAGTAGTTTTGCCCAAGCTGCTGCACTTCTCTTTTCTCTCTTTTCTTCTCTATTTTGCCCCAAATCTCCATATGAAAAGGCTGTTGCTGTTGCTGTTGCTTGATAGCCGAAAAACACATTGTCCAAATATTGGGCCGCGGCCTAGTTAGTTGCATATGAAACGAATACTAGAACCCAAACTTTGTTTTCTAAGGAAGTCGGCCCAATTTTTGGCCTGGTGTCACATTTTCAATTTCAATTTATTGAGTGACTGGGTTTTGGCACCTGCACCCTGACTTCAATTTTTCAGTACCGAGCGGTATCACATGACAGTATTTGGTATACATGTTAGCCGTCCAAAAATGTATTGAACGGTCCAAATTTCAAACAAACTCTTCCAGAGAAGAGTTTAGTTAA
This sequence comes from Vaccinium macrocarpon, assembly GCA_022606695.1. Classification (NCBI taxonomy): domain Eukaryota; kingdom Viridiplantae; phylum Streptophyta; class Magnoliopsida; order Ericales; family Ericaceae; genus Vaccinium; species Vaccinium macrocarpon. Next base: position 2,945,532 of record CM040172.1, on the reverse strand, counting down.
ACTATTTCTTGAAAGAATTTATTTAGAATCCGAACTATCAATTGCGGTGATGGACGGCTATGATGGAGTGCTATAGTACCACGTCAGACACCACATGGTACCCGCTCGACACTAAAACAATTCTCCATGAACTGGGCCTTGGGGAATGCCGGGACGTTATTTAGCACTACTGAGCTATGCATTGCTCAAAGGACCGGCCCTAACTGCAAAGAAATCTCTATTGCTCTGTTTATCTCGAAAATGAATGGTTTAGATTTGCCAAAATATTTTATGCGTTAGGATACTATCAAGAAATCTGGGTCATTGACAACACCATATCATAACCGGTCCCATATTCGAGTCCAAAAACCACAGAAAATATACCCAATGCCATTCCAATTTAGATATGGAATACAAAAACCCATGTGGAGCAGTGGAGATGACAAATAAGAAGCAAAAACCCATACAAATACAGTAAACTCTCACCATCTATCCACATAGGGATCTCCAATATCAGTCGTTGTTCATAGAAGTCGACAAAAACATCAGCAGATGCCACACCAGCTTTCTCCAAAAAAAAGAACACCGAAACAAACTGCACAGGATGTTACAATATTTTTTCAGCAGTTTCCTAATTAGTTCCTGTTGGTGATATTACAATAACACACACCAAAAACTAAAATTAAAATGGACAAATTAACAGCCCGAGGCATTGAAATCTCGCTCTCTTTAAGGAGATTCAAGCCCTTTACGGTAATAAACCAGTGCAGTAGACAACCTCTGGCTTGTCCCCTCCAGGATACAACAACCCGATAATTTATTGTATGTTTTGAATCTACTCTGCACAAGTAGGAGAACTCAAAGCTCCACCAAATAAATACCCTTACACTTTGCCCAAGACTCTCACGTACATATTAAAACTTATAGGCTATTTTTAAATTAAGGGAACAAGGTTTGAGAGAAAAAGTTTTTCTTTTTGCCTATTTCTTTCGGCACACAGAAAAGGAGGATAGCTCAAGCCTATTTAAAGGCCAATGAAGTAGAAGGAAAGAGTAAGTCTCCCTCAAGTCTTCATAATTAATAAAAGGAAGTTTCTAGTTTATCTTGGTCACCAAGTAAAAATAAAGATAAGATATGCTTCTAGATCTCCTGGGTCACCAAGCAAAATCAAGAAAAGATTAGGAAGGTTTTATTAGATAAGCTACATGGTTTCCAAGTAAAAATCAAGATAAGATTGGAATTTAATCCTCCAAGATACCCAAGATGTGCACATGATTTTGGATAGTCTAACACCGATAAAATTAATATTAAAATATCCAACAGTTCCAACCAAAAAGTGAAGAGCTCCTTTGCTAAATTTTCTCTAAAAAAAAATAACAGCACCTCCACGAAATAACTGAGGGTCTAGTAGGGCGGCATTTGAGTTGTTGATATCATCAATCAACTGTTCGGATTTTATTTTGGCAATGGACGACTCGGGTCTGCAAAAAGCCAAGATGAAATCAACAATCAACACTATTAAAAACACATCCGACAAGAACCGCCCTACAGGGTCACTGTTTCCCCACGAAACAAAGTTCCAGTGAGGTATTGATCTCACATTTAACTGCACGAAACAAACCCATAGTTTTAACACGCAACGTAGTACTGACTGAATGAAGGCTCTCACGCTAAACAACATGATTTGATTGGTTGCAGTGTACCAAGTTAGACATCACGTGGTACCCACTTAACACTGAAAAACTTCTCAAAACGCTGGAAATTGAAAAAATACGTGGCACGACTTCTCATGCACATGTGTTTTGTATATTTTTTTTCAAAATAACACGACTTTTTGTAGGTAACAAATATAATGGGACTGAGTCTCTATAAGTAGGGAAATGCTAAAATTAGCTTACAGGGCTGTCGTTGAGGTTTTTTTTAAAAATATTAAAATATGTAAATAAAAAAAAAAACAAGTATAAAAGTGTATATTAAAAATGTAAACAACACAATGCATAGGTGGTGTTGTATATTTGTTCGCGAGAGTCTTTTCAGTGTTGAGCGGGTACCATGTGATGCCTAACTTGGTACCCTAGGGCCAATCAAAACATGTCATTTTGCGCGATAGCCGCCATTCTGTACTACATGGCGCGTTGTGATTGGCCACTGGATATCACATCTGTGCAACGCAAGGTACCCACTGGGCACCTAAATTTTTCCATTTGTTTACAAGTGTTATGTCCACTGTTGTACTCTAACGGGTCCTTATATGCAAGTGTTTAGTCAGAAAGAGTGTTGGGGGTAAAGTGATTTGGCTGGGGGCGAAGTGATTTGGATGTAGAAATGATTCGCACGACACCGTTTGAGGTGCACAGTTGGGGTGTTGCCAGTGGGCACCGCGTCGTCAGATTTTATATGTTTGATGAAAGGGTTGGAGATGCTTTACTTTATAATTTTAGAATCTCAATTTTGCTGAGACCACACACACATGTATACAAACAGTTACTTAGTGCATGTTGGTCCCATCTGTTTTGATAACTAAGGGTTCCGGTCATTTTAAGCGCATTTTGAATAAAGTTTGCGCAAAACTCTGTATGAACAATTCTAAAGGAATTGATAGAATCTAAAAATTTAGAAGAAGCAAATACCTTATCAGTCAATGTTTCACATCCATCTTGTATTTGTGTAATTGTCTTTGTATTAAGGTGTCACTTTTATAATTTGTTTAAACATTACTCCTCCATCATGCTTTGATAGTCTCTTATCAAAAAAACATGTAAATTTTTTTATCAAAAAATTCCTTTCGTAAATTTTATAAATTTATCTGCACCAAATTACAGAACTAATCGATATATATATATATATATATATATATATATATATAGGATAAGTTTCTAGTCCGGACCTCCATGATCCAAATTTTTTTTTGACGATCCGAGCCGTCCAATGTCTTCAGAAGGTGTTTTCAAGGGTCCACGCAAAAAATCTTCAAAGAAAATACCGGTAAGGGCTTGATCCAAGCGGTTTTCGCAAAAAATATATATATACAGTTTTTGCGAAAACTGCTTGGATCAAGTCCTTCCCGGTATTTTTTTTTGAAGATTTCTCGCATCGACCCTTGAAAATACCTTCTCAACACATTGGATGGCTCGGATTTTCCAAAAATAATTTGCAAGACAAAAAAAATCATTTTTTTCTTATTTTCAGGAGGGTGTGGACTAGAAGATTTACGTATATATATATATATATATATATATATATATATATATATATATATATATATATATTTTGTTGTGAAGACACTCAAAAAATAAAATAAAAATATATGTTATTTTCTTAATATAAGAATTACACGTATTTTCGTTGGGGACTACCATTTGGAACGATTATGTTTTCACAATGGAAAATGATTTTGGCACTCCCCAAATTGGAAACGGGGTGGGTTCTGAGCACTTGGGTGCTATGCACTGTGCTGTGCACCTTTCGGCTGTCCGATTTGGTTTTGGACGGTCCGGATGTGTTTTGATTTTTAACCGATAAAAGTAAATTAAAATTAAATTAAAATTGCCGAATGTATTAATTTTAACCAAAACACGACGGACGATCCAGAAAGATACCTGATGACGGTGAATAAGACCCAGTCTTAAGACAACACCCACCCAAGTCCAAATTTAATATCCCAAAATCAATTTCTTTTTAGTATTTGGCACAACTATTTCAATATTTACAACGAAAGATTCCCAAAATTAAAATCCAGGCGTGCATATGCTCACTCGGGATCTGGCGGCGTACGTTTGGGGAGAGAGCCCAACTCGGCTATCGGACCGTCACGATCAGTCGATCACCACCGTCTCCTTCACCTGAAGCCTCCCTCTCTCTCTATCTCTCTCTCTGTCGTTTTGAAACAGTATTCTCTCTCTCCTCTTTTCTTTCTTGTTAGCACGTAACAATCACTACCCCCTTCATTCCCAAGCCATACTTCCCACCAAACCCTTACCCAAAATCTGCAAAAGCAAAAAGAAAATTCCGTAGCCTCTAACTCAATCGCAGATCCCCTCCAAAACATTCTTCTGATCAAAACCCAAACCCTAATTTTCCTTATTGATTACTCAGATGCGACCTTCGTCATAACTCCAACAGATTATATACGTATAGAGGGAGGGGGGGATGGTAGGGGCCGTCCAATACGGAGCATTGGCGGCCTGCGTAGTGCTCTTCGTGCCAATGGTGATGGCTGGATGGCACCTCAGCCGCAACAAGATGCTCTTCTTCAGTGGGGCTCTCTTCATAACTCTAGCGGTAGGTGTCCACCTCACTCCTTATTTCCCAGCAATCTCCAATTTCGTTTCCTCCGTTAAATCTTCTTCAGTTGTAGTCTCAGAAAATCGTGATTCTTGTATTTCTTTACTGCACAATATCGTATACGATGTAAAAAAACCCAATCTTGAAGATCTTGAAAATATGAGGGACGATGTTGATGGGTCGTGGGCCTGGGCCAGATCCGACCCAGTTGCCGCCTGTGGGTTTCAGAAGTTGGGTAGGTCCGATTCGTCGGATTTGCTTAATGGGTCATGGGTTGTTGTTGCCGGGGATTCGCAGGCACGGTTGGTTGTTGTCTCTTTGTTGAGTTTGGTTTTGAGATCAGAAGAGATGGATTCTGTTAAAGTTGATTTGTTTAAGAGGCATAGTGATTATCAGATTGTGGTTGATGAGATTGGAATGAAGTTGGATTTCGTATGGGCACCGTACGTGACGAATTTGACTGATTTGATGATGGAGTTTAAGCAAAGTAAGAACTTCCCCGATGTTTTGGTAATGGGGGCAGGGTTATGGCATATGTTACACGTGACTAATTCGTCGGATTACAGTGTTTCGCTACGGTTGTTGAGGAATTCAGTGGTGTCAATGCTCCCTGTTTCTCCTGATTTTGGAACCGATGGGCCCGTGACTGGTTCTGTTTCCATTCGGTCACCACACATGTTTTGGCTAGGAATGCCTGTGCTGATAAACTCGATGCTGATTTCAGAGGAGAAGAGGGAGAAGATGAAGGATGCAATGAGAAATGCTTACGATAAAGAGCTTTATGGAAGTAAGCTATTGCGCCGATCTGGCGGCCCTCTTTTGTTATTAGATATTCAGTTGTTGAGTCAGAAATGTGGGCAACAGTGTACAGTTGATGGGATGCATTATGTTGGACTTGTTTATGAAGCTGCTGTTCAGATCATGTTGAATGCATTGCTTATTGAGTCTCATCAGAAGCTATGATGTAATAACTTTATTCTTCTCCTTGGATCTATGAGGCACCAACCAGTTTGGAAGATATAATGGGCTTCGCAACCAAGTCATTCCTTATGATGATTTTTTTACCAGGTTCTCCCCTGGGCTGCAATTAACTCGGTACTGAATTTTCTTGCAGTAGTTTCACAATTTTTTTTTCTTTGCGCTTTAAAATGTATGAATATCAAGTTCTCACACAACTTGTATCGTAGATAGAGAGCCGCATACCTCACATCCAATGTTGATGTGAACACATACGAAAGTTCTGTACCATATTTGACACATGCTTTGAAGTTTTTAGAAAAGCCATTCAAATTTTTTTGCCATTCACATGGAGTATTTATACGAGTGCCAGTTTAGAAATTAACTTAGATTGTACTTGTGATGGCATTCAATATATTATATTCTGCTTTGTGGAACTAGTGCCAGTTCTGAAATTAATTTGGATTGTACTTGTGAAAGCGTTCAATATATTGTGGCACTTGTATAAATAGTCCGCGTGAGCCTAAGGGACTATGGCACCAATTTCCAAGGTGGTTAGATGCTGTTCGGCATATTCTAATGATCATTATGACTATTTTCCATTACATACTCAGTGGTATTATGCGAAGAGTTGTGTAAGGTTTTCCGAAATGTATGCATCTAAATACTGAAATCACTCATTTGCCACCTTCTTTGGATGCGTCTTAACTCCATGTATGCTTCCCTGACTTTTGTGCTAGTTTATTTGTGGAATTTGAATGCTTTTGCCTTCGCTATCACATCAGTCATATTTACATTAGGGTTCCATCTCTCATCTTAGTTCCAACGTGGAGGGAGAATTCATGACTCGGAGTATGGAAAGAAAAAGAGGAACTCGGAGTATGAAAAGAAAAAGAGGAAAATTTTAGAATTTCACATGAAGTACATTTTGGATGCTTTAGTAGCTTGTTTATGATTGATTTTTGGTCATATTTTGTCTTTTGTTTATTTACGCTATATGGTGTTGCTTGACCAGTTTGTTTTATGTTCTTTAAGTCTTAGGAGTCGAGGAGAATTTCATAGTCATCCGATGTTCTATTAAGTTTTTGACCAACATGAATTGTTCAGGAAAATTAGGAACATTGATAAGGTCAAGACCATGGCTATTCAAAGATCAAACCTGGAGCTTGACCGGAGATAATATCATATGTACATGACTTGGGGGATCATTTCAAATTTTGTTGTATTCTCCATTGTTAATCTTTTACTTTTGGGTGTTGTGAGAGGCGCTTCACCAGAGTTGCCCCTTTGTGCTTTTGGTTCTATACATAGAGATTCTGAGATCCCTCAGTGTTGGCTTGAGAAGATGACTTGCACACCAAGCACCCGCGTTAGTGCCAAGCCTGTTCCGTTGGGAGTTCGGAAAGGTACTTCGACGGTCTAGTAAGTGATCGGAGTCGGAGAAAAGTAAGTCGGAATAATAGAGAGAGAGGGAGAGAAGGTTTATAGGCAAGGGGTGACTTGCTCACCAAGTCACGCACGCCATTTGTACGGTTGTACCTAACAATTCGTGTGGTTGGGTCAGAATGTCTTGGGCAGACCTACCGCTTCGGGTGACGTTATGCCTAATACATCTGGAAAGTCAACTGGTTTGGTAATACTCCCCAGTCCGTCACGTGGTCCATCAGGTGTCCCATCCATGCCGCCAATTGTCACATCTGTCATATCGTGCATGTGTGGTGCCCTACCTGACTGAATAGCCTTGGTACTCATCGGTTTAGCTATGGCTAGGACACTTTGAACCCACCGGTTCGGCATCAATTGGTGAACTGTCAACACCCATTGGTTTGGCGGACTTATGCCTGCTAAGGCTATGGCCAATGCCGAGCAGAATGCGCTCAGCCCAGTTGGTTCGGTTACTTGAGTTCTTTGAGCCCACGTCTTGCCCAACCGTCCTCATCAGCTGAGGGGTTTCATCAGGCATGATACTCTCCAAGCCCATCAGGTCGGAGCACTTCTTGTGGCTTGACTATATGCCTTGGTCTTCGAGGTAAAAGGGGCAGTCCACCGAGAGCTGGCCCAGCTGGATCAAGGCAAGGTGGACCCTTTGGTCCTTCGGATATTCCGGCCACTAAAGGTGCTAATTATCCTTGTTGTATAAACGCACCTCTATTTTGAGAGTCCATTATTGCCTATTGAGAATTCTGTATTGTAGATTCACGAATTCGACTTGGGCTACTGCTGGTAATAGAATTGCACCACCACTATACCTACGAGTACATGTATCTGTTAATTTTAAGTACCATAGGGTTTGGCCTGCTAATTGTTGCGTGTTGTAACAAGTCAGGTTGAATTTGGTTGGTTCCTTTTGCAGTCTTACATTTATGTCACTTGCTTTCTTTCCTGTTGGTATATTTTGAAATCTTTAATGGGTTCGTATGTAGTCCATGCTGTGTGGTATTTTCTACTAGGCATGCTTACTAGTCTTGAGACCGATGCACTCACTGTTGGGTAATTCCTCTTCAACTAGGCATCTGGGCTCAACCTGTTTCTTAGTTTCATATTGGGAAATGGCATCTTCCAGAATTTGGAATAATAGGTCTACTTGGGGGGTGTTTTGGTTAGAAATGATGGAACCAAAGTCAGTTATCATCTCATTTTGATTTTGCATATGATTTTTATCGTTGTCTGATTGATATGTTTGTATGTCCTTACTAGTCGGTGAGATGCCCAAATCAAGACTCAATATACGGGCCAGGGCTGTCAATCTCTACCATATTACAGTACTATAAAGAATTCAGCGCAAAAAACACTCTAAAATTTAGTTCCATTGCTTTTCAGCATTCCAAACTGCGGCTCATCATCTTCAAATCAATGCGCATATCTTCAATTAAACCTTTGCTTGCCTTCTCATGTTTGTCGGCGCATCCATCTGTTTTGTCATCCATGGCAGTTTCATCAGACATGACCCTCAGCGTATTTGTGGTTTTATATCTGTATGTATGCAATAGGCCATTATCGTATTTTTTATGCTATATTAACTTTTCATAGTAACTGTTGTATGTTGCTTATGATAACGACTTTCTTGCCATTCTCGCAAGGGAGAAAAGGAGGAAAATTCCATATCAAAATGCAGACTCGAGTGTAAAGTTTCTATGACAATACCATCGTTGAATATTTTTTCCAGACAGGTTCTACTTGTTCTACAGCACCATTTGTGCCCTAACCTCTAAACTCCCTCTCCCAGAATCAAACACCCAAACCAATCGATGCAAACCCATATATGTCATCCCAATCAAAACAGAAAACAAAAACAGTAGAAGGGGTCCTTAACAATTCCAACTTTTTCTTGGCGTTTACGCCTGGAATTGCTTGCCTTCAAAAGTTTGCCCATAATTCCAATTTTTCGGGGCAACATTGTAAGATGTAAGTGTGACCCCATCGCTGCTCGTGATTTCAAATGAGAGAGGCTGATTCTTCAAATCGGCGTTTATGTGCCAGTTTTGGCCCCAATTTCTGCCCATGGGAAGCCATCCTGTTCTTGAACCCTTGATCTTGACCGCAACTATGTCTCCAACACCGGCAACATTACTGATGAGAACAGAGATGAATATTCCTGAACCATCAAATGCAAATCGAACTCCTCCTTCCTTTCTGCATTTAATCCTGTCCAAAGGCCAAATAACGAAATCATGAAAAGCAAAACTTGGACGTTACTTTGAAGATGAAATGACAGAAATGTTGCAACCTGCATCCTCCTACAGATGAAGAGAAAAATCTACCATTTCGCTTGCCAATTGGCTAGAAATGTGAATCACTATCGGCTAATATGCAAAAAAACTTACGGGACGGTTAACAAAGAGTGGGTCGGGTTCATAGACACGGTAGAATGACAAACGAGGCTCTACGCTGCCAATCCTGAGTAGTGAAACTAGGCATTGGTGAGACTTGAGGCGGGTTATAGAACGAGTTGTTCCATAAAAACAACAATGATCTTTTGACTTCATAAAGAGATGGCTACATCGACGGGTAATGTACTCGGGCTTCTTACAAGACCGAATTCGAGCTTCTTACAAGACCGAATTCAAGAAATAGCAAGGATTCAAGGACAATAAAAAGCTACATCCCACAACTCTGGCAACTAAACAGAGGAAGAAGTGATCAACAATTACCATACAAGCCCGCACAAAGCCCGCCTGACCCATAGAGCTTCAGCCTAGCCCGAGCCATCAAGCGGGTGGGCTAACCCAGCCAGAATATTGTATGAGTTGGGCTTCGACTGCAAGCCCCTCCGATCACCCCGGCACGCCATCCCACTATATAGCCTGCGAGGGACTCCCTCTCCAATCTTCCAAGCCTTTGCTTAGTTTGGCATAAACAACTTCCCAAATGTAGCCAAAGTGCCCAACGAGAAGGATACGATTGTAAATGGATAAGGCACCCACCATTAACCTTGGACCATACTAGTAGCTATGGCCCAAGGCCCCAAGAATATTTCCCTTCCTAAAACAGCACCACCGACAAAGACGCAGGCGTTTTAACTTACTATAACGACAATTGCTTCAGCTCCGAAGGTTAGTCCGGCCGGTTGGTGAGTTTACACCCACACAATTGACTAATTCTTGGGTTCAGGCCAAAAGAAAATAATTTCTTATGAATTTCTTAGTTTAGCTGCAGATGGGCCTTTGACCAGATTGTAGAGGGGATTAGTTGAGGTACACATAAGTTGTCTCAAACTATCGTACCAAAAAAAGAAAGATAATAAAAAATAAAATAAAAAGTCTACCGACACTAAATAAGATACTGACTAATGTACTAAATGTGCATGTGACACTCTTTTATCCGATAAGTACATTTATATATAGATCATTCTTTCACTCACGTGGCAGTGGCTTGTCTAGATCAATACTCCTAGTTTGTAATAAAGAGATTAGTTGGTGTCTGGACATTTACTTCACATGTCAGCCTCATCATAGATACGTGCCGTGTGATGGCATCAACATAATCAAATCCATAATTTCCAGTATTTGTCCGTTCTAATGCCAGTTTTGCCCCTCGCCTCTACCAATAGCACTATTTTCTTAGCCAAACATCCAACAGATGGAAAAAAAAAAACCTAAAATGATGGACAGGGACATTGTTGTCCAGAATGAACCGTACTTCCAGAATACACAACTGGAAATGTAGGTGGGGTAAAGGGCACCGAATCCGCACTTTAGCATGTGGAAAAAGGGAAAACGTAAGGGTAAACTAAGAAGGAAGATAATAATAACGAATCCGGGAATCTGGTAGCGTAGGCTGCACTACATTGTGCAGCATCTCAACCGTTCAACCGTAACCATAAAGAGTAAATAGTCTTTCTTTTTTTATGAAAAAGTTTTTTAAAAATACGGACGACTAATTATTGAGTGAATGACTGAAATACTGCACTTACACCCAAAAACGAAATCTGGGACAAAATTCCGGATTGAAAGTCTTAAATAAATTTTTTACAAAAAAAAAAAAAAAAAAAAAAATAGATTCAACCCGGTACCCTCGGTCCGTTTGCGTTTTGGGCCGAATTTACGAATGTTGCCGCATCTTTCAATGCACGCATGTACGCTACCCTATTTGCACCCAAAATTTTCTCATTCAGATCAACGGTCTAAGGCTGACCGGAAAGTCAAAAAGTTTCGAGATATTTTTAATAATTTCTAGTGACTTTATGTTGCATCAATAAATTTTGCATGAATAAATTTCTAGTGACTTTATTGGTGCTTAATTACTTTATTTGGTGGTTAATTTTGAGATTAAAAAATTGTTTAAGATTTTATTATTTTTTTTATTCAATTTTTTTAACATTCTAACAAACTTTTTTACTTTTTAAATAGCAGTACTTTATGTACATCCGAAAAGTAAAAAAATACTGAAAAAATGAGAATGCCGAAGTAGTCAAAATTTTGAAAATAAGTTTTTTGAGATGAGAAGAGCAAATATTTAGAAAAGGCTTAGGAAAAAAAAAAATGGATCAAACTGAAAAAATCCCACACCTAGAAAATGATACTGTATTTTGATTTCCTGAAAGGTAGCAATATGCACCTCATTTTGTTAGGTTACATTATGCACCCTTTGAATTCCTATCGTTTTGTTCAAAAATCCATAACATTTTGGATGAAATTCTTGTTTAAAAATGAAATCAAAATAAATGCGTGAATCTGCGTCGAAATTTTTTATGAAATTAAAACAGTGTCGAGATGAAATCAAGAGTTTGATAGCACAATCAACTACTCGAATACCGCATTGCAACCTGTAATGAACCTGATCCCCAAACACAGCCTAATAATAAGGAATCGGTTCTTTGCACATTTAGCGGGAGTTTCGTCCGAAAAGATACACTAATTAATAAGAGGAAGAGAAATTACCTGCGATACTGTATAGGCATATTACCAGCCTTCCAAATCGCAATCTTCTCAAACGCCTCAATCGGCAGCACGAAATGGCTATTCGGCGGGTTACATTTCCCCCCTCCGTCCGCCGTAAACCCGTAATTCGGCGCACAGAAGTTCGTCGCCGTCACTATAATCGACGTCCCGGGAATGCACCAACGCAAGTCCTCCACGCACCTCACCTCGAAGCACGCGCCGCAGATCTGGCCCCGTTCGAACAGCGCGCTGCTCAATCCCGCCGTCGCCATCCCGTACCCGCTCTTCACTAAATCCCCGTACCCGCACGCGCCACCGGTAGAGTCGCGTGGGTCTGCGGCGGCGTAGTAGGTGGCGCGGGCGGGGGTCCATTGGGAGAGAGCAGGTGAGGAGGAGGAGGAGGAGGAGGGATAGGGTTGGGAGGTTGAGTAGTGGGCTGTTATTAGTGGTGGTGATGTTGATGCTAGTGTGAATAGGATTAGTAGTATCAGATTCTGTGACAGACAAACTGACATTTTAGAGAGAGAGAGAGAGAGAGAGAGAGAGAGAGGTGGGTTGATGGAGAGAGAAGAGAGAGAGAGAGGTGTGTGGAGAGTGGGGACTGGGGAGTGGTAAAGGGGGACAGGAGATCAAAGCAACAGGTTAGGGGTGATGGTGCTTTTCTTTTACAGGATGATATGGTAAATTCATAGATACAAATGAGATTGTACAGATGAGTGTCTCTCGTACAAATGATCCAAATCGTTCATTCATCTTAAAAGAAATTTTCAAGTGGTCTCTCGAAAAGTTAGCTTAATCCAACGAGTGTAATTGGTTGATTCAAAAACTCTCCGATTCACTCAAATCTTTTTTAATGAAACAGGAAGTTTTCAGATCAACCACGTACGTACATTGAATTGAGATGATTTTTAGCGTGGCCACTTGAAATTTTTTTTAAGATATATGAACGACTCGAATTATTTATATGGTACTCACTTATGAGTCCTCAAACAGATGGATGTGTAGTTCTGTACAATCTCATCATATGTACGATTGTGGGGTTGGGATGATATGGGAATATTTTCTCACTTTATTTTCTGCTTTTAATGATGTTGCAAAGTTACCGAAGTACCCTTGAAGCTATCAAACTAACGATTAAAAAAAAAATTGAGTTTTATCTACAACTTAAAGACAAAAAAAAAAAAAAAAAAAAACTACCACCCAAGAATCAAGATGTGTTAGTCAAGATGATCAACATTATTGGTAAAATGGCTCTAGGCTTGAATTAGAAGTAGGCTGAAAATTGTTACAGTAGTCAATTTATGGGCAACGGCCGCTAAAGCAATCTCCAAATTTGAGTCCTTTTGCCGTTAAGCCCAGCCCATCGATAAGGGCCCTTCGATCAACTAGACCATGGCTCAAATATCTGCATCTTTATGACTAAAACCAATCAGGCTTAGTTTGCCAAAAGATAAAATGAGGTAGAGGTAATAAAATGAGGTTGATTTTAGCAAATGGACATATATGTCTAGATTCATTGGAGATAAAATCACCTCCTCACTTCATTTGTTAAAATCAACCACTTAATTTTATGAGATTTCCATTTTAGCAAATGGAAAACCAAGCCTAAGATGTGTTGGAGCCCTTTGTTACACTCTAAGCCCAACCTATGTCTAGGGCACCTATTTTGTGTTAGTCAAGACTTGAGATGATACAAGATCAGGTATTAGCTGCACTTCAAGGGGAGTCCGATTCGAGCATGGCGGTTCAAAAGCTCAACAACGAGCTCCACACCCCCCCAATGCGCCATACAGTAGCCTTGCGAGTGAATGGAAATCGATCATGGAAAGCTACATGGCAGCATTCCAAGGCATATTCTCCGGGAAGAAAATAAAGTTGTTGATCAGATGGTTAAAATGGGAGCGCATCAAGAAGAAGACGAGATGGTGTTCTTCTGTTAGCCTCTCATAAGAAGTTGCGGAACTCTTGGCTGTGAACATAGCCAGAGTTTCCTACGTTAAGCTCTGTTTGCGTTTTTTTCTTTCCATTCCATGCAAAAATAAAAGAAAAAAACCAAAGCTAAAATAGTATTAGTTATGGAAAATATCAATTTAGTTTAATCATGGGAAAAGGAGGGCTAAGCTAAAACAGTACTAGTTAGGTAAACCAAACCTCCTTAACAAACCCTTTGGATTGGGTCACCATCTTAGCTCGTGGCCATGTCCACAGCCTAATTTGCTTTATTTAAGCAGCCAACCAATTATGTGGAGAGAAAAAAGCCTTGTATAACTTATGTCCCAATCAATTGGGATCAGTTACATGGATCTTGTTTTTTTATTGAGCTATGTTTAGGACGACCTCTTTACTTAGGTTCAGTAAGCTCAAATCCTTTCTTATGACGACATCCAAAATCGATTTAGGTCTTCCTCTTTTCCTAGCCCTACTATTCGCTACTATCATATCACTTTTCTTGATTACTGCGTTTGGAGATCTATTATAGATATATCCAAACCACCTCAATCTATTTTCCCTTAACTTATCATATATACGTATAACTCCTATCGTTTCACAAATAGTCTCATTTATAATTATATCACTCATAGTCTTGCCACACATCCACTCAACATTGAATTTCCTTATTTGTTTATTATAGGTTTTGTTGCTCATAATACAATCGAATTCTTACACATGTGATCATGCTCTCATTCTTAAGCAATCCAAACACAGGCTAATATTATGCCCATCTCTAGTGAGCTTTGACATTTAGAACATCTACATATAAAATTGCCCAAATTCGAATATAGCACACTCACAATAGAGAAATTTTGTTGATTGATACTCCCTCCGTCCCAATTTGTTTGCTCAATACAAAACTACGTGCAATTTTTAAACTAAAAAATAATGCACTTTTAAAAATAATTTTCTAATCAATATGGATCTTCTAATCAATATGGATCTTGTTTAATGAATCTCATTGAGAACTTTAATACGGTGCAAAAAAATTTAAAAAATTATTTTGATAAATACATTATTTTTTAGTTTAAAAATTTCACGTAGTTTCGTAGCGAGCAAACAAATTGGGACAGAGGGAGTAATTTTACTGTGACATGTATATTTCATGAATAGACTGTGAGTGTCTAAATTAAGAACAACTGTATAAGAAAAAAATATACACAAGTTTTGATTCGAGTTACACTCACAAGATGATAAATTCACTAGTTAACCATGTGACATCTACACCCTCGTGAGTAGACCGTGGTGTTTGAGCTTTAAAATTTGGAACAACTACATGCATGTACAATCAGTGGCGGATACAGGACTTCGTACCAAAAGATATTTAATATATATATGTTAGCGAAAGTGGTAGGTCAACCATAACATATCATATCGTTTACAACTCGCCCCGCGACGGTTTTTCATATTTTGAAACCGATTCATGATAGCTTCATTTGAGATGGTAACAAAAATCTCTCGCTCAATGTACACAACTAAACTATCATGCATCCATTGGTCACCCATTCTGTTACGAAGTTGGTTCTTCACAATTTTCATTGCAGAAAATGTTCTCTAAAATAAAAAGATTAGAGGTGATCAGGAAAAATTATTTAGGCATAGTTATATTTATTTTTTGTTACTTGGGGCAAGATTAGAAAATAATCTATATGGTATGGGGGCAAAATTACCAAAATACCCAAAATTATATATACACGGTAGTAGAAAATTTTGGTCCAGCGGAGTCGGTTTGTCCCTATGTGGGGCCGCCCTTGTGTACAATATGCACAAATCCGAATACAATACGCTCACAATATAGAATTCTAGCAACCTACCTATCTTACTATGACATCTACTCTTTTGTGAGTAACTGTGTCCATGTATTTGTATACATCTTCTATTATGAAACCACAAAAAAGAAAAAAGCAGTATAATTACATTATTTCACGATAAATCTGCCTATGGAAATATCACAATTCATGCATCTATACCAGAGTTGAAATTCATAATGATTCTTTGAATGGTAAAAAAAAAAGTTAAGCAGATAAGAACATTCAAATGACGTTACATTAAAGGATATTAGTATATTACTATGACAGATACGCGTAGAATTCAAAAACCTAAACTTGTCATCAAGACATTATAATAAGATATCACTTGGGGGACTCGAACTAACCAGGGCCATATAAACTCATAATCTAGTCTATAACTTAATTAAGAGATAATTCAATCACTGATGAAGGTTGTAATATTTGGTGAAGTTTATTTCTGTCCACAAATAAAAAATGGAAATACCCAACAGCTACATACACAGAAAATACACCCAAAATTTACCCAGAATTTGAAAATCAATGGCCCAGATTCACTTGGAGTGAATCAAATTTACTTGGAGTAAATCTAAGTCGTTGATTTACACTTTCGCGGTAAATTTTAAGTCCCCTTCCGGGCACCCAGACTTGTTGAATAAAATCAAAGCGAACATGTGATCAGTTTGCCAGATCCCTCCGGCCCACCAGGAGATAGACATAGAATTTGTCTACCGTACGACATACCATTAGCTTTTTTTTTTTATACTACTTTCCAAGAGAAAACATGCATGTTGTTCCCATCCGATCTGTTCATGTTCGGCGACCAACGACTCAGATTAATTCGGTAATGAACGGTGCAGATCTATTTGGATCTAAATAAATCTGGACCGTTGATCATAGAGCACAGACGGCTCAAATGGGGACAACATGCACGCACCATCCCCTGATTCTTAGATATGTTTGAGCCAACTTATTCACACATCGCAGTTAAAAAAAAAAAACTTATTTACGCATCGACTATTCTACTTTTATGTCTAGTCAAAGACAGACAATTCACACCGAAACCAAGAGAATCACAATAATTATTTTGTTGGTGTTTGATCCCATAAATCGAACCCGTAAAGAAATTATGTGAAAGTAAATCCACCGACCAACCGAATTCACCGTTGAACTAATTTCAAGCACCTTACTACTAGCAAAAAACTCGTGCTACGCGCAGGGTGAAGTGATGGTGCTATGCACCACAGGGTCCCAAGTAAAAAATTATTTTTGTATTGCAAGTGCAGCGCTATTCTTCAAAATGCTTGTATTACTTATGCTATTAAGCATAATGATGAGTGGTTAATCGATGAAAGTGTGTATTTTTGGGTATTAATTATGTTGATGGATGATTAACCCAGAAAGATTTGTATTCTTTTGGGTATTAGAAATAATTGATCTTAGAATACTATTGTTTTATGAAATTGGGGGCCCTGTAGAGAGTGAGCTCACTACATGCGTGTAGTGAGCTCTCTCGGTCGTCCGATCTGAGATTAACGGTCCAAATAAATTGGAGTTAAAGTAAATGTAAAAATGTTTTTTAAAGCGTAAGACGATCCAGACCGTTGATCTCAGACCGGACGGCCGAGAGAGCTTACTACACGCATGTAGTGAGCTCACTCACTACAGGTTTTATAAATGTTTTTTGATCTAGTTGTTTAATTTCAAAACTTAAGATTCTTATTTGATGGATCTAATGTTCTAAAATGTAGAACGAATTGTAATAGTGAGTCCTCTCCTACTTGAAATATAGCGACAACTAAAGTTTAATGTTGTGTATTGCTCATAGGTAAGTAGTAAGAGGAATATGGATTGGCCTTCAGTTAATCACACAGGTTAGCCTAGTAGTTGAAGTCTCAATCTTAATTAGGGGGTTCTCTCTCCTAATGTCGTCATTCAAAACTTTTCAAGTGCTATCAACTCATTTGTAACCAGTCGGTATAGGGTTGATACTGGCTTCAATTGGTTCAACAGAATTAGTTAAGGTGAGTGTAACCTGGCCCAGAGTACACATAATTGTTAAAAGGAAAAAAAGCAATAAGAGAAGTACAAAATAAACACAATCACACTGGTCTTTGCTTTGTTGGCTTATTTTTTTAGTTCCTTTGGAGGAAGTTTCTAAAAGCAAATATATGGGTCTTAAATTAGTAAGTGGATTTCGATGGATATGAATCAAGTGTTCTAGTTGTAATTTTGGAGGCAGTTTCCATTCCCTCAAGTATATGTGTCTAGAAATATATCTCTAAATAATTTAACCATTATAATATATTTACATCTCATGCCCTAAATTTGATATTTTTAACTATGCAAAATACCTCCAAAACTTGACTCCTTATTGGTAGTGTCTTTGTCTAGTTGATTAATCCTTTCTATTCCTCCAATTGAGGGCTTAACTTCATAAACTTGCAAGGTGTCATTAGTGGGATCTTGACTATTTTCTTCTCTGCACAAATTAAAACATTAGATATTAGAATTTTCTATGCAAGCATGTATTATGCACGAAAGACAAAAAAAAAATCATATATAAGAGAAGTAAAAGAATAAAGGAAAACAAAAAACAAAAGCAAAAAGGGAAAATCAAGACTAGGCTAGGAACTGATTATTTAATTCAAGACGTACTAATCACCTGCAGAGCATATAGAGGTCACAAATTTAACGCACCACTATCTCTTTTTTTTTTTTGATCGATAAAAGAAGATTTATTAAAGAAACTCGATAAGGGTACATCGAGAAGAAGGGGGGGGGAAGAGGACATCCAACCAAAGTTGAATGAAAGGAAAAAGAAACACCTAAAACCCCTCTAAGCAACCTAAGCGAAAAACACCAAAAGGAAACAAAACCATAACAATAACCACAAGAGCCACGCGAAGATCAGCCCCTCTATGCCATATATGCCTGCACACGCCAGCCAAAACATCCTATTTCAACCTATAACACATCAAAATACAGTTGCAACCTACCATAAAATTCAGAAGAATCCTTTTCTCTCAATAGATTACCTCCCATTGCTTAATCTTTTGAGAGAATGCTTTGAACTCATCTTCAATCATATCTTTTAAGACTATCTCATCCTTTGGACGAATAAATACTCCAAGGTTTTTCCCGGTGGTCAATGTTGCTATATAATCTTCCTCCATCTTTTTCTCTCTGCTCATGACTGCCTCTAGAGACGTTTGTGAGGGCCTAGATTCAGATTGCCGGTTTTCCCCCAAAGAAAAGGATCCAACGATGGAGGGAGACTTATCATTTCGTTTTTTTTTTTTTCTGCTGGCCTTGCTTAAACTTCCTCGACTTGTCCTCAATTTTATCCAAGCTATACGTCCTAGAAAAAAGAAAAGCTTTCAAAGGATTATGCCTCCATAAGGAAGAAGATTTTTTCCGACGACCTTGTTTGCTTCTTTTTTTCCACTTTTGACGTTTGAGTTCCACGTAATTTATGAGAGGGTCAGCCGAAATGAGATCTAAGGATTGGCATTCATCGCTATAGTCTGATTGAAAATCTTGATCCCAATTTTCCTTGCCTGAAAAGGTTGAGTTTTGAATAGGATCACTTCCTCCGGAGCTCATGCAAATCCCTCTGTCTTGACCTTGAATAGACTGAGCAAATGATTCCACCACCAACGATTCTAAACCCACCAATGAGTCTAATCCGTGAAAAGAATTTGAGTTTGCCTCATTATTACCCCCATCAATCTCCACAGCTAATTCATGAGCCACCTCTGGAGCGTGGGAGTGTTGGTCTTCTTTGCCACTCCCAATGATTTCCCCGAATTCCTTTAAATGGCATGTTGATGAATTCTTATAAGGTGGGTTCTGTTTTGGTATTCCTTCCGGCCTACCATCCGTAAGGAAGACTTCCACATCATCTTTTTCTGCCTCCCTATTGTCAAGTCCTCCCATTACTGAGCCATTGTCCCCTACATTGGAAAGAGAAAATGTAGGGTGTTCTTCTTCTGTGATATGAGCCAAGTATTGTACCTGATTCTCAGTTAGTTGAATCGAGTCTACAATCTTATGAGGGGAGGTAGTTGATATCAAAATTCTGGCTTTATCAAAGGCGAGATATTTCAGGGTATCATCATCAACTGACAAGAAAGTCCCCCATGATTCCCCAATTGAATGTGGATACCCCCCACATGTTGAAAGGTATACGTCTGCAAGAGATCTAGGCAAATCTTTCCAAACCCGAGGTTTCACCATTCCATGGTTGGATGAGATCGAACCATTGATCCCACCAGGCTCCTTTGATTAAATCATCTCTCAACTGTTGGTTAGAGAAGGTGATGAGGATAAATCTTCCACCCAAAGGCCTGACATCTGAGAAGTTAATCTTTGCTAATAGAAGTTGTTGTTTAAGGTCCACCATTGATATTACTCTGCGAAGGGTGGCAATGGCACTTCTGAACAACCAACCATTGCCCACAGGCTGTAAATTAATGGTTTTCATAGCATCCTTAGGTAAGTTATCAATACCGGTTGGGGTCTTTTTACCAATAAGGACCTGGGCAAAAAATCTCCCATTATTCACCAAAACTTCATTATGAGATCCAGTTCTATTAACACCTCCCTGACATGTATCAGCATCAGCTTTGTCGATCTTTGCTTGCTTCAAACCGCCTTTAGCACCAAAAGATGCAATCTTGACAAAAAGTTTCTTATCATTGAGCCATAAGCCATTTGCTTTAAGAACAACCAAATCAGCGGAAACAGGACAGTCATACCTAATAAAACCAAATTTGTTTCCAGTGGCTTTGCTCCTCTTTTGAGGAATGAAGACGTCTTTAACAACCCCATAATTATTGAACATCATTTTAAGCCAAGGCTGACTAGTATTATCAGGCAGGTTATCCACAAAGAGTGTAACAAGAGGTTGATTTGTAGAAATACCTCCATGTCTGGTGTGGTTGTTGATGACTGGAGTCCATCTACCATCAGCTTGGTTATCATTAAGACCACCCATAACTCCATAAGAGAGAGCTAAGATCGCAGGAAAAGTTGTCGGAAAAGTCGCCGGAAGAGAATTGCCGGAAAGGTTCACCGGAGGAGAAATCAACGCCGAAAGAGGGCAGCCCACGTTCTAGGGAGAAAGAAACCGAAGGTTGTTACGCTTGAAAGACCTCCAGAAGCCGCAGATCTGGATCTGAAATTTTCGTTTTTGAAGGTTTCGTGTAGAAGATTTCGGATTATGGCAGAAAGGGTGAGGAATTAGGGCTTTTGGTGGGTGAAATGCTGAAATAGGGATGGTATATGTGTTGATTGCTGGGAGAAATCAGAGACAAACATGGGTCAGAAGCAATGGTTACGAAATTTGGGGAAAAATGTTCGAAAATGGGGCTTTATAGGGTTTAAATATGGATTTTGTGTTGGATTGGGGTTGTGGAAGTAGGTTTCTGGTTAATTTGTGTTTGGATTTGAGAGATTTCAGTTGTGAAGTGAGGTTCCATTCTGGGAGAAATCGAAAGGGGGAAGAGAACCACTTGTGACCCTCTGTGTGTAGCAAAATTACCTTTAGCTTTTAGATCTTCGGTCACCCCTTTTTGCTTCTCTGCTTTGTCCCTCAATTGAAACTATCAGTAATTTTACGCACCACTATCTCTTTTACTCATTGCAATACTTGAACAAACCACACGCACATTGCCGAACGAAAAATCATATACGGTATTTATCATATCACAAAAAAGGAAAAGATCATATACGTAATTGTTCTACACTTTGAGAGCCAAGATTGATAACTATAACTTGCACTGGTAGCCCTTCTTGATCCACATAAATAATATGGAAAAGAATTAGTAAAAGAGCACATAACAACACAATCAAAAGAGAAGTGATCATAACTAATTTATTCTACGCTTCGAATGTCAAGATTGCTACCAAAGAATTGCATAGGTAGTCATTCTTGATTAACATTCAAAACCATGGAGGGAAAAGAAAGATTATAAAAGATCACATGCAAAACAATGCAATCAAAAAATGAAAAGATCGTATACCTTCTATGCTTTGAGGGTAAGATTGGTAAAAAGTAGATATATAGCAAATAAATCAAATGTGATTGTTCCTATGCGGCATTCACCCACAAACTCCACCTTTTTGTGTTTAAATTAGTTAGGAAATCGTGGAGTCTATAAGGAAGGAAGGAAGGAAAATAAAAAATTCCATTCATAGATAAATACTATTTTTCATTTCCTTTTACATGTACGGAAATTGATAACTTGGTATTCTAAGTTTGCTTCTCCATTTACTAATTAATTACAATCCATTCGTAAGAAAATAAGAATAATAAATCTATGGCCTTTGTAGGATTTATGCAATACCATTCTAGATTTCATATTCCCATATTAAGGTTATTTTTTGAAATAACGTAAAACTAAATATGGATAAGTTCTTAGAGGGATAGTAAGATTATGTGACATGTTGCTTGAAAATTTTAATGACAATCCTATCAGATTGTACCACTTGTCAAAACCATAACACTTTTTGCAAAAACTCATCCTACAATACTATATACTAGCATGAACCCGTGTTATGCACCGGAAGATTACTAATTTTCATAATTCAATTAAATGACTAAAAGTGCTAAACATGAATTTCGAGACATGTCATTCTCCTCGCATGCATCAATTATTTTTAACACTTTTATCCCTTTGGGAAACTCCACCTAGTGTGATGAACTTAAAGAAATAAAGTAATCATAAAAAATTCAATACAAAATTTTTTTTCTCAGCAAAAGAAAAATTTATTAATCATTGAAAATGAATTTCAACGATTAAAAGGATCCAAACGTCTTTAATATATTCCAATAGCAGCATCTTTGAATGTTTAAACCTTCAACGATAACCAACCTAGCTCTTTCTAATGTTACTTTTGCAATTAACAAAAGAGGTAAACAATACCTACTGCTTAGAGCATCAATAATGGTATGCTCAAACACAAAAATACTTAAAGATGAGTATTTTGATACACAAAAGAGGCTTACCATGGTATTTGGATAAATACTCAAAGTTAAGAACATTTGTTACAAATACTCAACTTTTGACATTTGGATACTTAAAACTACCAATCTTTCTCAACAACCAAATTTTGGAGACCACACCGTATCAAAAGTAACAACATTTTCTCTCAATTTTTCAAATACTTAATTCAAAACTCAATTTTTTTGCACTTTCTCCCAAAAATTGAAATTATCAATTTCTAATTTTTACCAAAATATGTTTAAGATTGATCTCATTTTAAACGTATTGTGAATATCTTTTAAATGGTAATAATATTATAAAAAAATATATGTACAAATTTAAAGTTGTGCCCATTTTATGAATAGAAATAGAGTGAATAGTACTTTTTTATTATGGACACAAATGAGCCATTGTAGAAGGTAGATACTCAAACTTATAAACCCATTAAATGAATACTCAAAATGTGATGTGGCAATATGTGAGTATCCATATTTGAGTATATCACTAGTGATGCTCTTAGTCTACGCAATAAACTTAACACGTCCAGCGAACTGCATTTGTATCTCAAAATATTTCAACACTATGAACAATCTCTACAATCATCAACAAACATTCGTATATATGGTCGTGTTTGAAGCTCCAAGAACCAATTTCACTGGCTCTGTAGTTAAATGGGGAACACTCCATTAAAATAATAGAACTGATACATGTCATAATTCTTTCTTTTTATCATTTCATGCTTGTTTAATTATATTTAAGGACTAAAAGGCCAACCGATAAATTAAATAGAAAAAAAATATGAAAGTAATTTTAAATATATCCACAAAATACAATAAATGACTGATCTATGTACCCCTTATACAGCCAGAAGCCATTAGATTTCGCTAGATTAGGGTGTTCATTGGTACTTTTACTCTTTCCCCCATAGCTTTTTCACTTTTCTTTTTTCTCCAACAATCTTTCCTGCCTCTCCTCTTTGTCCTGTTTTATCTGTAAGTTAGACACAAATGATCGAGTAAAACTTATTACTGAATTCGTCCCAAAGTCACTTCAACCACAACTCCAATAGCGGCTACAGTGGAGAAGAAGGGTAGATAAAATATGAAGGTTTGCAATGGTTAGTGGGAAATCTAAAATTGTAAATCTATGGATGGAAAATCCTTCTTAACCTACCTATCAATCTCAAATGCAACCATCGTGGTCATAGAAGAAATTCTCCCTACAATGCACCCCATTCAAACATTGTACTGCGAAGTATAAAATGAAAATAACAAATGGTAAAACAGATGATTGTTATTAAGAAAAATCTCTTGAGAGTTTTGTGAGATTGAGCAACAATTAAAGCCTGAATGAGCGATTAAAGAATTCAATTCATTTACCGAAAAAAGAAAAATAAGGAACTTCCTTCAAGAAGTATTATAAAAATAAAAATAAAAATAAAAATGAAAGAAAAAAATAAATGTAAAAGATCAATACTAAAATGACAAAATATATAATTCTCATACCATTTTTCTTGACTTTAGTGTGTCTCCCATAGATCCATAAATGGGGCATAAAGCAAAAAACAAAGAACTAATTAGTATACTCAACCAATTTAATCTATAATTTTAAAAGCTTATTCAAGAGGGCAATCCAAATAATTGATATTCACCAATATATAATGGAGAAAGTGATTATGTCACCTCAATTGTTTGTAAATGGCACAAAAATCACAAATCAAGCGGGCCAATCTCTAATTAAGAAAACCGTAGCAGATTACAGCAAATTTTGTTTAGGCCAAAGAAATACACTCTGAGCAAACATTATACCATAGTATATTCAAGCTATTCCTTTGGTTGATGTATGGCATGTTTAAAAGAACCCCATTGAATGTATAAAAGACTAAAATCATAGAAATTCATTGTAAATTTTGAGTATGTAAAAGAGTAACAAAAATCATTAGGAAATCGTTGTAGATGATAGAAAACTACCTTTCCATCTATCGTTTATACTGCATTCATTTTGAAAAAGGATATTAGAATCCAAGAGCACTGGGAAAAGAAACACAGTCGTGAACCAAATGATTATTGGGTAGCCGATCATCAATTGATTTGTAAGACAGTCAACATGCCGTTAACAAATGATGTGATTCACAATACTAAATTAGTATTGCTAATTTCAATAACATTCCCTAATTTGGACATAATTAAGGGAAAATAATAAATTATTGAGTAGTTCTATATTTGATATGACCAATGTAAATCTATCTAATAGAAAATTAACAAAAGTGTGGACAATCATAATTCTAGTTACTATAATTGCATTTTTTCTTTCACTGTTCCCATAATTGCATTCATTTTTCCTAGTTTGACATTTTGAATCTGAATAGCACAAACATAATCTTTTTTAAAATTTTTAGAATAAAAAAAACTGGATAATTAGATGCCGCATGTCGCATCCACGATCTTCCTCACGAAAAGCCATTCTGCAATAATATATAAGATATGAAGACCAAATATGGATTAGTTCTTATAGGGATAATAAGATTATGTGACGTGTTGCTTGAAAATTTTAATGACAATCCTATCAAATTGTACCACTTGTCGCAACCACAATTTTATTTTATTTTTTTGCAAAACCCATCCTACAATATTATACTATAAGATAAGATGAGAACATTGAGATGCATCTGGAGCCACTCGTTTGAAAATGGGGCGTTGGTATTTTATTGCGCTTTTCGGGCTGTTCTTTTTTCTTGAGTGTTGACTTGAACTTTCCAGCCGTGGGACACCTGGCAGTGCTCTTTTTAGACTTTATTGAATCCGCCCTGTACCAGAAACTACCTCTCTCCACACAAGCTAGTGGCCACCGAGTTTTATTAATTTCATAATTATTTTTGCAACGAAAAAACGAGTGGTACAGAGGCATCCATATCCAAGTAACCAAATTCCAACCCAACTCCGGGTTAATTGCATCTTATCCCTTGAACAATCACCTATTTTCACGTTAGATTTTTATCTTCAAAAAATTTATCCCTTAATCTATCGTTTGGTATCACTTAACCCCTTCTGTCCCTCTTCCATCCATACTTGAGAGGTAGTCCAATAAGATATTCACTCGTGAATAAGTTATGGCAGAATGCCCCCTTTCACAAAGATATAAATATATAATCGTGTTTATGACATGTATTTAAAAATTTATATATACCCTTTTTAATTTTTCTTGTTTAGGAACGTTCATGCAATTCAAGGACATCATCTATCACTTGTCACGTGGGGCCTATCACGAGGTCCTATTGCGATGATCCAAGTTGTTCATTTGTGTAGACTTTTGATGTTTAGTTATATTATAAGTAACCAACTTAATGAGGCATTCGTACCAATCAATTTAAAGAGCTATATTCGTAGTACATTAGTCACATATGTTCGTCTTACTCCCTCCGCTCCAAAATAATGTTCCATTACGAAAAGTCGTGTCATTTTTCAAATAAAAAAATGAACCACTTCTGTAAATCATTTTCCGAATTTTTTCGCACCGAATTAAAGTACTCTAATTCGGTGCGAAAAAATTCGAAAAATGCTACAAGAAATTACTTCATTTTTTGATTTCAAAAATAGTAAGAGAGAGAAAGTGGGGCTTTTATTTAAGAACGGAGGGAGTATCAGAACTTAACTCTTAAATATGGACGGAAAAAGTGTTAAAAAGGGCTAAGTAATACTCCCTCTTTTTAGATTTATTTGTCAATCGTTCTATTGTAAGTAGATAAAAAAATTAGTGATATCTTTAAATTGATAAGTAATTATATGTCAAATATAGATCTTATTTTGAAAGACATCGATTAGTTCTATAAAAATATTTTTAAAATTAAATAAAACAGAGAGATTGTATAAGCGGGTAGTCTGTAATTAAGCCAGAGACTATTGCTTACTCTCTGTCTCTGTCTCTGTCTCTGTCTCTGTATGCGCAGATAGTATAAGTGGCCGATGACGTGTCAAAAAGCGCAAAGAGAAAGTCCTCAAGCGGACCCCACTGTTTCTCTCTCCTCTCATCTCTCTATATGTCATCCTCATCCCCACCCACTCAGCTCCTTTTTTTTTTCTTTTTTCTTTTTTATCGTACCACTTATAATAGTAGTACGGAGTATATTTTTAGAGGCTGAGATATTTTAAAATATCCTTTTGAATGGAGTATTTCGCTAAGGATATTTGTGGGTCTTTTTTTTTAAGTGGCACATCTCCACTGTCCAGTCCTTAGTGCAACCTAATCTCGTATGGGTGAATATTAAAGAAACAGATCTTTTTAGATATAGAATTCGGACATATATGTAGTTAGAGTCGTCTGATACGGGTAAATTATGTACCACATATATGAAATTCGCGTGTAGCGTCAGACAACTACAAATTTATTTTTATCTGAATGATCAATATTTGGACATCTCTATCGGAATCATATTTGATCTTATATAATTCCTATGAGTTTACAATGCAAACCATTGGAGTATTTCTCAGGTCCTTGTGATATTAAAATTTATTATTAAATTAATTTTTGCTCCTTATTCAGTATTTCATTTTTATTAGTCCTATGTTCTATTTAAAATAAAAATATAAAAACCACAATTAAATGTTTAAAACGAAAACCAATACAAAAGGACTAATTTTTTCTGAACTTTATTTTACCTTGAGTCATTTGTTTTATTCCTCTCTTTAAGACAAATTCATAATATTTTTAATTTAACCCAAAACTAATGAAAATTATATTAAAATTTATTATTAAATTAATTTTTGCTCCTTATTCATTATTTCATTTTTATTATTCCTATGTTCTATTTAAAAGAAAAATATAAAAAACACAATTAAATGTTCAAAACGAAAACCAATACAAAAGGACTAATTTTTTCTGAACTTTATTTTACTTTGAGTCATTTGTTTTATTCCTCTCTTTAAGACAAATTCATAATATTTTTAATTTAACCCAAAACTAATGAAAATTAAAAAAATAATAATAAATTCAGAAGGCTTGGATTATAATTTTGGCGTGTACTATTATTTAAAAGCAAAATGTCTAAGAACAAAACTTAAAAATATAATCCAGTTATAACTGTGTTCGGTACATCCAGACTCATATACATCTAACGGATTAGAATATAACCGCATCCAGAGTTGTATTTTAATGTTATGTCTGTAGCATTAATTAAAAACCAAATTAAATTCATCCAAAATTTTCTATCCGGGTGATTAGGTGAAAATTATCCATTTTCACACACCCAAGATGAATTAAACAGGGTTCGAGATAAAAGCGGGGGTGGAGACAAACGACCAACACGTGTCGAGGGCTCTCTTTGAACGCCAGCCACAAGATTCCACCCATTTCTCGATCTTTCTTCTCCAAAAAAACAAACTAAAATTTTAAAAAATAACCAAAAAGAAATTACCCTCTCTGACGTGGCACCCCCACCCTTTCCCTTTTTCTCTCCTCCTCTCCACCACAAGCCAAAACACAATTCGCCATTCTCTCTCTCTCTCTCTCTCTCTCTCCCTCCTGTTCTTCCTCTGCAACTCAAAGCTGGATCTTCTTCCCTCTTGTTCTCACTATTTCGCTCTCTCTCTAGACTGCTCTGTTTCCGAATCTTGATTCGAATCTCTCGTTATTACCGTTAAAAAATTGTTTTTTTTGGGGGTTTTTTTTCTTTTCATTTTTCAATCTCTGAGCGATTTTAATTGAAAAATCTCTGGTATTCAGTCTTCTGGTCGATATTGAGCTGTTCTGTGGCGAATTTTTAATCCTATTGTAAGCGATTTGGTGGAATTTCGGTGGGAGTGAAATTAAAGTTTGGATCTTGGAAGGATAATTTTGCACTAGGAGGTGTTTCAATTGTTTTTGCGGAGTTGGATCGATTGGTTTTTAGGTTTTTTTTTTTGGATTTAAAAACTCGGTAGTTAGGTGGAGGAATATGGAGAAAAAACTGATTGGTTTTTTGGATGAAGATATGGGTTTGTAGTTGTTCACAATCTCCTGATTTGAGAAAGTGAGAGGAAGCGAAATTACAATTGGAAGCTTTTGTAGTTTTAGAAAGTTTGAAGGAATTTGAAGTGATGGTTTCTGCAGCTATGGCTATTCAGGTAACCAAATCGTTGAATTCATTGTTTGTGTGTTTGTTTTGTGGCTTCTGGAGATGCATATTTGCGTTGTTCATAAATCATAACTCATGGATCCATCATCCATGCCAGCTTACAGTTATTACCCAATTTTTTTTGTTTTTTTGGTAAATGAAAATTTTATACCAACCACAAAGCCAGGCTTACAACAGTTACTAACCAATCTAGCGGCACTCAATTAAAGCCGGGGAAAAGCACACATGGATTGGCCCCAATTGGCGTAGATAGCACACGAGAGGTTTGAACCTGAGACCTTAGAAGAGAATAAACCCCAATTGGCGTAGATAGCACATTCCTACTTTTGAGTTTGATGCTCAATTGATTTTAGAGAAAGCTGCGTCTTTTCTTTTGATGGGTTATAATCACAGAAAATGTTACAATACACGCCCCTTATTTGGGATACACACCCCAATAAAAGTTCCAATAAAAGTTACGATTTTTTTTTTTTTTTTTGTAGAAGTTACGAATTTTTTTTTATAAAAGTTACGAGACGCGAAAAATGTTACAATATGTTACAAATCATAGAAAATATTAAGAATCATATTGCTGAAAAGTTACAAAAAACTAAAAAATGTTACGATTGCCGATGAGGTGGTATACAATAGGTGCATATGGTACACCCAAATAAGGGGTGTGTATTGTAGTCATTTCCGATGATCATATCTATGCTGGTTTCTTTTTTATATATGGTCTAAGGTTATTATCAGATGTAGAAGCCACAGAACACGATTAGGTCTAGATGAATTGTACCAGAAATTCGGACATAAATTGTTGTTGAGGAGTATCTCAAAACAAGAAATCAACTTGGATCGGTCCTTTTTGTATTGAGTACATGTGGGAGTTTTCACCTCACGTTGTTTACCAACTTCTAATTTCTCTCTGAAGTGGAAAATGCAGTCTGTGAGAGAAAATTGGTGGCAGCATACAAATTTTTCTTTGGCTACAAATTAGAATATTGTAGTGGTAATAAAATGTTTTTGCCATGGTTATTGTTTTACAGAGTTTCATTTTCTGTTAAAAATGGGGATATTTTTGGTCATCTTTTAATCAGAATGTATTTCTGTTGAAACAAAATGGAACCTGAATTCTCTGTAGTCCTTGGTTGTATTCAATATCTGGATTTAAACAAGAAGCTACTCCAATCACGAAATCAAAACAAATCTTACAGAGAGATCTGAAAGGGCATAAATGGTTGTAGACAGTTGTATATTAGCGCCGGACCTTGAGTCAAATTGATCGTGTCATTGCAACGTTCATCAATGATGGTCATGATAGGTGATGAGTCGAATCGTTTGGGATTCCACATTTAGAGGAGCATGCACTCAAATTCCCATTAACTGCATAATAAGCACACAATGGAAATCTGATCTTGTTTTGTAGGAACTAGTTTAGAATTATGTTTCTTCTGTGATGGGCATTCATGGATACTAGTTCGCAGTGTCGAGGAAATCTTCTTATATCATTTACTTTACTGTTTCCTCTTATCACAGGATCAAAGTGTAGGCACTCTGTCAAATGCAGTTGTTCCAACGAGCAGTCAGCTGAAGGAGCCGTTTTCTTCTGGGAATGACTGCTCTCTAAAGGTGAAATGCCCTCTGATCTGCTTGTGTGAGAGAGATCTTATATTCATTCAATTCCATACTCATACGTGCTCTTTTGTACTTTAATAGGTGAGAAAACCATACACAATTACAAAACAAAGAGAAAGGTGGACGGAAGAAGAGCACAAGAAGTTTATTGAGGCTTTGAAGCTTTATGGTCGTGCTTGGCGGAAAATAGAAGGTAATAGTTAATATGTAATACAGAATCGTACTGAATACTCATGCTTTGTTATCCATTTATTGATTCTTTTTGTGTGTACTAAAAGGATTTCAATCTTCCGCAGAGCATGTGGGCACCAAAACTGCAGTTCAGATTAGGAGCCATGCTCAAAAATTCTTTTCCAAGGTTTACTGCTCTTTCAGATCCCATTTTCTGCCATTAGATATAAGTATATCATGTCTTTTGAAGTAAGTTTATTATACTCCATCTCAAAAGGAGTGCAAAAGCTTTTACAGGGTTATGAGACGTGAGTTATTAATACCGATTTTTAACTCCCCTTCTCCTTTGATTAGGTTGTACGCGAGACAAGTGCCAGCGATGCGGGCTTACTAAACCCTGTTGAGATTCCTCCTCCTCGTCCAAAGAGAAAACCCACACACCCTTATCCTCGCAAACCAGTAACTCCTCTTAAAACTGGAACCTCAACTGAAGAACAATTAAGGAGGTCCACATCTCCTAACTTGTCGGAACAAGAAAATCAGTCTCCAATTTCAGTACTGTCTTCAATGGGTTCAGAGATGCTGGGTACTTCAGATTCAAATACACCAAATGGTAGTATATCGCCAGCTTCATCTGCTGCTGGTAGTGGCTTATCACATCCTGATTCGCCAAATTCCTCCCCAGAAGAAACTGGTCCTCCATTAAAATTATCTGCTGGTTTATCCACCGAGGAGCAAGACGAGCAAGTTTCCGTGGTGCGTGTCCCGTCAGCCCTCAGATATATGTTCCCTTGCAATTATGGTCAGGGATGTTTGTCAAAACTGTAGATATTACTAAAATGTATTCTCAAAATCAGAATTTAGAAGAACGGAAAAAGACTGCTTTTCAAATCAGGTGTGAAGCAGCTTTTAAAGCTGTTTTTACTGAGAAAAAGGCAGAAGCAGAAGTTGTAGCAAACACTGGCGCGGCTTCTGAGATACCAGAATCTTAAATCACCCCAAAAATTGCAATACCCTCTTATACTATGTTACTGAATCTTGTTATTGTTTTTCTTAATTTTGGTCCTTTGGTCTGAATTTTCAGAAGTTGGAATTCTTTCCTCAAGACACTGCTTTTGATAAAGAACCACCAACTGAGGCAGCTTCTATTCAGAGTCTGAAGCTATTTGGGAAGACCGTTTTAGTGATGGATTCTCTCAAACCATCTTCACCTGTTGCGGGAAGTTCCAGATCATTGCCTTCTGACACAAACCATAATTTAGTGCCTGGAGAAGTTTCATCACCAACGAAAGAGGGTGCATGGAACCCTCTAATGAATGGAGAATCCGCAGCACACTACTACATGCTAGAAGGAAATTCATTTCCTGCCCATGTTGGATCTGGTCCTTCTATTCCCTGGTTTCCTTTGTACGGAGGAATTCAATTTCCTTTCTTTCCATTGCAGAACCCGGTTAGTGGGCTAACCCAAGGCAGTGAAGTTCAAAGGGAAAAGGAAGGCTCATGGACTGGATCGAATACTGGATCAGTAAATGCTAGGGAAGACGTAGATATGAATTGGGAAGCTGAGACCCAAAGGCAAAAACCTTCTTTCGACGAGGAAAACAAGCAACCACCGAAGCTCTTTTGTGAACCAATGGCTTCTTTCGACGAGGAAAACAAGCAACCACTGAAGCTCTTTTGTGAACCAATGACATCATTCTCTGGGCAAAGAGCTAGCTTCGACAAATTCCCGAAGGGGTTTGTTCCATACAAGAGATGTTTAGCCGAGAGAGACATCCAATCCTCGCCGATGATAATTGGTGAGGAGAGAGAGGAGCAAAGAGTCCGCCTTTGCTTGTAGTTGCCTTCTCCGGAGCTCTGTTAGCACAATGAGCTTACTAGGGTAGTCCCGAGTTATTTTTGACAGGTTGAGTAGCTGATTCAGGTATGGAGTGAAATGACTCAACTGTAGCAGTTTAAGCCTGCTGATGACACGAATAGGGAAGCATTACAGCTGCTTTAAGCAGCCAATAGTGCAGCTTTGCCAAATTTGGTCTGTATTTTTTTATCCTTGCCCTTGATGTTCAAATCTATTTATGTTTGCAATTTGTAAAGTCTCATATATTTGTTGGCACCTTCTTGCTATCAAATGTGGCATTCCTTTTGCGATTTGTCCCCCTTTCCAAACTGTGAATTCCTTCTCACTTTTGAGTTCATTTATCCACATGTAGATGATCTGTTTTTATCAGCACGTCGCGTTGCAATTCTTGGGCATGACATGAATCCAGTCGGAAGCGATTTGCTTGTGTCTGGTCATGAATTGTGTTCGATTCGTATACTGCCAAGCTGTAAGCACTCGAATACGAGGCCCACTGGTCAAATGGTGACCAGGCTATTTTGTGGTAGGGTTTCTCTTGTGGTGAGTGTGTGAACAATGAACACTCATTTCTCTCTGTATGTGGCCAAATGTTAGGAGATAAGGGAGTGAAATTTGAGCGCTCGAGTCTCGATCAGTTGCGGCTACACTGACAGATGCTTCTATGGTTACGTTCACTTTGTCCTTGCATCCATAAACGGATTAGCCCTTTTATGTGACGCGATTTGAAGATTGGAAGCTTTTTTATAATTAGATGTTCAGGTTAACTTGCGGACTTCGGCAAATTTTGGAGCCATGAAATTAACCACCACTATTTGAAGATCAGCATAACAGCTTTCCTATATGGCTTTAGATCCAACTGATTTTTGATAGTTACATTTAAGGATTGTGAAATTTGTGAAGTAAAAGAGAATGAAAGTGAAAGTGAAAGTGAAAGTGAAATTGAAAATAAGAAGCTCAAAAGCATTCCCTCCGACAAAGGGATGGAACTAGAATATGGACGGCTAGTGGATAGGGGAGGTGAAGGGACAATTTTGCTGTATTTTTTAGAAGAGGTGGTTTCCGTTTTTAGTCAAATGACTTTTGACTGACTTTTAGTTCAAATTGTTCTCGAAAAAAGCTAAAAATTGATAATGTGTGTGGGGAGAGTGACATGTAACTTTTTGACCTTTTTTCGCTAAGAGTCATTCCACTGAAAAACAGAAACCAGGCCTAAGCCATGGTTAAAAAAAAAAATGTAGTACTACCCAACCATTATAAAAAAGATTGTTCAATACGAAATTTCAGAAATTACATTACAAGAGGGTAGAATATGCTTTACAAAAATTTAAATTTTGTTCTACGAGCTGTGAGATGAAAGTGAATAAAAGCTCGAATTCTGTTTTCATAAAAAAGATGTTCACTTTTTAAAGTTTTGATTTTTGTAGTGATGAAACATTTAGAGCCAATACAGTTATGTGCCAAATCTCATGCTAAAACTGAAATTTGGGACAAAACGCTTTTTCTCTTTTTACCAAACTCATTGCCAAATATTTGCAATGCTGTTCTTGCTACCAAACAAATATGACATCCAATCTGGCAATTTTCCAAAATTGCCACATTATCCAGGCCATTTAATTAGCGTGAAAAACATAAAGAAAGAAAGAGATTGGTTCTATTTAATGGCTTGGATTTGAAATTGTAAAAAGGCGGCAATGAAAACTTTATTTTTCTTGTGTTTTTAACTAGCAAAAAAAAACTTTCGCAGTATCATCTAGGCATCACGGATGGACTTGCTCTAAAAAGTACTCCCAAGTAATAGTCTAAAACAATGAATAACACTTTCTAACAAAAAAACAAATAAATAGTAGATATTTAAACATGAAAAATGCAACGAATCCAAATGTTATACAAGATCAAGACATAGATATGTTTTGAAATCGTCTGATGTATGTGAGTCCCGCACGTTAAACACGGGACTCACATATATCAAAGGTTTCAAAAACATGTGTATCAAGTTATCAACATAGTTACACGAACATCCGTGTTCGTATCATTCTTTTTTTTTTTCCGCGCACATTATACTAGTTTTTCTCTGCAAAATAAAAATAAAGGGTCGAAGTTCGTTTGTGTGTTAAAATCAACTGACCTTGACACATTACCGTAGCTTGCCCACTCGAAACACCCTACCCAAAGGTGGATTGAAGGAGCCTTTGCGTGATATTGCCGCGCCACCCACGAGCTAACGGTATATTCGCCTCCATATCCTTCCTCTCTCTCTCTCTCTCCTCTTACCAAGACATTGGGTGCTTGTGGAAATTTTATATCCATCTCAAAATCAATTGACAATGAGTGGAGAGGTCCCAGCATATATTAAGTGATTACCCATTTCACTCCTAGGCAATGTGGGACAATATTTCTTAACATCCACCCTCACGCTGCCCATTTTGGCGTTTCATGCATGCGTGTGATCACTTTTGGGTCCTATCATCGCAGCGTTTTTCTTTGGTCTGTAAATCGCAAGGGTGTAGGATTAGATTTTTTATTTTTTAAATGTGGAGTAGAATAGAAATTTTTCACGTCCGATACCATTTTGGAAACTTTATATCCATCTCAAAATCAATTGGCAATGAGTGGAGAGGTCCCAACATATATTAGGTGATTACTGATTCCACTCCTAGACAATGTGAGACAAAATTTCTTAACATGAGCTGGCACCATAGTGCTCGTTTATTTTCTCAATCAATAGTTCAGATTTTACTTAAACTCTTGTAGCGGAAAATTAAACTCTTTTAAAATTAGAATTATCAATATATATTTTTAAACAACCGAAACGCATATTGGTTGTCATGTAGCACATGGTAACCGTCGGCACTGAAAAATCTATTGGGTGCTTCATACCAATTTGCTTATACCACTCTCCTATCCTTCGCCACGCCAATCGTATATCACCACCACCTTACCACCCTTGCTCGCTTCCCTGTCTTTTGAGATACCTCTACTCCCTCCCTCTCTCTCTCTCTCTCTCTCTCTCTCTCTCTAAATCGAAGATCCAATGGCTACTGCTGCTACTTTGAGCCCCACGGATACCGAAAAGCTCTCCAAGTTCAAATCTGCTGTCGCTAGCCTCCCTCAAATCAGGCAAGGATTACTCAATTTCCTTCGTATTTGTGTTTCGTTTATGAGGCTTTTAGTGCTGGATTATAGATCTGATGAGTCTTTTTCTTTGTGATTTGCAGTGAGAACGAGAAATCTGGTTGTATAAACCTCGTCGCTCGTTATCTCAGGTTTTTTGATATAGCAATTCGGTTCTCATGATTGATCTTTTGACTTGTTAGTGGACCGTGACTGATAATCTACACTAACTCGTTCAGTTCTCACTTCATTGATTTTGAAAGCTACGGCTAGATTTTTGTTTTCCACTTTATTGATTTTGGCTTGATGATGATTTTTTTTTCTCTCCAGTGATTTTGTAGATTTTTGTAAGCTTTTGTAGAAGAGCAATGATATGGTGTTCACATTGGTTGACCAAAATTAAGATACCACATTACCACATGACATGTAAAACACACATTTAGGAACCCAACAACTTGCATCGTATGCAAAACAAGGTCATCAAAGATTCAAATGTGGTCTCCAACACTACTATTGTCCATAGAATCGAGTTCAAACATTGGAAAACCTTAAAATCAGAGTACAGATTAGCAAATCTCTTGCACTTTTACCAAGCAGAATAGATAGATCCGTGAGGAGTTATTTTAACAAATTTATGGCTTTTTTAATTGAAGTGGCGAAGCACAATACATTGAATGGAGTAAGATCCAGACGCCTACCGATGAGGTGGTGGTCCCTTATGACAGCTTAGCACCCACGCCCGAAGGTAATTTCTCGTTCTTTGGTGCTGCAAAGCAAATTTTGTCCATGGATTATGCATTCCAGTTTAGTGAATTATCAACGTAGTTCTGATCCAATGGTACTCATTCCTAAGATGGTTATGAACATGACATTTGAATTGATGCAGATCCTGTGGAAACTAAGAAGCTTTTGGACAAACTCGTAGTGTTAAAGCTTAATGGAGGCTTGGGAACAACTATGGGTTGTACTGGTCCTAAGTATGCATCTACCTCCCTTCAAAATTGTTTTTCGTACACTTTCAAAAAAGTTTATGAATAGTTGTTTTTGATTTTTTCTTGTTCCGGTTGAAGAACCTAACTTTTTTGAGCCCCTGTGTAACTTGTCCGAATCCCTTCCTGTCTCCAAGGGTAAGCTCTGTTTTGAGCTGGCTCTATACTGTTTTACTAACGTCAGTTTTGCACGTCTACATCTCAAGTGGATCTTGAACCTAACGCAGTTGGCTATGTACTGATTCCAAGTCATGTAAACAATCTTATCAATGTTGAGTAATCTGACCATATCTGAGTTTCTTGCTAACATTGGTCTCCTTATAGTTTCTATGATCATTTTAGTGAAAATTATCACCCCAGGTTCTGAATGAAGATATTTTTACGACATTTTGCTGTGAATCATTTGGTAGCTGCCTCGTAATATCACTCAAATACTTTCTTTTTTTTGGATCGGCACAGTAGCACCCATACTTATGCTTGGTCTCAATTTTGCTATTAGCCTGGAAATTTGATCATAGTCAGATTGGGTCGAAATTAACTATGATTATCTGACATGGATTGTGCTTATAATGTTGGTTTAGAATAAGATAGTTACTTTTTCTCATTGTAAATTTACTTATCCAGAGCATTTTTCATATGGTTGTCTCCCTGTATCATCATTTTCATAAATTAATCTACCTCCTTTTTCAGTCACATGAGTGTCATAGTTGCCGGAACCTCGAGTTGGTTAATATAAAACTAAGGTTATAATTCAGTGGTGTATTTGGCTATTCGGAGAAGGCATAGGAGACATCCCATGAGAAATGAGAATGGGTTTTGCAGTGAAACTGCCCTGACTTCATTCCTTCTTTCTTGGAACCTTAGTGCACTTCAGGACCGCCATGATGCATTTACTAAATAGTCCCATGAGTTGGGAATGCTGGTTTCCCTTGCCCCTCACGCGGCCGCATGGGAGGATCCATCATTACGATGTGTCACTTTCTCTGTGAAACTGCAAAGATTCATCGTATCGGGTGCATATACCTTTGCGTTTCCCAAACTCTACGCTTCGCCTTGAAGTACCCATGTGAGACCACAATGCTTGTCACCCATACCTGAATCCATGTATTGGCTTGTGATTTAATTTCCTAAGTAACAAATGCATTTGGTATACATTCCAGAATTCTTGATAATGTGATAGCTGGAAAAGGTTTATTGGAACTTTCATTTAGAAGGGAAAAGTGTCACTCAAACTTAATAGGGTATTATGTTCAATCAAAAACTTAATAGGTGACGACTACGTATAGGTATCCACTGACCGTACAGGCACAAATTTCTTTTTTCTTATGTTCTATTCCATATTGTTTTCGTGGTTAGGATCCAATCCATGCAATTTTTTGACGCATTCAACTGCTTGGTTGTTTGTTGTAAACCATGCTGGAGTGATATATACAGATTTTTATGGTGTGTTATGCAGATCTGTCATTGAAGTTCGCAATGGATTGACATTCCTGGACTTAATTGTTGTCCAAATTGAGGTCTGTCTTTTAATTTTGCAGATTATTTTTCAAATTTTGTTGTTAATGTCTGTGTTATCTTAGTTTCCTTGCAATTGACTCTGCCCGTGATCTGTAGTCCCTAAACTCCAAGTATGGTTGTAGCGTGCCTCTTCTACTGATGAACTCATTCAACACTCATGATGATACCCAGAAGGTGAAAATCTCTGGCTGTTAGAACTTCTTATTTGGTCTAGCAGAGTTCTGATCAGTTGTGCTACGTGTGTAGATTGTTGAGAAATATGCCGATTCAAACATTGAGATCCATACTTTCAATCAGGTTTGTAAACCCTATAGCAACTAACCCTAGAATCCTTTAATATTACTTTTTGAATTCGACAAGTTTTTATGTCTAGTCTTCTTTCATGGCTTACAGAGCCAGTATCCTCGTTTGGTTGTTGAAGATCTTATGCCACTGCCGAGCAAAGGAAATACTAGCAAGGATGGATGGTAGGGCATTGCTTGTCTTTAACTGATATACATCTAATGTTGTTGGATTATTCTTATCTTCACCTTACAAATACTTGTTTCTTTTGAAGGTATCCTCCCGGCCATGGTGATGTATTCCCATCATTGAGGAATAGTGGCAAGCTCGACGCCTTGTTGTCACAGGTCTTTACTTTATTCCGCAGCTCATTTATCTGTATCTTTTGGCATGAACTACTAGTGTATTCAATTTGCAAGGTTTATTTAGTTTGTCGTTTATAATTGAACTTTATTAGTTGCCATCCATTCACAGGGAAAGGAATATGTCTTCGTTGCGAACTCAGATAACTTGGGTGCTGTTGTTGATTTGAGTATCCTCATTACGGTTCTCTTTGCCCTTTGATTCTTGCCTTCTAATTTACTGCTTAAATGCATATAATGTGAATAGTGGATTGTTTGGATAGTTGTATTTCTTGATTCATTATTGCAGAAATCTTAAATCATTTGATCCGAAACAAGAACGAGTACTGTATGGAGGTAATCAAAAGTGGTTTTTGTAAATTATACTTCTTTAAGAAGCTCTTTCTATAGCTTCCTGGCTTTGCAGGTGACACCCAAAACATTGGCTGATGTGAAGGGTGGTACGCTGATTTCATATGAAGGAAAGGTTCAGGTAAATATTGTATTTGGTTATGCATGTTTTCTTATTTTACCTCCACACTTCTCCTTAAATGTGCAGTAGGTTTCATGTGTAGTTGCTTACGTTCCATTTGCTGTATTTCATATGAAGGAAAGATATCATTTGCTGAATAAGAGATATGGATTATTCTGTCCAAACTGTTGTACAAGCCCTTGTACACATAGCGTTCTTTCCTTTTCCCACTTCATTCTTATACGTGGTACTTCTCCAAGAATTGAAAGCTTGTGATGATATGAAATTGTGAACAACTCCTCCAATCTAGGTCTCTCTATTCGTAGGCAAATGCTTTTAAATAGAGCTAAGAAATGGAGGGAGACTGAGTTAAGGTTTGCAGGCCATTGAGCAGGAAACTTCTGAGACCCTACAATGGCATATTAATCATGTTAAGCTATTCTACCCATTACCTCTGCTTGCCTGTATTTCGTTTACTTTACAAAGCCTATGCCATCGTGGATGACAGAGGGTATGACTCTTCATAGTTGCACGAGTGTGAAATAGTAACATTGTCATACTTGAGGGTTGAGGAAAACAGATTGCCTCTGTTTGACTCTTTATAGTGAAGGCCAGTGAGTGCGCCAATTAGAAAGAGCAAGTTGCTCTATCTGAGGGTAGTATTAGGAGACTAGGGAAAATGAAATTAAAATGAGTTGGGAATTGGAATTTAGGTTAATAAAATAACATTACGATGTAGTTTAACAAAAATCTTGTCCCTTGATCAAGCGGAATGTTGAGACACGATTCATATAGCTGCCCTCAAATAGTTGGATCAAGGCCTCGTTGAGACTATCTTCAATTTTCCCTAAAGGAAAAGTAATTTTTCAGACATGTTACAAGCCACAAGGTTGAAATGATTTGTACAGGGCGTTGCAAGAATGTGGAAAACTGGGTTAAA
The DNA here is from genome assembly GCA_022606695.1 of Vaccinium macrocarpon. Taxonomy (NCBI): domain Eukaryota; kingdom Viridiplantae; phylum Streptophyta; class Magnoliopsida; order Ericales; family Ericaceae; genus Vaccinium; species Vaccinium macrocarpon. The sequence continues at coordinate 2,905,759 of CM040172.1, read as the reverse complement.
ACCTAAAAGCAGTATGTATTTGAAGAAATTTTGATGTGGTGACTCTGGCGGTCATGCAATCCATATGCTACATTCCTTTGTAGGCGCTATGTGAACCAAGATGACACTTTTAGCTGCTCCATTGCGATGGTGCCACTACATGTATCACCTCCTAGATCGCTGGACAACTACTATGAATTAAAATTTTAATATGGATTGAAGATTTCATGGAATGTGCCACTTTTGTTATTCTGAACTGCAAGAGTACATGCTTTTGACGTAAAATAGTAAGTTTCTTACTGATGTTTCCTTTGCCTCTGTGATGCAGCTGCTGGAGATTGCTCAAGTTCCTGATGAACATGTGAGCTCAGATCCTTCTTCTCTCCCTCCACTTTTTGCTTTTCTTTTTGGACCTTTCTTATTTCCATAGTGAAGTGGTCTGTCCTTTAATTGGTTTCAAAGTATCTCTTTCTCTCTTTTCTGAAAACGTTACTACCTCCATGAATCTAGAGCAGACAAAACACGGATATTGGGTAAGTCATGTACTGAAATCCTCCAGAGGTGCTCAACTTGGTGGTAGGTTAAGTAGGAGGTCACAACATTGTGTATAAGCAGCCATCTTGAGAATTTTCAGGCTATCCTTGCATTAACTAAATTTTTTTTAACCAGATGAGAAATTTGGTATGTTTCCACTGTCATGAAATTGGATTTTAATGAAGTCGTAGGCTTGAGGAAAAAGATTTCGAGGGTTGGGTAACTTTGTAATCAAGACAGTTATAGTATGGTGTAGTTTGATATGTGCGGGCACCACCATCGTGCCGAGTCTGCCAACTATTTTTGAAATGCATGGCCCTCTAGTTTTCAATTTCTCTCCCAAGTTTGTACTGATACGAGTAATTGTTTTGTTCAGGTCAATGAATTCAAGTCAATTGAGAAGTTCAAAATTTTCAATACCAACAACTTGTAAGTTACCATTTCTTTGTAAGTCGCCATTTCTTTACATGTAAACATTTGGCTGTTAAATATTTACACTGTCACCATATCGTGACAGGTGGGTGAACTTGAGCGCAATTAAAAGACTTGTTGAAGCAGATGCATTGAAAATGGAGATCATTCCAAATCCCAAGGTATCTATTTGCTCTACATTGATGGCAATGCACCTAGTATCGACATTTCAACATCATATTTTAGCTGATGAATTCCCTCTTTTTCTCAGGAGGTGGATGGGATCAAAGTTCTTCAGCTGGAAACAGCAGCTGGTGCTGCAATTAAGGTACGCACCACACAAAACCAATAATATTTCTTTGCTGCTGTTGTTTGAAGGTTTTAATATATTCTTCATTGCTATCTTCTGAACCAGTTCTTCGATAATGCCATCGGTATAAATGTTCCTCGATCTCGATTCCTTCCAGTGAAAGCAACTTCAGATTTGCTTCTTGTCCAGGTTAACCTTCTCTCTGACCTAGAATTATAGATTCTGCATCAACCCAAGTGATGTTCTAAGACTCCCCATTTGTTTTTTTTTACAGTCTGATCTTTACACCTTGAACGATGGCTTTGTGATCCGAAACCCAGCTAGAGCTAATCCCGCTAATCCTTCTATTGATCTGGGACCTGAATTTAAAAAGGTAGTGATTTATTTCCCAAGCATGCACTGCATCTGCTGCAGTAATTCACTTATTCTATAATGATGAGTATGATTTAATCTCATAACCAGGTTGCCAACTTCTTAAGCCGTTTCAAGTCCATTCCTAGTATCCTCAAGCTTGATAGCTTAAAGGTGACCGGTGATGTCTGGTTTGGAGTTGGCGTTGTTCTCAAGGTACTACCATATGCAAAATCTGCTGCGCAGTTTGCTCTCTCTCTCTCTCTCTCTCTCTGAATATCAAAGAGAGGAAAAAACAATATTATACCGTTTCATTCTGTTTCTTGCTATCTATTTCCATAATTTTTTTTTTGAAAACTCGCTCTTTCTGGGTATTGTTGGTTATAATCCAGGGAAAGGTGGTGATTACTGCAAAACCTGGAGTGAAGTTGGAAATCCCTGATGGAGCTGTGATTGAGAACAAGGTGATTTACTTTCATCTCACAATTGTTTGAACTTTGAAGTCATAGCTCCTTGTATTAACAATTTGTTATTATTATTATTTTATTTTTTCTGAGTGAAATTTGTTTAGTTTATTGTCATGCTTACAGTGCTGTATTAATGTGCAGGAAATCAATGGACCGGAGGATCTTTAAAGCTGTTGCTCGTCTTAAACTTGTAATACCGATCCAGTCTTGTTTGTAATATTTATAGTACAAATAAATGGGACGATTTTGCTTTCCTGTAATGATGCCAAGCCCTGTTTTGTAGCTGTATTGTTCACCATCTCTATGCTTTTGAAGCCCTGATGGAACTTATTCTGCTGAATTGACTTTGAGCCTGTAATTGTTACATATACGACCTTTTTTTACAGCTTCTATTGGAATATTACTCTAAGGCTTCATTTCTACCAACGTTTTTCACACCTACTCCGGCTCAAGATGCCGTGTTGCTTATTACTAGGAAACCCGTGCTATGCACGGGCCGATCGACCCTAGTACACAGTTAAATGTTTGTTCACATAATTTACAAACGTTTAGACCTTACTTTTTCTGACCATCACTTCATATTCCGCACTTCAAGCAGATTTTGAAGTAGATTTATTTTTATTTTTATACGGCATTTTGCACTAGAAGGTAGTAGTATAGAATTGTTGACCTTGAGTTCCTTGAAGTGTGGAAGGTCCGTTTTTTGGAAGGACATAGTAAATGAGTCTTTATTTCAATAAGGATATCAACTTTTTTTTTTAATGACGAGAACAAATCACCTACACATTTCAAAAATGCCCCAATTGGCCAATGAAAGTGCTTAAACCCCCAAACCTAATGAAAATACTTAAACCTAAACTCTATGGTATCCTATGAAAGTGCCTAAAATCCTAGGGTACCCTAACAAAGTGTCTAAACCACTAAAACTTTATAATTGGAAAGTGCACCTTAAACCTAAACTTTAGGATACCCTATGAAAGTGCTTAAATAACTAAAACCCAATAATTAGAAAAGTGCACCCTAGGTGCCTAAACCCTAGGGTGCCCTATGAAAGTGCTTAAAACCTTAGGATAACCTATGAAAGTGCCTAAACCACTAAAACTTTATAATTGGAAAGTGCATCCTAAGTGCTTAAACTCAAAATGCCTAAATCCACTATATCCTTCCTTAAAGAGCCTGAATCCCCTAAAATTGAACCCCAAAATTGAATCTACCCCCAAAATTGAAGAGAGAGAAATCAATTTTGTCTCACACATTAATCTTGTCCGCGACGCGCATGAGAGAGAGAGAGAGAGAGAGAGAGAGAGAGAGATCCTACAACAATAAAGGTAAATGCATGAGAAAGAGAGGGGGTGTCGGGTTAACTGTCATTGTCAGGACAGTCTAATGGGTCATTGTCACCAATTAGTCTGTCAGCAGACTCAGCAATAAAGTGTCGGGCCTTTTTTTTATATTTAATTTATAGCCGTGCGTAAAGGATGCGCGTGGAAATGATTCATTAAAGGTATTTTTGTTTAATGTTGTCCTTGAGCCCTCAAATATTTCCTATCGATGTATTGAAAGCATTAAAATAAGGTAAGTTAGACTAAACACTATTTAAAACACCAAATTTGGCCTTTAAACCAATTTTCTGTTTATTTAATTAGGTAGGTCATTGAAGATTGCAGAGTTAAAAATGCTTTTAGAGAGACTTGTTGGGCAATAAAGAAAGTTTAATAGCGTCTTGATGCCCTCCTCTTTAAACGAATCTCTACGCCAAGTTATTTATAGATTTGGGTCTAGATCTACCAATGAACGTAAAGAAAATCAGAAATATAAAACGAAACCGCTAGCGTATCAATAACAAAAATTGTAAGGTGGTGTTATTGAATCTTCAAGGATTTAATATATATTCCATCGCTCCTCTGTTCAAAATTGGTGGCTTCACTTTTTTGGAGTGCAGGAGCATCTGAATGTGAAGTGTGAACTTCACAGTTTCTTTAATTAGTAGTTTAGTGCAGAGTTAAAAAAACGATTTCAAATTAAGAGACTTGTTGAGCATTAAAGAAAGCTTAATAGCATCTTGATGTCCCTGTTAAACGAATCTCCGAGTCAAGTTATTTATACACATGTAAAATAAACTAGAAATATATAACCAAACCACCATGCCTTGTGAATACAAGTGATAACAATTGTAAGGTGTTGTAATTATTGAATCGTCAAGGGTTTGATATATATATATATATATATATATATATATATATATATATATATTCTAGAAGATATAAAGTTGTTGACTTGCCTTCCTTGAAATGCGGGAGCGCGCATTTGATAGATCAGAGCATAGTTTTTTTGGGAAGTAGTGAGAAGATTGCATAGAAACATAAAAATAACGAACACAACATCAAGCAATGCAGTGCAAGGTCCTGTCAACTGCCATCCCTTGAGTCAGAGTAACGCACAAAAGAGGAGATAGCATGATGGGCTAAAAATGCTTTTTTAAAGAGACTTATTGAGTATTAAAGAAAGATTAATAGCATCTTGATGTCCTTGTTAAGAAAGCTTAATATTCTTTTATATGCATAATAAAAGAAAATTTATGTACGTATTTATACATACCCGATGTCGATTGGATACCACAAATTTATTTTTTTTAACAGCATTATTCCGTATAGCAATGGAATATAGTTGCAAAAGTCTACACTTTTCACACACACACAAAAAAAAACCACTAAATCCGCGGACCATTAGCAGATGACGAGGACTAAATGAAATGTTAAGAGTTGGCCTTGCCTACTGTTGGAGTATTTTAAGTTTTAAAACTCTTTTTAAATATTTTATTAAATTCAAGAGTTACCATTTAAATTTCTAGGGTTGTGTTTCTCGTGAAAATGTGCAACATAAACCTATAAAAGGCACTACTTTTATAACGTTAAAAACGCTGTCAACGTAAAAATCTCTCTCTCTCTCTCTCTCTCTCTCTCTCTCTCTTCCCCTCTCTCTAAAGTTATCTTCTTAATTCTTGGGGCAACTTCGATCATAGATGGTTCATCTTACTTCTGGTAGATGCAAACATTGAGAAGGCTTGGCCGTGATTTGGGTTGTATCTTGGAGTTGTTGATTGTTCGTCGATACCCTTGCGTGGAGAGGCAATAACTACTTTAGATTGTTAAGGAAAAGTAACAATAAAGTGTGTGTGTGTGTGTATGTATATATATATATATATATATATATATATATATATATATATAGTTCTAATCCACACCTCCTGGAAATCAGAAAAATGGTTTTTTTTGTGTTGCAAATTATTTTTGGGAAATCCGATCCGTCTAATGTGTTCAGAAGGTGTTTTCAAGAGTCCACGTGAAAAATCTTCAAAAACAAATACTGGAAAGGGTTTAATCCAAGCAGTTTTCGCAAAAAATGTAAATATATATTTTTTGCGAAAACTGCTTGGATCAAGCCCTTTCCGGTAATTTTTTTTGAAGATTTTCAAAGTGGACTCTTGAAAACACCTTCTGAACACATTGGACGAATCAGATCGTCAAAATTTTTTTTGGATCATGAGGTCCGGAAATGAAAAGTCCGGATAAGAAGTTTACCCTATATATATATCACCGGCGATCCTGTCAAGGATCCCGGATTTCCCGGATGGGAGCTTTTTTCGGTGTTTTGATGCTTTTAAAAATTGTTTTTGGAAATCCGAGCCGTCCAATGTGTTCAAAAGGCGTTTTCCAAGGTTCTCGTGAGAAATCTTCAAAAATAAATACCGGAAAGGGCTTGATCCAAGCAGTTTTTCACAAAAATTGTATATATACAGTTTTATGAAAAACTGCTTGGATCAAGCCCTTTCCGGTATTTTTTTTAAACAGCTTTTAAACATATTGGACGGTTCGGATCGTGAAAATTTGATCCGGAACTAAGAGTCCCAGATCCCTGACTGGATCGAGACTCATATATATATATATATGTATGTATGTATATATGAGCAAATATGAAATTAGTATAAAAGATAATCTGGCTTGTGATTAGAGAGGCACGATGTCTTTCTTGCAACCAATGAATAATTACTTAAAGAACAAGGGCGAGAAACTCCTAATGCAATCATTTATGAGCTTTTACTCTCCTTCACACACAAATGTGCATGCATCTTAAGGTGTCAACTGTGACATGGTCTCAGTGGATAGACTTCTTTTACCATGCATATGGAGAAATCCCGACATCCACGGCTCCAAAGCACAAGAAGTAGGTGCTGGAGATGCCGTTGATTGAATACATCAAAATTGGGAATTTTGAGTGCCTTTTTGGCTCTTTGGTTGAGCAGGTACTCATTTTACTTGATCTCCCCTTTTCTATTTTTATTTTTTATAGACAATTTCTCTTGTAATTTTTTTTTTGTACATTTGAAACAGATTCCTTATGCCGTATAAAGGACCCATAGTGAGACCGGAAACTTTTGGAATGGCATCCTTATTGGCACACGAGACTCGTGTTTCTCTTGCACCTGCAGTATTGCAAACCTTCCTATTCGAGTAGGAGGTGACATTTGGGTTGAACCATACCATCCTAATCGATTTGCTCGTCAATTTGGTTTTGATCAAGGAGTTCCAGCTAATGCATTTGATTTTAATTTAACTCTGAGAGGACTTCATGGTATTCATCATTTTGCTACTGCCCTAGCTTCATTCTTTCACCGAGTATCAGTATTTGATCTTATAATTGTTAACTGTTTCATGACAACCGTCGGTTGGATTTCCTGGTTATTTACGAGAATCCTTTGTGATAATTGTTGAATCTAGGAAATCGAAAGTCTCTGAATTTATAATTGGCAGTTTTCTTTCTTATTTAACAAGAATTAGACGAAGTAATTTTTTGGTCTAGAGACCCGAATAACTTTGAATTCAAATTTTGCAGTTTATTTTTAGTTTGTTCTTTTGTGGAGTAGTTTAATCTTTGTTCTTGTAGTTTACATGCACATAATCTGTTTGGGGATTTGCTCTACGAATTCTAACCGTAACGAGTAAGTTGGATTTTTGATCTACAAAAACCAAAATTTGTTCGTATTCAAACTTGATTGTTTTTCTGTCCTGTTTGGGGAAAATTAAACTTTGTTTTCTGGATTCCATGCAGTACGTTTTTTATACATAAGTCTTTGCCCGCATTTCGGTTTTGTGAAATTATTTCTTTGCTTTGTTTGCACTCATTTGATTTGTAGCCTGAAACCAGTAAACACAATCTTCAAGTTTGTTGATTTGGTTAAGTTCAAAACTGTGTTTATATAATTCTTGTTCATAACCATATGTTTTTATATTCTGTTGTGTAGTGTTACCTATGTATTTGTAACCTTAGTGGTACTTATCTATTGGTTTCTCTTGTATTTACATAAGAATAGAATACATGGCTCGTATAGAATCAAAGGCTCAAGGGAATATGGCTGTTGGTCAGAAATATAGTTGCTCTATTAATTTTGCTTATCATGATAAAGATTGGTGGTTAGATTTTGGGGTTAATGTACATGTTTGTTATGATAGTGGTTGTTTCAAAACATACTAGAAGTCAAGTGGAGGTGGTGTAACATTAGAAAATGATATAGTCGCCGAAGTAGTTGGAATTGGAAATGTAGAATTAAAAATGTCTTATGGGAAGACATTAACACTAAAGGATGTGAGACATGTTCCAAAAATTAGAAGAAATTTAGTTAGTGGCTCATCTTTAGTTCAAAAAGGATACAAGATTGTAATGGAGAAACACGACGGTGATTTTCTAAGAATAGTGTATATGTTGGAAGATGATATGTATGTGAAAGTTTATTTAAGTTGAATGTCTATTTAGAAGATCGGGAAGTTTCTCCACATGTTATGAATATTGAATCTCAAGTTATGTGGCATAGTAGGCTAGGACACGTGAGTGTTAAGAAGATTAAAAGAATGATGGATCTTGACCTTATTCCAAAATCTGTTGTAAATTATAAACACAAGTGTGAAGTTTGTGTGCAAGCTAAACAAACTAGAAAACCCCACCATCAAGTAGTAGATAGATCCACTCAACTCTTAGAATTAATACATAGCGATGTGTGTGATTCAAATAGGCCATCTACAAGAGTAGGAAATAAATATTTTGTCACATTTATAGATGATTGCTCTAGATACTGTTTTATTTATCTCATTAAGAGTAAGGATGAAATGTTTAGTAAATTTCAAGTTTATAAGAACTTGGTGGAAAATCAATTGGATAACAGGATTAAAAGGCTTAGATCTGACAGAGCAGTAGAATATGGTTTAACAGAATTTGAAAGTTTTTGTCAAGCTAATGGTATTATACATGAGGAGACTCCACCCTATTCACCGCAATCTAATGGTGTGGCTGAAAGGAAAAATAGAAATTTGTTGGATATTGTGAATTCGATGTTATTGAATTTTGGACTACCTGAAAGTTTGTGGGGGGAAGCTATTCTTACAATCTGTTACTTGATAAATAGGATTACTATGAAAGAGAATATGAAAACCCCTTATGAGATTTGGAAAAATAGAAAGCCCAACTTAAAGTACTTAAGAGTGTGGGAGTGTCTTGCAAAGGTCTCTATACCTGAACCTAAGAGAGAAAATTGGTTCCAAAACAGTAGATACCATTTTTATTGGCTATGTCGAGAATAGTAGTGCTAATAAGTTTTTGGTGATAGATTCTCAAGTAAGTGGAATTTCAAATAATACAGTAATTGAGTCTACAGATGTTACATTTTTTGAAGATATTTTTCCCTATAAGAATAAGATTTCTAAACAAGTAGAAAATAGAGAACCTACATCTACTTTTGATCCACCATCTACTAGTTCTAGGATTTCTTTAGAAATGGGATCGAACAACTAAAAAGAACCTCAAAGGAGTAAAAGAGCTAGAATAGAGAAGACTTTTGGAGAAGAATTTTACATGTATATAGTAGAGAGTGAGACAACTACCTATAAGGAAGCTATTTTATCCGTAGATGCACCTTTTTGGAAAGATGCAATTAATGATGAAATTCAATCTATAATGCAAAACAACACTTGGGTCTTTGACTGATTTACCACTTGGAAATAAAGCCATAGGTTGTAAATGGGTATTTAGAAAGAAACTAAAACCGGATGGGAGTATAGACAAATACAAGGCGAGGTTAGTAGTAAAAGGTTTTACTCAAAAGAAAGGAATAGATTATTTTGATACCTACTCACCTGTGTCATCAATTACAACTGTAAGGATATTGATAGCCCTAGCCTCTATTCATAATTTAGTAATTCACCTAATGGATGTGAAGACCGCATTTTTGAATGGAGATTTGGATGAAGAAATTTATATGGAACAACCAGAGGGGTTTATAGTAAAAGGTCAAGAACAAAATGTATGTAGATTAGTCAAACTTATATGGTCGTAAACAAGCTCCGAAGCAATGGCATGAAAAATTTGATACTGTGATACTTGAGTATGGCTTTAAGATTAACGAGTTTGATAAATGCTTGTACTAAATTAACAATAGTGGGGGCTGTGTAATTTTATGCTTATACGTTGATGATATATTTTTATTTAGCACTAGTCTTGAGATTGTTCAAGATGTTAAATCTTATCTGTCTAGAAAATTTGATATGAAAGACTTGAGAGAAGCTTATGTTATTTTAGGGATGAAATTAGAAAGAACATCTAGAGGAATAACTCTTAGTCAATCAAGCACAATAGAAAAAATGTTGAAGAAGTTTGATTACTTTGATTGTACACCTGCTTCAACACCTTATGATCTCAGTGTTTCCTTACAGAAGAATAATGGACAACCTTTTTCACAATTGAGATACTCGCAATTGATTGGTTCTTTGCTATACATAGCTAACAAGTCTAGACCAGATATATCTTATGCCGTGGGCAGGCTTAGTAGATATACTACTAATCCTAGTAAAGAACATTGGATTGCTTTAGAGAGAGTATTTAGATATCTTAAAGGGATTTTGGATTATTCCTTATTATATAAAGGTTTCCCTTATGTTGTTGAAGGATTTAGTGATGCAAATTGGATTACTGACAGTCTTGATGTTAAGTCCACTACAAACTTCATATTTTTATTTGGTAGTGTTGCTATTTCTTGGGGTTCTAAAAAGCAAACTATAATTTCAAGAAGTACTATAGAAGCAAAGCTAATAGCTTTGGATACCACCTGCGCTGAGGCAGAGTGGATAAAAAATTTGTTATCTGATATACCTCTTGTGGTTAATCCATTGCCTGTTATTCCTATACGATGTGATAGTCGAGCGGTGATTGATTCCGTTAAACAGGCACATGGCAATAAGAAAATAAACAGACATATTCATGTGAGATTTAAGTCTGATAAAAGCATGTTGAATAGAGAAATAATATCTCTAAATTTTGTGAATTCTCAGCTCAATATTGCTGATCAGTTGACTAAATGGTTATTTAGGAATGTAGTCCTAGATTTGTCAAGGGGGATGGGCCTAAGCCCAAAAGAAGTCACCTAGGGAGGTAACCCAACCTCTGTGATTGGGGACCCCATGAATGAGGTTCATTGGGTAAAAACAACCCGTATTGTGTGACTTGTAATTCCAGCACCTTTCAATAAAGGAGAAAAAGGACAACTTACTCCTGCTCATCCCTAAAGCATTAGTGCTGATGTAAATGTGACTGGTTAAGGAAGGGTTTAACCTTGAATGAATCCAAGGCGCTTATTTTATTGCAGGATAGACCTCCGTCACTTCTATCTTTGGAGGATTCACCTAAGTGAGAGCCGTCGTGAGGCCACGACCGTGGGAATTGGGCTATTCTCTAAAACTCTCATGAGAATCAAGATCAACGCATGGCCTATAATAGCGCTACCCCGTGAACCTTGTCTGATATCGGTATTGTGTGTGTGACATGTTGAACTCTGGCTCAAAGGGTCAAGTTCAAGACTTAGTTCACTATGACTCTACAAAGTGAAACTGTTAACACTAAGTGAAGTTCAAGTCCGAAAGACACCTACACCTATTGCATAATATAATAGTTGCCCATGATTTTTCATATCTATATATTTCTTTTAAGTTTTAAAACTTGTGGGGGATTGTTGGAGTATTTTAAGTTTTAAAACTCATTTTAAATATTTTATTAATTCCAAGAGTTACAATTTAAATTTCTAGGGTTATGTCCCTTGTGAAAAGGTGCAACATAAGCCTATAAAAGACACTACTTTTATAACGTTAAAAACGCTCTCAACGTAAATCTCTCTCTCTCTCTCTCTCTCTCTCTCTCTCTCTCTCTCTCTCTCTCTCTCTCTCTCCCCCTCTCTCTTTCCTCTCTCTCTAATTATATTCTTAATTCTTCGGGCAACTTCAATCATAGACGGTTCATCTTACTTCCGGTGGACGCAAACATCGAGAAGGCTTGGCTGTGATTTGGGTTGTATCTTGGAGTTGTTGATTGTTCGCCGATACCCTTGCGTGGGGAGGCAATAACAACTTTAGGACAACGACATCGTGCCTCTCTAATCACAGGTCAGATTATCTTTTATACTAATTTCATATTTGCTCATATATATACACTTTATTGTTACTTTTCCTTAACACCTTCTTACATGGGGAATGCTAACATCTTGGCCTCATTTGACTGTCTATTTCGACAATGCACTGCTCGGATTTAATTGTCGAAATGGCCTATCATATTCTTAGTTGCTCATGTATCAATAATGCCGGAGGGACACTACAGAGACCTCGTGGGTGGTGATGTTTTTCCTAGTGTTCGTAACGAAATCTGAAAACAGCTTATGACTCGCACATGGCCATTGGCATTTGTGGATAGAGAAACTGATATGGAGGTAGAGACATTTAAAGCCAGAACACATTTTCCCCTTGGGTTAGGTGTTCGGGCTTGGAATACTACGAGGAGGGGAAGTTTGGTTTATGCTTCTCTGCAGTTTTGAAGTTGATTGTAAAGAACTGTCCGTGTTCTTTCAGCCATCTAAAAGTAATTTTAATGATTCTGATTTGTTAAAAGGCCCATCTCAAAATAAAAATTACCGAGATGGATGCACTTTGAGGTTGGATTAGAGGGGTGTTAGGCACCCCGCCCCTGACACCACCTTCCCCACCGACCCCACCTCCCATTCCCCCAATACCCTCCCTCTTTTGCAGCCAAACGTCCGTTTTTCTTTTCTTTTTTTTTTTCTGTTTCTTATTTTTTTAACTTTATTTATTTAGTTACTTATCTAATTTAGTTTACTCAAATTACATTTGCAAGTAAATTATTTTTTTACATTGACATCTATATTTGACTTTATATTTTAATTAGTTAATTAATTTGTCCTAAAAATGAATAATAAAAAAAAGCTTCTAAAAGTGAATAATATTACAATCATATTTAAAAGTAAATAAATAAAAACTTCTAAAAGTGAATACATATTACAATTAATATAATATAAATAAAGTAAATAAAGGAATTAATATAATTAATATAAATAATATATTAGAGGGTAATTAAAAGAGAGAAGGAAAGACAATCATATTACAATCACATTTTAAAGTGTCTAAATATTACAATCACGTTGACAATGTTCAGCCCTAATCAATATTGCCACCAAATTGTGGTCCCAGCATGACGCCCAGTATGTCGTTCCACAATTGAACCCGTACGTTATAAGCAATAGCCCATCCTGCAGCTTCACTCGATACATTCTGCCACTACCATATTGGGATGGGTGGTACAGGGTGATGAGGGCGCAAAAAAAGTTGCACGAAGTGATTGTAAATACGGGCAATAGCTATTTCTCGGCGCTGTTGGACTGAAACTGGATGGGATCTCAAGACTTGTAGGATGAACCCATACAATATCTGTGATTTCGTTGGTGTCTTGATTTGTCCTGAAGTCGTGAAGGTACCCATTCTTAATTAATTGCTCTAACACATATTGAGTAGTAGTTAGACCATCCCGTTTCGCTTCCTTGTTAATGAAAATGGCATTGTAAATGCTTCTAATTCCCATAGTGTTTGACGGATCTTTTTTCTTCAAAATACTAAGAATTTCACGCGGTGCGGTGCTGTTGGCCATCTCGACCACAAATTGTTTCTCCATTGGTTTTAGCCTTGATGGGTACTCGTGGCCCTCAATATTTTCTGCTGGTTCATGGTTATGGAGACCACAGGAAACCCTTAAACCCCATTTGACACCGTCTGGAGGTATTGGTATACCTCGCAACTCAAATGGACACTCACATTTTTTAGTCCCAGTATTTCTATGCAATATTAGCCTTTCAACCCCACGGTGCGGTTTGTACTTTCCTCCTCTCTCACAACCAAGAATGCATCTCGGCAGCTTGCCGCCTCTTAAATTAGCAGATTTATTAATAACCACCACAATACCATTTTCGAGACCAACTCTCTTCACCCAAGTTAACATATCTTCTCTACTTTCAAAAATCTATATATAAAAAAAAACACAATAACGAATATGTATAAGTAAAACATTATCCAGTCTTATCATATTTATCTACTTTCAAAATGAATGACGAATATGCATAAGAACAGCGGAAAATAACTAACCTGATCAGTGCTAAATTTCGGTGTATAATCACATTTCTTTGAAATTGATGCTCTCCTCACTAGGAACATCATTCTCAAATGAACAACCATCTGGATAGTAGTAGCCATCCATAATGTTCTTTGATGAATTACGAAAAAAGAAAGAAATTATGAATGAGGAAGAAGTGAAGTAGTAGTGGGAGAATTAGGAAGAAGTGAAGTAGTGGAAGAATGTAGTAGTATAAATAGATAAAAAGGTAAAAAAAAAATCTGTACTAGTGGTTGTAATTGAAGATAAGAAGATAAGAAGGTAAAAAGAAAATCTGAATGAGTGATTGTAATTGAAGATAAGAAGGTAAAAAGAAAATCTGAATGAGTGGTTGTAATTGAAGATAAGAAAATAAGAAACAATCTGAATATACGAATTAAATAAATAAGATTAAATAATTAAGAAAAAGATGTAAATACAAAATATTAAATAAATAAAAAACAAAAATATAAATAAATAAATAAATTAAAATATATATAAGATAAAAAAAGATAAAAGAGAAAAAATATATTAATGAAAGAGATAAATAAATAATTAAATAAAAATTGAATTAAATTAAAGAATTGAATTAAATAAATAAATAAATGACTTAAATAATTACTTTAATTTATATAAAGAAATGAAATGATATAAATAAAGTAAATAAGGTAATTAAAGGAAATAAAGTAATTATAGGAATTAAAGTAATATAAATGAATTAATATAAATAATAAAGTAATTAAAGTAATACAAATAAAGTAAATAAAGTAATTAAATGAATTAAAGTAATATAAATGAATTAATATAATATAATATAAATAAGTAATTAAAGGAGAGATGTAGGGGCAAAACAGTATTTTACGTGTGTCAGGGAGGTGGGGCCCAGGCGGGGCGCGACATCAGGTGGCAGGGGGCGGGGCGCGTAACATTTTGCGTTGGATTATAGAGAGTCTGTGTTATTTTAGCCTTTCAAAAATATTTTTAATAATTCCTATTTGTTAAAAGACTACTTTCAGAATGAAAATTACCAAGATGGATGTCTTGAGATGTAATTACAAAGGCCTTGTTTGTTTTCCTGTTTAGTTTTAGTTTTAGTTTTGATGACATCATCATTTTTCTCATATCTCTCTCTATCTCTCTCCACTCATTACATCCGCTGACATCATCAAAACTAAACTAAACTATCTAACCAAATACAACCAAAGGCTTTCTTTGTTGTTCAATTGCCAAGAAGCCAGTCCTGTATACAAATCTCACATTTGTTTGGAACGTATGCAACCTCTCCTTGATGTGTAAAGTAATTTGATATTCATTTAAACTAAATTTTTCCATGAAACCAGTGGAAATCGATAATTTAAGACGGCCTAAAAGGACAGGATTATTGTAACTCAACCCTCCCTATTAAGGTGCATTCCCCACTGCAAATCCATTCCCAACGACGCAACTGCTTAACACGACACAATGTTGGAGGGTTTGGGTCGACTACTTTTTGATACGAATGTAACATGACCCACCAATACAAAAATTAAATGGAACGAATGAGTTAGACTCAGGTAACTCGATTAGGACATATATAACTATTTAATTTTCCTTGTCGACTTATTAACCTGAAATGACATGACATGACATTATGTTGGGCTATTCTAACCCATTAAGGAGCTTTCAATAAGGGACCCTTATTTAACTTACTATGCGAACCTCACTGTTCCCGAGGTAATTTTGATAATTCGAATCGCTCAATGTTTTAAAGACATGTTTTTAAGGCCCCATGCGAGAAATCTTCAAAAAAAAAAAATACTCGAAAAGACTTGATTCGACTGTATGGTGGAGGTGGCGGTAATGGTAACTCTAGTTTCAGTTGTTTGGTGTTAGGTTGGGCCTTTTGTTGTTCTGGTTTTTGTCTTCGGCTTGGGCTTTGTTGTATATTTGGTTTGGCCATTTTAGGACTTCGGCCATTTAAGTGTTTGGGTTGATTGTTGTATCTGGTGCAACCCTTCTTGAGCTAAGATGGGTGCTCCCTTGATTGGTTTTTTGCTAACCTCAGGTTTGGGTCTCAGGTTAGCGCAAGATTATTCTTAACTTTGCTTAGAATATAATGTCTCATTCCTTGTCCTTTGAATCTTGGCATGATCTTTAAACATTAGTAATAAAATTCCTTTTACCTTTCAACAAAAACAACCTTGCAGTGAGATGGGGTTTAAGGCTCAGTTTTCCGTGCCTAAAATTAACTCATATTTTAACACTTAATAAACTTATTTGCTAAAATCAGGGTTAATTTTAGCAATTGAATAGCTAAAATCTTTTGAAAAACTTAGCCTAAGTATTTCAAAAAAAAGGAAAAAAGAAAAGATCATCGGGGTCAAGTACCATCGGGCAAGAGCCCACCCTAAACTCGCATCTTGAAGGCGCGAGGACATATAAAATGGAGTCGGTTAACATGGGAAGATCGGCGAAATTTTTTGTGCATACAGGATACACGGAGAGAGGGAGAGAGAGAAATGGCGTTCGAGAAGATCAAGGTCGCCAACCCAATCGTCGAGATGGATGGTGAGATATCAAATCCTCTCTTTCTAACAATACTGAGTTCACTAGTTCTGGGATTGTTCGATTTCTGTATTTCCAATTACCAGATATACTACCATGTTTGTACGTGCCCAATTTGCGTGAATTTATACTCGAATTGACTTGCTTGAACTGTTCAGTGTTTACAGATTACCGATTTGTGTATGTATGCCTTCTTCTGATCTCATTTTACTAGGCTTCGCCGTATGCTACAGTTAGACTAGAATGATGCTGATGCATTAAAGGAGCTTCTTTTGAGTTAGGATGATTGAATTGGTGACTTTCTATCGTACTTTTTGGCCGCAGGCAGTTTCTATTGAGGTTTTAAGTTTATTTTTCATCATCACTAATCAGAGTGAAGTGCGGTTTTTGTTCTACATTTATCTTTAGATCATTGCAAATTTAATAGCCTCGAGCTTATTGACTGATCATGATGGTGAGAGAGTTGGAATGTGCCATCAATTGTTGTTGGTATGTGCTTCCCGGAAAAAAAAAATTGTTTTTGGTATGAGTTATGATGGGAGGATATGCCTTTCAACATAAGCAAACACAGAAACACTTTTAAAACTTTAAGTCAATCCCTTAGTTAAACTGCCATGCCCAACCTGCAATTGGGGTGGGAAGCATGTGATGGGCTGTTAAACTGCCATGTCCAGCCTGTAATTGGGGTGTGGAAGCATGTGATGGTCTTTCACTTAAAATGAAGATGTTCAGCACTTTTTTCTTTTCATTTTCTGGCATGGCTGATATAGGTGCTATTGGTCTTTCAAAGAAATTGTAAATACGTAAAAATTATTTCTTGTGAGTAGTTTGACTTAAAAATAGGAGCTTTAGCATATTTTTTAATCGTTCAAGGAAATGCCTAGCTTTTTCTCCTGCTGATGAAGAATTATGCAGTTTTTTTGTATGTGGAGGACCCTGGGGGGAAACCTAGTTCTACTTATGCCTCTACACATACTTTGCAAAGGTAACAGGGATGAGAATCATGGGTTTAGAAAAGCTGAACAAAGGATCTCACTTCCGGTGTGGTCCCTTACCGAGTGATGTACCCCTCGGGGTTGTGTAGTATGTCTCTTTGTGCAGGATGGTGATGCCAAGATTCTTTTTGTCAAGAATTTTATTTTTCCGAAACTGTTTATGTAATGTAAGATACTGAAAAAAATGAAATGCTAACAACCGAGAGAACCAATATCTGATGCAGGAGATGAGATGACTCGAGTCTTCTGGAAATCAATAAAGGATAAGGTAGTAGGATTCTAGTTAATTCATGTTCAGGATTCTAGTTAATTCATGTTCCTAATATCCTTTTTAGTTTTTCTTTTTTCTTTTGTTTTTTTCTTGTAATGCCCTAGTAATGGTATTTATACTTGTGTCAATGTATCACAGCTTATTTTCCCTTTCCTGGACTTGGAGATTAAGTACTTTGACCTTGGCCTTCCTCATCGCGATGCAACTGATGATAAAGTTACTGTTGAAAGTGCCGAAGCCACTCTTAAGTAAGAATTTGTATCTTTATGTATTTATGTATATCAACTTGTTGTCTTGGTATCTGATGAGTATGGTGGACTTTAGGTACAATGTAGCAATTAAGTGTGCAACCATTACTCCAGGTAGATGAGTTCACTGTTAAATAAAATGACGGGCTTGAGGCCTCTAACTTTCCATTGCACTAGTTGTGCTTTATCCAAAATAAGCTTGGACGAGATCTTAATAGGATATGGTATGGCAATTTGCAGATGAAGCTCGTATGAAGGAGTTTAATCTAAGGCAGATGTGGAAGAGTCCTAATGGTACCATTAGGAACATTCTGAATGGTTGGTGAACTTGGTACTTGTTCATGATATTGCAACTATAAATTGCTTGCCATATCCATTGGTGATGCCCATCATTATTGGCACTTGCTGCAGGCACTGTTTTCAGAGAACCAATTATTTGCAAAAATGTCCCTCGGCTTATCCCAGGTACTTAATATTCCTTGCAGTCTCTTTTATAATATACCAGTGCTGCAATAGTTGCTATCCTTCTTAGGGTGGACAAAGCCGATATGCATTGGAAGGCATGCGTTTGGAGATCAATACAAAGCAACTGATACTGTCATCAAAGGACCTGGGAAGCTCAAATTGGTTTTTGGTAGAGTTCTTTTCTCTCCCCCACCTTACACCCTATGCTTCATTAATGACATACTTTTATGAGAAAAAAGTGCTCATGATGTATGCAGTACCAGAAGGAAAAGACGAAAGGACAGAGTTGGAGGTTTACAACTTTACTGGTGCTGGAGGAGTAGCTTTGTCCATGTACAACACTGATGAGGTTTTGAGTTTGCAAATTCTTTTGCAGTATGGTGAAGTTACTTTCTATATTGCAGTAGGCAACTCAATTCTCCTTCTGTTTTCTTGGCACACAGTCCATTCATGCTTTCGCTGAAGCTTCAATGAACACTGCTTACCAGAAGAAGTGGCCTCTTTATCTTAGCACAAAGAATACTATTCTTAAGAAATATGATGGAAGGTATGCAGATTTCTTCCTAAGCTTGTTATATGGACTTACAATCTCACTTTTCTTTCTAATCTTGTGAACTTCTAATCTTGTAGATATTCATTTGCCTGTCGGATATTGTTTTGTGCACCCATGTTTGAAACACTTTCGTTTCAGTCTAACCTTGCTTTCTCTCTATTTCTGTAGATTCAAGGACATATTTCAGGAAGTTTATGAGTCCAAGTGGAAATCAAAGTATGAGGCTGCTGGGATATGGTGAGTAGCTGAATATCTAGGCTCAGTCTTGGATCAGCTTTTAATTCATAACAAATCCAAGTTTCATTTTCCCAGTTTGCGGTAAATTGCATATTTCAGGGATCTAAATGATTAAATTGGTAGGTACGAACACCGACTCATTGACGATATGGTTGCTTATGCTCTTAAGAGTGAAGGAGGTTATGTATGGGCATGCAAAAACTATGATGGCGATGTGCAGAGTGATTTCTTAGCACAAGGTTTGCATGAAAAACTCAAGGACCTCGAAGTAGCAGACAATAAGGAGATTCTTGTAGTACTTTCTGTGCCTTTTTGGACATGAATAGAGTGATTACGTAATGAATTTTCAGTGCATTCGCTTATCTTTACGAGCTGTGTGATCTAAACTTCTCTGGCTGCATTCTGTCAGGGTTTGGATCTCTTGGTTTGATGACGTCTGTCCTGGTATGTTTGTTTTTCAAACGATTGTGAATTCTATTGCTTATATATTTTGGTGTGACGTAGCCCATTTGGTGTCTCAGTATCTTTGTCTGATCGGTGTCTATTTTTTCCTAGTTTTCTCTTCTATTGTCTTGTTCTTCACATTGCTCTTCATTTCCTTTTTGCTTATTTTACTTGATCCTGCCAAAAAAGGCTCTAGATGATTCTTTCATGTTTGGATCCCTCACATGAATCTGTATTCTGGATTTTAACTGGCTATGAATTGGAGTCAGGTATGCCCTGATGGAAAGACCATAGAAGCTGAAGCAGCCCATGGCACTGTTACACGCCATTACAGGGTTCACCAGAAAGGTGGTGAAACCAGCACGAACAGCATAGCCTCAATCTTTGCATGGTCCAGAGGGCTTGCACACAGGTTTCGAATGAATAGTTGTCTACATATCTGGCTTCCATTAAATTTCGTTTGCCAATGAAATTTTGCCGTTATACGTCGTTTTTTGTTTCATAATGAAACTTATCAAGTGAATAGTCGAACATAACAGAGCAAAGTTGGATGACAATGCAAGACTTCTGGACTTCACTGAGAAACTGGAAGCAGCTTGTATTGGAGTTGTGGAGTCTGGGAAGATGACCAAAGATCTTGCACTTATAATCCATGGATCTAAGTAACCGACTCCTTATTTATGGGTATTGTTTGTATGCATCCTCCTTGCGTGATTTCACCTGATAACTTTTCATTCATGGTGCAGGCTTACCAGAAAACACTATCTTAATACTGAGGAATTCATTGATGCTGTGGCAGATGATTTGAATGCAAGACTTTCTTGCAGAGCCAAACTGTAGGTGCACACTTTGCCTCCATGGGTCAATACTGAAGTGATTGTGTTTTGATTTATCACTATCTACCAAGTTCTGGAGCAAATGTTCTGTTGTTGTAGCGTAATATTTTCTTCTTTTCCGTATGTTTGTCTTTGTTGAGATAGTTTGGGTCTGTATGGTTTCTTACTCCATATTTATTTTAGTTCCTGATAGGTGATTTGAAGACCCCAATAGCGTTTCCCATTGATATGGGATTTCCGAAAGAAGAATAAGGGGGATTTCGATCGGAGGAAAAAAGGGGCACACCCCTGTGGTTTCTAATTGATGCATTACTTTGTTTCGCCAGGATCCCCTTGAAATGGGGTTTGTTATTCTGGTTTTACTTCCGAATCCTATTTATCTGTAAATGAGACATTCCATTTGGCAAGTTCTGCTAATAAAGAAACTGCTCCAGAATCTGTGTCAAATCTTGGCAGGATTCTCCATTTGGAAACTTCATATCGCCCCCTTGTACTGTGTGTTCTGCTATTAGTTGTTGGCAACTTCGGGTTCCCAGTAGGCACGCATGATAGCTTTCTACTGTGAGTCTCTACTCTCTCTATCAAATGATGCCGGCAGTGGCTAGTTCTATGATCTGTTGCTTCTCTCCGATATTGCTAGAACCACACATGTCGCTTACGCTCACTGTGAATATAGGCTAAAATTTTTCAGTTTCTCCAACATTGTTCTGGTTTGGCAAAATGAAAACAGAATCAATGGAACCTAATTAAAATCCAGGCAAAATAATAAATTGGATTAGTTCGGTTTGGTGATTGGTTGGGTTTGATTTTTCTTTCATACCTAGTGACAGCCTCTCCTCAACATGCGAATCATTATAAAGATCACACAAGTTAACACCTTTGGTTGCCCATCTTGGTCATTCATGGGGCCATCTTAACAGTCATAAAACAAGAGTGTTGTTTACGCATACATTAATTTGAAGCCATGGGGAAACAACGTTTAATAATTTCTGACATTAATCACGGTATAGCAATTCATGGAACATATTTTTATTGAGCTTGTCTCGGTATCATAAGTTTATGGGGAGTTATCATTGGGTGGTGGTAAATGAACCACAAATTACTCCTTTGCATAATTTTTTTTTTTAAAATTTTTCGACACCAAAGTAAAGATCTCATTTAATATGGTGTCAAGAAATTTAAAAAATATGCGCTGATGTACTTCTTTTTTTTTCTTTCAAAAATTAAATGTCTTATTGTAGTGGATGAACAATACGGGATGGAGAGAGTACTTTTTAAACTGTATTGGACAAGGCAATTTCGTTTACTCTCAATAATGATGGGCACCGACGGAGTTAGAAATTTTGATTAGTGTGGTCAAAAATTAGATTTATATGTAAGATATTACTTTTCTCTTTATTGATGCAAAAATACCTATATTACGAGGTTAATTATAAGGTAAATATAGTGATGAATGTAATTTTTTACTTTATAACTAATCCCAAAAACTTACTATATTTTGAAAGAGCAATGTTATATACACAACAAAAATGCAACAAAGTGGACAACACACTCACATGGGGTGTGGGCTCCGCACACACTTCACACTCAACTGTGTGTGGAGCTCACACCACATGTTAGTGTGTGATCCACTTTGTTGTATTTTTTTAGTGTGCATCCAGCATTTTTGATTTTGAAAACAAAGTTTGGTGACCTTGCAAAACTATCAACTCGAAAGATGAATGATACAGACACTAACTAGTACAGTGCCACATTATTGAAAACATGAATAGACTCATCCACTAAGAGAGTGTCGCATACAAATTTAGTATACTTGTAAGTAAATTAGTTAGTGCCTTTAGCATGAAAAGAACGCTTGGGGTGGAAGTTTCATGAAATTAATAGTTTGGTTGTAGTTTCTTTTTATTATATTCGGATGGAAATCGTTGCAAGTGCCGAAAGTGTTCCACGCCAATTGGCTTTTCAATTTATTGTTTTGTTTTGTCTTTACTCATTTTATTTCATTTATTAGTTTCGTGTCAATTTTTCACTTTTTTTAAATTCTTCTCGACTGATGAATCGAAAAGGCAAAAAGTTATAAGGGTCTTGCTCGTTTTCATGTTTAGTTTTCGTTTTAGTTTTGATGACATTATTATTTCTATCATTTCTCTCACTATCTCTCTCTACTCATTACACCTGCTGACATCATTAAAAT
The DNA here is from genome assembly GCA_022606695.1 of Vaccinium macrocarpon. NCBI lineage: Eukaryota > Viridiplantae > Streptophyta > Magnoliopsida > Ericales > Ericaceae > Vaccinium > Vaccinium macrocarpon. The sequence continues at coordinate 2,883,394 of CM040172.1, read as the reverse complement.
TAAACTAAACTATCTAATCAAACACAACCAAGAACTTTGAGAAATATCCAACCAAAATAGTAATCATTAAGTCAATTGACTGATTCGATTTTATTGATCATTCTTGTTTATACCCTTGCTATTTTCAGTTTGTCGGTCGCTTCGTCTGTCCGTTCTCTCACAGCCCGAACAAAATCGCGAGTGGAAAAAGCGTACAATTAATTGCGTAATTAACGAACCCACCCCTTCTCAATAAAGGTACTCTCACCCGTTTCGGGCGCCTACACTTCTCCCTTCCCTTACAGCGCCAATCCAGATCTGTTACTTATCATCTCTCTCCCTAGCTCCAATTTCGAAACGCCTCTCTCTCTCTCTCTCTCTCTCTCTCTCTCTCTCTCTAGAACTGGTTCTGGGTTCACGAGAGAAGATGAAGAAACTGACGGGATCGTTCGCCGGCCTCGTCATTGCGGTGGTGCTCGTCTCATGCTCTGTTGTCACGAAGGTGAGATCGGATGGGTCTGATCACAAGTACAAAGCTGGAGATAGCGTCCCTCTCTACGCCAACAAAGTCGGCCCCTTTCACAACCCTAGGTATTCCAGATCTCGTGCGATTATTCTCAGTTACTAGAGATAGCTGTTGGAAATTCTAGGTTTTTTTTATGCCTGCCTATTGTTGCATTTAGGAATGCCGATGGGTGTATACGTATACATATTCGTTCCGTTTCTGCAATATTGATGTGCACTGATTTGAATAGATCCAAGTGAATTTGTGAAAGATCCAGCCTCTGTGGATAAAAACGAGCTAGTATTGTATTCATATGATAATTACATTTCTCTTCTATGATTCCTCTCAGTTGCCAGAAATAGCTGTTAAAATTCTTGGTTTTTGATGCTTCTCGTTATAATTGGGAATGCCAAATGGCACACACGTAACTTATCTGTGTGTACGTAGGCAGTTACCTTTATTTGTGTTTCTGCAATGTATATATACGCTTGTATGAATAGATCGAAGTTAATTTGCAAAAGATCCAGCCTCTGTGGATAAAACGAGCTAGTATTGTTTTCATATGACGAGTATTTTTTTCTTCTATGGATGTTGATCTTATTAGAGAATCGAAATCTCTTGAAAATTAATTGGTCCTAAATTGAGCTGGTTTTGTACATTTTTGGTTCCATAACGTGCAACTCTTTTCTATACGTGGTTTTTACTCTGGCTTTAATTGAGCCCCTAGTGTTCGGTGGAATTGGTCTCCCAGATTAGTCAAGGTGCACGTAAAATGGCCAAGATATCCCTGTTAGCAAAGCTAAACCTTTTGCAACTCTTAGATATCCGGCTAGTGGCTTGGAAATAACTTGATCAACAATAGTCGAGATGAATGTTCAATTCAAAACTTGGATGGGCTTGAGTTGAGATAGTGTGCTTAGAAGTAGTTTTGGTGCTTTGTGCAAATGAATTGCCCAATGGTTTAAAACTCAAGGAACGAAAGTGTCACGCTGTCAAAATACTTTCAAACCATCCTAAGCGTATGTAGTATATGACCATCAGGGCCGGCCCCAATGTTTGGGTTGCCAAGCCTGACCTTGAGCTTGGTTGCCCACTTACTATTAAGTCATAAAAAATATAAAAAACATAAAAAAAATAAAAATAAAAATAAAATCAAGGTTACACAGAAACTTCACTCTCCATTATAAGCATACCAGTTGCTCTTTGCATCTTTTTGTTGCTAACTTTTCTATTATGAGATCCGGAATTTTATTTTCAAAAACCTCAACCCGTCATTTAATTTTTTTTTTTTTTGAGGATATGCTGCCCCCAGCACCACCACCACCATCGCCGTCATTGTCACCGTCACTACTATTGCTATACCTCGGGTATGCTCTTCTTGTACCATTCCCGATCTTTATCCAAGGGAAATGGGGTGGATTACACCCTAAAAAATTGAGAATTTCTTATGTTGTACCGACACTTCATAGAATAATAGCAAAACTATAGGGTGTAATACATTTAGTAATTCGAACCCCTAAATTGAGATTCTAGTCTTCTGAATAATCTAATCAAGAACATTAAGAGGAGTACTGAATAGGGATGCACCAAATTTCAATTAATTTTACATTTGCAAAATCAAAGAACGAAAATCTGAGAATTTGAGGGGAAAAACCCCAAAACAAAATCTAGTGCGAGTCTGTGCGACGAAGGAGAACACAAATCTCGATCTTTAGATTACATGAATTCTTGAGGGATGGAGTTTTACTTAAATGGAGAGAACAAACTTTCATTAATTTATCATAGATTGTATTTTTGTGGGTGTTTTGAAAGAAAGAGAGGAGAGGGAGAGATATAGGAAAAAATGGGCATGTATGGAAAGAAAACTTGTGTAGAGAAAGAGTTTATCTATGAGATTCGGAATTTTTCGGAACCAGTTGTTTGTGTGTCCAAGAGATAGATGAAAGGACTAATATAACTTAAATGCCAAATCTAACTTTCTTTGCTAATTTATTGCTGACGACCATATACATATTTGCTAGGTGAGAGTAAAATTAGTTAACTTGGGTATTCCCGAGTGCAATAGAGCTCAACCCACACCTGAATGCCCTGTTTAGATAAAGTTATGAACTTATCGTGAGATTTTTCAGAAAGTGAATTTGTTTTGTGCATATTTTGAAGAATTAAATGAGTACATATAGTAAGACAAAAAACTGTGAGGGCCAAACCATTTGCATCATGTTGTTGGAATGAAAAAAATGAGAAAGGACCCAAATGGTGTCAGCTGAATTAGTGAGTTCATTTCAAAGGTTAGATGCAGCCAAGGCTATTGTACACCAGTATTTATTGGTGGAATTACAGCGAAACATACTTCAAGAATTATGGTAGTTGGCTAGTTGCTAGCTTTATATATCATCGAACCTGTTATTTTGTCAAAGTGTTTAGAGGTATTGGAAATGTAATGTTAGATTTTTCACTGGCATATGCTACTTTCTTTTTAAGATTGGCTAACAACAGTCTATTTTGTGCTTCCAGTGAGACGTACCGCTATTTTGATCTGCCTTTCTGTGTGCCAGGTTCCCATCTGGTCATTCTTTGCTTTGTTTATACATTTATTAATTTTGTTTGTGTTTGGAAGTGGAAATTTACTTCATTATTGGATTTAATGCCAGATGATCTCAAAGAGAAAAAGGAAGCTCTTGGTGAAGTGCTCAACGGAGACCGTTTGGTTAGTGCCCCTTACAAACTGGACTTTTTAGCTGACAAAGAATCTGAAGAAGTTTGCAAGAAGACCTTGAAAAAAGAAGAGGTGGCGCAGTTCCGTAAGGCAGTCACAAAGGACTACTACTTCCAAATGTACTATGATGACTTGCCCATCTGGGGTTTCTTGGGAAAAGTTGACAAGGAAGGCAAAGCTGATCCTAGTGATTACAAATATTACCTATTTAAGCATCTTCAGTTCGACATCCTTTACAATAAGGATCGAGTCATTGAGATTAATGTGCGGCCTGACCCTAATGCTCTTGTGGACCTAACTGAGGATAAGGACATTAAAGTCGACTTCACGTACGCTGTCAAATGGAAAGAAACTAACACTCCTTTTGAAAAGCGGATGGACAAGTACTCTCAGTCTTCTTCACTGCCACATCACTTGGAAATCCATTGGTTTTCAATAATCAATTCCTGTGTGACAGTTCTCCTCTTGACCGGTTTTCTGGCCACAATCCTCATGCGAGTCCTGAAGAATGACTTCGTTAAGTAAGGAACCTCTCTCATTTTTTATTTTCATTATTTACATTGAAACTGTTGTTTATGTGTTTGTGTACAACTTTATTTCATTTGTAAAAGGTATGCTCATGACGAGGAGACGGCTGATGATCAAGAAGAAACTGGGTGGAAGTACATCCATGGAGACGTTTTCAGGTTCCCTAAGTACAAGTCTTTGTTTGCTGCAGCTCTTGGTTCTGGCACCCAGCTATTTACTCTGTAAGGAGTTTCAAAATATTTATTCATTTCCAAAGAAATCTTGATTGAGCTAGTTGCTTTCATCAATCAATGAATTTAACTTGTGGTTCACTTTTTATCAGTACAATTTTCATCTTCATTCTTGCACTGGTTGGTGTTTTTTATCCGTACAACCGGGGAGCTCTGTTCACTGCACTGGTTGTCATATATGCGCTTACATCCGGGATTGCTGGCTATACTGCAGCCTCTTTCTACTGTCAGCTGGAAGGAACAAACTGGGTATGTGGCCATCCATTCCCCAAGATTTAGATACTTTGTAGTGCTTCATTCCTTTTAGCTTATTTTATGAACTTAAAGGAAATTACATTAATTTTGAAGTTGTCCTTAAGGGTTCTGTTTAAATTTTAGAAAATGGTAAATAGAATTTTCAATCCTGACTCTCTTATACCGATTCGATATTTCTTTGGTATTACTTCTCAGGTTCTTGTTTTTTAAAAGTAGTGATGTCTGATAACATTAGATTCTTATCCAATACTTGCTTGCTTTGTGATTTTGCATAATCAAGTTGCCGGTGTAATACTCACACATTTTACACACCTGCATGGAATGTGGACTTTTTAGTTGGTTTGTCAGAGAGGAATCTGAGAGAGAGGGAGTTTGTTTTCTTGAGATGGAGAAATGTTGGAGGAAGCATATCTGTGAAACATGTCTGTCAACTACAGGTGGGACCATGGAAAATCTGATATGTGGAGAAATCTTCTCCTGCATTGGGGCTTAGTGTTAGGCAACCGTGCTTTATCTTGTCTAGTTGATATAGTGGAAGAAGGGGAATTTTTCTTACGTATTACTCTTAATTATCACTTTGGACTGTTCCAAATAGAGAAGTCCCTCCTCCAGATTTCAATACGAAATCCTCACATGCGTGTACTGTCGTGAACTTCAATTTTCACATTGGGAAGTAATGTTGAAATGGAAGGGCAACATATCAGACACCGTTGTGATGTTCCAAACATGTGTTATCTTACTCTTTTAATCTAGCAAATGCTGATTCAATCTTAAATCCCTCACATTGCAGGTTAGAAATTTGTTATTGACTGGAAGCCTATTTTGTGCACCTCTGTTTCTTACATTCTGCTTCCTCAACACTGTTGCGATATTCTATAGTGCCACAGCAGCACTCCCATTTGGTACCATTGTGGTGATAGTTCTTATATGGGCTCTTGTCACATCCCCCTTGCTAGTATTGGGTGGTATTGCAGGAAAGAATAGCAAGGCTGAGTTTCAAGCTCCTGTTCGCACCACAAAGTATCCTAGGGAGATCCCGCCACTGCCTTGGTATCGTGGAACACTTCCTCAGATGGCAATGGCTGGATTTTTACCTTTCAGTGCTATCTATATTGAACTATACTACATATTCGCCAGCGTTTGGGGTCACAGGATTTACACCATATACAGCATCTTATTTATAGTCTTCATCATTCTCCTAATTGTCACTGCTTTCATCACTGTGGCTTTGACTTATTTCCAACTTGCTGCTGAAGACCATGAGTGGTGGTGGAGGTATGTAAACAGTTTATCGGTTTATATTATTTCTGCATCTTGCTCTATGAAGTATTATCATGTTTTAAAATATGCACTTTGGTTGTTAGTATCAATATGGCAATAAATTAATTCTTAACACATTTTAATCCACTTATGTAATTTGAATTTGTTAGATCTCTCGTGAAATCTTTGTAAGTTGCTTATGGTGGTATTGCAACCTAGAAATCAAATATGTAAGACTTGTGTATTTGTTTTTATCCACAGCAAACATGGTATCTTGCAATTATTATAAGTCTGCATTTAAAGAAAAGAGATGTTGTAACTTAAGAATGCATAGTCGAGATTTCAATAGCACAATAAATTAGTAGTGTTCCTTTATATCCAGTTATTTCATTCCTGACAGGGCAATTGACAAATTTAACTTAAGAGAGAATTGCCGATAGGTGTTTTGCTTTTGTATTATGTATGCACGTGCCTATTTTTGCAAGTTGTATTATGACAACCAAGGACGGATCATGCATGCTGCTTAGGTTATCTCCCCTTGGTTCCTTAATCAGGGGAATTTGGTGGTGAGGTTATCAGTTCTGTTTCCAAACTACATGACCTAGCATTTACATTGAGCCTACTGCAGTGGATCTTGTGGAACTGCGTTTTTTGTTTTTGTTACTTTTGGTATCATGCTCTATTAGCACATCACAAAGGTGAGTTTGTGATCTATGGGCACTTTATGCATTTCCCATTGGCTATAGTGTTTCTCTGTTGTTCTAGTTATATTTGCTGTTGAAATTTGTGTCACGAATCAGCTCACTTAGGAATTTATTGGATTTATTTACGTGTATCAAAGATGTACTTACATAGCCTTAATGAAGATTTCCAGGATGTACAACCAACATCTATTATATTGTTGTTGACCAGTGGGTACTTGGACTTCAGGGGAATTTATTGAGAATTTCATTTTCCGTTATAGCATTTTGCTTTGGTTTTTTTTTTTTGGTACAAAAGCCTTGTATTATTACTCGTGGCCGGAGAAATTTTCGATTTTGGAGCACCTACTAATATGCTTTGATTGCTTGTACCAGGTCTTTCCTTTGTGGTGGATCAACCGGTTTATTCATATATTCCTACTGCTTGTACTATTACTATGCGCGGTCAGATATGTCTGGTTTCATGCAAACTTCGTTCTTCTTTGGGTACATGGCTTGCATATGCTATGGCTTCTTTCTCATGCTTGGAGCTGTTGGTTTCCGGGCTGCTCTGTTCTTTGTCCGTCATATATACCGCTCAATCAAGTGTGAGTAGTGTCATTTGTTCGACTTCCCAAGTTCTACCGTTATGCTTTACAATAGGCGAGGTGGCATCTATGGTGAAAGAGGACCATGCAGGACAATAGGACTTTTGAGTAAGCTTGTACTAAAAATTTATCCAGTTGTTTACGAGGACACCTCTATCTCTCTCTCTCTCTCCCCTTCCTTTTTGCTTATTAGAATGTTCTAATTTTCCTTTTGTAAAATTTTCTGCAATATAGCAAAGAAGATGGTCCCCATTGGGTTCTTGGCCGCGTTCTGTCTATGTTGTTTTTATTGTACTTTGTTTCCATCAACCTTGTACTGGAATTAGCCATTGGGTTGAAGCAGGGCGTGCGCTTCGTAGTCAATTGATTGAAACAATTAAAGAGGTATGTACAAATTGCATATGCATATAAATGCGTGTGTGTGTGCACGCGCGCAAGCCCATAGTTGTGTGTTTGGAACTTTCCTGTAAAACGTACCAAGTCACGTTGTTCGGCACTATGTTTCTTGCAACTAATCTTTTTGATGAAGTAGTTTTTTTACTTTGTTTCCATCAAATCATTCTACGTCCAGATGTTCAACTGATGAAGAATGAGGAAATTTTTATCCAATTGGTAAATTTTATTATTCTGAAACAAACACGTTAAAAACCCGCTTTAATAATAAATTTTCACGTGTTTGTTTCAGAATAATAAAATTTTAGAAGGCGTGTTTGCTAACCACGCTTTCAAACCGGATTACGATCAACTTAATTTTTCGGTTAATCAAGCTTAACCTATCGAGAAAGCGTGTTTTCCAAACACGCCTTCTAAAAGCGTGGTTAGCAAACACGCCTTTAGAAGGTGGGTTTGGTAACAACGCCTTCATATGCTGCTGTCTTTTTCCGAACAAAATTGGTTATTTAATAAAGTTAAAAAAAACCGTAAATCGGTTAATCAGCCCATTTGCAGCGTAGTTGCCTTCTAGCCCCTTATAACATTTGATGATTGATATCAGAGCATGATGCACCTTCGAACTAGCAGCAAAAACACCCAGGCATCCATCCAATGAGACAAGAGCAACTGACTTGTAATCAATATTAACTCTTTTTTCTACTTCTTTTTCTTGCGATAAGTTTGTAACTGATATTAACTCGAAAGACATGTCAGCGGCGTTCAACGAAACAATACTCTCGTTAATGCTTAGATAAGTCTTTTCTTTTTTGTGAGTCATATGATGATTATATACTATCAAGACAAATAAATGAGGAACTGCTTTTTTTCGAATATTCTTGTGAATGATGTGATGATAAATAAGATTTAAGGTATATATGGTGCTACATATCTATAGTTAGAGCCTTTTTTCACTCATATAATGCATACATAAATGTTTTTAACAACGACAACAACAACAACAATCATTGCCTAAGAAGTCCGTACAAACATTGAGGCAAGAAATAAACTTTCTATATAAGTATATATTGCAAGTGCGATATTTTACATTTGAAGATATTGCAAGAAAATATGAACACGATGTTACCGAAAAGCAAAGTGAATCTCCCCATTTTTAATGTGGTTAGGGAATATGAGGGATTTAATCAAAGTGAATCTCCCCATTTTTTTCCTATGGTTATGAATAAGTCTATGGTTAGAAAAGCAAACAATTTTTTTTTCTATGGTAAGTATAAATTTTTGATGTTTTTGTTGTCCACAACCATTTTTAATTTCATTCGTGATAAAAATAAATATTAAAAAAAATAATTTTGGTTAGGTTAAAAAAGACAACTGTCCAGAACAGCATATGAAGGCGGGTTTGCTAACCACGCCTTCTAAAGGCGTGTTTGCTAATCACGCTTTTAGAAGGCGTGTTTAGTAAACCCGCTTTCAGAAGGTGGGTTTGGAAAACCCGCTTTTAGAAGGCGTGTTTGCTAACCACGCTTTCAAACCGGATTACGATCAACTTAATTTTTCGGTTAACCAAGCTTAACCTATCGAAAAAGCGTGTTTTCCAAACACGTTTTCAAGAAAACGTGGTTGCTAACCCCGACTTCACGTAGTCTGGGAATTAAGTTGAAAAACACGTATTTATTTAATAAAGTTTAAAAAAAACCGTAAATCGGTTAATCAGCCTAAATTGAGAGCTGGCGATTGCACATGGAATTCAAGTTTATTCAAACAAAATGTAGACAACACTTTTTACCAAAGAATGAATCTTCACAGGACAGGACTCCTTCCCGAGGACCTTATGGACTGTTTTTGCTCAATTGCTTTAGATGAACAAGAAGTACACATGTGATAGACGCGCAAATGTTCATATAAGCTCTCCCTAATTTATTCTTGCTAAGTGTATTTATTTTGTTATTTGAAGTATAATTCATTATTTGCGTGTTTTTGTAAATATTTAGAGGCTTTAATAAAAAAGAGCGAAGTCCAATTTTACTCGTCAAAGCGAATTCCACCTTTCAATGAAATGAAGTGATGAACCAGGTGTGGAGTTGATTAGGCCTTATATCTTACAATCCTACTGACCACGCAGTTAAGGAAATCAGTGGAAAGCATGGGCCATAACAATTGTTGATAAATTAAGTTTGACCAAGAGTTGGCCCACAAAGGTTAATATGCTTCCTAATAACTATTGGTTGGCCGGCTTAGGGCTTGGTAAAACAGTATGCCTTTTATTATAAAAGGTGAACAAGGCAATAGCCTTGAGGGGGGAACACATCACCACAAAGTCGCATACTATCACACATCACACGGACAGGACCCGAGGAAGAAAAATACAGCTAGCATGTCGGTCCATGTTTCCGTTCAATAAAAACTCGGTGTTTCTCACTCCAATGGCCGGCTAATCATCTCTCTTAAGGTGTAGATGAAACCCTAATCAAGTAACTTTGTTTTTATGTTAATTTTGAATTTTGATTATCGAAACGACAGTTGTATAACTTTGAGACTTATTTTTATGATTCGAATGCAAATACATAGTTATGCAACAATTTTCTTGGCGCATTGAATTGCAAATTAGGATAGTCTATGCCTAGGGAAGACGAGTTGTGCCTAGATTAATTAGTTTTAGAATCGAAGACGATTCGTGCCAACCGAAGATAGGTTATGTCCGGTTTTCAATCACAAGCTATTTTCTTGTCGATACTGCTAGGGCTCGTAGCTTTTAGCAAGTGATTGTTGTTTTGGTAATTGATTTCCCTAAATTAATATAATTACTTAGTTGCAAAGTTAGGGTGGATTCGAAACCCTGAGACCTTTTTCCATATTATTTAATTCACAATATTTCTTGTTTTTCATTTTTAGATAATTTTAGAAACCAAACTCAAATCACTTTTTCTTGAATTAATTTAGAAATCAATTGAAATAGTTGCAGCTTATCCTTACAATCCCTGATGACGATACTCGGAATCCTTATCACTATTCATTTGAGTAGTAGTAATTATTTCGTTTTATTAATTATTTTTGGTATGAAAAATGACCTACCAACATGCAGCCCAACTGCAGATGCACTAAATGCGTTGAGGTCCTTGAGGAGCACGTTGACCAAAAGAAACCTGAAACGGAAGTTTTGACAACCCAAGAGGCAACTCGCACATTGTATGCAAGGAAAATTTAGATGTTGTAACTAGCCGCGCATTTTCTTGATGCTTGACAGTGAGCTTCAACTTGTACAAAAGACAGAGTGAGGTCCAAAGGCCTCGACAGTTCCACATGATTAACTTGATTGTAAATCTCGACAGTTGCCCCGTAAGTGTGAGAAAGGTTCTTTGTAAAGTCAATATTCAAAAAGAAAAAGAAAAAGAGTGAGTCAAAGATGTAAGAAAATCCGAGGGAAATGAAGTAATCTAGAAGAAAGGTGAAGAAAAAGAGCAAGTGTGCATGGAAAATACTAAGGTAGTGTTGCTCTTAGGCTAATCCATGGAGAATCTCAATTGATCTAGAGCATAGACTGATATCATTCTGAGAGAATGTTCCTCCTCTCAGAATCAATGATTACCTACTTTCTCTCTAGAATGACACACTCCGTCAAAAATCAACTCAGCAATTGTAAAGGGAATGTCTTATATTGATAGGCACCCAGGGCCAACGATAAGGCACTAGGTTATCTCCTTATAATATGAGGACACGTGTCCTTTCCGTACAAGCTGACCGCGCGGGTGACATCATCCACCACAGAGCTAACCTCCGCGGCTTTCTTGGGTGCGCTACTGCGCCCCTTGCGTGGAGAATCCTCTTATTCTTTATGGCCACCAAACCATTGCATCTTCCTCCATTCCTGCTAGGGCAAGGTCGTAACCTGTTCGATCCTGCCTATACTGAAACCAAGCCTCAGAGGGCTCCTTTGATCTTACCTTCAGATTGGAACAGGTATAATTACCTGGGCTAAAATGGACTAGTTTCTCGTGTTCTTGCCCATGTCTTTGGGCCGCACCAGTCATGGTGCTTTTGAGCTTTTCTCCATGTATGAATGGCCCGTATGTAAATGAGCCTGACTTCATTGGGGCTTAGTGAAGAGCAATGAACCATATACTGAGGGTGTGCTGTGCTAGTAAACCTCACGCGGCTGACCCACCCGGCTATGCCATGTGTCGCGCAGCTATAAGTGACACCTGTCACGATGCAATATGGCGGTCAACTACTCAACTTTAATTGCTACACTGACATTCCCTATCGTAAGTTTTTACTCTGTAAATATCTTTAAACTAATCAGACCTCCAAACCAGTAGTCCAAACCAGTAGTCTATGAAACTCATAATGGCTGTAAAGTTCCGTTCATCGATCAATGGAACAAACTAAGAAGATAATGGAAATCATTTGAGATGGTATAGAAAGGTAGGGCTCTGAATTAAATTAGGACTCCTGCTACATGCTTTTTACTCGGCCATATTATCTAACATTGCGGTCACATATATACTTTAACCTTGCGGCCACATACTCAAACGTTGTTGGTGACATGCTCTTAACGTTACGGACAACCACATGCTTTAACCTTGCAGCCAGATATATACTTTAACCTTAGTTAAGACTTAAGCCTTGCAGCCACATACACAAATGTTGTGGCCACGTGCTTCAGACTTGCGGCCACATGTATCGACATTGAGACCACATAGTCGGACTGTAGCAGCCGAGATCCAGAGGGTTTGGAGGGTTCAATTGGGTCTTGGTAAACCCGCCCCCTTCACTAAATGGGGATAAGATCTCTCGGCGTCAGGGCACCCACATGGTTCATGCCTAGCTCCGTCCGATTTCGTTTCCATCGGAATCTCTTCGGCTGGCTGAATATGGTTACCGCCCGGGTGCCACAACTTCAGCCGAAGGACCGTGATCGCATTGTCACGCCATTCCGGCCAGCAGCTGGCTGGTCCTACGGTGTCCGCCGAGGGGAGGGGACCATGGACAGTGACTCGGTGTTAGAGATACGTTGGCCGAGGGGGTGATATCGCCGAGGACCCATGGAGCCGTACTAACACAGGGCAGTTGGCGATTTGACGGATGGGACTAAGGCAGTGTCAGGTGGTGTCAAGACGTTGCGCCCGATGCGCCTGCCAGATCACGTGACGAGCTGGTGGGTATCCGGGATTTGACAGGTGCATAATAGGGTGACGTTGGCCGAAGTAGCTGAGTGATCGCGACAGACCCATGTGCTTGGTTAGGATGTGCCATTGCCTAGGGAACCGGAATGGCGTAAGCAAAGGGGCTTCACTTTACCTATATAAGGGAGCTCCCCCATCAGGTAAGAACCCTGGATCTTCTGATAGAAGAGAACTCATTCCTCACTTGTCTCATTCATATCTTGTCAATAGCGACTTACTAGATCGTCGGAGTGTCTTCTCGGACCACCATCGTCCGGGCAAGGCACTAACACGAGTGCTACTTGTGCAGGCTACTCCTTAAGCAGATTATCCGTACTACCGGCTCTCTGCCCTCAACGTCCTTCGTCTACGTCAATCCTCCACGGTTCAAATTGGCACATCGGAGAAGCGCACCCCACACAGACATTGCTACCACATAATTTAAACATTGCTACTGCATATATAGCAGAGCCTTGGGGCCACACACCCAAACCTTGCGGCCTCAGTTTGATGGAAATTCCAGCGAGCTACATTTTGTTTTTGCTACGTATTATTACGACAGCTTGACCAGGTATCCTAGGTCCTGTACGGCGGGAGCACCCTACAAGGGTGTAGTTTGCCATGTGGAATGTCGGATGTATTTTTAACGGTCCAAATTAGTATCTTGTAGGTAAAATTAATGTCCTATCTATAACATAATGTATGAAATTTAGGACATTAAGAAACTGATGCAGAACAAGTAACTGCCCAATTCTATGATTAATTAGACCGGTCAAAGCCTAAGAAACAACTTCTAATTGAAAATTGCCAATTTTGGCAATTTATCGACGAGCCCGAAATAAGCCCAAACTTGGTGGGCTGAAGTAGAATCGCGCTGTGATCAAGACTCACCACCCTAATCGTGACTGATGGTGGGATTTCGCCAAATTCATTCGTTTAGGCCTTCAATTTAGTAATTTTGCTATTTTAGGTAATAATTAGATTACGAATTACTTTTAGCGTGTAATTCCGTTTTTCATTGTTTCCAGTTGGGAATTTTTTATTTTTCTTTCTAGTTTTCAATTTTGGAAGTTTTCCCAATTTTCGGGATACTTTATTTTTTTGGTAAGTTTTTGCTAAGATTTGTTAGTTTTCCATATAAAAGGGTCTGTAACCTTTATTATTATGCAGCTTTTAATCAAATATAATTCAGAGTTATCTCTTTTTCTTCATGTGGATTCAAGAACCTCGTGGATTCGAAACCTATTTTCGTTTAAACTAATACGCAATTAGTTTCACGTGAGCTCCACCGGGTCAAAAACACATCCAAGGGTCTACATGACGCACTATTGAGGAGCCCCACATGGAGTGCACTACAGCACCTCCGTTTCCTTACCCCTACCCTTATGATTGCTATGTTTAGGCCATTAATTTGTCACTTCAAATAATAACCATTGCACGCATCGGATCATCATGTTGATCACTTTTTCTACAAGCCAAAACTCCTAGTGATTAGGAAAGAACGAAAATGGAAATTTCATTTTCAAGATGGACAAGGATACTCCTCTTTGATGAAACAGATCAAAAAGAAAAGAGTCAGACTTTATTCCATATATCCAAGTCTAGGCAGAGCCGCTAAATGCTAATTATAAAGCTCCCGCTACTCAAAAATAGTACATCTCAACAATCGAAATACAAACTCTACAAAAAACACTCTAAATACAAACAACTGATCAAAGAGAGAAACAACACTGCAATGACAAAGAGAATTGAAGAAGAAGAAGAAGAAGAAGAAGAAGAAGAAGAAGAAGAAGAAGAAGAAACAGATCAAAAGGAAATCTCATGGGCAACCCATATGAGTTTTACTTTGCGCGCAGGGCTTCACTTTGTGGAATATTGCAACAAGGTGTTAACTGCAAGAAATGCTGGAGCTTGAGCATTTGTTTCCAATGAAACTTGGCTCTCTTGGAACTGTTAAACGCCTATTTGATCTGCAAAAAAGTACGAATTGAATGTGTGTGTGTGAGTGAGAGAGATCGAGGAAAAGAAACTATACTTTGACATTCGCACAAGATTTCGTGTCTTCAAAAATTTATGTCCCTCAAGTTTACTTCACACATAATCAAACAAACATGCATCAAGATTCGTGTCTTTTGAGATTTTCTCCAGATCTCACGGTTAAAAAGTTCATCAAACTATGATAACAAATGGTTGTAAAAATCGGGGATCCCTGACCCTTAATTCGGATATGGCAAATTACTTGGTTTTGTATGTTTTTATAAACATACAATATGTATCAATTTGTTATAATATTTTACTACGTACCTTTGTGGGAAGAAGGGCCGATCAAAGAAAGGCATCAATTGAGCTCTAGGAATCATCTCCTTCCTCAGCATCCGAACCTCTTCCTCCTCTATCATCTGCTCAACATTTAATTTTTAGCACATTATATCAGCATTTCTAAATATGCGCACGGAAAATTAGTATCATTGAATGAATATGTTTGTTGTGATAATAGTATATATAACTACATACATACCTTGTGAATCTTCTCTACTTGTTTCTTCTGATACTCTATGATGTAGAACTTGGTTGCTACCTGTATGCATGCATGGATGCATGTTATTGGTTTTTCAGAGACAAGGATTTGGATGATCAATTTCAACCTTATTGTATTAAGTTAAGAGTCTTTTCCATTTTTCTTCTAATTTTGTAACCGAACCAAAAAGGAAAGAACTTTTGCTTCGGTTAGTTCTCTATCTTACAGAAAGCAGTCCGTGTAATCTCGGTTATCTAAAAGTATTTTGAATGGTTCTAATTTGTTGAAAGATCCTTCTGTCCAGGAAGAATGTTTTTAAAATGTAGACCATTAATGGCTAACATGGACAACCAAGATGCAACTGCGAAGGCTTTTCAGTCCGACGGCAAAAAGCCCAGTCCAATGGAAAAAGGTAGTTTTTTGGGGTTAAAAACTAACCGTGTAATTAAACAGCGCACGTTTGACAGCTCTTTCCTGAGTGTGGAGCTTGAAATCCTGAGATTTGGTGTTTTCTTTTGCAGGAGGAGTCTTTAGAGAAACCTATACAAGGAAGAAAATGTTGCATAGTTTGTCAAAAAATTTCCTTCCTTTTGTGGAAGAGAGAAAAAGGAACTTAGAGATATGCACCTTGGTTTTCTCAACTAGTCGATCTTTCCCCTCATCTCTCGACTGTGGAGACAATATCCCAAAAAAGTCATTGTTGCAATTATATATTTGATATAGTATATATTCTACCATATGTAAAGGTAGGCCTCTCATCTTTAAGCATCATGCATGCATGGTAAATTGGTAATGCACGCCTCAACAAACAAGAAGAAACAACCTTGCTTTCTTGCATTTTTTTTTGTTAGACCAATAGTGAGCAGTGTCTCTGATCAATCCGTTCTATGAGCATAAAACGGATTGATCCTCCCGAGATGACTTGTTTGCTGGTATTGGTGTTTTTGCAGCTGGATTGTAATCTAGAATCTTTCTAGCTAGCAATGCAGTGGGACTGTGGATTTTCGAGAATCTTTTGCATTCTCATCTTCATGGTGAATTCTCCCCATCAATCTTTGCCTAGATGTTGGCTTTCAAGCTGAATCATGTACATCCTTGTGTCCCTTGTGATTATTCTTTTCTCATAGGACATTGTTCAAAACAAGTAAGGCAAATATTTCTTAGCATGATGCAATGGCTTTCATGGCCACAGATTTGTGGATCTCTAGCCATCCAAAGCTATTGGAGCATGTCCAAGTGCTCTTCAGGAATTTCACTATGTAGGGGCGAGCCTATATCATAGGATTTTTTTTCTTTTTGTATAATACTTGAGATTTTTTTCCTTGTAGGTGCGACTGCTGCTACAGACACCCTGGCTTCACCCTAGACTATTTTCCCATGGGAAAGAATTCTCAAAGCACTATGCAGTATGCACACATAGAAAGAGGTTTCCCTCACTATGCTGTGGAGAGGCATGTGGTACTGAATAATAAAATTACTAAAAGGTTTCCCTCACTATTGCTAGCTTTGAAAATATCACTATCACATCATTTTAGTTGGTCTTCGAGTATTAAGAAAAATAATAGGAGAAAGTTTTCAGTGCTTCAGAAGTAATCATTTCAGGAGCACTGAATAATCTCTCCAAAAAAAAAATGATGAAGTCCTACCCTAGAAGGACTTTTGATGGCTTGATGAGGTGGACTGCATCTCACCCCTCCTCTAGTAGCACTACTGGATTGAACTGCAGTGATCTGTGACTTCATAAACTCAAAATCAACATAAACGTACAAATAAAAAATGGAAATCAGAATGCCTGTTAAGATGAGTATTTTCTTCGAGAAAATTTTGTGTGCCGGATGGGTACCAACACTTGGTACCCGTCCGCTCGTTCAAACCGTCCAAGCATGTTTTGGATGACCCAGGTTTGATGGAGTAAATTTACAATCAAAACTTACAAAAAAAAAATACCACCCTCAAATCTGGTTGTCAAAAACATTTTGGACGGCTCGGATGCGTGGATGGGTACCACTTGGCGGTACCCATTGGGCACACAAAATTTTCTCATTTTCTTTAGTGAAAATTAAGGATTGAGAGAGTAGAAGCAGTAGCATGCAATTGACCTTATGAGCAGACTTGGTGCTTGGGCTCTCCATGATTTTTGTATAAGTTATAGGATCACTATAACTTAAACTGGAAAAGCATGTGCATATATTAAACATGTGGAGGTTTGTATCTATATATATACATCTATAAGTTTTCTGTTGCTACATCACCAGCATGTTCAGGGAATTGCATGCTTTCTTGCACCAAACTTTCTGATTAAATCTCCCTCTCATTCTACTACCCCGTACATGAACTTTAAGGTTGCTTCAGAGTTCCTCTTTCCACTGATTAATTTAGAACCATAATTGGCTACAGCCACTAGCTTGTTAAACTTAATTTCTCGGACTCGTTTCAAACATTGTATTAATTTCTTAATTTTTAAGTGTTTAAATTTTGGATTAATACCATAAGCAGCAACTTAACCAAGCTTGCATGGCTTTCAAGTTTGGTGCTTAGTCATACAAGTTTGGAGTTACACAAGCTCTCTGGCTTTTAAGTATTCGAATACGGCGAAATACTGTAAACTTCAAGAATTGCATTCGAATAAAACGAACACACTTATAATTTCGGCATTATTCTGTGATCCGATGGGCAATAAATGTTAGATTAAGCTGATTTTTTGTTGCACAGAGAATAAACAGATTGAAAACTACTACAAAATAAATGTCTCAAATTATCCATGTATATATAGATATGTAGTGATCTCCACGGGCTAAGTTGTGAGGTCAACTAATCGTTAAAGACGGTAGAGAAGCTGGGTCCATAAACTTACAAATTCATCGTTCTTGAGATAAAATGGCCGAAGGAAGATTAAAGAGTTGTTAATAACCCATTTTCAAAAATTTGTTGTTAAGTCTGTTATCTAACCACAGCATTGGAAGGTAACCTTTCATTTCTGAGTTGTTCTTGGCTTCATCAAGTGAAATGAAACAGGGGTATATATGTCACTTGGTTAGGCCATTATTAGAAAAATTAATCTGCACAAAATGAAAATGCTTATATTTGAAGTTTCATTACATTATAACTGCATCAATATGGCTTACTGGTATATGCATCTTGATTTTATTACCAAAAAAAATTGGCAGAAATGAGATTTTCTTTTCAACTTCACTTGTACCGAAGGCAAACAAATAACTTCATCGATGAATTTCTACTAGTTTTCTTCTCTTCATTTCGACGCAACCACAAAATTAAATTCGACTTTTTTCACTTTTTTTTTCCTTTTCTATTTTCCTGCATTTTTCCACCATGAATCCAAGACTTGAAGGATACAGTTCATGGATAGCTTGTTAAATCATGGGCATCCGTTAACCAACATGAAAGCTATGTGATCCTAAAACGTAGAAAAAGTCTTGATTAAATTCATTCACCAACAATGTTGTTTTATCCCCAGGTATTTTTAGATCTAAATTTAGTAGGGTGAAAACGTGTAATGTAAGCAGAGAAATGAAACAGCAGCACAACTTCTGTCTTATGTTATCACTCTCACATTGAATTGGATATGAACATTTTTTTTGGCTTTGAAGTAAGTAATTCCTCTAGTATCATAACCTCATTTTCATTATGAAGGAATGGATTCTCTCCGGTCCTAGTTTTGGACTCAAGAAGACCAATCAAATCTGGATTGTCCATTGTTGCAATCAATAGTTCAGGCTTGCTCAAAGACTCTTACCGTAAAGGTTACACCCTTCCGAGTAATAGACTCTGAGCAAACCCTAACCGTTGATTAGCCCAATGCATGGTTTAGATTTGAACTGTTTTCACCAGTCCAAAACTTGGACCGGAGAGAATCCGTTACATGAATGTCCAACACCAACCAACCCCTAACAATACTCACAACGCACCAAAATCCAAATTTTGGCGACCATATGAGAAAAAATGATTGAAAATTAACTTAAGTATCCAATGAATGGTAAAACTTCTAGTCCAAACTTCCCGAAAATAAGAAAAAAAATGATTTTTTTTTTGTGTTTCAAATTATTTTTGAAAAATCCGAGCCGTCCAATGTGTTCAGAAGGTGTTTTCAAGAGTTCACACGAGAAATCTTTAAAAAAAATACTGGGAAGGTATTTATAGTTTATTGAAGATTTCTTGCATTAACCTTTAAAAACACCTTATGAACACATTAGACGAATCAGCTAGTCAAAAAAATGTTTAGATCATGGAGGTCCGGAAACGGGAGGTCCGGATTAGAAGGAGCCCCTCCAGTGAATTGTGAAATTAAAAATCTATAACATTTTGACACCCTGAAAATGCAGAAATTTATTGCAGTTGGCCATAGGCCATTCCTTTCCACGTTGTCGAACAAATTCCTATGTCTAAAGCGCTATCCTTGGTTCCAAACAATGTCTATAATCAAACAAATTTAGTTGCTTTAACAAGAATAAATATTAGAGAATCTTGTTACAATGCCAATAATATTAGAGGGATATTCGCTGATGCTAATACAAGGGCAGCGGTCCTCTATTCTTCAGAGACTTTGAAAAAGGTATAGGACAAGATAATGTTGTTGATACCATCCATTTTAGGATCTGTTTCAAACTCAGGGTCGATATAAAAGAACACCTGCAAATGCATATCATTAGATAACAATAGGGAACAGCAGAAGGGTTTTATAGGAAAATCTTGCTTAAAAAAGAGAGATAATACACACCGGCATGTCAATCTGCTCTCCAGGAAGAAGTCGTTGTTCCTCGAAGCAAAAGCATTGGATCTTATTGAAGTACACTGCAGCCTGACAAGCATCACAACCTAATCATTTTTTTTTTACAGGAGTTGCTAGAATCCATAAAAAATTGAATTCTTTGGCTACACAAAATAATACTCAGGCGAGTTAATAGTGCTACGTGAAGATTAAGACTTCATATTGAGCAAGAAGGCAATAAAACCATGAGCCCTACAGCCCAAGTGATGAAGAACTTGGAGAAATGATAAAGAAAGAAATATAACACAAAAGTTCAGTTCAGTATCATTTTTTTCAAAAGACGCTTGGGATTCAGTGACCACTCATTTAATACATTCTTCGGAATTCAACTACCCAATCTGAGTTAGCTGGTGCTAGAACATCTTAGTTGAACTGATTAAACAGGGTTTTTCACCTAAGAAGCAAAGACACGTTTACAGGCCTCACGTATCCATGTCCGACATGTGTTGGTGACGGACACGACACGATACTCTCCAGACACGTGTAAGACATGCTTAAATAATTGTCTAATTTTTTTTTCTTGTATTTCTTTTATTCAAAGACGTTGTAGATACTGTTGGACACATTGGCAAAACTCTTAGAACATGCTAAGGACACATAAAAGGGAAAAATCTAATTTTTAAAACTTGGCCATGAGTGAAAATTTCCACCAATGTATAGTTCATGTATAAGTATATGCGGACTGCTATTTATCTTCAATATTGTATTGTTCTTACATTTGATAGAAATAAAGATTTCGTCATTTATATGAATTCATCATATACCTCTATAATACAAATACATTTTATATTTGACGCGTCCCCAACATGTCTGTGTCCTAATTTTTGAAGAATAATGTGTTTTTGTGTCCATATCGTGTTGTGTACGTATCTCAGTCTGTGCTTCTTAGTCTTTAACGATCTGTAATAAAGCCTAATGAGATCAGTGAATTTGCTAATAACTTAACTACAAACGACAAAGAGTTACTTAAGAGAGTATTAAAAACTTCCACCAAGAGGATGCTATTGTGGGCCACATTGATCCTCTCTCCTCCTACCAATTTATTTCTTTTCCTAATCATGTGACGTTAATCTGTCACAGCAACTTATCCCATTTTATGACCATTTTTCCATCCAAAAGGGATCAAATTTATATTCATGCTCAGGTACCCATCCTACAATAGAAAAAATGCGAAGGGTCCTTCAAGGCTTTCTAGTAGGGAAGAAGTACAGCATTTGGAAAGGAAAGAAATTGCACACTCAAGAATCTCCAATTACAAAGAGATGGTACAGAAAATATGCATCAACCATTATCACTTCATAGAAACAGAACAAAAAACTGTTCTACTTAAACCTCAAAGCCAACCTTCAGCCTGCGGCCTATACGGGCTATTTCATGTTTCACAAAACAATTCCATTCACAAGTACTCAAGCGAATAGTGCCCACACTCTATCACCATATAATGCAAATCTGAATAGACAAATTGCTTAATATAATCACCCGTGCAACCATGCCGAACTACCCGAGACAACTCACAAGACCACGACAAACTACATGCTTTCAATATGCACCAGTACCTTAGATACTCGCAACAAAGCATTAAGAATGTTCTTTGAGCTTTTTTCACAGTAATTTAGAGTATTCTACAACCATCGGCCAAATGACTATCACACTTTCCAACACGTTGTCTTCACCATCCTCCTGAGGTAGTACTAAATACTGGAATCAAAATGAGCAGAGCAATGATGAGCTTTTGCTTCTGTGCACTTGATAATGTGCCATCAACCTACATGGTGGCTGTATGTCATATGACAATCCACTAACTAATTCTTCATGGGCATATCTAGGGATTAAGATTTCACATCAGATGCCAGAGACTAGTTCAATTGCTAATCTATATTACAATACAAAGCGGTTTTTGTCCCGGTCATCATATTACATTTTATTTTATCCCTCTCTCTGCCAACTCACTCCCTCTCTCTCTACCCTTTTCCTCCACCGGTCCACCACACCCAAAATTTCAAACTACATTCTCTCTTTCTACCATTTTCAAAATTCAAACCAAATTTTCTCTCACAACCTCCTCTCCTTCCCCCTCTCTGAAATTCAAAGGACCATAAAAATGGGCACAGGCACGAGTATGCACTAGTTCTTCAAAAGCCAAATCAATTCACATGTGTAGCAACCAGATTCTGTATCATGATCAGTTCAAAAAGATTATAAATCATGAAACTCTCAATAGGCTTAATCTCTAATGAAGGGGATAAAGTAATTATCCAAGAAATGAAAGCAGAAGGCCAGATTCCTCGGTGCAAAATTAAAATGCACAACTGAAAATTGACAAGTCGTACCTTCATTGGGGTAACATTATATGTAGATACACCTGTTATAGGTGTTGAACTTCGATTCTCAGCAGTGTAAAATGCGAGAGCACTTTCTCCTGGCCTAACCCTTACCTACAGATACATCCCAGAAATCAATATCAAAACCAGAAAGCATATACGGCTCTTGATACACGTACATATCCCAATACAGATATCCAATGCTTATATAGCGCACACACAGTAAAGTAGATAACCTCGCGTTGGGTGGGAATAAACTTCCATGGCATCCCGTCAGCTATGTCAGCATTGAACTGCACCACAATCTCCCTGTAAACAAGAGACCATGAACTCTTAAGAAGAAGCGTAGCCGCAAAAATACAGAATACATCATCTCAGTCGACTAATGTCTTGGAAAAACATACAAATAGTCAGACTTAAACCAACAACTAAGATGTTCCATTAGTATTCATTGTTAAAATTAGCTGAGTCTCTCTAATGTCTTGGTTAAAACGAAGTTTCAGGTAAAGTGAACTGAACTCTACTCCCAAACAACAGAAGGCAGAAGTAGATATAGGGTTTGAATGATTTTTGAAGTGGTTCTTCGATCCTAGAGTAATTAAACAAGAGTGATTATTAACAAGCAAAGTCAAACGAGGCAGGAGTGGAATATGAACTTGACCATTACAATATGCTTAGCTTGTTTCTCCTGCTACAGTATACGTTAAATATCCCTTCTTTTGCAGCACCCACTCAACCTATTTGAATTGTAACCAAGAAAGACAAACATGCTAACAGTGAATAAAAACTTATAAACTGTAAAACTGTGAAACTTATATTTCTGGATTGGTAACTAAGGAGACAAGAAATTGAGTCCTTTCATTTGAGCCAATATGGTGTAAGCCACTAGAGTTCAAAAAAGCAAAATGTATAATCATGCCTTGTAGAATTCAATCGTTGCCAACAAAAAAGGATAAGGTTTGAACAACACTATTTCACAATAGTATTGACTAAAGATTTTGGAGAGTTGTGTTATTCGGGAGATATGGATCACACCTGGTGGTGACTGTTCCATCTTGAGCATGGCGAGCAATCTTTTCTTCAACACTCTAACGCATGGTAAGGGCATTCATTAGGATCAAACAAAGCTGACGAAAAGGTTCTGCAAAATAAGTCATGAGATTAGGTCCTACCTCACGCCGCTGCACGGTACCCCCATAGCCAGTAGCTTGGCAGAATCTTCTATACAGAGGAACGGCGGCATAACTAGCCCCTACCATTGCAAAAACCAACCCCGTCAAATAGATAAGCAGCTTATTTGATTTCTGTTCTCTCGAAGAATGAGTTGCATATTTACGCGATTGCTCCAAACATGGAGTTCTTGGAGTCAAAAACTGACCACATCTACCGAATGACCCCGCACATAATTCACATCTTGTCATAAAACCCCGGTATTCATAACCCAATCCAAGCACATTTCTAGTACTACTACTTCCCACAAATGTTTTTGTTAGCCCCAAAGCTTCATGTGAGCACCTGGAAATCAATTTCATCATTTGGACAAACTCTAAACAAGCAAACTCCTTAAATTGCAAAGTATGTCTTTAGCCACTTGCAACGAATACAGTACTTTGGCATATTAAAATTTTGAGAAATGAAGTTCACCTGAATCCAGAATAGGAGGGATGCAAATTCTGGGAAAATTGTTGCAATCTGAAAGCCCTGGACCATGACATGTTTGGGGATATAAAGGCACACTCGGCAGCATCTGAAACAACCAAAATTTGACCCAAACCTTGTTCATTTCGCACTTGTTCTTAGTTTGATTACATCTCTTTACTTTTTGCCAGTAAAAAATTTTATTGAAAAAGCATACCCATGTACAAAAGAAAGACAAAAAGGCCGATTACACCAAAAAGAGCCCAATCATAAACAAACCTACACAGCACTCTAAACACCAAAAAATAGCTAACATATCAAGGAATTGATCATGGGCAAGGTTGCATACCCTCGATTCCCAACTAAACAAGCTAGAAAGGGGGGGAAAAACCTCATAATTTTAAGCAACGACATTGGATCCAACTTTAGTTTGATTAGTGAAATTCGGATGTCAGTAAGAGGGGAAAAAAAGTTAGGAACACAAAAAAAAGAAAAATCAATAGCTTGGTCAATTTTCTAGCTTGGGGAAGATGATGGATGTGCATTTTGCAAAGTCACCGGACACTAAACGATGTAAAGATGCAGAATTTGTATTTCAGTATTCCCTTTGCTAGTGTTATGTAAACAAAACGAAGAAAGAACCAGAGAGCATTTGAGTACCTGCTTCTTGGTGTTCTGAAACCCTTGGCTCCAATCCAAAAGACAAAGAACCACAGAGCAATCCGAGTTGGTTTTATTACGGGCCACCACAAAAAATAAATATTTATTACCACTAATTCTAATTATTCTTTTTAAGTACCACTAATTTTTAATTATTCTTTTTTGAGTTTAGGCCCTTATGGTTCATTTTCCTTTTATAGGATTTTTAGAGGTTTAACCATTTTTATTGGGTACCTTAGGATTTTATGCACTTTCATAGGGTACTCTAAGATTTAGGTTTAGGCCATTTCATATGATACTCTAAGGTTTAAGTTTAGGTTTATGGTGCACTTTTTCTATTGTAGTGTTTTTAATTGTTTAAACACTTTCATACGGTACCCTAGGATTTTAGACACTTTTATAAGGTAACCTAAGGGTCTGTTTGGAACATGTGGAAGGGAAGAGAAAATGAGAGGAAAGTGAGAGGAGAGTGGGAGGAAAATTTCACTATTCACAATACTAAATTTTTTTATTTTCTCTCTTCTTTCCCTCCAAACCAAACAAGATGAGGGAAAAATTTTAATTTTCATTTCTTTTCTCTCACTTTCCTCAAGTTCCAAACACACCGTAAATTTTGGGTAGGGTGGGTAGAGATAGAGATGGAAGAACCCAGCTTTTTTTGTGCCCATGTGAAAGATAGAGACTAGAGAGTCTACTTGTTTTCATGTTCCATGTGGGGTGGACTGGACTTATTGGAACTTTTTAATTTCCTGGTGGAGCGCAATGGAAAGTGGTCCGGAGAGTTGGAGCAGCCGGTAAATAACCCATCCGAGTTGTGGTTGCCGAGATTGGGCCCAATTTAGGGCGGGAGAGAATGGCCCAATGCGAAATGTTGGCCCGTATGTCCGAGCCAACCTCAATAATTTCATAATTGAGCTAAAAATAAACATTTTTATGAACTAAAACTTAGTTTAATAAACTGTCAAGTTTTGAAAAAATAAAAATTTAGTTAAAAGTAAGATTTTTTGACATGACATGACGAGAAGAACCAGACACAACCTAAACACATGACACGAAAATTTGGTAAATTGAAAAATATTGTGCAAATTCATAAATAAAATTCTAATACATAATATAAAAATGATACGAAATTATCTATTGTCTGCCCCTGTCAATGTGGCGTACCTCAAAAAATCATCGGCTTTCATCGAAGAAGTAGACCAAGGCCCAATGATCGACTTTCATGAAAAAATAGACCTAGGCCCATTTCATTTTGCCACAAGTTTTTCAAATGATTTTTACAAATGAGTATACCAGATACTAAAATTATAATTGATCAATTATAATTTTAGTATTTAATGAATTCATTTGTTAAAATCAGATTGCTAAATTCAAACCGAAAACGTAGAATGATTCCACATAATCGGTCTCTTCAGGCCCACCCTGCCGATCCAATCCACCTGGACTTTTCTAGACGTTACTGGACTCTTCTAGGCTTATTTACTCTCACGAAAACCTCTACTTCTACTACTTCTTCTTCTTCCCCAACCTCAGAACCTTCTCTGAGTTTTCTCTCTTAAATTCCCCGCACTTCGCCTCTCTCTCTCTCTCTCTCTCACACACACACAGGGTTTCAGTTTATATAAAGAATATACAGTGTATCGGCAGAACTAACATCAAAGGAAGTACAGAATGTTCGGAGTGGTATTCCCAAATCGGAGCTTCCCTATGGACATATCCAGCTTCACTCAGATCGACCCCACACACTGGCTCCTCGACATGAACACCTTTGTTGGTAATCCCACCTCTCTCTCTCTCTCTCTCTCTCTCAGGGATCAATTTAAGTATTTAACATCACACACCGCCTAACCCTACTGAGGGCCGGCCCTAATGTCAGGCTGAAGGCGAATTTAAGAAAGTAGTATTTTTTTTTTTTTTTTGGATTCAGGAAGAAAAAATTTCAAGTTTATGCATACCATTACAATAATTTTAAAAAAACACTTAAAAAAAATCACTCCTCCGTCATTTTTAGCCGTAAAAGTTTTAGAGCTTGCGTAATTAAATTTCTACTTATTTGACATATGTAATTAATACTAAACAATTTAGCAAAAATTGTAGGCTTGGGCTGATGGTAATGGAGCCAAGCTACTGAGTTCAAGCTCATGTTCGTTCGTTAACAAGCTCATTCAAAATGTGAACCTTTTTGGAGGTTGTTAAGCTTTCAAACCTAGTTTGAACAAGTTACTACTCTGCTTGTTCGACTTAGAATGTATGAGAAAAAATTTAAGCTACCCGAGATTGGTTCGTGTTGGACTTGATTAAAGTTTGTTCAAGAACGGCTCGTCTCGTAAAAAAACAAGCTTGAACATATTTTGAAGCTTGTTAAGTTTTTAAATCAAGTTTAAACAACTAAATGCTAAGCTTGTTTGTCTCATTTATAACCCCTATCGTTCGCCTTGTTTGCATTTGTTCGGGCCGTTACTGACTCTGCTATTATTCACAGGCGAGGCGTACGATTCCATCCGTGAACTCTGCATATTCCTCCTAAACGGCCTCACTCTCCCCCCAGACAAAGCCCTAGCAGTCTACATCCAATCCCCCGGCTCCCCTTTCCTCTACTGTGGTGCTGTCACCATTTCCCGCCCCTCGGCTGTGCTGACGCTGCCGTGGCCTGAGCCTGGCGGCCAGTTGCAGCTCACAGCTGCCGATGCTGCCCCGATCTCTGCCAAAATCGGCGTGTCCGTAGAGGACCTCAATACTCTGCCGTCGCTTGATGTTGCTGCTGAGAAGAGGATTGAGCATTTGGCGTTGAAAGTGGGGGAGAATTTGTTCAATTTTATGCAGTCGTTTTGTGGGGTTGATGGGAGCAAGCTTGTCGTGCCCATGGATATATTGGATAGGTGGTTCAAGAAATTCCAAGAACGGGCTAAGCGCGACCCGGATTATCTCAAGGGTTTTGCTTTGTAGCTTTGGAGGTATATGCAAATTATATTAGGCCATCAGTGCTTGTGCATGTCTCCATTTTTTTCTTTTGTTTAACGATGTTGTTATGTTTTCACGCTTGATTATGCTTTAATTAGAAGAGAAGTATAGTTATTTATCCTCCTATTAGTTTAATTGTTTTCTGCTTGATTCGTGAGGTTGGTTTAAATATCACCTCCCCAACGATTGTACGAGCATGTGGTCTCTATAGGCATTGTCAGCCATGCCTTGCCTGTTAATATTGAGTTGGAAGTTTTAACAAGGTATCTTCATCATAGTAAAGGATCTCGGAGATTTTCAGACTCCAAATTTCATTGATTCTCCTTTTGCTTGGGTCAGAAGTGCATTTGGTTTCATTATCGTTTCTATGTTTTAAATTTTAATACACTTTAAAGCTTGTTCAATGTTGGTTAAATATAACCAAGACTTTTTGAAGCTAGGCGGCTTCTCTACTCATGCCACTAGTGTTTTGAGTTGGATGCTTTAATGTCAAGAAATATTAGTCGCTGGAGAATTATTTATACGGAAAGTAAGTTACATGGATTTATGCCTCTTCCACCCTTTTAGATGCTATTTTAGACAAAATGAAGAACCTGTCCCATATTTGCTTACAACTTATGGATTGTGTGAACTAGGTGAAAGAAGTCCTGTTGTGATGAAACCGCTTTTTAGAATTTCCTTCAGTTTTAGTTCCTGTTTTCCTGCGGTACTTCTTCAAAGAGGCAAGCCCTAGTGCCAGAAATTTGAAAAGCGAGTAGAAGTGTTGCAGAGGCACATGCATTTATCAATTTCCATTCTTCTTGTTTAGGATTATATCCTCATTTTTATTCGTCAAAACATGTTATATAGAACTATTTTTAGGTCCATGTTTGTGAATTTTTTATTAATAGTTTTGCATTTCATAGCCCTTCGTTTCTGGGACTCCAGACAAATGTTTGTTGAGTCATACTCATGAGAATTAGCTATTTTTCAGGTAGAACGGACTGCGCAGTCTCCCTCCCTCGCACAGTGCATGTTTCTTGAACTACTGTTATTTCTTCTTTTTTGTAGATAATGCTTGAAAATGAAACTGAGTCGAGTTCTGTACACAAATATGGATAGGTCCTATGGTGTTTGCTCCCGCGCTTTGCAAACTTGTGTTGTCCACTTCGCTGAGCGCCCTCTTAGAAGTATAGTTCAAGTTAAATATCACAAGAACATGGTGCAAATCCATTTGAGTAATAACTGTTCTGTTTGGATTAACATAGCGAATTTAGTAGGTTGGATATGAGGCTTTGCTGTGTTGAGTCCTATATTCTTGTCTTTCCTTAGTGGGTGGGTAATATCTTTGAGTGTGGGGGAAATTTTCTGAGCAAAAAATAATAATAATAATAAAAGAGTGGGGGAAATTTGAACATGAAAATAGATATGTTAAATGAATTCATTTATTGGAGTAGTGCATACCAATGATTTGAATACTGTTCCACACCAGTCGGTATGTACTGTTTTGAGAGAAACCAGTACACTCGAGTTTTGATTTCTTTTTGTTGAACTTTCCGGCATATACCATCAGTACCGG
Source organism: Vaccinium macrocarpon (assembly GCA_022606695.1). Lineage (NCBI taxonomy): Eukaryota > Viridiplantae > Streptophyta > Magnoliopsida > Ericales > Ericaceae > Vaccinium > Vaccinium macrocarpon. The sequence goes on along the minus strand of CM040172.1, from coordinate 2,854,639 downwards.
CGAGTTCTGGCCATTTCCTGTCTATTCTAGTGAATACAAAAACAACAGATTCTTGAAGAAAAATTGAGGAAAAAGAAGAGGAAATCAAAGCCAAACTTTCTTCTTTAACCATTCTGGCGATGATTCTGCTCTATGAACGCCGGTGGCAGATCTCTGTCCTGTCTTGATGTCTTATTCGAAGCCGCTCCTAATTGAACCAGTAGCTTTTCAGAATTTTTCTTCCTAGTTAAAGAAGGGCTTTGGGGATAGGAAAAGGGTTGGGAAGGGAAATTAAAGTTATTACACAATGGTCTCTGCAACAATACTTTTTGAAAAGAGAAGTTATTACACAAGGGATTGTACAACACTACTTTGAGGCAACAATACTTTTCAAAAAGTGAAGTTATTACACGAGATTCTATGACAGCACTTTTAGACTACTGGTGTATGTCACGCCACACCAATTTTTGGGTCTATCCAAGTCTATAGTAGTAGAATATACTCTTTCTTTATATATATATGTAAGAATTTTAGTAAATACTCTCTCCGTCCTAATTTATCAGCCCCTTTTGGGGATATTGCCCGACACTTGTCATATTTTTTCTTTCCTTCGTTTACCTTTCAAAACATAATCATTGCATGTACTTACTTTCAAAAAGAAAGGGTAAACGAGTAACCTCATCACATTTGCTCATTACTTTTCAATTGGGACAATCTTTTTGGGACATATAAAGTGCTACTTGGGACCAAAAATTGGGGACAGAGGGAGTACTAATTTGTAACAAGCAATCCGAAATGGACCCGGTATCACACCAGTACCGGTAACATACTAGTAGCAAAAACGGTACCATGCCCAGTATGGTATTCAGAACCTTGGTGCATACCTAATCCTTAAATGGATGATCTGGGAGAAGCATGTGAGATAGATCAATGACAACTACTTTTCTGTTTCAATTATGACCAACTTGAGCATGATATAGGGTTATTGGGGGAAAAAAAAAGTTATGATATAAGGGTATGAAAAATGTGTCTCGTGTTCTTTTTTTATGGTCTTCCTTTTCTTTCTTTTTTGATGTAGTATACTAAGGGTGAGTTTCCGAATGGATTTTATCAAAATCTGATAAAATCAAGCTTTTGATTTTATCCATTCGGAAATTGAGTTGATAAAATCTGATAAAATCATGCCTTTGAATGCAAAAATCTAAGATTTTATCAACTCAGTTTCCGAATGGATAAAATCAAAGGCTTGATTTTATCAAATCTTTGATAAAATCTGATAAATCCATTCGGAAACTCACCCTAATTATAGTGCTCATTGTGTGATGCTTTGGACCATGAATGAAGGAAGAATGGTAATGAACACAAAAATTGATTTGGGTCTCTTGGCTTGCCTTCCTTGATGTCTTTCGACTTTGATTTGGGGGCATGGTTCTGCAGCAAAATGTCCTTGTGAAAGCAGTTAGGGGGCCACTGTTTGATTTAGGAGGGCCACTGTTTCAGTGGTATTCTGAAAGCAGTTAGTTTGTGCGTATTGCCAAAGGTTAGGCCTGTCTCCAATCATCCTCCGCCAACCCCCAATGATTGTGGACTAGATGGGTTTTGTTGTTGTTATTGTGTTGATGTCGTGTACTCGTGTTTTGCTGTTCAAGAATGTGAAATATGATAGTATGATTGTATTGACTTAGTTAGTTACTTGTTTCCAAATCTCACTTTTTGTGGCCTTCATAAAAGGAAGTTTTACATGCTACATTTTGTTATGTTCATTGTTTATTTTCTGCAACTTGTGAAGCATGGGGCTTATGCTTACTTTTTTAAGGGGATATTTTCATGAGTATCTTGTTTGATCATTGTGGGTTGTGTTTTTGCTTATGTTTCCTTTTTGCTCCCATTTTCAGTGTTTTTCTTATCAAAAGAGTCTTCATTTGCCAATGTTGTCCTTGTACTTTTCTGTGTCACTTCATGTCCAATGGCACCTTGCATGGGCACCTTCGTTTGCTTGGCAGCTGATGCCCAATCTCTTATTCGTGTCCAATGGAACCTTGCATTGGCATCTTTGTTCCCTCAGCAGCTGATGCCCCATCTCTTACTGCTCAAATGTGCAGTTCTTTTAGTGGTCATCTACCTGTATTGTTATTGTGTGAAATGTCTAGTGGATTCGTTGTGATATGAAGGGAGAACTCTATTTGGGCCTTGTTCGTTTGAGTTCCCAAGAACTAGTTTAGAGACCACTTTTGTTCAAGCCTTGTTTGGTTTCACCATGGGTTTCCCCATACATATGCCACTGACAGAAAAGTACTCCGTAAGAAGAAAAAAAAAGGTTCTTAGCAGCAAGAGGAAGAGAGAAAGAGAGGTGACAAGAAATAGGAGGGGCCCACCAGCTTTGACTAAATTCTGGGAGAGAAAGGGAGAGATGTGACAAAAGTGGGAGGGACCCACCAGTTTTCTGTGAAAATAAAAAACCTTGTACGAACAAGGCCAATTTTTGAAAACCCATTTTTTTGAGAAGTCTTGAAAACGGGTTTCAAAAACTCAAACGAACAGGGTCCCCTGTTTCACCCTAATTGAAGCTGGCCCAGTGTGCAATAAGTATTCTAAACTATAGGAGCAAAATTGGAAACACCCAATTCCGCATTGTTCCAATAAAACCTCATTTCAAAGTACACCCCGGTGTACTTCTAGAGCTGTGATACTGTGTCAGTACTACCTTGCGGCCTATAAGCATTTAGCATGTTGGTACCAATACCAGGACTTGCTTGCCACAGTATCTGTTATATATAAGCTTCCCCATTACTCTTTCTTGTCATTATTGAGTGTGATTTTGTTCACCCCCACTAAATGAGGGGTGAATGTTTACCCTCACTCTGATTGGTGGGAAAAGTATGGGTCCATGGATCAATACACTTTTTGATCACACTCGTCATTATTTGACAAGATTCTCAAGCAGATGTGTAGACGTTATTTGTTGTGGTTGGACTTCTATAAAACAAGTTATCTTGTACATGTAGCAGTCTAGCAGAGCTATTATTGGGGATTTTTTTTTGGTTTCTTATAGATTTATATTAGCCCATTGTGTTTAAATAGTCACTTTACAGTGTTGGTTTGATTAATGCAGAAATCAAACGGAACAATTGGTAGCAGTTGTGAACTTACCTTGGTGGTGCAGATGCATGATTTCCAAACTAGCTTAGTTCTTGGAAAGTTTCACTGTGACTGGGGAATGTAGGAAAAGTTGAATTGGTCAACATTCGACTACCACACAATGGTTTCACATCAGAAGTGTACGGAAGGTTTTAGTACTCCATACGGGTTGATTGGGAGGTTCATCTATGGTCGAAGAAATATTGAATTCTGGGATGATGTGGATGCAATATGAGATCGTATCTAGCAATTTATGTTCATCTGTGTAACTAGGCAGTTTTTTTATAAAAAAAAAATTTAACTAAGGGTGTTCGGTGAGAAAATTTTCCCCTTGAATGTGTAATCCCCGTCTAAGAAGAGAATTTTTTTCCAATAGTGTGCGGTTTTGGAGCCTACTTTAACTGTTTTGCACTTGTGAAAAACTTTGAAGTATGGAATATTGGCGTGTTGCCAACTTGCCATAGATTTTGGATTTTGTTCTTTCTGCCATTTTTGTTCCTATTTTGTGCAGGTATTCTTTACAACGCTTGAACTGCTCACTTCCAGTATATAGATTTTTACAGTGCTTCTGTTTACTTGATCAGCGATTGCTGCTTTATTGATTTGAATACCTGAACTTGAGCGAAGGTCTTCTGCATAATGAAAATGATGCCTCATTGATTTGAATACTAGGCCTTGAGCGAAGGTCTACTGCAAAATGTAAATGCTGCCTGGGGAGAAAAAAAAAGGAGCAATGCCGATGAATTTTATGTCGTTCCTCATATGACGATCCTCGTGGCGTGGCGCAGGATACATGATATATTACATTATCTTTCCATGATTCACACCAAAATAATGAACCCTTGCCAACCAATTCCCACAAGTATAAATTGGGAAGAATAAAAATTGTAGGGCCGGTTCCCCTCGCACTTAAAAACACTTGATTTTGTTCCGGACTCCACTGTGATGTTCCGAATCATTGATCTTGTTTAAATGATTAAAATGGGAGGTCTTGTAAAAAATTCAACTCAATCGGATATCGGTATGTGCTTGATCCAAATAGTTTTGCAAAAATTGTGACAAAAACTAGTGTTTTTAAAACTATTTGGATGAAGCAGTTACCGATATCCAATTGAGCTGAAATTTTGCAACAACTTTTATTTTACTCATTTAAACAAGATCAATGGTTTGGAACATCACATTGAGGCCCAGAAGAGTGAGGTGTTTTTTTTAAGTGTGAGGAGAACCGGTCCCAAAATTGTAATAGCAAATAAGTCTCAAATGTGCAAATCACAAGCCAAACGAGAAACAAGTACTAATTTTTACATGGTTTTCCCAATTTGATACGTTCACACGACTGAAGTCCAGCTACACTATTAACAAAGGTTTTACAAATGGGTTTACAAAGAGATGGTTGTTCCAGTGTCACTGCTCAAGGATTTTTTAGTTTATCTTTATTCATTTTTATGTTTGTTAGTTTCTCATTTGCTAAAAACACTACAGAGTGTGAAATCTAAAATCCAAGGCATTCTAAATATGGAGATGATGAGTGAAGCGGTCCAATACCTGGGTCTGCCAGCTTTTTGGGGTAAATCGAAGAGAGGAGGTATGGGGTTCATACGGGACAGGATTATGCGCAAAATCCAAGGATGGGGCAACAAACAACTAAACCATGCAAGTAAGGAGGTTCTTATCAAGGCGGTTCTGCAACCAATCCCCACGTACTATCTTATGTGTTTTAAAATGCCTTTGTTTATTTGTGCTTGCCTGAGTTTGGTGATAAGTAATTTTTGGTGGGGCAGTTCAATTCGGGTAACAAAATACATTGTGGGGCTTGGTCTAAGCTTACGGAACCAAAAACTATGGGAGGTTTGGGTTTTGAAGATTTTGAAGCATTCAATATTGCATTACTTGTGAAACAATTTTGGAGGCTAACTAATTGCCCTAATGCCTTGTGGGTGAGGGTCCTAAATGGGCTCTACTTCTCGAAAGTGAGCGTGCTGGAGGCAGAGAGAGGACCAAGGCCTTCATGGTTATGGGCTAGTCTTTTGGATGGTAAAAAGCTGATTAAAGAAGGTACACAGTGGAATGTGGGTAACGGGCAGTTAATCAAATTTTTGGGGGACAAGTGGGTGCCTGGGATACCTGGAGGAACAGTTTCTCCCTTCTAACCAATTCAATGTGAAAACACTCGGGTGTTTTACTTCATTAATCCTAATTCAAGGAGCTGGGACAAGGAGAGACTCAAGCATTATATTCCGGCAAACCAGGTTCAGGAGATTCGCAAAATCCCCATTAGCTTGACAGGAGCTAGTGATAAGCTCATATGGCGTGATACCAAGTCAGGTAATTATACGGTTAAATCAGGATACGCACATCAAAGAAAGGCAACGGCTGGGGTATGTCCTACCAGACCTTATTGTTCCTATTCACCTTCCAGTAGAATGTGGAAAAAAATTTGTAGTATTCCTACACTTCCAAAAATTCGCTTGTTTATGCGGAAAGTGATTAGGAAATGGGTGGCTTGTAAAGCAAATTTGGTGCGGAGAAAATGTGGGTCTAGTCCTTTATGTCCCATTTGTAAAAAGGAAAATGAAACTTTGGAACATCTTTTGTTCCATTGCCCCTGGAGCAAGGCAGTATGGTTTGGAAGTAATAGATCTTTCTGGGTTCTCTCAAAGGATGTGGTGGCTGTTGATAGGTGGATGAAGGATTTGATTTGTGGAGATTTGTCCAAGGAAATGAGGAGGGAAGACTTGGCAGAAATTCTACAGCTTTGTTGGGCCATATGGAAAGCAAGGAACAATTTTGTGTTCAATGGTAAACCTCTTAGTCCTGAAGCAGTTATCAAGCAAGCCCGTACGGCCAACAGGAATTATCTTCAAGCCATTTTTTCGGATAACAATAAGACTTTACCAAGGAGTGTGGGAGTCTTCAAGTGGGATCCTCCACCTCCTTCTTGCATGAAATTTAATTCGGATGAAGCCTTTAATACCTCTCACGGCTCGGCCGCCTATGGCGTTACTGCTAGAGACAGTGGTGGTTCGGTTCAATGGTGGCATTTTGGTAGAACAATGGTTTCGTCAGCTCTTGCTATTGAAGCGTGGGCACTACGTATAGCTTGCGGCTTGGCTAAGGACAAGAATGTGGATTGGGCTATCTTTGAATTGGATTGTAAAAATTTGGTGAGTTTTGTAGTTGATATGAATTTGGAATGCCCTTGGGAGATACAAGCGATCGTGGAGGATATTAGAGCTTGGTCAGCAGGAAGACAGTGGTCCTTCAGATGGTGTAGAAGGGAGTACAATAGAGTAGCGCATTGGATTGTTTCTTCTTGTTTAGAGCGAAAATTGGATGGCCATGGGTGTTGTATTCTGCCCAATCTTGCTCTTGTTTTGTCTAAGGACTTGCCTTAGTTTTCTTTTAATACAATTGACGTTTTCAAAAAAAAAAAAATGCTAAAAACACATTGCATTCTCATTGGTAAAAGCAGAGTGATTTAAACAACTTGCTTTTAGCAAATGAGTTGAGAGAAAATTGACTTTTAACACCTTAACTTTTATTTAATAGGAAACAAAAGTGATTTTAAGCAAATGATCGAGAGTTGGGGTGGCAAACTTGCTAACGCGTGCCCAATAGGTACCCAATAAGCATACAAAAAAACAAAAACAACACACACTCCAATGTACGTTTTACACTTTTCAATACATTTTCACATATATTTATACATTTTTCACACATTTCAATACACTCTTTCAACCTTAACATGTGTCTATTAGGCATCCTTTAGCATTTTCCAACGGGTAATTATTAGTAACCTCTCCTGAGGTTTTTGACACAAATAGATACCTCCCCTGAGGTTTCTGAAATGAAACTGACCTCCCCTGCTTTTCCTGACAATATCAAGATTCCCCCTAGACCTTTTTTCTGTTAGTATTCCGTTAAAGCACTAACGAGAATCAATGATGGCAGCTAAAAATGGAATTTTAAGTCAAAAATTGCTCTCATTTAATACTCCTACTACCAAACTATATTATCTTTACCAAAAATTTTGTCTCCCTTTTGAGTCTTTATCATTTTACATAATTTTCTCATTATTTCATTTTATATAAACAATATACTTATACACTTACAATTAAATATGTATGCATGCGTTTAAAAGACTCTCTTTTGCATAATTTTTCTTCCTTTCAATGTCTACGGTTTTTTTTTGGGTACACTTTCATTATCTACTTATATATTTTGCTGAGACAAACCGAAAAAAATAAAATATTACAGTATAATAGAAAATTGAAAAATAATGAATTTTTTCGTTATAATCGTTCAAAAAGTTATAAAGCTCAACAAGCCAAATAATGGATTTTTTTTTGCGCATAGTTTTGACTTGATATGAATTTTATTGACACAAGTATATTTATTTTAATTTCAGTGATCATTTTGTTAACAAACCGAAAAATAAAAAAACGTTATAATAAAAATTGAAAAACGATTATTTTTTATAATCGTTCAAAAAGTTATAAACCCAAACCAGTAAAGTAATGGAGTTTTTTTTTTGCATAGTTTTATCTTAATATAAATTTTATTGACACGAGCCTATTTATTCTAATTTCATTGATCATTTTGTTTGAGACAAACCAAAACATAAAATACATTTGCCCCCCACCAAAAAAAAAAAAAAAAAAAACCTAATTTGTTTTCCACTAACCTCCTCCATGATCTAATAAAGTTAATTTCACTTAACCAAAAAAATTCACAAAATAAAAAAAGATGATTTTTATTTTTGAAAAATTAAGTTGGTAGAATGTTTTTATTTTGTTATAAAGGTATTTCAGTAATTTTTCTTCAAAACTTAACGCCATCAACAAAAAGTAACGGCAGGGGGAATCTTGATATTATCGGAAAAAACAGGGGAGGTTAATGTCATTTCAGAAACCATTTTATATTTCCATTAAACGGTGCCAGACCTGTGTCCCGAAGCCTGGTTCCGCCGCCACTGATCGCCACACATTACGTAAGTCACTCGTAATCTCCTAATTACTCGATAAAAACCTACCTCGTTCATTTTCCCTCTCTTCCATCGCCGCTTCGTGAAAGACTCTGGCGAGGCAACCATATAATCAACCACCATCTCTCTCTCTCTCTCTCTCCATCTTGGACCGCCATCTGCCTTCCAAACCTCTATCTTCCACAGTAGCACGGCCGTCATCCACTGCAAGTCTCTCCATCCCAGATTTACCATTGGTGAGTACCGATGCATTTTCTTTTTGGTATTTAGGATTTTGAGTCCATTTCCCAACCCCCCCTGCATCTAGGGTTTTGATTTAGATTTCTGTATTTTCTTGAAATATGATTTACAGTTTTGCTTTTTAATCCGATTTATTGTTTTGGTTTTGATTTTCTATTCCTCAAACATCTTGTTTAGGGTGTTCACATGTTTTCTCGAAATATGATTTAGAGTTTCTCTGGGTATGCAGATGCTGCCCAGTTGATGAATCCCAAATCATTTTGGCAAAATCTGATTTGCTCTCAATATTTTCCTGGGAAAATTTGGGTTTCTGTTGGTGTTGGGTTATCCAGTTCTTACTCCTTAATTGTTATGACACCGTGATTATTTCTCCCTCCTTGCTATTAAGGAAAAGAGTTTTTTAAAGTTTGTGTTGAGGTCTTTACGGTCAAGTACATATGTATGTGAAATTTAGTCGAGCTCTTTGTGGGTTTAATTTATGAATTTGTGAGAATTCCTTATTTGTAGAATTGAACCTTTTTTTTTTTTTGGAGACGAGCGGTTGTTGTAATAAGCTGAAGTATATTTTGTCTGATATTGTACTTGTAGCTTCTTGTGCCTTGCTTAACGGGGTCTCTGACTATCCGTCTTAGGTGTAAATTGTACTCCTTAAATCAAATCTCTGGGTTTCTTGTGATAACAATATACCCATCCAGTAATAGAAGTCCTATTGAAGGTTTAGAAAAATCCTCATGATACACTGCAAAACTATGGGGAAAAACTAGAAGTTTTTTTTATTGTTTTGAGGCATACAGGCTATTTGCTCGTTCCAATTTTAGCTTCAGTTTGTTGTTTCATTATGATAATCCTTCATGTCATTTCTTAATCTTCATGTACTTTATTGTTTAATCAACATCAGTTTCTCTTTATTCCAATTTTTTTTTTTTGGCTGGAGTATGAGTGGGTGTGATCAGTGAAATCAAAAACATGGTATAATGAAGGAAGTTTCATTGCTCCTTTTTCTTTAAACGCAGCAAGGATTATGAATGTTTTGGATATTACATTTTATTGTGTTGCGTGAGAATCCTGTTGACATGTTTTTACCATTTTAATTTTCGCTTCAGCTTGTAAATCATGTATGTTTCCCTTCCTTCCCATGGTGAGTATAATGTGGTTGGGTTTTCAGCTAACTCATACAATGAGATAACAAGAAATATGGATTCTCCGTTTGAATCTAGTAACTTTCGTATCCCATTCTATGTGGGTCTCCTTGAATGTAAAAGGTATATATGCTTGTTCATGTTCTTAAATTTTTCTCTTGGATGCTTTGGTTGACAGCCATGGCCGGGGAAACAGGTATGTTCGTGGTTCATCAAACCATCGGTAGTGTTCTATGTTGCAAATGTGGTATTCCAATGGCACCAAATGCTGCCAATATGTGCGTGAAGTGCTTGCGTTCCGAAGTTGACATCACAGAAGGTTTGCAGAAAAATGTCATTATCATACATTGCCCAGAGTGTGACACCTATTTGCAGCCGCCAAGAACGTGGATTAAAGCCCAATTGGAATCAAAGGAGCTCTTGACATTCTGCGTGAAGAGATTGAAGAATTTGAACAAAGTAAGGCTAGTGCATGCCGAATTCATTTGGACCGAACCTCACTCTAAGAGGGTTAAAGTAAAGCTTAGTGTTCAGAAAGAGGTCCTCAATGGAGCAATACTTGAACAGTCTTATACAGTTGAGTATGTTGTTCAAGACCAAATGTGTGAATCTTGTACTAGGGTACAAGCCAACCCTGACCAGTGGGTGGCTGCTGTACAACTGCGGCAACATGTTTCTCACCGGCGAACTTTCTTCTATTTGGAGCAGCTTATTCTTAGGCACGATGCTGCTGTCAGAGCCATAAGAATTAAGCAAATGGATCAGGGAATAGATTTCTTTTTTGGAAATCGTAGTCATGCTGTCAAGTTTGTGGAGTTTCTGGGAAAAGTTGCTCCAGTTAGGAGTCGTCACGACAAACAACTTGTTTCTCATGATACCAAGAGCAATAATTACAATTACAAGTTCACTTTCTCCGTTGAAATCTGCCCTATATGCCGTGAGGATCTGATCTGCCTCCCGCCGAAAGTTGCTGTTAGTTTGGGAAATCTTGGTCCACTTGTCATTTGCACAAAAGTGACCAACAACATTGCTTTACTGGACCCTTTTACCCTTAGGCACTGTTTTTTGGATGCTGATCAATATTGGCGGACGGCTTTTAAGTCTCTGCTTTCTGGTAGGCAGCTTGTGGAATATATTGTATTGGATGTGGAGGTTGTTTCTTCTGAAGTTAATGTCGGTGGGTCAAAGTATGCTCTAGCTGATGCTCAAGTTGCTCGTGTATCAGATTTTGGAAAGAATGACACAATTTTCAATGTGAGGACACATTTGGGCCATCTTTTAAACCCTGGGGATTATGCTCTCGGATTCGACTTGTACGGAGCTAATAGTAATGATATGGAACTCGACAAGTACAAGGGTATGGTTGTCCCTGATGTGATTTTGATTAAAAAGAGCTACGAAGAGAAGCGGCAGAGGAAACGTGGGAAGCCTCGTGCATGGAGGCTCAAATCACTTGGCATGGAAGTTGATGATACTACAGCCAAAGGAAGAAATGAGGAGGAAAAGAGGGATTCAGAGTACGAACAGTTCTTGAGAGACTTGGAAGAGAATCCTGAAATGAGGTTTAATATATCACTGTATCGTAACGAGGAATACCAGCCGTCGGAAATGGCTTCCGTGACTGATGGGGAGGATCTGCCTTCTGTGCCTTTGGATGAGTTGCTTGCTGATCTTGATTTAAGTGATGAGGAAGATGGTGAAAGTAGCATGAGAGAGTGAATCAAAGCAGCAGGTTTTTGAGTTGAAAAACAATTTGCTGCATCTCATCAGAAGTTTGTTGGAATGAGATTTCTGTTTTCTTTATTATGTTCTCTCTTTTGGTTTATCATTTTTTTTTTTGATCCATATCTTTTGGTTTATCATCATTATTGCCATATGAAACTAGAAGAGTTTTTTCGCTCTTGGAGTAGATTTTTGTAATACTCATGCTTTGCAAGACTTTGAACTCAATCTATGTAATACTCGTGTTACATCAGAAATCGGAAACTGGAGATCTTTGTTTCATAGATTTAGAGAGTATCTAAAAACAGGATAAAATTTGTACGTAGAGTTTATGCAGCAGTCTGGGCAGTGGTTATCTTCATTACGGAGCCATTAAATCAACATCTTGGAGATAAGTGGATGCTAGCTGTGTTTTTGGATGGGTATTTTTCAATATTTTGATGGTTTGCAGACTCTGTATGTTTCCGACAGTGTGTGGAGACTAATTGGCGCATTATACGAGTTGTTGTCTTCAGATTTTTACGCAATTTATAAGAATTGATGTTGAAGAGTACATCATCAAAACTTGCATTATGTTTGTGAGGATTTTCCATTTCTTGGATTGGTAGAATCCACTTTTGTTGGATTAACTACCATTGCATAGAACCGTGGAACCAAACCCCTCAAACCAGAAAGAAGCAATTCTCCAGTTTGGAAGCTTCGATTCTTGAAAGCACTATGACTTGAAATTCTACTTGTAGCAAGTCGTGTCCAATATAAATTTGATGGCGAACTTGAAACGTTTTGGCCCAAACCTATACGTATACAAGAAACTATACTACATTCTGATTATTAAGATGACTCGGGACTGGAGCTCGGCTAGCTTGCAATCGGGTTAACATTCTAGCAAATCTTTGCGTCAAGATGGAATCTTGAATGAGCTCCGGAGGCAAATGCTTCTTGTTGCAGGCGCAGGTAAGAGCATTTCTCGCAGGTAAGAGCATTTCTAGCTTGAAGGGGTGGGTTAGAAGAATTTTAACCTGGCAAAGTTTTCCCGAAAAAGTTTAGGAAAGAGAAATCAACGTTTTAGAAATCTATCGTGGATTTATCTTTCCTCGACCTTCTCAGAAAACTTTTCTTGTGTCCTATACTACTTACTATTCATTTACTAAGGGGTGTTTCACCAAGGGTGTTTTTTGATTTTTTGACTTTTTACGGCTTTCTATATGATTGTATTATAAGACAATGACTTGCTTTGAAAACCATAATAAGTTCGTTTTTTGGCTTTTTGAGTTAATGGAATGGGCAGGGGTAAAAAAATTGACTTTGAGCTCATTGATGGTGACCGCGAAAATTAGCATGAAGCAGAAGCAAAGTCAGGCATATGAACTCATTTTTTCAAAGTAATTATATATGAGAAATGTTCTTAGAAACTTTTTCTCATTCCAAAACCCTAACAAAAATGAGGGGAAGTCAAATCTTCATTTTTCTTTTCCTACTAGTTTTTCTCTTTTCTTTTTTTCAAGATCCAAACACAACCTAAAACTTGGTGGCTGTAAATAGAAAGCCTAGGTACCCAGAAAGTGCCAAGAATTGAACTTCAACGGTCCAAATTTTGGGCAAATGAATCTGAACAGTTGAAGTTCAAATTCCAGGCACTTTTTGGGTATGTAGCAATGCTCGGTTGTACAAACTAATTTCTACATGTCCGCTGGCGATTCACAGCCTTCATACCCAAGAATATTCAAACGATGTAGTAAATTCATAGCAGCATTCAGAAGTCACTGGCTAAAATCAACCATTATCATCAACCTTGAGAAAAGTTCATGCACTGAATGCAAGAGAGACAGATGATGGCCAAAATAACTCATATAAACAGCGTAATATATATCACAAACAAGCATAGGAGCTCCAAATAATCCTTGCAAAAAACCATGCAAAATGGCAAAACATACACATCAAACAACCCAGTAGAAGAGGGGGAAGGAAGAGGACTTTTCTCTTCTTAAAGCCTCAATGTGAGATCCGGTTCTCGCTCATCTATGCCTGCCGTTGGAGTTGCCTCTGAGAAATTCACGAGCGAATTGGCAATAACGCGATCCTCATCTATCTGTCGGAAGCTACCTGGCCACATAAGCTCGGCCTCATCATCCTCCACGAAGATAGGCATACCTGAATGTCCGAGTTCACACCTCCCAGTACTTCCTCTAAATTCGAACGACTTAACCAGTGGCAGAAAGCTTTGGTGCACCGAAGAATGGGCTTCGATTCCCAAAGACCGAAATGCCAAGCCATGGAGAGGCAGTGCTGCCAAATTGGCATACCTCTCTGAAAATACCCCCATTCGCATAGCGCGTTTTGCTTGGGTTCTTTCTCTCTTGTGTGCGTTCTGATGGCCACCAAGCGCCTGTGAGCTAAAGAACTTACGGTGACAAAAGTTGCAAGGAAAAACTCGTGGGATCGAAGAAGAAGCTCGGGCGTTGCTACTTTCGCTTGTGCTTGATATTGAAAGTCCAACCGAGTCCTTTGCTTGTAAATCGTCAGTGGTAACGGTAGAGTTGAAGGTGAGAGTTAAGTCCAGGGAAACTGGTTCGAAACCGATTGAACCGCCGATGGAATTCGTGGAGGCAACTTGGCTGCTGATGTCTTCCGAGTCGTTTTCGTTGGAGGGCTCAACTTCAAGATCAATGGCTTGTGATTTCATGATTTGCGTTTACGAGTAATAAGATGAGAAAACTTACATTCTGAATGAGCAAGAGAGTGAGCTAATCCAGCATAATAGACGCCTGTATTTTCTTGTGCTGCATGTAAAGAGAAATAGGGGAATTCAGTCCATCAAAACAGAGTGTGATCACTTATTGAAAGCAGAAAGGATATTTTTGTGCCATTTGTTACTAGATACACGTCCAGTATGTTAAACCGTTAAGGGTTCGACTGATGGTTAATGCTTAAAACTTGGGTCTAGTTTGCACGCTCAAAGCCTTCTAAGTGCTACCGACTCTTTTGGGACTGGAGAATGGTAAGAATGGTCCTCCAGGAATCGGTGGACGTGTGTAAGTTAGCCGGGTAGTAATCTATGTTATGAGAAAGTTCCTTTTGTTGAAATCCAGTCAATCCTGGACTTGGGGTTCCTGTAGTTACCCAAGTCATTACATTGCCGTAGTAACTCAATTGTGAACCCTCTAAAATCTTCATTTGGAATTGGAACCGTTAATTTTTTTAGGAACGTTAAGTACACTATGAGTACAAAAAATTATAATCATCCGAGATTGGTAAATACTCAGTTAAGACAAATTTGTGTTACAATATATTCTCCAAATAATGTTGGCCATCCATATAAATGATATTTGATCATATGGCTACCGATATCCAATTAATTTGATTTTTACATGAAAGATTTACTCAACATTCCCGACAAATTGTACTGTTCCAATGCCAAATACAGATTATAGAGGACACACAATTGAGGTCACTACGTGGTGTGTTGATTTGGGTCACTACGGGTACCCCAAATCTGTCAATCCTATGCTAAGAGAAAACCCAAAAACAAACAAAAGAAATGATCTATAGCTCAAACAAGCTCGGGCGGACCTGGAGATCCTGTACACTGTAGTGCATGGATGCACTATGTGGCGCATCCAAGCCATTAATTTCTATAATCAATGACCAAATTTCAAGCAACATCTTACATGTAAAATACTTATCATACACGTCGATAGTTTTAGCAAATCTATACCGTTAAAAACACTTTTGGACGGTTCAGATCATGCACTACATGTTTCCGATTGCCCGGCAAATTACTCTGATACAACAGCATATTATCTGCATTAGGAAACTTGACAGTTTGTTACTACTATTAACTTCACATGCTGTGGTTGCTTCTTAAGTTGTTTCACTCTAATTGATCTAAGCCATTAATAAACGAGAAAACATTATTTCCACCGCCGGCGGAAACAAATGTCTCCTCCAAATTAATTAAAGCGGTCTGTGTAATTGTGTAGTCAATGTGATTTTATAGTACATAATCACACAGACTGCTGTGATTGATTTGGAGGAAACATTTGTTTCCACCGCCGGCGGAAATAATAAACACCTATACAAGAGCGTTTAGCTAAGATGTGAAAAGTGAGGATCTCTTCCAATGAAACTTCCAAAAAGACTTCAATTCCATAGTGCGACTCAACCATAGCATATCAAAATGGAAAGAAAGTTGCATATTCTACGAAGTACAACGAGATCACCTCCTTGAGAGCACCCTAGAGATCACATTTGGGCCATTCATCTCTGTAATGGACGGTCCGGATTTAAAATAAACTCTTTCCTATAAGAGTTAACTCTTCTATGGAAAAGGTGTTTTAAATCTGGACCATTCAATATACTTTGAACGGTCCAATGTGATCTCCAAGGTGCTCAACACTCTCAATCCACAGAAAATGCCTTTCAAGATGTAGATAAAACTGAAGTGAGTGAAAGAAATCATGTAACTAACAAGTTTATTAAGGACCTGTTTGGTTTGGCGTCTTTAATTTCCCTTCTTATGTGAAAAAAACTCTTAGGCAGTTGTAATGAAGCCAGGAACAAGAAAATGGTTTTACCAACGAAAAAAAGAAAAAAGAAAAAAATGGTAAAGAATCTTTAGAAGACCTATTGTCCTCATTTTAAGCTTTTAATACTATATACACGTAAATATAGCCCAGAATTAGTCAAGATGCGACAAGTTACCCGGATATCTGGTTATCTATGTACACAAACAATATACATATTCATGTTTTGATTGGTGAGAAAGGGCTCCCTCTCTTGTCTCATAATTTCTTCCATCCAAAGGGGTGTAGTTATAGTACAATAAGATGTGTACTAATTTGGTATATGCAACCACAAGAAATCAAATACGTACAACCAAAATGAAATAAACTCAGTACTAGTGTCCAAATTGAACCTGATTTTAAGTAAATACTCCTCCCGTCCCAATTTTATAGTCCCTCGTTCTATCCTAACCGGATAAAAAAAATGATTATATCCTTCAATTGATAATACATTTTATATGCAATATGGATCTTGTTTGATAAATCTTGATTTAATCTAATAAATAAAATGTTCAAAATCATCTAAAACATTGTAGTTTATAAGATATAATACTTGAACTCTCAAAATGGACTATAAAATTGAGACGGAGGGAGTAGTAAACAAAACGGAGCACTTCAAATCAAACAAGCAGATGAAGACTATACAGCAAATATATATAAGGTATTTGAAGCTTTTCATTCCAAAAACATCTTAAAAACTCTAGTCATATATATATACATATATGATAACCAGCGATAATAATAAATAAAATGAAACACAAAAAAAATACACAAAACCTCATCAAAATCAAGAGAGAGAGAACTAGTTAGTGGGTTGGATTCAGAAAAACATACCACTTAAATTGTAGACATCTGATTTGTTTGTGCAATTTTGGAACAGCTCATGAACATGATGAGGAGAGGAAGAAGAAGCTAAAGTAGAATGTTTTTTGAGGCCATAGATGGGAGGTCTTAGGTGAGTGGAGCTAGAAATGGAAAATTAAGGAAATGAAGAGAGAGAGAGAGAGAGAGAGAGAGAGAGAGAGCGGGTATTGATGTTGTTTGGTTTAATTATGGGAAAGCAAAGGTAAGAAGAGAGTAGTGGGTGGTGGGAGGGAGACAGAGGTGGGGGCATCAGAGAAGTCAGAGAAAATGTGGGGCCTGATTATTAATTATTTTTATTGAATTTTTAATTATCTGTCCATTGGGTGGATAATAAGACACGAATAACATTAAAAAAAACACATTTTCAAGATATTTTTTTATTTTTCTATACACTTTTACACATTATCGTATATTTTCCACACGTTTCAATTTATGTTTTAAACCTTAACGACAGTCAAGTGGGTTGATTTTAAAAAATTTCATTTTTATTTTGTGGAAAAAGATCAATAAATATTTTAAAATAGCACAATTTGGGAGGATATGTTTTGCAAAAACTATTGAAATAAAACAAAAAATAAAGAAATGAAATATTTCAAGGTCTGTTAGGTTCCACGTCTATCTATATTTAAAATTTGATTGAGTTTAGATGTAATCACGTTCATATTCTGTATGATTTAAGAAATGAAAATGAGTAGGAGGGTAATCATTTGGGTTCAGTTCGATTTGGTTTTTGGCATTTTTCCAGACTAAACTGAACATTACAGTTTTTCAATATAAAACTGAAATCAAACCATTTGATATTAAGTTTGGAGATTCGGTGTTATTCAGTTCAACCGTTTTTTACCCGATTTTATCGGGTTGGATCGATAATGTTAATTGGGATTGAATTAATAGATTTTTTGGGGGTAAATTACACTGACCTCCCCTAAGATTTTTGACTTGTGCACTGACCACCCCCTACTTTATCTGAAATAACATTGACCTCCCATGAGTTTTATATTTTAGTATCAAAAGCACCCTTCAACAGTACCGACGGGTACCGACAGCGTCAGAGACCCCCCTTGTGGGTCCCAACGGTCGATCCGAGCCGTCCGTTCATTCCAAAATCGAATTCCAAGTGGGTCCTCGCGGGAATCACCTCAATCGGACAGTCCTAAGTGCTCGATCCAAAATTTTTGAATGAAATAGGGTGATTTTGGATCGAGCACTTAGGACCGTCCGATTGAGGTGATTCCCACGTGGACCTACTCAAAATTCGATTCTAGAATAAACAGACGGCTCGGATCAACCGTTGGAGACCCACAGGGGGTCCCCGGCGCCGTCGGTACCTGTCGGTGCTGTTGAAGGGTGCTTTTGATACTAAAATATAAAACCCAAGGGAGGTCAGTGTTATTTCAGATAAAGTATGGGCGGTCAGTGTACAAGTCAGAAACCCCAGGGGAGGTCAGTGTAATTTACCCCTTTTTTCTATTATTGGGCCAATTCACAAATTTGATCATAAAGCATCTACAATAACCCAAACAACAATTTTAGCATAAAAATAGTCATGTCCAATGATAATTATAACACAAATATGGTAGTATAAGAGTTAGAAGTTCTTTTTTTTTTTCCCATACCTGGCCTATCTATATGTGTATATATAATATATTTTTAAGGGAGAGTTAATTAGGTATCATGTACCAAAAAGATCGTTATGATTCCATCCATTTAGATTTGAATACTTATGATTCCATCTTGAAATTCAAATATACCCCAAAACACCCTTTCTCTTTCCTAATTATCCTAATATGTCTCTTCTGATTTTCCTATAATTCTCATCTCCTAACATTTCTCTCCCCTAATATTTCTTAACTTATCTCAATCTCTCTATCTCTCACCTATCTTAAAAATCTCTTTTTTCTAATCTTATAATTATCTCTCCTAATCTTCTCACACCTAAAATCTCAGGAGAAAAAAGAATGAATTTTTTTTATGACAATAAATAAAAGAAAACATGACAAATTAATTGATTTTCATAGACTATAAAAAAAATGATAAACTAATGACGACAATAATGTTCATATTTTATTGATTAACCATATTCATGGTGTGTTTAAACTTGGAATATGATGATTTCTTAATTAAAAACATGATAGATTAATGAGAGTACATAAAACAACCATGAAAGATATGAGAAATTAATGCACCATAATCCACAACCCAAGCCAAAACCATGAAAAACATGTAATGCAACATAAAATCACATGTAGTCCTTTCCATTTCGATCGTCCATTTTATCCCTAAAAAAATGATACATTAAGAAACCACATTTACTGTACACAATAATATCTACATGTGAATATGGTAAAAATGGTAAATCAATCAACCATATTCGTTGTACAAACTAACCATCTTTTAAAGCACATGTGAATATGATTTTCTAATTTACCATTATTACTGTATCAAAAAAGAATATCAGCCTTGAATCGGTGAAAAAAACTCCACCATTAAGTTGGAAAAAAAGATATCGCCATTAACAAGATCTAAAACCCACCACCACCATACAAAACAAAACAAAAGATTATAATAATCAAACGCGATTGAAAGGTTACTCATTGGGTTTTTCCGTCACCATCAAGATCAATCAATACCAAGTTCGGTGGCGGCGCACCGTGTGACCAAATCGTGATGGAGCTCTATGCTGACACCACCCTACGCACCGCGAAGAACTTTTCAGAGCACTCTACACAAGAGAAAGACATAAAAAAATATATTATCGACTCTGCTTCCCAAGCCTACTTTCTCGGAATTATTTTGTTGATTGGCATTTGAACTTTTCTGGGTTTGGGGGAGATTGGGTTCGCAGGGATTTCAAAGAGATAAAGGCTAATAAGGGATGAGATTACAGCTTGGAAATCCCATAATTTTAGGGAACTCATATATAATGGTTTCAATCATAATCAATCAAGATGTGATCTTCTCTACCAAGAGTTAAACCCATTAATGGAATATATACTTCTAAAATACCTAATAATGGCACAATGGTCTAATTTTAATTTACAGGATGAAATCATAAAGATTCAAACTTCATAGGTTAGCATCCGAAGGATATTATTGTAAGATGATGACTAATTAAATTTCTCTATTTTTAAATAAATATAACGATTTGGTTCAATTTCTAACGGTTTTTACTTTAATAAAACTGAAACTGAGCTGGTTCAATTTTTTGAAAAATTAAAAATAGAACCAAACAAATATGGGGGAAAAAGTTAAAATACCAAACAGTGGCCTGTCACTTGGGATAACCTAACAGGCAAAAGAAAAAGGGGACGTGATACTCAAAACAGCGACCAGTCGGTTAATTTTTGGACAATTCCCAAAATTGAAAAAAAAACGATTACAAGCAAATAAACAGTAATGGCCATTAGTCCCACCATAGATTCTCTCTCTCTCTCTCTCTCTCTCTCTCTCTCTCTCTCTCTCTCTCTCTCTCTCTCTCTCTCTCTCCTTGAAAATTGTGTTATTTCAAATACTAGTACTAGTCATTGTAGTCAATGCATGCATGGGAGAAATTATTTGTTGAAAATGTAATTTCTATTTCGCATCATCATATGAAGTAAGTGTGTAGAAAAGGGAGAAGGGGACTGCAGTGGCTGTGTTGTGCCATCCATGAAGGCGACATTCGAATCGCTCATTTTGTAGAGTTTGACACGTTTAAAAGAAAAATGAACATATTTCTAATCAAACTGATTTTTTTTAGGTGAATATCTTACTTTGCAGGTTTTACGAGACGAAAAAATTATGTTAAAATGATAAACTCACGTTGAGCCCAAAAAACGGTGGCGGTCAACTCACGATTCCATTACCTGTGGACGGAATTTAATCAATGAAACCAAACGTATCTGTAACCACTCTCGCCCAAAAGCCTAGCATCCCCAATATTTCTCACCATACTTAACAAATCGAGTGGAAGACTTTAGCATATCAAAAATCAATAAAGTTTTTTTTTTTTTTTCCTTCGAAAGGCTGTTGATTTGACAGCATAATTCCATATATATAGGAGTACTATAAAATAAAAGGAAATGATTTTTACACCCCTTTTATTCTAAAATACTCCATTTTTGTCTTTATTCGACTTGAAATTTTCAAATTACTCTTAATTTACGAGTCACTTTTTCCATATGAAGGACAATTTAGTCGAGTGAATAAAGACACACACAAAAAAAGAGTGTTTTAGGGATAAAGGGAGGTGTGAAAATCATTTTCCAAATAAAACGAAATACAAGAACAAAACAAAACAAAACAAAATATAAGAATCACAACAACCATTTTTTCCCCCTTAAATTGGAATTTTTTTGGTACGGAATGGGTACCATGTGGCCAAGCCTACGTAGTCCCCAAATATTGCATCCAGACCGTCCAATAGTGTATTGGACAGCCTAGATTGAAACCCTCTCTCTCCTCTCTCCTCTCTCCCCTTTCTCTCTCATATTTCTCTCTTCATAATTCGGACCATCCAAAACTAAAATGAACGGCATAAATTGCGCGCGCGGATACGACGTGATATCCGCTCAACACTAAAAAATTGCTTCTTAAATTGAATTCTCAACTACCAAACTGATATGCTTAAAAAAACTCCTCTGTTGCATATAAAATGATAGCAAGCAAATTATGGCATGACAGTTTGTGGTTTTCTTCACCCACACCCACAAAAGTACAAAGACCTTTAGCGGAATCAAATACAAAAATGATAGGTACACACCCTCTCAACCACTCTCCACCACACTCTCTTTCACATGTGTGGAGAGGGCTCACCTGGTGGGTCTCAGTGGGCCCCACCACACATGTGAGAGAGAGTGTAGTGGAGAGTGGTTGAGAGGATGTGTACCTATCATTGTTCAATCAAATAACATGTATTCATAAATTATAATAAAATGTTATTTTTGTGGAAGAACACAATTTTAAGATGACATTTCTTCATTATTTTAATGGAAAATGCTAATGTGTGCCCAATAGACACACATTAAGTATGTTAAAAAGTGTGAAAAGTGTATAGAGATATGTGAAAATGTATTAAAAAATGTAAAAAATATATTGAAGTGTGTGTTGTTTTTGTTTGTTTGTGTGTTTATAGCAAAACCCTATTTTAATAAACAAAACTTGAAGCACAGTAAAAATAATAGGATAGTTAGGAGGTGTATAGGACCCGGGCTCCCACTCACACCCCTAGGTCCGCCCGGAGAAAGGCCACTGTTAGTACTTATTTAGTGGTTTTCTAACATTGTCATGCGGGACATTCCGACATTTACATTTTTTATCACCACACATTTATGTAACATTCGTATACTTAATAAAAAAAAATACGTATGAATATTACATTATACAAGAATTAGAGCACTACGTGTCGATGTCCCAAAACTATCCAAGAATTTGTTCTTTTCCTAACTATCATCACAACGTGCATGTCACTTCTTCTTTATTTAGAACTGTGGCCTTTTGGAGCATCAATAATATGGCTTGGAGGTGATGCTGCATGTGGGTATTTGTCAGAGGAGGTTACATGCAGGAGTGGCCGTGGTTCAAATAGTATTTTGATTTTCCATAACTCTCCTCCCAAGAATTTGATCCTCATGCAACGACTCCTAGCCTGATATATTTGAACATTTGAGATCTCCTTTAATTCGTTCGACAATTAATACATACACTGACTCATACAATATCTACAGCTAAAGTGACTGAACGATTATGGCTGTGTTTGGTTACATAGTTTAGTTTAGTTTTGATGATATCATAAGGTATAATAAGTGGAGAGAGATAGAGAGAGAAATGATGATGTCATCAAAACTAAAATTAAACTGGGAAACGAACAGGGCCTAATATATCTTTCTTTTACCAACGGTTAGAGTATTCAAGTTTAGCTTATGCGTAATTCAACTTATTTTTCCATTCGAAGGTGAAACCAACGTAATGAGTAATCATGGATGGTCCATGCATTTTTCTTTACCAACAGTCAAAGTATTCGGGATCAGCTTATGCATACCTTGACTAATTTTCCCGGTTGAAAGTCAAACCAACACAATGAGTAATCATGGTCTCACGGGCAAATCTGTGAAATTAAGGTTGGAGAACGATCTCATTCCTTAAAAAAAGGTTGAAGAATCATCGATTAATTCCTCACGAGTTTTTTATTTTTATTTTTTTGATAATGACAATGATAAAGACACAAGTCATGACAAGTTAATATCTCTAGATGGACTTTTATCGAGTGGATGACATTTTTGGGATGACTTGTAGTACTATATTTTAGGTTTTATTTGTAAAAATTACGAAGAAAGATCTCCTTAAAATTGTGTATGTTATTTGTATACAATAATGATATTTTACTGTTAATTTTTCAATATATGTAATTTGGTCCCGCCTGCAGATTTTAATCGTCTCCCAGCTCCAAGTGGAGATTACCATTCTGTATTTTTGCTTCTTAGATTTTTAGGCTAGTAGTTTGCTAGCAGTTGTTTGTTTTTTTTGTTTTGAAGGTCATGGGTGACTGGCCAGCTTACGCACATCTCCACTAATCTCCTCCACAGTTAGGTCAAAGGTAATACATCCATGTTGATGCTAGAATATTCACAAGAAATTATTTTCTTGCAGCCTGGCCATAAAAATCAAACTATGATCAATTGTTTAGAGAGTAAACCCACCAAACAACCGGATTAACACTTGAGTTGTTCTTTGTTTTTTGCTTGTGCTACTGGTAGTTACTCCCTCCATCCCATTTTGTCTAGTTTTTGAAAGAAAAACTTGGGTGGCGGTCGAGTATGGCCTCGTGGTATCTGACTGTGCATTTTTCTCTTCAAAATACTTTTGGACAGTCCAGATTTCTTCCCCCTCCCTCTCCTCTTTCTCTATCTAGGCCATCAAAACACTTTTCGTTGACTGAGATGCGTAATCGGACACCACATGACCATACCCGGCCAACACCCATTTTTTTCTTAGTTTTTGACATTAATATATATATATATATATATATCCCAAAATGTTTGTCCAATTACAAGTTGGATATTTTTGAAAACTCAATACTTCTTTTGGAGTAATCATTGGGAAAAAAATTTCAGTGCCGAGCAGCAATTTCGGCAGTCCAAAAGTGTTTTGGATGGTCTAAATTTCTTCGACTTCTCTCCTCTCTCACTCCTCTTTCTCTCTTTAAATCTAGACCGTTCAAAACACTTTTGAATGACAATTTATGTAGGATGGTGCTCGCAAACGCGGGGGAGGTGCTATGCATAGCCATGTTGTGCACCCCTCGGCCATTGGATTGAATTTTGGACAGTTCAGATGTGTTTTGATTTTTTATCGGTAAAAAAATTGAAATTAAAAAAAAAATTGAACGCATCTGAGCTATTCAAAACTTGATCTTACAGCCGAGGTGTGCACAACACCTCCCCGAGTTTAGTGCCCGCTCAATATTGAAAAATCGCTCAATCATTGAGTTTTCTTAACAAGTTAAAACTACTACAAGATTAGACAAATGAATTGGACCGGAAGGAGCATGTCGTGGCCCTGGCCATGTTAGCTTTCTAGTGTGGGGGCATTGTCCTTTGGATCCCGTTTTGTGCTTCAATAAATTTAAGTTCCCTAAAAAAAAGTTACTACTATAATACACACCAACAAATTTTTCATAAACGCCAAAACATATTACTCCACTAAGCTTTGGTCACTCCAAAAACAAAGAGTTAAGGATAGTTTTGACGTCCGCGCCGCTTGAAAACCACTGCCCGAGACGCCGCTTTTGGCACATTGTCCCTATGATTTCCCCAACGCCTACTACTGCTCACTACTAGACCTCGGTCCCCTATCACCAAAGCACCCACCCAACCTTATTCACTTTTTATCGCATAACATGACTACTTTTTTTTCCTCGACCGTTAGAGCATCCAGACAAATTTACGTGTATCTCAATTAAATTTCTTCTTTTCCGGTTAAAGACAGGATGTTCAGGTTCGTACTAGAAAATTCACAAAAAATTAGTTTGCTGCGATCTAGCCTTAAGAATCAAAACTTTATCGATTGTGTGGAGATCAAATCCACTACAACCATAGTAGGCCCCGTGGCTCGCATAACATGGCGACATGCTACAGGCATATCAACTACCAACAATGTTATAGGTACATCATATTTGCACACTAGATGTACTTTAAGGTGATGTGACGGATGAGTAGAAATTCATCATTTCAGGTGGATTACACATTAGACTTCATCTTATCTGTCAAATTACCTTGGTGCGCATGTGGTGTGCAAAATATCATTTTCCTATCAACTGCAAAAAATTATTTTGAACTGACCTCAAGAATCAAAACTTAATCGGGTTGTGTGGGGATCAAACCCACGGCAACCATTCTCGCCCACGTGGCTCGCATAACATGGCTATATGCTATGGACACATCTACTACTCTATACAGTACTAGTGATATTTAGGTGTGAAAAGATAATTTAGAATAATGAAAGCTCCTAATTGACTAATTATATATAGATTCTTCGACTTAATTAGTGACCACTTTATTTATTCTCATGCCACCTTGGTGATTATTTTAGTTATGACTTTAGGGGCATATGTGCCAGATTAGTAGGGACCCACCAAGAATTATGGGTAATGTACTGATACTGTGTCTGTGATATATTACATGCCTTCTGTAAGCATATGCTTGGTTTCCAGTAATGATCTCTCCAATTTGAGGGGCAAGTTTGTTCAGTTCCAGCTGCTCTTTATCATATATTTGATTGGAAACAAAATGCAAGGATTTTTAGGCATGCAGCAATCTAGCACTGTTGGGTATATTTGTTAGTTGCAAATATATCTGGTGTTCCAAGTAGAGTTTGTTTATTTGATAAGAGTCTTCGTACCAACGAGAATCAGGCCCTGTGTGATAACGCATATCTCTCTCATTGTGCGTAGCTAGTAACGATAAAATTGGGTTCTTTTGTTAGCATGTCGTAATTGGTAAGGACCCGATTAAAGTTCATATGAATTAGCGTCATAAAATTTGATAACACGAAAGTAAAATAGTAGGTCTCATACTGCCCAACGAGCCCCACATCATTTCATTCGATAACGTGACTTTTCTTTGTACTTTTGGGGATAGCAGCAAAGCTGTAGCATCCGGAGTAGTATAAATTTAGGTGTGAACTATGGTATCTTTCATTCCTTTTAGTTTTCGCTTTTCCCTTCTTTTTTTTTTTTTCTATTCTTTTTATTGTTGGCTGACAATGAAATAAACTTGAAGCATCCAATTCGAAGACAGCCTCTTGGACTACATCTTGGTGCATGCTTAGTGTAAGGACACGTGGAGAATGCAAGTGGAGTGGTAGTCGAACCATAGGCACCATAAGGGGTGCAAACGATCTTAGTCGAGCCAAGTTTTGTGAAGCTTGAGCTTAGCTTGTTTGGTAAACCACCCAAAATTTGAGCTCGACCTCGCATTATTCTAGCTAAGCGAAGGTAATTTACTTAATGAGTCTCTTTAAATAAGCCAAACTTTACCGAGTTCATATACTTTTAAGCATTTGACAGAGTTTCTAACCACACTAACTACAACAAACAATACTAACTTCCGCCGAAAAAAGAAAAGAAAAGAAAAGACGGAGAATACAAAGAGAGGAGCAATGAAGTTGGGGGATAAAGATAGAAACCCAAAATTAAAGCCTAACACATGCATAATATATACGAGGATTTCTCTAGAGGATTCTAGGGTTTCCAAAATGTCTTTTATTCAACTTTGTGAATTTTTTTCCAAGGGTTGATCATATATAAATTAATCATTTTTGGGACCACAACTAGAAGGCTTATCTTTATTGAAAAAGTGAGTGTGGATCATAATTTTATACTTTTTTTATTCGTTTCTTTGAGCCAAACCAATAATTCACAAAAATTTGACACAAAATACAAAATGCGATTTTGTTTTTTGAATAATGGAAAAATAGAAGTCAACTAGTTGTCTTATTTATCTAAACTTGGCCTGAAGATTAAGCTCAAACTTGGCCCGCTTCAACCCACATAACAAACCTGAAAGAAGTGGGCCTGTAGTTTTTCTTGAAGCCCACAATTTGTCCCGGGCCCATAAAATCATGGCCTTCTTCCAGGCTAGCCCCATTTTGTAGGGAGATTTCCGTCCAAGCCTAGCTCGTGTCAAACAAATTTTGCATGGGTCCTTTTTCACGCGCATACAAAATTTCTCTGTCCACTAGGGTGTACGCTCTCTCTCTATGCTTCTTCCTTGCTTTTCTGCAAAAATTTCTGTCCACCGTGGCCGGCCCCATACCTTCACATCACTCAGCAAGTCACATGTGCATTCATTGGTGTAGGTGTACAGTGTAGCTATGTAGCTCTCTCTCTCTCTCTCTCTCTCTCTCTCTCTCTCTCTCATTTAAAAATAAAATAACTTTTTTTAAACACATTCATTTTATATAAAAATTATATATGTAAAATCTACTCAATGAGATCTTCAAAATAAGATCCATTATGAATATGAAATTGTGTACACGCAAAAAAATTTATTTTATACCCCTTCTAAATAATTCAAATCCTAAAAAAAAAGGAACTCACACCTTCAAATGAAAGAATTCAGATAACCGAAATACAGAATTGTTGTCACAACTCACTTTCCAAAATAGAAAATTCGCATCTGGGGTGCATGCTGTCTCTTTGGAGACAACATGTATGTTGTCCAATCTGGGCCGTCCGTGCTCGGCAATGGACGGCTCGGATCACATCTTGTCCAAACACATCCAAACCATCCGCTACCAAACAAATTCTAGCCGTCCATTGCCGAGCACAGACAACTCAGATTGTCCCTAAAGGGACAGCACCATCCCCCAATTCCAAAATTCGCACCCCAAAAAGATAGTATTCACACCCCTCAAATGCAGAATTCACACCCCTCAAATGTGAAATTCACATATCACAACTTACTCACAAAAATACAAAATTCACACTCAAAATAAGA
Organism: Vaccinium macrocarpon; assembly: GCA_022606695.1. NCBI lineage: Eukaryota > Viridiplantae > Streptophyta > Magnoliopsida > Ericales > Ericaceae > Vaccinium > Vaccinium macrocarpon. Next base: position 2,827,035 of record CM040172.1, on the reverse strand, counting down.
GAATTCACATCCATTAAATGCAGAATTCACACATTCCAGTATTAAAGAATTCACAACTCTTTTTGAACAATTCACACCCTCCGTCATGAAAGAATTCACACCCTCTCTCAACAATTAAAACCTTACGAAATGAAATAATTCAAACCCCTCAAATTCAAAATTCACACCATTTAAAATGAAATAATTCACACCCTTCAATTTTTTCTGCACAAAATTTTATATTCAATATAGGTCTTGTTTGATAGATATCGTCGAGTAGGTTTTAAATTTTTTTTTTTCAAAATCGGATATATAAATTAAAAGTTACAAAAAAAAAATTAAAGTTTTAAAATTAAAAGAGAGAGAGAGAGAGAGAGAGAGAGAGAGAGAGAGAGAGTAATGTGTCAGTACCAAATGTCTAAAAGGTTCGGCAGCCTGTGAGATATTGACACGCGGCATGCTTGCAGCAAATGAAAAACTCTCTCACGCGCTCGCAGGGTTTATTTGGAGTGAAAGACAAAATAGGATTTAGATGGAAGCCTCCACAAAAAGTGGGGGCGGCCCGGAATTTCCTGTAAAATCATTCCCACTGCAACAAAGGTATGGAAAGCCTTTCATCTCACCAAATTAAAACGACTCTCCACAAACGTAGATTGGGCTTCTAGTCTGCCCACAACAGTCTTATGTCGTTTTATCTTTGATGCATCTTTCTTGCGCTGAGATTTAATGAAGTGGAGTGGTATGATGGGCTGATTCTTGTTTTCCGTGGGCTAAATAATAGCCCAAACTTCTTAACCTTTCGAAGTATTTGGTCTGTTGTCTCTTGCACTGCTTTTAAACTTAGTCACATAATCCTTCTAGAGCAGCTTCTGTTCCCGCTCTCAATTCTTGCTTTGAGCTCGTTCTCTTAATCATTGCTCTCGAGAATTTAGTTAGTTTGCATGTTTTTGAAAGACATTTTCACACTCATGCTCGCGCTCACGTTCAAATATGTACATACGCATTCGCAAACGTGACTTAGCTTTGGAGTTAAGTTCATGTTTTTTAGCCAGGATTTATTATCTTGTCAATAAATGAAATTAAATATCTAATCATGTTTTTTACAATTGATAGAGGGCAAAACATGGTAAATTTTAATGGGTCAATCGTACAGTTTTTTTAACATTATGTTAGGTCAACTTTGCAAATACCAATAGAAATTGTACTTATCGTAAGAGCTTTTCCAAACTCATTGCGATCTGATCAAGTAACCCCACCGACAATCTTTTCCCTCCACCCATGGCTGTAAAAGCTATTAGGGCTGATGAATAGAACAAATCGTTAGAGTTTGAGCCCGTGTTAGCTTGTTAAAAGTTTGTTTCAAATCGTTTTATTATATAAACAAATTAAGTTTGAACATTTTTTTAAAGCCCGTTAAGCTTTCGAACCAAGCTCAAATAAACTGCTACTCTGCACATTCGATTTTGAGTAAATGAGTGGAGATTTTTGAGGGGTTTTACTCAAATTTCAAGCGAGTAAAAAAAGGGGTAAGGAGTGAAGCTGCTTAGCCCTCATCAAAATCCAAGTTTTGTAGCAATTCAGATTCTATTTGAAGGGAGTTATGTTACTCAAAAAGCTTTTGCAATGGTAATTCTGAGAGGACATTGTATCCCATACTAACTTAACCAATTTAATCTCCTTGTCTTAACTGGCTCCAATGCTTTTGTGGAGATTATATAATGTACTAGCTATGGAGCCTTCACAATTTTTCCTGTTGGAGAGACTGTTTCCGAGACCCGACAACTTTGTATTAGGCACATCGCCATTTACGATTTTGCTGCACCTCAGTGTACTCAGAAGAGCAAGAACGGACCAGTTTTGGTTAATCGACACGGTAGTTAAACTCTAGTTCTAATATGCAACTAAGGAACATGGTTAACAAAACGGCCGAAACGTTTTTGTTTCTCAGGCAATCCAACAAACCGCGAGTTGAATCTGAAACGCACCGAACCTGCAAAAAAGGATGAAACGCCTAAGAACACCCAGAGAACATGAAAGCAAATAATACAGCAATGAAAATTCTACATATTCAAATTTACTTGACAATTCTCTTTCCTAGCTGACGGAACCTATACATCGAAATGAGATTTTGATCCTTAGGCAGTAAGAGCCTAAGCCGTACGGCATTCCTGGGGAAGGTAACTAGTCAATCTATTGCATCAACCACGTGCAGAATATTAATGTGAATCACAAACAAGACGAGTTAATCAAGCTAATTAGCAACCCAACACCTCTGTTCTGCACTAACGTGCAATTTTATATGACTTTCAAATGCTGAATTTATGAGCACAGCCGCATCGATTCCAGGAAATGCATGTGGGTTCATACCGTTACGCGTACGGGGGTTGGAAAACTCCGGATTTGTACATGTTCCTGCATGGTTCCTCAGATCCACCCCCCAAATGCGGATCTGCAAATAAATATAGTACCATTTTATCCAATGCTCATCCTGTAAGTCAACTACCTAGGACTTGCTACTGATATAGAAACTGTAATACATATCAAAATAAGCAAAGTTCTAAGCAGGTCTTTGTCTTTATTTACAAGAGTTGTGAAAAACAAGATCTTGAGAACACTAAACAATGGAGTTGGAATTCATTGAGCTTCCCCCACTGTTGACCTTCCACAAGCACCAGTACCTGCCCAAATTTGTTTAACGTCAATCACTGGTGATCTAAGAATACCAAATTTCCATAAAATAAGATTCTTCCAAAACATTAAAAACAGAAAAATAAACAGTTGGCTGAAAACAAGTGGGAACCCATTAACCTTCCCACTTAGCTCCTAATATAACAACCATTTTTTCAGCTTTAACTCCAAGTGAACCAAACCCTTCAGAAACACAGAACCATGGAGTCACCTCACAAGCCTAAGCCTCTTTCAATCAGTCTGTTCTACCTTTTCCTTCTTTTGTCTACAAACCTACTCACCTTGTTCATTTCCACTAATTTCTACTCCCCTTGCTCTCTCTCTGCCGCTAACACCGCCAGTGTAATCATTCCTGCCTCCACCACCACTGCCCTCCACCTTACCCATTCAACGCTTGACGACGATCAAACTACTTCTGATCTCCCGGCAGAGTTCCTAGCCTTCACGTCTGCTCAAAAACTCAAATTTGGATTCAACACCAACATGGACTCCGACCATATTATCCCTCCAGTGGGCCGCCCGTGCACCCAATTCCCTAATGAACTCCACCGCTACATGTCATATAAAGTCAATGGTTCCTGCCCAGATGACGAACTACTTGCCCAGAAACTCCTACTCAAAGGTTGTGAGCCGCTGCCCCGCCGCCGCTGCCGCCCAGCGGCTCCACCGGAGTACGTGGAACCCTACCCCCTTCCTACTAGCTTCTGGACGACACCGTCTGATAAATCGGTGGTCTGGACTGCCTACACTTGCAAAAACTACCAATGTCTCATCGACCGTATGAAGACCCAGAAAGGGTTCGATGACTGTAAAGACTGTTTTGACCTTCAAGGCCGAGAGAAGGCTCGATGGACCAAACCACCCGTCAGCGGTGGACTCGACTTTTCCATTGATGAAGTACTAGCAGTAAAGAAGCCAGGTACAATCCGAATAGGGCTTGATATTGGAGGCGGTGTAGCTACATTTGCAATAAGGATGAAAGCAAGGAACATAACTATCATAACTACTTCTATGAACTTAAATGGACCTTTCAACAGCTTCATAGCAGCAAGAGGGGTCATACCTATGTATATAAGCATTTCTCAGAGGCTTCCGTTTTTCGACAACACGTTAGATATTGTGCACTCCATGCATGTGATGAGTAACTGGATTCCCACAACCTTGCTGCACTTCATGCTTTTCGACATCTACAGGGTGCTCAGGCCTGGTGGGTTGTTTTGGCTTGACCATTTCTTCTGTGTGGGTGACGAACTGGAGGACGTTTATGTGCCATTGATCAATAGCATTGGATTCCAGAAGGTGAAGTGGGTACTGGGGCCAAAGCTTGATCGAGGGGCAGAGCTCCGGGAGATGTACATTTCAGCTTTGTTGGAGAAGCCATTGAAGCATTCTTGGTGAATCTAGAAGGAATTTCTTTCAGTTGACTTCCATTTCGTTATTTTTCACTTCTCTCTGTTTCTAGTCTCAAAAATTGACTCCAACAGAGAATAGATCCACTATTTGGTGCAACAACTTGAGTGGCGTTTTTTGTAAGATTAAGGATACAATTGTTTGGGATAATTTCCTGATTCCTATCTGTAATTCAGATCATGTTTCCTCACAATAGCAGAAAATAAAATTTCCTACATAAGTGCAAACGAATTTAGTATATTGAGATTCCAAATAACAGGAAATCAGATATTTTGTGGTGCTTGCTTTTAATTGTAGAAAATTTGTGTCTCAAACATAAACTAATATTCAGGTTGCAGGAATATGAACGCCACACCACAATGTATAGACATCTCTATATCTCTAATGCTCTATCATGAGAGTTCAATGTTCATGGAGACTCAGAATCGGTGGGCAACTTATCCTAGAAGAGCAATGGTGAAAATGCCCCCTTTTTGTTTCAAAACAGTACTAGGATAAGAGAAGAACAAATCTGTGACCCCTTGATTTGTTGACGAAATGGAGCAAAGAGTTAAAGCTGGATTTCCAAATGTGCTTTAACAAGGTTTTACAGTTTCTGTCACAGAACTTCTAGGTGCAGAAGAAGCACTATTGTTTGAAATTTCTTAAATTTAAGTTCATGTTAGCCTCGCAAAAGGCTTCCATACTAATTACCTTTTAGACATTTCTCGGCAACTTAGAAATCTTGATATTGGACCACAACAGGGTTAGACCAAGGGTGTCTCTGTATGGTTAAAGATTATTATGATACCTTGTTGAAAGTGGAAAATCAAACTAATGACTATGGAATTTGTTCGGTCAGAGGAAAAGGTCGGCAGCAACGACAATGTTAGCATGATGATTTTCACCTATGCAGCAGTAACAAACCTGACCAGAAAACTGATGATAGAGGACATAACACGTCTGGGGCACTTTAAAGATTTCATATAATTTGATCTATATTACCTACGTTTTGAAACATATTAGTATCAAACTTGACAAATCATAGGCTGATGGAGAATGATGTCAAGTTATCAGTCCAATTATGATGGATGTGACACAATTCCACAATATATACATGATGTATTTATCTCAAAACACAATCAAAATATGTATAGAGTGCATAGTTTGTGTTTCATATAATGCAGAACATTTTCACAGTTCAGAGATTCATCACTTGCATCATGTTCATTTAAGACACGTTAGATAAGTGTTGGACACCCTTTTAGAATGTCTGGGTAGATGTCCTACACGACATGGCTCTTCTGTAGGAATGTCCGTGCTTCTTACTTTTTCACCAGTGTCAACAGTGGAACACCATTTGAAGCAGTTGCAAGGATTAACGGGGTAACCTCGTGTAAGGATTAACAATAACAATGACAACCCTTAACTACCTAACTCTCTTAGTCTTACAACCTGACTAATTGACATACAGCCACATAAAAGACCGCTAAAGCATGAAAACGCTTTACAATAGCAGAAACCAGCAAAATGAAGAGACTCTGGCCTGCTGAAAGAGCATTATTGGTTAAGACAGGCAATTTAGCCAAATGATTGGGAACTTTATGTTAAGAACTAAAACTAAGCACACGTGGAGCAAACTCTTTGGCATAGAGTTGCATGGACTAATCAATCGAGGATGGACCTAGGAGAAGATCTTTTATTTAAAATGGAATCAACAAGAACTACCATAAATGCAAAATAAGCACTAACATGCCTTTTAGTTGCCCTTCCATTCTTCTCTACCGAGCACCAACCATACTATTCTCAAAGCCATGCCCCTCGAAAGATCCACTCCTCCTATTATAATAATTCAGCACGCAATAAAGTCTCTTGAGTTCTCTATCCTTACAAAAGCCTTGATTTCTAAAAATTGTTGGTTAAATAATCCCTTCTCTCGTCAATTTTTGAACTTATGAAGTCCTCAAAACCAAACTCATCCCTTTCAGAAGAAAGCATGGGAATTGGTGTACACCCCATATCCTCCAACTTCTCCAAAACCCTAAGACAGCCACAGAATTCTGCACCTCAACATTTGGCCCCTTCACCTCTACGTGCAGCTCATTCCCAAAGAGGAATTTTAACAGGCAAAATCTTCTTGTGTCATCTCAAAGCTCTTGGAAACTATCATGAAGAAGGACATTGGTTGCCTAGCAACCCATTGTAAACTTCAAATTCTTAACAAATAGTGCAAATTAGAAGCCAACAAAATCAACTTTTCAACTAATTACCATTCAGTTCAACAATTTCTCTTTTATTTAGTGAAAAAACACACTATTTTTTTGATGCATTTAAAAAATGGAGCAAGTTATGCCTTGATGCATCGCTGTTCTGCGAAAAAAGCACTTCAGCCTACGAGGAATATGCAAAGGCGGACCAAAAAGTTATCTTGAATACAGTTGGACATTAGAAAGAAGAAACTAGGCAACTAGAGGCCTTCATAAATTTGTTAGTTAGAAAAAATCTACTTACTAAGGGGAAAATGTTCCTTGTGTGCTAATACATGTTTAGTTAGTATCTTTAACCAAAAATTTTGTTTTCTCACAAGTATGAGGACTAATTGAAGTTCAAGACCCTACTTTCATAAGGCTGCAAATGTTAATAGGGTGGTCATTAACAACTTGAACTTGATCCAATGAAAGCTCATTCGACAGTTTATTACACCAAGGATCATGGGAAGAACAAGGCTCAACCCGCTTGAACTGCTGAACTTTGAGTAAGTGTGTAACTAGTAATTTCCATTCACTTTAATTTCAAACCTACTAAAAGAACTTTTTCCGTTTTCTTTCTTCGGTGAAATTACAAGTCCTTAGCAGTGATTGGATGCATGAATCCTACATCACGCAATTGTGAGATGTTGCTCCTAATAGTAGTTGTTTAGCAACACCTCATGAGGCCTTCCATTTCATAAGCCATTGAATGGTTGAGCTAGTTACCCTTGTTCGCAATAATTCACTACGCATTTTATGAGAATCAGTTATATGACAGCAGTTTTTGTTTGTACTCAAAGAAATTATTGTATTGAAATCTGTAATTCAAAAGAAGTTTAATAATTGCATGCCTGAGAAATAACAATTATATCATGCAATGCTGCTTCATTTTTTTGTTATCATGGCACTCAACTACTTAATGGGTTATTAAATCCAAGCCACTTAAAGTAGCCAAAACAACCATGACTTGGCTGAAATTTTGGTCAACAAATGATAATTTGACTACTTCTTCCCTCTCAAGCAATGGTTCGGCACCTCTTGCACTGTGTGGTTTCGTTATAATTTAGAGTTTCCGTTTGTTAGGGTTTCAGTTAAATTGTTATTTATCTTTTATGTCTAGGATAGTTTAGTCCTTTTATGTCATTAGTGTTAGCCTATATAATCCCCTCATTAGTTGTAATCTTTTATGCTTTGCAATGCAATAAGATAATATGATAGTACGTTTGTTTGTTTGGTAATACGTTCGTTTTTCTATCTCCCTCGAAAATTCAAAGCATCATTTCTGCATTTGAATCCATGCTTCTTAGCATGTCCATATAGAGGCTAATTAGAGAACTTAGTAAAAAATCTTTGCCAACTAATGACTCAAATATGTATATTAACAACTTAGTTGGTGTAATTAATTACCATTGTATAGCATTATAAGGCTATTTAAAGAATGCTTGGTTACTAATGAATTTAATATGCATTAATTACACCTTATTAGGTGCTTCGATGGCAGTAGTTAACAACAGGGCATAGTCACTCTTACATAGAAAACCTGACTTTAATAAGTATGCAAGTCTATGTTAGTTACGCCTCACTAAGCCCTCATAATATATCCATTTAACACCTTTGCATAGCTCGTGTCACACAGAACTCATAATAGTAGACTAATTACGACACAATAATTCCCTTGTCGAAATCATGAAACATGGTTTTCCAATGTATTAAACATTTCAAAACTAAACCTAAAACAAATGAAACGTTTATCCATATTTAGTTGAAACTCAAAAGTTAGGGAACATAACCATTCAAACCATAGTGACTTAAGAACAAGTAAAAAATTGAGCACAAAACAAACGAATGAAAAACGTTTGAGCTCATACTTGACGAAATTCATTTCCCGTTACTTAGATCAAAGCTCAAACTTGGACAAATCCCGTGAAGTATTTCTATTCACTTTGGTTGGGTGGAAGTAATGGTGAGTTGTTAAGTTACAAGACAAAAAAACAATAACGTCAAAGTGGCAAAACCTCAGCATTTGCTCATAAATAGATGCTCATATTTCTTGTATTTCTCAGCTTAATCCCCATATTTCTCTATTCATCTTAGTTAGGTGGAAGTAATGGTGAGTTGTTAAGTTACGAGAGAAAAAAACTATAATGTCAAAGTGGCAACACATCATCATTTGCTCATAAATAGATCCTCATTTCAAATTTGAATAGAGAAATACGGGGAGTGAGCTTTGTCCAAGTTCGTCCACATAAAGAAGGCTTTACTTACCACAACCCACTAGCAAATTTGAAATTTGATTTGTCCAAGTTTGAGCTCATACTTAGACGAACTTCAATTCCAAGTTATTTAGTTCAAAGCTCAAACCTAGATAAAGTTTAATCCCCGTATTTTTCTGTTCACCTTAGTTAGGTGGAAGTAATGCTAAGTTGTTAAGTTATGGACAAAAAACTATAATGTCAAAGTGGCAACACCTCGGCATTTGCTCATAAATGATGCCCATATTTTTCGTATTTCTTAGCTTAATCCCTGTATTTCTCTATTCACCTTACTTAGGTGGAAGTAATGATAAATTGTTAAGCAACGAGACAAAAAACTATAATGTCAAATTGGCAACAACTAAGCATTTTCTCATAAATAAAAGCCCATTTCAAATTTCAATAGAGAAATATAGGGAGTAAGCTTTGTCCAAGTTCGTCCGCATAGAGCAAACTTTACTTACCACAAACCACTAGCAAATTTAGGAAATAATGTTCGTCCAAGTATGAGCTCAAACTTGGACAAAGCTTACTCTCTGTATTCACCTTAGATAGGTGGACATAATGGTAAGTTGTTAAGTTACGAGACAAAAAACTATAATGTCAAAGTGGCAACGCCTTAGCATTTGAGATGCCCATTTCATTTATGAGCAAATCCTTTGTGTCGCAACTTAACAACTTACCATTACTTCCACCTAACTAGGGTGAATAGAGAAATACGGGGAGTAAGCTTTATCCAAGTTCGTCCACATAGAGTAGGCTTTACTTATCACAACCCACTAGCAAAATTTCAAATTTGATTTGTCCAAGTTTGAGCTCATACTTGGACGAAATTCATTTCCGAGTTACTTAGTTCAAAGCTCAAACTTGGACAAAGCTTAATCCGTATTTCTCTATTCACATTAGTTAGGTGAAAGTAATGGTAAGTTGTTAAGTTACGAAACAAAAAACTATGATGTTAAAGTGGCAACACCTCACTATTTGCTCATAAATAGATGCCCATTTGACATTTTGCCCATTACAAAAGGGAATCTTTTTAAAATGGGCATCTATTTATGAGCAAATGCTGAGGTGTTGCCACTTTGACACTATAGTTTTTTATCTCATAAAATAACAACTTACCATTACGTCCACTTAACAACGGTGAATAGAGAAATACGGGAATTAAGCTTTGCTCAAGTTCGTCCACATAAAGCAGGGTTTACTTACCAAAACCCACTAGCAAATTTCAATTTTGCTTTGTCCAAGTTTGAGCTCATACTTGTAAGAACTTAATTTCCTAGTTACTTGGTTCAAAGCTCGAACATGGAAAAGTTTACTCCCCGTATTTCTCTATTCACCTTAGTTAGGTGGAAGTAAGTTGTTAAGTTACGAGAAAAAAAAAAACTATAATGTCAAATGGCAACACCTCAGCATTTGAGATGCCCATCACTTTAACATTATAGTTTTTTGTCTTGTAATAACAACTTAACATTACTTCCACTTAAATAAGGTGTATAGAGAAATATGGGAAGTAAGCTTTATCCAAGTTCATCAACATAAAACAGGCTTTACTTACCACATCCCACTAGCAAATTTCAAAATTTGCATTGTCCAAGTTTGAGCTCATACTTGCACGAAATTCATTTCCCAGTTAAGTAGTTCAAAGCTCAAACTTGAACAAAGCTTAATCCCTGTACTTGTCTATTCAACTTAGTTAGGTGAAAGTAATGGTAGGTTGTTAAGTTAGGAGACGAAAAACTATAATGTCAAAGTGGCATCTATTTATGAGCAAATGTGAAATGGTCATCTATTTATGATCAAATGTGAGGTTTTGACATTATAATTTTCCCTCTCGTAACTTAACAATTTGCCATTACTTCCACCTAACTAAAGTTAATAGAGAAGTACGATGATTAAGCTTTCTCCAAGTTCGTCCACATAAAGCAAGCTTTACTTACCACAACCGACTAGCAAATTTCAAAATTTGCATTGTCTAATTTTGAGCTCATACTTGGACGAACTTCACTTCCCAGTTATGTAATTCAAAGCTCAAACTTGAACAAAGTTTAATCCCCATACTTCTCTATTCACTTTAGTTAGGTGGAAGTAATGATAAGTTGTTAAGTTACGAGACAAAAAACTACAATGTCAAAGTGGCAACGCCTTAGCATTTGCTCATAAATAGATGCCGATTTCACATTTGCTCATAAATAGATGCTCATTTGAAATGGGCATCTATTTATGAGCAAATGTTGATGTGTTGCCACTTTGACATTATGATTTTTTGTCTCGTAACTTAACAACTTGCAATTACTTCCACCTAACTAAAGTTAATAGAGAAGTACGATGATTAAGCTTCGTCCACATAAAGCAGGCTTTACTTACCACAACCCACTAGCAAATTTCAAAATTTGCATTGTCCAAGTTTGAGCTCATACTTGGACGAATTTCATTTCCCAGTTACGTAATTCAAAGCTCAAACTTGAACAAAGCTTAATCCCCGTAATTCTCTATTCACTTTAGTTAGGTGGAAGTAATGGTAAGTTGTTAAGTTACGAGACGAAAAACTATAATGTCAAAGTGGCAACACCTCAGCATTTGCTCATAAATAGATGCCATTTCACATTTGCTCATAAATAGATGCTCATTTGAAATAGGCATCTATTTATGAGCAAATGTTGAGGTGTTGCCACTTTGACATTATAGTTTTTTGTCTCGTAACTTAATAACTTGCCATTACTTCCACATAACTAAGGTGAATAGACAAATACGAGAATTAAGCTTTGTCCAAGTTCATCCACATAGAGTAGGCTTTACTTACACAGCCCAGTAGAAAATTTCAAATTTGCTTTGTCCAAGTTTGAGCTCATACTTGGAAGAACATCATTTCCCAGTTAATTAGTTCAAAGCTCAAACTTGGATAAAGCTGAATCCTTGTATTTCTCTGTTCACCTTAGTTAGGTGGAAGCAATGGCAAGTTGTTAAGAGACAAAAAATTGTAATGTCAAAGTGGCAACACCTCAGCATTTGCTAATAAGAGGCAATGGTAAGTTGTTAAGAGACAAAAAATTGTAACGTCAAAGTGGTAACACCTCAGCATTTGCTAATAAATAGATGCCCATGTCAAATTTGCTAGTGGGTTATGTAAGTAAAACCTGCTCTATGTGGACGAACTTGGACAAATCTTAATCCCCGTATTTCTCTATGCACCGTAGTCAGGTAGAAGAAATGGTAAGTTGTTAAGTTACGAGAGAGAAATCCATAATGTCAAAGTGGCAACACCTCAACATTTGCTCATTAATAGATGCCCATTTGAAATCGGCTTCTCTTTATAAGCAAAGGTGAAATGGGCATCTACTTATGAGCAAATGCTAAGGTGTTGCCACTTTGACATTATAGTTTTTTGTCTCGTAACTTAACAACTTACCATTATGTCCACCTAACAAAGGTGAATAGAGAAATACGGAGATTAAGCTTTGTGCAAGTTCGTCCACATAAAGCAGACTTAACTTACCACAACCCACTAGCAAATTTCAAATTTGCTTTGTCCAAGTTTTAGCTCATACTTGGAAGAACTTCATTTCCTCGTTACTTAGTTCAAAGCTCAAACATGGACAAAGCTTACTCCCCGTATTTCTCTGTTCACCTTAGTTAGGTGGAAGTAATGGTAAGTTGTTAAGTTACAGAGACAAAAACTATAATGTCGAAGTGTTAATACCTCAACATTTGATGCCCCCATCACTTTAACATTATAGTTTTTTGTCTCGTAAACTTAACAACTTACCATTACTTCCACCTAAATAAGATGAATAGAGAAATACGGGGAGTAAGCTTTGTCCAAGTTTGTCCACATAGAGCAGGCTTTACTTACCACAACCGACTACCAAATTTCAAAATCTGCATTGTCCAAGGTTGAGCTCATACTTGGACAAACTTCATTTCCCAGTTACGTAGTTCAAAGCTCAAACTTGATCAAAGCTTAATTCCCATACTTCTCTATTCACTTTAGTTAGGTGGAAGTAATGGTAAGTTGTTAAGTTATGAGACGAAAAATTATAATGTCAAAATGGCATCTATTTATGAGCAAATGTGAATGGGCATCTATTTGTGAGCAAATGCAGACAGGTTGCCACTTTGACATTATAGTTTTTCGTCTGGTAACTTAACAACTTACCATTACGTCCACCTAACTAAAGTGAATAGAGAAGTATGGCGATTAAGCTTTGTCCTAGTTCGTCCACATAAAGTAGGCTTTACTTACCACAACCCACTAGCAAATTTCAAAATTTGCATTGTCCAAGTTTGAGCTCATACTTGGACGAACTTCATTTCCCAGTTACGTAGTTCAAAGCATTAACTTGAACAAAGCTTAATCCCCGTACTTCTCTATTCACTTTATTTTGTTGAAAGTAATGGTAAGTTGTTAAGTTACGAGACAAAAAACTATAATGTCAAAGTGGCAACACCTCAGCATTTGCTCCTAAATAGATGCCCATTTCACATTTGCTCATAAATAGATGCTTATTTGAAATGGGCATCTATTTATGAGCAAATGTTGAGGTGTTGCCACTTTGACATAATGGTTTTTTGTCTCGTAACTTAGCAACTTGCAATTACTTCCACCTAACTAAAGTTAATAGAGAAGTATGATGATTAAGCTTTGTCCAAGTTTGTCCACATAAAGCAGGCTTTACTTACCACAACTGACTAGAAAATTTCAAATTTGCTTTGTCCAAGTTTGAGCTCATACTATTTGGTAATTGCTTTGTCCATGTCAAATTTGCTAGTTGGTTGTTGCTAGTAAAGCTTGTCCTATGTGGACCCAAGTCTGGCAGGAGTTAGGTGTGACAATTATTATATGGAAGCTAATCCTTTGTTTTGTACAATAGAAACAAAAATGAAGGTAATAAAAACTTAACCATGTATCGCTATAGAAAAGAATATATCTTTCAACATTTTTTACTTTGGATGAGCAAGGACGAAGGGAAATATTGGTTTCTCGTTTTACATTCCTTAACTTTGAATATGTAAGTGGTTTAATTGGAGGGTAAAAGTGAAGAGATATGGACGAGAGTATAGGAGTCATAGTCCAAGAGTGGCGATGTACTTGAGAGTTCCCTTAGTTCTTTTCCCCTTCCCAAAAGACTACCTTCCCTTGTCCTTTTGTTGGGAACAAGGGAAGGGAACTCCCAAAGATAATTTTCCCTTGCCATAAAACCCTCGTACTCTCCCCCCACCCTCATGCTCTTTTCCTCTATTGTCCTTTCATTCCTCCATTCAGTCACATCAAAAGGAGCTCAACTTCACTCAAGGAGAATGACCTCCTCTACCTCAGTCCAGGTACCTAAGTTTTACACACAAATTTCTACATCCATCTTCTTCTTCCAAGTAACTTCTATGAAAGTTAGCAAATCCTTCTATGCTTTGTGAATCTTATTTGATTCATGGTATTATTAGATCAAAAGAGAGAACTTTAATTCAAATTTAGGTTTTCAAGGGATGAATTTCCAACAACACCCCCCCTGAAAGATCATCCAATATAGATAGTGATGCTAAAACAGGGTCACAATTACAGTAGTTGTCAATGTGTATTTGTCAATCAAAGAAGTAAAGAAAAACACATTCAAAAGATTTCATCCAAAAACTGCAACAGTCCACAATATTAGTGGCTATTCGTGATTTGTACATTTCTAACAATTCATTGTTATAATTCAATACAACGGACAGTCATGGTATCGGTTTTTAAGCCTTTATTCATTGGAGAAATGGTAATTAGATTCCTTCAACAAGATTAACTTCGAACCCAATGAAAAACGGAGAAATAAGTACAAGTCTCGTACTGCTGGACCTATTCGATTCTAGTCGCCTAGAACACATTTCCATCATTATGTCTCAAAATTACACTCATGCTCTATAAAGTTTTCAAATCTAAATATGAAAATCATTAGTTAGAAACTCAGAAAGAGTTGTTTAGAAAATAAAAAACTCAAATTTGGCTAAGAGATAAAAAATAACATACCACCTAGTTGTGGACTGCCATGGTCCATCATTAGTTGCCGTTAGTACTCGGGCAAGAAATGTTATCTATAGCAAAAACTAGTATCCTGCGGCTCCTGCCTAGTAGGGAGACCTTGTTAGAAATTGCTTCTAATGGATAAACTAGAATTTGTCCTTGGGAACCCCACGGTGACTGATTAATGTACCAGAGATACAGTTCCTGTAGCTCGTGGAAGAACGTATACTAGCTGTTAAAATAGAAAGGGCCATTGCGGCAGCATGACAGCCCCTATTGATAGTAGAGGTGAAATTTCATCTTCTGAGTCCCGGTTAATTGAATCTGTCTCAGACACTTTTAAAGAAGGCAAAGTTCCCACCCACTCTGCCATACCCAGATGTGACCTTGTGATGCAGATGGGATTTTAGGAAAATAATATTTTATTATTAATTTTAGTTTAGGTAAAAGATCTATGAATTAGGATAGCTAGCATAGAACTATCTAGTTTCCGGATTGAGTTAATTGTATTTCCTATGATGGTTGCTCAGTTAAAAAGCAGTTTCTTTGTTTAATTTTCCTTTTTAGTATTTCTAGGTTAGGTTGTTTGTATGTATTATAACTAAGGATGTAAACCTTAGAGAAAATCAGTTGATTGGTATATTGTGTGTTTTCATAAGAGAGAGTCTCTTTTCCTATAATTCCATTAATATGCGTGTTATTGGATTGTATAAGAGTTGCTTTTTGTTCGTGGAGTGATTCTATTCTAGTCCACGTTTCTACGTTGCGTTAGTTGGTATCCAAGCATAGACTCGGTTCCTGATCAATCATCATGATTCGAGGAAGATATCGTTGTGGTAGACAAGTTGGCGGTGAAGACGTGTAGGAGCGCGATGCTGCTGCTGCTGGAGAAGCACGATTGGTTGCCCGTTTAACACAACGTTTTAATGAGCAGTTTAAATCGCTTAGACAGCAAATAACTGCCATGAAGGTTGCTAATGGCATGCCCCACCATCAATCCCCTAATCCACGTAAAGTGGGGGAGGAGGAAGATGATTATGTTGAAATGACTACCTACTTGCGGCGGATATGCCACAGAGAAGAGGACCCGAGGTGCGAGCAAATTCCGTGCTATGGGAGGTTGGCTTCAAACTTGACATACTAGAGTTCAATGGTTGCGTGCAGCATGAATAATTCCGGGATTGGGTTGAGACAGTCAAGGAAAACTATGGAGTTCAAGAGGGATGCCTTGAACAATCGGGTTCCTTTGGTCATAATAAAATTAATTACTACAGTGGAGGAGGCTATGATTGAGTGGCCATTCACATAAAAAATTGTTCCAAATTCAATTGTAAATTTGAGTAAACCTAAACCTCCAATTTATGATGAAGAACCAGTCATTGATGAGGGATCGAATTGGATTAGTCAGGTATGTGTTGGGTTGTGCAAGCTGCTAGCATTTATGTCGTCACGTTCAAATCAAGTGGACAAGCAAAACTAACTACTTTGCTTGTGTTCGCTAAAGATTTGATCATGGCAATTGAAGTTAGTGGTGAAGGCATCACCATAAACTTGTTAGAAGTTGACCAGTGGATCATCCAGTGGATCATCCATCAAAGTTGGGATAGAGCTATACATTAAAAAAAAATATCGTCGATTAGAAAATACTTGTGACTTTCTATCATATTATGTCTTTTTTGATCAAATTCTTATGGAATTAAATATATTAAATAAAACAACCGGTTCTATCCTTGGATTGGATAGGGGATAGAACTATAGATATGGCAAGGAGGTGCCTAAAATGGAACTTAAGAGTCCAAAAGTGCCACATAAAATTGTGATAATTGCTCTTCTATGTTGTTTATTTTTATTTTTTGGCAAAAAAAGGGTAGGACTAAAATAACTGAAACCATTGTCATGATTGCCCTTATATATGATTTAGTTATTCTACGGGATAGAGCCAACAATTATTTCTCCCAAGGAATAGGAAAACTAAGAGAATAAATACCACCTTTTATTCCAAAAATTATGGCAAAATGGTAGATGCCTTTGTTATTATTAGTGTTGTAGTTTCTATGATTTTAGAACTAGCTAAGATGCGGAAACACATTAACCATCATCTCTTGTTCGAAAATAAAGACCCAAGATGTCTAGGTGTTGAAGACTTAGGCTTATCAAAAAGAGTAAATATTCTACTTTTTAAGTTAGAAGGAATATATTCTCTAAACAAACCCATAATGATTGTACTGGACACTCCAGAGTCCCTTCTAGAAATAGAAGGTTTGGATGATGAAGATAAAAATCAAATCGTCAGAAAAGCATTCGATTTTAGTAATACTTCTTATGCGTCAATGGCCCTATTCTATTCTAACCATGATAAACAGAAAGTTAAACCATGGTGGTATAGAATGCTACTCAAAAGAAACGACCCCATTTTAAGGTTTATTACCAAATTGGGCTTATCTTGAAGAGTAAGAGTCTTATTCCTGTATAAACGAATCTATACAATGACAAACTGCTTACAATCGTGTCACTCAAGGTTGCGAGTACCTTGTTGTTAAAGCATCCAAGTCAAAACCAATTGGCAATGAGTGGAGAGGCCGCCCAGGCTCATATACTAGCTTTGAAGGTTATAATTAACCAATGTGGGACAAGCTCTAACACTCCCCCGCACGTGCGACCCCTGACCCGCACGTGGAGAGTTAAACAATGGATCCACAACATTGGGATCACAACGAAACAAGGTGCACTTAAGGCACAAACAACGGGGCAACCAATTAACAAAGTCTTGTCCAAAAGCCTCCGAAAGCCTAGCTCTAATACCATGTTGTTTAGATGAGAGAGAGAGAGAAGTGTGTAAGGTGTTAACAAACCCTACCACACAAGTCTTTATTTATATTATGAGAGAGACAAATACATTACGTAGCTACCCGATGTGGGACAACTAATAATAAACATATTCTAACATTCTAAAAAGAGAAGATTTTCAATATGAAGATTTCTTGGAGATCTTCACAAAACTGGAATGGTGGTATAAAAAGCTACGCAAAAGAAAAGACCCAGTTTTCAGGTTTATTACTCCTGTATGAAGGCATCTATACGATCGACCAACTAAAAAGAACTGCAAGGAACACTAAGACTCGCAAGGCCCTTCTAGACATAGAAGATCTTGAAGACGAAGATTCCTTCAAGATCTTAACAAAATTGGAATGGTGGTATAGAACGCTACGCAAAAGAAAATTGATAACAAAAAAACCATGCATCATGCATGCAAGGCAAGCTAAAGGATTATGCTTTATCATGTTTGGTTTCTTTCTTCCTAATATGGAAATAATAAGTCTACTTCAAAACCATAGACGTAGAGACCAACTTAAACAATCGATAAGTGCATATTAGTTTCATTTTACAAATGGTATTAAATTTGAATTTAGCTTCCATTAGAGCTTGTCCAACATTGGTTAATTATTACTTCCGAAACTAGTTCGATCCTAGGTGGCCTCTCCATTCATTGCCAATTGGTTTTGAGTTTGATGCTTTAATATGGTATCAGAGCTAGGCTTTTGGCTGCTTTTGGCTAAGACTCCTTTACTTTATTTCCCTATTGTGTGTGCCTGAAGCACAACTTTTTTCATTGTTCGTTATGGTCCCTATAGGTTATGGATCCGTTGTTTATCTCTCCATGTGCGAGTCAGGGGACATACGTGTGTGGGACTGTTAGAGCTTGTCCTACATTGTTTAAAACTAGTATATGAGCCTAAGCGGTCTCTCTACTCATTGCCAATCAGTTTTGAATTGGATGTTTTAACAACATCTAACTCATAAAGAGACTCAACTCGTAAAACAAGGGAAGCATTTTTCTCACAAATGGTTAAACAATACATGGCTAAGGGGAATACATCACAAAATTTCCTTTATTGGTGAACATGTACATCGAAGTAATTGATATCCTCTATGAACTATAAACCTATATTGTCATTGCAATAATATGATTAAAAGCTGGACAATTTCAGATCAACTTAGAAATCTACATATCACCCTTAAACCAAAACATAGAGGACAGCCACAACACACTACTTGCCCCCAAGGTTCTAAAGCTCGCTAGGCGCTCCCAGCACGGCTGGGCACCTTCTAGCTTCCAAGGCTGAGTACTTGGCGCCTAGTCGAGCAATTAGTCAGGCTAGTTGGTCTAGTTGGGCAAGTCAGGCTAGTCAGCGAGGGGCCTTCTAGCGCCTTGGCGGCGAATACTCGGCCTTCCAGACCTTCTTTAGAACATTGCTTGCCCCAAAATAGAATTTGTAGTAAGAATAGAAACGAATGGGTGTAGTAGACCTACAATCAAACCTGTTTGTCAGCAGCTACCTTGAGCAACCATAACTCCACTCTCGATATCATAATCCACGAAGTTGTGTCTTGATAACTCATATAGGTATTGTCTCACTTGACATGTAAAAACATTGGACATTTGTTCCTCAAACGAAAGGAAAATAATCTCTATTTACATGACCATTTTGAAGTCCTTACAACCACTTTGACAGCCCAAAACATTTCTTTAGTCCCATAACTCCACTTTGAAATTTCATTATTCCTGCACCATAGTGAAAAAAGTACCATGTACTCAATGTGGCCGCTAATCCTTATCGAGTTCAATTTTGTGAATAACAATGCCTAATATCTCGATATCCTCTCAAGATTTAAGCTTTTTACTGATTATATAATGTTGTTTAACAAGGAGCTATCTTTGTAGGATGTTCGTGCAATCCAGCATGGGGGGAAACCGGAGTGGCTAGACCTTTTGCTGATGAGAACCTTTTTTGGGTCTTGTGCAATTCATGAACCCCCAAAGAATATGCTAAACAATTACTGCATTGACTGTAACTTATCTGCTTGTGGCCATTGCATTGGTGTAGGTTCTCATGCAGAACACAGAGTACTGAAACTTTATAGACATGTTTATAAGGATGTTGTCCTCCTGGATCAAATGCGCAAACATATTGACTGCACAAACATTCAGGTACTCTCCCTCTACTTAAAAGCTCCAGTGGACAACTTTTCTAGGCCACCTACCTAAATTTGACTGTACTTGACAAGATCTGCACATGCTCATGAAAAAAGTATTTAACCTATCTTCTTCTTACAAGCTTGAGTTGTGATCCAATATACAACAACAATAACATAACCCATTTAATCCCCAATAATTGGGGGTATGGGCGGGGGATGGATAGGAGATGGACCTAACCTTTGGCAATAAATGCACAAAGTGGCTGCTCCCAGAATACCACTGAAACAGATGGATTGGAGACAGACCTAAACTTTGGCAATAAATGCACAAAGTGGTTGCTCATAGAATACCACTGAAACAATTGGGATCCAATATGATGAACTAAATCCCTTTGACAATTATTAAAAGAAAATATTTTAACGCCATCCAAAGAAGCGTTTTCTCTTGCTTTTAGAGACTTCCATTCATTATTAAACTAGTCTGTACTAAACATGATTACAATAAGTCGCAAAACAAGGGACATGATAAAAATAGATACTCCTACATTGCTACTATTCTAGGCTTGCTAAGTCATGCATCTATCAAGGAAACTCTAGGTAGCACTCTTACGTAAAAAGTCATTCTTACAAGGAAAACACTTCTCCACTACGTGAAAACCATGGATATTTATGGTCGCCAA
This sequence comes from Vaccinium macrocarpon, assembly GCA_022606695.1. NCBI lineage: Eukaryota > Viridiplantae > Streptophyta > Magnoliopsida > Ericales > Ericaceae > Vaccinium > Vaccinium macrocarpon. The sequence continues at coordinate 2,806,826 of CM040172.1, read as the reverse complement.
CTGAAATGTATTGCAGTTCTTCAGGAGTCTGTACTCCAGAAAGTCCACTAGATTCCTCCAAGAGAAACTACATGACCAATTCATATTGAACATGGTCTCAATGAATGGATTGGCTGTTAGCAGTTAACTGACAGATGGATTGCACTACGTAGTTCATACTATGCAACCCAATTGTTTCATCAACAACAACAACAATAACAAAACCCATTAAGTCGCCAATAATTGGGGGTATGGGTGGGGGATGGATAGGAGACAGACCTAACCTTTGGCAATAAATGCACAAAGTGGCTGCTCCCAGAATACCACTGAAACAGATGGATTTGAGACAGACCTAACCTTTGGCAATGAATGCACAAAGTGGCTGCTCACAGAATACCACTGAAACAGTGGTCCCCCTATACCGTCGCGTTTGCTGAAAAATCATGCCCTCAAATCAAAGCCAAAAGACATCAGAAAGGGAGGCCCAAAGAATCATTTTGATTTATTCATCATGAAAATAATTCAATCATAAATTTCAATGCTTGTAATTGAAGAATGATGTTTGGGCAACTTACAACTGATCATAAATGGCTCAAGCATCTGAATGCCACTGACTCCTAGGCCCCAGCAATTACATGAGACCGCAACCAGACCAGTGGGGAATCACCGTATGGGAAAACTGTTTCCAATTGTTAGCATAGTTATCAATGCTGAATTTCTATTTAGGATTCTCAATAAAAAAAATAGTAATGATGTATGAAATGCTGCTAATGAAAAAATGTGCTTAACAAATAGCAATATACATGATTCACATCATTTTCAGAGTCCAACTTTTAACTTTCTTCTTAATTAGCATAAAGATCTTTTGTGCTTCATTTAGCAGTAGATAGACTATCTCTATGATTTGACTTTACCTAGTTGCATTTTATTTTTAACTTCAGGGCATACAGAGTAACAAGCAATTGGTGATTTGCTTGCATCCACTTCCCCACTCTGGCAAATGCACAAGAGAAGAAGCTGCATGTGAAACATGCACAAGGGTACTACTCAACCCAAATGCAAACCGCTATTGCAGCATTGAATGCAAGGTAAGAAGGAAAAGGACGGATAGAATCGATTTGGCATCATTACTTTTCTATTCAAACAATTATTCAATATGTTCACCTACTATGTTATAATTTTCAGGTCAAAGCATTTCTAAAAAAGCCAAATGACATGGATCCTCCATTTCTTGCTATCCATAGCCCATCCCCACCAGAGCCAAAAGCCAAGCGATCTAGGAAAGGGGTACCTCACAGGGCTCCCTTTCAATGAGATTTGAGTGAGCTTCCTTTCAATGAGATTTGAGTGAGCTTCCCGTCATTGACGGTATGTGAAAGTGGAAGAGTTCACTTCATGAAGAACTTTGATGGTACTTGAGCTTTGACTCTTATGTTTTTGTTTGTGTGCTTTGTCCTGTAGACATTGCCTTTTCATAGACAACTATCATGTGTGTGAGCAAAGCCTTAGAAAGGGATTCTAAGGCCAACATAATAAGAGGACCTAGTGCAGAGAAGGGGTACCCCCATAGGGTTCCCCCTCCCTTTTCTGAAGCCTTGTATGAGGTTACTGCCCTGTCCTATTTTAAAGTGAAGCACTGACTTCATGAAGCAGAAACCATGGTATGTTTCTGAAATATGGTTCTCTTTTATTTGTTGCAATTCTTTCAAGCAAGAGCCCGTAGAGATCCTTAACATGCAAAACACTTCTCAGTTGTATCTAAGGGCTAATACAGGGAAGCTGATGGAAAGAAGGAAATGGATCTTCTGAGGCTCACGTTGGTGACTTTGGATCCTTGTAAACAGCCATAAAATCCCTTGGTATGGCTTATTGGATCACTTAAAAAAATTTAAGTGTAAGCATTCACTTCGTGCACCTAGGAAAATTGGAATTTGAAACATACTACTGTGTGTTTTTGCTCCTAAGCACTAAACAGTCTAAACCCAACCCCACACTTAAGCTTCTCATGAATCACACTTGAGACATATCTGTTTGCTACAACACAAAATGTTCTACGTTAAAAAATAATACCTGTGAAAATGACATTACAGAAAAGCTTTCTTTCCGTTATTATTTTTTCGCATGTGCTTAGGCTACTTCAAAATAGAGTTTTCAAAACAAAGCTTACAGTGTACAATTGCTGGAGCCCGAAAATCTCAGGCTCCTCCATGCCCTCCACATCATCCTTGCCAAGTGTTGAAGCACCGTGTCCATTAGAAATTACTTTACAGAAAAGCTATCTTTCCGTTAACACATTTTTTCGCGTTTGCTTAGACTACAAAATAGAGTTTGCAAAACTAAAGCTTACAGTGTACAATTGTTGGAGCCCGATAATCTCAGGCTCCTCCATGCCCTCCACATCATCCTTACCAAGGGCTGAAGCACCGTGTTCGTTAGTAATTCCTTCAGCACAGACTAACCAAATATTAACTTCCCGACTTTCAGAGCGTAAGTCCCTTTCGTGGCGGATGGAAAATACCTTTCACAAAAAAAAAAAAAAACACTATGCTTCTTTTTTGTTCAACCAAACTCAGAAAAATGAGTAAAATATTTTCTGTTGAAACAAAGGCAGGTTCTTTTTTTAGATAAAAAAACAAACGCAAATTTAGCTCCATGTTTTTTGATAACTCATAGTGTTTGGACTAGCTTACACACACTTCAACTAATCTTTGAGGGTCCAATCCCACCGTTAGTACCCAGGGGGGCAGATTTGACTCCATGTAGTCTGTTCTACTTCTACTGGAACTTACTTAGAGTGGCATATGTTCATTCTTTATGGAAAAAGGCTACAACAACATCGACCTCGCCTTCTACTACCTTAAGCTGACGTCATATTTCTTTCCAAATACCCCAGTTATTAAATGATGAACAAGACAGATGCTGGAACAGAACAATGAAACAACGTATTTGAGGCAAAATATCCAAGTTGGTAGAAAACAGCCAAACATAAGCCCAAGGGGTTGTCACAGTTGGTGGGGCTTACCATCCAGCTCGATTTCACTCGGCAGAGATTTGTTGCAAATGCATAGAAAAGCCTGCGGCAGACACTAGAGATATTAGTCCGATTATCAACACTTTTCATTACAGCAAAAAAAAAAAAAAAAAAATTATGAGAGAGAGAGGGAGAGAGTTGGAGACCTGAGGAAGACAGAAATAGATTGATTAAACTGTATTTCCCAATCAGAAGAGCTTCACGTGCGAACAGCGGTCCATCGAACCTTATTGATTCCGTTTCTTTTCAGCAGCTAATAACTGTATTATCAGTTCCATTCGAGGGTCCCACTCCAACTACTCTCCCAAGGATCTTGTCGAGTATCTTAAGCAAAAAGGATTGGCCTAAAACTGTTAATAACTACTTATTGGAGAAGTCGCTTCGCTCGCTAAGGTACTTTCTTCCTTCAGATTACTAAGGGGCAGGTCCAATCTATCTAGCTAGGGCGGAAGGGCCGGGTATCCATGTGGCTAGGAGCCCTCACAACCCAAGCAAGACGACGCAATTATCAGGGGCGCACTCTACCACTGAGCTATTTTTTTTCTATTTCTCTTTCCCATGTAGTTATTTTCTTTAGCTATTCTCTAGAGCAATTAGGGAGAAATCTAAAGCAAATAAACAAATTATGTTCTACTCCCTCCGTCCCATAAAGTTTGATTACTACGAAACTACGTGCAATTTTCAAACTATAAAATAATGTATTTACCAAAATAATTTTTGAATTTTTTTTGCATTGTATAAAAGTTCTCGATGAGATCTATCAAACAAGATCCATATTGACTAAAAAATTATTTTCGTAAGCACGCTATTTTTTAACTTGAAAATTGCACGTAGTTTCGTAGTGATCAAACTTTATGGGACGGAGGGAGTATTTTGAGAAGAAAGACCGGTGCTTTCTACTTGTTGCAGAAGAATTATTCTCATTGGCATCCAAGTTAAAAGAGATAAATAGAAGAAGTATGGTCTCTGGACCGTACAGGGTCGGCAACCAATTTTTTATGAGTTCACCTCAAACGGTCACATGTACATCCTTATTTCGAAAGCCAAAGTGTGCACTAATGGTCCAAGACTCAACCGGATTACTGGGGGAGTTGCTCCCCGTCAAGACCCATCCCACTCTATTTTTGGGCCACCACAATGATAATCCAAACTGTTCATTTCCAAGAGCTCGTTGAGAAAATTTAAAGTAATAAAATTAATTATATGGGCACACTAAATAATCATATCTTGTTTTGCAAATTGAATGATTAGTTCAAAATCTTTGGTCATCCGGTTTGCAAAACAAGAAATAAGTAGAAGCATGGCAATCAAAGTAAGATAAAGCAAGAGAGATGAGGGAGACAGGGAACAGAGAAAAAATATAGTTCAAGGCTGGCTCTGAGTTCCCTATCCAATGAAGCCTCTTGAGTTCACCATGCAATGAAGTCTCTTGAGTTCCCTATCCTTACCGAACCCTTGAATGCTCAAATTCATTGCTTAAAAATCTCAAGACTATCACATGCAATTCTGAATTCTTCCCCGTTGTCAATATTATTCACCAACTCTTTAACCTTCTTAATCACTTCTAAAAGTCAATCTTGACTCGCACAGCCTCCGTCCCTTATAATTAGTTAGGGAAAGTAACTCCAAAATACCAGAGTTCTTATCAACCCATTAAAGAATCAAGCAAACTTCGTCATTACTGCTGAGTGAAACATCAAAACTGACTAGATCACATTGAATCATGATGTTCCTTTAAACCAGGCTCTTGTCTAATCCCTTCTCTCTCTCCATCTGTAATTGCCATCAATTTTAAACTTCTGAAGTCCTCAAAACCAAACCCATCCCTTTCAGAAGAAAGCTTAGGAATTGGAGTACACCCCATATCCTCTGTACGAGGCACTATGGGAAAGTCAATATGTAGCCGCTAATTGTTTCCTTTGTCTAAGGGATGTAAAAGAGGGCTTTCTTGTCTAAAGGCAGGGGTGAGCTACTTCTCCAAAACCCCTAAGACAACCACAGAATTCTGCACCTCAACATTTGGCCCCTTCACCTCTACGTGCAGCTCATTCCCAAAGAGGAATTTTAGTGGACAACATCTTCTTGTGCCATCTCAAAGCTCTTGGAAGCTATCATGAAGAAGGACATTCATAGCCTAGCAACCCATTATAAACTTCAAATTGTGCAAATTAGAAGCCAGCAAAATCAACTTTTCAACCAATTACAATTCAGTTCAACAATTTCTCTTCCAGTTTGGCAAAAAAACACAGAATAATTTTTTGATGGATTTAAAAACTGGAGTAAGTTATGCCTTGATGGATCCATGTTCTAGGAATATGCAAAGGCGGACCAAAAAGTTATCTGGAATACAGTTGGACATTAGAAAGAAGAAACTAGGCAACTAGTGGCCTTCATATATTTTTTAGTTACAAAAAATCTACTAAGGGGAAAATGGTCCTTGTGTGCTAATACATTTTAGTATCTTTAAACAAAATTACGTTTTTTCACAAGTATGAGGACTAAATGAAGTTCAAGAACCAACTTTTATAAGGCTGCAATTGTTAATAGGGTGGTCATGAATAACTTGAACTTTATCCAATTAAAGCTCATTTGACTGTTTATTACGACATCAAGCCATCTCAGCCATAGTCTTACACGAAGTTCATTAAGACAACGACTTGATCATGGGAAGAACAAAGCCAACTGCTGAACAATAAGTAAGTGTTTAACTAGTAATTTCCATTCACTTTAATTTCAAACCTACTAAAAGAACTTTTTCCGTTTTCTTTCTACTGTGAGAGTCCTCAGGGTTGATTGGATGCATGAATCCTACATAACGTGATTGCGAGATGGTGCTCCTCACAGTAGTTGCTTAGCAACACCTCATGAGGCCTTCCATTTCATAAGCCATTGAATGGTTGAGCAAGTTACCCTTGTTCACAAAAATTCACATCGCATTTATGAGAATCAGTTATATGACAGCAGTTTTTGTTTGTACTCAAAGAAACTATTGTATTGAAATCTGTAATTCAAAAGAAGTTTTGTAATTGTATCCCTGAGAAATAACAACTATATCATGCAATGCCACTTATTTGTTGTTATCACGGCACTCAACTACTTAACTACTTAATGGCTTATTAAATCCAAGCCACTTAAAGTATCCAAACCATGAATTGGTCAAAAATTTTGGACAACAAATGATTATTTGACCACCTCTCCCCTCAATATAAAAAACCTCAATCTTGTATGACTAAATTGTTTTTTTGAACACTAACAGAAAAGGTAGAATGCTAAATCTCCTCTTAATTTCAATATTATTTCCAAATACTACTTGACTTAATAAGATAGGTCAAATCTAACGTTATTACCAGATTCAAAAATAACTTTACATACATACATAAACATAACCCATTTAGTCCCCAATAATTGGGGGTATGGGCGGGGGATGGATAGGAGACAAACCTAACCTTTGGCAATAAATGCACAAAGTGGTTGCTCCCAAAATACCACTGAAACAGATGGATTGGAGACGGACCTAATCTTTGGCAATAAATGCACAAAGTGGCTGCTCACAAAATACCACTAAAACAATGGTCCCCCTATACCGTCACGTTTGTTGCGGAATCATGCTCTCAAATCAAAGTCAAAAGGCATCAGAGAGGGCAGACCCAAGAATCATTTTGATTTGTGTGCACATTACCATGCTTCTTTCGTTCAGCATCTAGAGCATTGGTGTCGAACTATATTCACAAATTACTTTAAGGTGTAAAAAGATTTACATGATATTTGAATGAAAGCAAATTTTAGAACTTAGCAAAGAATATTTAAGACGCTACTTAGTATTATGAATTAGATGTTATTTAATTCCTTAGTTTTTTTCACAATTACTTGGTAAGGGTTAACAACATCATATGTGATATTTGCTAAGAAGCATGAACATGTCTACCAGTCTAATGTATCTGTGAAAAAACATGTGTCGGACACAGCCATGACAAGTCACACTCTAGACAAATGTCAAAGAGATTTAAGGGAAAAATTCAAAATGCCCCCCAAACTTTACACCAAATGTCTCACCACCTCCCAAACTTACAAAAAACTCAATTTTACTTCCAAACTTTCATTCCGTTATCAAAATGACTCCAATCCGTTTCTTCACTAACGGAAAATGATGAGTTGGAGTTTAATAGAGTAAAAACCGTTAGTGGTGGCACGAACGCCCCAAAACGACGTAGTTTTGGGGCAGCCCAGAGGGAAAAACTCTCTCTCTCTCTCTCTATCTCTCTCTCTCTCTCTCTCTCTCTCCACAACTCCCCAAAACCCAACCTGATTTTGGGGAAACAGCAGCGTAGAGGCAGAGCGACCATTAAATAACAACAATTCCCCAATCGGTGGTGATGGTGGCGTCAATTGAATCTTGCAACATCTCACCAATTGAATCTTGCTATGTAAGTTGTGAACTAAACCCATCTCCATCCTCCATCTGAGTAATCAGAGAATTGAAAAAGAATTCAATTCCACCAAACCTCCAGATTCCAAAACAAGCCATCATGATTCAAAGACCAACATGGGGGTTCATTGGCGTTTCGACTTTTGGTGGCGAAGTGTTGACTGTTGAGGGTTTGGTTTGGGGGTCTGAAAGATCTGTTTAAGGGGTTTAGAAGCAGCAAAAGAGGGATCGACTTCTGGGAGCGTGGTGTGGTCTGCATGGGTCAGGTGGCGGTCCAACTACCGGGTACCTCGTTTGCCGGGATTTCAGGGTCTTTATTCTCCGATTAGTGGGCACTCGTTTTTGGGGTAGCAACAGAGGGTGATTTCCTTGGGTTCCAGAGGCGGCTTGTTCATTTGTTGAAGGGATGTCTTTGTCGTTCATGCTGATCCGGCGTGGATGGGTGGCTGTTTTCCGGTGGATTGGTGGTGATGGATATTCCCGAATTCCAAATTTAAACCCTCCTTCCACTTTTCCCTTTGTCTTTTTTTTTTTTGGATCGTTCAATTTCTACCCAAATCAAATCCCCAATTACTATTTTAACCATACGGATAGATTTAAGTGTACGTATATCTGTGTGATATGGAGAAGAGATCAAAACCAAGAACCAAGAAATTTGGTCAGAAGACCAACAGAACCTTCTCTCTGATGACCTGGGTCTTGGGGTTTGTAGGTGTTATGGCGTGGCAGTGTTTGGGTGTTGGTGGCTTTGGTTCTTGGTCGGCAATGGTGATTGGTAGATGATCAGAGATAGGTAAGAACGCGTTGAGTGGACAGAGATACCATATCAGCATATTTAAATGGACACAGAGAGAGAGAGAGAGACTTGAAGTACACATGTCACATTTTAAGTGGACAGAGATACCATATCAGCATATTTAACGGCCCAAAACATACAAGTCAGCATATCCTGTTAGTTCTTTAACGGATTGGGACGGAGGGAGTCATTTTGATAACGGAATGAAAGTTTAGGAGTAAAATTGAGTTTTTTGAAAGTTTGAGAGGCGATGAGACATTTGGTGTAAAGTTTGGGGGGCATTTTGAAATTTTCCTGAGATTTAATACGTGTCTGATGTTCTAATAAAAATTCTTTCAGTTGGAGATGCTGGGGACAAGGAACGCGTTGAGGATGTAATGTGGGCATGTTAAAGACAACATAGGAGGTCATATTGTGATACTAAAAATTGAGTTACATTGAAATCATGTATGTTTAGTTTATGATTTAGTGAGTTCCATGAAGTTAATAGTATTTTTGTATTTTCACCCTAATTTGACATAAACAATTTTATGATTTTCCTACAAAATTATAAGAAATTCAACCAATATATTTGTATACTTGTATTAAAGTCAATGTTCAGTGTCCTTATCTTTGGAAAAATGACGTATCTGTGTGTAGTTGTGTCATATCTGTATTTGTATCCGCGCTTCTTAGCATGTCCATATAGAGGCCAATTAGAGAACTTAGTAAAGAATCTTTGGCAACTAATGACTCAAATTTGTATATTAACTACAACTTGCTAGGTGTAATTAATTACCATAGTACAGCACTATAAGGCTATTAAGGGAATTTACTAAAGAATGCTTTGCTAATGAATTAAATATGCATTAATTATTCCTTAGTAGGTGCTTCAATGGCAGTAGTTAACAACGGGGCATAGTTACTCTTACATAAAAGACCTGACTTTAATGAGTATGCAATTCTATGTTAGCGCCATGCTTTTTGCTAAGCTCTCATATTGTACCCATTAACACCTGTGCACAGCTCATGTTACACACAACTCATAATAGTAGACTAGTTACGACATAATACTTCCCTTGTGGAAATCATGAAATATGGTTTTCGAAATCAATTAAACTTTTCAACCTTAAACCTAAAACAAATGAAACATTGATAAATATTCAATTAAAACTAAAAGATTGAGGAACAGAAGTATTCCAACCATAGTGACTTGAGAACAAGCAGAAAATTGAACCAAAACAAGCTAATGAAAAAAGTTTGAGCTCATACTTGGACAAAGCTTAATCCCCATATTTCTCTATTCACTTTCGTTAGGTGGAAGTAATGGTAATTTGTTAAGTTACAAGGCAAAAAACTATAATGTCAAAGTGGCAACACCTCAACATTTGCTCATAAATGTAAATGCCCATTTCAAATTTGCCAGTGGGTGGGTTGTGGAATGAAAAACCTGCTCTATGTGGACCCAAGTCTTGCTGGAGTCAGGTGTGACAATTTTTATATGGAAGCTAATCCTTTGTTTTGTACAGTAAAGGAAATGAAGGTAAGAAAAACTTAACTGCGTATCGCTATAGAAAGGAATATATCTTTCAAACATTTTTAAATTTGGTTGACCGGAAGGGAAATATTGCTCTCTCATTTTACATTTCCTTAACTATTAATATGTAAGTGGTTTAATTGGAGGGTAAAAGTGAAGAGATATGGACAAGAGTACAAGAGTTCCAAAACTAGTGTGGCGAAGTGTTTGAGAGTTCCCTCTGTTCCTCTCCTCTTCCCAAAAGTCTACCTTCCCTTGTTCCTATTGTTGGAAACAAGGGAAGGGAACCCCCAAAGATTATTTTCCTTTGCCTTAAAATCCTCACACTATCCCCCACCCTAGTCATATCCCTATTATCCTTCCATTCCTCCATTCAGTCACATCAAAAGGAGCACAAAATTTCTGTCAACTTCACTAAAGGAGAATGACTTCCTCTACCTCAGTCCAGGTACCTAAGTTTTAGACACAATTTCTACATCCATCTTCTTCCAAGTAACTTGTACAAAACAAATCCTTCTATGATTTGTGAATCTTATTTGGTTCATGGAATTATTAGATCAAAAGAGGTAACATTAATTCAAATTTAGGTTTTCCAAGTGGTGAACTTGAGAAGAGAGAAAGAAAAGGTATGCACTGTTTTTTGTTTTGTTTTAAAAAATAGCATCCAAGTTTTACCTCTCTCCCCTTGTGATAAGTGTGATCCCGAAAGGATCATCCAATATAAACAGTGATGCTACAATGGGGTCAGATTACATTAGTTATAAGTGTGTATTTGTCAATATAATTAGTAAAGAAAGCACATTCAAAGAATGCAATAGTCAACAATTTTAGTTGTTAATCGTGATTTGTACATATCTACCAATTCGTTGTTATAATCAAATACAACGGACAATCATGATACCGTTTTTCAAGCCGTTATTCATTAGAGTAATGGGAATTTAGATTCCTTCAACGAGATTAACTTCCAACCTAATGAAAAAGGGGAGAAATACGTACAAGTTTCATAGCGCTGGACCTATTCGATTCTAGTCGTCTAGAACACATTTCCATCATTATGTCTCAACAGAAATCTCATCCTCCTTAAGTTTATCAATTTTAAATACGATAGCTTTTAGTTACAAACTTAGAAACAAATTATAAGAAGCTTAGAAAATAAAAAAACTCAAATTTGGCTAAGACAAAAACTAGTACATCACCTAGTTGTGGACTGCCACGGTCTATCATTAGTTGCCACAGGTACCGTGGCAGGAAAATTTATCCATAGCAAAAACTAGTATCCTGCCTAGTAGAGAGACCTTGGGATAAATTGCTTCTAAGGACTAACTAAAATTTGTCTTGGGAACCCGAGATTAAGCCTCTTGTACTCACTAATAAAGGTACCTGAGATACATTTCCTGTAGCTCCTGGAAGGACGTATACTAGCTGTTAAAACAGAAGGGGCCATTGCGGCTGGATAACAGCCCCCTATTGATGGTAGAGGTGAAATTTCATCTTCTAAGTCTCAGATAATTGAATCTGTCTCAGACACTAATAACGGCAGCCAAGTTCCCGCCCACTCTGCCATACCAAAATGTGACCTTCCAGAAAAGCTATATCAATGATAGGCTGATAGCCAATACAAAATTGTTGCCCTCTGGAAAAAGCCCTACATTATTCCATATTACTTGATACTCAGGCGACGTGGGTCTTCGCTTTACGGGGGTCCCCTAAGATCAATTCCACTACAATTCTCGTAATCAAAGAGAAATCATAAGGAAAAAAGGATGACTTGTAATTCAGTAAACTGAAATATCATGCAAGAAGTTATTGGACATCGGCTTCTCATGGATGCAAACAAACAAAGATACATAGTCATAAAAAAATATCAAGTGAGCTCAATCATCTGATTTGGCTTTTTGTACACAAACAGTCAATTTACCATGAAATACCATGCATGTCACGAAAGCTAAATGATTGTGCTTGATCATGTTAGGTTCACTTTCTTCCAAATACGGAAATAATAAGTCTACTTGAAAACTATACACCTAGTGACCAACTTAAACGACCATTAAGTGCAAATTATTTTCATTTTGCAGATGGTATTTGAATTTAGCTTCCGTTAGAGCTTGTTTCACATTGGTTGTAACTTCCAAAACTAGTATATGAGCCTGGGTGGCCTCCCCACTCAGTGCCAATTGGTTTTGAGTTGGGGGCTTTAACATGGTATCAAAGCTAGGCTTCTAGAGGCTTTTGGTCAAGACTCCTTTAATTGATTTCACTGTGTTTGTGCCTTTAGTGCTCCTTTTTTCGTTGTTAGTTGTGATCCCTATAGGTTATGTCATTATGGATCCATTGTTTACCTCTCCATGTGCGGGTCAGGGGTCGCACGTGTGGGGGACTGTTAGAGATTGTCCTACATTGGTTTATTATAGCTTCTGAAACTAGAAACTAGTATATTAGCCTGAGCGGTCCCTCCACCCCCCGTTGCCAATTGGTTTCAACTTTCGAGTTGGATCCTTCAACAGCTTCCAACCCATAAAGAGGCTCAACTCGTAAAATAAGAGAAGCATTTTTGTCGCATCTGGTTAAACAGTACATGGCTAAGGGGAATACACCACAACATTTCCTTTATTGCTGAACACGTACATCAGAGTAAGTGAGTAAGTGATATCCAATATGAACTATAAACCTTATGAGCGTTGCAGTAATATGATTAACAGCAGGACAATTTCAGATCAACTTAGTATTCTACATAGTCTCGTTAAACCAAAACATAGTGGACAACCACAGCACACAACTTGCCCCAAATCAGTGTAGACCTACAGTCAAACCTGGTTGTCAGCAGCTACCTTGAGCAACCTTTACTCCAATCTCAATATAATAATCCATGAAGTTGTGTCTTAATATCTCATAAAGCTAAGGTACCATCTCACCTGACAAGTACAAATATTGGAAATTTGTTCCTCAAACAACAGGAAAAAAGTGTCTATTCGCACACACATTTTTGAGGTTCTTACAACCACTTTGACAGCCCAAAACATTTCTGTACTCAATGTCGCCGCTAAGCCTTATAGAGTTCATTTTTGTGGATAACAATGCCTGTTTTGATATCTTTCAAGATTTAAGCTTTGCACTAAGTCTATAAGGTTGTTTAACAAGGAGCTATCTTTGTAGGATGTACGTGCAACCCAGCATGGGGGGAAACCGGAGTGGCTAGAACTTTTTCTGCTAAGAACCTTTTTTGGGTCTTGTGCAATTCATGAACCCCCGAAGAATAGGCTAAACAATTACTGCATCGATTGTAACTTATCTGCCTGTGGCCATTGCATTGATGTAGGTTCTCATGTAGAACACAAAGTACTGAAACTTTATAGACATGTTTACAAGGATGTTGTCCCCCTGAATGAAATCCAGAACCATATTGATTGCTCAAACATTCAGGTACTTTTCCTCTACTTTAAAGCTCCAATGGGAAACTTTTCTAGGCCACCTACCTCATTTAGTCTACCTCAATTTTCCTGTAGTTGACAAGATCTGCAAATGCTCGTGAAAAAAGAATTTAATGTATCTTCTTACAAGTTTGAGTTGTCATACAATACCATGAACTTTACATCCCTTTGACAGTGATTAAAAAAACAAATCAACGTCATTCATGGAGTTCACCGTCTTTATATTGTTTTCTCTCTTGCTTTTAGAGACCTCCATTCATTGTTAAACTAATCTGTACTGAACATGATTTGCAATAAGTCACAAAAAAAAGGACATGATAAAAATCGATACATTGCTAATATTCTAGGCTTGCCAAGTCATCCATCTATCAAGAAAACACTAGAAAGCACTCATACGTTAAAAGTTCAACATTCTAAGAGGAAAACACTACTCATCCACGTGAAAAGCACGGATATTTATGGTCTCTAACTGATAAATGGATAGCAGTTATTCAGAAATCAAGACTCCTGAAAGTCCACTAGATTCCTCAAAGAGAAATTCCTCAGAGTCCACTGTAATTCAAAGATAAATTTCAATTCTCGTAATGGAAGAATGATATTTGGCCAACTTACAACTGATCATAACTGGCTCAAGCATCTGAATGCCACTGACTCCTAGCAATTACGTGACACTGCAACCACAGTCCCAGACCAGTTGGGGAATCACCCTGTGGGAGAACTGTTTCACCTTGTTAGCGTAGTTATCAACACAGATTTTCTATTTGGGATTCTGAATAAAATATAGTATTCTTAATGATGTTTGAAATGCTGCTGCTACGGAAAAAATGCGCTTAACTAACAGCAATATACATGATTCACATCATTTTCAGAGTGCAACTTTTAACCTTCTTCTTCCTTAGCATAAATATCTTTTGTGCTTCATTTAGCAGTAGAGAGACCGAGTCATTTTCTCTCTATTATTAGAGTTAACAAGTTGCATTTATTTTAACTTCAGGCATACAGGTGTAACAAGCAATTGGTGATAGCCCTGCATCCTCTTCCTCACTCTGGCTTACAGACAAGTGAAGAATTTGCATGTGACACATGCAAGAGGGTACTACTCCACCCAAATGCAAACCGCTATTGCTGCATTGCTTGCAAGGTAAGAAGTAAATGAATGGATTAATAAACTTCACTTCATTCCTTTTCTATTGAAACATCTATTCAATATGTTCAAGTACAGTATTATAATTTTCAGGTCCAAGCATTTCTAATAAAGACAAATGAAATGGAACCTCCATTTCTTGCTATCCATAGCCAATCCCCACCAGAGCCGAAAGCCAAGCGATCTAGGAAAGGGGTACCACACAGGGCTCCATTTCAATGAGATTTGAGCGAGCTTCCCGCTCATTGATGGAATGTGAAAGTGGAAGAGTTCACTTTATGCAGAACTTTGATGGTTCGTGAGCTATGACTCTTATGTTTTTGTTTGTGTGCTTTATCCTGTAGACATTGAATTTTCATAGATAATCATCATGTGTGTGAGCAAAGCCTATTTTTTTTTTTTAATGGAAGAACAATTAGTGTGAGCAAAGCCTTAGAAAGGGATTCTAAGACCAACATAATAAGGGGACCTAGTGCAGAGGGGGGGTACCCCCACAGGGTTTTTCCCCTTTGCTGAAGCCTTGTATGAGGTTACTGCCCTGTCCTCCTATTTTAAAGTGAAGCATTGACTTCATGAAGCAGAAACCATGGTATGGTATCTGAAATATGATTCTATGTTTTAATTTTGGTTCTCTTTTATTTGTTGCACTTCTTTCAAGTTAGAGCCAGGAGAGACCCTTATCATGCAAAACATTTGTTAGTTGTATTAAAGGGGTAATAAAGTCCACGTAGATGAAACGGCTAGTGGTGTTAATACTAAATTAGAAATTTGGCGGGATGCATTAGAGTCTAAGGGCTTTCGGATAAATAGGAGTAAAACTGAGTATATGGTTTGCAAGTTTAGTGATACTAGAAGTGTGTATGAGGAAAGAGTGATGATCCAGGATCAGGAGATACCAAAGAGTGACCATTTTAGGTATTTAGGTTCTATTATTAGTCAAGATTGAGAGATTGCAGACAATGTGACTTATAGGATCCAAGTGGGGTGGCTCAAGTGAAGAAGCGCTACTAGTGTATTGTGTGACAACAGGGTACCCACAAAATTGAAAGAAAATTTTTATAAAACTGCCATAAGACCAACGATGTTTTACAGGACAGAATGTTGGCCTATTAAGAAATAGCAGGTGAACAAGATAAGTGTAGCGGAAACGAGAATGTTAAGGTGGATGTGTGGTAAGACTAGACGAGATAGGATTAGAAATAAAACAATTCGCGAGATGGTAGGTGTAGCACCTATAGAGGAGAAGTTAAGGGAAAATAGGCTAAGGTGATTTAGGCATGTCTACTGTAGACCAGCGGATGCAATAGTTAAGAGAGTGGATAGGATAACTTTGGGTAGAAACGTACAAGGGAGGGGAAGACCCAAATTGACATTAGATGTCGTAGTACGCAAAGATTTGAGTATACTAGGTTTAAGAGATGAAGCAACACTTGACAGAGCTCAATGGAAAAAAAAAGTATTCATGTAGCCGACCCCAATTGATTGGGACATAAGGCTAGATTTGGTTTGGTTTGATTAAAGGGGTAATAGAGGGAAGCTGATGGACAGAAGGAAATAGGTATTCTAAGGCTCACATTTGTGAGCACTTAGGATCCTTGTAAGGTACCCAATTCCTTCTGGCCATTTATAAACAGCCATAAAATCCTTTGGTATGGCTTATTATATTGAGTATCCTAGTAAGGTACCCAATACCTTACCTTGGGTCCGTATATAAACAGCCATAAAATCCCTTGGTATGGTTTATTAGATCACTCAAAAAAATAATAAGTGTAAGCATTCACTTCATGCACCTAGGAAAATTGGAGCGAAGATTAACTTCCCGATGCTCCCCTTTTGTTCAACCAAACACTGAAAAATAATGAATAAAATATTCTGTCGAAACAACGGCAGATTCTTTTTTCTTTTTTTTTTTTTGATCAAAAAACGAAGGCAAATTTAGCTCCATGTTTCTTGGTAACTCAGTGCCTGGACTAATTTACGCCCACTTCCACTAATCCTTTTGGGCCAATCCCACCGTTCACTGTCAAGAACATCAACCTCGCCTTCTACGACCTTAAGTTGAAGTCATATTTTTTTCCAAATACCCAGGTTATTATGAACAAGACAAATGCTAGAACAGAAACAATGAAACAACGTATTTGAGGCAAAATATCCAAGTTGGAAGACTGAGGGAGGAACCGAAGATATTAGTCCGAATCGTGGACACTTTTTCATTAAAATTTTTTTTTGAAAAAACCAAACATTATACTATCTGAGAGATAGAGAGAGAGAGAGAGAGTTTCATTACCAAAAAAATAAAAAAACAGCCAAACATTATACATACTACATGAGAGAGAGAGAGAGAGAGAAAGAGAGAGACCTGAGGAAGGCAGAAAAAGATCGATTCAACTGTATTTTCCAATAGAACTGCACATACGATCAGCAATCCATTGAACCGCTTTCTGATTCCGTTTCTTTTCCGCAGCTAGTTCCATTCAGCTCTGGACCGTACAGGGTCGGCACTTCGGTTTTCTTTTGGGTTCAGCTCAAACAATCACACGTTCACATGGTTGGCAATTGGTCGGTTCTGGTATTGCCCATATATGAATTCATTTCCCGAAATTAGATGGGTATTCACTATTCAAAATTGAATCAAAATCCAAACGAGTAGGAAAAACTTAAACCATAACTGAACTGATTAGGAATCCGTTCGGTTCGGAAACTCTCCGTTAAATTAGAGAACAAAATAAAAATGGAATAATTATGAATGAAAATCAAATATGAAAATTAGATAAACTGAAAATGTCACAGATCCGTCAATTAAAAAGGTATGCAGATATGCATCTAGATATTTTAAATACAAAATTAATATACATCTAAATAGAAATTCAATGCATTTAAGCTATACATAGGCTAAACTTTTACATATTTGGTTCAGTTCAATTCGGGGAACAATTCGGTTATTAGCTCAAACCAGAACCAAACCGAACACATACATTTATCTCACTTCGCACACCATACCCGCACCCATAGGAAATATTTTGGTTATGGTTTGGGGAAAAAAACGATTATAGTTCGGGTACCTATCGGTTCGGTCAAAATTTCCATTCCGACACATTCATTCTTATTTCGAATGCCAAAGCATGAACCGATGGTCCAAAACTCAACTAGTTTTCTACAAGACCCATCCCACTCTATTTGTGCGCCACACAAGACCACAATGATCATCCAAATTGTTCGTTTTGAAGAACTTGTTAACAAAAATAAGCAGTAAAAATTAATCCATCCGTCCCATATTTGTTCTCCACTTTAACTATTCACTACATCTCAAAAAATTTGTTATATTTTTCAATACATAATATTACAAAATATTCAATATGAATATTGTTTGATAACTCTTTATTAGTTTTATTGAACAAAATTTTCAGAATTGTAAAAGACATTTTATATTTTAAAATATAAGAATTGAAAAATAACATGCAAAACTTGTAAGTAAACAAGAAATTTTGGATGGAGGGAGTAATTACATGGGAACACTAAATAACCGTATATTGTTTTGCAAAACAAGATATGACTACAATACTCCTTCAAATCATTTAATACTCTTTCTAAAAAATTTCCCCGCCTATCTCTAAAAGCCTTTTAACACAGATCTAGGGTTTGATCATGGCGGGCTCCAGCCATCTAGCCCCAACCCCACTCCCCCTAAATTTCAGTCCATATTTCTTCCCCCTTTCTATTAATAACTCTCAGAGCTGGCCTTTGACCTCCACACCCATCGATTCTTTGCTCCCTTGTCCTCTGTTTCCTTTCAACCCAGGGACGCCGAGTTGAGCCCATCTTTTGTGCTCTAGTCGGTCTTTGGGGCAAGCGAACCGTGACAACATTGATCCGATCTTTGTCCCGTCATTAATCATGAGCGTGGCCTTGCATGTCCTCCGCTCGTCCCTATTTTGATCGGCTCCTCTATTCAATCAATAACATATCCTCCGGCCCAAACCTCTATCGTTTCTTGGTTTTCGAATTTCGAACATACAACAATCACCACAAATCCTCCGGCCCGTACCCTTGCTGAACCAATTTTTTTCGCCATTGCATACATCGAGCAGTCCGATCAATGCTCTTTTTAAAATGGGTTTTAAAAAATGGTTGTAACTGGTTTTTATTCTATGGCTTCTTTTTGGGTTTTCTCATTTCTAATTGGCATTTTTCTGTTGGCTCGATGCTTGCATTTTTCTTGTTCTTTTGTAGGTTTGAGCAACGGATGAGAGTAAGGTTATTGTTGGGTTTGTTTAAGCATAGGTTGGGAGTAAAGTTAAAGTTGTGTTTGTTAGGCGTTGTGTGGTGATGACGGTGGTAGTCTTCCTAATGGATTGTAAAGCCCCGATTTTCGGAAGCATTAAATAAGACACCTAAATGGGATTAATTTAATAAAAAGAGTTGCCATCAGAGTACACGTTGGAAAACGTGAAGTGCATCCCATTACAAAATACTTAGTAGGGTTTGAGAAATTAATATTACAGATCCAATATTAAAAATGAAAGGGTGGATTCTATAGATTAAGGTTCAACTCTGGATTCCACGACTCCTCCCGAAGTGCAGTGCGCGGAAAACTCTGCTTAAATAACCGCCTCCTCTCCCCGACACCAACAAGACTGCTTGATCACGATGCGCATAATACGTCCGAAGTCACAAGAACATCATGGTATTATACCAGGGTCACACAAAGTGTAACACCGTGAGCGATAAATCACTCAATAGCTACTCAAACCCACCCAACCCTTACTAAACATATAAGTACAACATATATGATTGAAAAGCAGTAATTAAAGGAATAAGCAAGAAATAATTTGTAAAGCTGAAATTAAACACATAGCTGATTTCATTACTAGCCATTAACTTACATGTTCATCTAAGTTCTCATAGATTCTAAACCTTAGGAACGTCTCTCC
Source organism: Vaccinium macrocarpon (assembly GCA_022606695.1). Taxonomy (NCBI): domain Eukaryota; kingdom Viridiplantae; phylum Streptophyta; class Magnoliopsida; order Ericales; family Ericaceae; genus Vaccinium; species Vaccinium macrocarpon. Next base: position 2,787,575 of record CM040172.1, on the reverse strand, counting down.
GATTCAAAACTGATATTCTTAACTCTTAGTGGACTTTTCGGCTGGCGAGACTATGGTTCCGCTGACCCAATAATTGGGACCTTTCGGTTGACCAGGCTTTGGATCTGCTGACCACGACTTAATTCCTGGTGGACTTTTTAATTTTGGCGAGGCTCACGGTTCCGCTAACTTAGATAATTGGGACCTTCGGTGACCGGGGCTTTGGCTCCGTGACCGACTTAATTCTGGTGGACTTTTAAATTTGGCGAGGCTCGAAGTTCCGTGACAGATAATTGGGACCTTTAAATTTTGACTAGGCTTTGGCTCCATGACCGACTTAATTCACGGTGGACTTTTAAATTTGGCGAGGCTATGGTTCCGACTTCGATAATTGGGATCTTTAAATTTGTAGGGCTTTGGCTCCCATTGACCGCGACTTAATTCTGGTGGACTTTTTGGGTGGCGAGACTCACGGGTTCCGTGACAGATAGTGGAACCTTTTAAGACCAGGGCTTTGGCTCCGCTGACCACGACTTAATTCCTTGTGGACTTTTAAATTTGGCGAGACTACGGATTCCGTGACGATATATTGGGACCTTTCTACGGTGTTTGTTTTGGCTCGACCACCTAACTTAATTCCTAGTGGACTTTTCGGCTGGCGAGGCTCTAGTTCCGCTAACCCGATAATTGGGACCTTTCAGCTGACCAGGCTTTGGCTCCGCTGACCACACATACTCTTACTTTCTGATTTCCTTTAACTTAGAAACATCTATGTGATCTACTACGTAAGTACCAACCCGGGAACCTATTTGTCCAATCTAACATTCGACACGTTTATGAAAAGTGCACTTAACAGTAAAAACAAAGTGATAACAATATTCTAAGGGTCACAAAATCAAATAACATGATTCACAAGATCATAAAATTCTAGTAATCGAAAATTAGGGGTCTAAACGTAATAAATTCAACTACAGGGGCCAAAATGTAATTTAAAGAAAGTAAGGGTCACCAATGTCATTTTAAGTAAGTGCAAAGATAACCAAAGTAATTTCACGGTTCTATGGTCCTTCGCGAAATCTTACTAACTTTGAGGGCTTTTTCGTAAATAAACTTTATATAAGGGCAAAATGGTCATTTTGCCACCGCCAAGGGTAAATACGTAAAATTATCTTATTTTGGTTATTTATGACATAACTTGACTCAAAAAGATATTCCTTGAATTTTAGCAAGCCCAAACTTTTATAAGAGTACTAAATGTAATGAAGGGCAACACGGTCATTTTACACTACGAAAGTTATTTTAGAAATTTTGATACACTCATAAACTTCCACTTATGACATTTAATTGATAAAAATTAGGAACATAAATATCTTTGTAGATTAAGCTATATACTTTATAAAATTACACTTTTAACCCTTAAGTTTAATACCAAGAACGAGAACAAGATTAAGCGTAACATGAACACATTAAATCTCACATAAACACTTGAATAAGTTCTAATCATGCTTGAGAAGTTAAACACATAAACCAAAATGAATCTAGGGCTTAATATGCATGAAAAACATGGTTTAAGGTCAAAACCGTTGAAACTAGGAACACAAGGGGCCTAACTGTAATTACAGAATTCAAATCAAAGTTAGAGGGAACATTCTGTACCCGTAGTCCGGACGGGGATATGGTGGTCTGGACTATAGTCACAAAGAAAAAGCAGAAGCAACTTATGCGTTTTTTGTTCTGGTTTAATGGAAACCCTTCACCTTGGGCCTTAACCCTTCGACTAAAAACTACCTCTAGGATATTCTAACACATATAAATGCTTAGGAATGATTGGGTAAGAGCCTATACCTTGTTTTGCGAAGATTTGGCGAAAAAATGGGTTTTGGCGAAAAACCGGCGGAGGGAGCTTCTTAGCCCGACTTGGCTTGCTTGGATAGTGAAATGTGGATGCCTAGGAGTGCATTGGATGAACTTGTGGAAGAAGATTGAATGTCGTTGGGTTTGGAGGTGGAAACACAAGTTTTGGTCTTATTTTCTCTCTCTAAAACTCCATAGCCCAACTTAGAGCTTTCTCTCTCTTTCCTTGCTATTTTTCTGTGTAATGGTGATGTGTGGGAGTGTGAGAGAGTGAGGGATGAAATAGATGGGTTTATGAAGGGTGAGGGTGGAGTGTTTGGGTTGGGGTGGTGTGTGGAAGTGGTTAAACTCATATGGGATGTGAGGGGATGACAAGAGGGTTGATTGGAGTTGTTGGAGGCAGAGAGAGGGTGGAGGGAGGTCTGATTTTGCAGGGGAGGGGGTGGAGTGTGGTGTTGGGTTGATTTGAAAGAAGTAGTGGGGTGGTTGGTGATGTGTGGAGTGATTATGTATGTATAAAATGCATATATGCACACATGTGTGTGTATGTGTACTAGTATTACTTGTGTACGTGTATGAATGTGTACAATTACATATGAAATGAATTTATAAAAATGTAATGCTCGCGATTAAAATGTAAACGTGCCTTAGGGTCAAATTTGTAGCAATTTAGAAGTATTAGGGTATAAACCGTAGTAATTGCAAATTAAGGGCCCTAAATGTAATTAGGATTTAAATAAAAAATTAAAGTAATTAAAACGAAATTTAATAATCCTAAATTTTATTAAAAATTTCGGATTATTACATGGACGGTTGTACATTGTGTGGTGGTGGTGGCGAGCATCTTTGATGGAGGCTGTTTTGCTTAGTTGTGTAGAATTAATCTGGTTGTTGTAACTGTTTGTTGATGTATTTGTGTTTCTGTTGTGTAGGCCAAAGCTTTGTCGTGATAGCTTAGCTTCGCAAAGGTCTCCACCTATAGCGGCGGCAGTCTGTACTCATGATTTCACAGATAATGAATTTTCTCTCTATTACCAAAAAAAAAGGTACGACTAGAAGCACATGGCAAGCAAAGTATGGTAATGCAGGAGAGACGAGGGGAAAAAGACCAAACAACAAATTTCTTTTTCCAAACACCGCTATTCAAAAGCAACTTTTTTTCCCTCCGAATGTCCGAACCAACTTCTATACACCTCTACTAATTTCTAGACTCTAGAGGTAATGACCGGACATAACCCCGCGAAAAAGATAGTTTAGCCAAGCACCACTATTCATAATTCCTCGACTATTCAAAAGCAACCTATTAGCCATTAGTGAAAAAGAAGTGCGATTTTTAGACTAGCATGCGTCCCATAAGATTGCATTTCTTCATGTCACTACAAATTTGAAGTGCTTTGCCGCACTACACCGTCTACAACCCGAAAATGATTTCATTCAAGATTGGTCCTCATTTTTTTGGGAGGCCTAAAGCAAATTTGAAGAAGAATTTTTTTTTGTTAGACTATTATAAGGATAGGAGTTCCTAAAATTTCTAAAATTTTAAAGAGTTTAAAACGGCCGTACCTTAAATTTTAGTACAAGGAGGCTCTGAGTTTATTTTTAAGCTAAAATATAGTTCAAGGCCGGCTCTGATTTTTTTTTTTTATAAGTTAAAAGTATTTGTATGGCCAACAATGCCAACATCTTGGACGGTGAGATTGTTCTCCCAAAATTAGTCGATGTGCGCAAAAGTTGGCCTAGACACGTTATAAAAAAACAATGTCAACATCTCCACTAATACTCTGTCTCTCACGCTCTTCTTTTACTCTTCCTTTAGGTAGTGGTGAAAGCAGGAATTGTACACCACCCAATCCTCCATTCGTGAACTGAATCACCATCCATGATCTAAAAAACAACCAACCGGAGGCCACCACGCCAACACCCTTTTGAAATTCTTATCATATCCTTGTATCAATAATATCCAAAATTTTCTATTCGGTTCATTTTCGGCTATCGAATTAAATGAAAATTTCTCATCTCATATGATCTAACGGCCGAAAATACAAAGGAACATAGGTCCGTAATAGAAACTATTTTTTAAGTGCGGGTTGTCAAGAAGAGCATGAGGGCGATTTTTCAAACACGCTGATTTTAAATTGACTTGGTTACCACGACTCCACCTACAAGTCCAGCCAGCCGTCTATATGGTCACTTAAATTCTACAGAAGTCTCATCAATTTTCATTGAGCAAGAGAAGAAAAAAGCCATGAATCTGCAACAACTAGCAGTGTTTTTCGATTCAGCTCTGAAAACTCTTCTTTTTCTCTTCTTCTCCTCCTCCTCTGATGATCAAAAGTACTCCATCGCTGCGAATTCCAGCAGTACTGAGATTGCAAAGGGAAAGGGTGAGGAAGATGATCATGACGCGGCTGCAAGTAATGCAGCGGCGCAGAAGCATTTCCGGCAACTTCAACACGTCCGAATAGCTTAAGGGAACTTTCTGGTACCTACCTCGACTAGTAAGGTTTTGATCATGGATTTCCTGTGAGATTTACTGAGGAAAGGAAAATGATAGCGAAATCATGGATGTTCTTTTAACTTCTTGGCTTTGTTATCGCTAGTAATATTATCTTTTGAACTTCTCGATATACTCTGATCGAGTTTTCTTAAAATTTCTTTTTTGATCAAAAATAATATTATTATCTTTGGTATTACACGTTTTCTTTCCATTATTTTTTGTCAATCTCTTTACAGATTCATAATCCAAACACACGTCAACGCCCTCGTGAACAAACAATAGATTGTGACTCATCTAGCACAAGCTCAAGTACCCATTTAAATCGTTTAAATTCGCGACGTAATTAAATTAGTGTAAGGATTGTACGCATGGTAACACATCTTTGTAGACAATTTTTGGTCATAGATTTGTATAAGTCATCATAATCCGGGTAAGATTTTGCTGGAACAGGGGTGCATGGTTGACTAGTGGTTAGTTTTAGCTATGTGGTTACCACACATAAACTTATTGAAACCGTTTTAGACCTTAGATTTGGCTGTGTCATTTACATCGAGGGAAAAGAAAGACATGAAGGAACGGAAAATGCTAACTACCGCCCTTTAAGTGGTGGATAATGTGTAAAAACTGTATCGATATCCGTGAATGTGGCGGTGATTAGCAACGGCCATTTACCTTCAGTTTCCCCCATTGTTCTTTTTCTCCATAGATGGCTCCACATATCCTTGATGCAAATACCATCACGGGATTAAATAATACTGTAGATGCATACTCTGTTTCATGTTATATAGGAGATACTTCCGTAACAACACGATCCTACGCTTTACATGTTTAAATCAAGGGTTGGGATTCTCTCTAGTTCAATTTTTGAATTGGACGGGACAGTTCAAATCTAAACCATATATTGATATAATTAATGGTTCAGATTTGCTTAAAAAATTTTACCGGTATGAGTTTTTGAGAAAATTCGAACCATTAATTGAAGCAAATGAATGGTCTAGATTTAGATTCTCCTAGCCCATCCTAATTAATAGGGCTGTAAAAAAAACCCGCCAACCGTGAGTTTGAACCGAACCGTAGGTTTTGGATTGGGTTCGTGGATTAATGGTCCAGACACAGATTCAAAAATTAGAAAACCGTGCTTTGCGGTTCGGTTCATGGATTTTCATAAAAGAACTGTGGATAAACCGAACTGGCCCATGAGAATTTAATTAATAATATATATATATATATATATATATATATAATATTGGGATAAGAATTATAATTAAACATATTATTCTTAATTTTATGCCCTAAATAGATGAATGTGGTATAACTGAAAAGTAAAGCTGCAAATTGTAATTTACAATTGTAATTTTGCTTGCACATATATTAGCTACTCCGGGACTTGGGACTGGTTATGGTGAAGACTTTTGTTTACTCGTTTTATATTATGTTGTTTTTGCATCTTTTTATTACTACTAGTGATACTCTCTTGAATGTGAATATCTTTGAATCATTTTGAAGTAATGTTGTTGGTGACTTGGTGTTGTTTATTAAAACTTAAAAGCTACCAAAGAATATTTGTTCCACAAGTTACATTGAGAATGTGAATGTGGAATATGTTTTTTTATTTTGTGGAATGTTATAATCCGTGGATAAACTGTGAACTAAACCATGATTTTTTTTATTGTTTCGGAACCGGACCGTAGACTTTTGGTTTGGACACGGATTGCCTTACATTAGACCGTAGACTTTTGGTTCAGTCCTCAGATTCATACCAATCCGCACCAAACTGGACCGTTGACACCCTACTAATTAAGGACCGGCAAAAATCCAATTCCTTAAATTGATAATAGAGGTAATGGGTTGATTGCAACGAAACAAAAGTGAATCTTTCTTTTAAGTTATTTGCATGGAGAAGATGTGTAGGCTTACAATGTCCATGGAATGTTGATGCTTATAGTACAAATTCTACATCATGTTTACCCAGTAACTATTCAATGAAGGGTTTTCTATCTATCTTTTTTTTTTTTTTTTTGATCGGCAAAGGTTTTCTATCTTTTCACTCTGCCACTGCTTTTATCACTATAATCCACCTTTATTTGTGATTTATTTTGGGGAGCTCTATCGTGCATATAGATAGAGACATATTCTTCATCATTTTCTACATCTCTGCATGTAATTTCATCCACTACACTTGAAAGATTTCGGCCTGAAGAGGAATAATTTTATTGGTGGAGCTTTGGGCTCTGTGGTGCAGAGTTTGTATGAGCCACACGACAATCATTTTAGAACTGTTATTACGCGAAGGCAACAAGTCAAATGTGAAATTCTATTCTATTTTTTTTTTTTTTTCCCTTTTTCAATGAAGCATTAGCCTGTAGTGAGACTTATTTGTTGAGAATTGTTGGAGATTTCATTCGATATTATAAGGCAACAATTCAACAGATGGTGATCAAACTTTTTACATCTCAATGTGAAAGCACAATGATGATAATGAGGCCAAGAGAAGAAGTAAAAAGAAAATACAAGGGGGCTTCGCGTCTACTGTGTTTGATTGATTAAGTACAGCTTCTGACCGTCACTGATCATGTCCGCATCAATAATTTTACCTGCATCTTCTGATAATACACAAGAACCACCTGGAAAGTCTAGATGCTCTGCTGCTTCTTTGACGAGCTCCTCAATGGTTTGCGGAACCCATAACATGACTCCATGTTTCCTTCGGTCTGCAGGATCCCACGGATGGAAAGGGAACACCGTGCATTTCCTCAAGTGCACTTTTTCTGTCATTAGAAATGGAAGTTCTGTTGTTAGCTAGTTGACAATAATTGGTTGAGCTCGATTCCCCTTGTCAGTAAACTCTTGGGGCCACTGGGGGTAATGCCCGGTCGTTAACTCCAGGGCCCGAGAATTAGTCGAGGTGCGCAAGCTGACCAAGACATTCGGTTATAAAAAAAAAAGTAATATTGGTTAAGCAGCTAACCGTGAGCAATAGTATCAAAGCAGCCTGTTTTCAATTCCAAATTACATAGTTAAGTATATTTTGTATGCTATACATACGTACATACAGGTTATAGAAGGACGGCTGGAGGATGTGACTTATTATTCCATTCATACGATACATGATTCTTAGTTATACCGTGATGATTGAAAGTCCTAGAACCCCCAAAGTTTGAGAAGCATATTGGTCACACTAGCACATAGCCAATCACTCCTAGAATGAGATGATTACTGATGCCTAAAATGACAAAAGGTTTTGTTCTTGGTTTTTAAATAGCCAGTACTTCGGATATTTACCGTCTGTAGTTTCTAGTTTTTCTAGGTATAAAGATTAGGCAAGCTGCCTTGGCAGTTGTAGTGTCATCAGAAACTTTTCCTTCGGCATTGGTTTATGTCAGCTTAGCATAATGGAAGTAGAGAATAGGTTTTCAGCAATACCTGTGATTTCGTGAGAGAAGTCTGGGAACTTGGACTGTTGACTGGATTTTGCATCTTCCAATAGCTTGATCAAATTCTTGTTTCCACAGATTCGTGCTTCATCAAGTGGAGTGTTTCCCCATCTGCAAATGCACACTCGGGGGAAAAATTTAACCAGTATGAAAAAACACAGAAGCATGCCAGTAAGAATGCATAATCTGAAACACAAATCAAAGGATGAGCAGAAATCCATGCACGCCTATTAGCGTCAAATATTTTCTCATCGAGAAGGATAATTGATATCCCTGATACACATTTAACATCACTAAAAAATAAACGCTTTGTATTAGACTTTGAAAGGTTGGCTGAAATGACTGCAGGGCTCAATAGTTGGCATACAGTGTTTGTTTACAGTGAAGAGGGTGGAGGAATAATTATACCTGTCCTTTGAAAAGACACTAGCCCCAGCATCCAAAAGCAATGTAGCCATTAAATACAATCCTTCAGAGGCTGCCACGTGAAGAGGAGTTCGGTGGTCATAATCTTTGGAGTTTGGATCAATACCATTGGCCAAAATCCTTTTGAGAAAATCCGAATCCCCCCTTGCAACAATTGAACATAAGAAACTACCAGCATCCTCAATCTTTAATGCAGCCCCTTCTTCAGCAAGTATTTTAGCAACTCGATCATGTCCATTCTTAAGCGCTTCTATTAAGGGTGTATTTCCAAACTTATCTACAAAGTTTAAAAGAGCAAGGTGTTAAAAAATTGTCTGACATAGGTGATACAGGATAACAGCTTAAAAGGCCACAGGGAGAATGACAATAAACATGAGATGGTTACCTGAGACGTCGATGTCAACACCTGCTTGAATAAGGAAGAATGTTATTTCTTCGTATCCTTTTGATGCAGCAAGATGCTGTTGGAAAAATAATTTCGTAAGTAAAGGAAATGCTAACCAATGGCCATAGACCTCGTATATGTGTACAAAACAAATTGACAAATGTGAAAATGTATTGGAAGTAAAAGGTATACACTTGGAACTTATTATCAAGTGCATTGTCAAAAACAATAGGAGAAAGTGCAATATTCTCTATTGTAGAAGGTTGAAGAACAAAGAGGATGGGACATCACTAATTAATTGACACTAAAGGTAGGATTCTCATTTCCAAAACCTTCACAAGAAGGCTGAACTCAACAAAATTTGGTTCTCCATCTTTTCATGTGATTTCTGATTCTTCACTAAACAAATGAAGAATATTCTTTAGAATTCTATCAGTCAGAACTGGATTGATAAAACAATAAAGAGACAGCATTTGTATTCCAATGAAAAAGATATTAGAAAAAAAATTATGCTAATCGGAAATGCCAAAAGTGTGAGAACATATGCTATAACTTTCCCATGTGGCTTGTAATTCTTTTCTATCCCGAGGAAATTGTAGTCAGTGGATAAAGAATCGGGTAAAAATCAAAAACCAGCTTATTTCCCCGTACACCATTACCTCCACAATAACAACTTTAAATGATTCAGGTAGCATACAAGGCAAGATTATCAGTTCGAGCTGGTGAATTGGAATAAAAGAGAAAGTTAATGCAAGTTGCATTAACAACAAAAGGATTCCCCATTTTTTGAAATATAAGCAACACCATAAGCAAGCAAAGAGCAAAAGTTGACAATATTGAAAAGACATAACAATATCTACAAACTAAAACCATACCAACGGTGATCTTCCATCATAATCTGTCTTATTGGGATCAGCTCCTGCTTGAATGAAATTTTTGAGTTGATGCAGATCCCCATGATACACTGCACTATTAACTTTAAGAGCAAGCTCAGCTTCTTGCTTTCCAATATGAAACGTGATATCAGATTCCAGTTGCTTCAACCGGACATTAGATTCCTTTCCCTGTCAGATTATGATTTTTGGCATCTATTATTAATTTATTCAACAAAATACACCAAATGAAAATGTATTTTGGTGTACTGTTATAATATGACAAAAAGAAGTGCAAGAAACGACTTAATCAGAGTCAACGGACCTATTAGCACATCTAAATTACCTGTAAAAGGTTGTTCAGAATTCTTCGCCCATCATTGAAATATATATCAAGGATATTTGAGAAAGATTGTTTATCAAGGCGCAGAAGTCTACATAGCTCACAAACTCGAACAGTATAAGGCTGAGGTATGTTGCAAAGAATAGATATTTCACCAAATAAGCTGTTTGGTTCCAATTTTGAAACGGTTTCTTCTGATCCATCTGCCCCTATACCAACCTCCTCCTGTACATAAGTAGCTTGACCAATTAAAATAGTAACAATGACTAGTTGCGCATAAACCACCAAGGAATAATGAAATTCAAAGACATTAGTGATGGCTCTGGGAATGGTAATGGCATGGCAAATGGATGGTGCAAAATTCTTGGCATTCAGAATGATTGGATGAACTGACCACACCAAACCATAGGATGTTGGGGAATTGTATCAATGTCCTCCCATAACCCAGCCAAAAAATTGGTCCCCAACAACAATCTGTGTTGACCTCAGGGTAGGCAGCCATGGCTTAAAATGAAGATTCATATATCCATGCATGAGAATAAGTAATCATGTATCATATGATCTATTAACAGGAAAAGAGCATGACAGAAGCCCCAAAAAAAGACATACTCTCGACAATAAAACTAATATTGATAAACAGTCCATGAAGGATGGTACCATACCAGCATACCATGACAGACAAAATAGAGTTGATCTACCACATTTCCTTGTTCCATTAGTACTTCTCCTGGAAGAAAGAACTCCTCATGGACTTTGATTACCTGCAAGAACAAAGAAATTGAACACTGCTGCATTTAAAGCCAAGTGTACACAGCACTAAGTTGACTGAACTTTGATGGAGCATAGAAACATGTCTAGAGTAATGATTCTAATGAATGATGAATCAATGAATTTTTATTGTTTCCAGAAGAATAAATCGAACCATCCGGTATATGACACTCGCTATCAATGATACCAACATTTCTAAACCTGATTTCAAGATAAATGAAGAAAGACTTTTCTGCAAAACTATAACGATGCAGATTCCCCCAAAAAAAAAAAAAAAGGAAAAAGAAAAAAGTTTTAAAGAAACTTAAAATGTGAGAGTACTGGTCTTGTCATTGTTGTAGATCTAATATGTCTACTTGGGCAGAATAACTTACAATCTGATTGATGAATTCTGAAGAGCATCCTTCAAAAAGAGGGATATTTTCGATGAATGACTTGTATAAAGTCTGCGAAATCTGCATAAGAATCACATCAATGAGTGATAAAAGATAGCACTCAAACAAAAACACACCACTAATTGTTATACTCTGTGCTTTCTTGGACAGGTCTCACGTCCATCATCTATGACTATATGCACTACTGGACGTGTATGCTAACCTAACGAAAACCCCATTAAGGACAAATAAAATATGGTAGATGGCATCAAGCAGAAGATTTGTATTCTGTCCATAAAGTAACAACTATGCACACATGATGCACCACGTTTATTTTAAAAAAATAAAATGCACCACAGTTTATCTCTTTCACCTTGGCACGAATGGAGATGGGGATATCCTGAAGAACAGAAGCTTCAGTATAGCTGCTCTCATACTGTAGCCGCACATGACCTTTGATCTGATTACGTATGTCCCTTCCAAGTCTATTTCTGTTCATATATTTCATTAGGTCTGTCATTTTATCCCTAAACCTTTCTGTCTTCGATCCTTTTACAATTAAAGCAGTCATGTTACCGATCAAATAAGCACCCAGAATCATGTCAAAAGAGACAAAAATCATGATAAATATCATTTCCCTCATATTAACTGCATGTATATCTCCATAACCTGCAAAAGAAAGAGAGCACTCAATTAGGCTATCCAAAGACCCCATCTGGACAAACTAGACCACTATTTTTAATCATTTTACTAAGTAAATGGCTGGGATTATCTTATCCGAAATTATCCTTCTTTGTAACTGCTGCATATGAAGTACTACAGAGGAGTAGTCACGCCAAAGTTGATATGCCTTGATGACTGGCGTCAACATAGCACAACCAGCAAATTTTCTCTCATCAGAACAGTACAACGATAACCTTCATCATTAAGGTACTCCTACCACTATAAGAACATCCAATTTGTGTCAATGTTGCAGTCCAACACAAAGACCTCCAGCCCTTGGTGGACGATCACAAAGTTCAAGACAAAGCTGAGTATCAATTTATATCCTGGCAAGAGACATAAAGTGTCTTGTGTTCAAGGGGATAGCTTTTGGTAATGTAGACATCATTCACCTTCATAACTGTTTGAGTGTAGAAATTTGCAACGGAATTACACAAGAACATATCAAATAGACCATAGCGCTTAGTCACGTAAGAAATGAACTCACCAACTGTAGCCATTGTGACAACGGCAAAATAAAGGGATGTTATATACCGTCTCCACAAATCAATCTTTCTGAAGTTTGTGAAACTGTAGTCACCCATTTTTAGACTTCCAATCCACGTGTACCCTTCTTTCTCCTCAGGCAGAGTGGTAGCCAAATAGTAAAAGATGCAGGCTGCAGTATGTGTGCAATAGAGTTCAACAGCAATAAGCTTTATAATCCTGGTAAACAGATAATTGATCCGTATATCCTTTTCCATCTTCTGAAAAAATTCAGAAACCTTGCGAACCCGACTCAACCTGATCCACAAAAGGTACCTCACTGCTTCTTTATTTCCACAAGCCTGATTGACACAAATTGCCACGTATAGTTATTGCCGAGATAATTAATTGGCAGAGTTACACTAGAAAGGGTTTTCTGACATAGTAAATTATTTAAATGGCACTGATTTCATCCACTGGGCTGGCACTTATAGATTGGGGGTTTAATAGGCCATGAGACCAAAAAAGTTACCCCTCCTAAGTCCTATCACCCTGCCGACATCCCCCTACACCTCCCCAAAGATAATAATTTGAAGAAAATGAAAAAAGAGAAGGGGGTATAAGCACAGAGGGGAGAAGTGGAAGATGTACAACACCACACCACAAAGTGCTTTATCTTTTGGAAAACAATTGTCACATTCTTATAAAATTAGAACCCAATGAATCGCTTTCACAAGTACAATGGATCATCAGTTTTAAAGAATGCCAAAACTAGCCATAAGTACTTGTATTCAAAGTTTTCTCATAAGTTAATTTTTTATTTCTCATCCTAAATCTAGCTCCAAGATATATTTTAGTAAAACAAAAAAAAAGAGTAAAATTGACATCATAGCTACAATAACATGCAATTTTACTGTCATTTTTTCCAATCTGAACTGCATGGTGCACCGTATGCTATCCGAGATATCCAGATTAGAAGTTCGTCCAACTCAGAAAAATAACCACTTAACTGGGTTTGCTACATGAACCTGTCCAATTAAGAATATGCTCGGGTACACTTATACTGTAAGAAAATTGATGACGAAAGCATCAGTTATGAAACAAACTATGGACAATATAATTTCCCAATAAAAAACTATGGACTGTGTTCAAGAGAACAACAAGAATCATAAACAAGGCCCCAGAAGTAGAATGAAAAAGAGAGCAACAAACAATAAAAATTTTTCTACCATATTCAAAATCAAAGCAAGGCACACGAGTCGTTGTATGGTGAATGCTCGACGACTAAAATTAGGGGAACAAGAAAGTGATACCTTATAGATATTGTCCCAAGGCAAACAGCCAAGAAGATCAGTGACAAAACTAGATTTCAGGTACCTGCAAATAACCACACAAAAAAAAAAGAAGGAAGAAAAAGGATTTTATCAACAAAACAATAAAGCTAATTTAATATAAAAGCAAGATCTCAAATTTGTTTTTGGTATGTCAAAAAAGCTAGTAGCTTCTAGAATGACTCTTTTCAATTTTTGGTAAAATAAGTTTGCATATTTTGGACTACAGAAAGCAGTCCATACAATGTTGACCACCCGTTTCAGTTTATGATGGTCCAAATTTGTTGAAACACTCTCGATCCTATAACATCTTACAATTTTTAACAAACTTGGGCTATTAACTATTGAGATGGACAATCGAGATAGAAATGAAGTCCAAAAACTAGATATGAACTAAAGAGCGCCGGTCCTAAAAGAAAACTGACCGAATAAAGAACTGCTATTTTACACAACCCAATATGTGATTACTGGAAGGAAAAAGAGAACTGACCGAAGAGCAATTACGTTGCGCTTATGTACAATTTTGTAGGTCTGGCTATCTCTATAGGCGAGGAAGAATTGGAGGATAATGTCGACAAGGAAAGCTGCTTGACCAACGATGTCCAATACGAAAAGCTTGTTGGGTAATCCCCTGAAGAAGCCGAACTCCAGAGGTGTAAAGAATGATGAGTAGATTGCCCATACCAGAATGAAGTGCGTCCATGCCCGGTACCACCTGAATTGCAAATGCTCTGGTTATCGTTTTCTCTGTTTGTCTCAGCATGAGGATCGAAAACATTATACTAGTACAAAAGCTGGTTCGATTTTGGCTAATTATAAATAGCTACTACTCTGTTAGAAATGGATTTCTTTATTAGTGGATTTTTCATTTTTAATTCGTATGTCTTTTAATTTTCAGCCCCTTCCCTTTAAAATTAACTGGAATAATAGAAACAAATTGAAAGAAAAAGCAAAATTATGAATCATTAAGATTGGAAATTTCTTAAAACAAAAAACTTTTTGGAGACTTTTTTTTAAATCACTTAATTCAGGATAAGTTCACGCTATATTTTTGTCATAAAACTAATGCCAAAATACCACTCGTTTCTACTAAAAAAATCACTTAACCCATTTAGCTAGTAGAAATGAGTTTTCCTGAATAATAGGATTTTTTCTACTAAATTCCGAAAATACCGTTTAATCAATAACGTGACCTCATCCTCAAACTATTGGAAGACAATAAACAGCAAAATTCAAATTTCATTAACAACTATAACACTTCTTGCATCTTCACACAACAAGATTTGAATCGAATGTAAAATTTAACTCGAAGTATAAATACATGACGAAAAGCTTAAAGTACTGAAAAACTCGCCTCTATTTTGTCCATGCAAAAGTTTTTTTTAAAAATTCACCTTTAATGCAAAAACTTCATTTGTTAAAATTCTTAAAAGGTATCTCTATCATAATTTTTATGAATAATTTCGAAAACTACTTTTTGAAATAAGATTAAGAATTTCATTATAAACGTCATCCGAAACATGAAAAACTACTTGCATTTCTCTCTTCCTAATAACACACTCTTTCTTCAAATTTGTTTATACGTCAATATATTAACATAATTACACAATCATTGAAGATAAGATCCACACGTGGTGGGAGCAACATTAAAGCATAACTCCCCAATCCTAAACGGTTTGGAAGTTCGTCGTTTTCGTGTGGATCGCGCGGTTTTATACAGAAACAGAGATAACGTAGAGAGAGAGAGAGTAGAGAGAGAGAGAGGAGGGATACCTGTTCTCAGGATGGATGACCGTACCTTTGGAAAGGTCTTTGATGCCATTGATGACACTCTCTCTGCTAAACTTCCTTCTAAAAGACTCTAGTCCCAACTCTCTATTCAGCAAATTGAATCGACTTCCTCGTGACGCCTCGAGTCGTTCTCTCACGTCTTCCACCTCGAACTCTTCCTCTTCCTCATCTCTCATCATTCCGTTCCTCTCCTCCTCTATCCTTCCGTTTCCACGCATTTTCCCAACAAACCAATCAATCTTCAACTACCAATCGAACAACTCCACGCCTCGATCAAAATATCAACTCCTGCCGGACAGTCTCTCTGGATTTTGCGCCGGTGATGGATCTAATGAGGGGGTGTAGAATTATCGTACCCCCACAATTTGCAAAAATTCTGATCCTGTTTGCTAGATAATCCCGAAATTAATGGATTTCGCCGCAAAATCATACAATCAACAAGACAAAATACTAAACATGGCAGACAGTTTGTACTCCAATTCAAAATTTGGACACGTCCTGTTCTACCTGAACTCTCTGCACACAAAAAAAACAGTTAAAAGAAACGAGATTAAAGATCTCTCTGCTTTTGTGTTCTTCGAAATCACGAAATCTGTAAAAAAAAAAAATTACGAACCTTTCTGCAGGCAACGATGAAGTTCTTATTTACCCAAAAAAAAAAACGATGAAGTTCTTAAACAACAAAGAACTGGGGAAATGAAAAGGAAATCACGAGAGCGATTCACCCGAAGAACCACGAGAAATACGGCTCTGAATGTCGACGTTCGAAACCGTCTTTTTCTTGGATTGGAACGTGCATGCTTCTACAGATATCGATCCAATGCCTTTTACAGGATCTTGTCACGGACAAAAGTTGTACGCATTTATTAGGGCGGATTGAGATTTTTAAGAGAGTGAGAGATGTAGAAGAGGGTTAAGAGGTGCGGACGAGAATCGGTTCGTCGCAAAATCGTACTCCATACAGTAGTAAACACAGCATATCACAGGGAGGGCTATGATTAGTTTGGTAAGTGGTACATCCCGTTTTTATAGGCAAAGTCAGGTGCCCTTTTGTCTTTTATCTTGTCATGCAATTTCGATATCAAAATAATGCTAGAGCCATACACACCCTCTCAAATGTAATGGGTCCTACCCAGTGAATCTCGATTAGTGAGACTCACACCATGTGAGAGAATGTGTAATTAAGTATGTGTAACTCTATTACTATTTGCGAACACTTGTTGAGTTGACACTCGTAAATAAATAATAGGGAGTATGTTTCAACTTCTTTTTAATAAAGGATACTTAAAAGATTTAATTGATGACGAAGATGGATGCTGCATAGCTGTCTGTTTGGATGTCTTACCAACGTTTCACTTCACATTGTTTGACCTGGGGGTGGCAGTTTTCGACGGTTAGCGGGTTAAGGTTAGCTATTTTTTACACGAAACACGAATATGACACGACACGATAACTTGAAAAGTTAAATAGGTTGGGGTAGAGATAAGAGAATTCTGACACGAGCGTGAGAGAACACGAGACAAGAATTTATGGAAATACATGATAACACAACATGATGTTCGCAGGTTAGAATTGACTACTTCTGACACGAATATGACACGATACGATAACATGAAAAAACTAAAGAATTCGGGTTAGAGTTGAGAGAATTCTGACACAAATACGAGACGACAAGATACCCACCCATTGTTTTACCTAGTGGTGGTGGTATTGTGTTTGTTTTTTTATTTTATTTTTAAAAAGGTTTCAATTGACCAAGCCATAGTTTGAATGTTTTCTACTTTGTTTTTATTTTATTTAATAATATAGTCTATATGTTCTACTTTTCGTGTATTTTCATCCAAAAAAACTATCAAGGGGAAAAAAAAAACTAAAAAATGACTTCATAAACTTTAAACATTTCAAACGTTGGGATCATTGAAGGTTTACCTAATCGTTAACATGCCCTAAAATTAGTTGAGATACAGTACAAACAAGCTAGTCTGAACATCTCGTTATCCAAAATAAACTACTCCATTGAGTGGTGGTGACGCAAGATTAATAGTGCCTCCACACAGATGTCCAATGCTGAGGTGAGTGGAGGCCCATTTTTTTTTGGGCTTGGCTGCTTATTGGCATAAGACATTGTGCTTATACATGCAAAAAAGTATTGGCAACTAGTAACTAATTGTGATAAGAAATTAATTCAGTGGATCTTTTAGCGGCCTCCAGATAATGTTAATTACTTGAGAGAAAATGTCGAGACCACCCAAAAAAAGGGCCAATCACTGAACTAAACGTATTAATTCAACTCCGCCTAGTTAGATGCGTTGTCATTTTCATTCAGTCACATAAGCTAAAAAATGCGCAATTTAACAAGTAAGGACACAAACACAGACACAGACCCAAACCCAAATAAAATACGGACATGTGATGCGACAATTTTAAATTAATAGGATGCGACAAAAATTAAGAGATCCACATGTTCTTAATTGTGATTAATGCAAATGTAAAATCACCAAATACCCAAATTATTGAAATTCTACACTAACCAAACCAATTATGCTGATGTTTGAGATCACAAAACCAAACCAATTATGCTGATGTCTTAGCCCACCTTCATGATAGTGCGCTAACCACAAGAGATGGTGATTTTGTTGGGCCAGGGTTCACCATGTTGACCATTTATTCCATTTTCAGTTTTCATGTCAAAGTTGATTTGAGATTCAATAATTCAAATTCATTTGAAATTCAATAGTCCAAATTCATTTCAGATTCACTTGGGACAGTTAAACTTTAAGTTCTGGGTTCCAACTTTTTGAACTAATAACAACTACCATGCTTCTCCATTTTATACCTTATGTTTTTATCGCTTGTAAGCGTAAATAATCACAAACAATATATAATGCGAAACATTAAATGGATTCTTACTCTTGCAAACAGAAATGAAACCAAAAATATTGGTTAGTGAATCCAAAATACCGGTTAGCTAAAATTTCATATACATTGTGTCCAAAACCATGCGATATGGGTGGAAAAATGTACATTGAACAATTATGAACACAATTGTGTTTTAAAATCGTATGTATAGAATTGGTCTTTATGTTTTGGAAGTTAATTACTAGTACTAATCAAGGAATCATTCTAAGCTATCAACAGTGTGTGTTTACATGTGCACCTAACCAATATTCTCTATCCATAAATTCCGGTTCTTTTTGCCATTCCATAAATTCCGGTTCAATTGTGGTATATTTTTACTACAATGTACATATAGTAGAAATGTGTTTCTTTAAAACACTGGCTTTTTGTTTGCTGATCTTTCTTTATACGGGAAGCAATTGTAAAATTAAAGAATGTCAAGTCTTTTTGTTTGGGGTTACAAAATTGATTGTCTTTGATAACACAATCGGTTTATGATAGTTAATTTAAATAAATATTAACGGATGATGGTTAGTAATAGTTTTTTTTTTTTTTTTGACGAAGGAAATTGTAGATATTTCATTAAACAAAGGATCAGGATATAAGAAACAGATTACACATCAGACAAACCAAGAACAACTTGGACCGACGATGTGCCAATAACGCACAAACCCAATTCGACAATAGAACAACGCTATGCCAACCAAGCAAGGAAAACCATGAGCCTAGGGATGTTGTCATTTTTGGACATTACGATCCCCACCTAACACGGTCGGGGCCGGCAAGCGCACAACAAACAATCTACAATACCGGCAATGGAGAACAACTCCAGCCAACAACAAAACAAAAACTAAAAAACACATTATTACCCACCAACCCACCCACCAAATCTGGGGAAACCAGACCGAGACACAACATCCGACTTAGGGAACCAACTGGGAACAACCAAATACCCCTTAAACACCTGCCTCTTTATTAACTCCACCACGGCCACATCAACCGAAACCTGAAAGTAGATCAAGGAGGAGACAGCCTGAATCCACCCATGAACCAGCGGCCGGAGCAGATCACCTGCCGGAGCTCAGCTTCACCTAAATCACCACAGACCGAGGACATGGAGACTGGAGAGGGGAAGGATGGAGGAGGGGGATAAGGGGAAGCAAAAAACGAGCATGGGAGGGGGGGAGAGAGGCGGAGGAGGAGGACCTCCTCCCTCCGGCGGAGAACACCAGATCTGGGAAGGTTTGGGAAGAAAAGGGGGGTTTTAGAGAGAGAGAGATTGAATAGTTTTATTGTATTTTAGACTTGAAAGATAGTTAGTAATAGTAGTTTAGTTTGCTTAAATGGAAGAACCTGCAACTACCACGCGATGACCATTGAGAAAAACAAGTTAAGACGGTTAATTCGAATATTCACAATAACTAATTGTAGTAACATCATAGGGGAAAAATAAACGAAACGTAATAAATGGAGCAAATATTATCGTATTTTGGGACTATTTAAATCGTTGAAATTCAATATTTTATGTACGCGCACCAAAGTCCTAAATTTGTGAAGATGGTTATCATAGGCTTGTCCAGAAGAATTTTGACTCATTATTTTCCTGAGAAATAGTTCAAAAACTATTTTTTCTTTCAATCAGAATTTCTCTCTCTCTCTCTCTCTCTCTCTCTCTCTCTCCCCACTTTTACGATGGTTTCATGCTCTTTTTTTTTTTGTTCATCAAGATTTCTTACACGACAAAAGAATGGTTGATGTCCATGGGATATCATAGAATGAGCGAGAAATATACAAGTATTTTTAAACAAGTGGGCCCGTTGTCGGCCAAAATTTGCTTCATTTCAAGATAATTAATCTATAACAGCAAATTTAAATGAACAAGTACAGATATTCATCACTTGTAATAGGGAAATTACAGCGAGGTTTATATTTAATGCATGCAAATATTACTTGGGGCCGGAAGAATGAAAAAAAGGCTAGTAGTTAAACAGTGCCCCGGTGTTTCGAATGCACATAACAAGAGCAGAAAAAGCAAATTAAATGGTTTACAGTAATTTTGTCGATTTTGTTATCTCGTTCATGGGCGGTCCGGTTTTCCTCAATGTGTACAAAGATTTCTGAATTCTGGAGAAAGAAATGGTTGTTGATCGTGTTAACTCAAGTGATGGTGGACGTACTCATTTCTGTAAGCAATTGTAATTTGGTTTATACAAAGAGATTGTGTTGCTTCAGCAATAATTTTGCTTGGCTTTTGTTTCATGAGTTCTGTAGTTTGGTTAATTATTTAATCATTTGTTGTTCTTGTGATCGGCCTTGTTTGGTTTGGTTCTTAAGAACCGGTTCTCTCAATTATTATTCAATTATTACCCCTATTTTTAAATATTATTTTAATTTTTCTCTCTATCTCTCTCTAATCATTAATACCTATTTTTTAATTATTACCCCTATTTCTCCCTCTAATCATTACAAAAACCAAAACTCAAATCCCAAACCAAACACAACCCAAATCTCAATCCATTTACTACAGGAGCAAATAATCCACTACCATTTCATTTTCCAAATCTCTTATAGATCAAAACAGATTTTTTAAAAAAATAAAAATGTTTAGATCTTTTTCATTACTCCACAAATTCCATCCAAAAAATTTTAGCACAGTTGTTTGTGGTGATTTTTGAGCGTTCAAATCTACATTTGAATACAAAATCTCTCAAGCAAAGTAAACCAGTGGTCACAACTATTTGTCCAACCTTCATGTTTGTTTTTAGTGGTCTTATAGAAATTTTTTCCAACTTCGATCTATATTTTTATACATTTGTGACTCCTGTGGTCAAGACACATCATTAATTCTCAAAATTACGATGAAAAGTTTAACGAAAATGAAAAAATAAACAACACCGAGAAATGTACCAGAGCAAAATTTTTGGAAGAACGGGAAACCTACCCCATTCCACTCACTCAAAAAGCTAGCCAACTTATTGTAATTTTCGAGGCAAATCATTTTTCCACAATACATTGCATAAAAAACTAATTTTTTTTTTAAAAAAAAACCCTTAGTGGAACACCCCAAAATAGGAAAGTGAATTCCCTAAGCTTAAAATATAAGCATCTAACTAGAATAAATAAAGGAAATTCGGAATTACTTGTGGGCTCAATTTCTTGGTGCTAGAATAGGAACCTAAAGTGTTGGGTTGGGGCACCGCCTATTGGGCCAAACCCATTTTCACTTTTAAATGTCCAACTTTGTAATTCTAATTTATTAGAAAATTATCATCATTACATCTTTCGTTTCAATTTTTTACATTCACTTTTTATTATTGTCATTAAAGAATATATCATCATTAAACTATACTTACCAAATTTTCAAAAAAAAAAAATTTAAGTACAAAATAGGAAATTTACCAACTTTGCCAAGTAACGTTTTCAAATGGACCAAACAAATCAAATAATGGACTCAGAAAAAGCAATCGGAGGGAGTGCTATAACTTTTTCGTGTAGTACTATTTGTTTGTCTAAAATGAATTAAAGTTCTCATGGAAAATGAAAAGGTTAAAAAACCATTCCATTTAACTTTCTTTTTAATAAATTCATCCTCAAATCTTGATCCGAGTCATCCGACAAATAAACCACCACAGGAATTAGTTGTTCTTTATTGTTTCTTCAATAATCCCTCCTCAAGGGGCTTATACCCCAGAGCTCGCAGGTTTGATTCTTAACATCATCAAATTGTAAACTTCAGCACCTAACATTATCAAGGTTCACATAAACTAACCTGATAGTTAAGACACCATGTTAATGAGAAAAAATGAATTTCGTACACACTCATACTGTTGTGAACTAGAAGTACCCTAATTTGGGGGGTTAGACGACCGCAAGAGAATAATTTCTTTTGAATTCTCAAGTCCTAACGTGGATGGCTTACCCTTTGAGTGGACCGGAAAAGAATTAGTCAAATTGTGCATAAGCCAGCTCAGACACCTCTAACCATCGAAAAAATGAAAACAGATGTATTGTCAAGCTTTTGCAGTATGTTACAATATCTCTACTCTTTTTCTTTCTTTTTTTTTGGATAATCTGCTCCCCCTGGAAATTTCGTTTTCCTTTCCACATCACTGCAGTATTTCTTCTTGTGATATTGTTTGTGAACAATGACATCATCTACTTATGTTCTCATGTTTGCCCGTATAAGTATATATGCATAAATATACATAATAACCCCTAAAAGTTATTGTTTTTGCATCACTCAAACAATATGACTAGACCTATCTAAAAATGTCCTTAATCGCCAGTATTTTCTTGCAAAGAGAAAATTAATATTAGCAAATTAATTATACATTTTAATCCATGTGCGATATTAGCCAAGATTAATGGAAAAAAAAAAACACATTTGGCTGCACATCACCTCCCCTAACTCTCTTCAAAAAATTAATTACCAGGGGAATCTTGATCCGAGTCATCCGAGTAAAAACTCCATCACAGCAGTCAGTTATTTTTTATCATCTATTCGATAATCTCTCCTCAAGGGGCATATATATCTCTGAGCGCGGATGTTTGATTCTTAACATCATCAAACCGTTAACTTCAAGTTAGTCAAGAGACACCATGTTAATGAAAAAAAAGAGTTTGATTCAATTGAAGCAGTATTAAGTGGAGGCCAAAGATTTAGTGTAGTTAGTTGGTGGGGTTGCTCTCCACATAAGTAATCAAGGTTCGATTATTGGGGATAAGCCAGAAGAAAGTAATTTCTTGTGAATTCTCTAATCCCGGCATAGATTGCCCACCTTTTGCCAAACTAGGGAAGGGATTAGTCGAGGTGCACGTAAGTTGACACGAACATCTCTGACCGTCAAGGAGAAAAAAAAAACTAGTGTTAAACAGCGAGCATGCTGCCCTTGTGCATGCCTAGAGGTGTCAAACGTGATTGTCGTGCCATGCCGTGCCACTCAACTTATGTGCCTACCGTGATTCGTGCCGTGCTGTGCCCGTTTACTTTATCGTTCCATGGCGTGCCATGACATGCCGTGCTTGTGTCGTGCCGTGCCAATTTACTTTACTGTGTCATATTGGGTCATGCCATTTTAAAGACGTGACGTGACGTGCCGTTCTGTGCCCGATTTAATTACTCGTGTCGTGTCGTGCCATGCCATTGACTAAGTCGTGTTGTATCATGCCGTGCTTTTTTTATTGTCGTGCCGTATCGTGGCGTGCTTTTCTAATGGTGTTGTGTCGTGCTGTGTTATTTTGAATCGTGTCGTGCCGTGCTGACCTGTTTGCTTTGGTGTCGTGCTTTTTGAATCATGTCGTGCCGTACTAGCCCGTTTACTAAATTGTGTCGTGCCGTGCTTTTTAAAATCATGTCGTGCCAATGTGCCATCAATTTTCGACTTACATAATTGAAAAAAATTACAAGTTAGTAAGTTACATAATTAAAAAAAATTGAAAGCTATTAACCATTTAAGTTATTTAACCTATTACAACTTACAAGTTACATAAAAAAAATTGAAAGCTATTAATCTATTAATACATACAAGAATTCTAGAAATGTACACAAAATTGAAAGCTATTAACCTATTAATACATGCAAGAATTCCATAAATGTACACAACCATGGAATGCCTCTTTCCATTGGAGACAGAATAACTTAAAATAACAGACAATTATAAGAAACATCCAAGGAATGCCTCCTTTCATTGGAGACAAAATAGAGCAAAAAATAATAAGAAAATCCAAGGAATGCCTCCTTCCATTGGAGACAAGATAACACAATAACAATATGAAGCTCTTGGTCATCTAAGATCCTTGTTGTTCAATTTGTATCTTTGCCTCAAGAAGGCTTGAGTTGAAACCACCTGCATGTAACGAAATTAGGGAATATAAACTTGAATCGGGCTCAGCAAGCATCATTGCCCATATAAATGAAATTCAAGTGCACCAAGTGCAGCAACAGGTGCAACAAACAAGTGCAACAGGTGCAGCAAACAAGTGCAACAAGTGCTGCAAACAAGTGCAACAAGTGCAGCAACAGGTACAACAAGCAGACTCCACCGAACACCTAACAGGAACAACATCATCAGGTGCAGCAAATGCAGCATCAAGTGTAGCAAACAAGTGCAGCAATGGCAACAGCAGGTGTATCAAACAAGTGCAGCAATGGCAACAACAAGTTCAACAAACAAGTGCATCGCACAAGTGAAGCAAACAAGTGCAGCCAACAGATGCAGCAACAAGTGAATCAACATCAATCCACCACCACAACACCACGTCCACCACGATCGACCACCAGTCCACCGCCAACAACATAACTACACAAGTCAATCCAATCTAACACAAGTCAATCTTTTTTTGACTTTCAAATGGGCTCAAAAATCATCATTGCCCCAAATCAGTAACTATAATACACAAATGCAGGGCTCAACAATCATCATTGCCCAAATTTAGTCATTACAACACATAAATTCAGGGCTCAACAATCATCATTGCCCAAATCCAATCACTATACAAGAATTCCATAAATATACACAAAATTGAAAGCTATTAACCTATTAATACATACAAGAATTCCATAAATGTACACAACCATGGAATGCCTCCTTCCATTGGAGACAATATAACTTAATAGAGCAGACAATTATAAGAAACATCCAAGGATTGCCTCCTTCCATTGGAGACAAAATAGAGCAAACAATAATAAGAAAATCCAAGGAATGCCTCCTTCCATTGGAGACAAGATAACACAATAACAATATGAAGCTCTTGGTCACCTAAAACCTTTATTCTTCAATTTGTATCTTTGCCTCAAGAAGGCTTGAGTTGAAACCACCTGCATGTAATGAAATGAGGGAATACAAACTTGAATTGAGCTCAGCAAGCATTATTGCCCATATAAATGAAATTCAAGTGCACCAATACGTACAGCAAACAAGTGCAGCAATGGTAACAACAGGTGCAGCAAACAAGTGCAACAAGTGGTACAACACACAAGTAAAGCAAACAAGTGTAGCTAATAGGTGCATCAACAAGTGAATCAACATCGATCCACCACCACAACACCACGTCCACCACGATCGACCACTAGTCCACCACCAACAACACAACTACACAAGTCAATCCAATCCAACACAAGTCAAATTTTTTTTTGACTTTGAAATGGGCTTGACAATCATCATTGCCCCAAATCAGTAATCAGTAACTATAATACACAAATTCAGGGCTCAACAATCATCATTGCCCAAATTCAGTCACTATAACACAAATTCTGGGCTCAACAATTATCATTGCCCAAATCCAATCACTATAACACATAAATTCAGGGCTCAACAATTATCGTTGCATAAATTCAATCACTACAGTCTATAACACATGAATTAGGGGCTCAACAATAATCATTGCCCAAATCTAATCACAATAACACATTAATTCAAGGCTCAACAATCATCATTGCCTACATTGGGCTCAACAATCATCATTGACCAAATTCAAAATTCACAAACTGAAAAGGATGCAACATTATGTTGCCATTTAAGACCATCATAAGTTACAAATCACAATTCATGTGTTATTTAAGTTTGAACATGGAGATAAGGGGTTGTGTCTGTGCCTTATTCATTTCAGACTAAAAAGACACACACACACACACCCCACACTGCCACACACACACACACAACTGAAGTGGGGGCGAACATCATGTTGCCACAAGTTGTCAAACCCACACACAGTTGACAGTTACACAACTGAAGTGGGGGCAACATCATGTTGCCAAACCCACACACAGTCACACAACTGAAATGGGGGCAACATCATGTTGCCATAATTTGCCAAACCCACATTGAGTCACACACTGTTTGCTGCACTTGTTGCTTTACACACACGCGCGCGTCATGACTGAAGTGGGGGCAACATCATGTTGCCATAAGTTGCCAACCCGCTTCAGTCCACATACTGAAATAAATAAGCCACAGACACAAGCCCCGCATAATAATGAATATTAGGGTAATCACTATCTATATCAGAGTATACATAATAACCTCTAAATTCTTCTTTAGCTGAGCCTTTTTCAATTCCAAGGCGTGCATTCTCTCAATCTTTCAAGCACATGAGACAATCCAAAATGTTCAAAGCTAATCTGCTCCTCTTCTCATCCAACACTCTTTTACCTGCACTAAAAGCAAATTCGGAGGCCACTGAAGACACAGGAGTTGTTAGTAGATCATGTGCCATGATTGAAAGAATGGGATAAGTTGTTTGATGAGACTTCCACCATACTAAGATATCAAAATTAACCATGTCATTTGCGCTAACAGATTCTAGGTCCAAATATTTAAGAAGTTCAGTGCGTGAAGTTACAGAGCTACTTCTTAATCCTAAATTTGAACTGAGTAAAAACCAAGATGCATCATTACTTGTAGAATAAGTCAAAGAAGAAGAAGTACATGTAGCAATTGCACCAAACTTAGCTTCATATCTACTATATAATGCATTAAGTAAATAAGTCACAACATCAGAAGAAGGTAAAGTATTTATCCCTAAATTGGTATCAATTTCTCTTAAAAGCACAGAAACACCAGCTACCTTAATCCTAGGGTCCATTACTGCAGCTAAGAAAAATAATGATGACATGTCCTCATAATATTTTCTCAATTTTACTTCCATATCTATACAAACATTCACAAAATTTAGTTGTGCCCTATGATTACGCAAATTTAGACTAATATTGTAAAGATGATTAAGCACAATAGAAGATGTAGGATAACGAACACCCGAACAAGCTAAGGTAGCAACATAAAACACTTTCAAAAATTTCATGAACTCAAAAACAATATTCCAATCAACTAGAGTTAAAGGAGCACCACGATACCTCTGGTTAACAAAAGCAGATATTGCATCACTATATTTCCTACAAGACTTTAACATAAGATAGGTCGAATTCCAATGAGTAGGCATATCAGAATTCATTTGTTTGGACTTGAAATTATAACATGTAGAACAATGTATCAAATTCTTTTTGCCTAGATGAGGAAGTACCAATAAAAAGAACAACAACTCGAATTTTTGAAATATGCGGTGCTATGTGTTTCAAACCATCTTGCACAACTAAGTTAATGACATGGCACACACACATTGAACATGCAATAAGTCACCAAAATATGCAGGACTCAAATTTCTTCTAAACAATGGCAATGCAGCAGTATTAGCAGAGACATTGTCTAAAGTAAGGCTAAAAACTTTATCAACAACTTCATAATCCTTAAAAACAGTCATAACACTTTCAAAAATCTAATCAACATCATGAGGAAACTCCACTAAAATAAAAGCAATAATTTTTTTTCACAAAGACCATGTAGAGTCTATATAATGAGCAATCACACACATATAACCACGATTATTTATACTAGACCACATATCAGAAGTAAAAGAGATTGCACCAATTCCAACAAGTTCAGAAATCAAATATTTTCTAACTTCAAAATACGATTTCTTCGTATCACTACGGGTTGTATTTCGAGAAACTTTAGAAAATGGAGGATAAAAGCAAGTTTTAAGAAAATTTTCAAATCTAATATCATCACCAAACGTAAATGGTTGTTCTGCTGATGCTACGTAACGAGCCAGTCCATCTTTCATTTTTTCTTTCATATAAACAAAATTTTGCATACTACTGTCAGATTCACCACTCAAATACACAATTTTTTCAGGATGTTTAGCATACATGTGCCTACCATGCTGCCCTACACCATTTAAACTTTTGCATACATATACTACGCCACAATAATTGCATATTGCCTTAGGCCTTAAATCAATACCATTTTCATCTTTGTAGTTTTTATTTATAGAGAAATGTTGCCATACCCAAAATGTGTGTTTCCTTTTTGAACCACTAATTGCTGAATTTGTAGGAGTCAAAGCTGCAATCAGAATAGAACCCGAAGGTCCTCTTCCAGTGGAGGCAGCTTCACTAACAAACTCCAAACCAAGTCCCTGTGTTGCAACATGAACAGGGACATGGTTTCCACAATGTTCATCTACTCATCTACGAAAATCCAAACATAGATCAAATCAAATCAGTGCTGGAACAAATCAACAAACCCAACACACACACAGATACACACACACATACACACTGACACACAGAAAGAGTCTTAGTGTCTTACCCTTTGGTTGACCACCACAGTGGTGAAGACTCAGAGTCTTACACTGTTACACACACACACAAACCCTAGCCACAAACAGTGGTGGACTAGTAGTGTGGTGGTGGAAGGTGGTCGATCGGTGGTGGACTGGTGTTGTGGTGTGGTGGTGGATGGTGGTCGATCGGTGGTGGATTGGTGGTGGATGGTGGTCAATCGGTGGTGGACTAGTGGTGGGGTGGTGGATGGTGGTCGATCAGTGGTGGATGGTGGTGGATGAGACCGTTCCAGAGAGAGAGAGAGAGAGAAAGAGAGAGAGAATGTAGAGAAAGGGAGATAGAGAGAGAGAGAGATATGGGTTACTGGTTGCAGTAATTTATAATAGGGTATTTATACCTCTAAAATCTAGTGCTATGGGGTAACAGATTAGTGCACAGAAAATGACACTTTGGGTCCCACTTTTTTTTTTTTTATCTCGTGTGAATAATCCAAACCGTTAAATAATTTTAAAATAACTTTTTGTAAGCCCTTGCAAAAAAATAAAAAAATTGGATATGCGTAACTGGTACATCCAAAACTGCAAATTTTTAAATCAATTGATGTGCATAGCTTGGATCAACGAGTTGCGCATATCCAATCGACCTGATTTTTTGCAAAGCCATACAAAACATTATGTTGAAATTATTTAACAGTTTGGATTAATCATGCGGGACCAAAAGGTGGGACCCAAAAGCCATTTTTTGTAATAAACGGTGAAGATCGTCGTAATTGTGTTCTAATGAAGGACCTTTCAAAATCCGATAGACGCAAAAATTGGCGAGAGTCATTAAAACATCAAGACAAATGAAGTGAACGGTGTTGATCATCGTAGTTGTGTTGCGATTGTGTGGCTACCGTAGATTACACTATAACATAGTAACTTAGTTCATATATGAGTAAGTTCGATGTATAGAATTGAAAGGTAGTTGCACACCCGTTTTCCCGAATGTTTGATCTAAACCGTTACGATTTTATATCTTATTGATTTTATCATTCTCACCCAAATCGATGATCATCTGATATCAGCAACCACACGATCAGAACACAGTGCATATCGTGGCATTTCAGTACCATAACGCACCACTTTAACGCCACCTAATCAATTTTTTCAAAATCAGAACCATTAGAGGTGTTTTGGAACGTGTTTTTAAGGTCCTATGCAAGGATTTGGGAAAAAAAACTAGCCAGAGGGGCTTGATCGGACAAGGTTTTCGTAAAGTAGCTTTACGAAACCTTTGTCCAATCAAGCCCTCTAGAGCACTATTTTTTGCCAAATCTTTAACTAGTAAATTAAAAACACGTTTTAAACACATCTAATGGTTCCGATTGTCGAAATTTGGTCCAAAAAGTGGAGGTCTATTATTGTGAGTCTTTTAGTAGTATAATTTAATAAAATAATTAATTCCTATAATTTGAAATTCTATTATTTTATTTATAAAAACAATTTGTAACTTTTTTTTGTCTAACTATCTCTCTCTCACTCACTCACTCTATCTCTCTAAAAAAAATTATTTTTTTTTCAAAATCTTTATTAGATAAACTCATAAAAGACAATCTGGCAATGTATATGAGTATAAATGTATAATAATATAATATCAGTATATGTGAATATGTAATATTTGGGAACGTGCGCCGTGTGGTATAAATATAATGCCGATGCCGGATTGCCCGTAAACATTTTTTTTTTCATGTTTGTTAGTCATATAAAATGTTTTACAAACTTATTTATTTTTTGTTGTCCAATCTCTCTCTCTCTCTCTCTCTCTCTCTCTCAAAATAAAATAATATAAAATGTAAAATTGTAACTTATTTTCCCCCTTTATCTTATTTATGTTGGTTAATTTTTTTGTTCATGTCTTGACTTCAATTTTTATAAAACTTGATCTAAATATATAATTCACTAAAATAAAAAATAATAATTCTTCCTTTTTTTGGATTATCAAAAAATACATACAATGATAGAAATAAAGTATTTGACATTTTTTTTTGCCTCCTGCCGTGCCCGTGTTGTGCCTTGCTAGAACCGTGCGTCCATGCTGCAACGTGCCCGTGTTGTGCTGCGTCGTGCCAATTTCCGTGCTCATGCCCGGGCTAGTGCCCGTGCCATGCCGTGCCAATTTCCGTGCTCGTGCCCGGGCTAGTGCCCGTGCCGTGCCGTGCTAGAATAAGTCCATGCCGTGCTGTGTCTCGTGCCCTGTTGACTTTGTTTCGTGCCTTGTCGTGCCTGTAGAAGCCTGGACGTGCCGTGCCACGTGTTGCCTCATACCATGCCATGCCCGTGCCGTGCCTGCTCAAATCCATGCCCGTGCCGTGCCACATGTCAACATATACCGTGTCATTCTGTGCCGTCCCAGGTTTTTACCGTACCTCTGGCGTGCCGTGCAGTTGTCAACGTGCCGTGCTCGTGCCGTGCCCGTGCCAACCCGGCCCATTTGACACCTCAATGCATGCCTAGCCTATTTAGGGTTTAAGGTTGCACGGTATGTTAATTACAAATATCTCACCCTTTTTTGGTAATCTGCTCCCACATGGAAATTTCGTTTGCTTTCCACATCACAGTATTATTATGCTCTCTTGTAATGATGTTTAATGAACAATGACATCATCTGCTTATTAGTATCATGTTTGACTGTAAATATCACATGTATAGCAATAATCATTGTCACATACAAAACCAATAGATCGAAATGATTTTAGCATATCACATACTATCATGGTCTCATACCAAACCAATATCACATAATTAACCTTCCCTACTGTAAAAGTTAGCATCTCTTTGGTCCTTATATAGGTCCAAAAAGTGTAGAACTATAGTGTTTTGGTAATTTTATAAAACTGATTGTCCATTACAAAAAGAAAAAGAGAGTGTGTGTTAAAACCAAGATATCGAAATGATATGTGTACTCTACCATCTTGTAAATACACTCAAAATTTTGATTTTTATCGTCTAAAAATTAATACACGCAAAACAAAATTTTCAAATACACTAAAAGATAAATTTAGAGTGCATTTCCACAAGAAGAGAGTGTAAAAATCATTTCCCGGCCCTAACCCAGCTTAATTTCTTTTTTTGTTTAGGCCCTGCATGTGGGTTTTAAATTTCCTTGTTATTATCCTTTCTAAATTTCTTGTAGAATGCAAATAGTATCAATTAACTCTGGAAAACAACCAAATCAAATCAAAAGTGATAAGTATGGAAGTCATAATTACAACTTTCATTTCTGACTCTGTCATTTCTTGCGTGAGAACTACAAGCTCTACCCCCAAAAGGAAAAATATTCCCAAAGTATTTTTCTGGCTCTCCCTTCATTTTTCTTTCAAATTTCTGAATTGATTTGTAATTTGTCTTGTGCGTATAACGTATTGGTCTTTTATTCCCAAAAATATTTTCAATATTTTTTTTGTTCTAGCATGGGTAGTCAAGTTAATGGGCCTGCTACTAATATGAGAATCAATCTTACCATTCACTAGCGGAGGCAATTAAAGTGAGAATAAAGTCTTGTATGTACCAACTCAAAACACGAATTAATAATACACGCGTAGATACAAGTTGAAAGCCAGTCTCAAGCAAAATTGATGGATACCCTTATAGATCCGTACCAATTTGGGGTGGTTGTTACCTAATTTTTCCACCAAAGATATAGATACACATATATTCGCACATAAGTAGGTTCAGAGAACAACATAACTAAACGTATCCGCACCGGATAAGGTCAACAACGATCTAAATCAAAAGGAAAGAGTGGTTTGGTAGTATTATCAGAATTGCAGAACAAAAATGATACTAGTGCATTTTGATAAAAGGAGAGTGTTAGAACCAAGAGATCAAAATGGTTTTTGTACTCCACTATCTTCATGTAAATTCACTCAATTTTAATTTTGTCTTTTAGTGTTTATATTAAAGGAAAAACAGTAATTTTTATTAAAACACTAAAAGATAAATTTAGAGAGCATTTTCATAAAAATTATTTTCCTAAAACTAATTCCTGTCCACTAGGAGGTAATCGGTTCGGGTGGTTGAGGGCCAAGTTCTCCGGGACCGAATATACAAAGGACCCTTACCAGTTCAAGGTGGGGTGGGATGGGTCCAATCCTGTCCGATCGGGGATACCGGTTGACCAAAATTGGCCTAGTTGGGCCTACAGGCGTCAAACAGGCCATGTCGTGCCGGCATGGCCTATTTAATTCCGTGCCAACCATGCTTCATGTTGTGTCGCGCTAGCCCATAAACCGTGCCGTGCCGTTTCTTCATATTGTATGCCATGCCGGTCCATTTAATTAATTGTGCTGCGTCGTGCCGTGCTATTTTGTGTGTCAGCAAATTCCGAGTTTTGTCAAAACTTTTTGTATAATCTAGCCAAGTTTCATCGATTTTTTTTTATATATCTAATAACTATAACTATATTGACTTCTTACAAAGTATATAACATATAATTCAAATTTTTTTGTATAATCTAATCGAGTTTTGACTTATTGAGATTTGCAAAATATTTGTATTGATTTACTATTAAAAAAGTGTAGAACATATATTTAGAAAATCCATCATTACAAATTAAATTTTTTTGGTACATTAAAAATTAATATTTGTTGTGTCGTGCCGTGTCTAGCCAACTTCCGTGTCGTGCCCGTCTAAACTGTATCATGCTTGACCTAGTTCCGTGTTGTGCCCATCTAAAATTGCGTCAGTGCCGTGCTGTGCCACATTTAAATGTGTCATGTCATGCCATGCCCGTGCCAGCCCGACCTGTTTGACACTTCTAACTGGGCCAAATCAATTTTCACTTTCAGTATACAGAGGCTCAAGTATTTTTTGAAAAGCTAATACAAAAGTGAATCTGTTTATTTGGTTTTCAATCTCAGTTTGGTTCGGTCCTACATCGGTCTAACGTTTCGGCTCGGGTGTAATTCTAGACAACCGGTATAGAACCGACACTGGACAAAAACCGAGACATATTCTAGTTGGGTTTTACGGCCAGTTTGGGTTCGACGGTTATATTTTCACAACTCAAACTATCCAGTTTTCGTTTTGTGTTGTGCTTGCCTAGGGCCAGCCTTGGAAGCAAGGACACCAGGCGCTGCTTTGGGCCTCCAATTTTTAGCCCAAATTAGGGCCCCCAATTTATAGGGAAGTGATATGTGTGTGTGTGTGAGGAGAGCTTCTAATCAGGAAGTCCTGACTTTGCTTAAAGTCAAGACCTCACCTTTCTCAACTGAATTTTGATGATCTGACTCATTCAATGTGTTTAGAACGTGTTTTTATGGGTCTCCAAAAGGAATCATCATGAAAAATGACCGGGAAGGGCTTCATCTGAGCAGTTTTTCATACAAACCGTAGATATATAATTTATGAAAAAAATGCTCGGATGAAACCCTTTCCAGTCATTTTGTTTGACGATTCCTTGCAAGCACCCTTAAAAACACATTCTTAACACATTGGACGGTTTGGATCATCAAAATTCAATCGAGAAAGGTGAGGTCCTAACTTTAAGCAAAGTCAAAGATCCCTGACTAAGCAGATTTCCCTATATCTATAGCATATGAAATTGACTAGAAGATTGCCAATTTTGAGCCTAATTTTATATATAGCATATGAAAATAACAAATTGGTTGTGATAGCTCAATTGGCATTTTTTGGGCCCCAAGTTAGTCTTTGATCATGGGAACCATGGTTCGAATCCCCCAACTAGATTCACTTCTTTCAAGCTTTCTTCTTCTTTCATTTTATATTTTGGTTACAAAGAACTTGCCACAAAGTGATTTTAGTGGACTTATTCGCTAATGTGATGTGCGTTATGTAACTCGTGTTTAGTGATATAGATGAATATATTATGCCATATGACCTCGGTTACTCTAATAAACTTTGCAAAATTACTAAGTAATTGAGAATCTATTACTTAGGCCCTATTTCACAAGCTTGCTTAAGGCCCTGGGAATTTCGGGGCCGGCCCTGTGCCTGCCCCCTGCATATAGTGTTATCAGCTAGCCTTTCTAATTAATTTCGTTTTTTGTGAGAATGCCATAAGTGGCAAGTTTGAAAAATAAGTGCCATTCCAAATCAAGTTAAAAAGATGTATACATAACTGGGCAGAGGCTAGAACTCTGGCCAGTTGCTTTACTTTGGTCCCTCCTTGCATGATCATAATACTACTCCTCCATTAGGGCTTTTGGTTTGTACGTACAAGAAAAACACAGGAGGAGTTCTTGTTGGTGAGAAGCTTCTGCAGGTATGATCAATGCAAGATGATCATCACTCTGGTGACAGTCATTTCTTTAATGCTAGCTTTGTTTTTTCTTAATTTCAAGACAATTCTTTTAAATAGTATCTCTTTAATTAATTTTTCTAATTCCTAGTCTTTTTTGTGAGAAGGGGTAATTGTACACGTCTCTGTTGTTTCTTACTGAATTTGTACTCTGAATTGGTTTTGCTTCTTCCTGAACTTTTGTACTCTTTGTGAGTGTAATTTTAGTAATTGTTTCTTCCTGAATTTTTCCACCACAGATTTGGTTTTGGTTCTTGAGAATTTTTAAGAAAAGCCCACAAATGCACTTGATTACTATAAATTTACGACTTGGATTATCAAAATGGCCCACAAAATGATCAACACTGAATACATTTTCTATAACATTTTTACGCACATTTCTTCATTTGTATAGATAGTATAATACTTTAAATACAGATTTTTTTTCTTCATGAAAAAGCACAACTCAAAACCAAGATCAATTGATCACTTTTTTGTTTGTTATGTGCATGAGAAAGGGAAGCCATTTGTCACCCAATCTCACCATTTTATTTTTTTTTTGTGAGATTGGGTGAGAAAGGGGAAGAGCCAATCGGAAATTTTCATTTTTGTACTCTTCATTTCTATCCAATTTTTTACAATTTGGCTTGTACTAGTATGTATCTCTTTAATAAATTTGTCTAATTCCTATTCTCTTTGTGAGGAGGTGTGATTGTACAAGTCTCCGTAATTTGTACTCTGAATTGGTTTTGCTTCTTCCTGAATTTGTACTCTTTGTGAAGTGTAATTATGGTAATTGTTTCTTCCTGAAATTTTTTCCACCACAGATTTGGTTTTGGTTCTTAATTTTTAAAAATCGGCAAATTTTTGGTTTTGACATCGCCAATGTGATTCTCTTGTCAATTAGAAAAACATCATTTGAACTATTTCTTTTTTAATTACTTGGGATTATTTACTGCGTGACTCATGTTCTCAACTACTTTTAGAAAAGTTAAAGATTTTCGATTCTAATCATCAAATTAGTCTGAGAAAAGACCACCAATGCATTTGATTACTTTAAATTTAGTCATGAGAATTAACGACTTGGATTATCAAAATGGCCCACAAAATATTCATTTTATGCACATTTCTTCATCTGTATATATAATATACTACTTTGAAAACAGATTTTTTCATGAAAATGCACAACTCAAAACCACACCCTGAATCAATTAATCACTTTTTTGTTTTGTATGTATGTGAATGAGAAAGGGTGAGATATGAAAGGGAAACCCTTTCTCACCATTTCTTTTGTGAGATTTGGTGAGAAAGGGGAAGACCCAATCAGAAATTTTCATTTTTGTACTTTTCTCTTTATTTCTCACCAAGACACTCAATCCAAACGAGTAATTGGTTAAAAACCCTAACTCTTTCTTTTCTTTCTCGTGAGATCACTCCAAATGTCATAAAACATCCATTATTTTGGTGTCACTAAGGGTTCGAAAAGTGCCTCAAACATGATTTTCAGAACTAGAAAGGATCCTTTCTCTGTTGTTTCCTCCGGAGTTTGTACTGTGGTTTGGGCCAATATATTATATTTGTGTTTTGCTATGTAATACTTACTAGTCAGCCTTGTATTGACTAACTCAACACACAAATACATACAAGTCAAAATCCATTCTCAAGCGAAATGGATGGATACCCATGTTGAACCACACCGTTTGGGGTTGGCTGTTACCCCCTTTTCCACCACAGATTTAGTTTTGGTTATTAATTTTTGAAAATCAAACAATTTTCAGTTCGGGTTTGGTTTTAACAATATCTGAACAATAATATATTAATGACGTAATCAGGTTTAAAGAACAACTAAGCTGAACGTACCCCCACTGGATATACAGTCGATTAAGATCTAGATGAAAAGAAACCATCTGGTTTTCACTTCCAGATCATAGTGGTTTTAAATATCAATTTCATTTTGGTATTGTCTAAAACTTGGACCAAACTAACTCCATGTCAATACTCTCGTCTCCCTTTTCTATTGGAAATTTATTCTTTCCTTCCACACCACACAAGACACTAGTTGCTAAAATGTTAAATGAGCAATGACATCTACTAGTTTTTGATATTATGTTTGTACCTCATCTGGATGTATGTGTATGAGTCAACTGTCCATGTTTTTTTGTTTTAAGAATCATGTGTCCGAAATGTTACAACTATTTATGTTGTGCATCCTGGGTTTGTTTATCTAATGTTGAATCGTACAATTTACTGTCATCTTGTTGAGTAGGTGACCTGGGACAAATCCAAATTCATCGGACATCTGTAGCATATGATAGAAGCCATTTATCTTTTTAGCATTCATCTAATTCATTGTTTGTTAAAATGGTTGTTCCTATTTTGTAAGTCAAATTGGGCCAGTGGCTCCGAAATCGAAAGTTGGGGTTTTTTAATTGGCCCTTTGTTGTACAAAAAAAAAATCTAGACTTTTATATACACTGTGTACCAAAACAATTGGAGGCCCCAGTTTTTACCAGGACAGCCCTGGGCACGGGGCGGAGGATTATAGAGGTGGGCACAAGGAGGAGGAGGAATGGAGGTCCGAATGGGGCACGGGGTTAAGATAATTGTCGCCATTGCTGCTACAATAGCAGAGAATAAGAAGTTCAGTTCATTCTTCCAGATATGAAATTCATTGGTTTACTCTGCATTCTGTCGTCTTAGAAAATGGGTACTTAAACTTTCACTTGCTGCATGCTGCCGTTTATAGGATCAGGGGTGAACGTAATGCTGGGACTTTTCAGCAAAGAAGTATACTACCACTTCTGCGCTGTGCATCAATTTCAACAATGTAATATACAACTTTTTAGCATTCCCGCAACTATTTTTTTCTTTTGTAGAAAAGCAACCATGGAAATGCCCTTTGACGAAATCGAGAGAGACATCACAAGGTTGGAAACCATGAAGGCTGAGTATCAATGGCTGGCAGAGAGTAGAGCATCGGTGGGGACTAGTCGAAGTAGGGGTATGGAAAAATGTGGTCAGAAAGATTTGGCGAGAAAGAGAGACGCGATCGAATGCTTTGAACAGGAATTCCGAACTAAAGTTGCATGCTTGAAGGGTGCAGTCAAAGTGTCAGATATTCCTCAAATGGAAATCATTAGGAAGCTTAAGGACAATTACGGGTTCGAAGGATCGGTTCTCATAAGCAAGTATGTCTCCTTCAGGGAGAGGGAAGATATCAAGCTCCAAGCTTGTCCGCCAGCTGGTGACGGTCCGGAAGACCACTGGACAGTCCGGAAGTAAATGAAGTCATGGAGTAAGAGAGGAGGAGACTAGTACTATCTATGCTTTTTTCATGTAACTTTGTTGCCTCTGTTGATATTAGTATGATACCTCCAAAATTTCAAAACTTATGTTTTCTTAATGGTGGTGGCTCCTACCTCGTAATTACCTTCAGCACTGTATGACATGAAATCCCAAATCAACTGGAAAATTGAAACAAGTTGCGGATGTATATTAGATAACGTAATATTTAATTGTAAAGCACACCCATAAGTATAATATGTCTCGAATTCGTCAAACGCTACCAAAACAGTAGTTGTACTTATAAGATGACAAGCTTGGCCCCCGGAGGAAGTTCTGATTCCAACTGTCTTGCACGCTCCCTGATCAAATTTTTCTCCTTGGTCGTCATGAAGTCCAGTTGATATGGAAGGCGAGGATCAATGGATAACCTCTCGAGCGTTACAGCATTGTTAAGTAAGTACCTGGCAAACTTAATATCCAACGAACATCCGACAAATCCGACGATTTCCACTACCTTGAGACAAAGATGTGGATGCTTGTTAGCCTTCAGTATCCTCTGCCCTCTTTCTAATGCCATGCCCCAACACAGCTACCACAATGCACAAAAGAAGCACGGTATTAGGCAGTTAATATTAACTGACACGAAAGACTGATGGAGGACATTAATTATAATCCCATGATCTAAGAATCACTGATTCTTTTCTACATGGTAAACTATGTCATAAGATGAGTGTTGACAATCCTTGGGAAATCTGGTTTGGACTTCTTCAGCAATGAGGTTGTGCTTTAATTGCATTATAAACACAAGAAAAAGATGCAAAATTGGAAACAAGAAACGGGGTAAACACACAGACACGTACCACCTTAGTCAAAGCTCTGCAACTGTATCCTGAATAGAAGGAAAATAGTCTATATAATAAGAGCTCTCTTCATACGCGTTGTGGGAACTGGGAGTGGACAGAAAGATGGATACCCCCCGATCACCCAAACGCACACAGATAGCAGGGAAGGTGATGAGTGCTCAGCCGAACATTTTAACAAAGAACCAGTGAGCCAAAAGATCCTTGCATGTATGCATCGATCACATGTATGCTTCGATCTCATTTATAAGGGGCTGGACTGGAGTCCAGCTCACCTGAGCACAGGTGCCTCATTGGTTGATAGGATGGAGGTCCTTCAGTCTCGTCTACAAGTCAATAGAACTTTAGTTGTATGAGAGTTTGATACTACAAAATGCCGTTGTATGGGTCCATTCTTTAAGACACAGCAAGGTGGAGTTTCTCTCAAAGAGGGCCAGCCTGGCCACTAGGTATTACGATTTTAGACTTGACAACTGAGATATCCAATATAGCTCTGTGTCTGGAATATGCCAATATAATGTCCATATCATTGATACCGACAGATAGCCCAATAAGTACGTAGCACAGACACTTCGTTAGAGGTCACATACCGGTGTCGGACATGTGTGTGATACTCAAATCCAAAGTGTCATATTTTTTTTGCAACATACTGGGACACTCTTAGAAATGCTTCGGATACTCTTTGAAGACTCTATGGGCATTTGCAAGACGTGTTGGGGGTGTCAACCAAATATTAGACTCTAGATTAAGATTAGGGTAGTATTTCTTTTTGGTGTGACAAATGGTCACTTATTGACAAGAGAGACTCACAGATATTTTTTTTTTTTGAAAGATGAAAAACTTTATTAATCTTAAAGAGAACAAGACTAAAAGGGGCAAGAAAAGGTAACAAGCACAGTTACCAATTCAAGACCCAAACCCAATGACCTAAAGCCCAACACCCGTGTGTCAAAACCCAGATACAACATTAAGCATAAAAAACAACCCATGGGTCAAAACCCAGATTACAACATTAAGCACAAATGGGCCAAGCCCAATAAACACCCAACCCTAGATGCATCCAGCAACCACCAGTAGCCACCACCATCTCCCCCAAGAAAACATCTCCTCATCACCGTTAAACATACCGGTTTTATCCCATCGACAAACCCGTCAAGAGAGACTCACAGATGATGACACACTGGAACTTTTTGTGGATGATGTTATGATTAATAACGTTTTATTGCATATATGGTGCGACATATCTTAATTAGACCCTTTTTAAATTTTTATTTATATGACAGAATACAAAAATATTTTTAAAAATGTGGCCCGGTCTCCACAATGTGTCATGTCCCCTTATTTCTTAAAAGTGGCGTGTCAGAGTGTTAGCGTCGGTGTCGCATCAGGTGCTTGTTTCGGTGCTACATAACCCAATACAGCTATTTAAGCCACCAATCCGTGTCTTGAGTCGTAGACTTGTAGTAATATGCCCCACAATAATAATAATGTACCCATAAATGATAATGTACCATAATGATGTTGGAGAGATCAATGATGTTTTGGTTAATACCCTTCTAGAGATATGGCTCACCAATAGCCAAGTGGAGTTCATAGCTGAGCGGTATATAGTTTAGCTGCCCATACAGTGTCGCAGAAAACAGCACAGGGACAACAAGATAAAGTCGCGGACTGCTGTGGAATTCCTTTTCACGGCTGAGGAATTGTAGGGATGCTATGAAGGGGGCAATGACAGAAGAGGGCAGTAGGATGGCGGTGGAGGCTATTGCAGTATGACATAATGAG
Source organism: Vaccinium macrocarpon (assembly GCA_022606695.1). Taxonomy (NCBI): domain Eukaryota; kingdom Viridiplantae; phylum Streptophyta; class Magnoliopsida; order Ericales; family Ericaceae; genus Vaccinium; species Vaccinium macrocarpon. The sequence continues at coordinate 2,747,106 of CM040172.1, read as the reverse complement.
TGGTGATTTTGGCCATGGGTGATGGGTTGTAGTGGCGACAGTAGGAGTTGGTTCCGGTGGTGGTGGTCTGAGGGGACAATGGCAGAAGTGAATGAGTGAGATGGGACTAGGTCAGAGGGATGCTGCCTTCCCTCTGTCATTCGCACAGAAGAAAGAGGAAGGGAAACAGAGAGTAGGCGTGTAAGAAGAACTCAAGAAGTATGTTTTGTGTTTCCAAATGAAGGTTACTTTTGCAGTTAAAAGTTAGAGTTAACATCGACCACCGGAAATAGTTACGAGGGGAGGGGTCTTTCATGTCCTGTAACATAAAAAAGGGCAGCGATATTTGAGTAACCACAACCGACGGTGACCTCCTGCGATGGAAACCTTAGAGAAGGTAAGCATATTGGCCCTATCGCTAAATATTAAGGACTAACTTCTTCTTGATTATGGAATTTTTTTTTTTGGAAGACCTCTTGATAACAGAGAGAACCCTTCCACCATTGATTTATACACCCGGGTCACTACCTAACTGACCTAAGGCCACAGTTAGGAAAACTAAAGCTGGTGAAGCAGACAATATGTAGTAACATGCGCTTGTTTTTTTGTGTGATTAACTGGGATGAATAGTTTGATCGCTAGAAATAAGCTCCTGCAAGGGGCTTTCCTGCGATAGCAGCAACTGTTTGCTAATTTATAGAGCTATATGAAATATGGTCACACATTCCTAGAATATCCCTTCACCTCCCATAGATGGAAAGAAATCGCCAAAACATTCCCATTGAGGATACTTTGCTGGGATGCCCGCTAGGGACTACGAACATTGGAATTTCTCTCCTAGAAAAACATTTGACATTCTGCTGCAAAAAAATATTTCAGGCCAACTAATGTAGGTTTCTGGAGATGCAAGGCTAATCGGTACAATGTTATATATATATATAGGTTCCACTTCTTATTAGGACTCCGGACTTCCATGATCCGAGCATTTTTTTTTACGATCCGATCCGTCCAATATGTTTAGAAGGTGGTTTCAAGGGTCTAAGCAGAAAATCTTCAAAAAGAAAATACCGGGAAGGGCTTGATCCTAGCAATTTTCGCAAGACTATAAAAATACAGTTTTTGCGAAAAACCGCTTGGATCAAGCCCTTCCTGGTATTTTTTTTGAAGATTTCCAGCGTGAACCCTTGAAAACACCTTCTGAACACATTGGACGGTTCGGATTTTCTAAAAATAATTTGCAAAACAAAAAAAATCATTTTTTCTTATTCTCGGGAGGGTTTGGACTAGAAGATTTCCCTATATATATATATATATTAGTGTGAGTGCGTGAAAAGGGGTTATATATGTGCATATATCAAAGCATTGGGTTTCAGCAATAAAAGGAATAACCGAATAACTTAACGTGTTGTGCAAAGGAGCCCATGAATGGTAAGAAGGGACTATTATAGTTCATCATCTACAGTTAAAGAATGTTTTATTGAACGGTTATGTAGTACGGACATGGATATGGACACCAACATGGGATTTCTAAGAAAGGGACATGCACATGGTAGGGGACATGGCAGAATAATAAATAAATAATATTTATTTTATAATTTATACCAATGGATAATATAATTCAATGTATAAGCTTGAAGCTTCAATATATATAAACAAGCATCATATCTACATCGTATCATATTGCACTTTTAACCCAAAATATTGGAAGTAATACTCATTTACCCAAGAAAATTTTAAAAAATTGCATATTTACCCATGTCGTGTCCCCAAACGTGTCCCTCACATGTACCCATATATATATATATATATATCAACTTACTTCCTATCAAGGATCCCGGACCGTGTTACGGTCCGGACCTCCACTTTCTGGGCCAAATTCCGACAATCTGAACCGTTAGATGTGTTGAGAAGGTGTTTTTTAGGGCCCCTGAGGGCATTTGGCAAAAAAAAATACCCGGAAGGGCTTGATCCAAGCAATTTTTCATAAAAATGCATTTATAGCGTTTTTATGAAAAACTGCTTAGATCAAGCCCTTCCGGGTAGGAAATCATAATCAGATTCACTAGTGTGATTAAAAGGATTTAATACGTGGAAAAATGAGAAAGTGTATGATAGAATCGCATGCAGTCCAAAAAGGTTTCAAAAGTGTAACCAAAAAAATAACAGAATTTGAAGTAATTGGACATGGAGTTTCCATTTTCAAGCTAGAGATTCAGTCGTCTGAAAAACATAGTAACAAATATGAGGGACACATTCAACATCAAAACAAATCAAAATGCGGTATGACAGCTCCTGGAAGAAGAAAACATATATGTTGCACAAGGGACCTCCTTTAATAGAATAAAATACACAATGAAGGCCTATACAGAAGCTTGGAGAATCAATGTGCCGCCAAGATTACATCGCAAACAAGCAATAGGTGATAAATATTGCAAAAAACACGAAAAATAGCCATGTAGGGTAAAAATACTAACCTGCAGTGCAAATCTGTGCAATAAAGGAAACGATCTTATTAGGGAAGTACATGAAAAGAGAATGTCTCTGTCAATGACATGCAATTTCAATTCCAACTGCTTGAGATTAGCGGTTGTGGGAAATCTAGGTAATGTCATAGGATCCAGGTGACTCTGAACAAACAAAATCAACAGCAAAAACCGAAAAGTTAGTTTCCCAACTTTCCAAATGAGTGCACAGGAAAGAAATTTGAGAAAGCGCTCAAGACAACTGATAAACTAACCAGAGGCCAAAAGTCCAGAGCAAGTGTATCTAACTGCAGAAGAACAACTGAAAGCTGTTCAAAATTGCGAACCAAAAATCGACTGTATGAAGTCCCAAAACGAGCCACCTTAAGAGCTGGAACATACTTTAAAGGCATTCTTATCTTTGCTCCCTCGTATTTGAAGGACACTAGTTTGCTAGCATAAATCTCAATATTCGCAGAACCTTGACGGGGTATAATCTCCAAATGTCTCAACTTCAGGGATGGGCCAGAAATTTGCAGATTTCCAATGCAAGTTGATTCCACTACACTCAGTTCCTCAAGTAATGGACACTTGCATAAAAAGGATTCAATAACTTCTCCTGTAACATCCACATTTTTCATACTTAGCGACGTCAGGGAATTAAAGTTTGAAAGGCTTAGAGAATGCTTGGGAAAAGTGTAACGCTTTCTCCGAATATATCCGTGGGAACATGTCAAGTCCAAACAGAACTTTTTAACTCTTTTATCCATTGCAAACTTAACCCATCGATCAATATCACATCTAGAACTTTCAACATCCAAATCAAAAGAAATGCTAAGTCCATCAATAGCTGGACCTTGATGCCATTCCATTACTCGATTCACCCGATTTAGAAAATTTTGCCTTGCAACATCAACAGTCCCAGGTCCTGGCCTTAAGAAACCTAATTCACATGCCACATCTGAATAATCAAAGTCCAAACAACCAGAGAACAATGTCCAGACATATTCCCACCTACGCGAAAGTGTACTAGTACGCACTGCTTCTTTCACATCCAATAAAGACAAAATGATGCCAAGAACTTCGTCTGGTAGTTGAGTCAGCCGGTCCTCCATAAATTACCAACCTAATTATTGCCAGCAGCCACACCATCCCTGCCCCCAAAAAAATTGAAGGAATTAACAACAGTCAGCACAACCACGCAGACAAAAAAATTACAGAAAGAAAAATTACATCTGTAACTTAAATTCACATGTTCTAGGGTAGGGTGCAATGCTGTTGACACCCTAAATATGGATATTGCAAAATCAACATCTTAGAAGCAAAGATCTCTCCTCCCCCCTCCCCGGAATCTCTGTAAGACCCTAATCTGATTACATTTAAGAAAAAATTTATTCTGGGATTTTTTCCAAAGCAGGGTTTTTCAGTCTTATTGAGATATAATTTCTTGTAGAATTTCAAATACCACATTCTATTGTATTTCTCATAGTTGAACTTCAACGTACGAAACAAAAACTTCAAACTGTAGCAATAACAACAATGGGTGATAATTTCACTCTAAAGTCCGGGCAACCCGTGAAATAAATTCCTGGTTGTGTATCGGAATATACTACTAGCTACTAATCCGATTACATTTAAGCAAAATTTTTATTCTGTGATTGTTTTTTTCCAAACCAGGGTTTTTCGGTCTTATTGAAAAATAATTTCTTGTAGAATTTCAATACCGCACTCTATTGTATTTCTCATAGTTGAACTTCAATGTACGAAACAAAAACTTCAAACTATAGCAATAACAACAATGGGTGAAAATTTCACTCTAAAGTTTGGGCAACCCGTGAAATAAATTCCTGGTTGTTTATTGGGATATACTAGCTACTAAGCTTGAACGAAGGAGGCGAAAGTATACAGAAAGAGATAAAAAAAATGCAGCCTTTTTTATTTCAGCAAAGCGTAAAAACAAGGAACTTTTTTCGAAGTTTATACTTCCTCTGTCTCCAATAACATTTGTAGGTCGTTTTCAGGTAGCCAAGCAAACATGTAGACAGTAAAAATAATGCGTATTAAAAAATATAGGCTTTGGATAATTAGATACTACCATTCAAAAGATCTCAATGAAAACTTTTGAATTGTCTACCCAAATTTTGAAAAAAATTACAGGCACATAGCATTTTTTCAATACGAATGTGAACATGGGTACCAAAAAGAAACATCAAATTATGCACGCAGAAATCTGAACTTGGGTTGTTTTCAATCTGAGGGGAAAAAAAAGAGTAAAACGCATAAATCGGGAATTCAACTTCGACAAAGATAGAAATTGGTACCAATAATATAAATCCGAAAACCTAATAATAACTGGAAAGCATACCAGTCTTCTTCGTCTATGATGACGATGCAAGCAGCAGTTGGGAACGTGGCGCGAACAGTGGGATTCTCTCAGTAGATCATCAACTCTGGCGTGTGCAGATAATCAGAAAGATGCCAATGGTAAAAGCAATGATTTCGCATGGCAAATGAGATTCTTAAAATTTGCGTAGAAAATTTGGAAGTTATTCTGTGACATTAATTTGGAGATTTTATTTTGATATGAATTTTGCCCCCTCTTTTATGACAATGATGGGGGAGGTTTGTTTTAAAAGTGTCTTAGTCCCCGCTTTGCTAAAAAAAAAAATTTGTTTTAACTAAAAAACTATCTCATTCTATTAAGAAAAAATCACTTAATTTTTTTGCAAAATTAAAAAAGCAAAAAAAATTAGTTAGTAGAACAAGTTAGTTTTTTTACAAAATTGAAAACCAAAAAATAGTTAGTGGAACAAGTTAGTTTTTTTTTTTACAAAACTAAAATATCCAAAAAAAAAAACCAAACTAGTGAAACATCCCTAAAAGTTTTTGTGTTTTATGTGATGTATTATGTATATGTCTTAGTTTTCAACAAAAATCTAGTTAATGGAACACCCCCTTAATATTATTCTCATAATTTTCCAGTTCCCACAATGGTCTAAAATGTTTAATGAGGGTAAGTTAGTAATTCTTGATATTTTTTTTGGCAACAGTTTCTTAATAAAAATTTACTTTTTCGTTTCTTTCATTTTAGTTTTTCTTAATTAATTTTCACTTTCAAGAACATTTTTTTTTAATGCTGCCCCTAAAGAAATCCTCTCTCTTTTTCTTTTTTTTGTTACCAGTTCAGTCTGGTTTGGGTATTTTTGGCCTTTTAAGTTTTAACTCTTGGGGTGGGCTCGACAAGAGAGAAGTGTAGATTTCAGATGGTGAAGAGAGGAATTTTGGATGCAAAAAAAAAAAAAAAAAGAAGTTCAAAACAGTTTTTAAGTGATAGGACAATGACAAGAACGTGTGAATAAAACCACATTAGGTGGAGACAATTGGAGAAATTCTTTTGTCGGGCATCACATGTTCCTACTCAATCCGTACCCAAAATTTTCTCAATTAGGTGAGGTTATTGGCTTATTGCGTAAAGTGATGCATTGAATCATTTCTTTTCTACTACTCCATTAACTGGACGAAATAAATGGGCAAAATCACTGTTCTGACCTCAAGCGAATAAAAGCCCTTTTAAAAGAAAAAGGAAAAAAAAAAGAGGAGTGCAATTGGCGTTTCAGTTTTTTTACTACTATTCGATTTTCAGTTTCCACGTCAAAAGTTCATTTTACTAACAGGCTAACAGCCACTTCCATGCTTCTCCGTTAAACTAGCGTTGTCTTTCGGCATCTGCTTGCAAATCTGCAAAAAATTACATTGATATCTGTATTTTTTTGCGGCCCATGTATTGAATGGGTGCAAATATTTATTTGATGAAAAGGATAGTTGATAAAATAAAATAAAATAAACCATTCATGAGGCCTCGTGTTTTTAATGTGCACAACTCTACTTGATAAAAAAAAAAAAAAAATACTCCCTCTGTTCCAATTTTATAGTTCTTTTTGGGAATCCGTGCCACTTTTCAAAGTGTTATATTTTATAATCTATAATGTTTTAGGTAATTTTGAACACTTTATTTATTAGATTAAATCAAGATCTATCAAACAATATCCATATTACATATAAAATATGTTACCAATTGAAAGATATAATCGTTTTTTTATCCGGTTAAGATAAAACGAGACACTATAAAATTGGTACGGAGTTAAATTGGTGGGTTTTTCCTGGCCCATGTCCCGTGTATGAATGGACCCAAATTATTATTATTTTTTTAAAGACTGAATCCATTTAACAAAAACATAGTATATAGTATTATAGTTTCATATATTTTTTTATAATGATTGTTTGTTGTTGAATAACTTCTCCATTAAAAGAGGGTTGAGGGGATTCGGGGCCTGCTGCAACTTAAAGATAGCAGGGTGTGCTATGAATTTCTACGCCATCGTTTCATGCTTGAAATGAATCACCCTCCAACCCAATTGTTCCTATAACATAAACTCCGATTATTACTGGAAAATCCTAAAATAAACCAAGCGGACTTATGTTAAGATTTAAAAAGTATATTGAAAAGTGTAAAAATGGGTGAAATTGTATTGAAAAGTGTAAAAATGGGTGAAATTGTATTGAAAAGTGTAAAAAGTACACTATGTGTATTTTTTTAAAAAATCTTTTCTATACGCTTATTATAAGTCTGGTGAGCTTTTGTTAGCTGGACCCATTATTTCTAACATACGTAATCTTATCAAGTTTGGAACAAGGAAGAGGCTTGGCAGGAGGGGGTGTACCGCAAAAGATGTTTTTAGAATAAACTGTTTTTTTATATTTTTTTATGTGATATATTGTGAGAGAATTACCTGTCTTTGTTTTTAAAAAAACTATTTTTTTGTTAATGGAACACCCCCAACCAAGTTGTTTTTCTCTTTTGGGTCTTGTGGTTTGCCATAGTCAGTGTAAAAGATTGGTCTTTCAGTATAATAGTTTTTTTGTCTTCCATCTTTTTTCGATGTACCGATTGTCGAGTTATATATGATCATCTTTTCCCATTTTTATAAAACAAAAAATTAAATTAAAAATTAAAAAAAAAAAAACATCTCCTACCAACCCCTTGCACATTTTTTGTGTGAAATAATCAATTATTTTATGTTCAAATAAATAAATTAGTTTTGTTAACTAATGCGCTAAAATTTTATATACAAATGTGCCTGAAACTGTGCAATATGGGTGGACTAGTGTGCATCGAATGGTTATGGACGTAATTGTGTTTTAAAATCGTATGTATAGAATTGCTCTTATGTTTTGGAAGTTAATTACTAGTATTAATCAAGGAATCATTCTATGCTATCAACGGTGTGCGTTTCCATGTGCACCTAACCACTATCCTCCATCCATAAATTCCAGTTCAATTAGGGTATATTTTTACTACAATCTACATATAGTGGAAAGGAAAATCAAACGCAATTGCATCCTTTCAAATGCAACCACCCTCACGTTAGCTTCGAGGAAGGGATGATAATCTCCGGTAGGGAAATGTGGGACACCCACTCGTGGTCTTGGTCAAAACCCATATTAGTGAGCTTGTCTGTCACCTTGTTGCCGTCCCAATAGATATGTCTCAAAGAGCAGCCCGTGCTTGCCATCTGAGCCTTGCAATCCTTGATCAGGACCAAGAAAGGTGAATACTCTGGAGCCTCTTCGTTGATGAGAGCAATTGCAGCGGTAGAATCTGAATCAATTTCCAAAGCCTCCAGCGGTAAAATCATGGCGTAACACTACTACTTTATTCTACTCCTATTAATTAAAAAGAAGTACAGATTGCGAAATAGTAAAAACCTTACCTCAGGCCTTTACCTATTTTTGCCAATCTCTAATGCTCCCAAATCTTCCTTAAGATTCAATAGATGAACCACAAACTTCACGCCCGATCTCCGGATTCAACTGACTCCAAATCAATTTCCAAAAGATTCAGCCACACCAGTATACAGAACCACGAGACACAAAATGATATGCTATGAAATGTGTTGCTTGAAAGAAGTAATGCACATACCACAATGAAAATTTTAATAAGAAAATTTTATTCTCCGGGAATAAAAAATATATGTGTCTAAACCTATTGATGGCTAATGCTCCTATATATAGGCAATTAGATGAACGCCTAAACATGTTTCCACAAAAATAAATATATCTCTTTGATTCTCTCCAAAACAAAAGATAGGCAATGATATAGATATGGAGATAATGTCCGGAGAGTTAAATGGAAATTTGTTTACTTGACGTAAACATATGTATATGGAAAACACAATTTTCGAAAAGGTAAATGAAATTTCTTTCATTGATATCAATATATATATATTCAAGAATGGAAAGCGAATTTACAGAAAGTTTTATAGGAAAGCAAACGTGCATAAATAGAATTTTGTGTTTTGGAAAAAATATGCATGATGTGTTGTGCAATACATTGATCTTTCATACAAGTAGATTAATTTCGCAGCAGCCAATTTGGCACAGAAAACGAAAAGAGTATCGAGCGAACAACTACTCTTTAAAAAATCTACCCATACATGGATGATGGTTTTTAATCACCCCAGAAAATGCCAAAAATATCAAACAATTTTTTTCCTCCGTACTTTCTCTATTCCCACTTTTACGATGGTTTCATGGTGTTTTTTTTGTTCCTCAAGAACTATTACACGACAAAAGAACAGTTGTTGCCCATGGCATATCAATAACATGAGAAAATTTTAAGTGCGGATGGAGTACCACGTGGTACCCTTGCATAGCATCCAAGTCGTCCAAAAATACAACGGACGGCTAGGATTGAAAGTGTTGGATGGATTTAAAAAAAAAGAAAAAAGAAAAAGAAAAATGGGTTTCACTCCGAGCCATCTATTGCATTTTTAGACGACTTAGATGCAGTGCAAGGATATCACGTGTACTGTATCCTACTCGCATCTAAAATTTTCTCCACTAACATAGGGTGAGCGAGAAATATAGGATTTTTAAACAAGTGGGCCTGCTCTCGGCAAAAATTTGCTTCATTTCAAGACAAACTATCACAGGTAATTAAATGAACAAGTACAGATATTCATCACTTCTGGCCTGTAGGAGTACTAGGGAAATTACAGCGAGGCTTATTTAATGCATGCAAAAATTACAAAGGCCTATTTAAACAGTGATGCATATTACAAAAGCAGAGAAAGAAAATGGTTTACAGTAATTCTGTTGTCTCGATCATGGGCGGTTCGGTTTTGCTCAATGTGTTTGTCAAAGATTTCGGCATTCCAGAGAAAGAAATGGTTGTTGATCGTGTTACATTAACAAGTGATGGTGGTACTCGTTTCTGTAAGCAATTGTAATTTGGTTATAAGCCAAATTTGAAATACTGTAAATGAGATTGTGATGCTCCAGCTATAATTTGGATTGCGGATGGGTGGTATGCAGTAGCCAGTAGGTGTTGTGTGACAAAATTACGTTATTTTGCTTGATTTTTGTGCATACTTCCAAAGCTTCCAAGGACCTTGTTTGAAGAAAGGAAAAAAAAAAAACCATTACAAAGTGCGTAAACCCTAAATCTGAAGTGTCTAAATTCAAGTACCTAAACCCACTATACTCTACCCCAAAGAGCCTAAATCTCCTAAAATTGAACCCCAAAGTTAAACCTCACGTCCTCACACTTAACTCTCCAAACAGAGCCCTTATATATACTAAGAAAATGAGCAAAACGATGTAGTTTTATCGCACAACACAGCACACAACACCTACCGCACAACGCTTCCCCCGAATTCCTATAATTTTGCTTTTGTTTCATGAGTTCTGTACTTTGGTTAATTATTAATCATTTGTTGTCCTTGTGCTCTATGATAAGGTAACCTCCCAATCCATTTGCCATTTCAGTCTTTTAGATCAAAACAGATAATTTGTTATACGTTTGGATCTTTTTCTTTACTCCACAAATTAATTCCATCCAAAAAAATTTAGCAGAGTCGTTTGTGGAGATTTTTGAGCGTTCAAAGCCACGTTTGAATATGAAATCTCTCAAGTGAAGTAAATCAGTGGTCATAACTATTTGTCCAGTCTGCATGTTTGTTTTTAGTGGTCTTAAGAATTTTTTTACAACTTCGATCTACATTTTTATACATTTCTGACTCCTCTGGTCGAGCCGCACAGTTATTTCTCAAACTACAACGAAAAGTTGAACGGAAAATGGAAAAATAAACAATACCAAGAAACGTACAAGAGCAAAAATTTTGGAAGAACGGGAAACCTAGCCTAATAAATAAAGGAAATTCGGAATAACTCCTGGGCCCAATTTCGTGGTACTAGAATATGAACCTAAAGTGTTGGATTAAGTGTTGGGTTGGGGCACCACCTATTGGGCCAAACCCTTTTTTTGATTGTAGAAAACATGTATTGGGCTCTTCTTGAGCAAATCTCCCTACTATTTATCCCATCACTTCGAACGTGCTCCAAAATATATGCCAACCTCTTGAAAATCTTCTTAATGGTCAAATTTTTGTGCAAATAGAAAATTAGTATTATGAAAATTATGCACCGTAATCCTTATGCAAAATTAGCCATGATTAATGAACTAAAAATACAGTTTTGCATCACCATCCCCTAAACTCTCCCTTGTAATATAATAATCTGGGGACTCGCCTATAACTCTCGATTATTTTTTCTCCATTTATTTTTAAGTATCCGACTTCATAATTCGAAATTATTAAAAAATTATCATGATTATATCTTCACTTTAACTTTTACATTCATTTTCATTGTTGCCATTCATAAAGTAATTTCTTGTGAATTCTCTAGTCCTGTAGTAGGTTGCCTACCTTTGACCAAACTAGGGAATGGATTAATTAAGGTGAACGTTAGCTGGCCCGGACACATCTAACCGTTGAGTCGGAAAAAAAGAAGAAGAAGAAGCTATTGTTAGATGGAGAGAAATAGAGAATGCTGCCCTTTGCGTGCCTGCCTATTTAAGGTTTAAGGTTTCACCGTATGTTAATTACAAATATCTCACCCTTTTTTTGGTAATCTGCTCCCACATGGAAATTTCGTTTGCTTTCCACATCTATATTATATTACACAATGGTTTTTTTAAAATGTCCTATGTGGCATTTACATGTTTGAAAGGTCTCTTATTTCTCTTCTAACAATATCTATGCTTGGGCCCAAATCTTATCTCAACATCAAATGAATTGTGTTTTCACGGTCTAAGAATGACTTGCCTTTCCAATACAACTTTCGGTTAATTAAAAAAAGAAAAGAAAAGAACAGTAAAGTGCATCAAAAAATAATACAACGTGAAATAAAACTCATGTACAACACAAACCATCTTTTTCATGTAGGAATTTCAAATTTCAAAAATCCTCTTTTACTCACTTTGACATTTAACCCATCATAGATAAATTTTGATTTTAGAATTTTCTCTCTCTTCTCAAATAGAAAAAAGAAGAAGAAGAAGAAGAAGAAGAAGAAGAAGAAGAAGAAGAAGAAGAAGTAGAAAGCAGTTTTAAAAAGAAACACGTTAAAAAAACTCATTTTGAAAAATAAACATCATCCTTTAATTCGTGAGCGAATTTTAAATTTCAAAAATGATTTCTCTCCTTGACATCCAACTCTTATAGGGAAATTTTAATTTCAGAATACTCTCTCGGTCTCTTATTTGGATTACAAAATATGCACAATCGTATCAACACATAACACCCCCTCTCTCTCTCTCTCTCTCTCACACACACACACACACACACACACACCATCTACTTTTCAAACGACTTTGGGTCTAACAAGTGGTTTTGGTAAATCATAAGGGGGGAAAAAGTAAGAAATAATCTCTTCAGTTATCCTTCAAAATTTTATAATTTTTTTTGGGCATGAAGCACTAAGTTTTATTACTCCTTCCCTCCGGAAAGATTGTCTCCAGAAATATTGTCCATTTTGAAAAGTTTCCAAACATCGTGGGAGAGAGTTGGTTGAACAAGTCAATTCATTCCTTGGTTTAGTTGATCGTTGGATGATAATTGATTTTCGTTCAATCTTTTTTCCATTCTTATAATGTTGACAGCGTGAATTGATCAATTAGATGTTAGTAGCTTACTTTTCTTTATTTTTTTAATTTCACTTTTTGAACTTGCACAATCATGTCATAGGGGTGGTGGCATAACATTACCTGGGCAACTCGATGATGAGAGCACTACATGCATCATGATTGGTTAAGGTTTTTGAACTTCGCCAAGTGCCTTTAGGCACGGGCAAAGCACTAGTTATGCCATATGACCTCAGTTACTCTAATAAACGTTGCAAAATTACTAAGTAATTGAGAATCTATTACTTAGGCCCTATTTCACAAGCTCGCTTAAGGCCCCGGGAATTTCAGGGCCGGCCCTGTGCCCGCCCCTACATATAGTGTTATCAGCTAGCCTTTCTAATTAATTTTGTTTTTTGTGAGAATGCCATAAGTGGCAAGTTTGAAAAACAAGTGCCATTCCAAATCAAGTTAAAAGATGTATACATAACTGGGCAGAGGCTAGAGCTCTGGCCAGTTGCTTTATTTTGGTCCCTCCTTGCATGATCATAATACTACTCCTCCATTAGGGCTTTGGGTTTGTACGTACAAGAAAAACACAGGAGGAGTTCTTGTTTGTGTGAAGCTTCTGCAGGTATGATCAATGCAAGATGATCATCACTCTGGTGACAGTAATTTCTTTAATGCTAGCTTTGTTTTTTCTTCATTTCAAGACAATTCTTTTAAATATCTCTTTAACTAATTTGTCTAATTCCTAGTCTTTCTGTGAGAAGGTGTAATTGTGCAAGTCTCTGTTGTTTCTTCCTGAATCTGTACTGTTTGTGAGGTGTTGTTGTGGTAATTGTTTCTTCCTGAACTTTTCCACCACAGATTTGGTTTTGGTTCTTAATAATTTTTAAGAAAAGCCCACAAATGCATTTGATTACTACAAATTTATGACTTGGATTATCAAAATGACCCACAAAATGATCAACACTCGATATATTTTCTATAACATTTTATGCACATTTTTTCATCCGTATATATAGTATACTACTTTAAAAGCATTTTTTTTTTCATGAAAATGCACAACTCAAAACCAAGATCTATTAATCACATTTTTGTTATGTAATGTGCATGAGAAAGGGAAGCCATTTCTTACCCAATCTCACCATTTTTATTTTTATTTTTATTTTTGTGAGATTTGGTGACCAAGGGGAAGAGCCAATCAAAAAGTTTCATTTTTGTACTCTTCATTTCTATCCAATGGCTTGTACTAGCATGCATCTTTTTAATAAATTTGTCTGATTCCTGGTCTCTTTGTGAGGAGGTGTGATTGTATAAGTCTCTGTAATTTGTACTCTGAATCGGTTTTGCTTCTTCCTGAATTTGTACTCTTTGTGAGGTGTAATTATAGTAATTGTTTCTTCCTGAAATTTTTTCCTCCACAGATTATGTTTTGGTTCTTAATTTTTAAAAATCAGCGAATTTTTGGGTTTGACATCGCCAATGTGATTCTCCTGTCCATTAGAAAAGCATCATTTCAAACTATATCTTCTTAGTTACTTGGGATTATTTACTGCGTGACTTATGTTCCCAAATACTTTTAGAAAAGTGAAAGATTTTCGATTCTGATCATCAAATTAGCCTGAGAAAAGCCCACAAATGCATTTGACTACTTTAAATTTAGTCATGAGAATTAACGACTTGGATTATCAAAATGACCCACAAAATATAAATTATATGCACATTTCTTCATCTGTATATATAGTATACTACTTTAAAAGCAGATTTTTTTTCCATGAAAATGCAAAACTCAAAACCACACCATGGACCAATTAATCACTTTTTTCCATTGTACTTTTCTCTTCATTTCTCACCAAGACACTCAATCCAAATGAGTGATTTGGGTTAAACCCTAACTCTTTCTTTTCTTTCTCAGGAGATCATTCCAAATTTCCTAAAACATACTCCCTCCGTTCCATAAAGTTGGATAACTATGAAACTACGTGCAATTTTCAAGCTAAAAAATAATGTACTTAAAAATTTTTTTTTGAGTCAATATGGATCTTGTTTGATAGATCTCATCGAGAACTTTTATACGATGCAAAAATAATTAAAAAATTATTTTGGTAAATACATTATTTTTTAGTTTGAAAATTACACGTAATTTCGTAGTGATCCAACTTTATGGGACAGAGGGAGTAGTACATTATTTTGGTGTCACTAATGTTCTCAACATCGAATAAAAATGACTATTCCGGTTGTTGAAACTATTATAGTGAGCCCAGGAAGGGTTTGAAAAGTGCCTCAAACATGGTTTTCCAAACCAGAGAGGATCCTTTCTTTGTTTTTTTCCTCCTGAGTTTGTACTCTGGTTTGGTCCAATATACTTATTAGTAGCCCTGTATGGACTGACTCAACACACGAATACATACAAGTTGAATTTTTAGTTCAGGTTTGGTTTTAACAATATCTGAACAATAATATATTAATAACGTAATCAGGTTTAGAGAACAACTGAGTTGAACGTATCCCCACAGGATATACAGTCGATTAAGATCTAGATGAAAAGAAACCGTCTGGTTTTCACTTCTGGATTGTAGTGGTTTTAAATTTCAATTTCGTTTTGGTTTTGTCTAAAACTTGGACCAAACTAACTCCATGTCAATACTTTGTCTCCCTTTTCTATTGGAAATTTATTGTTTCCTTCCACACCACACAAGACACTAGTTGCTAAAATGTTGAACGAGCAATGACATCTACTACTTGTTGCTATTATGTTTGTACCTCATTTACATGTATGTGTATGAGTCAACTGTCCATGTTTGTTTTAAAGAATCATGTGCCCGAAATGTCACAACTACTTATATTGTGCATCTCAGGTTTGTTTTATTGAATGCTGAATCGAACAATTTATTTTGTCATCTAGTTGAGTAGGTGACCCGGGACAAATCCAAATTCATCAGACATTTGTAGCATATGATAGAAGCAATTTATCTTTTTAGCATTCATCCAATTCATTGTTTGTTCCTGTTTTGTAAGTCAAATTGGGCCAGTGGCTCCGAAGTCTAAAGTTGGGGTTTTGAATTGGCCCTTTGCTGTACAAAAAAGTCTGGGTTTTTATACTGTGTACCAACACAATTGGAGGCCCTACTTTTTACCATGACGGCCCAGGGCGCGGAGCGGAGGATTATAGAGGTGGGTGCGAGGAGGAGGAGGAGGAGGAGAAATGGAGGTGCGAGTGGGGGCAGGGTTAAGATGATTGTCGCCATTGCTGCTACAATAGCAGAGAATAAGAAGTTCAGTTCATTCTTCGAGATGTGAAATTGATTGGTTTGCTCTGCATTCTATCGTCTTAGAAAATGGGTACTTAAACTTTCACTTGCGGCATGCCGCTGTTTATAGGATCTGGGGTGAACGTAATGCTGGGATTTTTCAGTAAAGAAGTATGCTACCACTTCTGCGTTGTGCATCAATTTCGACAATGTAATATACAACTTCTTAGCATTCCCGTAACTATTTTTTTCTTTTGTAGAAAAGCAACCATGGAAATGCCCTTTGATGAAATCGAGAGGGACATCACAAGGTTGGAAACCATGAAGGCTGAGTATCAATGGCTGGCAGAGAGTAGAGCATCGGTGGGGACTAGTCGAAGTAGGGGGTTAGAGAAAGGTGATCAAAAAGATTTGGCGAGAAAGAGAGACGCAATTGAATGCTTTGAACATGAATTCCGAACTAAAGTTGCATGCTTCAAGGGTGCGGTCAAAGTGTCAGATATTCCTCAAATGAAAACCATTAGGAAGCTTAAGGACAATTACAGGTTCGAAGGATCGGTTCTCATAAGCAAGTATGTCTCCTTCAGGGAGAGGGAAGATATCAAACTCCAAGCTTGTCCGCCAGATGGTGACGGTGCCGAACCAATTGAATGGTTTGAGGAGTCCGATAGGCAGTCTCCATTTGAGGACCACTGGACAGTCCGGAAGTAAATGGAGTAGTTCTATAGAAGTCATGGAGCAAGAGAGGAGGAGACTAGTACTATCTATGCTTTTTTCGTGCAACTTTGTTGCCTCTGTTGATATTAGTATGATACCTCCAAAATTTCAAAACTTATGTTTTCTTAGTGGTGGTGGCTCCTACCTCGTAATTACCTTCAGTACTTTATGACATTAAATCCCAAATCAACTGGAAAATTGAAACAAGTTGCGGATGTATATTAGATAACGAATTATTTAATTGTAAAGCACACC
Organism: Vaccinium macrocarpon; assembly: GCA_022606695.1. Taxonomy (NCBI): domain Eukaryota; kingdom Viridiplantae; phylum Streptophyta; class Magnoliopsida; order Ericales; family Ericaceae; genus Vaccinium; species Vaccinium macrocarpon. The sequence goes on along the minus strand of CM040172.1, from coordinate 2,730,475 downwards.
CATAAGTATAATATATCTTGAATTCGTCAAACGCTACCAAAACAGTAGTTGTACTTATAAGATGACAAGCTTGGCCCCCGGAGGAAGTTCTGATTCCAACTGTCTTGCACTCTCCCTGATCACATTTTTCTCCTTGGTCGTCATGAAGTCCAGTTGATATGGAAGGCGAGGATCAATGGATAACCTCTCGAGCGTTACAGCATTGTTAAGTAAGTACCTGGCAAACTTAATATCCCACGAACATCCAACAAATCCGACGATTTCCACTACCTTGAGACAAAGATGTGGATGCTTGTTAGCCTTCAGTATCCTCTGCCCTCTTTCTAATGCCATGCCCCAACACAGCTACCACAATGCACAAAAGGAGCACGGTGTTAGGCAGTTAATATTAACTGACACGAAAGACTGATGGAGGACATTAATTATAATCCCATGATCTAAGAATCACTGATTCTTTTCTACATGGTAAACTATGTCATAGGATGAGTGTTGGCAATCCTTGGGCAATCTGGTTTGGACTTCTTCAGCAATGAGGTTGTGCTTTAATTGCATTATAAACACAAGAAAAAGATACAAAATTGGAAACAAGAAACAGGGTAAACACGCAGACCCATACCACCTTAGTCAAAGCTTTGCAGCTGTATCCTAAATAGAAGGAAAATAGTCTGTATAATAAGAGCTCTCTTCATACGCATTGTGGGAGCAGGGAGTGGACAGAAAGATGGACACCCCCGATCACACAAACACACACAGATGGCAGGGAAGGTGAGGAGTGCTCATCCGAACATGTTAACGGTGAACCAAAGAGCCAAAAGATCCTTGCATGTATGCATCAATCACATGTCTGCTTCGATATCCTTTATAAGGGGATGGACTGGAGTCCAGCTCGCCTGAGCACAGGTGCCTCCTCGTTGGTTGATAGGATGGAGGTCCTTCAGTCTCATCTACAAGCCAATAGAACTTTCGTTGTACGAGAGTTTGATACTACAAAATGCCATTGTATGGGTCCGTTCTTTAAGACACAGCAAGCTGGAGTTTCTCTCAAAGAGGGCCAGCCTGGCCACTACATATTACAATTTTAGACTTGACAACTGAGATATCCAATATAGCTCTGTATCATTGATACCGACAGATATCCCAATATGCCAATATAATGTCCGTATCATTGATACCGACAGATATCCATATAAGTATGTAGCACAGACACTTCGTTAGAGGTCACATACCGGTGTCGGACGTGTGTGATACTCAAATCCAAAGTGTTATATTTTTTCGCNAACGTTTCTAGTTTGGACAATACTGGGACTCTCTAAAAACTGCTTTGGATACACTTTGAACACTCTATGGGCATTTGCAAGACGCGTCGGGGTATTAACCAAATATTAGACTCTAGATTAGGATTAGGGTAGTTTTTCTTTCGGACATTTACCATCAGGTCACCCTTGGATCCCATAATTGTTGGGATTCCACCCCATGTGGGCCAGTTGGGCTTAGGCCCAGAGAGAGTGGATTAGGGTTTTTTTTCTGTGTAACTCTATAAATACTCGGACATGCCATTGTTTATGTGGTGGTAGCACAATGTAAAGAGAGAGGCAGAGAGTGTGAGAAGGGAGCTGGTCGTGGCTCTCCCAGAAAGAGAGATACACGAGAGAACTGTGAGGTTTTATCTATTGTGAGATAGAGAGTGAGTGTGTAACACAAAAGACTCGGATTTTCTCCGGATTATAGTGAAACCCCCCTCCTCGTGGATGTAGGTCAGATTTGGCCAAACCACGTATATTGTGTGTCGTGTTTTCTCTTGTATTACTGCTTCTGTTGCGCGTGGTGCATTGTTGGAATCCTAACAACTGGTATCAGAGCTTGGGTTAAAGCACCGGAGAGCGCAGAGTAGTCGAAAAATCACTCGGAGGCCATTGGAGCATTGTTTGAAGCTTTGGTCGGACAAAACAAGTGACGAAACTTGTTTTTGAGCAGAGGGAAATGTGCTACTCTCAGAGATGAGTCCAACGGAGTGCTCGGAGTCAGTTTTGGTCATCGGAGTGGGTCAGAATCGCAGTTTGAAAGTGGGTGGGCGGAGGCGAGTGGCAGACATGGTGGTGTTCTCGTAAAACATGATTCAATGTAAGATTTGAGCATGGGGTTGTGTTCCTCTTGGAAAGACAATCACGGTGACGGACGCCAGAGGAGGCCGGACGCGTCCCCACGCGCCGGAGAATTATCGGCACGTCAGATCTACTCTCGCCTGTGTGGTCCACAATAATTACCATTAGGTCAAGTCCAACTCTGAAAAATTCCCATCAACTCCCCAACCCGTATAAAAAAACCTAAATCATAGGGTACCCTATGAAAGTGCCTAAACCACTAAACCTTATAATAAGAAAGTGCACCCTAAACCTAAACCCTAGGTACCATATGAAAGTGCCTAAACCACTAAAACCTTATAATAGGAAAGTGCACCCTAAACCTAAACTATAGGGTACCCTACGACTAGGGTACCCTATGAAAGTGCCTAAAATCCTAGGGTACTCTATGAAAGTGCACCCTAAACCTAAACTCTAGGGTACCCATATGACTAGGATACCCTACTTAGGGTACCCTATGAAAGTGCCTAAAATCCTAGGGTACTCTATGAAAGTGCCTAAACCACTAAAACCCTATAATAGGAAAGTGCACCCTAAACCTAAACTCCAAAAAAAAGTGGCTTACCTTAGTGGTAATTAAAAAAGTGTCTAAACCACTAAAACCTTATAACAGGAAAGTGCACCCTAAACCTAAACTCCAAAAAAACATGGCTTACTTTAGTGGTAATTAAAAAAAAATGACTTACCTTAGTGGTAATTAGACATCTCTTTTCTAGACCTAGAGGTAATAATCCCTTTTTCTATTTGGTGTGACAAATGGTCGATTATTGACGAGAGAGACTCATAGATGATGACGAGCTGGAATTTTTTTGTGGATGATGTAATGATTAATAACGCTTTATTGCAAATATGGTGCTACATATCGTAATTAGACCCTTATTTTTATTTTTATTCATATGACAGAATACAAAGATATTTTTAAAAATGCGGTCTGGTCTCCACAGTGTCATGTCCTCTTATTTCTTAAAAGTGGCGTGTCAGCGTATTAGCGTCGGTGTCGCATCACGTGCCTGTTTCGGTGCTACATAACCCAATACAGCTATTTAAGCCACCAGTCCTTGACAATCCACTCACTCTAGTATCCTTGCCACATTCCTCTTCTTGTCTTGAGTCGTAGACTCGTAATAATATGCCCCACTACAATAATAATGTACCCGTTAATGATAATGTACCATAGTGATGTTGGAGAGATCAATGATGTTTTGGTTAATACCCTTCTAGAGATATGGCTCACCAATAGCCAAGTGGAGTATATAGCTGAGCGGTATATAGTTTAGCTGCCCATACCGTGTAGCAGAAAACAGCAAAGGGACAACAAGATAAAGTCACGGACTGCTGTGGAATTCATTTTCGCGGCTGAGGAATTGTAGGGATGCTATGAAGAGGACAATGACAGAGGAGGACAGTGGGATGGCGGTGCACACTATTGCAGGATGACATAATGAGTGGTGATTTTGGCCATGGGTGATGGGTTGTAGTGGCGACAGTAGGAGTTGGTTCCGGTGGCAGTGGTCTGAGGGGACAGCGGCAGAAGTGAAATGAGTGAGATGGGACTGGGTCAGAGGGATGCTGCCTTCCTTCTGTCATTCGCATGGAAGAAAAAGGAAGGGAAACAGAGAGCAGGCATATGAGAAGAACTCAAGAAGTATGTTTTGTGTTTCCAAATGAAGTTTACTTTTGCAGTTAGAAGTTAGAGTTAACATCGACCACCGGACATAGTTACAAGGTAGTTATGAGGGGAGGGGTCTTTCATGTCCAGTAACATAACAAAGGGCAGCGATATTTGAGTAACCACAACCGACAGTGACGTCCTGCGACGGAAACCTTAGAGAAGGTAAGCATATTGGCCCAATTGCTAAATATTAAAGACTAACTTCTTCTTGATTATGGATTTTTTTTTTTTGGAAGAACTCTTGATAACAGAGAGAACCCTTCCACCATCAATTTATACACCCGAGCCACTACATAAGGCCACAGCAAGGAAAACTAAAGCTGGTGAAGCAGACAATATGTAGTTACATGCGCTTGTTTTCTTGTGTGATTAACTGGGAAGGATAGTTTGATCGCTAGAAATAAGCTCCTGCAAGGGGCTTTACTGCGATAGGAGCAACTGTTTGCTAATTTATAGAGCTATATGAAATGATGGTCGCACATGCCTAGAATATCCCTTCACCCCCCACAGATGGAAAGAAATAACCAAAACATTCCCATTGGGGATACTTCGCTGCGATGCCAGCCAGGGACTACGAACATTGGAATTTCTCTCCTAGAAATACATTTGGCTTCAAAAAATTATTTCAGGCCAACTACTGTAGGTTTCTGGAGATGAAAGGCTAGTTGGTAAAAGGTTTTGAATGTGTTTTTTTTTTTTTTTTTTTTTAGTGTGAGTTCGTGAAAAGAGGTTATATATGTGCATGTATCAAAGAATTGAGTTTCAGCAATAAAAGGAATAACCAAATAACTTAACGTGTCATGCAAAGGAGCCCATGACTGGTAAGAAGGGACTATTATAGTTTAGCATCTACAGTTAAAGAATGTTTTATTGAAAGGCTATGTAGCACGGACATGGATATGGACACCAACATGGGATTTCTAAGAAAGGGACATGCACACGGCAGGGGACATGGCAAAATAATAAATAAATAAATAATATTTATTTTATAATTTATACCGATGGATAAAATAGTTAAATGAGCATGAAGCTCCAATATATATAAACAAGCATCATATCATATTGCACTTTTAACCCAAAATATTGGAATTAATACTCATTTACCCCAGAAAATTTTAAAAATTTGCATATTTAACCCATGCCGTGTCCTCAAATGTGTCCCTCACATGTACCCATATTTATTTTTTCAATTTATTGGACACGCCATGTGGCATGTAAAATACGTACTTTGCCGTGTCCCTATTTTGGGCATGGGGTCAGGCGGCTCTAGGAGTGTCAGAACTTCACGGTTGAAAGGTATTGGGTATAAGCAACAGCTGAACACTTTAGGAAGAACAAGTTCGGCTTATGAATTAGGGATGTAAAAGTAGGAAATCATAAATCAGATTCACTAGTGTGATTTAAAGGATTTCATACATGGAAAAATGAAAGTGTATGATAGATAAAGTAAAACTAGGCATCACCTAAGACTAAGAATCGCATCTCGCATGCAGTCTGAAAAGCTTTCAAAAGTGTAACGAAAAAAAAAAAAAGAATTCAAAGTAATTTGGACTTGGAGTTTCCATTTTCAAGCTAGAGATTAAGTCATCTAAAACATAGAAATAACTATGAGCGACACATTCAACATCAAAACAAATCAAAATGCGGGACGACAGCTCCTGGAAGAAGAAAACATATCTGTTGGATGAGGGACCTCCTTTAATAGAATGATACACATGAAGCTTGGAGAATCAACGTGCCATCAAGATTACATCGCAAACAAGCAATAACTGATAAATATTGCAAAAATAGCCATGGTAGAGTAAGAATACTAACCTGCAGTGCAAATCTGTGCAACAAAGGAAACGATCTTATTAGGGAAGCACATGAAAAGAGAATGTCTCTGTCAATGACATCCAATTTCAATTCCAACTGTTTGAGATTAGCTGTTGTGGGAAATCTAGGTAATGTCATAGGATACGTCTGAACAAACAAATCAACAGCAAAAACCGAAAAGTAAGTTAGTTTCCCTAACTTCCCAAACGAGTGGCAGGAAAGAAATTTGAGAAAGCGCTTAAGACAACTGATAAACTAACCAGAGGCCAAAAGTCCAGAGCAAGTGTATCTAACTGCCGAAAAATAACTGAAAGTTGTTCAAAATTGCGAACCAAAAACAGACTGTATTTAGTCCCAAAACGAGCCACCTTAAGACCTGGAACATACTTTAAGGTCATGCTTATTGGTGCTCCCCCGTATTTGAAGGACACTAGTTTGCTAGCAGAAATCTCAATATTCGCAGAAACTTGACGGGGTATAATCTCCAAATGTCTCAACTTCAGGGATGGGCCAGAAATTTGCAGATTTCCAATGCAAGTTGATTCCACTACAGACAGTTCCTCAAGTAAAGGACAGTTGCATAAAAAGGATTCAATAACTTCTCCTGTAACATCCACATTTTTCATACTTAGCGACATCAGGGAAATAAAGTTTGAAAGGCTTAGAGAATGCTTGGGAAAAGAGTAACGCTTTTTCCGAATATATCCGTGGGAACATGTCAAGTCCAACCGGAACTTTTGAACTCTCTTATCCATTGCAAACTTAACCCACCGATCTATATCACATCTAGAATTTTCAACATCCAAATCAAAAGAAATGCTAAGTCCATCAATAGCTGGACCTTGATGCCATTCCATTACTCGATTCACCCGATGTAGAAAATTTTGCCTTGCAACATCAACAGTCCCAGGTCCTGGCCTTAAGAAACCTAATTCACATGCCACATCTGAATAATCAAAGTCCAAACAACCAGAGAACAATGTCCAGACACATTCCCACCTACGAGAAAGAGTACTAGTACGCACTGCTTCTTTCACATCCAATAAAGACAAAACGATGCCAAGAACTTCGTCTGGTAGTTGAGTCAGCCGGTCCTCCATAAATCACCAACCTAATTATTGGCAGCACCCACACCATCCCTGCCCCAAAAAAATTGAATAAAGTAAAAACAGTCAACACAACCACGCAGACAAAAGTAATTACAAGTAGAAAAATTAAAGCTGTAACTTAAATTTACATGTTCTAGGGTAGGATGCAATGCTGTTGACACCCTATTTATGGATATTATAAAATTAAATCAACATCTTAGAAGCAAAATTTTACCCTAGGATTTTTTTTCCAAAGCAGGGTTTTTCAGTCTTATTGAGATATAATTTCTTGTAGAATTTCAAATACCGCATTCTATTGTATTTCTCACAGCTGAACTTCAATGTACGAAACAAAAACTTCAAACTATAGCAATAATACCAAATGGGTGAAAATTTCACTCTAAAGTTTGGGCAACCTGTGAAATAAATTCCTGGTTGTGTATCGGAATATACTAGCTAGTAATCCGATTACATTTAAGCAAAATCTTACCCTGGGATTTTTTTTCCAAACCAGGGTTTTTCAGTCTTATTGAGATATAATTTCTAGTAGAATTTCAAATACCACATTCTATTGTATTTCTCACAGTTGAACTTCAATGCACGAAACGAAAACCTTCAAACTATAGCAATAATACCAAATGGGTGAAAATTTCACTCTAAAGTTTGGGCAACCTGTGAAATAAATTCCTGGTTGTGTATTGGAAAATACTAGCTAGTAATCCGTCACATTTAAGCAAAAATTTTACCCTGGGATTTTTTTCCCAAACCAGGGTTTTTCAGTCTCATTGAGATATAATTTCCTGTAAAATTTCAAATACCACATTCTATTGTATTTCTCATGGTTGAACTTCAACGTACGAAACAAAAACTTCAAAGTACAGCAATAACAACAATGGGTGAAAATTTTACTCTAAAGTTTGGGCAACCCGTGAAATAAATTCCTGGTTGTGTATCGGAATATACTAGCTAGTAATCCGATTGCATTTAAGCAAAATTTTACTCTGGGATTTTTTTTTCCCAAAGCAGGGTTTTTCAGTCTTATTGAGATATAATTTCTTGTAGAATTTCAATACCTCATTCTATTTCTCATAGTTGAACTTCAACGTACAAAACAAAAACTTCAAACTATAGCAATAACAACAATGGGTGAAAATTTCACTCTAAAGTTTGGGCAACCCGTGAAATAAATTTCTGGTTGTTTATTGGGATGTACTAGCTACTAAGCTTGAACGAAGGAGGAGAAAGTATACAGGAAGAGAGAAAAAAAATGCAACCTTTTTATTTCAGCAGAGCGTAAAACAAGTAACTTTTTTTCCAAGTATATACTTCCTCCGTCTCCAAAAACAATTGTAGGTCGTTTTAAGGTAGCTAAGCAAACATGTAGATAGGAAAAATAATGCGTATTAAAAAATATAGGCTTTGGATAATTAGATACTACCATTCAAAAGATCTCAATGAAAACTTTTGAATTGTCTACCCAAATTTTGAAAAAAATTACAGGAACATAGCATTTTTTCAATACGAATGTGAACATGGGTACCAAAAAGAAACATCAAATTATGCACGCAGAAATCTGAACTTGGGTTGTTTTCAATCTGAGGGGAAAAAAAGTAAAACGCATAAATCGGGAATTCAACTTCGACAAAGATAGAAATTGGTACCAATGATAGAAATCCGAAAACCTAATAATAACTGGAAAACATACCAGTCTTCTTCGTCTATGATGACGATGCAAGCAGCAGTTGGGAACGTGGCGCGAACAGTGGGATTCTCTCAGTAGATCATCAACTCTGGCGTGTGCAGATAATCAGAAAGATTCCAATGGTAAAAGCAATGATTTCGCATGGCAAATGAGATTCTTAAAATTTGCGTGGAAAATTTGGGAAGTTATTCTGTGACATTCTTGCTTTATCTTTTTTTTTTTTTTCTTACTTAAATAAGGAGATTTTATTTTGATATGAATTTTGCCACCTGTTGTGATAATGATAGTACTACTCATACTTAATATTATTTCCGTAATTTTTCAGTTCCTCCAATGGTCTAAAATGTTCGCTGAGGGTAAGTCGGTAATTATCCAATTAATTTTAAGACTATAACCCTGATACGAGGAATATTTCTATAATATAAATTTACGCCCCTCTCTCCTTGATCCTCACTTTTTCGGCAATATATCCACCATTTGTGATCAGATAGAAAAGGAAACTCTCGATATTAAATTGAGACTTATTTACATTTTGTATTAGGATATTGGAACAAATATAATGAGAAATAGAATCAGGGCGGGCAATTTTTAATGGCATATTACAATCCTTTGATGAATTGCACGCCTGCTCTAATAATTCAAGAGAATTTTTACCGAAATTTGTGGGGGATATTTATATTCACGCGCTTTTTTTCCTCATTTATTCTTCTAAAATTACAATATTTGTCCTTTGGTTGTTCAAATTTCCAACATTGTTCTAGCTTCAAGTAAATAAAAGCCAAAAAAAAAAAACAGAGGAGTGCAAATGGTTAAAAAGAAGTATGAAAATCACTTACTTTATTTTTTTTTTTATGGAATTTATACCGGTAAAACAACTTATCAGAATGCAATAGTATTGAGAGTAAGGGGTGGTTTGGGTGAATTGAAAAAACTAGTTTTTTTTTTTTTTGCATTCGTTAGTTTTCGGTCGATTTTTTATGATTTCTTGGTTTGTCTCGACGAGAGGAATCTAAAAAATATAAAATTATTAGCCAAACTTAAAATTTTGTGAATAAAGACGAATTATTCACAAAATCGAAACTTCCTGAAAAAAAGTTACTTTTCCATACTTAGCCAAATTTTCGAGAGACAGACAAGGGTGCATTGATCAAGAAGCGACCTGATGGTGACACGACCTATACCATTCGAGTCTTGGATGAGAAACGATGATTAAGGAATCGATTATGATTCCCCAAGATTTTGGGACCCAGACGATAAGTCCACCCTCAGCTGACTTGGCAGGGTCCGAAGGGAGGCCATTTAGAGGTTTGGTCGCGGTATTGGCGTGACCGGGGAGGTCGTGACCAGGCCGCTCACTCGGAAAGGACAAGGTAGAGCCTTGACCATGCCTGATAGTGGCAACGACGAGACCAAGGCAAACCTTGACCGCGCCGTGCACTCGGGATTATTGGAGATTTTGTGGTTTGGTGGCTAGGAACAAGGGTTCGTCGCGGATAGGCACCCGCGGAGTAAGACTCACAAGGGCACCCAAGGAGTAGCACCTGCGGGTGTCGCGACCATGACTTGACAGTACGGAAGGAATATTTGCACACCATTTTGTGCAGCACGTGTTCAAATTTTATTAGTCCACACAACCCCGAGGAGAGGTCGAGTGGCCTATAAATAGGGCACTCTCCCCTCATTTGGGGAGAACCTTTTAGAGAGATTCAAGATCGATTTTAGAGAGAGAAATACTCTTTCTAGAGAGAAGTCACATTTGACTCTTGCTAATTGGAGTGACGAATTCCTGCCAAGGGTCTTCCCTACTATTTGCCTTGTTCTTCACCAGTCCCCATATATCTCCATTAGTCCATTCAACTAAATAGTCATTATTCTCATCCCTAGTCACTAATTTGTTGATTTACGTAACCTGCTAATTTCTACCTCTTACATAGTGAAGTTTCTAGCTCTGTCTCTGGCTGATTCCTTTGTTTCATTCAAATTGAGATAGTGATCATGTGGAGGGCTTTAGCATTGCCACTTGTCAGGTAATAAGATGATGAAACATACCAAAAAACTAACTAAAACATAACAAAAAACTAACTGGAAAGGAATTAACTTTCACAAGAAAATTAAGAAGTCCAGAGTATGTTAGAGAGAATTACTGCAACGAGATTGACGTGAAGTGCTTGGAGGAGTAATTCCATGTGCAATTGTGCTATTGGATCTCTTTCTCATCCCAGAGTCTCCCAGATGGTTGGTAAGATACGAAAAAAATGAGAAACAAATTTGCCAATCAATTTTATCATTCACTAGTGAGAACAATTAAAGTGAGAACAAAGTCTCATATCAACGGACTCAACACACGAATACATGCAAGTCGAAATCCATTCTCAAGCAAAATAGATGGATACCCATAGTCCCATATTGACCCGCACCGTTTCGGGGTGGCTATTACCCAATTTTTCAGCCACAGATTTGGTTCTGGTTGTTAATTTTTGAAAATCGGACAGTATTCAGTTCGGGTTTGGTTTTAACAATATTTGAACAATAATATATTAATAACATAACTACTCTATTACACACACATGATACATGATACATGTGTCTATATATACAAATATTTGCACATGATCAAGTTTAGAGAACAACTGAACTGAACGTATCCCCATCAGATAGACAGTCCATTACGATCACGATGAAAAGAAATTGTCTTGTTTTCACTTCCAGATTGTAATGGTTTTAAGTTTCAATTTCCTTTTGGTTTTGTCTAAAACTAGGACCAAACCAACTCCATGTCATTACTATTGTCTCCCTTTTCTATTGGGAATTTATTGTTTCCTTTCACACCGCACAAGACACTAGTTGCTAAAATGTTAAATGAGCAATGACATATACTACTTGTTGCTATTATGTTCGTGCCTTATTTAGATGTATGTGAATGAGTCAACTGTCCATTTTTTTTCAAGTATCATGTATCTGAAATGTCACAACTATCTATGTTCTGCATCCCGGGTTTGTTTATTGAATGTTGAATCGTACAATTTATTTCGTCATCTCATTGAGTAGGTGACCGAGGACAAATCCAAATTCATCGAATATGTTCAGCATCCTAAGTTTGTTTATTGAATGCTGAATCGTACAATTTATTTCGTCATCTCGTTGAGTAGGTGATCGGGGACAAATCCAAATTCATCAGATATCTGTAGCATTTGATAGAAGCCATTTAGTATCTTTTTTAGCAGTCATCCAATTTATTGTTTGTTAAAATGTTTGTTCTTGTTTTGTAAGTCAAATTGGGCCAATGGCTCCGAAGTATAAAGTTAGGGTTTTGAATTGGGGGTGGTTCTATTTACAACCCATTTTCCCTCAATACAACCTATGCAAAATAAATGTCAAAACTTTCCTTGCGAAAAGACTACCTTGTTGACTAAATGGAGAGATCCTCTCCCTCCCTAGATTTGGGAGAAGAGCTCCAAAGAGTATTGGAGCAATTTACAATCCCAAATCCACCAATGGATGCACAAATACATACCAAGAGTAACCTAGTCATGAAGATTTTCGAGCAAAAAACGACCCAAGATTAACCCATTGTTTTTTTGATTTCTCAATTGTTGTTCGTTCAAACGCACGCGCACAGTCCTGAAAATCCCAATACATTTCGGTAGTTAATACCCGAAATTTACCTATAAAACTGGGAGTTTATATCTGAAATTGGTGATGGTAGTTAATATCCGCAATATTGGCCATAATTCAGTAGTTTGTATCCGAATTATGTGTTTAGTTTTGGAAGTAAATATCTGAAATGTGCTAAAACCAGACGAGTAAAATAGCGGCGATTTCTTCGACTGGTTCGACGGAGAAGGCGATGGCTGAGGTCAAACGGAGGGAGGAGGGAAGAGAAAAGGGTTTTGAGTATTGAAATTTGGAAGGAAAACAACAATGGGTAATTTGGGAAATGTGCTAGGTTATATAAAACAAAAATAAATATTTGCCACATCAACAGGGTTATATTTAGCAAAAGAGTTGTATAGAGTCAAAAAAGGGTTGTAAATAAACTCACCCTTGAATTGGTCCTTTGTTGAACAAAAAAGTCTGGGTTTTTATACTGTGTACCAACACAATTGGAAGCCAGAGTTTTTACCAGGACAGCCCTGGGCGCGGCGTGGAGGACTGTAGAGGTGGGCGTGAGTGGAGGAATGGATGTGCGAGTGGGCCGCGGGGTTAAGCTGATTTTCGCCATTGCTGCTGCAATAGCAGAGAATAAGAAGTTCATTTCATTCTTCCAGATGTCTTAGAAAATGGGTACTTAAACTTTTAGTTGCTGCATGCTGCAGTTTATAGGATTTGGGGTGAACGTAATGCTAGGATTTTTTAGCAAAGACTACCACTTGTGTGTGCATATTAACCAATATTGCTACGTTGCTTGTGCATCAATTTCCACAATGTAATATACAACTTCTTAGCATTCCCATAACTTTTTTTTTTTTTTTTTGTAGAAAAGCAAACATGGATATGCCCTTTGACGAAATCGAGAGGACATCACAAGGCTGGAAACCATGAAGGCTGAGTATCACGGGTCGATGGGGACTAGTCGAAGTATGGGGTCAAAGAAAGGTGATCAGAAAGATTTGACGAGAAAGAGAGATGCGATCGAACGCTTTGAACATGAATTCCGAACTAAAGTTCATGATTAGTCATGCCCATCAGATTAGGATAATGTAGGTTTTTTACTAGTAAAAATATGTTTACATTGATATGTGATCAAAAGGCAGCACCTTGAAGTATTTTTAGTGTTCCACGCATAATTTACATTGAAATGTGGGCAGAGATCACCATTGACAAATAATTAGAACAGAAAAATAGTCTTCTTGTGCTGGACTATTTAACATGCTGCATTCGAGATGCGTGGGATTAGTAGTCCGTTGACGCCGTCGAGTTGGACGGCGGTGTGGGATCAAAGCGGGAACGGGATATTTAACATGCTGTTGTAATCGTCATTATCTTCCCATGCAATGTTCGGGTTTTTGCAACTCATTGAGATATGAATGACGAGGTCGCAACTTCTTGGAGATGTCTAGCAATGAAGTTGTAATTATTGTATAACTATTTAGGAATGTGTTTGGTTTGTGGTTATGGAAAACAATTGGCTGGTATTGCCTTTTGCAAAAGGGGACACCCGACACGTTCTTCCAATTTTCAGTTTGGAAAATAAAGGTTGGTACATTGCAAATGATTAAAAGCAAAACTGAGTGGAAGTATTATGGGTCACTACTACTTGGAATAAAAATAGTGTTAAAATGTGCTTTGATACCTTGTTTTTTTTTAAATATTGTCTAGATAACCACATCTTCGATTTCAGATAACCACATCTGATCCAAAATAGGTTTTAAAAACAAAGACATAGTAAAGATAACCACATCTTTTGAATTTAGATAACCACCTCTTATGATTCTAGATATGGTTATCTGCTCTGGCGAATTTTCTGGCAAAGTCCAATTTCCCGACGACTTTTCCGGCGCCGGTGAAATTTTTGACGAACTTTTCCAGCGCCGGTGACTTTCAAGCAAACTTTCCCGCAAGAGTATGTTATGTATTAAACTTAATGTGAGGGTATATTTGTCTATTAAAAATGGATAATAAACCTTACACCTTAAACATTACAAAAAGGTAGATTAGAGGAGTTATGGAACTAAGAGGTAGACTAAACATGTTACAAAGAGCTATAATGGACCTTAGAGTAATTTTTTATAGAAAATATATAGGGGCATGTGGTTTATACAATAAAAGCACTTAAAATTGCTTGTCAAAACCCCTCAAACATGTTTAACGTAGTCATCCAATTTCAGTTCCGATAAAAACATGTGACGATGGGGCCCAGTGTTGTATATGACATCTTTTATCTTGTATTTTCATTTGCATTTGTAATTTCATTTTCATTTGAATTTAATTTGTTGGTTAGAATTCCCTATATAAGGAACGCGTCTTAGCTATGTTCCTTTGTTTCATTCATAATTGGGACGGTCATCACATGGAGGGCTTTAGCATTGTCAGGTAATAAGATGATGAAACATACCAAAAAACTAGTAATTGGAAAGGGATTAACTTTCACAAGAAAATTACAAAGCGGAGTCCAAAGTATGTTAGAGAAAATTAATGCAACGAGGTTGACGCGAAGTGCTTGGAGGAGTAATTCCACGTGCTATTGAGTCTCTTTCTCATCCTAGAGTCTCCCAGAAGGTTGGTAAGATACGAAAAAAACGAGAAACAAATTTCTCAATCTCAAGTAGTCTCATGGTAATTGTATTATTATGTTTTTTTAAGATCTATCACTAGTTAAAAATTATTAATTGATTAGAATTTTTAAAACTTTAGATCTTTAGCACTAGTTAATTATTATTATGATTATTAATTTTTTTCGTGTAGATCTTTACTCTTTTTGTAGACCTTTACTTTTTTCCTTTCAAATCTTTACAACACTAGTGCTACAAAACATGAGATATAAAATAAAAATAAAAAACCTACATTTTTTGGACCAGAATATTTTTAAATTTTTTCGCATCGAATTAAAGATTTCTAGTGGTAGTTTAATTTAGTGCAAAAGAAAATAAAAAAAATATTCGCAGAAGTACTTTATTTTTTGATCTGAAAGTTATTTCAAAGCAATTCAATAAGTCAACAAGTCAAAAATGTAAAATACTAAAGTATACAACTTTTTAATTTTTTGGTATTGAATTAAATATATCTATTAGTTTTAATTTAATTTGGTGCAAAAGGATGGAGAATATAAAACTATACGCAGAAGTACGTCATTTTTTTTTTATTCAAATGATGTATTGGTTAGGGGAAGGGAAGTAAATGGGTCTCCCCAATCCCTGGGACAATTTATGGACTGCCCTCCTCCTAGGCATATTTAGTCCTCCTTTAAATTTGGTTCCCTCTTATGTTTATGGTTCAAAAAAAAAAAAAAGGTTCCCAAACTGAGACAAAAGTGTCACATCAATCCCTCATCCACCATCTACGTCCCACATCCAAACTAGCCCAAAGGATGATTTCGGCAAGGAAAATGCTAAGTACCCTGATAAACTACCCTGAAAGTAAAATCAATGGTTATAATAAATATTTAAGTGAATTTGAACCACTAATTGCACTTTTGAGTAGTTTTTCGGGTACTTAGCATTGCTTTCGCAAGGTTGCATCGTGGTCGTGGGCATGCAAATTTTTTTGGACTTGGAGCTTGCGGGAATTAGATTGCGATTTTTGGACCGGCCTGTACTTGGCCCACAATACAAAGTCTGTCGATCTTGAGATGTTGGGCTTCTGTAACTTTTGGCCCTCCAGAACTTTACGACGAGATGGGCTTAGCACCCGAAAAAATGAACACGGGTCGGGTTAACCGCAGTCGTCGTTCCTGTTCGTGTGGAAACCAGACGAACACATCCCTCCTCGAATCTGATCCCCCAAATTGAAACCAGAAACCATTTCTAGAGAGAGAGATTGTGAGTGTGTTACAGCCATCGTCGAAGATGGGATTAGGCCTGCTAGCTTCACGAGCTCTTCGATCCTCTAGACTTCTCACATCACCAAGCCCTAGATTCTCCTTCCTCCGACCAATCGTCTCAACTCCCGAGCTCCAAAACCCCGAAGCAGCTCAAACGCAGCCGGAGGCTCCCCCACCGGCGGATCTCCCGAAAAGAGCTCCGGTGGCCGGAGCTAGGGTTCACTTTACAAACCCGGAAGATGCGATCGAGGTGTTTGTTGATGGGTACCCTGTGAAAATCCCCAAGGGGTTTACTGTTTTACAGGCTTGTGAGGTCGCTGGTGTTGATATTCCGAGGTTTTGTTACCATAGTCGTCTGTCGATCGCTGGAAACTGCCGTATGTGTCTGGTTGAGGTCGAGAAGTCGCCCAAGCCTGTTGCTTCTTGTGCCATGCCTGCTCTTCCAGGTTTGAATTCGTAGCCATTTGTATGTATCTGTATCTAAATTTGTAGCCATTTGAATTTGCTCTTCCAGTTTTGAATTTGTAGCCATTTGTGTGTTTCTGTATCTAAGTCACATAATGCGTGTGTGCGGGAAAGCGTTTTTCAAACATTTTCGCAAAGTACTAAAATTTTGCGAGAGAGAGAGAAATTGAGAACGAGGAGAATGGACGTCCTGCTGAAGGATTACGTGACTAAGATCTAGATATGTGTGTGTAGAGTTCAGTATATGTTGGATAGCTTGATTTTCGTAGTTTGAACCATTGCTTAAGAAATCAAGGATTTCGGCTAATGCCATTTGTGATCTAGGAGTAGGAGGATATAAGAGTTGGGGTTGGGACTAGAGGTCCCAGAGTCAAATAGATACTATAAAGTGTTATCTTTTTCTGATAGTATCTATAATTTTGCACTATATTCACGCACTTTGTAGTATGTGCATTTGTCTGTTAGCCTCTCCACACTCTAGACAACTTTGCTTGTAGAGGGGAGTATTGAAAGGTCCAATTTCTAAGTACTTAAGCATTTGGAGTAATGGAGGGTTGAAATGGTGTAGTTCTGGTTCTTGTATGCCTTTTTTTTTGTTAATAATATTTTTATTTGCAGTAAGTTTTGTTAGTTTGTAATACAATGTCACTCTCATTTCGTTATAGCATGAGATTTTGGAATAGTAGGAGATTCAAGACAGTAATAAAACTTTTGATTTAGGAAGTCCTAAGTTAGTATTGTGGACCCCTGGCATGCGTTTTCACATTGGAGTCTCGTGTTATACAATCACCATAATGTATTTGCCCTTTGTTATTTCCCCAAGTATAACTCAATGTGTATGGGAGACGGGTCACCAATGTTTACACATGTGGATTCTATTTACAGATTGTTGAGTCCATTTACCAGAGATTGTTTAATATTTTGATCTTTGCTAACTATTTTGCAATTTATTTAGTCTCATGTTTGATACCACTCCGTTGTTCTTTCTTGATGTTGTGGTTTGAGGATTGTGGAGAGTACACTGTGGATCATTTAGTTTAGTTTTTTTTTTTTTTTTAAGTTCTTTTATTTGTTGGGTTCTGGTTGTTTTAGGGATGAAGATTAAGACGGATACACCAATTGCAAAGAAAGCACGGGAGGGCGTGATGGAGTTTTTGTTGATGAATCATCCATTGGATTGCCCCATTTGCGATCAGGGTGGAGAATGTGATCTCCAAGATCAATCTATGGCCTTCGGTTCTGATCGGGGTCGCTTTACAGAAATGAAGAGATCTGTGGTTGATAAGAATTTGGGTCCATTAGTTAAAACTGTTATGACTCGATGCATTCAGTGTACGAGGTCAGTGTACTTCTTCAACACTTCCGAGCTCTTTCTATCGGGGTCAAACACTTCAAAGTTTCTTGCTTTTGAAGTAAAATACTAGCTTTTAAATGTAAAAAATGATAAGCAATTTTATCTTAGGTCTCATGTCCCCAACCTGAACTACTCTCTCTCTCTCTCTCTCTCTCTCTCTCTCTCTCTCTCTCTCTCTCTCTCTCTCTCTCTCGCTCTTTTCTTTGAGTAAAGATATACTCTTATTTATCTCTCTACTCCCATCATAGAATGAAAGGAGGGAATGCCAGACTGGAAAATATGGCTTTGCCGCCTTTGTTGGCCTGAAATCTGAGAACCCTTATAAAAAAATGGTCAGAATCCTGGGAACTTTATGCACAAGGAACAACTGGTGGCACAGTCTTTGATGTCATTTTGTGGGATGCAAATGATTGAGTCCCCATGTTGCACAAGGATGGAACCAGCAAGGGCCGTGGCTGGCCCAATACTTTGATCAACTCCAATCTCATACGAGGTTCTTGGATGATAATCAACCTCACAATTATAAGATTGCCTTGGCTCAAGTGTCTTTAGTCACCAGAAAAATATGCTAAGTCCAGTCCGAAGTTATATCAAAATTGAACTGCTAAACTTCTTTTTTATTTTTCCTCTTCTTTTTTATTAATTTGGTATCTTAGTAGTGTCATTGGGTAGTGTACAGGACTCTTACATTATCGTATTTTTTATTTCACGACGCTTATCTTTTTGTTAAGTTTATGTTTCATCCTTTGATTTTGCGTGTTTGCTTTCAAATTCTGTAGCCACTTGGCTTCAAACATGTTGGTCATGTAGAAAACTTTTTCTCTGGCAGATGTGTCAGGTTTGCAACTGAGGTAGCTGGTGTTCAAGATCTTGGCATGTTAGGTCGTGGAAGTGGGGAAGAAATTGGGACTTATGTTGAAAAACTAATGACAAGTGAACTTTCGGGGAATGTAATAGACATCTGTCCTGTAGGAGCCCTTACCTCAAAACCTTTTGCCTTTAAAGCCCGCAATTGGGAGTTAAAGGGAACAGAGAGCATTGATGTTACTGATGCCGTTGGTTCTAACATCCGTATTGACAGTAGAGGTCCAGAGATTATGCGTATTCTTCCGCGTTTGAACGAGGTATGTAGTTAGTTTGCCAATATCAGTTGCTGTTCTTTTCTTAGTTCCTTTTTTTTTTAACGGCTCTTTTCTTAGTTCCTTGGTTGCGATTCTTTTGGTATTGTTTTCAACCTCTTATTTTCCAATTTGTGCAGTATAATTATGATTTAGTTCTCTTGTCTAGATTCAGTACCTGTAAGAGATATAGGTGCCGTAGGCATGTGAAAGGCCTCGAACTAAATTGGTTTATGTTATCATTTAGCAGATCTTAAGGAACTAATTTATTTTTTCTTTCATTTTAGTTCAGTTTTTAGTCCTCTAATGGCCAGTGTCTTTCGCATATCAAAAAAAGCCAGTGTCTTTTCATGCTAACTCTATCAAATGATAGAACACACAACCAGATGGCATTGAATTTTTTGAGTGAATATGATGATTGGCTAAGAAAGAACCTGAAGAAAGCTCTGAAAAATGCCAGAAAGGCTTACCTGCTGTCCAATGAAGCGTCTGACATGGCTTAATAAGTACTTAAAAAGTATGCTTATTGAATGTGTTCAATTGGTAATCTTTTTTTTTTTGTCTATTTTGAATCGTCTAACACGCAAATTGGTGGAATTTGTTTCATCGTTTGGAAATATATCTTGTTCTACAGATACGAGTTTCAAGCAAGGGAAGTTGAATACTTTTTAGTGGTTCCTTTCTTGCTAGATTTATCTGGTTCTTTTAACTTTCTTTTTTGGTTAATGTACAAGTGTGAAGTTTTTCAAGCTGGGGTACTGACCTGTTGCAGGATATTAACGAAGAGTGGATATCAGACAAAACACGGTTCTTTTATGATGGGCTGAAAAGGCAGAGACTAAATGACCCTATGATTCGTGGTTCTGATGGGCGGTTCAAGGCTGTGAGCTGGCGTGATGCCCTCGCTGTAGTTGCTGAGGTCATCCATCAAGTTAAACCAGAGGAAATCGTAGGGGTTGCTGGTAAGCTGTCTGATGCAGAATCCATGATGGTGCTGAAGGATTTCTTAAACCGAATGGGATCCAATAATGTCTGGTGTGAGGGGAATGGCATGCATCCAAATGCAGATTTGCGCTCAGGATATCTCTTAAATAGTGGCATCAGTGGTCTCGAGAAAGCAGATACTTTCCTCTTGGTTGGAACTCAGGTACTTTACTCACACCTTTTACTAGAATTCAAGTTGCTCTTCCGGTTGGTTTTGATCTTGACCTAACTTATTAGGCTATTGAATTTTTTGATGAGGATTTAGTTAGCAATACTTAGCATTGATGTTAAAAGCACTATACTCCTCTTTTGCACATTTAAGCATAGGTAGAGCCAAGATGATATACAATTGTCCATTTTGAATATTGTGTGCTATTCTGTATTGCTTTGATGTTAAGTCCTCTAGATAGTAATACAAGGCATTCATTCAACTGATTTTTGTTCAGAGCTATATGCAGTTTTTGTGATGTTTAGATGTTATTTTTATATACTTGGGAAAACATTGTTCCAGTATGGGGATGATCATGAAGATTTTTTTAGCACTTCTCCCATTGATTTCTCCTTTCCTAAAATGAACACAAAATGTTGTCTTACTTGAGGAAGATGCCTTCGTGTGATGAATTTCAGAATTTGGTTTTATACTTTTGCGGGGAGTTTGCAAAAAAAGAATCTCGTCTTCATTTACATGCATATCTATGTTGTTCCTCCTGTCTTCTTGCTTTGACTACTTTCGTGTTCCCGTTTGATGATGCATGATTGGGTATATTGTGTAGTAATAAAGTTCTGATCTGTTCTGATAAAAGTTTTTTTAAAAAAAAAAAAAATAGTTCTGACCTGTTCAATTGATGTATTTAATTTCCAGCCAAGAGTTGAAGCTGCTATGGTAAATGCCAGAATCCGTAAAACAGTCCGAGCAACTGAAGCCAAGGTGGGCTACATTGGCCCCCCAACCGATTTGAACTACGACCACCAACACCTTGGCACAACCCCCCAAACTCTAAAAGAAATTGCCGAGAATCGTCATCCCTTTTGCTCAACTCTCTCAAATGCCAAAAACCCTTCCATCATTGTTGGTGCTGGAATCTTCGAAAGGGGAGATAAGGATGCAATCTTTGCAGCCATTGAAACCATTGCGAAAAATTGCAAAGCTATTCGCCCAGATTGGAATGGTCTCAATGTATTGCTTCTAAACGCCGCCCAAGCTGCCGCCCTTGATCTCGGACTAGTCCCAGAATCTCAGAACTGCATCGAATCCGCAAAGTTCTTGTATTTAATGGGAGCAGATGATGTCAGCTTGGAGAAACTTCCAAGCGATGCGTTTGTTGTTTACCAGGGTCACCATGGAGACCAAGGGGTATATCGAGCGAATGTCATTTTACCCGCATCAGCGTTTACTGAAAAAGAGGGGACCTACGAAAATACTGAAGGGTGTGCCCAACAAACCCTTCCTGCAGTTCCTACAGTTGGTGATGCAAGGGACGATTGGAAAATAATTAGGGCTTTGTCTGAGGTGGCCGGAGCTCATCTGCCTTATGATACAGTCAGTGGAGTCCGGTCGAGGATAAGGGCCGTGGCACCAAATCTGTTGCGTGTGGATGAGCGAGAAGCAGCTACTTTTTCTGCTTCTTTGGTGAAACCAGAGATTAAACAGGAGATGAGTTCGGAGCCATTCGGCAGTGCTGTGGAGAACTTCTATATGACTGACTCAATTACTAGGGCGTCAAAGATAATGGCACAGTGCAGTGCGATGCTCTTGAAAAAGTAGCCAATGTAAGCCATTGTAATAAAGATTTGGATTCGGCGTTTTTTGTTTTCGCTCCAGTAATTTAAGTTTTGAGCTAGCAATTTTTCGACACTGAAAAGAGAAATCGGTTTCTCTGAATTGTACTGCCATGTGGACTTGGTGCTCATAAATGGCAACTTTTGGTCTTTGTTTCATAAAACTCTCTGTAATTTTTCATGAAGCTGTTTGATTAATCAACAACTTCAGTTATTTGTATATGATTGCTTCGACAACATTTCTGCGAACGTTTTTGTTTCACAAGGTATCGAGGTGTCTCTGTGAGCTCCATTTGACAGCATCAGAATTTGAGGCGAAAATTTTGGGTGCTGGGCTAGCACCACATTTCTGTGCCTGAGCACCCAATCCGAAAGTGTTTTGGAGAGCCGAGATGGGTGCTCAGGCACAAACACGTGGTACCCGCCTGACACCCAAAAATTGCTAGGATTTGAGGGTGGTTACAGAATTTCATTTTCAAACCGTAATTAATTTGTTCATTTTACATGAATAAGAATTGAGGGTTAAATTCTCGTCAAACTGCAGAAGCTCCGTTTCTGGCCACTAGAATTCACAGAAATCAAGCAATTTCTTTTGTTGCGGCTCTTAACTTTTCGCCCACACAACTACCAAACTTGACTCCAGTGAATGGTGCAGCTTCTGTGGATCTTAACAAACCAAACCTAAAACTGCACAAAATGCACTACACTAACAGCAGAAGAAACAAGTTTTTCGTGGATTAACATCAGATACGGGACAATAAATCCAAGAGGTCAACACGACACAACAAACCATGGAAGCATTAAACTGGAACTGACTAATCAGCCTTCAAACCTCCAGCAAGATTAGACCAAAAAAAAAAAAGATTCAAATCTCAGCAAAGCTATTCAACCAGGTAATTTGTCCAGGGAAACTCATTTCCCCTCTTTAACACGCGATGAAATGCCGGTCTGGTTGTATGAGTCCTCCCAATTCCTTCCATCATACTGCTTAATCTCAACATGGGTTAGTGTTCCAGGATCAACACATGCAAATGTAACAGCTACCCCATCTGGATTTGATCGCGGTGTATAAAACGAGGTTATGCCACACACCTTACAGAAAGTGTGCTTTGCTGTGTGAGTGCCAAAGGTGTAGGTCGTAATGAACTCTTTCGAATCTCCTAAAAGTTCGAACCTTCCTGAATGGACAATGAAGTGAAAGTTTCGTCTCATGGAACAGTCACTGCAGCTGCATTGCCAGGCTACGACACTCGAAGGGGATTGGACTCGCCATCTCACACTTCTGCAGTGACATCCCCCATTGTGCACCACCATCTCTGAATCCATCCCAGAGGACTTTTTCTGCCAAACGAAATGTCTTAATGAATTCCCTCATTGCTCGACCAAGTGTGACCAACATTTTAATGGAAAGCTATCGAATCCAAAAATTAAAAAGCTTAGCAGAAAATTCCTCTTTTGTGATGCTATAAAAACAAAAATGCCACGAGGCAAACACTAGTGACATTGGAGAAATCAACTGAAATTAGGAAATAGACTTCGTTAAAACAAAACCGCTACTTTTGAATCATTCTTCCACAGGAAGCTCCTGCGCACTTACCATAAGAAAGATTCGCTCACATTTCTCGCTATAGCAAATGCAAAAGGCACATAACTGTTAAATGCATATTTCACCAATTAAGTCCTGAGCAGGGTGATGAACAAATGCTTATCTGTTAAGTGCCAAAATGTAGAGTGAAATTTCAAACCCAAGAGTCTATAATCACATAAACTATAACAACTCAATCTCAAAACAACTCGAAAACCAAAGTTTTTGGTGTAGTTCAAAACCCAACAAAAGAAATGAACATGTTGTAACACAACCAAATATCTGCACCATAAACTTTCAAAAGTTTATAATCCCATCATTCCAAGTGGACAAAGATATCATTTTTCATTCACCCATTTCAAATCTACGCTTGCACTCAACATTTGTGTGTTATCACTTTCAAACCATGACTAAAGAAGGCCGAATTGATCAAATGCAGTAAAACTACAAAATTCCAATTACTGTTAAATTAAACAATAGAATGTCCGTAGCAAGAATAAGAAAGTTCATTAGTTCTCTTATAATAACCAAACTAGAGCAGCTGACAGTCACTATTTGAAAATCACTGCTTATAAGGAGCATCTCAAGTCCTCCACTAATTCATTCATCACATTTAAACACAATCAGAAAAGACTAAAAATGAAAAGGTTGGTAGGTGTAGCACTATAGAGGAGAAGTTGAGAGAAAATAGCCTAAGGTGGTTTGAACATATCTACCGTAAACCTATAGCTGCAGTAGTTACGACAGTTGATAAGATATTTTTGGGAAGTAACGCTACAGGGAGGGGAAGAACCATATTGAATTGGATGATGTAATTTGCAAAGATATGAGTTTACTAAGTTTAAGTGAACAAGTAGCTCTTGACAGAGAGCTCAATGGAAAAAAAAGTTCATGTGGCCAACTCCAATTGATTTGGGAAATTAGGCTCAGTTTGATTTGGTTTAGAAAAGACAAAAAATAGGCTCCAAAAATTTCACGAAATGGAATCCAATCAAGGGAGAGGCAAGTTTTTCACCAACTATGATGAAATAAGCTTTTCGGGATAAGATTGGCATATTTTGCAAGAAATGTTAAATTTTATAGAAAGTGGTTAAATTGGCTTTTGAGATAAGCAGACAACTGATAGAAGGAATTGGATAAAACTTCCACATCCCGAAATCAAGCTTCTAACCTAATATCCAAGCCGGACAAAGCCTTGGGTACACAGATGCCAAAACTTTGACAGTAGAGTCCCAAGAGCAGAGAGATCTGAGAAATCAAGAAACTGACACCAAATGATCTAATTTCATCGACAAGTGATAACCCATTGGAGATACATAGTTCACTGTGAAATATTCGAAGGGAAAGAGCAATTGGATAAAGAAGAAGGTCGAGAAAGGTTTACCTGATCACGAGAGCTCTCAACGAAGAAAAGCTGGAAAAAGTAGAGCAGAAGGGACGAAGGGAATCAAAGTCCACTTTACTTGATTTGAAAAGTGTAATCACCAATCAACGCTTGGGTTGTGGGAGAGCTATTTTCAGCTATTCATTTTTTAATTTTTTTGTTTTTTGATATTTTGAATTATGATCAAAATATATTGTAAATTTGGGAGCAGTGTTTGATAAAAATATTCAAAATGTATTTTGCAACCGGAGTAGTGTTTAAGAGATATGTATAGAATACATTTTTTAGGTATTCTTGTTAATTAAAATGAGAAAAGTGAAAAATGAGAAGTTAGAAACGCCTCCCAACCTAATTTTGACTTCTCCTCTCCTTTCAACAAATTGAAAAATAAGTTTTGAAAGAATGGGTTCTAGGTGTTATTCCCGAAACACCAAGAATTGAAAAAAGAGAATGAGAAAAAGTAGAAAATAAGGTGGTCAAATACCCCCTAAAAGGACTCTGGAAGCATGATTTAGGATTAGTTTCTGCTACGGTATTTTTGAACTTGCTAAATCACTTGATGTATATAAAGAGAATGAATTGTTACCACTTACTATACCAACAACGCATTTATTACCACTTACTATATCAATGACGCATTTGTTTGTTTGATGGGATAAAAGTATCAACTATTGCGGCATCCGAGAGTTCGTTGATCTCAATAATTAATGATTTGGATTTCATCTCAATAATGGACAATTCAAATATACAAGAGCCGAGATAAAATTAGGACTATTACTTGTGCTATAAATAGCTCGAATGTTGCATTACAGGTTTCGTTTCCACCATCACATGGGTGAAAAATTGGAACTCATTCATTTACCAAATTTTGAAGGAAATTTCTAAAATCAGCCCAATGAGCTAATTATAAGACTTAAAATGTGTAAAAGCGTATGAAAAAATAAAAAAAAGTGCATGAAGTATGTATTTTTTTGTTTTTTCGTTGTCCAAAAAACCAATTTTGAAACTTTAACTACCTAGGAAGTAGCACCCCACGTGCAGTCACTTTGAAGTTTGAACCTTTGCGGCCCGTCACATTAGGCCATCCCAATCCTTTCCCTATTTTAAGATCAAAATTAAAATTTTGATAAAATCATCAAAAACTCATCTCCAATTACTCAAATGTATTACCCTTTTGTTTTACCAAATGAGGAAAAACCCAACACTCACTCATTTTTTCAATGGCTATTTTGAGAGAGAGCGCTTCGGCTTACAGTTCGCCGGGCCTTTCAATTTGATACCGAAGCTTCGCCAGCTATTTCGATATGATGCTGGAGCTTATTCTCTCATTTCTCTTAGTTATTTACACATATATTATTTGATTTTTTTTAGAAAAAATAAATTTGGAAAAAATTAGGTTTTACCATTGGATTGGAGATGCTCCTACCCAAATTAAAATTTTACACAAATTTGGGGATTAAAAAAAAAAAGGTGAGAGTAGGAGATGCGCTAAGCTCATTTTCCCCCGGGTAAATGTCAATTATATACCAAAAAATCAATGCCAGGGATACTTCCCTTCATCAGAAACAAAACAACAACAATATCAACAAGGCCAAGCCACCAAAGTCTAAAATTGAACTACACAACTGCCATCTATCAACAAGAAAAGGAACAACACAAAAACATACGATTAACTTAACTTCTGAAGATATTAGGGGAAATATTGTAGATATGACACAATGGTATTGAAATTGCACTTCTTGATCCTCCGCCAAGAACTAGTCTTGCCCCTAACGTCATTCTCAATAGCAAAGCAAATGGCATTACTGGTCTTCGCTTGCTCCGGAAAATCCTAACATTTCTCCCCATCCATAAATACTCCGTAGTACACAAACTCAACCATAACTAATCTTAATAACACTGCACCCATAATCCCTCCTTTTTATGTTTTGCATAGCCCAAGCAAGCTTCATACTCCATATGAAAGGAAGTCTCACAACTTCAAATTTCGTCATAAGATTAGCCCTAATCCCTTTGGGAAAAAAAAAACCACTTGAAACAGATGATGGAGATTTATCAAATATCATGCAAATTTATTATTGGGTCTTGTCATCTGGATATATGTATGTGTATTTGCCAAAAAAAAAAAAGAGAGGGACATTTCAACATATTATCTGTAATTAATTTGTTCTTCATGGGCCATCTTGGATTGAAACTGTTGTTTGTTTAGAGCCTTCTAATTTCATCATGACTCCCTCTCACTCTCACTCCCACTCCCACTCCCACTCTCACTCTCCTCCACAAAGATTATTCGCTTGTATACAAAACAAAGACCAAATAGGAGTGATTTTTACCCTTCCAAATTGTCATCCACATATCTATTTTTGTCTTTTAATGAAAATTTTACACAGGGAAGCTAAATAATACTATTTCCTCCCATTCTAATTAACAGTCCACCACCACAAGAAAAAAAAGAGTCACTTTTTGAGTAAAAAATAATGCACTTTCATATGTAATGATTGAAACTTGTGTTCCAAATTAAAGTTCTAATTGAGATGATTCTTAAGGAATAATTAGTCATAAATACACAATATTTTGCCTATTTAAAGAGAAGGACAAGGAATATTTGCAATCAAACATAAAGACAAGAAACATTTACAATCAAACCTAAAGACACAATATTTTGCCTATTTAAAGGGAAGAACAAAGAACATTTGTAATCAAACATAAAGACAAAGAACATTTGCAATCAAACACAAAGACACAATAAGTGACCCTATTAATTATGTCATTATAAATTGCAAAATATGATCAAAAGGGTTATCATGTATGTGTTCTATACTTTTTGATCAACCGATACATGCAATTATAAAACTATGAATTAACTTACTTGCCAATACCACCCTATCTATTCTTCCGATGAAGCGTTGTTGCTCATAAAGGCAACAAGACTTGCAAATATCTTGCATGCCAAGAATGTTAGTTCCTTGCTTTGCTCCATCAATTCCCCCACAGATCTGTGTAACAGGATACGATGGTGGACGATCATATTGAGCCGCCTTGGAATATAATATGATTAAGTAATCCGTGAGTTCATTGGAATTATTCAGTGGGCTGAAAAATATGGACAATAATTGGTTAAGTACTTATAAACCTTTTCAAAAAATAAAGCTTTTCAAATCAATAAAAAAAAAAAACCATAAATTCAAATTAGGAATGTGCAATTTACGAGCAAGTCTGGAATTTTTGGCTCAGGATTGAGAGACCGTTGGGCTCGGAAGCGACTCTATCAATTTCAGACCATGATTTTCGTATTGTTTCGTAGCAACTCTCACTAGTTTCCTGCAACAGTAGTATCCCATTATTACTATTGTTATCGTTTGTGAGATGTTACTAATTCTTTGGGTCGCGGGAAGTGGTCGGCGGGAGGTGGGGTGATGGTTGGCTAAATGTGGGATGATGATTTTTTTGAATTATATGTTTGATAATAGAATTTTTAAAAATTAGTTACATCTCACTAATTTTTTTTGGTTGCTAGAAGTGGTCAGCCAAGAGGTGGGGTGGTGATCCGTCAAATATGGAGTGGTGATTTTTTTGAATTTTATATTCGAAATTAGAATTTTTAAAAATTAGTGAGATCTCACTAAGTCACTAATTTTTTTGGTTGGTAGAAGTCCTCGACCAGTTGACCAAGAGGTGGGGTGGTGGTTGATCGGAGGTTGGATGGTGATTTTTCTGAATTTTATGTTCGAAATTAGAGTTTTTAAAAATTAGTGACATCTCACTAATTTTTTTGGTCACCGGAAATGGACGACCATAGGTGGGGTGGTGATTTTTTTATTATATGTTTGAAATTAGAATTTTTTAAAATTAGTGAGATCTCACTAATTTTTTTAGTTGTCATAAGTGGTCGGCCAAGAGGTGGGGTGGTGGCCAGCAGGAGGTTGGGTGGTGATTTTTCTGAATTTTATATTCAAAATTA
Organism: Vaccinium macrocarpon; assembly: GCA_022606695.1. Lineage (NCBI taxonomy): Eukaryota > Viridiplantae > Streptophyta > Magnoliopsida > Ericales > Ericaceae > Vaccinium > Vaccinium macrocarpon. Next base: position 2,701,947 of record CM040172.1, on the reverse strand, counting down.
ATTTTTTTTAAAATTAGTGGCATCTTACTAATTTTTTTGGTCACCGGAAGTGGTTGGCCAGAGGTGGTGTGGTGGTTGGCCGGATGTGAGGTGGTGATTTTTTTGAATTATATGTTCTAAATTAGAATTTTTTTAAATTAGTAACATCTCACTAATTTTTTTGGTCAACGGAAGTGGTCGGCCAAGATGTGGAGTGGTGGTTGGCCAGAGGTTAGATGGTGATTTTTCTAATTTTATGTTCGAAATTAGAATTTTTAAAAATAGTGACATCTCACTAATTTTTTTGGTTGCCGGAAGTGTTTGACTGGAAGTGGGATGGTGGTCGGCCAGAGATTGGGTGGTGATTTTTTTAATTTTATGTTCGAAATTATAACTTTTAAAAATTAGTAACATTTTACTAATTTTTTTTGTCTTTATGTTTGATTGCAAAAGTTCATTGTCCTTCTATTTAAAAGTGTCAAATATTTTTTGTTTTTATGTTCGATTTCAAAAGTTTTTTGTCCCTCCTTTTAAAAATGCCAAATATTTTGAATTTTTGGCTAAGTGGCCCTTTTTAATATAAACCCAACAATTCAGAAAATTATAAACAAAATTTCTGTATATTTCCCGTAATCAAGTAATTATTAATAATGCAACAACTTCTGCCAATCAATATAAAGCGTGTAAACCACAACAAAGCTTAATTATTCCACCTTGATTACCACGGCCGGCTTTAGACCATTGGAAACTTTGTTGACATAAAGGGATAATTTAAATAATAATTATTTTTTTGATAATATCGTTGACAAATCTCTATCTAATTACACTTGCCTGGAGACTAATTAAAATAAATAATTCAAAATGTTTTAATTTTTTAACATTGTTAATATTGGTAAAAAAAATTGTAAGCAAGTTTTGCTAACAAATTCTTTTGAATTTATAGTATAACTAATCCACTTAATCTTTTTCTGACATCAGCATTGTTGACAATAGCTATTTTTTAATAAGATTCTATCTCGGCAAATTTTCTCTCCGCGTTATATCACTAATTAGTTGGATGGTTTTGATTGGATTTATGTTTGTAAAGAATAAATGAAAGAAGAATCAAAATAAAATATATCCTAGCAAGTTTAGTATTTTTCATGAAATAAATTAAAATCTTTATACAAATATACAATTGCCATTATTAAACGGACAATAATACGGTAATAAAATTAAAAAGGACCAATACAATGACTCAACGTATCTCAAAAAAAAAAAAACACACATTTGTGACGTAGCCATGATGAACAAGCCATAACCAAAAATAACACAGCTATACATGCAGCAAGGGTGGTCGGCCGCCGTACGAGCCACACCTAGGTGAATGTTCGCGGCGGCCGCCCTGCCGCCATCCGAGCTCGAAGAAAATCTCTTCCAAACCCTACCACATCACACTCCATTGTGCTACAAACCGTTGATGCATGCTTTAGCCAGAAGTTCCCTTGTATTATGGCCTTTCTCCTTGTTTCACTCTTCTTCATCATCCCACCACCACCACCGCCACTTGTGTCTCTCTCCGGCAGCCCCGATGCTTTTGTTATTTCCATGTTCTTTTTCTCACTCTTCTTCTTCATCCCACCACCACCACCTGTGTCTCTCTCCGGCAGCATCGACGCTTTTGTTATTTCCTTGGCCTTTTTCTCACTCTTGTTCTTCATCCCACCACCACCAGTGTTTCTCTCCGGCGGCATCGACGCTTGTGTTATTTCCTTGCTCCTTTTCTCAATCCCGTTCTTCATCCCATCACCACCACCATCAACACTTGTGTCTCTCACCCACGGCATCGACATAGCCCTACGGTGACCACCACCACCCTTTCTCTCTGTCTCACTCTTCTTCATCCCACCAACACCTGTGTCTCTCTCCGGCGGCCTCGACACTTTTACTTGTTCCTTGCTCTTTTTCTCAGTACTCTTGTTCTTCATCCCACCACCACCACCTATGTATCTCTCTCTCGGCATCGACATCACTCGCCGGAGACCAATCTGGCGATCATTCCCAGTCAACCCATTAAATTTAACATTAGTAGTAGTACTCTTGGCTGCCTCGTTTACGTAATATTCCAGGTCCCTTGCAATTCTCTCTCTCTCATATGTATCAAGAAGATTAGAATTATGTTCATGATCATTAGGATTATAAGGAGACAGAAGAAGATGAGTATGGCTTATTTTGAAAGATTTGGACCCTAATCCTCTAGGGTTTGTAGTAATTTTATCCATGAAGTTTGTTTTTGGGTTGAGGGAAATAAGAGTAAAAGCTATGAGATGGGAAAGAGATTAATTAGGAAACCTAAAACCTCTCCTAAGATAACAAAAACTTTTTGGTAGAATGGTCTCAAACTTTATGCTTTATATTTCCAAACCTATAAAATACTCCCTTCGAATCCTCCGCATTCGTTAGTCCATTTTTTAAATTAGTATCATTTTTTATTACGTATATATTTCAATTTATAATAATTTTCATGATTTTGCGAATTTCGTATAACATAAATAATTGAGATTTATCAAACAATATTTATATTGCATATTTTTTAGATTCATATTAAAATATATAAGCAATAAAAAATGGCACTGTGGGAAAAATATAAGTAATAAAAAATGGCACAGAGGGAGCAGATAATTTTTTAAAAAACCACCACTTCCCCTATCAAATAGCAAAGAAATCAGATAAGAAATCGGATAAATCTTGAACCAATATTTGACCAATTCAAAACCCAACAAACTACAAAAATAAAAATTGGCGTATTATATATTTTATAAGATGATTGTTGTTGGCATTATTTTTTGCGTAAAAAGAATTGTATCAGGAATTCAGGATGATGTATATGGTTATGGTTTTTTTGATTAACATATTTCGACGGGTAATTTTCAAGATCTTTTTTTAAGCTAGACGAAATGATACGTGTCTGTAAGATGACAGACAAACCAAATCCTCACATGAATAACTTAGTACTAAGAATGATGTGTTATTTTGAAGATTTCAAGCCATAATTTGAAATGGAATGAAATGGAATGACAACGTCAAATCGTATGGACTATTTATTCAGTGCTCCCGGATCAACACGTTCACGTGATGTTTTGTGACACTTCAACACTACACATACTCGAGTAAGCCACGACTAAGTACAATCTTACCCGTACTAAAAAACGACAAGCGAAAACCAATTAGGGATTTTGTAAGCGTCAAACCACCTTCAATTAAAAAAATAACATATCAAACGTTAAAGACGTACCGAACTTCCTTTTATTTTACAGGACTACGCTTTTATTGATTTATTTTCCACATTAACCTCTGCGCTTTTCATTTCTGGGAAGTTCACCTTCGACACGCTTGATTTCATCTTTCAACGTTCCCAGTAACTCTCGTCGCATGCTGTCACTTGTGCTATTGCTGATCAAACTCAAAAAGTTCTTCAACCATGAGAGGTACTCTGGTTTCAATTCAGAAGGAATAGACATCAACTGCTCAGTTCGAAACTGCATAGAGATAAAGCACAGAGTCACACATTGAGTAACAGTCGACTTCGAGTTCTTAGCAATAAATAGAATTTTCCTGTTGAGAAAAGGATGCGGCGGTCCATTAGAATAAAGTATGACAATGACAATGCTATAAAATCTCTAATTGCAGCATACTGAATACAATGACTTCCACCAACTGTCGTCATGCGTTGAATCCTACGTACCATATTGAAAGCAGAAATGAAGTATCGGAGAGAGTCCTCAGCCCCTTCTGCAGGTGAATGCTCCCCCTATTTTAGAGAAGAAGAATAAAGATAATTTAGCCCAATGGCACATTTTACAGCTAATAAGGAACAAAACCAGTAAAAGAAGCTCCTAATTTAGCCCAACGCAGATTTTTAACCTTTTAGTCACTGAATCCTTGAACATATATCTGTCTGAGTATTCATTTCTAAAAAAGTCAGATCATAATTCCAATTAGTCTACAACTCACGGTGGTGAGCTCAATCAGTCCAAAGCTTACAATGCCGTGCTCACAATTGTCTCTCAAACAGAAAGTGAAGACAGCTTAAATGTAGAACCTCTTTGAAGAAGAGAGGGTATCATATAGACTCATGAAGCCATTAGTACTAACCTTTGACTCCAGTAATACCTTCTTGGTGATCTCCAACGACCCAAGAGCATCAAGTGATTGCAACTGTTGGCACATCCATACACAGTTAGTCCCATCATAATATCTTGTCACTGTAAACCAATAGCTAATGTAGACAGGAAGGAGTCATTGGCTATCCCTATAGAGTGATACATCCTCTCTCTTCTTTCGCTTCGAATATGTAAACCAAATTGCATTACAAAAACCCAAATTGCCCTTATTTTGCCTGGTTTCAAGTTTAACCTCTTGCAAGAAACATAGAAGCCAAAACATTCCTTGGTTGTAACTTGTAACTGAAAACACATTCTTCAATTTTTCACGCCCGCTGATGCCAACAATATCAGGAATTAAGATAAGCAGAGGAATGAAAACAATTCATTGGCAACAGGATTTCACTTAGCAACAGAAATGTGTAGGAAACTAACCAGTATCACCTGTGCTGCATGCTCATCCTTCCCAGTTTGTCTAGATACTCCAGAATATCGCTGCTTGTCTTCTTGTTTCGCTGATTTATTCAAAATCTTCTGAGCTATCCTGTCATGTTAAAACTGCACGTGACTAATCTGTAAGACTATACACTTGTGTAAAGAGTCAAATCAAAGATGAAAATACATAGACAGAACCTGCGAACTTGTCAAATCAAAGATGAAAAATACATAACAGAGCCTGCAAACTCCACATCACTCGACCGAACCTACAGTTGCAACTTGCGAGTGTCTTTACGAGAGCAGGATGAAAACGCATGAAACAGATCATATTCACGACACAGAAGAACAAAATGGGAAACACTGACTAGTCTGTTAGGCTCTACACTGATGTAAAGAGTCATATTAAAGATGAAAGAACAGAGCCTGCAAACTCTCCATAACTTAACCGAACCTACAGTTGTGATGTCGATGATGATTTTGTAAATCAGAACTCCAGTGGCGAGCCCTTTCACACATGCAGAATGAGAGGATATAATCAGTTAGAATTGTTTTGGAATATACTACTTGAGTTCCCTGAATGCAGCCCCAACACCCCCGCTCCCTCTCTCCTTTCTGTAACTTCAATAGTACAGTACATAAGCAACCATATGACCATTCTATTATCTTTTCTCATGGACCTTATGTTTGTTTACAGCTACTCCATATCCAGTATTGCCTAATTGTAAAACCTGGTTGAATTACAGCTGGGTAAATAATGCAAGCAGGTTAACCAACCGATCAAGAAGGGATCATGAGATACATGTGAACAGATCATTGTCCAGAAAATCACATGCTTTGGTTACGGTTGGTGTCATTCTGCAGAATCAGGACATGGCAACATTTCCATGAGTTGGGTAAGCACAGGTAACATGTCTGCCTGACCAATTTGCTCTAACAAAGTAGGGTGGCTTCGATGCTCCAAACTTGCAGTTCTGGAGGTTCCTTGTGACATTTAATTTCTTGTGGAGCTATAGCCAGTGGTGGAGCCAGGATTTCTACTCAAGAGGGGCCAAAGTAAGAGGAGAAACAAATTCGACAAAAATGAACTTTTGAATATTGATTAAGTATATTAAAAATAGAGTTCATAATTCAATTAAGTATGCCAAAGAAATGTTTTAAAATCCTAAAACATATTATTTTTTGTTTTGTTTTAAACAAAAAATTTTAAAGTGACTATGAGAGTGTGATTCCACTTAAACCATCTGGTCAACTGAGTGACAACCAAGTTATGGACGCACTAGTCCTTGCACTAGGTGAGGGTTCAAACCTCACCAACTTCATCCCCTTTCTCCGCCGCCATTGGCTATACTCTATAGTTCACAGCTTCACCATTTTTCCATGTTCAGCTCTCACATCGCACCAACAGAAAAAATTATGTAGTAAGAAAAACAGCTCAAATCAAGCACGCACCATTCAAAGGACCAAGTAAAATAACATACTTCCTCTGTACCACTTTGTTAGGTCCTTATTAGGAAACCAACTATTACATTGTCCTTTTGTTAACTTTCCAATTTTGCCCCTTGATATGTAATGTTTCTTGAAATCCTAACCTATTTAAGGTAAGAGAACATGAGGGCCAAATTGGAATGTTGCATTACATCTTTGGAAACTTTTCAAAATGGACAATCTTTCTTGGACATCCCAAATGGAATACTAGGCCATCATCGTGGGCCGGAGGGAGTAGTAAAATACTGAAAGAACATGTGCATGATGCAACCATGCCAATGTCAAAGTGTCCAACCACACATTTTGTCGGAAAGGGCCTTTCTTTGTGATGGAAACTTATATAAGGCTAAGGAAAGAAACAAAGACGAGTTTAATGAACCACGTCAGATGGTTTTTGAGTTCAAATAAAAATTACATGTGGAAAAGACAAAAGAATAAACACAAGACCTAATAGGACAAACCTTAAGGAGTGGACTAAACGAACTTTCGCTTTATCAAGCTCAGCAACTGCTTCAGACGTATTCATCTTCCTTAGTAGGTTGGAATTGAGCATTTCCACCCGAGCAATGTACAGCATGTTGGAAGCAACCTGAAAGCAAGCATTCTTGATTAATATGTATGTTACTATATTTTTCTTGACAAGATCGGTGGATCAAGAGTCATAAGACAATGAGAAACATAACACAACCAAGTTTTGGCATTCAGTCTTGCAATCAACAATTGGAGCTCGTCATATGATATATGTCACACCATTAGTTTGGAAAGAAAGAAAATTATGTATGGTATGACATAAACATTGTTAGGGCTTGTCTCACATTAGTTAATTATAACCTCCAAAACTAGTATATGAGCCTCGGCGGCCTCTCCACTCATTGTCAATTGGTTTTCAGTTGGATAACATCTTGCGATTTGCCAGATAATGGTTGAAAATGGAGGGAGATGCAAGGAAAAGTGCTATCATGTCTCTTTGGTCTCTCCCTCTTTCTTATTAATCTTTCCGCCTCAAACCCAAAAACTCCATACAGCTTCAACAAAAGGTGAGACCAAACTGAGGTTCTCCTTTTATATATTAGAATAGATACCTTTCAGAAATCATTTGGCAACACTACATAAATGATGACACCCAGATACATCACAATGCAAGGCACAATCAACAAAAAAAAAAAAGAGGAAACTTCGGCAGATCATGGAGTCCAGTCTAAATTTTGTCAGACCAAAATGAAATCAGTCATCAGGAATGGCCTGGCTGTCAATTACTGAATGATCGAAAAGCCGTCTGTTGCTTACAAATGCCAACCGCATCTTAAAACTGTTCAAAATGCTTCAAACCAGAGCCCAATAGTTCCAAGGCAACAAAGCAGAAGTGTTTACATTCGAAAACATACAATTTCCAGAAAGTATAGAAAACTGGGTTTTATTTCTCCCATGGAATATAGCACAAAGCTGATAATGCCGTTTCTGACTTCCCAAAGCTGTAAACTTTCGTATGAGCTAATGAACATTCAACAAACCCAATATAAGACAAAGAAGACTCCTTCACATAATGACATCAACGATTTAAAAATCCTAAGAAACAACCATAAGAAATTATGAGCATGTGCATAAGCTTGAGTGCAGCGCACCATATCAACCATGTATGTATATGATTTGTCTATAAGCCCATTCAATGCCCCCTATTCCCCTTAGTCCGAAGTTCCTAACATGCCAAGCCTTCCCGAGATGAAAACAACATGGTCCAAAGACTTCCATAAATGATCAAACGATTCAAACCTCACATTGCATTTCAAGCTAAGTACAAACCGGGGTAAAACTAAGATTAACCTGGGCTGTTTCATACGTTCCAATATACGTCACATAAAGCTAAGTACAAATCAGGGTAAAACTAAGATTAACTTGGGCTGTTTAATATGTTCCCCTATATGTCACTTAAGAGGAGCTTAACATGGAACGTCCAAGCATATGAGTAGGAACATCAAGAAGCAAAAAGATGAAAGCAGATAAATGACAGCTTTTCTGGAACAGTCATTCAGGTGGTAATCAAATCACAACAAAAACCTGAATATGGTCTTCAGAAAGAATGGTTTTTCGGGCCTCAAGACATCTGCAGCAGTAACAGTAACATGCCTTTATTTGGAATGATGACTATCTAGAATTTCTTGTCAATTAAGCACTATTCATTCACCTTTCGAGAAGATCTTTGGCCTCCCTTAAGTTCCCCGCGGATTGAAGGGTCAAACCGAGGCCTTCGGCTGCAATTACAGTGTCCAAGGAATTCCATCCCTGCATTTAGACTATTGTAAAGTCACTGCTGAAAAACATAATTCATAACCAGAACTTCTACGAAATCCATATGATTGTCAATACTTCTCGAATTGTATCTGCCTCTCAAAATATAACAGAAGAGAAAATAAAATAAAAAGGTCAACAAGCACCTTGTTACTGCAAGTACCCAAAATAATGGCAACAGTTCAGGAAACAGCACAACTAAATGCCTTCAGATCTATCGAGTAAAAGACCACGAAATATGTTCCTCCAAAAAGATTCCTGTAAATGGAAATGCCAGGGAAAGGGGAAGACCTAAATTGCCGTGCAATGATGTGGTAGGAAAAGGAGAAGTATCTTATTCCATTTACCTGAACACATGGCCCCTGCCAGAAGAAAATGTCCAAAAAGGTTTCATGTTGCCAAAACCAATTGATTAGTACACGAGCTAGTTTTGTTTGCTTTACAAGCATATTTTACTTTGCGAATACACTGGAACACCAAGATTGCAATACCCTTCTAAAATGTCAAAATAAAAGATAGTTTCTCATATCATCCACTAATTTTTCTAAGTGACCAAATTTAAGCCGCTTCGTTTGGAAAGTTTGCCCATCTGATATATATCTAGTTTATCCATACCTTCTTAAGATATCTCTTCAAACCAATCAGTCTACTTCCATTATTATATGCCTATACGTAATACTCCCAACACCAACTGATCAAATATTATACCCCCAGATTTGTTGCAAACCAACTGAAAATCCTCATTCAAATTTTATTACAATATACTGGTGGAATTCCTGCATCTGTCTTGCATTAACTTCATCACTTGTTCATTATTTCTTTCAATTTTTTGGTACCTCTTAGATATTTGTAAACAGGCCATACTAACTTCCCTTCTAATCACTCAATCTCACACTATATTTACCTATCAAAATTTGTCTGCGCAAAAGGATGTTGTCATGTCAATCAATCTCCATATCTACACAGTGGTTTGTCATTAGCTGGCCGCCTGGCCCTTTGTCAGATGTGAAGAAGTTTTCTTATTAAATCTACATCTCCATGGAGGGTCCAAAATGCTTCCAGGCATGGTAAACAAGCACAAGTCCAGCACAGTAACTAACAACGCCACAACTGCACTTTGAAAGGGCTGGGCTAACAATTTAAACAGAAAATAAAATACAATGGCAAGCTAAGTAGGAAAAAGGGCTCCACATAAGCAAATGAAAAATGAAAGGATGGGCCAACACTGATGATAACATGAGAAAGCATAAATTCTTGATTTTTAGAATGTTTAAATTCCATCACGCCAGCAATTCGCGGTTAAAGAGCGAACTAAAGTAGCCAAAAGAAAGAAATAACATTGAAATACCCTTGTTCCTTTCAGCATTATAAAAATTCTAGATTCTGAGCATAAGAACTGAACAAAACATCAGCTGACTAAGGAATCCACCCACGTATGAACATCTGATAAACTTATTTAGCAAAGAAAACAAATGACAAACACAAGAAGGAAGAGAAACAAAAGTAAGTTTACCTTTGATAATTCCATAATGTGCAGAACCTTTCTCTGCACATTTTCAGCCTCTGCAAGCTTGTTGGACTTCATGTACATCTAGGAGAAAAAGCACAAACATCAGTTGCGAATAAACAAGACTAATAGGGAAGCAATACATCGCACAGTGATAACAAATTAACAAATTGACATTATATGTTTAGGGTCCTGCTAATATATGCCCTTGAGGCATATGTTAATAGTACGTTAACTCTTCTATTTTTGCTCAACTTTCATGGCGAATCTGAGATAAAACTTTAGTAATAAATTGTGTCCTCGAAAACATTAGATCTTTTGAATATGGGACCTAAATCCCCCAGTTTAGTTTCTAGCACTAAAATGGACACTGGCAAATAGGAATCCCTTTCTCCCTTCCCCTCCACTGATCATTGCAAATCAACAAAATCCCTGAACACTTTCCGTAGAAATCACATATCAAATTGAACAATTGCATCAGTAAATTAAACTTCATTAAAATTGTTGGCACTTCCTCAACTTATATGATAACTTTCAGAGAAAAAATTGATGATAAATTTCAGATTGTTTGGAAGTATTTCTTTTCAGTCTAAAATGTGATGCCCGTATTGGCTTAATAATTAAGTCGAATTATATTTTGTCCTTATTCAATTATTTTTTTCGTATTTGTTAGTTTGGCATCAATTTATTATGGATTTTTAGTTCGTATCAATAAGAGGAATCTTAAAGGTAAACAAATATGAACCAAACCATTTTTTTTAAATAAAGAAAAAAATCCAAAAAGCCTGTCTATTTTGAATTATTTTTCACTTTAGTGAACTTTTTTAAGATTTTGATCATAATTATTAAATACATTATTTAGGTAAAAACATCTTGTGTCCTAATTATCCTTTAGGATTATTGTTGTTGACTTTATTCCAAAACAATACTGTCTTTGTCAATTTTGCTTCAATTTTTTTTATTCTTGATTTATCTCGACAAGAGGAATCAGGGGAAAAAATGAACGAAAGAAAAAAAACTAATCCAAAAGTCTGCCTATTTTTTGTCTTTAGTAAAAAAATTTAAGGTTTTGATTATGATTTTTTTACTTTTTGTATTTTTCTCTTAGAGACAAACCAATAATTCACAAAAAAAAAAAATGATGCAGAACTAATAAAGACAATTTTTTTAATAAAGGCAATATTATCCAAAGTTATTTTGGCCAAAACACCCACTCCTTTTTTCTCTTCATAATTCTGTTAGTTCACCCTTTGATTAGGCATTATTTTCTATTTTCTTCTTTCTAGTAGGCTTCCAATAAACAAAAAAAACTCGTGGGAATTGAAAGGACAAGGAAAATGTAGATCAGGGAAATGGAAAATTTTAGGGAGAGAAAAGTGAAAGGGTATTTAACTCTTACAATAACAAGTCGTTCGCCCATTAAACTTATTGTACAATATCCTGTAAAAGTGGGTTAGTTATCCTCATTTAATGATCATTAACATTTGTCCTTGGGGCACATATTAAAAAAACCCATAGGTTTATGGTAAACAAATAAATACAGGAGATTATCCACAAAAAGCAGAGAACTTCTATTGTTAAGTCAGGAAGGTTTTGGATAAAAACAAAAACTGCATTTGCTTGTGATCATTTCTAACTCTTACACTACAAACTAATCCATCGAGAATCTCACACGGTTCAGGTGAGAGCGGGAGCAATCTTGAACCAGATCACAATAAGAAAAGCTTAATTGAAGGGGTTACATAAAAATGCAAGGATGAGAATGGTGAGATATATAGATCTCCTATTGAGATATTGCCATTTTTGTTTCATTTCTTCTATTAGAACTGTAGTTTTCAGCATCATCTAAATATCATCACATCAGCTCCTTCTGAATAAAGACTATCTGAAAGCTTCGTTTGGTGCAATGTGTAAATTGTTTTAGACCTTGGTCCATTAGAATAGAACAAGTCACATGAATAGCACTATTAAAGACTTGAAACTTTTGCATTTTTATCTTTTAACTCAGACTTTTAACAACGATCATTCTCACTAAAAAAAACAATGGGAAGAAGAACAAATTCAGCTAGTTGGAACAAACTATCAAAAGAATGAATTCCGAGTGAAATAATGGACGCATCAGGTTTTCAGAACCTTAGATACCAGGTAAGAAGTATAACCTGGGCAAGATACCTCAACCTCCTGAGGCATATAGTCGATTCCCCTTGACCACCTTCCTACATAGCAATAGGAGAAACAGAAAAAAACTTTGCAGCAGCAGAAACTAGACAGTTATCGTCTGATTGAAAAGACATAATGATGCACCTCCATTATCCGAATAGAATCCTGAATAAGGCTCACAGAGTCCTCTTTTCCTTGGAGATGAAGCACCTGTAAGTTGCATCAGAAATTTTTCCTGAGCTCTACACAAGTTAAAAATAAACAAAAAATGCCTTTCCAGAAAAATAATCACACTCCCACAGACAGAAAAAGAAGATCCACACCAAGATACTGTTTGAACTCCAAAAAATGGGAATTCTCCTTTTTCTTCCAGAGTCTATCGTACTCAACAAGTCACAAGGACTTTATCACGTGATTAGAACACCAATCCATACAGAATGAAATATCAAGCATCTCTGGTTTTCTAGCACCCTATTTCATGAACCAAATTCAATGAATAAATAAAGGAACCAATATCAAATAGTAAAATCCTAAAAGCATCTCATGTTAGTCCAAGAAAACTTAATCTAGCCACATGTTAGTCTCATCTAAAAGACTAAAACAGAACTAAGTTTAAACAAATCTTTTGAGTTCCTTTTCACTATAATTTTTTTCCGAACAGGCAAAACGTAGCATGAGATCCTCAGATCATAGAAAAATAAAGTTGCATCGTCGAGGACACAACTTACGCATCAGGGGAAAATAGACCTGCATCCATAGAGTTTGGGCTGAGAACAAGGAGAAAGTTTCATAACTTGTTAACTATGTCCACAATATATCATTTGATTTTTGGATTTGCTTGGGTTGCGCAAAAACTAGGGATTGGAAATCCCGAAGAAAAAAGGTAGAAGCTATTGAATGCATTTATTTTGATTTTGATCCCCAGAAGTACGTTGGACCAACACATTTAAACTGTAAGTTATTACAAAATTAGTACATCCTCAAACATGCCCCTTGGCCCCCTCCACATCTGGCCCAGATCCCCACCATTAATGGTCCAAATAAGTTTCTGCCAGGCACCAGCTCTGATACCAAATGATTTCAGGTCTAATTATACAATGAAGGAGATGAAAGACAATGCAGATGACTAGAAAGAGATATGCAAGAAGAAATGAAAGATAATGAGAAAGGTATCTCTACCCTGAGAACAATTCTTTTTGACTTTACACACAACACAAAGTTACAAACTCACCCTAGTGGTTTTCATAATGGAAATCATTGATCTTTTGCATAACAAGCACAATCTGTCAACAAAAGCCGAGATAATGTGGACAGACAGTCGAGAAATCAAAGTGTGGTATCTACCACAATGCCCCCCATGTCAAAGCATGAAAGATGCCACAATAGAAGGTACAACATGCAAATTAGGACAAAGCCTCAGAACTATTACAATTCCAAGATGATACATAGTGTCCGCATAGTCTGTATTGTCATGTCCCAGCACACGCCTCTTTATCTGAATGACAGTCCAGTATCAACATAAAAAAGTTAGATTTGAAAACATAACAGTCAGTCGAAATGTATGCATAAGACCAATAGAGTTTTAAAATGGACTGAAGAGCACATTCTTCATACCTTTAAAGCACGCTGCCCATGGAACCATGAAACATTAGGAGGAAAAGAATGGACAAGAGCAATTGTTAGTAAAGACTAAAGACAGTTGTGTTGCAAAAAAAAAAAAATTTACGCTCCAAAGAAAATACAAACAAAAAAAACAGTTGTTAGTAAGACAGTGGTGTTGCAAAAAAAAATTGACACTCCAGAGAAAAGACAAGTAAAAAAAAGGTCCTATGTCAAAAGGTTGGATAGCTTTGTTTTACATTATTGGGCCCATTTCATACCAGCTTAAGAGTTTGGGATAGTTGGTAACTAAACATGGTATGAGAGCTTTGAATTCTAGAGGTTTTGGGTTCAAATATGTTCAAACATTGGTGAGGTGCAGGGCGAACTTGAGTTTCCCCATCTACCACTTCTTGGATTTTCCAGTATAGAAGTTGAGCCCTGAAATTAAGTCAGCATGTCCTAAAAAACAAGAAACACCTACCAAAATATATAGTTATGAACTCACTCTAGTGCCCATCATGGGGTTAAATTATTCACTGGACATGTTGGGCTTGACTCTAACTTTAGAACCACTATAGTCCCTTCTCTACTTCATGTTGCTTTTCATAGTCTTTGATACATCAAAATATATGTAAAAGGCCATAGAACGCAATACAAGAAGTATACAATTCGTTAATTTAAAGTTATGTGTCCATCTACCTCATAGCATGTGTGAGCTTTTTCCAATTTCCGCTGCACAAGGTAGAATTGACCTAAATTGTGAAGGGAAGCTCCAACACTGCACGGTAAGAAGATAAAAATTAGTATTTCACCAGTCAATTTAACTTGATCACAATTTGAGGTAATGACTTAATTATAATTACATTCTCATTTCTTGTTGGCGCTACATCTTTCCATAGATTGTGGCAAATGTAAACATTTCTTTGTAATGAATACAGAATAGACAAGAAAATCCAAACCACAAACATAAACATTTTGTTGCATTCCCTCAAACTACATGGTGCCCAACAATAATGGTTATAGCAGAACAAAAGTAAGCAATGCAAATAGATAGTCGAACCAATTAAAACCCTCTCGTAGACATAGAAATCATGCTGTACCGTATATCTTCCTGTCCAAATGATTCTTCTAGTATTTTCACAGCCTCCAAATACAATGGTTCTGCTTTGTCAAATACCTTTTTGACTCGATAAAGCTCTGCCTGCGATAAGAACAAAGAAACTGACTTCTTACACGATACAGAACAGATGAAAGACCAACCAGTAAATTTTCTTCACAAGATAAGTAGTATCTCAGGCCTTCCATGTGTAAACAGAGAATAATTTTGACATTTAGACAAGGGAAAAGGAGCAAAACAATCAACAATTCACACCTGACCATGGGAGTTAGAAATGATCCCAAAACTCTAATAACAGGCCTAGTAAAAGGAAATTTCTCTCCTGCCTAGCAAGCCCACATTCACAATTAATTAAAGAATCCACTTTGTGCTAGATGTCATGAACAAATTGATAAGCATGTTTCTAAGAACCATTTGTTATCCATATACCCCCTCATAATAACCTAATTACATCCACCTGATGGAAGCTCCACCAAGACCCACTCTCCCTTGTTATCACTAGACATTGGATGGCTTGGACACTACCTCACAAAACCAAACTGAATTCTGCGCTCTGACCAAATTGTTGACCACCCCGAATAAAACAAGGAGATATCCAGTAATTGCAATATATGTATTTTATGGTATGTAGGTGCACGTGTTTGTCAATACACACATACAACCTTAAACATGGATGATAATAGAGAACCAGCGAGTGTAAAAGCAGGAAAGGAAAGTTTAGCTCATAGCGGCCAGTAGAATACCAAAATCCATCAGTAAAAAGGGCAAACCAGCACCAGCGACTAATAATAATCTTTTTCCAGCGCTCTGCCACAAATTACAATGTAGCAGAACCTAATGATTTCACAGGCTATACCATCATCAATCATCCCCCTAATACGCAATAATTTCAAGTTGGCGAAATCAATTCAAATCTATTCACAATTTTCACATAGCCAAAAGGCACAAGTGGATAATCACTTTTTTTTGGATAATCAAGTAAATCAATTAAGGTCTATATTTGACTCTAGTGGTGTAATGGACATGAACCACCATTGATTTCTCCAAATCTACTCCATTTACCTCTTTCATAAGTATTTCCACAACCCCTCTTCTAGAACCACCCTAGTAGAGTCCAGTAGAATAGTTGAGGGGTTGCTGTTTTCACTTGGATTTGAAGGAGATAGGATCAGATGCTCTCGTCTATGACACAGAATGATGATGATAAGTTCCATGCAACCCAAGTTCATTGAGGTGAGCTAGGGCTTAGACTGAAGTAGTTCAGATTGAAGCAGGATTGGTTTGGTTTGATGTGGGCAAAAGATGGACATCTTCCGCTAGACTTGGTCAAAACAACAGTTAATTCTAGAAATTCTACAGTAGACTAACCAGATTGTTGTATGCCGATGCCACATGCGGATCCTTTTCACCAAACCCTTTTTTAGCTTCTTCTAGGGCAGACAAAAACAACTTTTCTGCTTCCTCAAGTTTTCCCTACAAGAATGATGCAAAAATACCATTAGGAATTCAAGAATTAAGGCATCCATCAAGAATGGTCTAAAAATCACATATCACAACAAGGCAGAGACACGACAACTGAACGATTTTCAATAAGCAAGGCATGGACACAACAGAAAATTTGATTTAGATATCTATTTGAATTTATGTGGGATATAATTATACTATTTGGATTTACATAACTGTTTAACTTATCTGCATTTTCTAAAAAAATTAAAACTAATTGTTTTTATTCTTTGCCCCTGTGTCTTCAAATTCGTGCCTAAGTGATGACACTATGAAACATCTCCAACCTGTTCAAATTATGTCTGGTTATAGAATAATTAGAAACATAATAGGACATTTGGATATGTACTACACGTGATTGTAAGTCCTTAAAAAATGTCAGTAGATCTCCGACTACTGTCTAAGACCAACCCCCATCGAAAGGTATCAGACAAAAGTACTACCTGTACAAATAAATTCCTTCCACTATCAGTAAAAACTCTCCATTTGGATGTATGTATATTTGAAATCACAGATCCATCCTCGATTTTCTGCAAGCTAGTTAGATTAGTTCCTTGCGGATCTTTTTCAGAACTTGGTTCAACTGAAACATCTTCTGCTAAGGCAGGGCTGGAATTCATGCACAGAATTACTGATGCAGAGAAAGAAGAGAATTAGGCTATGTATGGCAGCCCAAAGAACTAGTAACCATAATCAAAGATAAACATATTCCAACATCATCAATTCAATGGAGCACAGATGATATAAACCAAAACTACTACAAGAAAACCCGTACAATGCATACCAGCTTGTCCAGATAGGAAAATCCACAGATAGAATTCCCTATATTGATTCTTTCTAGCATGACGTCCAAAACCATAATCAGAACAGAACTCCATTTTGCCTGGAAACAGCACTGAGTAAGTTAATGAGCAAACCAGGTAATGACCAAAGCAAGAATGAAAACAGAAGTTATTTTTTTCAGATAAGAAAATGCATATTGGTAATCTAGATGATGTCTTCGATTTAAGTTTTAAAATCTGTCAGAAAGAACATTCTAAAAAGTAGATAACCAAGTCTCGAAAAAGAAAATACAATTCTAGTACCACTAAAATGATAATATACAGTGGAAATGGACCAAAAACAAGAGCAACTTGTTACTAATTTTCACAATGACAACCCTTTCAGGAACAAGGCCACGGGAAAGATTATATACCTCGAAGAATCTTGAATTACAACCTAATTAATGGGTATGAGAGACTCTTACTAACAGTGACCAAAGTCAGAGATCAACAGACAATCAAAGTACTGATGCCCCAACTTGTTTCTCTTCTGAAAATAACAGGGCGAACATGTTCCCAACTAAGAGAAGCTGTGCTGCCATTAATGCCAACTCATAATCTCTCCATCCACCGAGGTAAAATAATCCCATCAGCAATTTCTTGCGACCGGGTTGGCGGCATGGCGGGCATGGCCCTCTATTAGCTACATGCGCATGGGTGGCTGTATCTTTCTTCTGGCTTCACCAGCAATATTATCCAAAATTCACTTTGAATAGAACTTGCCTAATGCAACATGAAAGGCCAACTTCAATACCTTAGGGGGCTGTTTGATCATTTTACTAGTCCAAGGAAATTCAACATGGCCTAGAAGTATAATGAACTCTAACTTTCACGACCACATTGGAATTATACAATCTAAAGAAAAATGGAAGCTTGCAAAACTCCTATGCAAAGAGTTCACACTTGTACAATCCAAATTTCAAACCTCGTCGAGCAGAATAATTGGAACACAAAGTTCCTTTTTATGGGTAGAATTTGAGAAGAATAATTGGTGATGTAACTTATATCACCACTAAACTATTGAGCTCAAATCCAAACTTTGAACGACCTTAACGCAATGGGCTTAGTCTCGTAACAATTTCAAGATTAATGAAATCTTTTTTGCCTTTCAAAAAAATATTAACGCAATGGGCTTGGAACTTAGGAATTTACTCCTGTCTCATCAGTGCTATCAACTCTTTAGGGCCACTGCAAATTGATAATGTCCAAACATACACATTGATTTGATAAGCATAATCACCGGTGGAAACATTGCAATTGAAGTATGGGATTACCAGTTTGGATCAGAGCATTGGATGTTCTACCCCAAGAAGCGGCAGTGACTTTTTGGTGAGAAGAACGGAGTCTTCTCAGCAAACTAAAAGCTGATTGCCGGATAGACATCGATGTCGGCCCTCAGGTGGTGCAATTCTTACGAGTGAAGACTGAATTGGATTCCTAAGATCCAATTCGATAAACCCTGAACCCTCTTTCTTTCCAGGGTTGGTGCTACGCGAGGGGGTGTGCAGCACACGAGCCGTCCGCTCACTGCTCCAATGACCAGATTTTATCTTGCAATCAACGGTTGAATGTTAGCACAATCAAGATAAAATCCAGTCCCTTGGATTGATGAGTTAATGCCAACATTCTAGAGGGGTGTTTCAGTAACAAAAAATTATTTTTTTCAAACACTGAAATAAATCATTTTATTACAACACTATCACATAAAAAATCATGAGAACTCAATTTTTTCAAAAAATTTGATTGGTGGAACACTCCTTAAAATTGAGCTCGGAAAAAGATTGGCTCATTTAGTAAATTAATTCGATCGTTAAGGGCTTGATTAGGAAATTGATTGGATCGTTAAGGTCCTGTTCATTTACAAACAAAGAACGGTTAGAGCTTGAGCTTTAAACTCGTTTAACAAGTTTTAAAACTTGACTCGACTCGATCCAGCTCGTTTGTACTTATAACGTGTAGTAATCCCTTAATCCTTGATTTACATACTTAGGCTGAGTTTTTTTAAATAATTTTAGCGTCTAAAATCAACCATAATTTTAGTATAAGCTGAACTCATTTTGCTAAAATCAGAACTGATTAAAGCAAATAATCAAATAAAAAACTCAACCTTAGATAGGGTTGTACAAAAAAAAAAACAAACAAACCGAACCGAACCGGTTTTTATTTTTGGTTTTTTTAAACTTGACCGGCTCTGTTCAATTTTAAAGATTTCTAAAATTTAAGAACAGGTTCGGTTCTCAATTTTTGACATTTTAAACCCGTTCGAACCGAAAACCGGTTATATACATATACACTATTATTAGAAACCTTGGAGCCAAACAGCTAACACTCGACCGGGGCAAGTTTGTCCAAACAAGTTGGTTGAAGGGGTATGCATGTAACTATAACACCAAACTAGGGTTTTGACTTTTCCTTAACTTCTTGAGCCACCTTCGATCCAACGGCCACAATTACATCTGCCACTACCGTAAGCTGTGTAGATAGAATAGGATAAGCAGCCGCCACACTGACACCAAGAGAACGAAAACCACTTATAAAACCCCACGTTGGTTTTACAAACGTTGAACATCTTCCGTTCTCGAGTTCGTTCGTACTTCAATCTGATGCACCAATTTGCGTGCGTCAAAGCCTGCATACGCACCTGAATCGGCGAAGTCACAGAGAGAGAAGAGATCATCGCACACAAACACTGGTCTCTTTTCTCAGCCTACTTGCCGATTTGGGTTCGTAAGCAAGCTATGACGTACCAAAAAAAAAAAGCGCCATTAAGGAGTAGATCTGACAACGAACCTGGGGAATTTCCCTTTTTGTGCTCTGTTTTTTTTTGCAGTTTTCTGGGGGTTTTTTTTCCCAGTTTTCTAGTTCTGTCGAGAAAGACAGATTGCTAGATATTATTGTGATTTTTCTTTCTTATGAGTGCGGTTTCGTCTAGCGATTGAAATTTTTTTGGCATAAAATTGAACATATGCATTTCCATCTCCAACCTTTCATCTCCTTTGCCCATTGAATTCCAGTCCAGATTAAAAATCTACTATTTTATTATTATCATTTTGGGATAATAATATATTCTGACCATCATTTAAAAATCTACATTTCACAATTCAAAATTGAAATGAAAAAAAAAAAAAAAGGCTCCCAAACCCAAACGGGCTCTAAGAGTATCACAATGGTCTAATCAAAATTGAATAACCAAAAGTTGTCACATAAGTTTTTAGTTATTCATTTATAGATTGTTAAAATTAGCAATGTCAAGTAAAATTAGATAACCAAAAGTTGCTACATTAAGTTTTTAGTTATTCATTTAGACATTGTTAAAGTTAGTAATGTCAAGTATCACATTGGTATTTTTTTGTCTATAACCAAAAATAATGGACACCTTCTATTACTTATTCAAATGATAAAGAAAATTTGTCACATCACTTTTTCAAATTACAAAAAAATAGTTTTGAAATATTCTTTAAAAAATATTTTGAATTTTCTTCAAGTACAAAACGGTTTTAAAAAAAAAAACAGTTTTCAAAAATAAACTTCTGGAAAAAACAATTTTTAAAATGAACTTTTGAAAAAAACAGTTTTTAATAGGAACTTTTGAAAAAGAAAAACGGTTTTTTTAAATGAACTTTTGAAAAAAACAGTTTTTTAAAATAAACTTTTGAAAGAAAAAAAACAGTTTTTTAAATTAAACTTTTGAAAAAGAAAAACAGATTTTTAAATTAAACTTTTGAAAAAGAAAAAAAAATTAAATTAAACTTTTGAAAAAGAAAAACAGTTTTTTAAATTAAACTTTTGAAAACATTGTTGAGAGAGAGAGAGGAGAGAGAAGGTTTTTGTCATTTTGTGTAATGTTGGGTGTACTTGGTTTGATAGATCTGGGGTCTATTAAATTTGATTATTGACAAAAGTTGTTAGTTTTGGTTATCCAAGTTACAAAATTTGGTTAGTTGCTTAGAAATTGCTAAATTTGGTTATTTCAATGTGAGCACTTTTTTAACAAACATTGCTAACATTATCAACTTTTTAGTTTTGGTTAGGCCAATGTGATGCTCTAAGTTGCTTAAGCTATTGAGAAATTATTTTCACTTCTCTTTTATTTTATTTTTTTGATCAGCAAACTTCTCTTTTATTTTCTGTTCTCTTTTATTTTCAAAAGAGTAAAATGGCTTTAGAAATGATTTTCCACCCCCCTTTCATGTAATGCACTATGTTATTCCATTTGACCGAAATTATCAAATTATCCTTTTCCATTTAAAAATGAGAACCGTTTAGTAACTTCATATAAATAATGAAAAAATAAGGAGTGCACTTCTCTTTTATTTTCATGCACTCCTTATATTTTCATTATTTATATGAAGTTACTAAATTATTCTCATTTTTACATGGAAAAGATAATTTGATAATTTCAGATAAATCAAAAAACATAGTGCATTATGTCAAGGGGGAATGGAAAATCATTTCCAAAGCCATTTTACCCTTTTGACAGTTTAAAGTTTTGACCAAATCTTTTTAATTTAAATATATTCCATAACAACATCTCCAACCCATACTCTAATCTCTAATTGAGAATACAATACCAAGGCTTTGTTTGGTTGAGAATGAAGAATAATATTTTGAGAAATATTTTTGAGATAGTATTTAGATGGGTTTTTAGAAAAAGTAATAATTAGAGAGAGGTGTAATAATTGGAGAGAGATAAAGAGATGAATGAAAATAATGATTGGAGATAGACGTATGAGCAGAGAGATAAATTTAATTAATGATTGAAAAGACAAGAGATGAAGAAATAATCTTTTTGAAAAATTGTTTAGAAATGTGAAGTGAACACAGTGCAAATCACTCTAACCCGTCATTTAAACTGTCCTCTATTTGAGAGTATTGGATTTTGATATTTTATATTTAGGCATTGTTTCTCATTTGATAAAATCAATGATTTTATAAAAACCTCTCTTCATTTGCTAAAATTCACCCAGTGATTCATCAACTCTTCTTAAAACTCATATCATACACTTAAGCGATTTTATCTAATGAGATCACAAAGTAATTTTATCAACCCTCTTTAAGTCTCAACTTTTATGTGATTTTTTCATTTTAGCAAATGAGAAACAAAAACCTTAAAAAATGAGAGAAAATATAGATAATCTACCCGAACATTATTCAACTTTGTAACTATTGTTTTTGTTTTATGAGCTTTTACTAATAGATTCTTACACCAACCACATCTCTATGAATTTTAGATAGGGTTCAGGCCCCCCGCTGCTTCGTGTTTATGGCCTTTATTCTCACCTGGCATTTCACACACACACACACACACACACATATATATATAAAACTTATATATATATATATATATATATATATATATTTTTTTTTTTTTTTTACGGTATGTTTTAAAACCGGGCCCCCCCAAGCCTCCCGAGCCTGCCCACAAGGCTGGGGCTGATAGGGTTTGCCGTTGGAGTGAACATGAATACTAATTTTCTCTATAATCACTTTTATGAATGAAAACCCTTATTTTGTTACTCCGAAGCAGGTTGAAGATTTTCTAATAGATAAATGATCTTGACACTCCAGTTTGATAACCTATTTAAAATTTTGTGGTTTACACATATCCTATTTTTCAAGTGAGTTTACACACATCCTATTTTTCAAGAGACATTGAAAGATAAATTTTTAAACGTGACCATAAAAAAATGAGAAGCCAGAGTATCTCTTACAAAAATATACATGTACAACAATCAATTCCAACAAATCTCTAATACACTTACATGATGTGTAGAGCACACACACACACATTCAAGTGTGTGTACATGCTTATCGATGTATTTTATTTTTAAGCGACTTATCAACTTCAAAGAATCTCTGCAATCAAAATTAAAATTAAACACATAATAAAAAAAATAGAATCTTGGATTAAGCATCCGATTGAGCTGATTTTGTTCAAAGCTAATCGAAAAAAGGTAGTGTTTTGAATTTAACAAGCTGCTTAGATTACTCGTGTGGAACCCGAAGTAGGCCTCACATAACAATCTATAGGCAGGCAGCGCATAGAGTTACCGTTTTGGACTTGCCAAACGTAGCCTCACACACCCGGGCGGTAGAGATTCAATGTAGTGACGGGATTAAGGTAGTCCAACGATACACGGTATCATTTGTACTTGATCATCTTCTCCAAATGTAGTACTAGTACCGACTCTGTGAAGTGTGAACCTTCTAGACATTCTCTAGACCCATCTCTTGTATTTTTAAAACCAACCTTCCTCGTTGCTCTGCTTCGTAAGGCTCATACCAGCAGTCGCATTAAACCTAGACCATACTATCAAATTAATGGCTCTCTTGGGTGACCCTTTCCGGAGCTTCTTCTGGAGCTCTCCAAGGTATCGCACCTTGCTGCCCGGATCAACCGCCCTTATGGACTGGCTTGAAACCCCCACCTCCCACATCTTCAAAATCAATGTTCCAGGTACCTCTCTCTCTCTCTCTCTCTCTCAATTCTCGGGACTGTCCAAGTTTGCCTAATTTGGATGATTGAAATTGTTTGTATTATTTGGATATAATGGAAATCTTCAATCACCACATACATAAACGTTCATTACACAAAAACCAATGTTTCGAAAACAATTATCGATTCATTCGTTATTGATTTATGTTTGCATACATACGTCACTGTCTCGATGGTATTCTGAGAATATCACTTTCTTTCTGTAAATTTGTGCAAATATCGCCCATACCCCAGTAATTGGGGACTAGATGGGTTTTGTTATTGTTTGTATTTTATAGGTTACGGCAAAGAGGAATAAATTGCATATATGATTTCCGAACACTATTCAAGGCTATTCAAGGCTACTGTAATCCTAATAATGTCACCAAACAATACATGACAAAAACACTATAGGTAGGACTGGCTATGAGCACAAGACTCCGTTTGTGCCTTCAACTAGTTAACCAAGAGGAACTGAATTCTAAAACACAGACTCCACGAACAAACAAGCAGCCCAAGCGATCCAATCTACTGCCAAAGCATCCCCAACGAAAGGAAAGCCAAAATGGAGCTAACATACGTAGAGTTAAAACAAGGGCGGAATAATGCCCCTGAAAAGACTCAAGAAAGGATCACACAAGTCTCTAATCGCGGACGTAGGCTCCCACTGAATGTTTGGATACAAGCGGAGCAAAATCTTGATAAGCAAAACACAACCGTGTATCTCAAGCCACCTCCTCACAATTACTGCTATTGGCGTGCCTATGGAACTGGGGCATTGCCGTTGCTTATAGGAGCAAAAAACAGCGGCCCTGCTGCTGCAATCAACAGAGTATTACTAGGTTTGAGGAGGGAAAGGGGTGAGATTTTGGAAGCGACGAGTTTCGAGGGTGAGAAGGCTGTGATGGTCCGAGTCGACCTGGTGAGTGAGGAAAAGGGGAAACGTTTGGATTTGGGATGGGAGGAGACAGTTTTGTTGAGTTTGGACACCCCAAACCACTTGTGTTTTATATTTTCAATCTTATTCGATACAAAATTACACAAGTACACTTACTTGTATATAAGACACCACTTAAGGACACTTCACAATGGAAGGTTCCAGAATAACCCGGGGCACTCTAATAGGATTCAAAACCTTCTACTAGAGTCCGGAACATTGTGGAATATTCTAGTAAAACTAGGAACATTCCAGAAGCATGTGAAGACTTCCGGAGAGTCGGTGATGACTTTCAACAAGTGTGAAGATCCAGGCGGGTTTGGAGAGGGTGTGGAAGCAAAGAATAGTGTCGTTGAGAGGAAAGTGAGAGGAGGGAGGGTGAAAGAGGATTGGGGCACTTTGAGAGGCCATGAGACCAAACCAACCGGAGGGTGGTTGGACTTTGTAGTTGAGATGGGGAATACAGAGAGGAGTTGTGATTGGATTTTATAAACCAAACCAAATTGCACAGGTTCCCCTGTCCTCTATTCTCTACCCCATCTTTGTCGTCATGCTTATTACGCTAACGCGTGTGTCCTAAGCAAATCTCAATTGTAGATTAATACAAACACATATTAATCACTTTGTTCACTTCACATTTCCAAAAAAATTTCCAAAAAGATTCTTTTCCCATCTCTCATCTCTCCAATCATTAATCACATTTTTCTCTTTACTCATACCCATCTCTCCAATCATTATTCTCATTTCTCTTTCTATCTCTCTCCAAGCATTAATCACATTTCTCTCTTTACTCATACACATCTCTCCAATCATTATTCTCATTTCTTTTTCTATCTCCCTCCAATTATTGCACATGTCTCTAATTATTACTTTTTCTAAAAACTTATCCAAATACTATATCAAAAAAAATCTCAAAACTCTCAACCAAACACGGCGATTGTCTCTCTCTTTCTCTCTATGTACTCATACTCCTCCGGCCATGGGGTTCATAAAAGTCTATTATAAAACCCCACCCGCATATATTGCTCTTGAAATTAAATCTAAAACAAGAAAATTGCTAGATTACTTAGGGTATATCAATAAATACCCAGTCATTTGATTTGCTGAGAACCATTTTTGGATGCAAACAAAGAGGAGGAAGTAAGATGATTTACTATGAGAGATGGGTTATTGGACAAAATTGAAAGGGATGGGGTTTTAGATAGGTAGAAAAATGAATGGAGGGTTGAGATTTGTTTAGGACACATGTCAGCGTAATGAGCACGGGGATTGAGATGGGGGCAGAGAATAGGGGACAGGGGATGCCTGGCCCTCTCTTGAATCGATTACTCTGCATGGGCTAAACTCTATATTAATGAAATATATTAGTTTATGATTAACTTTTCATGAGGAAACGAACCGATCTAGTCTAGTAGTAACAAAAAAGGAGAGGAGTATGTGAACCTTCTCTAGAGTCTAGACCAGTACTACTTTTAAAAAACTTGCTCATAGCTCTGCTTCGATCATCAGGCTTATGTCACCCAGCTAATTAAGCTAAACTCAGGGGGTGTTCTACTAACTTAGTTTTGTTTTAAAACTGTCTTGGTTTTTGTGTCCATGTGATGTACTGTGAGATGATGACCTATTTCGGTTTTTTGGGAAAAACTAGTTTTTTGAAAAAATTAGTGGAACACTCCCTCAATCACCAGTAGTCGCATTAAAGCTAGATTATACCAATGGCTCTCTCTGGTGACCCTTTGCAGCGCTTCTTCTGGAGCTCTCCAATGTATTGCACCTTGCTGCCCGGATCAATGGCCCTTATGGACTGGCTCGAAACCCCCCCTCCCCCCCAGCTCACACATCTTCAAAATCAATGTTCCATAGGTACCTCAATTGTCACAGTTGAACCTTTGATGCGTCTTCGAGACTATGGCCCTCTCCACCACGAGAATTATTGTTTTTTTTTTTTGCTTTCCATTACTTTGCAAAGCATGTCATTTTCTTCACATATTTAACTGAAAAAAGCTCAAAAAACAAAAAGTCATCTTAATTAATGGAACAGATCCTATGTACGCAATTTTCCCTCTAATTTCCAACCAGCGCATCTCTTCCTAATATTCAGTTTGGTATTTCAATGGGTTTTGGTGATCGAGCAATCCCTTTCGGCTTTCGAATATCAGAGCAACTCTCCTCTCGAGACTGTCCAAGTTTGCCTAACTTGGATGATTGAAATTGTTTGTAGTTTTCAGAAATCTTCAATCACGACATACATAAACGTTCATAACATAAAAACCAATGTTTCAAAAACAATTATCGATTGATACGGGAATTGTTATTGATTTCTGTTGCATATATAGGTTACGGCAAAGAGGAAATAAAGGTGCAGGTGGAAGATGGTAACACATTGGTGGTAAGAGCTGAAGGTGGGAAAGAAGAATTCCAGGGGAAAGGCAAAGACAAAGACGGTAGTGTGTGGCACGTGGCCGAAAGGGGTGGAGGCAGAGGGGACTTTTCTCGGGAAATCGAATTGCCGGAAAATGTGAAAGCGGACCAGATCAAAGCCCTGGTGGAAAATGGTGTTCTCACCATAGTTGTTCCCAAAGATTATTCTTCCCCTAAGCCCAGTAATGTGCGGACCATCAACATCTCTAGCAAGCTGTAGAAACCTTTGGAAGTTGGGCTTCAGATGCATGCCTTTATAGATTAAGTGGTGCAAATGGAGCGTTTGTTGTGTTGTGTGTCAATGGTGGTAAAACGTTGAAGTATTAATAAAATCAGAGGTTTATGTTATGATTGCTCGTAATTTATGTTATAATTTTGTTACTTGCGAATGATTCAATTTTTTCATCGATTTATTTATATGCCCACTTATTCATAATCTTCGAGATATCCATCACTTAATGACCCATCTCTCACGGATATATTGTTATTCGTACACCCATTAACATAAAAGAAAGCAAATTGACAAGGGGAATTACATTTGTCGTATTATTGTTACATTGACTTTGCATGAAGGCCAAGTTTTTCATTTTTAGCACCCATTAGCTAAAAGTCATTTTTGCCTAAGGGGGAGCTCTTGAATGGATTTTATGAAATAAAATGAGAAAATTGATTTTAGTTGGTGTTTTATGGATAAGTAATAAAATCACTTTGTTTTCCCAATAAATAAAATCTAGGTGATAAAATAGTTGCGAACCACTATGTGTTTAAAAAATGATTAATAAAATCTAGTGTAATAAAATTTATTTGTAAAAGATAATGATAAAATCAAATAATCTATTTAAGAACTCTCCCTAAAAGTGATAAAAAGTCATTTTGTTTTTCATTAGCTAAAAGTTATTATTGTCAAACAAATGCCAGAAAAGGGTGGCATTCAAAAAACAGAAAAGAAGAAATACCTGGAATGATTTTAGCAATGGAAAATTGAAGTGTCAAATGTCATGAGTGCTAAAAAAAGGGCAAAAACTCAGCCTAAAAAGGGGAGTTTCTCGTCATAACAAGAAATGCAGGGGGTAAAGGGAAATTAGTATTACTAAAGGAATGTACAATGCAATTTATTTACCAGCTGGTCCCACACCTCAGATGCCAAACCCACAACAGTCTCTCTAGTCTCTCTGCTTTTCTTCGCTCCCAAGATTTTCACAGACTTTATCACTTCTGCATCATCTTCTCCGATCCTCAGTTCCCTCACCGGATCAACGATGGCGTTAGAGTGGGTTGTGCTAGGCTACGCCGCCGGAGCAGAAGCAATCATGCTCCTCCTCCTCACCCTCCCAGGCCTGGACGCACTCCGCAAGGGCCTAATCACCGTCACTCGTTCCCTCCTCAAACCCTTCCTCTCCATCGTCCCTTTCTGCCTCTTCCTCCTCATGGACATCTACTGGAAGTACGAGACCCGAGCCTCTTGCAGCGATGCCGATAACTGCAGCCCTTCCGAACACCTGCGCCACCAGAAATCCATCATGAAGAGCCAGCGCAACGCCCTTCTCATCGCCGCCGCCCTTATCTTCTACTGGCTCCTCTACTCCGTTACCGGTCTCGTTGTTCGCCTCGATGTTTTGAATAAGCGGTTGGAGAAGTTGAGGGCTCGCGATTGATTAATCGATCGATTTGGGTTCGTGGTTTGTCGATTTCTCCATCTGAAATAAGAGCTTTTGTTCCTTTATTATTAATTCAATTAACTTTGGTGTTTCGTTGCGTCGGCTTTAGGTTTTGTTTTGTGCTTGTTTGAAGTATAGACCGGTTATTTATGCAGTGGGCATCTAGGGTTTCTTGTTAATCCTTGAATGTTTACGGGTATTCTGTTTTGCTTTTAGATCTAAGGTTTTGAACTTCATTGTTGGACGAATTGTTACTTGTGAAATTCTAAACGAGTCTATTATTGTTAGTGGAGTGGGATCGGACTATCAGAGTACTAAATTCACTTTAAACCTATGCATGAAGCATTTGGATCCTTTCTATCAATTAGTTGGTGTTATTCTCATTGGATGTGTTGGCTTTAGGTTTTGTATGTGCTTGTTTTAATTATAGACAGTTTATTGATGCCGTGGACACCTAGCATTTCTTGTTAATCCTTGCGTGTTAACAGGTGTTTTGATTTGTTTTTAGATCTAAAGTTTTGAATTTCATTGTTATAGGAATTTAACTTGTGAAATTATAGACGAGGCGATAAACATTATTGAAGTGGGAACAATGCTAAGTCACACGATGCGTGTGCACCTGCTTGAGTGGGAGCGCCAGTGCGAGTGCAAACATGTCTCTTAAAAACATTCCAAAGTCCTAAAATTTGCTAGATTTATGATTCATAGTGCGAGGAGCAAGGATTGAGAGCGGGAGTGGAGGATACTACTGAATGTTTTGGCACATGCCGATTTGTCGAAATCCATGTGATGGCATTCACTTGTTACAATCATATCTTCGCTATTATGATCTTGATCTCAAAGTAATGCTTAGTATCATCTGTGGCTTGTCACTGTTGGTAGTGAAGTTAATGGTTGTCATTGCCAAGCTCTAAGGGTCCAACCTGGTTAGATGATCTTTTAGTTGTATTTTGTGCTTTAGCTATGCAAATGTGAAAAGATCTACTATTTGAGTGGTTTTATAGTGTTGGTGAAGATCATTGGGGATGGACAGCGTAATGTGGAGATGAATTCTAGGCATTGGTTTCGTGCTTCTGTCCACAAAAAACTTTATAAGTTTTGTTCTTCAAGTAGAGGTGATCTCATAGTTGACTTCACTGAAAGGCCTGCTGCCTGTCACACATTTTAAATCTAAATCATAGACCAAATCCACATAATGCACTTATGTTGCCTCTATTTTACTCTAAGTTAATGGCTACTGCAGAGGAACTAATTTTGTTAATTTATATGAGGGACCCAAAAATATGATTGCTTGTTTCCATTTTCCTCCGATATAAATTTGAATCAAATCTACGAACGATATCAACATTTGTTGCCCGGAATGAAAAGAAATGTTGGATCCAAAGCTAATGTTGGTTCATAAGATTCAGATGTTGGATCCAAAGCTAATGTTGGTTCATAGGATTCGGATCAAATTTATATAGTGGGTCCAAAAGATGTTGCCTATACTGGAGAAAGGGCCATGTTTGCTTGATGGATCTTGTGTCCGAGGGGCAAAATTTGGATAAGTCTCTAGGAGAATATGGCATCAAGTGACAATTGTTAGAATGTGCAGAACATAACTTCTTTCAATTAGTTAGTGTTCCATTCATCTCACACCTGAATGTGTTCCTGTAAGTCAAATTTCATGCAATGGCATTCATTTGTCAATCATATGCCCACATATGTGATCTTGATCTAAAGTAGCCTGTAGTGGGGTCATCCTTGTCAGTGTTATTGATAAAGTCAATAGTTCGGGTTTGTTTGTCAAATTGTTCGGGTTTCCAACTAGAAATATAAATCCCAAATGAAGGGTCTGAAACTCCAATCTGGTTAGATTTTGTCGTAGTTATATATCTTCTCATGTGAATGACCACTATGGTCGTTCAAAATATCCCGTAATTTCAGTACTCATTTGAAGCTTCATTATAGAGAATTGCAGATTGACAGAGTATGGGGGAGATGCACTGGAGGCATGTTGATATAATTGGGTTTCATACTTCTGTTCACAAAAGTTCTGCTGAGATTTTCTTGTACAAGTAGAGTTGTTCTCAGAGTCTTCAATGGCAGAGGCAGCCAAAGTCTAGCTGCCCCTTGCACATTTACATTAATAGTTGGGAGATCCCATTGTTTACGGATTAATAGTAATCAATTCGATTTAGTTATTGTTTTGTTCCTTTTGCTACTTCGAACTCCTGCGTAAATTTATTGGCACTGGAATAGACTAGTTATGAAGCTATTGGATCATTTCATATGGCATGTAGCTCTTGCCATGGAAATCTGTGATTATTATTTGTTAAGTTCTTTATTGTCTATGAATAAGATTATTTAGTCAGCCAGAAACCTTGTTTCTCGTTAGGAGGTCAATTGTTTGTGACTTTGTGTCTTGCCACATGCAAGATAGCCTCCTTACCCAGCTTGAGTTCTCGACCTGGAAATGTGGAGAAGACAATTTGTCAACCAGCTAGTGTTACAATCATTGTATCCCCCATTGTATAGGTGTAAGTAATTGTGCTCATTATTAAGTTCATACACTCTGTTTGGCCTTTCTTGTTGTTTGCCAGGATGTCAATGGTTTTGGTTTCTTGTTACATTTTTGGGAATTTGGACTTGAAACTTGTAAAACTTGGCAAGATTATTTCATCTTGATTTCGTTTGTATGATTCTAGGATGATATCTTCAAACATATAAAAGTCATGTTATATCTGTTGTCTTTGTGGCAGTTTGCATCTGAGTCATTTGTTGTGTTTATTTGAAGCAGGTTCTTAAATAAAGGCTGTTACATACTGTATTGGTCATTATGGGATTTCGGACCTACGATGCCGTTATTTACTTACTATCCGTCAATGCGTATGTAGTCCTTGTAAGCTTCTTGAGCCGTGTCCTCATCTGCAATGGTCTCATCTCTATGTCACGTCCTTAGACCCCAAGCATCTCGAACTAGGAGTAGTTCTTTGCTGTTCCTACATGTAAACAGTTAAATCTCGTTTTGTTGTTATTATTATTATTGGGGTGTGTGTGTTTCCAAGCAACTTGAACGCTGGAAACCAAGTAGGTCTTTGCTATTCTCCCATGAAAACAATTAATCACGTTTTGTTGTTTAGTGCGCACTCGCACGTGCGTGTTTCATTATGCTTTCATTTCTACGCGCATGTGCTTGTGTGTGCATGTGTGTTTTGTTAAGCTTTCATTTCTACCCTTCTTTGAGCCCTCGTCTTGGTTGCATACTTGCATGGCTTGTGATCTTTCTGAGGGAGATTTAAGTGTATGTGGGACTGATCTTGTCCCGTACCTTCAAATTAATTTTACCCATCAATCCATCATGGCGCAAGTTTACCTAGAATTATAGTTGTGCTCTTCCAATTCCTCATGACATTAAAAATTTTCCCTTTAGGAAATTATGTCATGAAGGCTGGGTGGGGGACCAGTCATGCGTTTCCGCAAATGTGAGGTCTCACAATTTTTTTGCTGAAGTTTTATGAGCTTTCACAAATGTTCTGCTGTTTATTCCAAAACTACTTTCACTGTGTAAGATTTTTTTCAGGCCTTGGGCGCAAAATGAAACTGTCTGGAAATTGAGATCTTTTGCACGGATTAATCTGTTAGGCCTGATGCGACCGGATTGGGGGCTTGTAGTGAGTAAACTCACTTACACTTTTGTAGTGACCAATCATGACCCTCCGGTCGACAATCTATCTTAAATAAAACTATAAAAGATAAGTGTCTTACATGTAGGATAATTACATTTAATCGGGACCATTAATTGTCAAACGGACTGCAGGGGTGTAGTTAGTTTACTCACTACAGGCGACGGACAATGCGGCAATCTGGTCCCGTCACAGCAGTATTTCAGCTAACAATGGGGTCAAATCCTTCATTTTCTCTCAATTTCCTTGTGAAGGTATTGAGAACCTCAAGATAACATTTATTCATGCCTTCGACTCATAATGGTGCAGTGGGTGGAGACATTCATTTTAAACAGCGAGGTCCATAGGTTCTATCTTCAACTTAAAAAGGAAAATTTGTGCAGTGATCTTGTGCTTTAAGAGCATTTCCAACGATAGAGATGTTATTCGGATAGCTAATTAATATTATACAGCAGTGAATATTAGTATCAAATTGATATAATATAGCAACATTACTCCAATAGTATACATGTTATTTCTTAACGCAGAAGAATTCACGAGAAACTAGTTGCGTACTAGTTCAAACGAAAATAGGTTATCGAATTCACGAGATGTTCTTAAATCCACAAGAAAAAGAGAGACAATTCTCAAAGTTTGTTTATTAATTGAATAAAAGTTAAATATGCCCGTAGGCTATATCCTTATTTATACTAGTAGGAGTCCTAACTAAAAAGGAAATTACTTAGAGTGGTGATCAAATAAAACATTACTTTAAAACCTAGACTATTTGCTAAAAGGAAATAAAATAATATCTAACTAAAAACATACAAAACAGGCAGCACAAATAATATCTTCTACTACTAATCGTAAATAAAAATTATTACTAAAATAATGTTTCCATAAATAATAAAGTTGTATATCTTGTCCTGCATCATTTCTTCACAAAGTGTCAATTTTAATTGTTATTTGTGGGTTTCATGATGAGAGAGGTAGACACAAAGTAGCATACTAAATTGAAGCAATAGCTACTCGTATATTTTGTGTTATATTTGGTACACCATATATTTGTAAGTAAATATATCTTGTCTTTTTGCTCATTATTGGAGAAGGAACTTTCGAGCATAATATAGCAGTAGTAACATATATTACGCAATGGAATTGTAATGTATAGCCCTTCTCATAGTTAGGAGGATCGTTTTTAGCTCTATTTTTTAAAAGGGCTTCAACTGAAGCACGCGAAATTTATATAACAATAGTTCGATTAGGGAGGCCCGTGTCCAGTCCTGACAGGGGATGGTGATGTCCCTTTGGGAACAACATAGATGCTAGGCCGATCTCTGCTATTTATAGTTGACCATTGACGGCTCAGATTTGTTTAGCGGCAGATGATTCAGATTTGTTTGGACAAGGTGTGATCTGAGCCGTACATAGCCGACCACAGACGACCTTGATTGGCCAGCATCCATACTGTCCCTGAAGGAATAGCACCAACCTCGTGTCCGGCCCTGTGAAATCCAAACCAAGCCAAGTGCTTCGTTCTTTCCATCCGCCATCCGTTGGCATGATGAGATGCTAATATACATTGGACTATTGGAGTACTTTACAATGAAAGAAGGGAACTTGTCACATGAACTAGGCGATTGAATACCCATAAAAAACCAGAGAGGTCCAATTAGAAGTTGTTTTGAACCAAAGAGTATCATCTGTGGCCATCGCAAAAGTTGTGCTGGCAACGAGTGAGCATCAGATAAAACCCGTTCCGGTCTTCTAAATTTGTCCAAAGGATAGCGATGAAGAAGCAGAAAAACTTTTCTGTAGCTGACGAGGGTTAATCGAATACTCCAGATATCCATTACCACGAGCTTTCCTGTTGTATTTATAAGTCAGTCAGTCATGTGAGATAGTGATTAAGAACTTAAGCGGATAATCCACTCCCATACCACGAGCTTTCCTCAAGAACTACAGTTTGAGTCATGTGAGATTTTGCTCAAAAGGTTAAACAGATACTAACTCAATCCATTACCTGATGGTATTTATTAGTCATGTCATATTTTTCAGGAACATTTCCTTTGTGATGGTTTTGGTCGAAATGGTACAGTTAAGAACCATTCCACGTAGGAATGACAATCATACTAGGCCCAACCCGAACCCACCCCGCCCGCCCCTAAAGGGAAGGTTTTTTTTCTTTTCTTTTTTCTTTTTTTTCCCTCCAATTTTTAAGGTAATGGGTAGAGTTAGGAGAAGAAAAATGAAAACCCAACTAGGTTAGGGTAGGGTTAGGGGTAGTAGTAACCCCGAACCCCGCCCTGCGCTTGAAATAACATCTTTTCATTTAATTTCGAAAGTACCGTAGTATATATAAAGAAATCTTTCATTTTAGATTTAGGGAAACTTTATATCATATATATATATATATATATATATTGTTGTTGTTGGCAATAGATTGTGATAATTGGAGTAGACATGCTTATCATTAATGAAGGATGCCCAAGATCAAATATATAAGACAATTGAGAGAGAGGGAAAAAAAAAAAAAAAAAAGGCAGGGCATGGCAAGTAGGGTAAACCCATTTCCTGACAAGGTAGGGTATGAGAGTAGATTTCCATTACCCCATCATTATAGGGGTGGGGCAGGGAGAGTTTGCTACATTTAGGGTAGGGTAGGGCTAGATCAAAACTCACCCCTACCCGCTCCATTGCCATTCCTAATGACACAAGCTCCAGGACTCATCCGTTGACTTGTATCCTTCAAAAAAAATTGGGGGATCCCACGATGATGGGCCCAATGATGAGAGTTGCCATTCATGTTAATGGTGAGTTTTCCGTTTTTAGCTAAAAGTCTTAAAATTGATTAACATTAATTAATTTATGTAACGAGAATGACCCGTCTCAAAATCCGTGTTTAGAAGTTTTAGAAGTCTTGAGAAATGGAAAAACTACACCTAATAATACATGCTTTGAAATGGACCCTGAATTGGAGATAATCCAGGTAATCCATGCCCTTCCAAGACCGGACCAATAGGGATTTGGGGTCTGTTGTGCTCCCTAACATGGGCTTTCATTCTTTGTTAGAGCTCGACAAGGAAAATATTTTGGCAAAAGATAGAAATGAGGCATTTGGAATCACATGATCACATAGTAAACCTTGGAGTTATATTTTTCAAAATATTCATGCCATTTACTTTTGCAAAATTAATAATCATGATATTTGATTGACTTAACTTTTACAAGGATGATGTGCTTGATAAGCCTACAATGGATTGTCTGGATCAAATATTGAACTCGAAATGAGATCTATTTTTTAAAAAAATTCGGTAATTGAAAATTTTATACCAACCAAACAACCAAGGTTACAACATGGGAAAATTTCAAACAAAAGCAATACAACTAATCAAATAACAACCAAACATTGTCAAAAGATAAAGCAACAAAGAAGACTCAACTTCTAAACATTCTATGGGGTAGATTCCATTGGCTACACAACTAAAGGTTTTCTTGAGAGCTGGGAACCTGACTTCAAGAGCTAACTCTATACTTCATATTTTCTTTCACAATTGCAAGAACCATACTAGAATCTTTGAAACATCCCCCGAAAATTCTAGCATTCCTTTCCAACCATATATAATACAAGGCAACAATAAGGAACAATTGGAACAACATAGCACAAAAAGATTTGTCTTTACAATGATCACATGTCCATTTCAGCTCCACATCCCATTGTCTAGCCCCTCTTTGGATCATAAACTTGCCCAACACTTCATTCCATATCTGCCTGGAAAAGCTGCAATTAAAAAATAGATGTTGCAAGGATTTTTCATGTTGAGAACAGAGAACACACTCAACATCTATAGCCATCCCCCACCCTCTTAGTCTGTCTTTAGTTGCTAACGTACCCTTAAAAGCTAACCAACTTGTAAAGACCCACTTGGGAACATTCTGGGAGAACCATATTACAGCAGCCCACGAAACCTTAACAACTTTATGTCTCATAGCTTCCCAAGTTGATTTGGTAGAAAATTGTCCATTGAAAGAGAGAGTCCATATAACTTCATTCTCTTTATCTAATCTTGGAAGAAAACAACTAGGAGTACCAGCCTTAATTTTCTGGATAATCCTATTCCTCAGTCTTGGCCAATTCCATATACCATTAGAGATGATAGTGTTGACCTTATGAGTTAAGGATTTACCCAAATTAAGAATAACAGCCTCCCCATAAGCCTTGTATAGTGGGCCCATAAGATGTCAATTGTCTAGCCAAAGACATGTATGTAGCCCATTCCCGATACTATATTTAACAAGATCTATTTTATAAGTACAATAGATTGTTTTATCGTAATCTATGCGACTATGCTGGATACAACATGACAAGTATTCAGAGTGCATTTTGGCCGTTCAAAAGTATTTTAGACAATCCAGGTTTAGAGAGAGAGACGATAGATGAGAGGATTTGGAACATTACCGTTTAAAACACTTTTGAACGACTGAGATGCTCACTAGATACTTTCACGTAATACTCGGCACCCAAAATTTTCTCGACGCATAATGAGCCTCCAATTTAGGACGAATAACACCTTTTGTTTTGAGTTTCTTCTTTTCTTTTTTTTTCCCCACTTTTTGAAAGAAAAAGAAGAAGAAGAAAGAATCAAGATATCATTCTCATTTATTTTCCGCCTCTTTTAACATTATTTGTGGCCCATGGGATGGGAATATCATAAACTAGAGGACATGATCTGCGACAGATAGGAAATATAAAAACAGTTGTAATCTGAAAGGAAAAAAAAAAAAAAAAAACACTGATGAACACATGAGGATGACACACAAAATTTTAAAACACAACTGCATTCACAATTTTGTGGAATGGGGAGATTATAGTGAGCTGGGCTCGATTGTCCTGTCAGCGATCGACGGTCCGGATTATCTTATATTTTAAATAAATATTTCACATAGTATTATTTAAGTCTCATTTATTGAATGGCTGAGCCGAACTCACTATACCTCACTATAGGGCCAATTTTGTCAAGTTCTGGATCCATTTACATCAAACAATTTCGAATACAAATTGTGTTTTAAGAAAAAAATTTAGGTGCGGATAGGGTACCACGTGGTATCGCAGATTGGCTGATCCGAGTCGTCCCAAAAATGCAAATGGCGGGATCCGGATTGAAAAATCTTGGGCGGATTTTAAAAAAAAACAAAAAGAAAAGCAAAAATGGGTTTGTCTGGAGTCGTCCGTTGCATTTTTAGGCGGGCCCGGATGTAGTCTTGAAAGTCTGCGTGTATCGCACTTATCCGCACCTAAAATCTACTCATGTTTTAAAATAGTGCGATGCTCGATGCCCACTGATGGGGACACGGGGTGTTACATTTGTCGCGGACAACTTTTGCCGCAGCACGATTCTTGAAGCCGGTCCGCCGCTTCTTTTCGGATGGGCGGCTTGATTTCACTTTAAGACTTTTGCATCCAACCGGCCCCCGCGAAAATGAATTGAAATCCGGCCCATCCGGAAAGAACGGACGGCTTCTTTCCGGATGCACAACAAATGTTGGCGGTGGCTGCACAGCAGCCACTCCAAATCCCACTGATGGGCTTCTCTCCCTTTGGGTTTGGGGTACCCTGAGGCCTCGTTTGGAAAGGTTCTCAAGAACCGGTTTTCAACATCATTATTCAATTATTACCCCTATTTTTAAATATTATTCTTATTTTTCTCTCTATCTCTCTCTAATCATTAATACCTATTTTTTAATTATTACTCCTATTCCTCCCTCTAATCATTACAAAACCAAAACCTAAAACCCAACCCAAACCAAACACAACCTGAGAGGGTCCACATTGAGATATAGTTGTCAGATAATCTACCCTTTGGTTTTGATTCGGACACCGACACTCTGGCATATTACTATTTCAATTTTTTAAAAAATTCAGACAATAAGGTAGACCCACTAACCAATAATTAAGTGTACTAACAAATTCTAATTAAAAAAAGCACAAATCCAGCTTTCTTTTGCTTGCCGGCACGCTTTTAGTAGACAATTTCCGGTGTATGATATGGGGTCCACTAATCATCTCATAAGGTGGGTTTTGTCTTAAATTAACAAAATATCTATTTTTTCTATAAAATAAAAAAATTATTTACGTTAGATATGTTGAAATGATAATTATACTCAATGAGTGAAATTAAAAATTAAAGATATGACAAAAAAATTTAAAAATAATCAAAGAATATAAACTTCGGAAACAACAATTTTAACATCGGAAACATCAATTTTTATTCATCTTGTTCGATATTTTTTCAAATTTTACCCGTATCATATAAGGTGCTCCCTTTAAAAAAAATTCACCAAACACTAGTATTTATAAAATGATTGGTTGATTATAAGTCACCCATTGTTTTCATTTAAATACTCCTATTAAGTAGTATTAATTAATCCCCAATTGGTAAATGCCCCAACATTTTGGCAAATTATGACCTTAAACCAGCCTGTTTCCATTTCCATTGCACAGATATGCAAGCCTCACATTTTGCTTTTCAACGCACAACCACCTCACATGGCGGCACTCTACATTTGTTTTTTTTATACTAGTAAATCAAATATCCGAGTCAGCTTTGCACACATCAACTAATCACGTGGATCCGAACGCATGGATTGTCTCAAAAGAGTTGGTACACCTACGAAGTTTTGAAGCTAAGACTTTTGACCATCAACTTTATACTTGTGCCCGTTCAACTTTTTTATTTGTTTGTTTAGATTATGTACCGATCGTAATGATCGAACAGGCTTCTGTGATTATTTAGTACTATTAGAGCACCATTTAACCCCGCATAATGTTGTGTGAACTGTGAAATTTTTTTATGGAACCTACACTGATATGTGGTGGGTAAAAGCGGATGTTGATCCATAATCTCTTAATTAAATTTTCCTCAATCTTGGTTTACATATTAGATCAAAATCAACTTCTCATTCATGATGACATCTAATTACTTTTAATATCTTCTCCTAATTAGCTGACATATCTTCTCGGGCAAAAGTTCAAATTTGAACATCCATGTCAATATTAGCAAATCACATTTGTTTTAAAGAATATTGATTGTGATTTCTATCTTATGATAATGCACATTTTAACATCTTACCAACCCCAATGAAGGAATAATTTACGTACCATAAATAAGAGTTACTAAGCAAATCAGACCATTAAAAAAGACTTTTAATAGGTCCTTTTCAAATAATTATTCAAACTCGTGGAGAATATCAATTATATTTGTAGTTATAACTTATTGAATATCAATAGATAGATAGTTAAAGAAACGTGTATCTTACAAGATAAATATGTTCCAACTCTGTATACGGGTCTATTTTCAGTTTTCTCAATAGAAAGATATCTAAAACTCACATTGATCGATAAGAGACTTAGGTTTTAACATGATTTTACGAAGCTGATAAAAAAAAACTCACAAATGACACAACATGAAGGATGTTGCAGGTTTTTCTTCCCTAGGAAATTTCCAAAAGCAGTGTTAGAGCTTAATACCCTTACCAATCACTCACCTCCTTTCTCTCGAATTTGTTGTTCTTTAAATTTGAAAATGACACAAAACATCAATGCAACAAAAATAATAAGACAAAAAACGTATCAGATACAACGATTCTAAATCTCTAATTAACCCAATTATACCCAAAAGAGCCACAAATGAGATGGCGGTCAAATCATTCTCAATGACCGAATCCTCTTTCTCCAAAAGGGAGAAGGGATAGACACGTATAGATTACAGTTATATATGGTCTTTGTTCGTTTATCAGTTTAGTTTTAGTTTTAGTTTTGATGACATAATTATTTTTCTCGTTTCTCTCTCTATCTCTCTCCACTCATTACACCTATTAACATCATCAAAACTAAACTAAACCATCTAACTAAACACAGCCATATTGTTTTGACTTCAGTGTAATGAAAAGGACAATTCGTTTTGGCTAAAAATACTATTTAGTCCAATAGTTATGAGAAATAATGTCTTGAATAGTGAAAAAACATGGACAAATTATCGAAAAATACCATTCAATCAAGGAAAATGATTTTCACATTCCCCATTTTATAATCCACGCTCTCTTTTTTGTCTTTATCTTCATGAATTTACAATATTATGTATGAAAAATGTGTATTGAAAAAAGACAATATTATAAATTCATGTAAGATAAAGACAAAAAGAGAGTATGAATTGTAAAATGGAAGGTGTGAAAATCATTTCCCTTCAATCAATAGCAAAACTCAATCGTAGTAGTGGGTGCGAAGGAGTTAGAATGAGATATTTGAGTTCGAGCTGTATAGTAAATCAATTCAGTCCCCTTGGAGTCCATAACCTTTTATCACAACACATTTTCTTGATATTCAATTCAAGAATAATGTATGGTCCTGCGTGAATATGTGATGAGAGAGAGGCCTTTTGAGGCATCCCTCGGCGGTATCCTATGTGAGGGTGCAAAAAGTGTTGAGCCAAATTTTGAAGTGTTGAAGCTCAAATCATTTAAGCTTAGATCATTCACCTAACATGCGCAAAAATTGAGTTTGAGCTTGACTCAATTATTAAATAAGTTGAGCTTTTAGCAAGCCAAGTTTAGAGTTGCTCGATTCATTTGCTTTCGGGCACTGAATCCGTGGATCCCATTGTTAGGAATCGAACAACATGTACAATGCTCCTACGGATTTTAAAAACTAGAGTCACTAAAATCACAAAACAAAATGAAAGTGCGTAATGAAAAGAAAAAAGGGAAGACACAAAGATATACGTGGAAAACCTCAACGCGTGGAAAAACCAAACCCGGAGGGTCTGCTGTCCATGGGGCTTGGCGGGCCCTGCAAACCCCCATCCATTTCGAGCATCAACGACTCGGATTGCGTCAAACAATGGATGGCTCGGTACACTTTAGAGAGGTGAGATCTGAGCCATGATGAGCAAAAATGACAGCTCGGATGGGCCTGCCGACCCCAAGGGGCAACAGAGCCCCCCATTTCGGAAAAACCAAGAGACACACTAGTGCTATATAATTGAAGAACACGGAGTACAAGTCTCTCTCGAAAATGTTTTCTCTCGCCTCCTCCCGTGTTTTCACCACAATGCATTTACCCTAATTACAATGACTAAGTAAGGCTCAAAGGCAAAATTATCCCTGCCAAAATGATGCTTTCGAGTTTTGACAGGATTTTGTTCCAAAGGGGTTCGAACGTTCCGTCCCTTCACCCAATCTATTGCTGAAAATTGTTTGCATTCCTAACACCTAATGAATTTTTTTATCCATGGGACCCTCAATTGTTGGTGTGACTTATGAGTTTATTTGTGTCTCCAGCATTTGCCCATAAAAATTCCAAAACCAGAAGAGGGTTTCCAAAGGGGCTTTAATACCCAGCCAACACTCACCTGCACCTCCTCTCTCTCTAAAGAAAAATCATCAACAAACAGGAGAGAGAGAGAGAGAGAGAGAGAGAGAGAGAGACAACAAAATCAACAAAGAGCAGCCTCATGAAACCCACTTTCCCACCATCATAACCCTCGCAAACAAAACACACCTTTCCACTGTTCTCATTCACCACCACTCCTCCGCCCCCAAAATGAAGCCCCACCCACTTCTCCTTACAGCCATTGTCCTCTCTCTCCTCCTCCCCACCGTCAAACCCGACCTCTCTGGCGACCTCTACTCCCTCCTCACCCTCCGCTCAGCCGTCGGCGGCCGCACCCTCCTCTGGAACATCTCCTCCCCTTCCCCCTGCTCCTTCTTCGGCGTCGTCTGCTCCACCACCTCCCCCACGCGAGTCACCGAACTCCACCTCCCTGGCGCCACCCTCTCCGGCCAAATCCCAGCAAACACTTTCCAAAACCTGACCCAACTCCGCACCCTCTCCCTCCGCTTCAACCGCCTCTCCGGCCCACTCCCGGACTCTCTCTTCTCCTCTCTCTCCTCCCTCCGCTCCATTTACTTCCAGCAAAACCATTTCTCTGGCCCCATCCCTTCCTCCCTCTTCAACCTAACCAACCTCGTGCGTCTCAACCTGGCCGGTAATAACTTCTCTGGCCAGATCTCACCGTCTTTCAACAATCTCACACGCTTGGCCACATTGTACTTACAGAACAACAACTTTAGTGGATCTATTCCTGACACGAGTAACATCCGTGGGTTGACTCAGTTCAATGTGAGTCACAATCAATTAAGTGGTGAAGTGCCTGAATTTCTCTCTCATCAGCCAGCGAGCGCGTTCGCCGCGAATGCTGGCCTCTGCGGCGGACCGCTCGTGGCTTGTGCCAGTAATGGTAGTACTTCCACTAATGGTGGTACTGCTGCAGTTGTTGAGAGTAAGAATAGGAAGAAACTCTCTGGTGGTGCTATAGCAGGGATTGTAATCGGATCTGTTATTGGATTCTTCCTCATTTTCGCGATTTTGATGTTATTGTGTAGGAAAAAGAGGACTCATAAGCAATTAGAATCGAAAGAGGTGGATGCATTGAATCGATCGGAGATTGAGGTTTTTGGAGAAAAATCACCTGGGGATGTGAATGGTTTGAGTGGTGGTGCTAATGGGTATGGAGTGAAGAAGAGTGACGATGATGTTATTGTGAATAATGCCAGCAGTAAAGGGTTGGTGTGTTTTGGGAAACTTGATAAGGATTTTAGTTTGGATGATTTGTTGAAGGCGTCGGCGGAGGTATTGGGGAAAGGGACATTTGGGACGGCGTATAAAGCGGGTTTGGAAGGAGGAATGGTGGTGACGGTGAAGAGGTTGAGGGATGTGGCGGTGCCGGAGAAGGAGTTTAGGGAGAAGGTTGACTTTGTGGGGAGGATGGAACATGAGAATTTCGTGCCACTCTTGGCTTATTACTATAGTAGGGATGAGAAGCTTCTTGTGTATGAGTACATGCCTATGGGAAGCTTGTCTGCATATCTACATGGTGAGAAATTCTACCACATTGTTAATCTGTTGTGTAGATTGTTGATATTATAATTGCTGTCATTGTTTTTCTGAATTGGGTTAGAGTTAGTTTTGATTCTCTGCTGCATTGTGATTGAAATTGCTTATACATCAGCTTTCAATATGGGAAATTAGACTTTGCTAGCGACTTAGAACACTTTTACGGATTGATTTTCATATTGTCTGGTAGAAGGAGGGCTTTCTGGATTCCAAGTTTGCTATTGAGATCCAATTAGCATAGGTTTGAGTGGCTTTCTTGATCTGGGATTTATTTGGTTGTTCATGTTCACTAGTTTATCTTTAGGTTTCAGGTATATACCAGATTGAAACAATTTTATTTTTAAGTAATGTAGATCCTTGAAAAATGACAAGAAATTCTGCGGTGGATGATTTTCATAGTTTAATGACATAAGATCTACACATATGATATGAGAGTATATTATATTCTATTTCCCTGCCTCATAAATTTGCTTGAATAGTTCACATCATTTCCTATATTGTCCTTTGACTATTGGAATTTGGATCTGGATTCCTCTGTACCAACTTCAAGGAAAAAAAATTTGTTCACCCGGATGAACAAAACTCTCACCCTGATTGGTTAAAATGGTATGGGCCCCATAAAAATAGTGTGGATCCCACCACAAAGTGATGTCATACTTACCAAAAAGTGTATTGATTCTATGGACTCCATACTATTTCAACCAATCAAGGTGAGGGTTTTGTTCACCCTCTTTGGGTGAGGGTGAACAAATTTTTTCTCAACTTCAAGTGTTCCAAAATGAAGTTTATGAATTATGCATGTATAAAACCACATTTCTATTGAGATAAAAAAAAAAAAAAAAAAAAAAAAAAAACTCTGTATACACTTTTTTTAGGGGATTGCTACATTTTCCCAATGTAGTGAAACTGCAAATACGATGACTCTCTTGTAGGCATGGAATACAAGTGCTTCTTTCTTGCTTGAAACTCCTCAGATTTCTTCACTGATATCTTGATTGTCTAATAGAGGCCTATGCATAACAGAATCATATACACTTGCCGCATGCTGTTTTCCAATCTATTTTCGTGTCTGTCTGCTTTTTAATATTCGCGATTTGGTACTCATTTTGTTACCTTTCGAATATCTCCCTTTTCCTACTTTTTGTTTCCCTTGTTTTGCGACACCCCTAATAGCAAAATCCATAGTCTTTGGTATCCTTCGTAGAACAAATTACGATGATCGACAAAAATGGGTGTTCTATATACTCGTATCAACATTTTCATTTTTCCAATTACAGGAAATAGAGGAGCCGGAAGGACGCCTTTAAACTGGGAAA
This sequence comes from Vaccinium macrocarpon, assembly GCA_022606695.1. NCBI lineage: Eukaryota > Viridiplantae > Streptophyta > Magnoliopsida > Ericales > Ericaceae > Vaccinium > Vaccinium macrocarpon. The sequence goes on along the minus strand of CM040172.1, from coordinate 2,657,505 downwards.
CAAGGTCCTCAATAGCCCTAGGATCCGCCCGCGGAATCACCCACCTTCACTCACAGGGCCCGACAGTCTCCCACGGCAACATCAAGTCATCAAACATCCTCCTCACAACCTCCCACCAACCGCGCGTCTCTGACTTTGGCCTCTCCCAACTCGCCGGACCCAACTCCACCCCCAACCGCATTGATGGCTACCGTGCACCAGAAGTCACCGACCACCGAAAGATCTCCCAAAAGGCCGATGTCTATAGTTTTGGCGTACTGCTTTTGGAACTGCTAACGGGTAAAGCTCCTACACACAATGAGGAAGGGGTGGATTTGCCGAGATGGGTCCAGTCTGTGGTTCGAGAGGAGTGGACTTCTGAGGTGTTTGACGTTGAATTGCTTAGGTATAACAATGTTGAAGAGGAGATGGTTCAGCTTCTGCAGTTAGCCATAGACTGTGTTGCTCAGTACCCTGATAGACGCCCTACAATGGCTGAGGTGACTAGCCGAATTGAGGAGATAACTCGGTATGGCTTGAATCAGCCACAGAACCCATTTGGAGATTTATCAGTATAGCTTGAATCAGCAACAGAACCCATTAGGCGACGTGATGAACGATGGTGGTGATGATTCGGGTGCACTGTGATCTTTTTCGACCTGCAGAGTGAAGAAAACGTTTTTCTTTTTTTCTTTTTTCTTTTTTTTTCTTTTTTGTTGTAACTGCGGGTTTAAGGTACTTAATTTGTTCCTTGATTTGGGGGTTAAATCTGTTTGTATGTTCATTTTGTCATTGAAAATTAATTATGGGATGTTGTTTTCATTTTTTGTTTACCTGATTCAATCATGTCCTTTTCCATTGTATTTTCCCAGTTGTATAATGTGTTGGTAGGGTATTTTTTTGTCCCTTTCCGAAACTGCAATTCTGTTCCTGATGGATCAATTGTGAATAATTGTCAAAATTTGTCACTTTTGCCCCTCCTTTTGCTTCTGAATTTGATGTTCAGGTTAATTTTCATGAAATTGAGTGGTGTTGGTTGCTTTTGTTATAGTGGTTGCAGGTTTCATGTCCACATTGCCATTTGATTGTCAAAAATGATTGTGACATTGTTCTTAATTGAATTAACCACAAACCCCTCTCACATGGGGCCCATTTTTATCCACTGGAGTGGACCCAATCACGCCCCATCATGACGCGGGTTTTATGGTTACGGCCATGCACAGAAAGGTTGTGTATGTATCATTGTTGTTTGTTTATCTCTCTCTCTCTCTCTCTCTCTCACTCACACAAACACACTGTTTTGAAGCTGGATTGAGATGTAGTAATGCCAACTAATAAATCCAGGGTAATGCCATGTGAGTTTATTCTCTCGGGTGCAATTTTCATTATTAAATTACTAAACTGGAAGAACATACATTGTATATGCATATACTGCAGATGGTCTGAAGAAACTGAAACCTAGCTTTTGTCAGTCAATGGGAAGCCTTTTTCCAAATAAATATTATTTCAGAGGCTTTATTTAAAGTTTTGGAACTACCCAAAGTTTTTTCTCCCCTTTTTCAGAAGTTTTTTTTTAAAAAAAATCCATTTTCCCCATTTTTGAAATAGTAAAACTAGCAATAGCATTTGCTTTTATTCTGTGGGATGTCCACTTGGGGAGCCTGGTCCAACAAGAAGAGTTTGCTTTCTAATTAATCTTCATTTGTTGAAATTGATGTATTATTCTTCTGGTTTGCTTTCAAAGTTAGCAGTTGTTTTCTTCTCTTCTTCATTTTTTTTTTGCCTTTTGTTTTCTTCTCTTCTTCATTTTTTTTTGCCTTCCTAGTGTCCGGGTCAGCCTACATACACTTCGACTAATTCTCTTCTGATTCGGTTAAAGACAGACCATTCATTCTAGACCTGACTTGGAATTCTTGTAGAAAATCGAATTCTGGTCCATTGTGTGAGAAACAAAGCAGCCAACCAACCAATCAGACTAACTATTGGGATTGTTTACATCTCCCTAACATGTTGCATACCCTCTCTTTTTTTATCGGCGTAAGTAACCAGAATAATTAGATTATCACATTAGAAGAGTCGTTGAACAAAATGCACTCCTGGTTGCATGCCCATTTTAAGGATGGGAAAACACAACACACACTCCCTACAAGGTGTGACGAATGTAGGATTTAGACATGATAACCTACTTACATTATTTTGGATTTTTAGGTAAAGATTCATGGTCTGCCCTCATTAAACTGAGGAAAATTTATGTCAGTTTGTTAAACCCTACGGTGGTTAGGGTAATGACTAGAACTTTGTTCCATCAAAATGGAAAATTAAATATATCAGAAAAGAGTAATAAAGTAATGAAATTATATCTGACAGCTGTTGCAATCACATGGTCTCTTAAGAAATTATTATAATCTACCAAACGGTGTTTAATTTGCAGTTACATGAATTTATTTTGAGGACAGTTCATGCCACCATGTTTACATGTCATACTCAAAAGGTGAAAAGAAATAAGAAAATTGTACTAAGATCACACGAAAATAATTATGGGCCAAGAAGCCCATCATGGCCTACCTCCTATTTTATAGGCTTATAAATTTAGCACTACTTCTCCATTTATTTTTTTCTTGAGGATACTCCATTTAATGGATGCTACAACATAGTATTAGAACACCATTATTAGATTCTCGGATAAAAATAATAAAAATCCTCTTTGACCATAGTCCTTTTTATGACTCATGGTATTCAGATCAATTTACTTAAACATCGACAAATTCTTGAAAAAAAATCAATTCCACGGCCTACTAACATTGGCTCAATAAAAATCAAGATAAAACTCCATATAAACTGGCCATATAGGAATTGATAATGCCTACGAAGTTTCAAAGTTGAGGTGGCAAATATTTAAGTCAAGAGGCCAACCCATTTAGATTTCCTCTTCGGGTTTAACTCCTTTACTCCAAAAAAAAAGGAAACAAAAGGAAAGGAAACGAAAGAAAAGAAACCTCCAAGACACCATGCTAATTCTAGCACGTATTTCTATTAGTCAAGACCCACGTAAGTTGCTAGTGTAAAAAACAAAAATCTCCATGGCCTTGTTGATATTCCCGCGATGTAGATGGGTTGACTCCAAATTACACAAATTGAAGTGGAAGAAAATGTAGAAGTCAACCAATAGACTCTGTCAAGAATGATTAGAAACTTTCCAAAAACCTTCAAGAACTAGAGGATGATAATAGTCATTTGCTTTTGGAGATACCATCATGCCAACACTTAAAAAGAGAACACTGCAAGGACCAAAACCGAAACATGCAATGGTTAGTGTCCTATGAAAATAACACAGAAAGATCACCCAATCGCTTTCTTTCTTCTACTCTTATTGACAGTAAATCCAAATTAAGTTTGACAGTTTTACATAAATACTTCAAGAGTGTAAAAAAAGAGGCACTTCAAACCAAAAAAAAAAAAACCACACAAGGAATGACAGAGTTGCTTGAACTGTGCATATATTACAGAGAGAAACAAATGCAACTAAAAACCAACAATTGTTCCCCTAAGGAAGTAGTATTTTTATGATTCTTGGTCCCAAACGAGTAACTCATAACATGTTTTTAGCCTTGATCTGTTTCTTCATCTGGGTTTAGGACAAACCATCTGATCAATTTACGGTCTTGGAGTGTTTGATGAGCCAATCGAGGACCGCATCTATGTTAACAGAATCTTTGCACGAGATCATGTAGCAACACACCTCTCTCTCTTGAATGGAGTCAAGGCCTCTGCAACTCACAAAAAAAAGCAATTAAAACATGAAGAAATGCTATGTTATGCAGACTCGGGTATGAGTATATGGTGCGGGTATGGGTTTGTGTGTAAGTGTCAGGTTCATCCAATTTCAATCTTAATGACATGAGGATATGATAAATATTCAAATTTCTCAGAATATCTCCTCTTATGGCCTTGAAAAAATGGAATTTACATAGTGCCTCAAAGCCTTTCATGTACAATGGTAAAGAGTTGTTTATCGTAAATTCGAATAACAAAATACGCTTTCTATGTGAATGTCCAATTAAATGAGCTAGACACGGATTCCATGCCCTTATCCAAGTGTCAAGTGATGGACATGGGTATTTCATACAATTACATGGACGAAAGGTGGAAAGCATAATCAAAATGATGCCCTTTTATTTATCGAAAGAAAAGGCCAACAGTCATTTGCAGGGTTTATAGAACTTACAGCTGATCCACCAGTGCTTGCTTGGAAAGAGCTTCTGATTTGTCAATTTTGTTGCCAAGAACAAGCAAAGGGATCCCACCTAAGGAAGGCTTTGTCAAGAGGTCATGAAGCTCTGTTCGAGATATGGGAACACTGTCTCTATCAGCAGCATCAACAACGTATCTACAAAGAGAGATGAGAAAGAGAGTCAAATTTCAACATCTTAAAGAGCTTCTCAAAACTTTATTCAACTTAACCAAAATTTCGTTTCGTTGTGTTGTTTGGCAGACATAGAAACGGAAACGTTTTGCTAAGGCTTTGGACCCATTTCAAAAGGGGCAAAGGAAATTAAAACGAAAGAAATCTTTAGAAACATGAACTAAAACATATCTAAGTGCATAAAAGAGTACTAATTGATTATCAAACATGTTCAGATTCATAGATTGATTTACCAATTAGGAAAAATGGATTGACTGAATACAAAAATGTGATTCGTTTTGTTCTGGTCTTCCTACAATATGGAAACACTTCAGAAGTTTGATGGAAGCAAACAAAAATTTGATCCATTACTGCAGCAGAACAGGCAGCTGTGTTGATATGTAATTACAATTTCAGAAAGGTAGAACCAATGACATCAGCCTGGTTAGTACAGAGCTCATGTTCAGGAAAAGGAAAAAAAAGAGGCGTGCTTAATATGCTGCTAGTAAAATGCCTGATGGTAATACAACATTAATTTTTCATATCAATGGGTATTTAAATGAATCGATGAACTCGAAGGCACTCTAATACCATAAAAATATGCCAAAAAAGCAGACAATGGCTCAGAGAAAATGACTCACACAATGGCAGAGACCCCCCGGCAATAACGCTCCCACATGCTGCGAAACCTCCGTTGGCCACCAAGATCCCAAAGCTTAATTGTCACATTCCCTTTTGTAACTTTTCGCATATTAAACCCCACCTGGTTTTAGGATATAAACGTTTCTTTTGTAAGATATCTCAATGCTAAGTACCAAGAGTGCCAACAACCGACTTTATTACAGGGAAAGATACTTACAGTTGGAATCCTGTCCTCAGTATATCCTCCTGTCTGAGGAAAAGCCACCAAGAGATAAGTTAAGATCACCTCAGAAAAGCAACCATATTATATGGAACATAAACATGCATGCAAACATAATTATAGGGACATTGTCATTTACTCACAGCAATGGCATTCACAAGAGATGTCTTCCCTGCATTCTGAAGGCCTACTAGGGAGAGTTCCATTTCTTGTTTGAAGAATAAGCTGAAATGAAGATGGTAATAAGAATAAGCAAGAAAAGTGAATAGGAAAGTTATAAAACTTACTGGACTTGAGACAACTTATTAAATAATGAAATTTAAGAAAACCATAATATTGAACCCGGCAAATTATGCCGAAGAACAACGGCCAAAACTTTGTAATTCAAGTAACAACATTTTTCATGAATGCATATATTGCAAGAAAATTGCTTAACCATACTACTAAATAAATTTGTAACAGCCTTCCACATGTGCACATGGAAAGCGATTTCTTTCGACATGGACTTTAATAGGTTAGGATGTGCAAAGTAGAGAGATAGCTTAATAGTTCTCAACGAACAACTCATAGGAGTTACAAGAGTTTGCAACTTGCAAGGAAATGGCATCAGACTAACAAGTTATAAGGACTCTCTTCCACTGTGCTAAATAGTCCTCACATGCCTCGTAAACGTAGGTTCAAGCTACATATGATGAGCTAAGGATGACAAAAGAAATCAAGCAGTGACAGGGCCCCAAATAAGTCTGTGCAACAGGGTACACACTTCATTCATTTGACCCACCTAAAAGTTATTGTCTCAACCGAAAGACAACTTTAAAGCACAATAAAACACATCCAAAACTAAAAATTAAAATGAAACCATAGGAGTACCCTTCTACATGCAAAAACTTAGCGATTTGACTGCACATAGAGGGTAGAATTTTTATTTATTTATTCATTTTATATCCAATACTCTTATTCATGGAAGAAATGGTTCACTATGCATGAACATGAAGGAAGTACAGCAAAGAACAGAAGAGCCCATCTCCATCCCATCAAATTCATTTATTTAACTGAAAGAAATAAGAGGTAAGGCTATAAATCATTTCCATGCAAATTCTGAGATGTTGACACATTTGATCATCTCAACCCTTTTGGATCACTCTACTCATTGAGGCAAAGGACTTGGTTTAAAGCTTGTGGAGAAATTAAACCACTGAACATAGGCAAAGCAACGGTGACATAAGCAGCCATCAACTTCTATGCACACCACCCACAATCTTCTGGAAATCTGGAAAGATTGGTAATCCAACAACTAACATTCTTTTTCAGGCCCAAATTGACCAGAGTAGCACTTGCTCTCACAAAAATGATAAAAACCTTGCTCAACATGGTTTTCTATCATAGCCCCAATGAAAGAATGATCTACCCACCCAATTCTTCAATGGAAGTTATGCACATCTTCTTGCAACCTTTTGCTCTACATTTTTTAATTGCTATGGTTCGGTAAAAACTTATCAGCCAAACAACTAGCACGAGACCATCTAGCCAATATATCTCCTATGAGTTCGTGTCTTGCTCTTGCCACATTCTTGCTCAAGTATTTCGTGCCATTCTCTTGCTGCTTTCGCCCAAAAAAAGGGAAGTCAAATGTAATTCGTCAGTGTACACATTTTCATTACTCCAAAAAATTCCTCTACCATGTGTACTCCAATTCTAAGACAAGCAGTTAAAAAGCCTTCTTGTTTCAGCCTGAAAGAAACAGTTAACATGTCCAACTGATCTCCCAGCTAGGTGCTTGACCTATCTTTCAGCCTTTCCCTAACAGCCAACTCTCCCGTAAATGAACAGTGCGTTTCCTTCTATCTAATTATTTGTTGTTTTCCATAGTTGTTTTATCCTCCCACAAGTTCCTTGATGGCACGCTTTGGATCTTCTACCAACAAGTTCGGGGAATATCTTTCTCTTCTCAACCTTTACAAACACCCTAGGTCTCTTAGCATTCTCCTCCTACAATAACTTCAACTTCACAAGAAGGGTATGAATCATAAGTCGACATGAGAAATGATTATCATTTTGAATGGGTCTTTCAACATCTATGACCCGAAATAAGGTTGTCAGGAAGAGCTACAAACTTTTGTGTCTTAACTAGGGTTAGTCTGCACACTCAATACAGTTGTTTGCTTAGAGGAACCACCAACCCCAACCTAGAACTTACCCTTGGAGACTCTAACGCAAGACCATGGGCTTCAGCTTCTCCAGCCCTCTCTATATGGGTAGCACAACTGGCCTCTATAACTACCTAAGACTTTATGACAAACTCAACTAACTAATCAATCGCAACTATCTAGCTACCATTACAGAGCATTAGTGAGCAATGCAACCTCCCTTTTCTATTCCTGGCTCGACTTATATCACCAAGCCTGTGTTTGTGGTGGTTCTTCGGTCCATCCACAGTAACAGGTTACACCAAGAGCTACTGGAGTGGATTATTTATTCGCATAACCTAACAGGAAGGAACAACAGGAAAATATTGAATAAAAGCATTACTTTTACTTCACACAATACGTATCTACTTCTGTTTAGGGGCGCGTGGAGCAAGAGAGATCACACAATACATATTTTCTTGATCTTTTATACCAGACCGGGTACAACCAGACCGCCGGTTGTTAAGCTACGTGGGTCTTAAATTTGTTTATTTTTCTTCTCCAAATTTGAAGAGGTAAAAACAGAGAATTTAGGTTCCAATCTTGCCTACTATTCCCTCATACTTATCCAAAACCAAAAATATTCAAAGGAAAAAGATGCTTCTTCTTCTTGCTAATAGACTGCTATTAAGCTGGATTTTTTTTTTTTTTTTGGGTGTGTGTGTCTTTAGCACGATCGTTATTCCCAGTTAAACCCTTGAACCTATGGGGTACCAAAAACTAAAAACAACAGAGAGAAACAAAAAACCATAACAGAAGAGGGTTGTTACCTTCGGAGCCAATTGAGGAGGGAATCCCACAAACCCATTGTCGAAGTAAACCAAATTGTATTTCCGACGAGTCCAATGGAGCTTTTGAAGGAAACCCTTTGAGCTTCTGTTAAAATTCTCCAAAACCCAAAAACCAAGAAGGAAGAGAGAGAGAGAGAAGGGGAAGGAATCGACACGAAACGAAACTTCTTGTCGCGGGTACTGTCTGGTTTTTTTCTGGTGATTACGTTATCGCCGTATGGTAACAGTGTTTCAGAAGGAGCTAAATATAGAATGCGCGGTATGACGGACTGGGAACTTGAGCCTTCACGTGGCACCGAAACCTATTTCTTTTTGGTTTCGGTTTGGGTAAAGAGTAATTTTCATATTCCTTTTTGATAAATGAATTTTTTTTCTTTTAGTAAAAAATTACACTAAAAGAAGGCAAGAAAGTTTCCCCCAAAAATGTACTATTAAAAACAAGAAATAGTGTGCATATATATATATAAAGAGTGTGAAAAGTATTTCTCTTTAGTTCTCGTTATTTTTACTCTTCGAGAAACTTAATTACAGTTGTTGAAGGAGTCGAACAAGCCAAGTAATAGACTTTGTAAACTTATTTGGAAAATGAAAAGAGTTTGGTAATTATGTTTTTGCGTGTTATGTTCATATAAAGCAAGATCTCAAAGAACTAGTCATGAGAAGTTTGAATTTTCTAAATATCACAAAATAAAAAAAATGAGCCAAATAGTACCTTGTTCATATTTGATTTGAAGGATTAACGGATTTTTCGAAAAACAATTTCAAGTGTAATTTTGTGTGATAACTTAATATCAAATGAGCTTGTAATGAATTACATCATTTTGGTTATGCTAAAGAAAACGACGTCAAAAAAAAAAAAAAAACTCGTAGAAAGGTACTGTTAAGCATAGCTTAACCTATCAAGGACCACTGGACCAACATGAATAAAAGTATTTGGAAAATGAAAATGTTAACATCTGCTCAAAAAGCGGAGGATAATAAATAGAAAATGCATAAATATTCAAAAAAAAAAGTATATTAATATTTGGAAAAATATATTGATATCTATAAAATGTGAATTGATATCCTAATTAATTTGTCAATATATACATGTTATTCCACCTATTAGGTGGAGATTACTAAAGACTTCAGTCAATAATTAGGGATAGAACGCAAACTTAAAAGTAAAAAATCACTCAAAATAAATTGTCACAATATTTTCCATGCAAATAATATTTAACAATATTGGCTGATACGGACACAAACATAGCAATAGATAACGTCAACAAGGCCCAGTAGCCCACACCGGAGTTAATAGGCCGAAACTTCAACCCAGGATTTAAAATGGGCCAAAACGCCCAAATAATGTCGCAGACCACTTCCTAAAGTTCGGATTTGAGCCTCGCATGGGGCCCATTGTCATAGGCCTTGCAGATAGGGGTTCGGCCCACCTGTGTCGCATTGCTCACAAGTCCACTTTGACCCGTTATCAGTATCCACCAAATATCTTTCGTGCTTGAAAAACTCGAGGAGCTCTGCAAAAACAAGCTTGGCTGTGTTTTTTTTTTTTTTTATCCAAGCTTGGCTGTATTTGAATGGATTTTGAAAAGAAATTTTTGAGAAGAATTTTAAGATAGTGTTTGGTTGGATTTTTGAAAATGAGATAATGATTAGAGAGAGATAGAGAAAGAAATGAAATAATGAGATAATAAGTAGAGAGAGATTCTTTTTTAAAAGAATTTTTGAAAAAGGGGAGAAAATGAAAAAGAACAAGGCACAGTCCCAAGCATTGTTCTCGGTTTGGTTCGGTTCGAATTGGGGTTACAATCTCAAGAACCGGAACCGGTTCCTAAAATTTTAAAAATCTCAGAATGGAGAACCGGACCGATCTATTGACGAACTGAATGAGTTCATACCGGTTCAGCGGTTGGGTTAGTATGGGATGGCCCAAAAAAACAAAAACAAAAAATGAATGGGACTGGATGGAAGAAAAATGGACTGGACCAGAGTCCATTACAAGAGAATTGGCATTCTTCCAGTTGTACCCAAAAATAATTGACATGATTATTTTGAGCCATTTTATACAAATTGAAAAACTATACAGATACTCTGTGCAAAAATTTCTGGATGTGGGCCTCACCTTGGGTTTGAAATAATGATACGTCATGTAGAGAAAAACATCCATGCAAAAAATTAACATGATCAAATATCGATAGAGACGTAAACAAATCATTTTTGTTTCATAAGATGGATAGTCTAATTTTCTCTACTTTCACTCTCGACCATTTCATAAAACAAAACTGATTCATTTATGCGTTTGTCAAAATTCAATTAAGCAAATTTTATGCGTCTATCAAAATTCATTTAAGCTAATTTTATGTGTAGATGTTCATCTCTGCATGACGTATAAAATGAACCGTTTGGAACATCATTTCAAACCTGAGGTGAGGCCCACAAGCGGGAGTCTTAAGGGTTTGTTGAATTGAGGCCTTGTTTGGTTTGGGTCACAACACTCAAATTTAATTTTTTTTACCCCTATTTTCCTCCGATCATTATCACTATTTCCAATCATAAACTCATATTTCCAATCATTTCTCTCTTTATCTCTCTCCACTTAAAAACCAAAACCCAAACCGAACAAGATCTGAATGTCTTGGAGTTGACTCCCATCAAGTATCTTAAGTCTTAAAATTGCAGTATCGAAATATCAGCACCATATCTTCATATGAGGCAAGAATTTTCTATAGAAACTCTCTAAGAAAATTCTTAATAACCTGATACCGCCCCTATACAATATTGTCCGTTCGTAACACCCGATCCCCTTCATACAATATTGTCCGTTTTGGCCGTTGACCCCCCCTTGGACTTACCAATAGTCAACCATCTTTGAATTGCTCTAGGACGAGCATGCTTAACTACGAAGTTGCAAAGGGCTTTTAACGTCCGCACAACTTTAAAAGACCTTGTACATAATAGGGTCATGATCTATTATATATCGTACCGAACTTTGCATTCACCAAGATGAGTTAGTCAAATAAATTAACTAATACACAGATGCCACAAGTTGAAGAGGTCAAAAGTGTAAGACAGTCAGGAATGAGGGGAACACAATGCTTGTGAAGTGAAAATGGAAAGATTGCTGGCAAAGACTCAGAAAATTATACAGATATTCTAGGAAATGGCTACAATACACACCCGTTATTTGGGTGTACCATATGCACCTATTGTATGGTCTAGATTGTGCCACCTCATCGACAATCGTAACATTTTTTAGTTTTTCGTAACTTTTCAGCAATATGATTCGTAACATTTTCTATGATTCGTAACATTTTGGTGTGTCTCGTAACTTTTACAAAAAAAATTCGTAACCTTTACAAAAAATCGTAACTTTTTCAAGGATTTGTATGATACACACCCAAATAGGGGGTGTGTATTGTAGCTTTTTCTGATATTCTAAAGTTGGGCAGGTTTCGTTGAGAAAAAAAAGTCTAAGGGACGAGAAATTAAATGCGAAAATTCAATAAAAAAAAACTGCCTTATCCTCCCAATGTAACAAAGAAACATGCACAATCTTGACGTGAACACTGAAACGAACAGGGGAATTATTCGGACATCCAAACTCATACTTAACAAATTACAATCAAAGTTGAAACCAAACAACTCCCCTTTCTTCAGTTGGGTAGGGATGAACTTAGGGAGGCCCCAGCCTCGAAAGTTCAAACGAGGATCCTATGTAAAGCTGCAAATGAACTGAATTGTTCGTATCAACTCCCCTTTCTTCACTTGGGTAGGGATGTTCAAATCTTGATTTAGTAAAAGTTCTTTCAAGTTCGATTCATCTACTAACTCAACCAAACCTAGATCATAATTTTAGGCTTGCTTAGCCGAGTTTTCCAAAATAATCCAATCCCCTAAAATTTCTAAACACATATTTCAAGACAGGTCATTCTCCTCACGTACATCAGCTATTTTTAGGAGTTTTAGGACTTTATTTTTAAAATGGGAAATTCACCCTAATAAATGAATTGAACTTTGTAAGCTCCAAAAAGCTGCTCCCTTTTGTGGTTGGCAATTCTATTTGACAAATCACATATTTACATGTATCCATTTGTTTATCAAGTTGTAATTTTTTAAGTAGGAGTCTGCATAGAATTAAAGTTGAAGGAATCTCCTTATAATGTAATTTAAGAGTTAGTGTTTTAGTCGTTTGTTGCCCGATCAATATGGTGCATTTAGCACAGGAAGATCAATTATGGGATCAATCGGTTTCTTAGTTGGGTACCTCCAATTTAGCACAGGTTGCAAGTTTCCAGAGCTTTAACTCTTTTTCTATTTCGCATTTTGGTGTTTTTTGTTCTATTATTCTGCTTTAAGAATTTGATCCTACTGACATTTAGTTCTGGATTCGCCCTAGTCATGGCTAAGAATTTGGTAGGAAGAAGTGAAGACAAAAGGGTTGGTGACCGTCCCAGAGTGTTAACCTAACCAGTTTTACTTCAAAGTTCAAATACTCTTTTCAACTAAAATTATTAAACGAATATTAATTTGACAAAAGTGAAACATAAACACAAGAAAACAATAAAAAACAAAAACAAAAATAAAAATAAAATGTATGATCTGAATATCCCAGCTACATCCTGCTCGTCGTTATTTACAGTCACACGTGCACGGACACGACAACATATTGAGAAAATTTAATATAGTAATTCATGTAGGGAAGGAAGGGAGCTGGGTTCCTCCAGGGAGTGCAAAACTGGGTTAATCCTGATCTCGAAAAAAATCATCTAATTATTGATATTGTGGAGCTCGACGAGTAAAAACCTTATAAAAAATTATGTTTGTCGGAGATCTCTAATTCAATGACCGATCGAAAATTGTTTCTATATAAAAATAAAAAAAAGCCAAATGTGAATTTGAGATTTTACTTTAGGATAAATTTAATTCAACCATGTAGTTACCAATATTCGATAGACTTGTTTTTTTAAGAGGTGTTCGAACTCTAAACATGAACGGTTACGATCAAATTTTGGGCACATATCAATGAACCCATTATGGAGGGGCAACAGGACCTGCTGTGTATTGGGGGCACAAGACGCCCTCCAAGGGCGTTGGAAGCTGGTACGGGCAAAGATTTGGATGCAATGTGTGCATGAGTCCCTTCACGATTCATGTACGATCTAAATACATTGGACGACTCTAGAGACATTTGTATTCCGACAACTTTGTCTCTTAGAATTTTTAATTCCCGATGAAAATTACCCTTTCAACTAATTGAATGTTTACTTCACTGGGTAAGCCTATTGGGAATCACACGATAATGGATAATCTAGTTTTATGCATCTTTTCTGCATATTAAAATGTGAAAAAGGCTTCATATTCTTTAACTGGCTGTTGCGTGGATGCAAAGGTCATAAGTTAGTAGAAAACAAAACTTAGTTGGCACTGAAGTGAGAGGCCCAAAAAACTGCCCCCAAAAATAAGAGCTTGTTACGGGCCGGTACAAGAAAGTTGGGGCTGCACACCCAACTCCCCCAGGAAAACCCAACTGCACGCATAAGGTAATTTATGGGAATGTTCCCCAGGATCTCTCTCTCTCCCTCTCTCTCTCTCTCTCTCTCTCACATGGACACAATATCTCTCTCTCCTCAACTCTTCAAACCGTATGTAAATGCCTAAATCTAAAACCTAGGGTATCATATGAAAGTTTCTAAACCAATAAAATCATATAATAAGAAAGTGCACCATAAACCTAAATCCTAGGGTATCCTATAAAAGTGTCCAAACCTAAATCATAGGGTGTCCTATGAAAGTGTCTAAAATCCTATGGTACCTTATAAAAATGCCAAAACCATAAAGTCCTATAATAGGAAAGCTCATCATAAATCTAAAGCCCATAAATGAGTAATTTACCTTAATGGTAATTTAAAAAATTGACTTACCTTAATAGTAATTAGATGTATCTTTTCTAGACCTAGAAGTAAAGAACTGAAAAAATAAACATTAGCCATAATGCAAAGGTCGCCTTCAGTGCACAATTTTCCTATTTCCTTGCTTGATCTTAGCCCAAAGGCCAAGAAAACTCTTCCCGCCAATAGTTTTGTTTCATATGAACGATTGAAAACACTTGTGGACGGTCAGAATTGTGTGCAACAACTATTGTGCATAAACTGCACAACAACCTCAAGTCCCTTACAAGGTTGTACATAATAAACTGCACAACAACCTCAAGTCCCTTACAAGGTTGTACATAACACGAGAATACATGTAGTACTAGCTATCAAGCAAGAACAGAAAAAGGGGAAACACATTTTACACGAGATTACATATAGTACGAGGGGGTCAGTTCCCCTCACACTTAAAAAACACACAATTTTGTTCCGGCCTCACTGTGATATTTCAAACCGTTGATCTTGTTTAAATGAGTTAAATAGGAAGTCTCGCAAAAATTCAGCTTGATTGGATATCAATAAGTGCTTGATCCAAACAGTTTTGTAAAAACTGTGACAAAAACTAGTGTTTTAAAAAGTGTTTGAATTAAACACTTACCGATATTCGATTGAGCTGAAATTTTTCAGAACCTTTTATTTTACTCATTTAAACAAGATTAGCGGTTTGAAACATCACAATGAGACCCAAAAGAGATGTATTTTTTATGTGTTTTTTAAAATGTGAGGGGAGCCGGCCTCTAGTACTAGATATCAAGCAAGATTAGAAAAAGGGAAAACGCATTTAAAAAATTGACAAGACATATGAAGCAAGCCTTAAAGCATTTGCCGAGCCAAAAAAGGGCATAAACACAGACAGGCTAGCTCGAGTAAACATCACTAGAGAAATTCACAATGATGGAAGAAAGAGAATATAACGAGTGAGCTACATTTATAAATCTCACATTAAAAATACATTGGAGCTCTGAAAATTTCATACATGAGGACGGACGCGGTAGTTAGGTTAGCTTGAGCGACCGATCTATCTAAGTTTAAAAAATTCCTTATAAACACAGTAATAATTTTTTAAGAATTATATCACTATATAGGTTCGCCCGCTCAAAAAAAAAATTTTAATATCTAATTATCTATTACCCACCCTACCCAAGAATTTTGATTTTTTTTTTTTTGGAAATCTATTACCTCTCCTAGATCGTAGGGATGGTATAGATATTTCAATACTTGTGGTATTTACACGTCGCAAATAAATGTTATCCCAAGGACTTCACCGAGCAAGAAAAGCTACATTTGAAGTTTCAGTTGCAAACTAATTATGAGCTTGATGTGTTGAAGTATCCGGAGTTTCATAATTTTAACCACAATTTCTGAGTTGTGCAAAGTATTGGCAGAAAATAAAGTCGATAAATTGATTCGTCTTGTTTTAACTTTACTTGTTTCTACAGCGACAACAGAGCGAACATATTCAATAATAAAACGGTCAAAGACTAGACTACGGAACAGGATGGAGGACGATTTCCTTTCAAATTATATGCTCACTTACATTGAGAAAGACATTGTTTGGCGCTTTGATATTGAGATACCATTATAAATACATTTTACATCATGAAAGAATGTCGAGCGCAATTTTAGGTTCTTACTTTTAATTTGCATAGAGATGCCATGCTAGGCTCTACATTTTGCTTGGGATATACTACTATAAATGGATGGACTATAATAATGCATGAATGTTATTGTTTTCAATCATATTTTGTGATCTTATAGGTTGATCGTAACTTGATATGTGACGATTTTGTTGATAATACTTTTATTGGCTTGATCGATCAATGTTGTCTTTTCTATGTATTAGATTCTAGATGTTGTCTTGTTCGCCCAACCTACACTTGAATCATGCGTCCGTCCTACTCATATAAATGAAAATGTTATAAACACTATTTGAGTTGAATCCGAGACAACCCAACGCAACCAATAAAGAATTACATTATGTTAATGTGATCGAAGTTGCACCACAACTTTTCGAAAAGCATTTACCACATCATGTTTTCTTCTGTCTGCAAGAGAGAAAGAGAGAGGAGGAGAGAGTTCTTTTGCTTAATGTTTTCTCATGTGCTTCTCATTACAGAGACAGAGAGAAAGAGAGTTATTTTGGTAAGAGCTCATAGGCCCACTTACAAAGACCTTTAACTTATAAGCCAATTGTCTAGGCGGCCTAGCCCACCCCCTCTCCCTCTGTGCCCCTACCAGGGGACTTGTACCCTAAACCTCCCCTCTAAACGTGCTCGTGCACAGAGAAAGAGAGCGCATTATTTACAATATATGAAAGAGTCGGAATGCGTTATCTCGTCCAATTTACGACAATAAATTCTTGACTTTTGAGACCCACGACATTATTTTTGCAATGCCGACCTCAAATCTTCTGATACAAATGAGCCCCAAAAGACTGAGATGATTTGGGTAGAGGTAGAAAGCTTCCACAAGTTGAACCTAGTCCTTAAACCATATGTTGGTTTATACTCTTATTAAGCAAATAAGGACTTGTTTTTGTTGTCTTCTCTATATTTAGCTGGCTTCCAACATCCTTTTTGTTTCAAGCTACAAGAAAAGATTATTGAAAGCCACTATTCCTGCTGTGAGAACATTTTCAAGGTGAAAAGATACAACACAATGGAAATAAAGCACTAATATAATGTAGTATTAGGTCTTGTTCCAAAAATTGCAAGTGGACGGGGTTGCTGTTATGCACAACTCGGGTCTTTGAAAACACTTGAAGACGGCCCAGATCCTATATAACTTGGCTTTTCTGAGTTTGTCATAAATTAGCTTAAGTTGACCTGAGTCAAAAACTGTATTGTGAGAAACTAAGGTTTTAGATGGAGAAAAAGAACGTTATCTAGCGCGGTCATCTACGAGTAGATGGAGAAAAAGAAAGTTTTCTTACACATGCAAGTATGCAACATACAAAGGTCAGGTTTATCTCTAAACGAGTTCAAGTGAGACTATAATCCCTTTTTAATGTTCAAGATTTGTCTCTCCACTTCCGGCAAATTCTTAAGCCATATTTATTTTTAATGAATCTTCACTGTGATTTTCATTCAGTTGGCTTCATTCTAATTTGGAAAAAGCCATACTTTTCTTTACTTTAAAGAAATACTACCACATGTATTTTACTAACGTAACTTGTACCACAATACCATCACAACCATCAAATTACACAAACAAGACCCCAATCAATCACATAAAAATAATTAAGATAAAAGACCCAAAAATACTACTTCTATGATCTATCTTTCTATCCAATGGTATGTTTTAACTTTTAATATGGACCCATCTCTCTTAATTTGTTTGGCTTAAAAATTGGACTATTTAGTTGTTTTTTTTTTTGGGAGAAGAGCTAGAAAAATATTATTAAATAAAAAAATACCAACCAAAAAACAATAAACACAAAAAACCGCCGGCCCTAAAACCACCGGCCACGAAACTATTTACAAAGAAAAACAACAAAAAGAATACAAAAAAAGGATAGAAAATAAGGACACCGGAGCATGTCGGAGTAGTCATCCACCATCTCTACCACCTTCGTCATCGTCAGGAGCCCGGATTTGGAAACCTAGATCCGGCTCCCCTCTATACAAAATCGGGCGTGGTCACCCATACCAGAATGGAGAGGAACGTCCGCCACGAGGAGTCTCCAAATGCCAAAGAAGTTCAATCATAGAGGAGATCATGGAGTCGAGAGGAAGATGGTGTGGAGGGGGAAGGGGGAGTGGATCGGCCGCCAAGGTTGAGCCGCCACCCATATCATTCATTCTCACTCTCTCTCTAGAACTTCCTCTCAGTTATGCATAGAATATTACTTCCTCTATCCCAATTTGTTTGCTCGCTTTGGGAAACGTATATTTTTGTAGATGTTAAAAAATGTACTTTTGTATACTATTTTTAAATTTTTTTTACACCAAAGTAAAAAATAATATAGAGAAATATATTTTGTATGGGTTTGAAATTGCACGTATTTTCATTGTGAGCAAACAAATTGGGACGGAGGGAGTACAATTTAATTGCTTAACAAACACGGTTGTAGGGACCATCTTAGAGTAGAAATCTGTACTTGTATTTTGAGTATAATTACAGCATTGTAATCCTGCATAAAACCCTTTTTTTAATTTCTCTTTTATGTTTTTGGGTGTCATTTACTTTTCAAAAATGATATGTGTAAGGAAGATTCGTAAGGAATCACGCAAGGAAGACTCTACTGGGCCTAGTACGGATCTCAAACAACTTATTTGAGCCACTCAAAAATTTTAAAAACACATTTTGAGTGAACTTGCGAGAAACCAGCTCCATCTGAGATGTGTGGATGCTTGATCCAAACTTTTATTTTTGAATGGCTCGGATGAAAAAAGAAAAAATGAAAGTTTGGATTGAGCATTTAAACATAACGGATGGAGCTGGTTTTTAGCAGACCCACTCGAAATGTGTTTCTAAAATTTTTAAGAGGCTCAAATTAATCATTCAAGATCAATACTGAGCCCCACATGACTTTTCATATGTGATTCCCTGTAACTCTTTTCCTTACCTAGTGCATTTTTTGCCTTTTTCCCCTTGCCTGAAGAAAGAGGGGCCAACGGCCAGCCCCTTTTCTCATGCTTCGAATTGAATTAAGAGTAAGGGTGGATGAGTTGGCGCTTTCTGATTGTGATATCACATGTGTCATCTCAAAATTAAAATTGAGGTAAAGTAAATTAATGGTACCAACTTAATTTGTCCTTAGATGTCGGCTGATATTTACATGTCGGTTGATATTTTATTACTCCTGCATTTTACCAATACATGTGTTCAGACCGGCTCACTTGTACCTCGATTAATTTTTGAAAAATAGCATGACTCAATTAAATGACCCCGCTTATATTGGGTTATACAAATCTGCATCTGTACCAGTGATTTAGTCCCGGTAATGCAAATAAAAATCACATTTAAGTGATGAAATCGATAATACAAAGAAAAAATAAATTTTACGTGAAAAATTAACGTATTCTTTAAGTTGGGTTTCCCATTGGTTTCAAACACAAAACCTTAAGAGAGCAAAACTTTATGTCCCGGGTTTCGAGCACCAATCACATCAACCCTCGGGTTTT
This sequence comes from Vaccinium macrocarpon, assembly GCA_022606695.1. Classification (NCBI taxonomy): domain Eukaryota; kingdom Viridiplantae; phylum Streptophyta; class Magnoliopsida; order Ericales; family Ericaceae; genus Vaccinium; species Vaccinium macrocarpon. Next base: position 2,638,232 of record CM040172.1, on the reverse strand, counting down.
CCATAGTTTATATATATGTCAAGTATGAATGTTGGTGCTCTTTAGTCTTATCCTTGTGATCTGCCTTATTTCCTCTCTCTCTCTCTCTCTCTCTCTCTCTCTCCTGAGTACACACCTTCATTGAGCTGAATTGGGTAGTAGTATTAATATATACTATTGTGGGTTTGAGTTGCTTAGTTGTTAATTTGGAGTTATGGGGAGACAACCTTGCTGTGATAAAATAGGATTGAAGAAAGGGCCATGGACAGCTGAAGAAGACAAGAAGCTCATAAACTTCATCCTCAACAATGGCCAATGCTGCTGGAGAGCTCTCCCTAAACTTGCAGGTCTCCCCCATCATTTTCCAAATTCCACTGCATACCAACATTTCTTCTTTCACAAAATTTTTTCTTATGTAAATTACATTTTTGCATAATCGGTTTTCGAACTCGTTTATAAGAGAGTTTTTTAGAAGGAATACATTTCTTTTTTACCGAGTGTCTAGGCTCGCTTACATACACTCAACCAGTTTTGGGCTGCAAAGTTAACGATTATGTAATACTCCATTTACGATGAACTTAACAAAGAGACAGAGTCCGAGGAATTTTGTTTCTTCCTAGCTTGGACTTGAAAGGTCAATTTGCAATTAGACTTTTATGTAATGTATTCTCTTTAATGGCGATTTAATTAAAGTTTTCTGGGAAAGTAACCTACTTTTTTATTATAAAACTAAAAAACAAACACTTACGTAAGGCATACATTACAAAAAAAAGTTCCTCGAATATAATTTTAAGAAACTTGTACTGATAGTCATATAGAACATCGCACGCTTTAGTGTAAGGAAAGAAAAATAAGTTATCTTCTCACTTTTCTTTTCTTTTCTTTTCTTTTCTTTTCTTTATAGACTTGTATTTACATAGTTCTTGAACTTCAAATTTTTAGTATTTTTTTGTTGGTTTTCATTAATTGGGTTAATGCATTTGCAGGATTGCTCAGGTGTGGGAAGAGTTGCAGGTTGAGATGGACAAACTATCTTAGGCCTGATGTGAAAAGGGGTCTCTTATCCGATCATGAAGAGAAGATGGTTATTGATCTCCATGCTCAACTTGGCAATAGGTTTGTGATCTCTTCCCAGCACTTTCTTTTCTTTTTCTTTTTTTTTCGGTTCGATGGTCTGGGGTATCCGGATCAACTAGTTTACACGCACCTGCATTTTTTATTGACGGAGGAACAGCCCTACAATGAGGCCCCCCGACTGTTCAATCCAAACCTCCAGGGGAACTAGCACACTACAACAACCCGCACTTAAATCTAGGTACACACCTACAAAGGAATCGAACCCCAGACTTTGAGAAGTTCTCCAAAAGTCAAGCATTCGCTCGGACCACTGGGGCAACAACTGGGTGTGTCTCTACATTTCCATTAACTAATCTCTGATTTCGTTTCTTGGTTTTTGGATTGGTTTTCGCAGATGGTCCAAGATTGCTTCTCATCTCCCCGGAAGAACCGATAACGAGATCAAGAACCACTGGAACACCCACATCAAGAAAAAGTTTAAAAAGATGGGAATTGATCCTGTTACTCACAAACCACTCCCCAGTACCCCAACTGAAAATCAACCTCAGCAAGATCAACAAAAATTGGAAACAGAAACCTTAGTTCATCAGCCCCTAACTACTACTGAGGCCAAAAAGGAAAACAAAAGCATGGGAAAAGGTTCAATTGAGTGCCCAATGGAGTTGGTCACTAATGGGTTTTGCACAGATGAAGTGCCACTAATTGAACCCCATGAGATTAATCTGGTACCCAATTCTTGTGTTCCTTCATCATCGTCTTCTTCAACAACAGTGACCACTTCTTCTTCTTCTTCCATTTCCTCTGTCTCCATTAATGGTGGGAATTCAAACAATTTGCTTCAAGATTTGGAGTTTCTACCGAATTTTGACTGGCAATTTAACTTGGGTTTCTGGGATGATGATGATGGTTTCAGCAGTAATTTGGATTTGCTCATTAATGGTGACAGTGATGGGAATGTAATTGCTACTGACACTCCTCTTTCGATGGCGGGTTTTGATCAAGATTCTTGGAAAGTACTTGAGCTGCTATGATTTGGGAAATTTCTTGTGAGGGGTTTCCTTGTAATTTGCTTTTTCTAGTTATATATATTAGTAAGTATATACAGTTAATAAAAGTCAAGAAGGTAGGCAAAAAGGCCCATCGTTGTAATTTTTTTTTTTTTTTGTGCGACAAACAATTAATAAAAAGTTGAATGATGGCACGAAATTATTGTGTTAAAAGGGATTATAGCATGCACTATGTAATCTGTATAGACCAAATATATGATCGCCTTCTTTTTTTTACCTAACCTATTAACACCAAAAAAAAAAAAAAATGATATCCGTATAATGGATCGGGATAAATTAACTAATTAAGTAGATTCTTCTAATCTTTTAACAAAAAAAAAAACTAAAATAAGGAGTCAGGCCTTGCCAGATCTCCAAAGCCTTCTATTTTTTTAATAACTCGGTTTCCAATCCAATGAAATAACTAATCTAGAAAATATATTTGACCATTTTGTAGCGGGAGGACCTAGGGAGGTGCTACACAGACTTGTGCTGCGTAGTGTGTTGTGCACCTACCGGTAACATTCCGACGATCGTAAACGTTCACCGCGTAGAGTTCATCGAGTACTACAAGTGGACTAAAAATCAACTTGATCGAATATCGTTAAGTGTGTCATCGGGAAACAAATACCTTGAAAAGATATATAAACAGGCCAAACATAGAAATTGAGGCAATATGTCTAAGTAGAAATCAAAGATTTCATAGGGTTGCTGTTTCTTTCTTCTTCTTTTTTTATAACAAGTTGTTTAGACTAGCTTTTGCATTGCTCAACTAAATTTTGGAAGACCAATCCCACTGTCGTTGTTGTGTTTCTTGAACTATATTAAAAGAAGAGAATCATTCAAAGAGGACCAATTAAATGCTTACTCCTTTCATCTCAAATTGCTGGTATCTTTTTCTATTTTGGGATGTTTCAGAACGCATGTCCATTTCAAAAGTCAAACAAACAAATGATGAGATTATTCCTGTTTAGCCCTTTGTTTTCTACCCTCTGGTTACTTCAATTTGCAACAGCATTAAAAACTAAACTGCATTGAGATTATCAACTAAACTTTTTTAGGTTATCCGCCTAAACAATTTTGGTTATAGCGCCTTATTTTTAAGAGAAAACTTTTTAGGCAACTGAACCAATTTAGGTTATCCGCCTAATCAATTTTGGTCAAATTCAATTTCATGTCAAATTTTTAGGGGCAACTTTCTCTCTCAATTTTAAAACCTGATATAGCCCCTAATTTTTAATACTAGTAAATTCTGGCGGCAACTCACCAAAATTTGCAGGCTATTAAGATGCTCTCTCTCAAATTCTTTTTCAGTTTCATTAACAACAACTAATTCAACTTGTTAAATCGTGTAACTTAAAGGAGGAGCAGTTTGGGGAAGTCGATACGAATTAGTGATATGCAATACTTTTACTCCTTACGAATGCGTTAATTGAATTTACAATTAACACACCCAGTTACAAGTATTTATAAATCGAATAGAAGTCCACCATCATTTGAAATTGGACGGACCACATGACACAATTTCCTTTTTGTATTGCCAATTAATTGTGTTGCTATAATTAAATAGTATTAGTTGACAACTTGGCCTTATGAATTTCTCGTGGTGGTTGATTATAAAAATTATTTAGTTGAGATTGAAAATTTTCGTACGATTGATTCGTAAGGACAATAGCCCATTGGTTCAAATATTAAACTGTGAATTTCAGGGTTGGGAAAAAAAAATACTGTGGGCAAGGAAGCCAGCTAATCATTGATTTTCAAACAATTTCATTCAAAATTCCAATGACTAGTTATGAGAATATATCATTGTCAAATATTATCTGGTGAATAACATATAGCAAAGTGAGTTGACTACTAGTATTTCTTATGTTTTCATTTCATGCTTGCATGAAACTATTTCTTATATTGCTAGTAACAAAGATTTCCTTTCTACCGCTAAAAAGTCAACCAAGTTGTTCATTAACAAACTGAGCTCTGCTTGTTAAAATCTCGTTTGAGCTCGACTTTGATAATTAGTTAAAGCCAAAACTATAACCTCTCTACTGGAGTCGAGCATGAATAGGTTCTTGAAAATAATTAGTATATGAAATGAGTTAATCAAAACTTTTAATTTACATAGATAGTAAATATACCCACTAGTTTAATTACATTGCTATCTTTTATTTTTGTTGTTTTTTGTGGATTTAACCTACGCGTTATTTAGACTTTTGATCGAGCTCATGCTCTGAGTCTCGAGTTGAGTTTGATTTCAATTAATTTTTGACAAGTAAAATCAGAATATTAACTCTGTTCTGCTTGTTTGCAACTTAAGTATTACTGTGTCAAATATCTATTTTACAAGCATCGATCAAATTAAATCGTTTGCTTCATATTTTAACATTATTCCATTTCACCAGCTAATTATTGACTTATCTTGACATTAAAAATGGCAACAGCTTGATAAGAATTTTTCAACGCGTAAATGAACATGAGAGTCAACCTTTTAAACATTAAAATTTGTGGTTGGTTTCTTTTCTTTTTTTAGATAAAACGTGTGGTGGTTGGTTTCTTGCAAACTCATCCCAGCAGTTATATTCTTCAACAGCTACTACACACACGTGTATATATACTAAAAATGTAAGAGGAGAGCAAAGATATTAATCTCGTACTGGCAAGCGTCCCTGGTTTTTTTACTTGGGATGAGACATCCCAAGCAGTGACCTGGATCCACATTGAAATACGAGGGGTCACGTCTTTTTGATTTCAGGAATTTTTTTTTATTTTTATTTTTTTACAAATAAGGGAAAACAAATAAGGAAGTACTCTTTTCGGAACACTTATTTTCATTTATTTACTTTAATTTATTTATGAAAATAAGAAAGTACTCGACTTTCGGAAACAATGACATTTCCAGAATTTTGATATTCCAATCTTATCAAAATCTTATCCCCCCACTTTTAGTACAAAGGCGGAAAAAAACACGTTTTTCTCCGAAGAAAAGGGGCAAAAGACAACCTTCCCGTACTTGAAAAGATCATCCGATTATACCATTATGCTTAGAAAAATTCAAAGAACAAATACCGAGACTTTTTATCGGCCAAATCAAAACTTTCCTAAAAAAGATATTTTTCCATACTTAGCCGATTTTTCGAAGAATGTATGCGGGGGTGCCTCGGACAAGAGGGTGACGATGGTGACACAATCGATACCATTCGAAGTCTCGGATGAGAGACGATGATGAAGGAATCGATTATGATTCCCTAAGATATTGGAAGACAACGATGATAGACGTCGGCCTTTTGAAGATGATCCGACCTGGACGATGAGTCCGCCCTCGGCCGACTTGACAGGGTCCGAGGGGAGGCCATTTAGAGGCTTGGTCGTGGTATTGGCGTGGCCCAGGAGGTCATGATCATGCTACTCATGCGGGGAGGCCATTTACAGTTCTGAACCTTGTTTCGAAAATCTCATCTTGGTCAAGAACGAGCAAAAATGTGCTTGAGAGGAAGAAATTTCCTCAAGAATCAAAATGTTACGAATCAATTTACCAATAATGGGGATCGATTTTCTCAAAAATCGAGCTGTTGAAGACATCGCCGGTGACTTGTTGAAGACTGTTAAATTTTGGAGTGTTTGCATAGAAAAATGAAGTCCCAAAATCAGCTTCCTAAATTTTGGAGTATCATTTAGTTGCTCTTGATTTTAGCATTGGTGCCCCCACTGTGAAGAATTCCTAGATCCGTCCCTGATCCCGGTACATACCGGCGTATTGTTCCAGATTGATCGCAACAAACTACTGTATAATTAAAAAAAATGCAATTCAACATATAAAAAAAATTGACATAAAAATAAAGCATTATAACTTTTCATAGACAAAATGCAACCATTCTAGTACTTCATATCCAAAAAAACTATTCTAACATCCAAAACAAGAATTACCCCAACCAGAATTAATTATGTAAGTCATTTAACGTTTTTTTTTTAAAAGGATTTTGTACCGGCCGGTATCCGAGAAATGGCCGAGATACACCGGAACACCCGGAACAGCCAGTATTGAGCGGTATTCTGAGCAGGACGGAATATTAGGTATAGTACCTCGTTTTTCTTCCGGTACGGGACATACCGGCCGGTACAAGACGAGATTCATAACTTTGGATGAGAGTAATAGTGACATGGGTCCAACCACACATAAAAAATCAAACGGGGTTGCTGTTGTGCAACTTGTGCACAAAAGTTGTTACGCACGATTTGGGTCGTCAATTATTTAGATGGACGACCCAGATTTCTAACAAAACAAGAGAACTATTCGCGGAATAGTTTGTTTTCAATCCGAATAGTTAAAAACACTTATAGACGGCCTAAATAGTGCATAGCAGCTGTTGTGCAGCCTGTGTACAACAGTAACCCCTGGTAGTAAAAAATCGACGTGTTTATGGGTACACCACCTCATGTGTATCCCAAATGTATACCATCAAATCTTAACCGTCCAAAAACATTTTTTGACATTCCGGATTTGAAATGCTTTACTACTGGTAGTAGAGCACTTTGACCGGTAATAGAGCATTTCAAATTTGAAATGTCGAAATTTTTTTTTGAATAGTCGGAATTTGATAGTTTACAATTGAGGTACACATGGTGATGTACCCATGGTGTTTTCCTATGGGATAATGTGAATAGGGATGTGCCCTCCAACAACTGCCTCAAATACTCTACTGGTTCAATGCTTACATAATTAATGAACCCAACAAAATTGCCCAAAAGTCTACGGCCAATTTACTACTAGTAATATATGGCACTCATATATCATTATATCCCAAAAATTAATTCTAATTCCCTACATTTCAATATGATATGAGATGAAATACGTAGCATAACATCTTTGTATTGGGGCTATGTTATATATGAAGTAAATTTTACGACCGCGTTTATCATTCCCAAATTCAAGTATTTTTGTCTTCGTAAATTGTCAAGAGTTATATACGGGGCCTTGGCCTTTCCAGGGTTGTAGTCCTCAACCGTGGCCGTCCAAAAGTGTTTTCAATGATATGAATTTATAGACGATTTTTGACCGGTAAAAATTGTTCTTACAGATAAAAATTTATCTACAAATCCAAACTATTAATTGCCAAGTTGGATGGTTATCATGCGAGCTACAACCCTGTAACGCTACAGAATTCCCGGATTCCCAGCATTTCTAGCTTCCCTAAAAGTTTAAAATTAGCTAGATAATCTTTTATTTCTTTTTTTATTGTGGTTGTTCCACTGACCAGGTCAAATTTATATGCTCAACCTTAAAACAATACCAAAGGGTAAAAGGATATAGTGAGAGGACTTCTAATGCAAAGTTTTTCTTTCTTTCTTTTGTGTGTGCGTTCCATGATTCTTCCACCGGCTAGCTCAAATTTAAACTCTCCTTTAAAACCATACCAAATGGCAAAGGAATGGAGGACTTCTAATCCAAAGCAACTAGCTAACTCAAATTTACCAACTCACCCTCAAAACCATACCAAATGGCAAAGGAAAAGAGGACTTCTAATCCAAAGTTTTTTTATTTATCGTGGTGGTTCTAAAATTTTCAAACTCATCCTTTAAAACCATACCAAGTGGCAAAGGAATGGAGGACTTGTAATCCAAATTTTTTTCGTTTGCTGTGATAGTTCCACTGGCCATCTCGAATTTTCAAGCTCACCCTTTAAAACCATACATACCAAAGTGGTATGGGCAAAGGGATAGAAGACTTCTAATCCAAAGTCTCAAAATCAAATATCAAATAATTATTTACCAAAAAAAAAAATCAAATAATCTATTGTTTGACCAGTGGAAATGCACATCAATTTGACGGCTTTAATGCTTATCCAAAGGGCAATCATCTTATTCAAACATTCCCTCATGTCAAGCTGGTGACCTTAGCAGTCATTTAAGGGCAGTGTGACCTTGTTTACAGCAGCTATTGAGGACACCTATATTGTCTCTGCCCTAACCCTTACTTTTGTTTCTAAAAACAGATTTTACAAAATGATTTGCAGAAAAATATACTTCAAGTATTTTAATTTTTGGAAAACACAAATTTTTTTAGAAAAACATTAAGAGAGGATGTCTAGAAAAAATTTCTCAAGGAGGTATAGAATAGGGGAGCCGATAACTCCACGAACATTTTTTTTTTAACTGCCACGACAATAAAGTCACTTGATATTTGTGAGCATATTTAATGGTCATGACAGAAAAAGGAAATGTTTGCGGCGTTATCGGCTTCTTGTAGGAGTTCTTTTATTCTCTTTAAAAACGATTTTTTAAATGATTTTTGCCATATTTGTATTTCTTATGCATTTTTAATGAGTATCAAACCTTAAGTAATTAATGGAATTTTTGACTCGCAATATGCTTGTCAACCTTGCGTAGATTGACTTTTTAATGAAGCCAAATTAGTTGGTTTTTTCCACTGTTCAAGATAGCTCATTTCTACTAACTAAATGAACTAAATGATATTTTTAATAGAAACAAGATGTCTTTTGGTATTGCGGTGAAACAAAAAAAAAATTGGAAACTCAAATTCGCTACTCCTATGGAGGCAATTAAATTTGTCATGCTCATATTTTTTAAATTATTTTCTAAATTTTATAATAATTTTTTTGAAAGATCTACAAAAAAAAGAACAAATTAATGTACTCCAAAATAGGAAATAGGAGTGGAAAGGCCGCCTCCGGCCCTTATATAGCTCCGCCAGAACCGCCACTGCTTACTCGAAGTAGTACTTTTTTATCTATCGCCAAATTATATGGTTTCGCTATCCCAACAAATTTGCCCAGCAAAAAAACTTTTTAAGTCGGGCAAGAAGTGTTGCGTTGCTTGAAAAAAGGGGAGCCCTATTCATAAGATATGATTTTTTTTTACCATCATGAACTTTACGGGAAAGCAGTTCCAAAAACATGTAGGAAAGAAAATGACACTCTAGGCTCTGTTTGGAACTCGTAGAAAATGAGAGAAAGAAAAGGAAAATAAATAAAAAGAAAAGTGTGAGAAAAATAAGGAGAAATTTTAATTATTCCTAACACTCTATATGCTTGTTTTCTCTTATTTTTCCTCTCAAACCAAACAAATGAGAGAATTTTTTTAAAACTCTCTCTTCTTCTCCTATCTTTTCTATGTTCCAAACAAAGCCTTAAGCCTTGAAATAGATGTTTTCCTGGTTTTAATTGGGCTACCGCCAGTGGATGGTGAGATTGAGGCCTAAGATTAATCAAGATACTTATTATCTAAGCCTAGACACCTGAATTATAAAAAAAAAATACATCGTGTTTATAAACTTGAAGCGTCATCACAAATAGCCTGTTAACTAAAAACCTTTGATTTTGATAGAGAAAGAGTGTGTTAGAACTTGTGACTCATATAGAAAGGTACCAAGAAATTCAAGAAAGACTAGATACAGAGCGAAGACAGACCTTTGTAAACCCTGTTACAGTTGATCAATAATAGTACAGTAAATACTCGCTCTTACTCTTATGAATGTACCCAATTTTGAGAAACCACGTAAAATTTGTGTATTGACTTTTTTATTGTTTTCATAATTTTAGAATCATGCTACATGTACAACTATTTTGGCTCCAACCATTTACAACTCACTCACATACAAGTGGAGCCCACACATAATTATGGGTTTAAGTCCCACGTATATGTGAGGAGGTTGTAAATGGTTAGAGCCAAAATAATTGTACAAGTAGCATTTTTGATAATTTTATGTTACATGTGTGGTGTTTACGATAACCAAGAAAAAGAGAGTGTACATAATTCAAAGAGTGGGTTGGAAAAGTGCAACTCATGTGACCTTCAAACTTCCCACTTCCCAAGTGTGAAAAATGTGACCTTCATTTCCACTCACTTTTTTCTTTTTGACTATACAATTCAATGGGTAATGATTTTTGCGGTACTCTAATTTTTCGTCAGGAAATTGATATTCACAGTCCATTTTTCTTTATTGGAATTCCCTTTTTTGTTTCTATTAAAAAAGCGAAAGGGTAATTTTACCTAATAAAGACAAAAAAGAGTGTTAATATCACTTTTCTTTCATAAATGCACTCCAAAATTGTCGTTTAATGCTTAAAATTACGGGGGTGTTCCACTAACAAAAAATAATATTTTTTCAAAAATCAAGACAGATCATTCTCTCACAATACATCACATAGAAAACCGTGAAAAGTCAATTTATTTTAAAAAACTCCCTTAAGAATATCCCTACATACAATAAAATAAGTAAATGACAAATTTTGAAGTGTTTTTGTACGAAGGTAGAATGCAAAAATTATTTTCCCAACTCTTTTGTGATTCTTTCAACATGACCAAAAATACTGGGAAAAAAATAGACACAGCTTATCTACAAAAGTGGGCTGAGCCGTCTTTATGCTCTATGAACTCGTTACGTGTCTCTGTTTGATTATTTGAGTTGTTTTATTATTTAAATTTTACATCTGTAACATTACTATTGAAAAGTATTCAGGATTGCTCTATGACAACCGTTGAAAACACATCTGACGGTTTACATGGTACCCTAGACGTGCCCTACAGTAGTCCGTTTCCCATTAACTCTATGTTTCGATAAATTTACCCCCTTAATTCTATCAAATTGGTCCTGCAAAAATCAACTATGTATCTTTAAAATTATATCTTTTTTCAGGACATGTGTGATAAAATCATGCCACATATAGGTGAGAATAAATGCGACATAATTAGAATCCCAGTGCATATATCACGTATTTGTGTACCTTTTTTTTTTTTAAGTACAGGTATCCTAGGCCAGCTTACTTGTACCTAAAACTAATCCCTAAAGCCCCTCCCATAGCCGTGTCACATGTTTACGTGCATGAGGTGAGATAGCCCCAAGAGTTGTTCGCGAAGGAATAACTTGAGATCTTAAGATAGAGCAAAACTCTAAATTTCAAGTTAAGACCACTTGGCCAACCACTTGACTAAATCTCGCGAGGGAATAAAGTTTGTTCTTCATAGAATTTTTTTTTCCTCGGCAAAAGCTAATAGTTCTAGTTGTAGTTAGTGGAGTTTGAACCACAATCAAACCCTAGTTGTTTGTTCGGTACACTTTCATATATGTTGCTCACTTTTTACAATTTTTATTTGCTTCTAATAGACATCAGATTTGAGTTGAAAAATGAACCGGAACGAGTGAACATTTTCTTATTCAAGTTTGGTTTACAAACTTAACAAGTTTTAAAAATATGTTCAAGCTTAGCTTGTTACGAGGTGAGCAAGCCTCAACAAGCTATAATCGAGCTGATTGCAAACCGATCTCAAATGGCTTGAATTTTTAAGCGTCATAAGTAAAATTTAACAATTTTGAAAAAAGGTCCAAACTTAATTTGTTTATATAACAACTGATCTCACTAACTTTTAACGAGGGAACACGAGATTCAACTTGTAACAGCCCGCATTTTCGTAAAATAGAATTTATTAAATAATTTTTTTTTTTCATATATATTATACTCTAAGTTATTTTGATTTCATTCACTTAACAAATTTCGTGGACAAAATTATTTTAAGGTGGATAGGTTGTAACGGTCCGTTATTTATTTTGATTTTATTAAGTCGTTTAAATTCTAAGTTTTATTTTAACATAAGTAGACCTTATTTGCTACTATATTTTGTTCACATTTATAGATATGTATACGTATATAGAGATACATGTGTGTGTATCCATTTAGTTCCTAATGAATTTTCTTAATTAGGTCTTACACCAACTAAAATTACCCTAACCAAATTGCCTCCTAACCAAGCCATCCTCTCACCTATCAATCTATTTCTTTTCCATTGTCATTCCATGTTTACCCATATATGTATATAACTTTATTTCAACCATTTACAAACCAACAACTCCCCAGAAGAATTTCCTTTAACCCTTGGGCCATTAGCCACCTCCCAATCCAATGGGTTTATGCCAAAACCCACTCCTCTATATCTATTACCCATTAATTCCGAAAATTACTCAACCCCACTTACCTCTTCCTCTGCAAACACATTTATAATTTCAGATTATAGTAGAGAAAAAAAAGGGTCCATTTATTGGGAGGACATGATATAGGGGCTATTCATGTAATAAGGACATTAATTTTTTTCATAATGCAAATAGGACATTTGCGCCATAGGTGACAAAAATACCCTCACAAGGGCCTTGTTTGGCTAACACAAATAATAAATTTTTCATTTTTTTTTTCCAGATTTGATAGCGTAGATAAGGTTATTTGTTGACCCTCTAGGAAGGGCCTTGTTTAGCCAACACAAAAAATAAATTTTTCATTTTTTTCAGATCTGGTTGCACAGATTACCTTATCTATTGACCCTCGGGAAAGGCCTTGTTTGACTAACACAGAAAATAAAATTTTCATTTTTTTAGATCTGGTTGCGCAGATAATGTTATCTGTTAATACAAAATGTCTTTTTTATATTTTTTTCGTGATTAGCACATATATCATTATTTGTTGATTTTTTCTATTATACAAAAAAAATGATGACATAAATACCCTTATATGTTTATTTTTTAAGGAAATATATAGGTAATTGATTAGCATAAATACACTTAGTAGTCATTTTTTATATTTAATCACTTCAATTCAATATTTAAGGAATAATGCTAAAATAAGCCTCATAGGCTTCTGTTAAAATTTAAAAAAATGTGTTGAAATGTGTAAAAAAATGTATAAAAATAGTTACAACTATATTGAAAATCGTAAAAGGTGCATTAGAGTGTTTAAGCCAGCAAACTAGACATATATGGTAGTCTATTGTAATTTGGCCTCTGTTTTATGTCAATAACAACAATAGATTACCAAATATGTATAGATTTGTACTCTATATCATGCTAGCAAAGCAGACATATATGATAGTCTGTTGCAATCTGACTTCTTTTTTATGCTATAATAACAACAACAGATTACCAAATATGTGTAGATCTGTACTCTGTATCATGCCAGCAAAGAAGACATATATGATAGTCTATTGCAATCTGACCTCTATTTTTTGACAATAACAGCAACAGATTACCAAATATGTGTAGATCTGTACTCTGCATTAAGTTATCAAAGCTGACATATATGGTAGTCTATTGTAATCTGGCCTCTGTTTCATGCCATTAACAGCTACAAATTACCAAATATGTGTAGATTTGTACTCTACATCAAGCCAGTAAAATAGATATATATGGTAGTCTGTGGCAATCTGACCTCTGTTTCATGCAAATAACAGTAACAGATCACCAAATATGTATAGATTTGTACCAAGAAAGCTGATAATGAACAATCAATTCATCGAAACCATATCAAACTCACACCTTAGTTTTCAAAAAACTGTCGCTATGAGGTAAGAGTCAAAAACTAATGCTTCATTTAGAAGTTGGCAATTAAGAGTATACGGGAGTAGGGAAAGAGGAAAAGCATGTTGCCAAACCATTGAAATTAATTCATCGAAACCATGAATCACGATAATAGCTTCTTTTTCCCTCGTAATAAAAAGGGAAAAAAATGGGTTTATTACATAGAAGACACAATCGCACGAAAAGACCACATTCGACACTATTCCTATCTCTCTTTGATATTCAACAATCAAAACAATTGGTTGAATCGTAATAAACTGTTCCATAGAAGTTCTTTCAATGTCTTTTTTTCCCCCTGTAAATCAAAATCACATTCGATCAAGACTTACCCAGAGAATAGATTTCGAAAGTATAAATCCAAAACCCACTGGAAAAAGATGAATGTACAATGGACATGACCAAATAATCAATGGAAAAGGCAATGGTTACACTTAGCACTAAAAAGAAAATGTTTAACAGTGTTTCCAATAGATTATTTTCACCTAGTCATTTTGTCGAACACTTGGGCTACGACCAAAACATTGGATTCCACATAGCTAACCTCTATCACTCTTTGACATAAAAAATTGAAGGAGCATGATACAAAACGAATTTCTCCAAATTGGAGCTTTTTGAAGTTTTACCAATTAATTGGTGCATTCAGTGTGTGTATATTCCAAATCCTGAAATACTTCACAACTAAAAAAATGAAAAACAATACATTACATTAATGATTCATTGGACCACATATTCCAATAAAGACTTTTGCATCTTTTGCCTCAAGTTTTCAGAAGAGAAGCACAGACGCTTGATCATTGTCCCTCGCCGTCCCGACCACAGCGATATGCACATTTTACAGCCATCGGATTCAAGTAGCGTTGTTGCCATAACTCGACGAACCGACCTTCATTTCGTTTCCCGTGGGAGGAATTCCTAATGAAACTCTATTGTGTGTTTGTGTGTGTGTGTGTGTGTGTGTGTGTGTGTGTGAGAGAGAGAGAGAGAGAGAGAGAGAGAAAGAGAGAGTTTTGCAGATAAAAGATGCAAGCTTCTGTTGAAAACTAGGAGAGAGTTTGGGTGCATTAAACGTTAGGCTTTTACAATATGGGCAATTTTGTCAATGGGAGGACCTATGGCAGGAAACATTTTCAACCAATGGATTGGGCTCATTTAAAACAAGTAGAGTGGGCCAAAAGCCAATTAGGCCACTAAATTTGGCCTCTAGCCCAATTGTCTGAAAAAAAAAAAAAAAAAAAAAAAAAAAAAGTTAGAGCTTGGGTCCTTTGATGGAGATTTAGAGAGAGAAACTAAGTGGGTTTATTATACACACACCTCCACACTAAAATTCTGAATTTTAAACCTTCTACTACCTTCTTATACACACCACCAAGCTCCAACCGTTTGCCTCAATGCCACCCCGTGGCCTTTTCTCCGGTCATCTTCTCCGTTTACATTTTTTGGCCAAAAGTCTCTTTTCCACACTAAGCCTTCGGAGGAGAAGTAGTATAACTTTTCTCCACTTTTCCCTAAGTATATTATGATGTTTATGAGCCATTTTTATGGTTTAGAAAGGAAAGGAAAAACACCCATGCATCAAAACCAACCCACCCGTTTGTACTCTATTTTTCCGAAACTGTGAGTCGACAACCTTTTGTTTTTGTTCCAGTACATTTTGATTCATCAAATGATCAAATGAAATCTTTTATCACACTCCAGTAGCTTTTAATCGTTGGAATTAAAATAGTACCCCATTATTTATAGACCTCGTGGCTGCAAACTTATTCCAGTATATTTTGAAATTTGTTTTTGGGTTATCTCGTTATCACGTTGTTGTAGTGTAGAACCAAATGGTTTTTCTGACTTGTTACATTACTATAATCATGTTAACATTAGCATGTTAAGTTAATTATAGATTTGGACTAAATAGGATATGTATATAATAAAACTTAACCTGTTAAGCATTGTTTTTATTTCTTATTGTAGAATATGATATTAAGATCTAGTTTAATTTTTGATTGAATACTTTTGTATACCAGAGATGACTTCAAGTTATGATAAGTACTATAACCATTTTATTTATTTATTTATTTTGTTTATGTAAAATGCAGTAACAAATTCTTCCTATACTTTTAATATTTTTATGAGAAACGACGCATATACTTTATGATAAGGAGTAGGTTAATTATCTTGGCAATAAAAATATAAGATGTATACATACTCGCACCTAACCCCACAACTCGTTAGCTAGAAAGACTAATAGACAGTAAATAGGTGTGGTTGTTTAGTTTTTCCCTAAAATTAGTTATTTAATAGATTGGTAATAAAGGGAGTTTTAATTTTCATAAAAATCAGTTTAGCTACTCAAAACACTTTGCAATATCCTATTTGTAAAATTTTCTATAACTTAGTAATGCATTTTGAAACAAACAAAAAAAATGTTTGTAGCTTTTAAGTTTCATTATTTTTCACGTTCCTTCTTTGATAAACTAAATTAACGTGCTGAGTTTTAATAAACCCAAAGCCATCGTGGACTAATTCGAAATAAATTATGTGAATTGCTTGCACGCTATCAATTGTCATATCATTTTGTTCTTTATTTATTTATCGCTTTGCTTCTTCTGTTGTGCGTACTTATCATGAAATCGTTAAATGTTAGAATAGAAACTTAGGTTCCCGGGTTGGGTGATCATGCGCAGATTTCACGTAGACGTTGAGGTTAATGAAAATTGCAAATGAATTGATTTATGGGGAGTCACTCCAAGATTTGTTGAATGGCAGACAGCCAAGTAATTTCGGTTTGGAGGATTATTTGACAGTCTGCCAAGATTTTGAAACCCTAGGATATGACAATCTGTGATTGCTTCATTTGAATTCTGAGGCGTTGAAAGGGTGGATGTATTATAGACCGAGTTAGGGCTACCTACAAGAGCTGACAATTGTCACTCGTAGCCCAGTGGTACAATTAGTCCCTAGGAAATTCATCCTTGTGAGGCGGTTGACGATTGGATTAAGTACGTAACTTATGCCTTCCGTCTGAGCTCCCAGTCAGGGCAAGCAAAGGGGAGTTTAATCATGGATTGGTCATAGTCCTTAGTGGTTATTTGGGAGGAAAGTTCTCTAGGTTGAGAACTTAGATGAAAATGTAAGTTGATGGCTAGTAATGAAATCAGTTATGTGTTAATTCTTTTATGTACTGCTTTTCAATTATATATGTTGTTCTTGTATGTTATGTAAGGGTTGGGGGTTAGAGTAGCTATTGAGTGATTAATTGCTCACGGTGTTACACTTCGTGTGACCCTAGTATAATACCATGATGTTGATTTGAGACTCAGACGTATTATGTCAGATTGTGATCAAACAGGAGGTGTAGGTGTCAAAGGCGACGCTTATTTTGGAATAAAAGGTTTTCCAGTGGACCAGACTCAAGAGGAGCATTGAGATCAGGATCTTAACCTTAACTTTGTAGAGCCAATCTCCCATATTTTTGTGTTGAAAAATTATAATTTATTTTTTCCAAGAAAAATACTAAGTTTATTTGTGCTTGAACTAAGACAATTATGTTATTCCGCTGCTTTATTAATGAGATGCTTTTTGTTTATATTAGTATTTTATTAAATGATTTAAATTAAAGCTTCTAAAAATCGAGGCGTTACACAACTCGAGTGATTTGGTTAGTTTATCAACTCTACATTGGGGATATCCGTTACCTTCTGAGTGATTGTTAGCATTTTCTCACAAGAGGAAAAAATTAATGAGCGATATATACTCTATTACAAGGGTAGGAGGAAATGGAACTCGATTCCGGAGTGCACTGTGGAGCATCCAAGAGCTTTACCGCATGAACTACCTTCCACTTTCCATGATATCATGCTTAGATTGGTGTAATTGTATGCTTACTAGTTACGACTAGAATAATTAATTTCTTAAAAGAAGATGTACAGGTCTTTTTGTAATTCATTTGATATGTAAAAAGAAGGAGGAGAGAGGGGAGTGTATCATTCTATATTAAAAGGAAATCCTCCGTTTGGCTTTCGCTTCTATTTTCAGGTTCAATTTTGCCCCTCTTTTGGCATTTTGTGTCCAAGGGGGACTTGCCACCATGAGGTTTTCTTAATCCAATTGCTTCACGTTTGTTTTTTTGTTTTTGGCACAGTTGGCCCAAGACCAAAGGGGACTCACTGCCATAGTATCCAACAACAGACCAAGGGGGACTCACCGCCACAATATCCAATTACTTCTTGTTTCTCTCAACTTTTTGCACAATTGGCCCAAAAATCACAACCTAAAAATTTTCAGTCATAACTACATAATCTTTAGCCTAAAAATCTCACGTTTTTTTGTCCTTATCTATGTGTGATTTTATTGGGCATTAGTTATGAGTTAGTCTTTGAAATCTTCTTGTTGTTCTTTTTAAGTTTTAGGCATTAGTATTTATATTGCCTATTGTTTGCTTGAACAGTTTGGCCTACGGAGAAGAGTTGAGTTACTAATGAGTTGTGTTTTTCATTCTTTTTGCCTTTTGGGTGTTTTTGTGGTCCTATTTAGTACGTCCTCTTTTTTTGGTCTTTTAGTCATTCACATAAACATTGAATGAAGCAAAAGAGTTTTTTGGAATATGGGTATGACTCATGTTCTTATTTACTCAAACAAGACAAAACATCTAATGAAGCAAAAGAGTTGTGTGGAACAATTTAACAATATCTCTAAGCCATTAATTGGTTCCTCCCATTTAAAATAAACAACAATTTCAAAAAGAAAAACTCATGATTAATTGGTTTCTCCCATTTCTTTTTACCCTTTTATGTTTGGTTAAACTGTATTCTCGTAATTCCGTTGGTATTCAATGGCTGTTTGTGATTGTGGCATGTCGTTTTGCATATGCCGCAATTGGATAATTGGTTGGTTGAGAGTCAACAAATTGAACACTCAATTTAGGAGTATTTGTTTTTGTGACCTCAGAGCATCCATGTGCTACACTAGATATTCATTAGACATACACACCACATGCATAAAATCTATACATATATGCATAAAGAGAGAAATTTAGAGAGAGAGAAAAGTTCGAAGAACAAGGTACCTTGACGCTGGAGGACTTCGATGGCGGTTCCATCCCTTCCGCTGTGGTCAATGAAAAGATAAACGCTTTGAGAGAGAGAGAGAGAGAGAGAGAGAGACTTCGCATAGCTTTTGAGAGAGAGATACACAATCGATTTATGTTACCAATGTAGTCGATCAGACTATCAGAGCTTTTGTTGCTTCAAAAGGTCCAAGAATGCGTAAAATTTTGTTGCGTCCACGCCAAAAGAAAACAAGAAGACATTGGCAACTAACAAACAAAAGCATCAAGCATGCAAAGAAATATATTTTGGACAATGGACTGGGCTATGCAACTTTTGCATTTTAAATGGCTTAGTTTTTATCCCACAAGAAATAAGGAAAACCTATGGGTACCGATCCATAGAGAATGCACAGATCGTGCTCGGAGACCCATGTTTGGGTCCCACACAAGTGATCCGAACCGTTCATTCTTCTTAGAATATTTTTTCGAGTGGGCCCACAAAATTTCAACTCAATCGGACAGTTAGAAGTGGTCGAACAAAAGTTCCACCATTTCAATCCAAAAGATCGTGCTCGGGGACCCACATTTGAGTCCCACACGAGTGATCAGAACCATTCATTCTTCTTAGAATATTTTTCTGAATGGGCCCACAAAATTTCAGCTCAATTGGACGATTAGAAGTGGTCTAACCAAAGTCTCACTATTTCAATCCAAAAGTGGGTCCCCGAACACAAGCTGTGCATTTTCTGTGCACTTGTATTTGTACATGTAGCAATGTCCCTAGAAATATATTTTGGACTAAGCTCCAGGATTTTTTTTCCCGCTTTATCGTCCTTAGCTTTAGTTTTCAATATACTCCCTCCGTCCCTTTTTAAATTATCCATATAGAAATACGTGCAATTTCAAACCCCTAAAAAACACATTTCTCTATATAACCTTTTTAAAAATATTAAAACGTTATACGCGAGTACATTTTTTAGCATCCGCAAAAATACACGTTTCTCAAATGGACTACTTATAAATGGACAGAGGGAGTAGTTTATTTGTGGGGCATGACTTTTAATTGCCATTACTAACAGTATCATTGTTTTATTCAGCTCTTTTCTAGCTATTAGCTTTAATCGCTCACAAAATTATTCAATGCCTTCTGGTACTATTGTTCCTAGCAAGTCACATTCTTCACAATTGAGTGACCATTGTTTCCTCTCTCTATCTGTGAGTGATTATAACTCGTGCTTCGTGTTATCGGTGTTGAATAATTTGTTCAAATCATGTAGGAAATGTGATGCTAGAATTTGCAAATTATCAAAGCAATTGCTACCAAAATCCACTTATAGTTCCAAGTAAATCAAAACCAGAGTTTCATATCTGGAGAGTGATAATATCAATTTGTGAGATGAGAAAGTTGTATTTATTGACATAAGTTATTTTGTTTGGTTTAAAATCGCAAAGCAGTGGAAAGGCAAAGGGTGAGATCAATGGAGCCAGGGGCGCTGTAGTGAGGGCACTCACTACAGAGTGTAGTGAGCAACAATGGCCGTTGGATTTGGCAATCAATGGTTTAGATTAAAAATGAAACTCTTCCATGTGAGAGTAGTGAGTTTGACTGCAGAATCCAACGGCCACTGTTGCTCACTACACTCTATAGTGAGTCAAACTCACTACAGGGGCCCCGATTCCGAGATCAATGGTGAGTTTAATAATGATTTGTGTTGTACCTCAGTTATTTTTGGAACTGCTTTTACTTATTTTTGGTTCATAAAATCTTTTCATTTATGCTTTTTTCCACCTTCCTTGAACCCCAGTTAAGAGCCACTCTTATTCCGGGCTTGTTGATCATTCTAGAGTTCAGTAGTTTTCTAAGGATTACCTATATTGGGACTCTACAATAAAGGACTCCATCATTTGTTCATTACACAATCCTGTTTCTTTTAGTTGCAAATTTAATTTTGATTTTATTTCTAGGTGTGACCGATTGTGGAGAATCATATAAACCACAATGGAACTGTTAAGTCCTTTTTACACTGGAGAGATCAATAGTAGGGTCATAGATATGCAGAGCACATGCCTTTCAGCACATGCAATTGTTCTTTACTCAATTTCACATTCAATTATCGTTGCACGATTGAAAGTGGTATTTTTATTTTCCTTGAATCATTTAATTTTATTTTTTTGGGGAAATTGCGTTCAAATATTCAATGCATAGAAGAATATTGTTGCTTAGCTCTTCATTTTTTGTTGTTGGTTTATTTCAACTTTTCTTCAACAAATTGCATGAACTACATTAGTATTAGTACATACACTCATCCTAGACTGAATGAAAATAGCCATTGCAGACCAAAGGAAATTTGTAAGTGAAAAAATCATAGAGCAACATGTCCCTGAAAAACATCACCAGCACAAACAAAAAATAATGATAATAAAGTACAAAAGCACGAGCACGAGATTTTGTGCGTGAAAGGAGGCATCAAACTAGTGTAGTATATACAAATGGCATCACAATAAAAGCAAAGTCGGTTGCATTACTATAATAATTATAAACAAATTAGTTATAAAAGAGTGAGTGCACAATTCTCAATTGCGAAAAATGGGGAAAAGAAGGTCCCTTTACAATCATTTCTTCCACAAAAAGACAGTCTCTTAGACAAGTACTGGAGAAAAGGAAAGGGTAGTGGAAGGGTGACATAGAATGGGAGGATAGCATGACCTATCGAATGATCAAATTTGGTATGTCTATTGAAAGAGAGATTAGCAAATCCTATGAAAAAAGCTGAAACACACAAACGTGCGCAACCACTTGTATATACACCTCTCTTTTTTAACTGAAAAAAGGTGAGAGGGGTAACTAGCATAGCAATACTCTGGGCGTAGGCGTGACCATAAGGGTTCCCGACCTACCAGTGGAATGTCCGGTTTGAGCCATAGCTACTATCCATGAGGACAAACCGTTACCATGGCACCACCAAGGTACAAGTGGGTAAGTGTGAACCCCCACAATCTCTTACCACTAGCAAGAGACTCAAAATCGAGTCTTCCCTGGGAGAATAAGGCACCATGCCCACCAGGCTACCACCGTTGGTGGTACTTGCATAAACACTTGCCATGGGCCATAAGTTGGTATAATTAATGGTTTGGATTGCACATCAACTCTTACCAGTAAGATTTTTGAACGAAATCAAATAATTAATTGCAGCAAATAGATAGTCCATATTTGAATTATCAGGTCTAGTCCAAAACTTAACAGCAGTGGCAAATATAAAATGTAAAAAAGTATATGCACAGACTATTTTTAAAATAAAATAAAAAAACCAAAAAGATCATTTCATTACTAAACAAAACGATTACAACGGACTCAAAAGGGTCGGAATATAAAAAACAGAAATACACAACAAAACAAAAAAAACCGCAAAAAGACAGCGTTAAGGACGGACCCTCATCAAACACACTCGTGAAAAAGGGTGGTGTGACCACGTCTACACCTTATGAATAGAGTAAGGTGGCAGAGGACAATGTATTATGGTGGTGGCAATGGTTTCAATGGGGCGGCGTGTCGGTGTCCACTCTATTCGCCCTTCAGTGGATTTTGGGTCACCCCTCTCTCTCTCTCTCTAATCTGGCATCACATCCTAAATAATGAGTAGATAAACAGTAGTATAATGAGTTTGTCTCCTCCCTACACAGAAGTACACCACCACCCAATGGAATACTAACAATACAACAACTACCACTCAAAATCCAAACTAACCAGTGATAGGGGAACAATTCACCATATTTTCGCAATGCTTTTGTGTCTGCTCAATGGACAAAGCAATAGTAAAAAAGACAGTCCTTTTGCGGAAATTTGTTTAGTGGTAATCAAGTATTTAGTAATCAAGTAAGATGATGCAAGCCTCACATAAGATTAAGGTAAGCTTGAGCTTTTGCTTTGTTTACCCATTTTTAGACATCCAGTACTGTCATTTCCCTCTAAAAGTTTTTGTTATTACAGACATTTCAATGCGCCAAGTTAGTGACGTAACTTACTACACAAGGTTGAAAGCCCCATCCGGCTATCCATCTCGGCACCGACGGCACATATTTAATCCAAACTTCAAATAATCTGAGCTGTCCATTGTTTGGATTAAAATCCGAGCGTTCATTACCAAGATGGACGGCCGCATGCAGGGGCGGAGCCAGCCTAGGGCTAGGGTGGGCCTTGGCCCCCCTGCAGTTTAAAAAATGCACTGGAAAAAAAATTAAAATTTACATATAAATTAGATTTTTTTTGCTATTTTCAGCACATGGTTACTCGTTTGAAATTAAAATAAATGTTCCCAACAAAAGTTGAACCAAATTGTTGTAGCCCTAACAAAATAAAACAAGCATGACCCACTTATGAAAGCTCATATATAATAAACATAGAAGGATAATAGTTGTTTGACATTAGGTTCAATGTGGAAACACTAAAAAATTGATGAGAATTAGACGATTTATTTGCAAACTTTCATCATAAATATGTTGTGCATTTTTGCCAACGGTAGATGAAAATCCTATAGCTGCACTTGAACTTGAACTTGCCCCCCCCGAATTCTCCATTTTGGCTCTGCCACTGGCCGCATGCAGGCGAGAGACACGCACCCTACCCATCTCTGGTACCCAACTCTGATAACATGTTACACAGTCTTGGGTAGAACTCAACCTCAAAGCTAGCTCATGAGGTGAGGAGCCCCTCATGCTTATATATTAATATTACTTTGGTACCCAGGCGATGTGGGACTTCGCTTCACACTCACTACAAACCCTATAGTGAGCCCTAATACGGGGACCGATGTGTATGGATGAGGGAGGTTGGGACTCGTACTCGGACAAATGAACAAATTAAGGACAAATGAACAAGATAATTAAGGGATGTAAAATATGTAAGCTCCAAAAGCCAAGTTTCCTGTTTGGTTGATACGTTCATGACCAAAACTCACATTTACCTGTATTCTCTTTTATCAAGTAGTAAGTTTATTTTTTTTTTATTATAGGGTGTGGAAAGAAATATTATGTATTGTATTTTTTAGCTTTTAAGTGAGTGCGATAGTTGTTAGTCGAGTACTTTGAAGGCTCAAGTAAAATCTTAATTGGTTACTTGGCAGTTTTAAAGGCAGACGATTTTACTCGAGCAAAAATATTCACTCAAGCAAAACACGTGTGTTTTGACAGCTTTATGTTTGAGCGCATATATTTTCCATCTCCAAACACTTGTGGCGGTTACGGTTTGTGTCTTGAAGAGTGGTGAAGATCAATGGAGTCTTGATGCTAAATGATCATCTTCAAGAGGTATATTCTACATTAACACAATCAATCTCCTAGTAAAGCCCTTTCATGCAGTTCAAAAGGCAATCGTTTCGAAGGATGGAGGATTCAAGATTCGGCGATCATGTAGAAGTGTGATTAACATAGATTCGACAAGTAGGTCTTAGACTTCGTGGTGAAGATACACAAACACTGAATGAGATTACTTGTATTCACAATGATTCTAGTACATGATTCATTCCCATCATTTTTTTCTCATTTAAGAGTTTTTCCATGTAAACCTTGTGCCTCGTGTGATTGTTTGTTTTCCGTTGTGGGATTGCTTGACTTATTGATTGGTGAATTTTTTTTTCAATTTTCTTTCATAGCAAATCTCTAAAAACCTAGGCGATCTAGGGCTTTTCAAAATAAACTTACATCAAACACAGATTTGAAGTTCATTACAATGTAAAATCAATCTTGAAGAAACTATCAACTCAATCGATAAAACTCAAGTTCAGGCTCATCATCAAACTCGTTTAAATCCCATACAAGACCAGCTCAATGTATAAAACTATAAACAAACCAAACTTGAGTACTATTCCACCCAGGGGCAGACCGAGAGGATGCAAGGGGGCGTTTGGCCCCTGCACTCCCCCCAATTTTCTTCCCATTTATAATACACTTTTGAATTTTTTTATAAAATTACTAAAAAGCGGTCTCTGCAAACTAGGTGAAATTCACAATTCTGCATCCGCCGCTAATTCCACCTCTTTTTTTATAGGCGTACCCTCAAAAACATATGTATCGAATCAAAACACTTGGCCCTCCGTAGTAATGTTGACTTACTATTGAGATTGGGTGATGGTTCCTAAACTTAAAAAGTGGTAGATAAATGTCACAAGTGTATCTCTAAGATGCTTGCCAACACTAAAACAAAAATGAATTTTGTACCCCACAAGGACAAGAATAAAAGGACTCCCACCGCCATCAACATGTTTGCCTTCTATATGAAGAGATCACTCACATTTAGTACTTGCGATAGTATATCATACTCAAATAGATAGATTCAGCGTTTGTATAATGATCCTACTGATTTGATTATGACAGTGCCCCATCCATTTTCATACAAACCTTATCCTCTGCAACCACGCCAAGCTTCTACATATTTCTTAATTTTACTAAGGACCCATAGCCTCCACCTCCATTCTAATTTTGCTTTTCAGTCTTCGCAACCATCAATTAGATATGGCACTAAGCTACCTCTTTCAATCATTGTACCACACGTCTAAGTAAAAGTTAAGGGCTCTTTTCAGAGTTTGTTAGGAGCAAACTCAGTTGCCTCCTTTTTCATTTTTGGTAGGTTAAGCATTAGAAAAACCTTTTTCCAAAAAAAAAAAAAAAGCACAAGAAAAGGAAAAATAAGAAAAACTTACCAATACTTTGAAATCTACTTAGGAGGGATATGTTCCTTTACATGTAAATAATCACCAATGCAAAGTAGCATTGCTAATTACAATTAGCATGTGAATAGGTCACCACAATATAAAATACATACTAGCGTCGTTTTACCATTCGTGTTATAGTGAAGTTTTTTTGTTTGGTTGAAAGTAGGGATAGGGTAGATACTTCACAACAACATATGTTTTAGTTGAGAATTGATGGGGATCAATGTTTTGGTTATGAGGGGAATTAATGCCATAATGTATGGATAATGTTCGCCAATTCTCCCATTTGGGCAATTTGAAGTCCAAACCAACTAAATCCGACCCACAAAAAAAATACACAAAGACCCTCGTCTTTCGTAGTCCAATCCTCTCCAAATTCTAAACGACGCATCAAATATGGCCATAGGGTATGTATGAATACTAGTATCACAGTATTAACATTCAGTCAACCTGGTTGACATATAGATGGGCTAGGCTCTAACCCATCAATTCTCATCCCGTGAAAATTCTTCTAACCTAAGTCTTGCCCAGTACTCCAATTTAGGACCCTTCTGAAGCTGTCAAAAAAGCTTTAGGAGACCCAAGTCCCAACCACCTTCAGATCATGTTACAAGCAGCATGGATAGAGCAACCTTACCTTAAAGTCAAGAAAGGCTTAAAAGATTACCACCCAATTGTTCTTAATCATCAATCTAATAAAAAAGCGACATCATGGTTAAACAAAACCAAATTGGTATTGCTTCAAACAGGGGGAACGACCTGGATCACAAGAACAAAGATTAAACGTTCCAATGGAGGGTGGGGGAAGCAGACAACGCAACAACGGCTGGCTGCTAGCCTAATAACCTAATTTCAACTAGAAACAAAATTATCACCACGTTGTGTGCTTTCAATGAATCCATCACCAAGTCGATTGTCAACCATATACTTCATTTTTACGTAGATACTTTTTATCAGCAACAAATATGAATACAAACACAACTCCCAAGAAAGCCATCAAAATAAATGTGTATATCACCAGTTCATGGAGGAGAAGTCTGTTCAAACACACAAAGCATCTCATCCAAGAGAATAAATACTATCTCCTCCCCTCAACCCAAGACCAAAACGACTAGAAACACTGCTTAATTGCCAAGCAACTTTTAAAGCATTTAACCCAACACATGCACATGCGTTCACCTAACCTAACTGCAACAAAATGGCTACTAAGATGATTCCACAATTCTGAAAGGGACCCACTAACCAAAGTCGTGCTTAAAACACCATATTTAACAAAGCATATACAACCTTTTGGAATGATTAACTAACCTCTAGGTTAAAGCTCCAACTTGATTTCAGGACCTTGAGCACCACCGTAACCGATAACCTTCTTTGGGATATCAGTTGTTACAATACTTCCACCATTATAACCGTCCATAAGTAACTTCCCAATCTTTGACTTCCAGTCTGAACTCTCCCTTTCACTCTTTTTGTCATGAACAACTCTGTCACAGTAGTTGAGCATGGTTCCCAAGCCAGTGTTTGGTACCCAACCGTACTCCGTCAATACGCGTGCTTCACCTTCAGTCAAGTCCACTCCAACCTTAAATCATAGAGATACGACATCATGAGAACCATAAAACTATTCTTTATTTCCAACGATAATATCTGCCAATATTTTTTCTATGATGAAAAAGTGTCAATAATTCAATATGAACATCTGCCAATAACAAAGCAAAACAAGAACTAGTGAGTTAAAAGTCGGTTCATATGCCACAGAATCTTCCATTATGCTGATAGCACAACTATGGTAACAGGCAAGTGGTGAACAGGAGGGATCAAATAAAGATAAAGACCCATCCTCCTCGGGCATTATTCGCACCACGTGGCTGTAAAAAACTGAAGCCTATGTTTTCTCTAGCAGCCTGAGTTCTCTTTCTCTTTCTCTTTCTCTTTCTTTTTCTTTTTCTTTTTCTTTTTTGGGGTACATCAGAATGTTAACCATTAACTAAAGAAGAAAGTCATGCAGCAAAGTTGCGAGCATACAGAAATCCTTCATACAAACCATGATAACTATCAAATAATCTAACACTTGCCTAATGTTTAGGCTATCCCTAATCATGAACTCCCTTATGGTATATCATTGACTATAACTAGATCATCTTGTTCTGCTCCTACTGAAGCCAAATGGTCCGCGCATTTGTTTGCACCTCTGCAAATATGGGCAAGATTTGTTGCCGTGCGAGCTAGGAGGGCATTGGCATCTTTTATAATGTTGTCTTGAGCATGATTCCCAGGTGCCCCTTTGTAATCACATTGCAATGGCATTGGCACAGGCGTTTTGAAAAGCTCAATATGATGCAAGAATCCCAAGAGTTAAAAGCATGTCTACCCAAGGGAAGGCATCATACTGATTCACAACATCAGAAACAAAAATTGATCAACCCCGAATTGAAAAGAAAATTACAACCCTTAACGGTCAAATTCTGTGATTGTGAACTGAAATGAATGACCTCTGCAATGCTTTACGCCTAATTTAGCATGTTCTAAACATAGTAGTAGGTCAATAAACTGGTTAATAAAGTAAAGCCTAGTGTTTATGAGGTGAATACATACGAAAATTGCGACCAGCAATATTACCATTCATGTGAAGAAATAAATATGAAGCCATTACCGTTAATGCTTTATTCTCGATTAGTGTAACCCTGCTACAGCTACTAAGCTTCATTGCAGTCACCAACCGCTTGATCTGCCAATGGATGGGTAGGGAATCTACCAACTCAAAGAAGTATGTTGCAAATCCATATTCAGGACGTTCCAGCACTATTCTACATTTAAGAACAATGGTAGTAACTCCATAATCCAGAAGAATGAGAAACTAAAAACATGGTTTAAAAGCACAACTGATGCTGCCAGATAAACCTGTTATGTCTTTCAAACACAAATATAAATGACTGTAAGTCACGGCACCACCCCCATTCAACAGGCCATTTCAGGAATTGTAGATATCTTGCCTGAATTTCAGGAAGAGTGAGAGATGAAAAGTGAAAAATAAGTTATAAGAACTAACAAATAGCAACAATTAACATGAAATGGAATAACATCAATTAATTTCCTTGTTTTTCAATATAAAATAAGTTAGAGTAACGATCTTACTTGCTCCACCAAAGATATTAAACAAGCTAAGCAATAACTAGCCTTCTCAGCCTTTGTGCACCGTAAGGGAGGCAACTTCAATAGGGACTGGCGATGAGAGAAAAGCTGTTCCCGCGAAGTAAGAATCAAGCTAAGATCAGAAAGTAAAGACTAATGGTACTAATGTGCAAAATCAAATTAACATAACTGAAAACTAACAACCAACCGTCTCATTAATCATGAAATGCAGACCATTGTGCTTCCCATGCGGTGCTAGATCAAAAATGATTTTTGTAACTGAAAAAAAATGACTTTAAGATCATGCTTGTTCAAAACCGATTTCTAGAATTTCTAAGATTAGCTCATCCTCCTCCTATCTACAGTTGCTAGGAATGAAATTATAATACAAATGAATTCATATGCAGCAATGTGATTTTTGAAAATTCTTTCTCCAATTCATACAACTATAGAAGAGAGAATGATTTGTATTGCATGATTCCTTTATTATGGGTACTAACTACTAAGTGGTTAAGTGTTAACAAATGTATACGTTCATTGACACATTCTCCAGACACTCAACCCTTGCAACCATTTCAAACAAATTGGAATATCCATTCACTATAACATATGATTATCCTATTAAACAATAGAGAAATGAACAAAAGGGGGAAAACCTATGGAATTAAGTTTACAAAGACAAATACATGAGAGCAGTTTACAGAACAGTCACCAACCTTGGATATGACATCTTCAAGCTCTGAAAACCTGTCTTCACTGTCATCAATGGCTTCACCGCTCTCTGGCTCTCCATAAAGTTTAATTTCATTGACTAGTACCCCTTTCTCAATCAATACCTACAAACTGAAACTTATGAAGCCCCAATCCTGAAGAAAAACAGTTGCCCAATCCCAAAAGAAAACACAACTATGACATGATAGTACCTGCAGAAGTCCAGGAGCATCTTCCTCCATTGCTGTTTCAACCGAATCACTGCATTCCAACGCAGGAGAAAACCTCAGAATTGCAACCATGAAGAGGAAAAAAAAATAAAACTTCACCAAATATCAGCAGGAAGGCATAATATAAAGAAGTTTATATAGAATAAGTACAGAAAACAAGGAGATGGGTAATAGAAGTTTTAATATTACGTGGCAGTTTTCCTCTTCTTCCGTGGACGGTTGATTCTTATAGGTTTAGGAAATTCAGAAGCACTAGGACTGCAGTCTAGGATGAAAGGCAGAGTCTTCTTCGAGCACTCGAAATTTCTGGAACTCTCTGAACTAGAAGGCTCCTTCGATGCCAGTAGTTTAATCCTGTTTCGCAGTAGCATATGGTCCACTTCATCACCATAAGATGCTTCAGGAATTTCCTTTTCAATCTTCACAGGTACTACGCAATTTGACGGGGAATCGGATGCAGCATCCTTTTCCACTTTATGTAAATCACCATGATCCAATGGTTCAGCTTTGATATTTACAAAGTTTGATGATAATGCTAAACCAGGAATGCGATGATGGTTACCAGGCACAAAATCATGTCCGCCAAATGATTCATTGGTGATGGAAGGCTTCTTAGATGAGCAAAACCTTTCATTTTCTTTAATTATGGTAACTCCTGGTTTAGCAGATTTGGTCCCCTGACAAGACAGCATTTAATGGACGATTTAGTATTGTACAAGATGATCCAGCAATAGTACCCTTCGATTTACTAGATTTTGAAGTTACGTTAAAATCAGAAGCACTTAATGCTGGAGCGTGAGAGTGAGTTCCAGCCACCAAGGATTCTGCATCACCATGATGATTCTTTTCCTTTTCTCTACTGATACTACACTGAATTGTGTCACCCATAACCGCATTAGACAGCCATGAACAATTACCCTGCAGAACCTCAACAAAGACAACTCAATCAGAAAGAGCTACAGCTTTACCTGACACATAAAACTCAACTTTTACCGTGTGTGCAATACTTAGAAATGCAGAACCACATACAAAAGAATGGCATCTACAACATGATGCATCCCACATAAGGGCATGCAAAAGACGAGGGTCAAAGAACACATCTAAATGGCCAAACAATGTATTTCCAGGTTTTTTTTTTTCCCCACAAAAAAAAAGTGCAATGTCATATCTGCACCATTTCAAACAAGACAGAAACCTTAATGCTATTGGATAGCAGCTTTAAGTAAAGTCAACAGCGGGATGTTTCTCATTTCCTAACATTGTTGAGAAAAGAAAAACTACTTATTGAGAACAAGTGAAGAAAAAGTGCCAGGGCCCTTGTTCCACATTTCCAACCCATTTTTATTAGGACACGGGGACTCCGCTGTCCCACATGGATGGCAGAGGGTTGCCAACGAAACAACACGATTTCAAAGGTTTTGAGAGGTCGCTCCTTATGTTGCTATATTACTCATTTGGTATAGAGAAATGCATTAATAATTTATTGATATTATGTGGGGCCTATTTCGGATCCTGCAAACATAACAAATTACCAACAGATTTCCTCCACAAATCACTGAGGGTGTTAAGCATTTAATCACACGATTAACAAGTAAACACTTTTTATTTCATTGCTAGGAAATGCCATACTCAACCTGCTGGAAACAATCCAGCAACCAAGAGGAATACTCCCGCTGTGCCTTACGAGAAAAGGTCGACCAGAGGGAGAACTCCACTTAGATGACAACGCATTTGCAGAGGTTAGATCACTGTGAAACAATACAGAATATGTCATGCCTAAGCCACATGAAATAGGTCTACTACTAACACCCCAATAGAACCCCCTTGGTACATATAGTGAACAGTAAAACATTAAACATCTTGCAAAATAAAGAAAGAAAGAGAAATACAACAAAAAGTAGAGAGAAATACAACAGCAAGTAGAGGGGTACAAAAAAGCTGCTACAGTAATATTGACAGCTAAAATATTCTTTTTTTTCATAAAGGCAACATGTTGCGGCTATAAAGATTGTAGTATTGTACACGCTGCACCATGGGTGAGCAATGAGCATAAAACCGACCAATCTGCCAACCCGATCTGACCCGAAGGGTTCTGGACGGTTTTGAATCAGTATTCGGTCGGGGTTGGGTTGATTTTTGGCTGAAATTTTAATTTTGGGTCAGGTGTCAGTGGGTCCCCAGTGAAACCAATGAATCCGACCCAATCGTTCATTATACACAGGCTTATATATAGTAGTGTATAAATTATTCCTGCCTTGGTAATAGAGCCAAAACATCAAAGCGTCAAAAGGTAATAGAAGCTGAAAACCTTCCGTTTACCCAGTTCCCACAGCCATAAATACATAAACAATTACTGTAACTGCATAAACAGTTTCCCATTGAGTCCCCTCCCATGAAGGCATAAACAAAATGTAGACTTTAAAATCCTACTGTTTACCCTCTTCTTTGACACCGCCGCACTGAAACCCAACGACAATGGTGCGTCATCCACCACTCTCTCTCTCTCTCTCTCTCTCTCTCTCTCTCTCTCTCTCTCTCTCTCTCTCTCTCTCTCTCTCTCTCTCTCTCTCACACACACACACACACAAACGAGAAGCCCAGTTTAACAGTCTAGCATAGGCACAAACGACCAACCCGACTGACTGAACCGCCAAACCGCGCCTGATTTTCGGGCAGGTTCACCAATGTGATTGGTTGGTTTAGGGTCATAAAATGAGGACCCAATGGGATCAGGTCGGGTGGTGGTGAACATCAAACCAGGCCCAACCTGTGCACCCCCCTACAGTACACCAATCCAAACTCTTGTATTTCTCACGCATCTGAAATATCAGCAGACAAAAAAAATCACCCACCTAAGACCCCTTCTCTTCCCCAAAAACATCACAAAAAAAAACACAAGTGAGCCATCATCCGAGGCCTTCTTACCTCTTCCCACTTAACCGAGTACCTGACCATCATATGGATAGAAACACCGAGAGAGAAATGTGGAGCATGATTTCCCACCAACCCCTTACCACCATAGAATGATTCAGGAGATGATCCACAAATATCCAATCTCCTCACTAAAAAAACACCCACTAACCATGAATATTGACTACGCCTTTCATTTGCATCCTCCCACAAAGTGCTTCACGTCAGAAAAATTCCACCCTAAAGCGACTTCAACACAAATCTCTTTCCATTGGAATGAGCCAACCCCAAACCCATCCTGCTAAAACCCAAAGACTAAACTTCATTCAAGTGCCTGAGAAACACAAGCCCCAAAGAAGGCAACAAGTTCATTGCCCATAAGATTTGTAACTCTAAAGCTGGAATATTATTCTAAAATTTATCCAATCTCGTCTTCTATACTCAACTGAGTACTAAAGACCATCTTTTATAATGCAAATTTACGGAAGATTAATTACCTCCATAACTGGTTTTGCCAATTCCAATGACTTCCTGGAAAATAAAACAGAGAATTTACAAAGTCAGAAGATCTCCACTCAACAATGGGAGAGAGTAAAGTCGAGAACAGTTTAGAAGAGAACAATCAGGATATCATGTAACTTCTTACTACCTGGACAATAATTTAAAGCACTTGCTCAAGGACTTAATATATTATAAAAACTATCTTCTGCAATTTTATACAAAAGGAGCCCCAATGGAAAACAAGAGCAAATCTCATCAAACAAAGAACAGCACCTTGACAGCAGCAACCTCCGCCGCTCTTTCAGAACTACATGATCAAGATCCTTAAAGTCATCGGCAATCTCTTTCCTTATCTTAACACCTCGCTCGTCTGAACCCAGAGCACTCTCCATACCATTTCCCCGTGAATTTGTTAAATTATGATCCGCCAAATCAACTTCTTCTTTGACAGTATTCTTGGACAGCATTGAACAAGGAGTCAAAGTTCTTGAAAGGGCATCTACTTTGTCCACTAAAACAGTATCACCATTGGCTTCAATAGGTTTTATCCCATTTGAGCTCACATACTCATTCCTTTCAGTCCCTTGGCAACTGTAATCTCTAAGCGTACCTGCATGTTGTTCATTTTGGCATTTTGTGAACCATTGATCAATTGAACCGAGGGTGCACTGATAATGTACGTAGCAAAACTTTTAAATCACTTCTCCATGTTCTTTACCAGTGTGGCGTTGTTCTGGTGAAAACGTCTTATTCCTCTCCTCCTGAGCAAAGTAAGCAGGATTGAAACCATTCATTACAAGCCCATTATATAACACAAATTGTAATGCACAACTTAAAGAACAAACAACACCAAACAGACTGACAACAGTAAATGACACTTAGTGCTAGTGAAAATGAGGTTCTCCCAAAGTTATTAGAGACAAAGATTATCAACTGACAAAGCCGTATGATTAAGAAGCAGAATAATGCTGGGGATCTCACTAATGAAAACTAGTGTTGATGCAACAGAGCATCATCCCATTTGTGTTGGTACTAAGGGGAATAAAAGCATAAAATAAAAATAAAATAAAAAATAGTACCAGAATTAGAATTTAATATGACACCATGAAGAATAGCAAGAGCAGAAGCAGGAACAATATAATAAGTTCAAAAAAAACCAGCCATTTCAACAAAATAGTATCTTTATAACTCAAGTTTCTCGCTCACAAGAATGAAAATGCACCATAATGCAAAAGTGGCATTTCACAAATATTAAGATAGCTATTAACCAAAATGATTCTTGGGTCTGCCCTCTCTGATGTCTTTTGGCTTTTATTTGAGGGCATGATTCCGCAGCAATCGCGACGGTATAGGGGGACCACTGTTTCAGTGGTATTCCGTGAGTAGCAACTTTGTGCGTTTATTGCCAAAGGTTAGGTCTGTCTCCAATCCATCTGTTTCAGTGGTATTCTGGGAGCAGCCACTTTGCGCATTTATTGCCAAAGGTTAGGTCTGTCTCCTATCCATCCCCCGCCCATACCCTCAATTATTGGGGACTAAATGAGTTATGTTATTGTTGTTATTGTTGTATTAACCAAGAAAAAACATGAAAAAACAAGAGTCAGAATAACCTCATCGTAATCCAAGTGGCGACAAGAACAAAAACAACAACAACAAATTGAAGATCAGAAGAGCATGGTATTGCAGCATTAACAAATATTCTGAATACATAATGCAAAAAATCACTCAGTGAATATAAGGTGTATTGTACTAGAAAGTGTTGTACAAAACATCCAACAATACTAATCCACCTATCTCCCAAAGATGTGGCAGGCAGAAAATACACTATTACCAAAAACAAGACCAGAAAACCAACAAATCTTCAAAACAGCCCCTTACTTTTGAACAAGAACACTCAACGAAATTGCAAGAATTCCATTGGCGATAAATTACCTGAAATTCACATTGTCGATCTTCCTTCTTACTAGAAACATCAATTGGGGGACTGCATGTAGCAAGAAGGAACAATTTTCTTGATCATGCTCAAAATTATAAATTAAAAAAAAAAAGAGTAAAATTTTTATAGCTTAACCCACTATCTTATAAGGAAAATGCTTAACATTACCCATAAGGCTGTGGATAATGATGAAAAAGTGTATCGATAAATAGGACAACTGCATTTGATAACTATTAGATGTGTACTGTAACTCTAAGTTGTATGACTTTATATACATATTATCCACTGCATTAGGGGGTGGTCAGCAAAACTGGCTAAACACTACCTGCTCGAATATAGACAAGTGTATAAAGTGTATCCTTGTTCTCTCTCTCACAGCCTCTCTTTTAGTTTTCTGAATGAGTGTGTGAGATCTATAGAACATAACCAGAGCCGGCTTAGAGGGGAATCGGAAGAAGCAACCACTTCGGGCCCCCAAAATTTTGGCCAAATTAGGGGCCCTATACGTTTCAAACTCTCTATATATAATTAAATCCCCTTTTTTTTAAACAGACCAAGCCTTTGGTGTTAGTGGCATGGGAATCATCCTAACTTGTACAAAGTCTAGTGTTCGAGTCCTGGAGTGGGGTTCCATTGCCTTTTGTGAATTTTATTCCTTTTTTTTTCCCTTTTTTCTCTTTCTTGGGACGATAAAAGTATATGCATTCATCATTGTTCCACTAATTTTGAAATATGAAATAATCGGAAAACAATCTTTAAGAGACCCTTATTGCAGTTGATTTAATTCTTTTGTTACAAAGATTAAAAATCAAATAGTCAAGCGAACTATCGTAATTCTGTAGTTTTTTTAAAATGTAGTTAAGAAAATGATCTCTTTTTTTTCTTATAACTTCTTCCAAAGATATGGGTCTTGTGAGCATACTTTGTTATTTTGAAATTTTGTCATCTGTTTACGTAAATCTTATCTTGTAATAGTTTTATTTCGAAAATACTAAGGGCCCCAAGTTGGGAGTTCGCTTAAGGCCCCCAAAAGTTTTGAGCCTTCATTGAACATAACGATATATTTATACGGCTAAGGCACATACCTAAAGAGAAATAAATATGAGCTCTAGTGTAAATAAGAAACCCCTAATCCACCAAGATTATGTTTCTTAGGCCCAATTTTTCAAAAGATTTTAGCACCAAGGTGCTAAAATCATGATTTTTCAAATCAAAAAATGAAGTAGTTCCGTGTATCTTTTTCCAATTTTTTTTGCACCAAACTAAAGTACACGAGGAGTACTTTAATTTGGTGCGAAAAAAAATCGAAAAACAATACACGGAACCACTTCATTTTTTGGTTTGAAATATCATGATTTTAGCACCTGGGTGCTAAAATCTTTTGGAAAACTAGGCCTTATTTCACAAATTATAATCCACACCACTACAGAATCATAATTGCACTCTCATCCTTATCTCAAATATGTTTCGAGCTCCATGTTTTTAATTACTTAAATATCTCCCCACGTTAAGATTACAAATATGCGATGTCTAAATTAAATTACTGACAATTTAATTTAACCAACGTCTTATAAAATACCTCAAGACTTTCCACTTAACTTAATTGATATGTCAGATACAAATAAATATCCATAGGGTTTGACGTAATCGAAACTTATAAGCTTATTGAAGAGAAAATAATCAATCCCTACCGGGACATGGATTTCATTAATAATTTATAGTTGTCAAATATACAAATGTTGCAACCCAACTCACCGAGACTATTGACCTAATGAATCAAAGTCAACAACGTTATATATACACATCTATTAATTTCCTTTGAATTAAGAGTGTAAGCATTCATAATAACCATAAGGTTCTAATTGTTTTATGATATCAGTATCAAAACAATTACCGTAAAGCGGCCATGTTGAATACAAACAAACTGTACTAGCACAATGAGTTGAGACTTGAACCGTTCATTTAGTCAAGACACGCCTACTAAAACATTGTACTACAATCCTACCGATGGCGTGTCAAATTCCATCTGGGACTGTGAACCACAACCCATGTTCTCCAATCTACCGTGTAAGTCTTACTTTACACACTAGATCATATATATTATGCAGAATAAAGACACTCATGCACAACATAAAAATAATGACGACACAATTTGATATCTGTGAATCTGTATTTATATTTGTGAATGTACTAAAATTCTTACTTTCATATGCATGTTATAGACCACCCAATAGGCCGTTAGGAAGACCCGTCTCATAACCGCAAACCAAAAAAAAACAAGGTTGGGTAGAAGGAGAGAAGAGATGTAAAACTCACGCAGAGGGGCTCCTACGCGCTTCCTCTGATACAGTATTACATAAATCCGACAGACGTTTTCTAGCAAGTAGCATTTTCAGCCGATGCTTCAACGGAACGCAGTCGTGGTCATCCGACGAGCCATTATCGTTAACCCCATTCTCCGATTTGATTCGAATGCTGCCATAATCAGACACAGGGGGCATCTTTTTCAGAGTTTCAATTCTGATTGCTCGAACCATCGATGGCCAGACCTACAGTTAAATAAGAAATCAAACAACCTACTGAACTAGGGTTTTTTCAGCAAAAAACAATGTAGATGAAAAAGTTCCGTATGTTTGAGGGAGAGAGAGTACCTTCGGTGGTGTTTGTCATGGGATTCAAGAGGGCTTTTATAGGGGGGTTTTCAACAGTTTTCAGGTACTCACGCTTTTGGCGCGAGGAAGGAGAGGGAATCGAAGAGGATTGAAAAAAGGAGAGGGGGTATTGAAAATGTTTTTCATCTTTCTTTGAATAGTTGCAGGGCTTTAAATGCGAAAATTAGCACCCCCAAAAAATTGAGAAAGTGTTTCATACATGGAAAAAAAAATTGAAAATGGACGTGAAAAGTTATCCGACGAATGAGATCTATCTGGTACACTGTTTGATCGTGCAATATAATACCGAGTGGATCTCATCCATCGAATACCTATTCATGTTTCAGGCTCAAAATTAAAACTGGTGAATCCTAGTTTTTTTTTTGGGGGAACATGATCCGTTCAATTCTCTTTTTATTTCAATGATTCAATCAAATAATCAATTGTGCGTTAAAGCTTTGAAAATGCCACATATTGCATTTCTGGATCGAGTCTCATTCCCCCCTCACTTACAATAGATTAGGAATGACAAACCGGAAAAAATAATAATAATAAGTCAATATGGTAACCATTGCATTGTAAACTTTTTTTGTGCAAACAAAATAGGGGTCGGTTTTGGGGGACTGTTTGGTTCTTTTTTTTTCTTTGTAATGGAAAATGATTATATGCGAGCGTGTCAGAGAGAGTTTCAATCTTCTCCTTCAGATTAACTTTGGAAAAAAACAAAATCTAATCAGGCGATTGTGTTTGTTGATTCAATTACCTCAATTAAGAGGGTTTTTCTTAACAAGTGAATAAATGCAAACCAATAAACTTAGGAAATCAAAAAACAATAAAGAAACAAGACACTTCGATTGATAAATCAAAGATAAACTTTCTTCGAAATCGTCTCCAACTTCAAGTACAGAGTAACAGAACTTCGAACAAGTGATTGTTACAAGAACAACCAAGATAGGGGTGATTGTTACAAGAACAATCGAGATAAATGCTAATCTAATTCCTAATCTACTTCCTAATTTACTTCGAACTGAGTTCAAAATCTTAAACTACTTTGTCAATGAACAAACCAAGCATCAATTTTTTTGATAGCTGTTTGTTGAAGATTTGTCCGGGGGCTTTTCACTTTTCAATTTATTCTATTTATAGACGTTGATTGTAGTTTGAACTTTCCGCTCCATGAATTTGAATCTAACTTGCTTTGAACTCTAACTTCCACTCTGAGAGTTGGCAGTTATTCTTCCCCCATATCTGAATTTGAATTTTTTCTTCTTCCAGAAGCTTTAAATCTACACGTTTGCTTAACAAACTCAAATGATAACATGTTAAGGAGATAACTGCCTTCCAAAAATATTCCACGTGTTTTAACTGCCAATTGTCTTGTTTCACAAGTTTATACGTGGAGCTTGTGTGTTTAGCAGTTGATATTATGGCTTCGAAGCCATTCTTTATTTTAGCAATGGCTCGTAACTGCCAATAACTACCTTTCTAAATTGAGAAGTAATACAACATCGTATTTAATCAACTTTATCTTATTAATCCAGTGTATTTTCATTGACGAGTAACTGTCAACGTTTGACACTTTTGATTACGTGTCAATTAATTATTTGATTAGTTAATTTTATATGTAAACAGGGACACAACATTGATTGAAGCTCCACGCTAATGATCGAAATTGTTAAATATGATTAAAACATGTCTGTAAGAATACTGTAAAAATCAACTCATTCGAATATCGGTAAGAAGTTGATCAATTCATTCAGTTTTTATCCTATCAAATTTAGGGCAAACGCCAATCAAGCTCTTGCCAATGCACGGATAAGTTGTTTTTTACTAGTACTCTTAAAAATATGTTTAAACAAATTGAACGACCCAGATCATTTGGGTGAAACTCCAAAATAGGTGATTTATAATTATTATGTCAAATGTCTCCAGAACCGACCCTAACAAAATACGTACTAATTCTTTAGATAAATATGCCAATTGACGTGCGATTAATATTATTTTTTAATGCAGTTCTTTTTTTCTCCATATATACTTTTTGGGGGTGAAAGGGGAGATTGCATAAGCTAATAAATCAGAGAATTTTAATCAAACATCCTATATCAAAATTATCATTATGATTCCATCATATGAGATTTTAATACTTGTGATCCCATCCTGTAATATGTGGTTAGGACCATTTTGCCCTTATTTAGAGTAGTATATAGATTCTATACTAGCAATATATTTCACTACTAAGATTAGAGTTTTTCTAATTTATGTAAATGGAAACGTGGACCATCATATTGTCTACTAATCCGGCAATGCAATCACATTTGGAGAGTGATTTTCACACCCCCAAATTGTTATCCACATCCTTTTTTTGTCTTCTAGTGAAATTTTCATGTGTAAAAATGTCACTGAAGGACAAAAAAAAACGTGAATAACAATTTAGGGGGTGCGAATATCAATTGCATCACATTAAGGGAATGTAAATTTCCTAATTTGAAGGCTACACGTTTCATTTTTCCTTAATTAGAGGGATTGGTTGTCCTTTTCATGGATAATACCATATTTGAGTTTTCTTATTGATTTTTTTAGGGGTTCACGGGAGATCAATTTTTTTTTCTTCTAGTTTATACAATCCCTGGTCAATTATTTCAATCTTTTTTCTGCTTGTTAGGGTGGAAACCAATCCACTCATTTCTTCGAAATCCAAAAGCACCGTCACATGAGGTCTCTTCAAAACCAATCAATCTCAATGGCAACGAATCAACCCAACTAGTAACACTTCAAGAGAACAAACTCGATGGTGCCAAAAACGATCTTGACAACGACTGAAAAAAGCGACGACAAAGGTGGTTTGTGAACTCATTGGATTCGTTCACTTTATTGTGATGTATTTTATTGTGAGTTTCTAGGATTTGAACGTTTATTTCATTTTTGTTGTGAGTTTTTTGTCCAAACTTTTATGGGTAATATAAAGAAGTTAATCATACGATTCCTACAAAGGATTCATGATAAATAATTTTATCATGTTAGATTTTGTCAATGGCGGGTGTTCTTTTGCAATACAGTAAAAATAGTAAAATAATAAATCATGTTCATGTATCCTCTATAAAATGGTTAATGGTTATTTCATACAGTGAACATGGTTTATTGGTTTATCATATTGGATGATTTGATACAATAAATACGATAAATCAATAAACCATGTTCACATGTCCTTCAAGTGAATATGATTTATTAGTTTACCATATTAGATTATTTGATACAGTAAAAGTGGTATATTAATAAATCATGTTCACATATCCTTTAAGCGAGGGTATATTGATTTACCATATTTGGTGATTTGATATAGTAAAAGTGATAAATTAATAAACCGTTTTCACTTGTCTCATGACTCGTGTGTTTTAGGTCAAAATGTCATTATTTTTTTAATTTTGTTTTGAGATTTTAGGTGTGAGAACATTATGAGATAAAGAATTATAAGATTAGGTAAATAGAGAGATTATTCAAGAAGAGAGAGAGAGAGAGAGAGAGAGAGAGAGATAAATTAGGAAAGACTAAGAGAGAGAAATCTTATGAAAATCAGGAGAGATAATTATTATGAAAATCAAGAGAGAAATATTAGGAAAATTACGAGAAAGAAAGGGTGTTTTGGGGTTTATTTGAATTTCAGAATGAAATCATAAGTATTAAAATCTCATGGGATGGAATCATAATGATCTTTTTTGCCTAGGATGCCTAATTAACTCTCCAAAGAAAAAGCTCTCATCTTCGTATAATTTAAATTCTAGAAAATTAGAACATAGCGTACATATAACTAAACAAACTCTAGCACCAAAGGTTTGAGTTTTGCAAAGATATTTGCTCATCTATTAGCCTCCCAAAACCCATGGCTAATGTTTGTCAACTCGAACTTCTCAAATAGCAACTTACAAGTGAAAACTATTAATCTTAAGCCATCCCTTAGAACCCACGATTCCGCTGCAACAACATAAACTTTCCTATGTTGCAAGTAAATTTGGTGATCCAAAGGTTGTCAGTATAAGTGATTATACCTTCTCGTTCCATTCCATTTTGACTTGTGTTTGTACCAATTTTTTACAAAATGGCTAAGGCCCTTGACAAGGAACTGCTTGGCAATCATCAAGGGACTTTAGTTCATTAAGGCCCTTAAGAAGACCTGTTACAAAGAACTACGTGGTAGTTATTTGTCCAATAAACATGCACCATGTTGCAATTACTTGGTAACAAAAAAGGGATCCAAAGCACTGATCGATCAAATGGCAGTGACTTTCCGTTTCTCTCTCTAAAAATAGTTTGTCGCTTCTCTTTAAAACTCTTATTCAATGGCGGCTAGGGCTCCCCCCAAAAAAAAAAAAAAATACCCTCTCATCTTCTAATCCTTCTCATTAGTGTGTCCATCTTTCCCCTCCCCTGTTTCTATTTGTCCTCTACCTTTCCGGACCCGATTAGTTTAGCTCTCATGGTGTCTTTTTGTGGCGTGGTGATGTTCTAGCTTGTTTGGTTCTGAACGGCGAAGATGAAGACGTAGGTTGGTGGTGTGACGAGAGGCGGCTGGTGTGGTGGTCCAATAAGGAAGAGGTTGAGAAGGAGTTTCTTTTTGCTTTGTTTGTTTCTCTCTCGATCAATTTCCTTGATCTGGCATTGGTACCAATCTGGTTTTCCAAATCTGGTGGGTGCAGGTGGTGGGTTAATAAATCTTTATGGTTTCTAGCTACGTTTAGTCTTCCGGGAGGCTTCAGTTCTCGTCATGACCGCGTAGCTCGGTTTGGCTCCATCGATGCTCAAGTACTGGTAATCTGTTTGAGATCTATACAACCTGTATAATGTTACTTTCCTTTTCCCTTGACTCACACTAATCCCGACTTTGTTTCGGTTTGTTTTCACACTCGACCTGTGATGCGTCTTTAATATGTGTTAGAGAGCACGACTCGTGTCAGGCCATTTGAGATGACTTCTTACTTTTCCACTTATTATTTAGGTTATGGTTACTATGTTTTTCTCAGTCTATTATCGACGAAGTCCTTTGTACGTGTCTTTGTTTTTTTTTGAATTGAGAACATTGTCTTATAATATAATAAAATAAAAAGGAAAAGCTCAAGTGTGAATGTGATTACTTTGCTTCGGGTAATGTGAACGTCGATATAAAAAATAACGGCCTAACACCTGCATGTCGTTTTCTCCATGGCAACTGACTCCCCGCTTCTTCCCCCGCTCC
The DNA here is from genome assembly GCA_022606695.1 of Vaccinium macrocarpon. Classification (NCBI taxonomy): domain Eukaryota; kingdom Viridiplantae; phylum Streptophyta; class Magnoliopsida; order Ericales; family Ericaceae; genus Vaccinium; species Vaccinium macrocarpon. Next base: position 2,595,734 of record CM040172.1, on the reverse strand, counting down.
CTGCCTGTTTTCTTCTCTCCCTCCCTCTCATTTCCTTGCTGATCAACCTTCCCTTCTCCGTTTTCCCTTTCTCGGTTGTTTCTGCAAGTTCGATTGGATTTCCCCCTTCGTATCTACCCCCCCGGTCCGACTGGCTCCCTCTCCATCTCCTAATTGGATCGTTTCCCCTCCCCTTTTTTCCTTTCCCCAATCAATCCAATCAGATTTCTTTTTGCATGTGTCTCCTTTGATCGATCGTTTGCGATTTTGGTTTGTTCAAGCAAAGTTGTCATTTTGCAGCGAAATCTTTCTTCGGGCTTGTTAAATCTTCCCGCCAATGGCCGGTCCATAGAGATGTGTGGATGAGCAGGCCAGTCCATAGAGTTTTGCATTCCGCTTGTCTGAGCTAGCCTCTGCATCAGCTTGTCTGAAGCTAGTTTATCGTTTGTCTTTTCAGGGCCAGTCCATGGAGCTTGGTGGTTGAGCTGGCAAGTCCATAGAGCACCTCATGCTGCTTGTCCGAAGCCTACCCCTGTTTAAGCTTGTCTGAATCGTTTTGTCTTTTATTAAAAAAAAATGCATTTGTTAGTTTTGCGTCAATATTTTGTAGTTTCTGGATTTATCTCGTCGAGACGAATCCAAAAGTATAAATTTATGGTCAAAAGTAATAGTTTTTTAAAACAAGACCGAAAATAAACCAAAATAAACCAGTTTTTTGGATTATTTTTTCCCTTTATTCACAAAAACTTTAAGTTTGACTAATAATTTTATTCTTTTTAGATTTCTCTCGTCGAGACAAGCCAATAAACCACAAAAAATCAACTGAAAACTAAAAAATGCAATTTTTAATAAGGAAAAAAAAAAAACCAAAAAACCAAAATTTTCAAATTAGCCAAATCTTAGAGGATTGGGAATATTTACTATTTTCTATTTCCCCTCGCTTTTTTTGTTTATAGTTTTTTGTTTTATGTGGATAAATATGGATCGAACCGTGCAATTCTTACAGAATACAAATAGGGCATTTGGGAGTGTTTTTTTTTGTTATTTTTTTGGATTGTGAATTGTTTGGGAGGTATTGCAAAATAAATTTTGCAACTCGATAGTGTTTGAAAGGATAATCATCAAAATATATTTTATGAATTGATTATCCTAGTGATATGATAAACATGACTATAAAGGCAGAGGTAATTCGATCTTTTCATACACCAGGAAAAATATGAAGATGCAAAAGCTTCTACATAGCTCCTACTACATAAAGAAGACGATATTTGTATTGAAAACTTAACCCAAATACCAATGTAAACTATAATGTCACAAATTGGAAGAAATGTGGAGTATTATAGTACAATAGCTTTTAACATATGATGTAGCACATGATCTTTTTAGTAGTTGTACTAATATATATATATATATATATATATATATATTTATATATAAGTATAAGTATAAATTGTACCTGGGGAATTTCTTCTTCTCACAAAATTTACCCTAAAAAAGGCCATGGGGTTTCATAAATAGCACTACAGTGAAAGGACAAAATATGGTTCGGTAAAAAAAAAAGGACAAAATATGGCCGTTGGGAACCAGCTGTTTCAGTGAGTACGTAACTTGTGGTTGGTGCCCGAGGTAGGCAATTCGCGCTCTCTCTCTAGGACCATTTTTTCTTTTTTGGCCCCTTCTTTTAAGTTTCATCAGCTCTCCTTCTCTCTCTAAAGACCCACCCTTTTCTTTTCTTTTTTTGCTTTTTAAAAAAAAAACGCTCTCTCGAGGACAGAGGAAATTTTTTTCTGACAGTGTTCGGTTGGTAGTTTTGAATCGATTTTGGTTTTGTTTTTATTTTACTTATATCATCATTTCTCTCTCTATCTCTCTCCACTTATTACATCTACTTACATAATCAAAATTAAAGTAAGCTTACTAACCGAATAAAGCCTTTGTAATTTATTTGGTACTCCGTCACGTAAAAAGTTGGGCATTCAATTTATGTGTAACATTTTCTCATTTAATCGGATATAGATTTTCCTATGTCATGTTTCCTGACAAGGTCTTCTTCACGGTATGAGTTCCCCTTTGCCGAAAACCTATGTGCCGAGAGGGTTTTCGGCCGTTGGATCACCCAGAAAAATAAAAATAGAAAAACAATAAATCACGATCCAACGGCCTAAAACCCCCTTGACAGAGAGGCACAGAGGTTTTCAGCACAAGTGATCTGAGCTCCTTCTTCGCATACTGTTCTCGAGGACTGAGAACGAAACCCGGTAATATTGGTGTAATAGATATATATATATATGTATATATAAGTATGTATTAGTCCTTTTTTTTGCCAACAATGTTTGTCTCGGTCAGTTTACATATATCTAGATTATTATTCTCTCTGCCTCGGTTAAAACCAACCCATCCATGAGTTAGAGGCAAGAGATTCACGAGAGTTTTGCCAAGTGTGCATGAAAGCATGTTCGAATCCCCAAAAAATTAACCTAAACATTCCAATCGTTAACTTCAAGGTTTCAAAATCGGCCGAGTCACGCACAAGACGATCCGAAGATCTTAATAAAAAAAATATTTGTATTTAATGCATTGATCTTTATATTAAGGGAAAGCCTATTACCACACAAACCCAAGGGCCAATGCTTAATGGTTAATACTTGAGACCTAGGAGTTTGCTCCTTCTAAAATTTTAAGTTTGAAATATTGTACATGCTATCAACTCCTTCGGGACAGTCCGTACAAAATTTTGCTCTGACTTTAAATAGGCCATTCGCTAACAGACGGTGTGATTGGTCATAGTCAAGGTGGACAAATACTAGCTCGGACACCTAATTATTTTTTAAAAAATAAAATCTATTGCCAGGATACTTTGCATAACAATACACACAACATGTGTTACGAGCAATGTAAAATATTTCACTCTTTGTCGTTGATATAGTGTCACGTAAGATGTTATGCATATTGTGTAGCAATGTTCTGTGTTAGTACTAGTATACACTTGGGATTACTGCTGTGTAACCTCATGTACAGCAGTTGTTATGCACACTTGAGTTGTCCGTTACTTGGATGAACGTTCACATTTCATCTCGACACATTTGTATTTGAATCATTCATTGCCGTGCGTGCCAAAAAAAATCTAAGCCATCCATTCGAATAACGAACGGTTTGAATATGCATAACACGTACGCTAAACGGGGTTGCATAGAAGCAACCCCAGATTCCTAGTATACTGTATCAATCAAAAGAGTCCAAACCCTGCCTCTCTATGCTCGAATGAATCACCAAACAGCAGAAAAGCTGTAACGGCTATCAACAAAGTGGTCTTGTTCGTTTCTAGGCAAAGAGTAACTTTTCCCAATCCAACTTCTTTAACTTCTTACTCTTGGACTCTTACTCTTGGACTGGTAATAGAGAGAGAGCAGATGATTCCTCAGCCGTTCGATCATCTGACAAAACTTCCACGCGATTGATGAACCCACCACCACCCTCTCTCTCTTAAATACCCCACTCCATTTCCCCTACCCATTCTCTTACTGTATTTCTTGGCTCTACTTTTTTTCCACGCCTCTCCTCTCCGTTAAATCTGGTGGGTTAAAGTTGGGAGGCACTGCAGTGGGAAAGATCTATACATGGCATTGGTTGTTTTTCTGCTTTTAGCAATCTCTCTTGTATCTGCGGATGAAAGTGAGTGCCCTCTCTCCCCTTCTTGTTTTCTCCTCTAATGTTTTCTTGTTTTTGCGAGTTTTATGAGGTGGGTTTTGCTTATTAAGTAGTGGAAAGCCGTGATTTGAGACATTTACCAAAGATAAATGACACCTTTAGCTGATCTTGGAGAGAAATGAGCATATCTTATACATTTTGTTCTGGTGCTTAAGCTGATTATTGTGCTTTGCAAAGACCCTTCTAAATGTTTCTATTTGTGGACATAAAACTATGCATATACTATTTAGATAGGCATTTCACTTTCCTATTGTTTATTGTTGGTGTGGGACTGGGTGAGTGCGTGTTTTATGCTTGTCCATTTGACTATTATATTCTATTTGACTTTAGAATACTAATATTTATTGGCAGAAGAAGGGGCTTTTATAGAAATCTGTCTTCATTCTCTTTCATCTGTCTGAAGTGTAGTAGCTTATCATGGTTGAGATGCGGTTATATTAGAAAAAATGATACTAATTTTGCTGTTACTCTAATCTCAGTGTTTTAAATGGCGATAGGCGCCAGTGAAGCAAAGTCCCACACCGCCTGGGTACCAAAGCAATATAAATATATAAGCGTGAGCCTTACTTTATGAGCTAGCTTCTTGGGTTGAGTTCCACCCAAGACTGTGTAACAATGGTCCCCTGGAGCTTAAGCTGACATTTATCGCGTGAACGTAGGAACATACCATGGCATGTGGCATGTCTGAGATCGAGGTGATAGGCACACCTACGTTCCTATGTTCACACTGATAAATGTCTGAGAGGTTCGTTACTCTAATCTCAAGATTAGATGAGCAGTTACAAGAAATTCTCCCAAGAAATTAGTATCATTTTTTTCACATAAAGACACATTTACCGAGTCCAGATTTATTTTTCTATTCATTGCCTGATGGATGCAAAAGGGTAGGAGGATAATTTGGCCAGCTCATTTGGTCCTACCCTAAATCTTCTTGGCTTTGATAAAAGTAAAGGAGTTTAAAGGTATTAAGTAGAGTTTAGGTGTTGGGACCACACGGTGAAGACATGGTAACACCACCATGCTGCATTGTGTCTAGGAGACTTAGATGGCATGAATCAATAACGAGCCAAATTCCCGGGAAGGTATGCGGAGTTAGCCTATCTGCGTTATTGATTTAGTTCGGAAGAAAAGAATAAATTGCCCAACGATTGGGTAATTTGCAGTCTTTTAGACAGAAGTTTTAGAAATTTGTAGAAACTTACAACAATTAATTTTTTCTTGCAGATGCATTTATCGGTGTGAACATTGGAACAGAACTCTCAGACATGCCACATCCAACACAAGTAGTAGCTCTCCTCAAAGCCCAGCAAATCCGCCACGTCCGCCTCTATAATGCCGACCGCGGCATGCTTCTCGCCCTTGCTAACACTGGCATTAAAGTTGCCATCACGATCCCCAACGAACAGCTCCTAGGAATAGGCCAATCAAACACCACTGCTGCCAACTGGGTATCCCAAAATGTTGTAGCACATTACCCAGACACCAATATCACCACCATTTGTGTTGGTTCTGAGGTCCTAACCACCCTCCCAAATGCTGCACGTATTTTAGTCAGCGCCCTCAAATTTGTCCAGTCAGCTCTAGTGGCTTCCAATTTGGATAGTCAAATCAAGGTTTCAACGCCCCTTTCATCCTCCATCATCCTTGACTCATTCCCGCCGTCACAAGCCTTCTTTAACCGTTCTCTGAATCCAGTCATAGTCCCCATGCTCAGTTTCTTGCAATCAACGGGTTCCTTTCTCATGCTAAATATTTATCCGTATTATGATTACATGCAATCTAATGGTGTTATTCCCTTGGATTATGCACTTTTCCGGCCACTTGCTTCGAACAAAGAAGCGGTTGATGCCAATACACTCATCCACTACACGAATGTCTTTGATGCTATGGTTGATGCGGCTTACTTTGCAATGGCTTACCTCAATTTCACGAACATTCCGGTCATAGTGAGTGAGTCCGGCTGGCCATCTAAAGGTGATTCTAGTGAATCAGATGCCACTTTAGACAATGCCAACACTTACAACAGCAATTTAATAAAACACGTGTTGAACCAAACAGGGACCCCAAAGCACCCTGGAATTTCTGTTAGTACTTACATATATGAGCTTTATAACGAGGATAACAAACCAGGGCCTTTGTCTGAGCAAAACTGGGGACTGTTTGATGCAAATGGGGAGCCCATTTACATTTTGCACCTGACTGGGTCAGGTCCGGTATTGGCAAATGATACTACGAACCAAACCTTTTGCACTGCAAAGGATGGTGCTGATGCGAAAATGCTGCAGGCGGCTTTGGATTGGGCTTGTGGGCCTGGGAAGGTGGATTGTTCGCCTATTTTGCAGGGCCAACCGTGCTACGAACCTGATACTGTGGCTGCACACGCAACTTATGCTTTTGACACTTATTATCGTCAAATGGGGAAGGCTCCTGGGACTTGTGATTTTAATGGGGTGGCTGCAATTACTACCTCAAATCCAAGTAAGATTAGGATGACATAGTAAAATTCTCAGCTTTCTTTTGCTTGTGCTCTTTTCCTTTGACTTTTGAACGGGGAATGACTTATATGATTATTTTTTTTCTTTCTGTTATTACAATAATGCAGGTCATGATAATTGTCTATTTTCCGGAAGGTAATATTCCTTTCTTTTGCTGAACAATCCTTTTCTAGTGACTGAATGGATTTGGATCTTCTTTCTATTTCATAAACGGAATTTATATCTCCCTCTTGTCACGAAGTGGTGCAACTTACTTCAAAATAGCAAAGGGAAAGCAACTTTTTTGGGCGACCTAGTGTCTAAAAGCCAAAACAATTGAATTTAGTTTATGTAGAAAGAAAACTGATTCTTGAACCTCTTCATGAATCAACAGTCTATAAATATATCGCGTCTACAGCGTTTTTTACTTTCCGGAATAGTTTTTAGTTTCAATAAGGAGTTCTGGTGTTCCTTTCTCAAGCCATTAATCATGAAATGGGGACGATTGAAATCCAGTTTGACAAGTTACCTGCTTTATTCATATTACCATTTTCTCTTGTTGCAAATAATCTACTACCAACATGTAGAAGGAAAATAATTTGTAGCTACTAAATGAAAATTACTCACGTTTCTTGCCCTCTTGTCAATGCAGTGGTGTCAGGAATGGAAGCTTCCTAAACAGCACAGCCCCGGCATTGAATTCTACCAGCTCAGGTTCTCCTTCACTCCACTTCCATGGCTGTGGTTCAACGTGTGCAGTCATTCTAGTTGGACTTCTGTCATGGTTTGTGGTTTTCGTATGATTTGTATGTTAAATGGATTCTTTGCCAGTAGTGAATTTTAGGTAGATGGCAGTTTTTATTCATTATCTGCCTTTGGAGAACTTTGATTAATTATTCATGCCAGTTTTATCCTTGTCCCCTTGGAACTATCAATTCCAGTTTTTGCTTCCCCACCAAGAAAAGGTGGGAGGGGGGATTCTTTTCGGTAGCAAGCTGGTGATTTTGGGAAGCCGTCCGTTTATTAGTTTTGTACAAAACAAGTAGTTGAAGGGCTCAGATGTGATGTGTTTTGACAGATTAATTATTCTGTTAAGGTTGATTTAGGATTCCTTCAGTTCCAATTTATTGTTGATTATCGGAGAATGCTCTTTATCCATCCAATTTGGTTACGTAACTGAAGGAATAGTGCAAAGGAAAGCTTCATGTGAAAATGATCCTTGATCTGTCTTTGTTGAACATGCTTGTGAATTACTGAAATCTTAGAACTATACAGAGCAGTTGTTGTTGCCTTTTGAAGTACTGTTAAGGTGGTCAATTGAGGATTTTTCTTGCCTTTGCAAGGGCTACAGAACCCAAAAAGACAAATTATGACTTCGTGAATAATTCGGGGTTGGTTTTGAATTATGTGTACATTTTTGTTGGAAAACAAACACCGGTAAGTGGCAGAAATAAGCAGAATTTCACTGGTACAGCTGAAGCAGCCTGGGTCGGGTAGATATTTTGGCCTGAACGGGACTTGGGCACGGCTGTTCCTGTTCTTTTTTGCTGGCTGTTCCTGTTCTTTTTTGCCGAAACCATAGGTTCCGGCAAGTACGGACCAGATTGACAACAATGTCTGTGCCTTTTACCAATTAGGCCAAGGGAAAACAACTAGAAATTATGTTCATGGAGAATCTGAGCTAAACAATACTGAATTCAGATCCGGTAAACAAGTACAGAAAGATTGACAAGCCAAGGGGAAATTGATTCCTATCATACAAGTGATCGAACGCTTAGGCCTACGTCCGCTACCAAAATGTGAGGTAGACAAGTAGTATATACTATAAGAAAGCTCACTAGCTACTATTAACTTGACTTATAATTTATAAACCACGTGTTTAGAGTTGACAGGTCACTGAGTGCGAGTCATTAAAGGGAGCCATAGAAACATATAAAATTAATGACACAATTTTTTAAAAAATTGACTTGGATTTATTTTGCAAATAAATTGTGAACCTATATATCCTATCTTCCCATATTGGGCTTTAGTATAGACAATCAAAATTCCACACTTTCCTCCTAAATAGTCTGTTGGGTTGGGATCGAGCCCGCAGCCCGCTCCAAATTCACAATATTGACCTGTTGTGCAAAGCATGAGGGCTGGGGCCCTTTATCCCAGCTAGTTTTACGGACAAGTGGTACAGTGGATACCTAATAGAGAAAAACTTGGTTGCCCGTTGTGTATGGCCAAGCAGTGTCTAACCGCGCGTTTCGGTTGTCCAATTACTTTTGGACAGTCAAGATGTGCAGTGAGACAACACGTGATCATATTTGACTGACACCTAATTTTTTCTCTATTTATTCAATCATAATTGGGTATACCTAATTTGGACTATAGGGACAATTCAAATTTAGATCATCAATTGATATAGATAATAACTATTGGAAGGCTGAGATGTGCAGTCAAACAATACGTGACAATATCCGATCGACACCGAAAATTTTCTTTATTTATTCAATCTAAATTTGGACTAAATGGGACGATTAAAATTTAGGGGTGCTTCGGCAAAAAAATGAAAAAGTGATTTTTTGGTTTTTTCGTTGTCTTTATACAATTTTTTTTTATAATTTGTTTAGTTTTCGTCAAATTTTCGTGATTCATGAATTCGTCTCTCTCGATGAGACGAATACGAAGAGTATAAAATTGTGATAAAAAAAATATTTTTTAAAAATAAAACCGAAATTAAACGGCATAGTTTAGTTTTAGTTTTGATGACATCATTATTTTCCTCATTCCTTCCCCCCTCTCTCTCTCTCTCTACTCATTACACATTATGACATTATTAAAATAAACTAAACTATCTAACCAAACACAATCACTAAAATTCTCAAGTTTATGGATTCGTTCAAATACGATAATCCTACGGGTACAGAGGTGTTGATACAGAAAATGTACCGAGTCCTCTCGAGGACCCACTTTTGGGTCACAAACGATTGAAACGGTGGATCTTTGATTCAAGCACTTCTCACCGTTCGATTGAGCTGATATTTTGTGGAGCCACTCAGAAAAATGTTCGAAGAACAATGAACAATTTAAATTATTCGTATGAGACCCAAAAGTGGGTCTCCCAAAGGACTCGATGCATTTTTTGTACTAAAACTTCTGTACCCCCAGCGGGTCCGTTCAAACGGGCACTCGTGCAGTAATCCGAACCCTATTCAGCCCAACCCTAACTTCGCAGTATATAAACAAGTCGTTATCGTCATCCTCATTACGCCTCCTCAAAACTTCAACCAAGCTTTCTCTTTCTCCATCCTTTCCCACTCCTAAACCCTATTTTTGTGTAATTCTCCTTTTCGTGTTAAATTCTCTTTTAGTTTCGCGTATACGATTCAGCATCTTTCTATGATTTTTCTTTTGTTAAATCAAATAGCAAAACGAAATACGAACAGATGCAAAATCAAATCGAAAAAACACTGGGAGCTTCTGGACATGCAGATTCCAATTCCCCTGGATTCCTGCATTTTCTCGTAAGCTCTACACTTTACCCGTTTGTAATTACTCATTAACTTGTTCTTGATCTACGTTTCATGTGTATGTATCCAAAAACCTTTTTTTTTTGACGAAGAGTGGTGATTTTATTGGGGGTGCTCGATGATGATTGATTTGCTTTAACCACACCGAAGAGAGGGTTGAAGGGATTGAGTTTTAGCCCTCTTGGATTTAATCCAAAAAGGAGGGGCTTAGACTTCCACTTGTGGAGTGCTTGATGGTGTTTGATGACTTTTCTCTCTAACAGTGTGAGAGATCTCCATCTGTCTATCTTTTAGAGAGAAGACGAATGCATTGTTTAGCACTTTAAAAGTTGGGTTTCCTTCCTTTTTGGCTTAAATCTTTGAGAGGGTTGGCTCATCCCCCAGCTTTCTTGTGTGGAAAACTTTGGCCTTTGACTGAGAGCACCATACCCTTTGTTTGGATCTATGTTTTGTAGTGTCATATTTGATCTGGGGATAATCATTTTCGATATGTTTTGTGTTTGGATTTGATTCTGGAAAACACGTTATTTTCAATTAGAAGTAATTTTATGTTTTGTGTTTGGATTTGATTCTGGAAAACACGTTATTTTCAATTAGAAGTAATTTTCATACTTCAGTAAATTTTTATTTTGTATTAATGGGATATAGTTATCAATAACTGGTTTTATCACAGTTCAAGTGGTAAGTGGGAGTTAATCATCCAACTAATGTTTGATAAAGACAAGGAAGTATTGAGTGAATATCTCTTTTAAAGTCTGAAACAGAGGCGAAAAGAAGTTTTTAATTGTGGAGTTTATCTTCTTGCTTTTACAATATTCAAAAGGAATTTGAAAGTTAGATCCTCGTGCTTTTTCTTTATCGAGAGTCATAGTTCCTTTGATCATAATAGATGGCATTTGAAAATCTAGGCACACATTTGTGTGCAGGTATCTATCCCCGTTGGTACTAAGCCTATAGGGATTGTATTTGGTTTAGGAATTAGGACTATAGTTTTGGACGACTATTTTGTGCCAATGAATTTGTAGAGCTAAGAAAAGGGAGGAATCATTTGATGAACAAAATGGAAGGATTACCAAGATAATTAGGTTGCAAAGCATCATATTAAATTAATGAATTTTAACCAAAGACATACTGGAGATGATCTAATTTTACCTTGAGAATTATGTGGAGCCTTTTAAGCTAAAAAGGAGGTTGTAATACCTCTACTTCAGTGCTTGGTGCCTGTTGGTGTTTGGTAACTCTTCTTTCTATGAGTATAGAAGATATGCATATCTCTTTGTCGTAGAAAGAAGTTGCATTGTTTGGCACCACACTAGTAGAGTTCCTTGCAAAATTTGGCTTAAATATTTGAGAGGGTCTTCTTCTCAATGCTCTCGCGTAGAAAGCTTTGGCCTTTTTTTTATCATGGCCTTTTTATCACAGTTAGAGCTATTTTTAGGTTTTAGTTTTTTTGCAGAAGTTGTAGAGGACTCGTGAGCTTCAACTTAGGAACATGAATTACCTAAAAATATTGTGTTTGACCAAATTATTACTATTCAGGGTTTCAGTCTGAATTTGTAGTCTTTGCCACCATTGGAGTACCACCAAAAGGTCAACCAGTTTTGCATCTGGTCTGTTAATCTGGTTGCAAGCTGCCTAGATGGCAAACTATGATTAAACATCAAATTGGGTTTGGTAGAACATATCAGCAACTTGGTGCAGAGGACACTGATGGATCAGATGTGGCAGCACAGAACTCTGTTGGTGTCGTTTTGGGGCTGGGTGTTTTCGGCAAAGGAATAACGACGACCATGGAAGTTTCGGCGTGGTCATCTATTGTATTGGGGTTGTTTTCATGGTGGTGTCCTGTGGCGGTGACAATTATAAAGTTAGACAGGAACTTTGGATTGTGATATCTTGGTTAAGACTCAATATTTTTGGGTGATTTTTATTTTTGTACTGAAGCTCTTGAAGTTATCTACAATGTGAAGAAACCTAAACCTTGAAAGTCAATCTTCTATGAGGTAATGCAATTTGCAGGGGGACTAAAATCTGCCTGAAAATGGAAATTAGGTGGGGATGTGGTTGTTTGTGGTGGGTAGAAGGATGATTTTCCTTTGGTTTGGTACGCCTCCTCTCTCTCTCAAAGAGGAGAAATGGAATGAAAGCTGTAGATGATGATGTACTATAGCCCTACGTCCTTCTCAGTTTGAGCTTTTAGTGTCAAAATTGGATGATGTGAACTAAAGTAGAACATTTGAAATTTGTTGACGGAGAGAGAGATTCAGTAGTGCATTGACTGCGCTCTTGCTGTTCAATAATCAGTAGAGAAAATTACTAATTATTTGAAATATTGAACTGAAGTTGTTTTGCTTCTTGAAGTGCTACAAAGCTGGAAGGGGAGATGTTTCGTCGGTTTGATGAGTTCCAAGCTATAGTGCAGCCCTGCACAGTGTCCCCTCATCCCTTGTTATACATGGCTAAGGAACTACAGTGCAAATATTTGAAATATAGCTTGAAGGTAGACCGGTAGAGTTGGCCTCCTACACTAAATAGTACTAGCTATATGGGGTATTATTTAAACCATTTTTTCTTGTCAGTTAGCTTCCCTGGAGTTTTGTCTTCTGGAATTAGTGGAAAAGAATCTGAATGTGCAATTTGAGTACTTCACTTTTGAGAGTTAGTATGAAACTATGTAGGTAAGACAACGTTCGGTTTGGGTTTTGGAAACCAATTTTTACTCTCCTGTGGGGTCCCCATGTGGCAGCGATCTATTTTCTCTCTCATTTACATATTTAGAAATACTACTCTAGTGCATATCTCGTGTGAGTTGGGTTTGCGGATGCATTTTGCACAAGATATGCACTAGAGTAGTATTTCCAAAAATGTAGATGAGAGAGAAAATGTCAAGCTGCCATGTGGGGCCGCATTGGAAAAAATAAAAACAGGTTTTGAAAACCCAAATCAAACATGGTCTCTTGTGTTGTTGGAAGTGAAGAATGGGTTAGAGATTTTTTCCGGGGATGAATGAAAGAGCGGTGTTGAAAGTAAGTGTTATTTGCTGATGTTTTCCTCTATGGCATCACTGATTCGTGTTATTGATTCATTGGATCAGTAGCAAGGAGGTCATTGGGATAACAATTGGTAGTGAGTGGCACAATAGTGAAGTTGGTTGTTTGGTTATAGGTCTGTAGGGTTTTGTATAAAAATGTTTGTCTACATTCATAGGAGTCCAATCACCTTCTCACAAGAGAGGCCATCAAACAGGCACTCAAAGACTTGTGTGACTCTTTTCTCTTTGGGAGTATTGGATTTTAGAACTTTCCAGGTAGTAGTGTCTAGGAATGAACCCTTATTGCGTGGGAAATGCACTCTTGGACTTTCTTGGATTGCAGTTCTACAAGGAAAACTATCATGCTAGCCAGCTAGGTATACGCTCAAGTTGCATAAACACTTACACACGCACTCACATTGAATTTAAACTTTGATGTGAGTGTTTGTGCAAGTGTGTGTGAAACTTGTGCATATAAGTAGCATACTCTCTCCAAATAGGAGTGAACCCTTGGTGCATTTTCTTGGATTATGTTTTGTGGACCACAATTCAGAAGGAAAACAATCATGCTAGGGACTCACACAAGTTGCACGCATTTGCGCATGCACTCATATTAAAGTTTATGACTTTGATGTGAGTGTTTGTGTAAGTGTGTGCAACTTGTGGGTGGAAGTAGCATGGTTTCTCAAACCAAGGTATTTGGGCGTGTCCCAAGTGTTGTGGAGAATATTGAGCATTGTCTGGCAAATTGGATCCACAAGCATGTGGGACTGCCTTGGTACTTGGTTAGAAATTTTGCGACCCCATTGTTTTACGTATCTCGTGACCTTCTCCTATGAGGAAATCATCCTAGGATATCAGTTTGATGCAGCAGATCTTTAGTCCAAACAACATTCATCGCTAGATTTGCAGCTTTCTGTATCAACCTTGGAAGATCTCGGAAGTGGATTTTTGGAACACTACCTAGTGCAAAAGCTGCCCTCTGGTTATGTATCTTGTTCTGTTCAAGGGGCTGTAAATACTCTCTGTTTCATTTTTGGATGTCAATATTTACTTTTGAACTTTGATGATTGTCTTTGATTGTAAATATTTAGCGGGAGAATAGAATATATGTATCGTTCGGTTGCTGTATTTTGAATCAGATTTGCTAAAATTATTCTGGAAACTGTATCTTTCTATCTGTCCATCTTAGTTATCTTACTAGTTGCCCAAAGGCCAGTGGAGAAGACTGGTCCAAGAGCCTCGCCTTGAAGCTCGTGATTGTAGATTGAGCTATCGTACCTCCCCGGATAAGATGCGGTACACTCAAGGACCAACCATTATTCACTGTTTTTTGCCCTATCTTTGCCCCTCTCTGGAGTTTGGGGATACCATTTCTTCTTCATGACACCATCTTAGTTTAATGGCTTTGGATTTGAAAGGAATTGATCGACTGCGATCTCAATCTGAGTAAACAACTAAGGTCCGGTCAGGCCCGGCCCTGTGTTTCGCGAGGTCCTAGGCTTATTCTCAATTTGAGGCCCTTCATACATATATATATATATATGTATATATAATTTTTTTTTTCTACGAGAAGGGGCCCCAAAAATCGGGGGGCCCCAGGCCCGGGCCTCCCCGGCCTGCCCACAGGGCCGGGCCTGGGTCCGGCGCCTTGCTCGATCTTGGCCGGTCAGCAAGGTACAACAGCTCGATCAATGGTGCTAAACATTGTAGCAGTCTCGTCGTTCTTTTACTCGGTTGGACGACACTGCCTGAGGTCGTAGAGTTAAGATTGTGGGTTCGGAAAACCATAACACCCCCGTGTACTTTGTTAACGCAGTTAAACGCAAAGAACATTCGTCAGTTGTTGCAGTTGATGGTCGTTCTCTTTTTGGCCAACGACGTTTGTCTAATGATGTTTTAGTTTCGGCATGAGTGTGAAAGGAACAAGTTTGGAAACTTCCAACGAATGAATTCTCAAGAATAAAAGAGCCGTCTCAGTTGAACAAAGAATTTGAAACGTTTGGCCCCATAGACATTTCAGCCGTTCATTATTCTGTAAACCTTAAGACCAAGCCATTCTGCTACGGTGAAGGAGTCAAACTAGAATTAAGCAATTGAAAAGAAGAACAAGAAATTTAAACAGGATAATGCAGCGAATTGCCGAATTTCCTTTGGGTTTGACAGCAGCCTGAAGTTTATGATTCGACTTCTATGAACAAGTGGTTGACCTCCGTATTAATTTAACAAACACTAATATACTATATTGTTTGGTAAAAAACAAACCCGCCTATTTATAAAGAATTTAGTTGCCCACCAGACTCGGTTGAATTTTGATTGAGTCAAATGCGAGCTTGAGTAACTTGATTTATTATGCATTATAAGTGGAACGAGTCAAGTGGTAGATTTTCTATTTTTTTTAAAGGCAAAAGAACAATAAAAAGTGTTCAAGCAGTTTTGACAACTATTCTAATTTAGGGGATTTAGAAGACGGTTAATAAGAGTTGAACCCCCAACTAAGCGGACGACGGAGTGCTCCCTTCTAGTATTTTTTTTGTTCAAAAACTGTTCGCAATTCCGTTTGTTATGGGCTCCGCTTGTCAATAAACGAATTGAATTTGAGCTTGAGTTTTAAGCGAGCTGTGTTCAAGTTAGTTGTAACTTGGCTTGTATAATAAATGAATCGAACTTGAACATTCAACAACAAATGAGCCAAGCTTGAACTTGATTACTTGGCCTCGAGGCGAACTTGAGATCGAAGACATCAAAGCTCAGCTCAGCTCATGTGCAGCCATAAATGTGCTTAATGACTTCTTGCTATAACGGGTGAATTTTTTCTTTCCTTCTAAAATCTTGCTTACCAAGGTTCGATCCAGTGACCTAATGGTTAAGAGGAACTCCTAACCAACAGGTTACGGAACATCTTCATAAAACAGTGAAATTGATCCCTAAGAATTAATCAAAATGATAAAAAAAGTGTCCTGAGATATGAGTACTATTCCATCATATGATCTTGAGTTACCGCTACTTTATACCTCAACATCTTTATCGATCACACATTATACCTTAATATTTTTATCAACCATACGTTATTGGATTTTCTGGCATTGTGAGTTAAAAATAAATAACATAAAGAGACATTTGCTAAAATCTTCAGACTTAGGAAATTAGAGAGAAAATTAAAGAGAAAATGAGAGGAAAGTTAAATAAGAATTTGATTATTTTCCTGTGAGAACCAAACAAAGGAAGAGAAAATTTTCAATTTTTTTTATCTTCCTTTCTGTGGGGGTGTCTTTGCCGGATTGAGCATTCTGAACCTTCAGGGAGTTGAACGGGCTGCGATGGAAGAGATGATGCACGCCTAAGGAGAACCTGCACAAGTAGGCAACCTCGTTAGTGCCAAACCCGGACGGTGGTGGTCCGGGAAGGCACTTCGATGATAAAGTCAGTCACTGGAGGGAAGAGATATGCTCTAAATCTCAAGAAAAGACTGAAGTTATGAGGGTAGTAAATAAGGAGAGAGATCCCTTTAATGGTAGTTGTGAGTGTGTATTTATAGGCAGCAGGGAGCGCAAGGCCCCACGCCACTGCCTTCCCCATCAGTCACATTCAAGGCTGGAATGACAGGTGAGGTGACCTCTATCCCTGCCACAGACGCCATATCTCGGTCAACGTCATGGCACGTGGGCTCGAGTAGTCAAATCACCTCGAGACATTCCCCGCAACCCACGTGCTGCTGCAGGCTGCGGTGACAGAGTAGGTAATTGCCGCATTTAATGCTCTATTGGGAAATGTAATGGGCATCTGCACGCTCCCCCTAACTGTGTGTCGCCCGAAATTCTAATTGTTCGGGTTGAATGGGTTCGCAGACGCAAGGGACCCCAAACGGCTTATGACGCTTAGCACGACGACGGGCGAGGTCCCGTGGTCTCCCGAGAGCCAAGAGGAGGATGCCACACCATGGGCGCCTCTCGCTCGGCAAAGATCGTTCAAATCCTTATTCGTCCAAAACCACGCACACGGGCTCCTCGCCGAAAATGTACCATCTGTTCAAAGACCGTCTGGCGGATCTAACCTAGCATTCGGTTTTCTTGATTACGAGATCTTGAACTTTTTAGAACTTCTTCAGTAGTTTAGAGAGTGACCCTGTTAGTCCCCTTGGACCAGGCCGCTACACTTTCCATTTCTTCCCCCAATAACCAAATAGAGGGGTGCTTTGGGTAAAAAAATCAAAAAGTGGTTTTTTTAATAATCATTGTTCTTATTCAATTTTTTTTTGCATTTGTTAGTTTTGCATCAAGATTTTGTGGTTTCTGGATTCTTCTCGACAAAACGAATCTATCAAGTATAAAATTATGGTCAAAACTCAATTTTTTTAATAAAGCCAATTTTAATACAAAACTAACGAATACAATTTTCTTTGAATAAAGACAAATTAATTAAAAAAAAAAAATACTTTTGATTTTTTACCTAAAGCACCCCAGAGCTATTAATTTATTCAAAATTCCCACCTTGGCTTTAAATACTGTGAATATTCCAGCAGCTCCCGAGTCTCTCTCTGGCTCTCTTTCTCTCTGCCACTACCACCTCCCGCACACCGCATCACCACCACCCACCACCGTCTTCCCCACGCGATATCATTTCGCCAGCATTAGTAACACGCTCACAATTCATTACTCCATACACGCATGCGTACATATACCCCTGTTAAAAATTGCTACAGCAAATGACCTCCCTTTCCTCCTCTCTCTCCAGACCCCTCTCTCTCTAACACTAAAATCCTCCAAGTTCCAACAGCTACAAAACCACATGTCAGTGTCGTGTGGCGTAGAGTGCGTGGTGCTACTAGGTTGCCTTCGGTGGGCGTGGAAGCGGTGCACCTACGTCGGCTCATACGACAGCGCCTCGTGGCCGCCCGCCACCGCCGACGAGTTCGAACCTATCCCCCGTATTTGCCGCATAATCCTCGCCGTCTACGAAGAGGATCTGCGAAATCCCCAGTTTGCCCCCAAAGGCGGGTACAAGCTTAATCCTGACTGGGTCGTCAAGCGCGTGACGTACGAGCAGACTCAGGGGAACGCGCCGCCGTATTTGATTTACGTTGATCACGACCACAGTGAGATCGTACTCGCTATCCGTGGGCTTAATTTGGCGAAAGACAGCGATTATAAGCTCTTGCTTGACAACCGCTTAGGTAATAAAAATAATCCTTTTCGGCTTTTTTTAAATGAGAATTTATTGTAGAATTAAGGTTTGGGCTAATTACGGCTCAATACTATTTTCAGAATTCATTTCCTGCGAAAGATTTTTTTTTTAAATTTTTTTATTTGTGGAGTCTTTCATAGCAAAAATATTACGCGCAAGAAAGAACATACACACAAAACGTGGGTAATATGAAAACATGAAGTCGTGTTTTGTAAACGTGTTTTTTTTTAAAAAAGCGTTCACATTCTACGTATGGTTCGGTGAAAGAAAGAAATTGACAAATTTTCCTCTTCAGCTGTAGTGAAAACAGAATCCGAAAGTTGGACAGAGTCGTAACTAGGATTGAGACTGATTATTCAACGTTCCTATATTTGTGTGGGGTAGAGGCCTGCTCCAATGTGTCTAGAGCACTTGAGCAGTGGCGGATGCAAGATTTTTTTATAATGAGACGCAAGATTTTTCTATAATGAGAGCTTAACCAGTGTATTTCAACGGTGATAACAAAAATTTAATTTTGTATTGGTGTATTTCAACTGTGATAACAAAAATTACATTTTGTATTTTTATATTTCTACTCGATAGGTCTACGTTTTTGTATATGTAAGTAACCATCGTTTTGTTTAACACAAGTGACCAAAAAATTGTTGTTACACGTATATATTTATTGGAAGAAAATTTTTTCCATCGAAAGGATTTGTAGGGGCCAATCTTGTAGAACTTTTTTAAATTAACTGAAAAAACTAATACAATTAAACATAATATTTTGAGTAGTGCAGGGACCTGGGGCCCTCCCGGCACCCCCTTCCATCTGCCCTTGCCTTGGAGTAGGGCTGCAAACAAACAACTAACTTGAGGCTCGGTTTGATTCGACTTATTAGTGATTGAGCTCAGCTTGAGCTGGAATCTTAAGGTCATTTAGTTAAGGAGCCTAGATCGAGCTTTGAATTCGGCTCGGCTCTTTTTGTTCCCCTACCCTAGAGCATCTTCAACCCATGTTTAAAAGTAATACTTTCATAAAACGGGACACGTTGTTCTGTGCTGACGTCACCACTTTATTTGTGTTTGGCCTTGTGTGTGCCGAGGCAGGACGGAGGCCGAGCTGGCAGTGCTGAGTGGGTGGCCAACTGGTCTCGTGTCTCGTATCCGACACAGGCAGCCGAACAATCCAATGACATCACTTCAGCGTACCACATCATATCACTACTTCATAAAATCCTTTTCTTGTATTGGACTGCGCTACCGTCTTGCTTCAAACATTTCGTCTGGAACTCTTCTCTTAGTTCTCTACGTAAGAGGATGAGAGTTGATCCTATAGAAAATTAACACGAATGTACGTGAGGATCCCCAACTTTGGACGATGGAGATTTTGATCTTCAAATGCCTATAACTTTCAGTTGATAGTACATCGTTTTTTCCTTTTTAATATTTGTGAAAAGATACTAATCTTTACTTTCAAAAGACAACAATATTGAATGTGCTTATAGCGAAAAATTTAATCATGAAAAATCAAGTATTGGAGGAAAATTGGTTTGACTAATGAATCTTGAAAAGGAGTGTAAATCTTGGAGTAAAGTGGGAAACGTGTAATTTTTGGATAGGAATGAGTGAGGTTTTGAATATTAAAGAAAGAAATAGAGGAGTGTGGATTCAGTGTTTGGATGAGAAATGATATTTGAGCTTCTATCTAACCTTTCTTGGGTATTGATCTTAAGGTTTGGGAGAGTTTCAACTTGTATATTAGGTCATAATTCATTTCATACCACGTAGGTGAAAAACATGTATGTTAAGTTGTAATCTGTTCCTGTGGAATTTCAGGTATACAGATGTTTGACAGTGGATATGTTCACCGTGGGCTATTGAGGTCGGCGATTTGGATTTTGAATGAGGAATCTGAGACTCTCCGGCGACTCAGGGTTGAAACTGGGTCATCGTATGATATGGTTTTTGCGGGCCACTCCATTGGGTGCGGTGTTGCAGCGTTGTTGACGGTGATCGTGGTGAATCACCACGACGTGCTTGGCGGAATTCCAAGACATAAAATACGGTGTTATGCTGTGGCCCCTGCACGGTGTATGTCGCTCAATTTGGCAGTGAAGTATGCCGATGTTATATATTCTGTGGTGTTGCAGGTGAGGCATTGTTACTTTCTATTTAGTCTGTTTTCAGATGATTGTGCATTTGTTGTCCCTTTAATTTCTTCAAGTCTACAGTTAATTTTGGAGTCAATGTTATTTAGTCCCTTTAATATGGCACAAGTGAAACAACAAGAGGCACATCAAATCAGGATGAACTCTTTTTCTTTTCTTTTTTGGAACAGCAGAAACACCGGAAGAACTCTTTCAATTCCGAAAAAGAAGACCAGGTGCAATGCAATACAAAGCCCAAATATAAGGGCTAAGAGGACAATTCCAGGTTGACAGCTTAGGAGTAGCATTTTCATGTTGATAATACAATTTGGCAGTGAAACTGATTCTTATATCTTGCATGACTCTTCTATCCGTGTTTAATCGATACCTTTAGCGGCTCCTTTCTCAGTTAAGTCATCACTATCTTTCCCAACGACACAGGGTCCAAGGATTACCAAAACCGTATGAGATCGCCTGTCCATAAGTTTAAAGAATCATGCAGTCTTAGTTTTCCATATTAATGTCTATCAAACCTGCATATCGTGCATTTAAATCTTATGTAGTTTCTCCAATGGACTGAACTAACCACGCCACCTTGATTCTATATCTCCAGGATGATTTCTTACCAAGAACAGCAACCCCCTTGGAGGATATATTTAGATCGATCTTCTGGTGAGCCATGCGCATTTGATATGGTCCCAATGGCTGTATGAAGCCTTCAAATCTTTTGTTTACTTTATTGTTTTCTACCTTGTGGCAGAGTAAGGTTTTATAATTATATCTTAAACCAGGCCTTAATGCCTTGGACAGTTTGCCCTGCTTACTATTTGGGATTTGCTTGCGGGATACCTTCATACCAGAAGGTAGGAAGCTTAGCGATCCTAGAAGACTGTATGCACCCGGAAGAATGTATCATATTGTAGAGAGAAAATTTTGCAGGTAACAACTCTTCTGAACCATTGATAATTTTGTTTTAGTGCCCCGTTTAAGGATTATTGAGAATTATCCAAGTTTGCTTGCCTTGCTTCTAGGTGTTTTATGTCCATGTCAGGAAGATATCTCAGAAAAATGCTGCACATTGCACTTGCGTTTTTCTCTGTACTGTTTTAAGTAGATATGCTATTGTGCTTTGTTGTGACCGAACAGAATTTTGCTCTTTTGACATGATTAACGATGCACTCAGATTTTCATGAACCTCATGGCTCAGTGGTATGTTAAGCAATTCTTGATGGCGGTTCCTTCTTCCTGTAGTGCAGTTAAAATCAAGATAAAAAAAATCCTCTCCTGTCCATTACTTGAAAACTTGATTTTGTTTGCTGTGTAGTTTCCCATTATTTTCTAATGCAGTTTATCAAGACAAAACAGAAAATCCTATACTTCAGATAGATTTCTGGCACACACTGTTAATTGTTAATTGTCGTGTATATATTCATCCTCTAGTAGCATACTTAGAAGTCATAAGCTTCATTTGCTAGGAAAATAGTTGTGCTTGCTCTTAAACTGTGTCCTCGCTTGGTACACACGCAGATGTGGTAGATATCCTCCAGAGGTAAGAACTGCCATCCCAGTAGATGGAAGATTTGAACACATTGTCTTGTCGTGCAACGCTACATCAGATCATGCAATTATATGGATAGAAAGTGAAGCGGAGAAGGCGCTAAATGTAAGTGGGAAGCAATCTTTTATCATTTTATTTTAACATTGTCTCATTTTCCTTACACATATTCATATACGTATTCGTATATACAAAGTGTGTGACGTGTCTTTTCGAGTATATTGGTATACCTACATCATGAAGTTTGTTCACGAAAAAGCAAGTTTTTGAAACGGATATTTTTCTGGAAATTTTACCCCCTCTAAACTCGTGCCTATTTTGCAGATGTTGAGGGACAACAATTCTGATACCATAACAACTGCTCCAAAGGTACAAAGGCTCGAGAGGTTGAATACGATACGGAAAGAACACAAGGATGCTTTGGAAAGAGCCATTAGTTTGAAGATACCTCACGCCATTACCGACTCTGAAGAGGAGCCCTTAAACTGGAAGGAAAAATCCTCAGAAGCAGCCGGTGCTGATGCCAATTCTTGCGAAAGTGGGAGGAAACCTAAGTCGCCATCCCGTGGTGGAAGAACCAACTGGGATACAGTGCTTGAGCCTTTCAAGAGAAATGAGTCTGGGTAACTGCTATTGAAGAAAGACACGAATACTCAACTATTAAAACACTTTTCGAATGGTAAATTGTTCTTTTGTGAAAATATATGACGGGTTAGATGTACAAGAGAGTTTTGTTTTCTGGGTGCAGTTTTTTGTATGGTGAAAAGCATAGGATGAATTGAGGTCAACCCTGGGTGGTGGGTTCATTGCTCTTGGTTTTGTGTATTAAACAACAGAGAGAAACCACAGATGTTTTCAAAGATGTATTAATCTGTTTGTAAATTATAATGTAGATTGTTTGAATTTGATTGCTAGTACTAGTTTGCACAGGGAAAACAGAACCCCTTTCCCCAAAACATAAGGTCTAAAGCCTTCGATGGAGAGGGTGCTCATTGTCCACTCACCTAAAAGATGGTTAAATATTTCGGATTTAATCAAAATGATCATAAATGGTCCCGGATACAAGTAAATATTTCATGGTTTTGGGTCATAGCAATGTGGTGTTTTAACATCCTTATCAACCACACATTAGACTGAGTTTCACATACCGTGTGGTGGATAAAAGTGTTGAAATGTGTAGTGAATAAGAGCGTTGGGGTACCGTGTGACGGTATTGCAAGACCATGAAATAGTTATAGTCCTCGTATATGTGAGTTTAAGGGTGAGTTTTCTGTTTGCTAACATTCCAACTCCTAGTTGCTAGTAAAAGAAGTGTGTGATTAACAATTTAAGCTGTAGTATCTTAGTTTTTTACTAGTTAATAAAAAATAAATTGGCTTTTGCTAACTTACTTTTTAACACTTTTATAGGAAATTATTTTTAAAATTTTTAACACATTTATATAAAATTATCTTTTAACAATTGATGCTAAAAATGGAACCTAAATTAATTAATTCAAAATTCCCACCCCGGCCTTTAACAGAGAGCTAAAATCTTTGAATATCAATTTATGCTACTGTCGCGCTTAACTCTCACATACGCCTACGTCAATATTCCGGCAGCTCTTCAGTCTCTCTCTCTCTCTCTCTCTCTCTCTCTCTCTCATTACCACCTCTCGCACACTGCATCACCACCATCCGCCACCGTCTTCCCCTCGCGATATCATTTCCCCAGCATAACTAGAACACTCACAACTCACAATTAATTACTCCATACACGCACGCGTACATATACCCCTGCCAACGTCTGTGTCGTGTGGCGTAGAGTGCGTGGTGGTACTAGGTTGCCTACGGTGGGCGTGGAAGCGGTGCACCTACATCGGCTCATACGACAGCGGCTCGTGGCCGCCTGCCACCGCCGACGGTTTCGAACCTATCCCCGTATTTGCCGCATAATCCTCTCCGTCTACGAAGAGGACCTGCGAAATCACCAGTTTGCCCCCAAAGGCCGGTTCAAGCTTAATCCTGACTGTGTCGTCAAGCACGTGACATACGAGCAGACTCAGGGGAACGCGCCGCCGTATTTGATTTATGTTGATCAAGACCACCGTGAGATTGTACAACCGCAAAGAGCGCAAAATGCGTGAGGCCACGATTCGTTACAAGTTCTGACTTTTTCTTTTTCGGGAAGTGCAGGTAAGGTGTTTGATGTTAATCCACAGTGCCAAAGCCAACAGTTATACGAGGATTGATATGGCTTTGATAATTACATCCCCTCCACTGAATATTTGACATCTTTCTCTCTGGTTCTGTATCCATGAAGCAAGCATTGCTTCGCGTCATTCGATCTTCTTCTTCCAATTCAATCACCATCTCTTCCCAATTGCTGACAAAACCCAAATCCATTTACACCCTACAAGAACACCCGGATTCAATTGTGCAAACCATTTGCAATTCACTCCATAAAGGCCTAAACTGGGACTCGCTGAGCAAGAAATTCAGTTCAGTAGAGTTCACCAATTCGATTGTCGAAAAAGTACTATTACAACTGAAAGAACCAATAGATGCAAAACGGGCTCTGGGTTTCTTCCACTGGTCAGCTCAGCAAAAGCAATCCAAACATGAGGTTTCAACTTACTGTATTGCTATTCACTTACTAGTCAGGTCAAACCTCATCAGGGACGCTCGAACTCTGCTCGAATCAGTTGTGTCGAAGAGGGTTTCAGGCGATTCTTCGGGTTTCTCAGTTGTTGATTCACTTCTTAGTAGTTATAGAAGTACTGGGTCTGTTCCTTTGGTATTTGATTTGTTGGTTCAAACTTATGCCAAGTTGAGGATGGTAGACGTTGGGTTTGATGTTTGTCAGTATTTGGATGAACATGGGTTCTCTTTAAGTGTAATTAGTTACAATACATTGATTGAGGTGGTTCAGAAATCTGATCATACAAATCTGGTTTGGAAGGTTTATGAGCATATGATCAAAAAACGAACATACCCAAATGAGGTAACAGTGAGAATCATGGTTCGTGCGTTGTGTAAGGAGGGAAAGTTGCAAGAATGTATTGATATGTTGGACAGAATTCATGGGAAAAGATGCTCTCCTTCCATAATTGTTAACGCAAGTTTGGTTTTTAGCGTATTGGAAGAGGGAAGAGTCGATGAAGGAATGGTGTTGTTGAAGAGGATGTTGCAAAAGAACATGATTATTGACACCTTTGCTTATTCTTTAATTATTTATGCTAGGGTTAAGCTTGGGAGTTTAGACTCTGCATGGGAGGTGTATGAGGAAATGCTGAAGAAAGGTTTTCGTGCAAATCCGTTTGTATGTACATTCTTCATAGCGGCATATTGTAAGGAGGGGAGAGTTGAAGACGCCATTCTCCTGTTGCAAGACATGGAAAATGCGGGTTTGAAGCCATATAAAGAGACTTTTGATCATCTCATCATGTGTTGCGCTCGGGTTGGAAGATTGGAAGAGAGTGTAAATTTTTTTGAGAACTCACTGCGGATGGGTTTTGTTCCTAGTTGTTTCGCTTTCAATGAAATGATTGGAAAGCTTGGTGAAACAGGGAGAGTGAACCAGGCTAATGAGATGTTAACCATTTTGTTGGATAAAGGGTTTATAACTGATGAGACCACATATTCGCGGCTTATTTCTGGCTATGCAAAGCAAGGAAACATTCAGGAAGTTCTCAAGTTGTACCATGAAATGGAATACAAATCGCTCTCTCCTGGTTCATCGGTTTTTGAATCTTTGGTCAGTTGCCTTTGTCAATATGGGAATTTGGATGAGGCAGAAAGGTATTTGAAGGTGATGAAGGATCGTTCAATACCTCCATCTTCATGTCTTTATGAGACAATGATTTCCAGCCACCATATGAAGGGGAACAAAATAAGAGCTCATCAGCTTTACAGTGAAATGGTTGCAGAAGGATTGAACCCTAATAGTACTGCTTGCTGTATTGGGGCCAAGAACCCGTAAAGGTTGCATTTTAGTGGTCTCTATCTCTCGCAGTAGCCAGTTGGAGATTTGAGGAAGGGAAAGTTACAACTTGGTGGTATAAGATTAGAGAATGGGAGCAATACAACAGCGAATCAAGTGACTTTGTGCCGGCGCACAAAAACGAAGCGGTAAAGTCTATCACTCTCGGGGAAATCTGCTTGAAGGGTGCTTTGAATTTGACTTGGGTTTCTGGAGGATGTATTATGTAGTTATTTAAGTGACTAGCGATGCCAGCTGATATTTAGAAGTCAAAACCAGAGAAGGGAAATTTTCATTGCGTAGGTCGTGCAGTCCAAACATTTTTTTCTTATGGGCAAAAAGTTGCTCTTAATGTGAACATCCTTGTGATCAGCGTTGGATTTCTCTACTTTCATGGTGTTGCCCATGTCTTCTCGACTCGATTGGAGTCATTTACCTGTTGGGTTCATCATCTCAGACATCAATAAGATTGAATTGGACATTTTTTTTGGGGGTAAATGATTAATTGGACATTGATAGTTGCATAATTGAAAACATGTCGGTCTTAAAAAGTTGAAGGGCTTAGGTAGTATGACTGTTCAAATAAAGTGCCAATTCCACATATTTGATTCTTTACATAGGCATTTGTGATCCTCTTTTGTTACATAGATATTTACTTATATCAGAAAGATAATTTACTCGTACACAATTAGTACTTGAGGAGGTCTGGAGCTGAGCTCAACCTGCCTTAACTTGGCGCCTCATATGCGGGTATGTAAGCAATGACTACAAAAAATTGGACAAGTAATTAATTAGTAGTTTTAGCTCTACATTCTTCAAAGTGTGAGGCTATGATTCAAAATCTTAACCAGAACGGAGAAAATAAAAAACCTTGGTAAGCCGAAGGAACTTAAGTGAAAGACAAATCAATGTACACATGAATTTAGTTACACCAAAAAATAGCACGGTACATGTTCTCCAGAAAAATGAGTGCACTAAATCTACAACCAAACTTGATGTTAGATAATAGATAGGTCATCAATACACGGGCTCATTTCCTAAAGGGCTTCTGGCGCAATTGGTGATCTAAACATATCTGAGATACATCTATTTGGGATGTAGGTTTCAATCCATATAAACTGTACAGTGTCAACGTAGAAAACTCTCTCCCAGTGCTTCGGGTACTAAATCTGGAATTGAAGAAAAAAAGGCAGGCAAAGGATTTTTGATTCAATGCAGCTACCTGTATGGGGCCGAATCTGCCTCCAAAAGATTATCTGCATTGACAACTTGGACCCTTATAAGAGAAAAGTTGCACAACTGAACCACAAAGGAAATGCTCAGAAATGAGATTGTGGACAGGTGCTCTATTGGAATATGTCTGCTCTGCACAATACCCACAACTTAAAAAACCTATTTTGAGACCAAAACTGTCGATTTGAGGAATTCCAAGCGGTTTTTAGTGAGAGTTAATTTCTCTTCTGTTTCTGCTGCCTTTTCCCGAACCCCACGTACTACTTCATCAGGGGCTTTCTCTACAAACTGCAGAGAGCAAAATAGAGTTTGTGAGAGGCAATGTTAGGCAAGGTAAACAAGGGAAAGAAACCATAATTCATAACATTGCATGCAGGAGATGTTCATTTTCATGGACATAGAGGGTATTATTTGTTATGGAAGTGGGACCCCCCTTCCTTCAAGAGAGAGTGCAATTTCAAAACCAATTACAAAATAAATGTGGCGTGGAGTCCTGAAGCTACGTAGTATACCATCTCAAGACGGGGCAGGGCTTGGAAGTTTGCTTAGGTTTACATTTTGGACACAGTAAAAAGTATCTTGCCCGGAGGAGCTATTTTCTCTAGCAAAAAATATTTCATAATTGAGCAACTCAAAATCAGGGCTTCTCGACAAAAGGTATGCAGAATATAGATGCTGAAATCTAGTGACAGATCCTTTTTTTTATGCAACGGTTCTGACAACCACATTACGTCTCCATACCAAATCTTCGGAGGTAAAATGACCCCTGTATTTGCACAGTTCGAACTGAACAATCAGCCAGTCTTTTTCCTAGTCAATTTTCGAAAAAAGGCAAAAGTTCTCTGTGCCCTTTATAATGCAGATTTACCATTTTCAAAGCTGTGCAAAAGCAGGAAAGTGATTTTCCATGCATTTGAAAGAAAGATACCATGCCGAAAGAAATGTATTAAGACTTCATACGTTAGAAGACTTCAGGCGAGCAACAAGCACATCATACTCCGCTTGCATCTTTGAAAGGCGCTTGGTGAGGCGTTCCACTTCGGATGAGACATCTACCATATCAGCAAGAGGAAGATATGCTTCTAGACCTTCACCAGCAACAAGATGGACTGATTGATTTGCATCACCTGAAGCATTATTGCTGGGGTTAAATGCATCATGCGGTAATTATACATAATACACTTGAATCAATGGATGAAAGTGAAGTCCAAAAGCGAAAGGGAACAAAACAAAGTTTGGTCAAGATAGAAGTAATTGTAGGAAAACTCACCTGGTGCAGATTCCACAAAATGGACATTCTGCAAATCTAGCCTGGAAAGAAGAGCTAAAACTTCCTTTTCATTCTGCAAGAAGAAATTTTGAGAATTGATATATTCAGATGTATGTTTCTTTCAATGGCCAAACAAGTATATAACCAAGCACAAAGCTAACTGATTTTCAAATTGAAATGCCAGCAAGCTGGTGAAATCACTAGGAAGTAACAAAATGATAGTCCCTGATAAAAGCTGGCAATACAACTTCCAATTTAATACAAATATTACTAAACAG
This sequence comes from Vaccinium macrocarpon, assembly GCA_022606695.1. Lineage (NCBI taxonomy): Eukaryota > Viridiplantae > Streptophyta > Magnoliopsida > Ericales > Ericaceae > Vaccinium > Vaccinium macrocarpon. The sequence goes on along the minus strand of CM040172.1, from coordinate 2,567,418 downwards.
ACTCATGGTGCCAATGGGCATTCCCCACCCCACTGAAGAAGCAAGTATAGCCACCGGCCAACCACATTCTTTCAACTACAACCCTCTCAACTCTTATCTCAAATTTATTAATCCAGCCAAACTCCTAGTGTTCCCACCTATTATATTCAGTCTCCGAGAGGCCAATGTATGCTTTTCCAACACCCAAATTCCTTCTACAACTAAATTCTCAAGTATCTAACTTCCTCAAATCTCCCTCCCATTCCTCAGCCTGAATAAAGACCAGGATTACCCTACTTGTTGAGTTCTCCACCACTCCCCACAATCTCTTAGAACTGCCACATAAAGCCATTTATTCTCAAAATGGAAGGGAGCCTCCCTCTTCTTTTCCCCACTTTCAACCAAAAAAGAGGGATATGATCTAGCACCGGCCTCAATGAAGTGCACTATACCACCTTGCAAAAATGCTCCTAACTATCCAAAACCAAAAAACAGTTGGCCCAAAACAGACAGAGGCCACACTGAAGTTCAGAAACAGGATGTCCTTTCACCTCAGTACATTTGGAAACTCCATGGCCCTATTATCAGAAACGGACCTCAGCCGCTCAACCTCCCTGAAGGGAATTGAAGACATTGCAATCTCCCACACACTACGAAAGGGAAATTCCATCACATGGCTGCAAACTCTTCTGCTGTTTTGACTCGCTTATCTTCCACGGGTCCATAATAGACCCTTGGAGTATCCGCCACAACCATCCTCCGCATATTAGAATAAACATGGACAAAAAACCGCGGGACTTCCCGCCAGTTCTGCACTCTGAATCCACATAACAAGCACCACCTGTTCTTTCCCTCTCGTCTCCTCCCCATCGCTCCAAAAAACTAAAAGAGGTAATAATAAAAAACAGAAAACTCTTAGTAATCTTCTCTAGCAAGATTTTAACTAGTACTTTTCTTGTTCTGCCATAGATTAACCAGTCTACCATAATAACTACCACGAAAAAGCAGATACTTACCCAAACATACTGTCTGACTTCAGAATTTGCAACTATAGATGCAGATATACGCCTTGCAGGCTCAACAGAATATTCGGCTCGAGCATTGCGAATTGCTCTTGTCTGAGTCTCAGAAAACAAAATAGCCAATGTTACTCAACTTCCACAAAAGATGTTTCCACAAGGGCAGTATGCCAGTGATGAGACGGTCAGGGAAAAGTAAAAATACATTTTTCGCACTCACCAGAGATTGTAAATTCTCAAACCGTTTTACTGAGTTAATGTCCCTTGGAAGTGAAGTCTGTGGCCAACATGATATTATAAGGGCTTCTTCCCTATTTGGGAGTGCCTGTAGATGATCAAAGACCTCGTGAAATTACTGAAACATCCAAAAAAGTGAAAAGAAAAAGAGAAACAACACAACATCAAGGAAAGAAAGCACCTAGGGGCTAGGGCACAAACAAAAGTATCTCAAAGGTTTGTTGTATCAAGTTTGAGAAGTATACATGACATGTACATCAAAAGTACCAAAGGAAAAACAGATAATTACTGCAAACTAGAAACATATAGTATACGCAAATCTTCCCTTTAGCAATGAAGCAATGAATATGCCTCTAAATTTTAGGAAGGAGTACCAAAAGGCAACCGTGTTAATAGAGCAGACATTTGTTGGTATTTCTGATTCCTCACTCTATAGGCTCAATAAGTTTGTCGTACGTAAGCCCCAGACCACAATGCACAACTTTCTGACAGAGAAGGTAAGTCCACCCACAGGTGTAAAAATCATGAACAAACTTTGTGCATAAGGAACTTTTTCAAATGGCTGCAGGAGACCATGAATAAATAAATAACACAAATTCAAGTCGAATCCTATGCTCTACCAGACAAAGACAAACGGTCACTACTTTGCATCAAAGTGATGTATACATGCGTACAAAGTTGGATAGTTGTCATTACTGTTGACTTGTCTTACTATCTTTACTGGGACATGCTAGAAATTAAAACTATGGTGACTAAAACAACTTGCTAACTCTTAACTATGATAAAGTATAACTAGTACAATGTGTTAATAATCAGACCACTTGTCAACTAATTCATACTACGGGAACAACCCAAACTAAGCCTCGTGCGGCCGTGCCTCAATCGCAGTCAGCTCCACGATCCTTTTTGGCAAATCTCCTATGCCAAAAGCTATCAAGGATTCCTACGGGCACAGATCGGTCAGTGGGGCCCAATTTCGGGTCCCACAAACAATCCAAGCCGTTCATTACTGTTGACTTGTCTTGCTATCTTTACCGGTACACGCTAGAAGTTAAAACTAATGCTAAAACAACTTGCTAACCCTTAACTAGAATAAAATATAACTAGTTTTCCGCACAGCTTGTAATCTTCAGTGTTAATAATCAGACCATTGTCAACTAATTCATACTAGGGGAACGATCCAAACTAAACATTGTGCCTCAATCGGGGTTGGCTTCACAGTCCTTTTTGGCCAATCACTAATGCCAAATTTCCAATCTTCCGATTTTTGATAACTCTAAACAATGTATCAAAAATTGGAATGTTGGATCAAGCACTTGGAGTAATCCGATTGGGCTGATTTTTTAAAAAGAACCACTAGAAAACATATTTTAAAATTAATTAACGGCTTGAACTGTTTGTCTGGGACCTCGAAGTGGGACCACAGAGGGCGCACGTAGACTTTCTAAAAGCTATTTCATATCCATTTTTACCACACCATCCAATATCAATACAGCTCATGGTTTGCACAAAACTATAATCTGCGATGGTACATACAAATCTACTTCCGACGGCATTATAGACAAAACAAGAAGAGCCAATAAATTTTAAAAGCCTACAGCTAGAGTCTACAAGTTTACCTGCCACAATTCTTCAGTTACAAATGGCATGAACGGATGCAGCATTATCAAAATATTTTCAAACACGTACAGAAGAACTGCCTGGGCTATTGAGGCAACTGATTGACCTTCTGATTTGTACAGGCGAGCTTTACTGGCTTCAATATACCTAAGAAAAGAGGAGAAAATCTTAATCACCACAAGAAGAAAGAGATAATGGAAATGGATTGTGAATTGCATGTGTAAGGGGCCTAAGAGGCACGGATACAGACACTGGACATTTACAGACATGCCAACATGGGAAAATTTGATTGAATCAGGACTAGATCATTTACGTTATAACTAAATTACTGTTCAGGGAAGCTATCAAGACATAAAAAGAATTTCATTGAATCAGGACTAGATCATTTACATTATAACTAAATTACCAATCACTGAAGCTATTACATAAAAAGAACATACCAGTCAGCAAAATCACCCCAAAAGAAGTCGTATATTTCTCTTCCAACATCTCCAAAAAAGAACTTGTCATAACTTGTGGTTACTGTGTCAACAAGCATATGAAGCTTTGAGACCTGATTATTAGATAAACTAGTAAGCTAATCACAGAGGAAGCATGGATTTGCACAACATAAAAAGTACTACAATTATTTTCTTACCACCCAACGCTCTGGTAAAGGTAGCCCAAGCAGAGTTTCCTCGAGATCAAACTGCAAAAAGATTTAACTGTATCAACAAAAGCCTTGAGCAATGTACTACCATATCTAGACATGTGTGACGGGCAAGGGAATAGAACCTCCCGAGTCAACTGGTAATATACAGGAAAGAATGATGTACCCCATATGCAAGTAATTTTTGCAATTAAATTGCAAACCTTACTGGTTTCACAAATACATAGAGAAATTTATGCAATCACGGGCCACAAAATGAAACTTATGAGTTATGACATGCTGTAGTTCATTATTATATAGGAAAAGGCTCATCTTTATTTCCGTTGTCAACGAACAGTATTTCACACAAATGCTGATACCAAGTACTAGTAGTTCCAGCATTCCTAACAGTACGCAGAGCATGTGGCTCTCTCTCTCTCACTCACACACACATACATATATTATCTAGATATAACAAACATGCAGAGAGAGAGAGCGCTAAATGCAAGTCACACTTGATCTGAAAAAAAAAAAAACACTTAAAAACCAATAGATTAGGCGTTGGCGGAAAATAGGCGTTGGCGGAAAAGAGAAGAGGTTCACGAATTTCGGCTTTTAAGACCTTAACAAAAAGCAGAACCATCTACTTCAATTTTGATGTCTTTGATGTCCAACCATTATAACAGGAAGATAATTTACACCTTAATAACCTGACCTTATTTGCAACTAAGATAATTTCCCAGACCAATTTAATGAGAGAAAGAACGCACTTTATATGCCAACAAAGTTTCCCAAGCAGAATTGTCACTTTGACTTGGCAGATTCTGCAACACAAATTTGCCAGCGTTCCACAATTTGTTAGTGAATGCCTTGTTGGCTGTCAATCTCTCCATGGATAAGTTTAGATCCTGCAAGAAGTAAGTGGCATAGTTGATATTGGTTAGAAACCAGTCATGTGAATATACAGGAAGCCATGGACATGCATCATTATTTGAGACAAAAGACAAACCTGACCAGCAGTTCCTAATGCAAGTGTGAACCGCAAAGCATCAGTCCCGTACTCTTTGATTGTATCAATTGGATCTATGACATTTCCCAATGTTTTAGACATCTTCCGCCCCTGAGTAAAATTTGTCACATAAGTAATTTAAACAGGTACGACTACCAAGAGAAAAAAGAGCAAAGAGCAAGTCAATGTCAAATCTGGATTGGTATCTGGTTGTTTAACACCAAATGAATGTAGGAAACAGACTAAAATAAGAAAACAATGATGTCTTTCTACAGCTGACAATCATCAGTTAATGTGAAACCAGATATCAATTGGAGTTGTGCTTACAAGCAGTTTCTAGTATGGAACGCCAAGCTGCCACTACTTTACTAATACACGAGGTAAATGTGACTCATTTTATTAGGATCATCTCAGAAGCGAGTCCAAATATACATATTATAGCAGGGGAGATAATATAAAAAGTCGCAGGGAAGATTCTGAAATAGAGGGGAGAAGCTTGAAGTTACTCTTCTATGGGATTCTGAAAGGCTTTCATCAGCTTGAAAATGAAAAGTAGTAATGCCTTTTTTATATTTTGAATGAGTTGAAAATTTCGTAACAAGGAAAACAAATGCAACGCAGGAAAGTATTAACAGCAACATGTAGAAGAAAGAAATAGACAGCTTGAGGGACATCAATATTCCAAAAGTTCAAAACAATCCAGCTGCCATTTAACTTTCAAAATCTAAGTTGGTGAATGGATGAGCTCAAAAGGTCACACTTGTACTAATACACTTCATAGCCCTTTCAGATGCTAAAACTTCAAATATCCTCACACATTAAAAGCAGCAAGCAAAAAAGAAAGCTAGTGATGATCATTTTCTACTCAATACATGGATCCTACGCTTCACTTTGATGGTATTCTTCTTGCCGAACTTATTCCAATAAGCTTGGAACGAATCGGTGTAGATATCGTGACGCCTCTAACTGCTAAGTGTGGCACACTGCAGTTACATTGTAACAAATGTCAAAAAGATCTTAGACCAAACTCCCCAGTCCAACAAGATGTAGCGGTGCATCGCATGATCCAATGATTGTGCTTTACAGTACCCAAATCCTTTTTTCTCAGAGGAACTTGCCACAAAATGCATGTTTTATTACTTGAGGGGACACATATTGTCCATAGAGCAACTCACTCGAGCAAGCCCAAGGCATCAAAATCAGAGTAATTTGAGATTAATGAAGATAAGGAAAAATGGGAACAGCATGCTTATGCTACGAGAAACCCAAACATCTTCACCACAATCCTGTAAATATAGTGGCTAAAAGGTACAAGGAACTCGGTCATAACCTGTAGTTAGGTGAATCATCAAAACATGAATGATCCACTTTCTAAACACTTTTAAATGAACTTCAGTCTTCAGCTATAGGTTCCCTCTATTTATCTACATAAGTTGTAGGTTCTTTATCTTTTAGGTGATTGAAAAGTGAGAGATTTTAATACCAAAACAGAGATTATTAGAAAGAAAGCTCAAACACACCACATACAATCTCTTCAGACAGATAGACAAAACAAAACCTAGTCTTTCACATTCCCGGTGTACCAGACAACTCAACCAAATGGCAACCTCATGAAAAGTAAGTCATGTGAAATCATGCCCCATCATAGACACAGCCTAAACAGATGTTCAAAGCACTCCCAAATTTTCTCATAGCAAATCACATGGCTTGCAGAATCCCACAACAAGCACGGGTCCCTCATTATATACCCACCAAACCATTGCTGACCATAAGAAAAATGACATGGAATAGATTCTATTGACCCCTTTTTTTTCTTTTGCTCGGCAAGCTTTAGTCGACTGTTCGGAGCGCAAGCGCAAAAACCACTAAATACCACTTATTTGGTGTTAGGAAATCGAGGGAACTATGGGGAGTCAACTATCCATTAATCACCAAAATGGTCATCATCCAGCCATGAATTGGCTAGATAGACAAAAGTACACATTTACGGGAATCGCTAGATATATGAGGCGATATCAACCAGGTATTCCATAAAAGGGCTAAGAAGATTCCATTATAATGATGGGAAAAGAGGGCAGCAATAATGAAGGATATCATACAAAGCCAGAATTTATCATCTCCGGGTCTACAAGTATTACGTAAAAAACTGTGTTCTTTCTCTTGATTAATTGTTTAAAAAGTAGCTTCTCCTTAACAATTCATCAACAAGTAGCCTGACTTAAGAGTTCTACTCACTTGTGCATCTCGTATAAGCCCATGCAGGTAAACATTTGAAAAAGGAACAGTCCCAGTGAACTCAATCCCCATCATCACCATGCGTGCCACCCAAAAGAACAATATGTCATGCCTGTCCAAATGTCGCAGATGATGTTAGTCTTCAGGCACCAAGTACTCACGTAACTGTCTAATAAGGAAGTTGGCATCGACCTTCAGGATGGATGACAGCATAAAAATGGAAAATCGTCCTCTTAAAGAGATTGAGAAAAAAGAGGCAACCAACATAAAACAGTCACTCTCCAAATTCGGTATCTGCCATTGCACAAAAGTTCCACTTGCACTAAAGTTACTATCCTCAGCCATGAACCAAAAAAATGTATTTAAAGTCTAATATCAATCTACTTCATTTACCACATTTCTAGGACGGGCTGACAGTCTTTTATCTAGATGGAAATCAAGTTTGAGTCCCAAAGCTTCCATCACGAGGAAAGGGTATTTCAATTTATTTTACATGAATGAGACTTTGGGCCAAAGTTTCCAAAATCACGCACCATAATGAACATACAAATGACATTAAAGAGAAAGAAACGGCAAGAAATTCACTCGGCATAATACTCAAGAGAAGGAGCTTACCCAGTTTCAAGTACGGTGGTTGGATAGAAGCTCTTAAAATCTTCTGCTGAAGCATCTGGCCATCCCAGAGTACTAAACGGCCACAACGCGCTACAAACAAAGGCAAGAAAATGGGTTTAGTCAACTCTTCAGCAGTTATTTACTGATTCACGAAGTATGTGGAAAAATATAGTTACTGTTCCTGTTAAAGAAACAAAATCGTTACGCGAGCCCTAGATGTTACTAATATGCAAAAAATTGGAAACTATCAATGAAGTAAAGGCCTAGAATGAGGAAACTGGTTATACCCACATCAACAACATAAAGACCGTTTCTCTAGACAACGGTCAGCTTATTGCCAATTATTTAGAGAGCTATGATTCAGGGCTCTCAATAAAATTGCAATCAGGTGTTGTCAAAATATCTTCAGAAGTCTTTTTCACAGGGACACTAAACCCTGCTACATCTCATATTTCTTGTTTTAAAATTTTGTGCGTGTGTGAGGACGTCGAGGACGCGTGACAAGCGTCACGTGTGTTTACGAATTGGGGGGAAGGGGCTATATAAGGCAACATCAAGTTATAAATTACTCCCTCCGTTCCTATTTGATAGTCCATTATTCTATTTTGCGATTTCCTAAAATGTAAGTCCTTTTCCAAAAGTGGAAGAAAAAAGTTGAAATTTTCCAAAGTTGTCCTTCATAAGCGGATAAAGTGTTTTAAAGTAGGAAGGATATGGGGGTAATGGTGGAAATGAGGTACCAACAATTTGGAACGGAGGGAGTATGAGTTTCTAAGCAAATTTAAGAATAATTTTCAACAACTTGAATGAAATTTGAACACAAGATCACAAACCAGTACAGCATATTAGTTCTATCCAAGTTGATAATTACTACCAGAACTGAATTTTGAGAACTTGATATTGCTGAATTTGAATAAAACATCTTCCACGCCAAAAGCTTAAAACCACACTGATAGCAGTACAAAAAACCAATACTCGATAAGTTTGCTCAAACTAGAAAGACCTCCATTTGGAGGAACTTGTGGAACATGGAAAGGTAAAACCAGCCATCCATCATGTTTACACATTGTCCAGACATAACAGACCACCGGTCAATGACATTAGGCTATTTTTAAAATTTGCTGACAAGTATTGATTTATTTTTCCAACATTTAAGACAATAATGGTATTCAGCAGTGATTCAATTAACTTCACATTAAGAAAATTTTCACAAGCTTAGAGGATCAAATTCTTTAGGAAACATGGAGAGCCCTAGAACCGAAAACGTATAATTGAGTAAACATTTCACAAGTAATATTCCTACATCCACTTCTAGTAAAAAATGGTGAAACGATATGTAATACAAGATTTAAAATTTAAGAACAGGATACACCCAAGAAAGCAGAATCCAGAGTTTCAAAACAGGGAGCATTTGTTCAAAGTTCAAAAGAAAACTGGGCAGGCTATAACAAAGACCCAAATAGGTGACAAAAAGTTGATTCAACTGTATATCCAATCTATAGAAGAACAATTAATACCAACTTAGGATGAAGTTTACTAGAATTAGAAAAGAATCAAAAGATCGCATTAGCTAATTATTTGTCAAAAAAATTAGCAGTTCCTATAAGTATATTAAAGCGTGCCAACAGATTTGTTTAGGTTTGTGCATCAACCTTGAGAACCAAGTGTCGAGAACATCAGGATCCTGGTATATATCAACGTTTCCATACTTCTCACGAGCTTTGTCAAGAGCTTCTTCGGCACTCCTAGCAACTATATAATCCTCTTCAGAGTCTTTTCCCTCAATATACCAAACTGGTATGCGGTGGCCCCACCACAATTGCCTGCTAATACACCAATCTTTGATATTCGATAGCCAATGGTTGTATATCTATAGCCAAAATACAAAATGCAGAAAACGTTAGCTGAAGATGGTAGTGTTCAGTTTAGGTACAAGAAAGTAGAAGGGAATGATGTCAAGCCACGGGAATGACATGACGGTGACAAATAACTTTTCCAAAGCACACAAAAAAGAGAGGTTGAGAACAGACGAAAAATAAAACAGAAAAGGAGCCCAAACTCATTACATCAAAAGGGAATCATAGACATATGTATTCCCATACCTTCTCAAATCTTTCAGGCATGATAGTCAATTCTCCAGTCTCAACGACTTTCAGGGCCTTCTCAGCTAAGGGCTCCATATTTACAAACCATTGCTTACTCACTAGTGGTTCTATTATCTGATGATTTAAAAATCATGGGTGAGAACAATCCCAATAAATATAATCATCTATTCCACCAAGCTTATGTGGTTAAAAGGGAAAAAATAAAATAAAAAACAGATTTAAATAGCTGTAGAAACACACCTCTCCACCGCGTTGTGATCTGGGAACTCGTAGTGTGTGGGGTTCCTTTTTGGCAGCTAAACCTGTCTCCTCAAGATCTGTCCATAGCTTTTTCCGTGCCTCAAAGCGATCAAGGCCACTGATTTTCGCAATGTCAATTAGGTAAATTTGAAAATATTTCTCCCATTGGTGTCTCAATGACCTAATAATGTAGCAACACACATTACCAGTACAATCCAGCAACCTCGTTGAGTGTGCCATCCTTATTCATCACATTAAGTATGGGAAGACCAAGCTTTCGTGCAAGGAGGTAGTCATTGTGATCATGGCCGGGGCTTATCTTCAAAACACCAGTCCCAAAGTCTTTATCAACATACTGTGACATTAGCAAAAAGTATATTCAGAAAACAAGTTATTCACTTCAATAAAGAATATAGAAAGATGAGAGAAATAACATTGACTAATGACAATGACAGCAACAAGAAATGCTTATGCAGCCAAAGGGAGGTGGTCATGCTTCTATGGGAATTAAAAAACATGCTTTGAAATGGGTGAAAAGTGTTTTGAAATGTGTAGAATGCTTGAGAATTTGCACAAATTTCCTCGAAACTCTGCTTATTATGGCATTTTTCTCTCCTAAGGCCCAGTTTTTCAAAAGATTTTAGCACCCAAGTGCTAAAATCATGATATTTCAAATCAAAAAATGAAGTGGTTCCATGTATCGTTTTTCGATTTTTTTTTCGCACCAAATTAAAGTACTCCTCGTGTACTTTAATTTGATGCGAAAAAATCGAAAAACGATACACGATACACGGAACCACTTCATTTTTTTGATTTGAAATATCATGATTTTAGCACCTGGGTGCTAAAATCTTTTGGAAAACTGGGCCTAAGTAACTGTCCAGGGGTAGTTGTTAGCATGACGCCATGACCCTTCAGAAAATTACAATGTATTGCTTTGTGAGGGAGCAGTCCTCCCTTTTAACAACCTTTTGCTTATAGCCACAAATGGAAATAAGAAAGACACATATGTTCCACACTTGCACCACATAAGAACTCAATTACATATGTTAAAAGGGTAATCAACTCAGAAACCCTCCGATTCCCTTTCCTGTGTTCCTCTTGGCCTGAAATAGAAGCAAGATCCAAAAGACAGCATTTCTAGCTATTAAAAGTTGTTATATATAAAAACCATCATTGTGCCCTCACTTTGAGGCTTCCACATAAGCTAACAAATCTTTATGTCTTACTATATGCCATTTTAGAAATATGTAATCAATGAAATCATTTGATTCATGAAAAGCAGCGCAGCCTCCTGTTGAGAACCAAAGAATACTATAAATCAATGACAAATAATAGTTTTACCTTGTCAGATATAATAGGGATGTGACGACCAAATGTCATCGGCACAATAGCCTGCCTTCCAATATACTTCGAGTAACGCTCATCCTGCATTGTAGTTATCACTAAAAAGTCAAAGGGAACCTTTTCAAACAAACGCTGTGGGAATCATATGCAACTAACGAACACAAAATGGAAAGAGAGCTGGGGAACACTAATTCTCTGAGCCAAAGACAAGGACTGAAGGCTCCTCAAACAAAGGTCGATCATATTAAAGCTACATCTTTTCACTAATTAAGTCAAAAGTCCAGATATTATTCAGGAATCGAACAGCCAACCTAAAGGACATGGTATTTCAACTTCCATCACACCATCTACCAAAGATTAGAACAATATGTCTAACAGGTCTCACTCGCAAATATATTCATCAAGAGATTGATATCATTTAATTTCACACAACGGTTCATTAAAGATTTGAAAGAACAGATGATCATTTTGTGTTTTTTTGTGCACTTTAGCCCATTCATCTTGGAAAAGCCAAAATACCTAAACTCATAAATAAAACTAGAAACTAGAGAAACACAGCTTATTAAGAAAGAATGGACAGAAAATAAGAAAAGTAAATTTGTCCACAAATCTTAGTTTACAAATCGTCCAAAACAGAGTGAAGGTAAAAGGAAGGTACACTGAACACTAAAATAACTACACATAGCATTTATGTCAACTAATTGTGTTGGTTTATAATTGTTTACCTACACAAAGGGTAGGTAAACAATTATGACTAGATGTAAGACATAAGAACAGGAAGGCCAAACCACTACAAGTCACCCTTTGTAACATGGAAACAAGATCTGGGATCTAGGAACTGGAGGAGAAAACAAAGAGAAGTCACCCTTTGTACCGTAGGATAAGATGCTCGATTATGCTATACAGAGACTAAGAAAAACACAGCCAGCCCAATACGTAATCAAAAGAGCAGGGTCTTCTTAAACCAGCCTGCCCATCCCCTACATGCTAGATGGAAATCCTACCTGAGGGTTCACTGCAATAGCTGTATCGGCAAATAAAGTCTCCGGGCGTGTTGTCGCAATCGTCAAATAGTCACTTCTACAAGGTGACGAAAATCACAACATAATTAAGCACGAGACACAAATCTTGATATGGCTGTTGAATATTACACAGATATGTCATACTAAATTAAGCAAATAGACGCATCGGAAATAGCCTAAAATAAATAAGTTATTCCGCTTCAAGCAACCTCCAATGCAGCAATTTAGCCTCTGATTCTGTACATGAGGTCACAACTTACCTGTTATTTGTGTATCCTATGACAGTTTTGAATCATTTAAACTCATTAAGGACTGACATGTCCCAATAACGAGCATGATCCGCGTCCTGAGAATCTAAGTTGTCTATGAATAAAGGGCACAGGTGTCCTTAATGAGTTCAAAATAATTATAAAGAAAAGAAAAAATAAGTGAAATTATTATATTTAAGAATGTTTCTAGGTGCAATTTATTTTCAATCACTTTCTTACGAAGCTTTTTTTAAAGTAAATTCTTCTTCTTCTAGTGACAAAATCAGTGAAGTATTGTAGACTTGGTCAATTAAAAAATGAAAGCCAACTGAAGTAGATTTTACTCCTAAATTTACAAAAGCAAAGTTGGCAATGACTCTGCTCCACCTAAGTGTAAGCCTGATGAACAACTTCCCTGTCAATTCTTAGTTGTAAGTTTTCAGAATAGATCTATAAATTGGATTGACTACATAATCACAAGGGAAAAAAGGAGAACATGCCAATGAACTTACACCAGCGACCGGCATACTTGACATGACCGTTCAGCATACCATCAATACATAGATAATAGCAAGGAGCCAAGGACCCAGTGTAAAACAAGCAACTAATATACTTCATATGCATAAAAGAGGACAGAGTGCGGATTACCTTGAGCCTCCTGCAACACGATACTTTATATAGTACAGGGCACCCGGTTCTTCAGAATATTCGACTTCCTAGGCACAATCAAGATCGTTTACGTCAAATGCCAAGATTTTTAGAAATCAAAGCATCACAATAGTAGTGGACATACTACACCAAATTAAAATACCAAGTCAGAGACTGCAGTTTGCAAGCTAGGGGACCAGTTGACCATGTAAGATCCTGAAAGAGAAACCATCACTTTAGTTGAGAAAGACTATCAATAGTATTGGGAAAAGAATATCAATAGTAAAAGGAGCCATCCAAAACTACCTACTGAACATGGAATCACAACCAAGTTTAGAACACCAAAATCCAAAGGCTTTTGCAAGATACTAATGTGCTCCTTTTTTTAATAAACATGTGTCCGAGCCAACTTACCCAGCATTTAATCAGAGAGAGAGAGAGAGAGAGAGAGAGAGAGAGAGAGAGAGAGAGAGAGAGATTTGAATTTGTGATTTGTGAATGCTATCCACAACAGCACCAAAAATCAAATAACCCATGTACCTTGGTATATTAGGCCTTTCTCATGAAGCCTAACAAAAGCTTCAATTACAGCACCTGCAACAATTAAAATCATGAACTCAGAACATGTATAAAAGTCACAACACACAGTAAAACCCCTACTCTACCCAACTAAGCGACAGTCTCAGACAAGATTTAAGGATACTTGGCAAATGGCAGACAAACGTGTCGAAATAACTATGAAAACCATATCCAACGAGGACTAAATAATGCAGCAGCACCTATGAAGCAAGGATACTCTATTTTGGCCTCTGTATCACATATCGTACGCGCATTAGATACGGATATGCTCGGACACGCTCTAGATACGTATCCGATACGTTTTTTTAGAGTATTGGTAATTTAATTTATTTATTTTTAAATCAGATACATTTTGGATACGCTCGGATACGTTTCGGATATGCTGGGATACGTTCCGGATATGCGTGGGGGTAAATTTGTTATTACTTGTATGTGGGTGAAAAGTGTAAATAGGGCTTTATATTAAATTCCCCCAAAAGGAGCAAATTTTTTCTCACACATAAACACAAGGAGCAAATTTTGACTAAATAAAGATCATAAACCTTGAATTTTTTTAACACATGAAACATTGAAGCCCAATATGCCAGTACCACACAACACAGGTGCCATTGTTTTTCCTTACTTCCTCCAAATAATCTGTGTTCTTTAATAAGATTGTGTTTTGTCTAATTTTAGTGTTTTTTAAATTGCTCCTTTGTTTTTCTCGGCATGTGAAATGGTGAACTTGTGTAATGGAATTTTAGAAATTAATATATATATATATATATATATATATATATATATAATATTTATTTTTATATTTTTATATTCAACGTATCCACCAATGTATCGTATCCGACTTTTTGGAAAAATCACGTATCCGTATCCGTATCCGTGCTTCACAGTGCAGCAGAATACACATTATTCAGCATCGCCCCCTGTTTGCATAAGGCATGCTCTTGAAACAAGATTCACTCTCGTTCTTGTCTCCCAACAGCACGGAACCATTGGAAAACCTCATGCATCCTTGTTAGGCTCACTAAGATCTACTGAATAGAGAACTGTCTTACGACTTAGCTGCTCATCAAGGGTGAAACGTTCTCTGGACCAATCACAAGAAGCACCAAGTCTCTTAATCTGATTTGCAATGGTTCCACCATACCTACAATGAAAAAGTAAACATATCATCAATTAGGGAAAACAAAAGGCACGATGGACATATAATTAATCCATTTTCAATGCCAGCAGTTGTGAACAATAAAAAAATTAACATCTATCAGAACAGAAAGCACCGTATCTGCTACATATGTACCGATATTACAGTTAACCAAGTTTGTATTCTATGTTTTCGAATAGGGAGGAGAGATGGAATGAGGGAAGGGGAGATTCATTTGCAAATTGTCTCATTATCTTCCTATTGGGGAACACCACAGAACTTTTTTGGGAAAAGGAGGAGTTTTTTTGGAGGGCGGGATAAGAAGAGAACTTGATTCCTTGGAGAAGTACTTGGAAACAGGGACCTGCAAAGGTGTCTTTTTCAGTTGGAGAGCAGCCCTCAACTCCATCCTCACTCTTGGAAACTTAGAGATGAGAAAAGTAACTCTCACTAATTAGTGTTGCACGGTTTGAACATCCAAGGACGCACTACATCACTCATTACTTTGCTAAGGGATGGCAATGAAGACGGATGTAGTCCTTTGGTTTGCAAAAATGACTGATATTCAAAGAGGGTGACAAAGGCTTGGAGGATGGCACCTATGACGTTGATTCAGGGCGAAATGAGGAGCAGAACTGATGCATGTTTAAGGATATTTAGTTGATTGTACATTAATCGAAAATGTCTCTGCTCCACATAATTCATTCTTTCTTGGAAAGGATTTTTACGAAACATTTTTTCTCTTGTTATTCCGTAGAAGAGATTAGTTTTGGCAAAGGCCTATAACTAGGTTTGAATACATCTGGGACTCTGGTTTACCAAGGTTGACCTGCTTTGGCACTTTTAGTGGACTTTCCTATACTTGCTGAATAAAAATGTAAAAAAAGATATCAAAAAGGAACTCAAACTAACTAACTAAAGGAAACACACATAAGACATTAACAAGTAGACATACTTCTCTTTCCACTCCCAAACTCGATTTGTGAATTCATCTCTGCCCAACTCGCTCCTTTTTATTCCTTCGGTTGCCAGCATTCTTTCTACAACCAACTGAAAGTAAGCAATATTAGTTTCAAAGAGAGGTGCTAAATAACAAATATTAGGAAAACAAAATCCGTCTCATTTTCCACAAAAAGTAATGTAGTAACACTCACAATACAACATGTTACATGAAGGTAAGTATTCCTCCAAAAGAAAACAACGTTCCTTACCGATTATGTGCGTATGCTATGAAGTCAACACTTAAACAAATAGGCAAGGATGATAATGCAAGCAATTCACCAAGATCCAAAAGAATCCTATCTATTAAGGAGTACATTGGAGGGAAATAATATCCATTAGATCGATAGGTAAACCTGAGTTGCAATTCCAGCATGATCTGTTCCAGGAAGCCAGAGTGTAGGTCTTCCCTTCATACGATGGTATCTAACCATAATATCCTGGAAAAGCAATTTCATAAGAAAATGCTTAGAACAAAATGAACAACCATATAACCCAAAAACTATGATTTCATAGTTCTACTTCCTACCAATCATGCACAAATCAGGTAAAAATATTTGAAAGAAAATGTGAAAACAAGTACAACAACTACTTCCTCAACCTCAAGTGTGACAAACATAGCATGCCCCATGTGCAATGAACCAGTAACATTAGGAGGTGGCATCGAAACTACAAAAGGATTGCTTCCTCTGACAAATTTTGGTGTGAAATACCCATGAGACTCCCACCTAACACCAAAATTTACACATTAATAAACTATATGCAATGAGTTGATACTGGACTTCAAAAAAGCAGGAAACAACATTTTCCCCCCAAATAATGGGTTATAATAACATCCATTACATGGGGCTAGCAACTCACAGAAAGCACAAACGAAATTATATTCTTCTTAAAACAGGTGAGCAGAAGCATGAAGATAGTAGCATAACACTAATAAGCAGATTGATTACGACATAAATAGTACTAGAGTTACACACAGTGCTGCCACCAGTTTGCAAACAAAGCTGCACACAGAAGCATCACGCATTTCATGCCAAAACTCGAATGTTTCATAAACTGAAAGAAACCGCCTTTCCATTCTATTTACTTCAGATATACAGCGCAGTATAACTAGTAGATTTCATTCACGTGTCTCAGATTTCCAAGACATCAAATAACTTAATCATATACTCCCAAATACCTACTGTCAAAGCCTTGGGAAGACTAAGCTCGGCAATTCCTTCAACACATACTCTTAAGGAATCCTAAATTTAATCAATTCTATTTATGGCATAACCACTAATCTTTCAATTCCTGCAAATCCAATGTGAAAGAACTTCCCTTGTAACTTAACTGGTATATAATCACAAAAATGTACAGGAAGCTTGTATGGGCTGCAACACATTATAAAATAACTCTGTGAATTTTCGGGACATGTAGATTCGCTAGCTGAGTCAATTAGGCAGACATTTCCACACATAGGACTTTAAAGATCGCGTTGAAGTTTATTCCACCTTAAAATAAGAGCAACCCTGCACTGGTATGTGGGTGGCATCCCCTTGATGCTTTATCAATAAACTTATTACTTCTTGAGAAGAAAAAAAAGGAGAAATAGGAGACTCAATCTAGAAAACTGAAATGCCAGATTCTCGAACAAAGACATAGAAGTCAGGAAAAGAATTACAACAGAGGAAAATTTAAGAATTCCTTTGCACGATAAAGTACCAGTTATATATCCGTTCCTCGGAAGAAAAATCGAAGGTCTTGGCAATCTCTGGAGAAGTAAAAATGCCATTCTCTGATGCAGCAACTGGAATTTCCATTGGAACAAAAAAAGATACAGGCTATTATCAGTAGAATTACACTAAAGTAACAAAATTTTCTGAGAAAAAGAACAAGGGAAAAATTGAAGATCGACGACCACTGTTTTTGTTTTTGCTCGGTGAAGAAGTTGCAACAGAGAGAATAAGGCAATAGCATTTACCAGCGAGGAACCTAGGGCGTAAGCGATTGACGTGCCAACGGGAAAGTCTGGTGGCTTGACGGCGGTGAGTGAAGAGGAGGGGATTGAGTCTGTGAACTGAGCAAGAAGATAAGAGGGAAGAAGGATTAGAAAACGCCATGCGTGAAGCGTTCGAGTGAAAGAAAACTCTGTGAAAATACTCCTAAAACCTCTTGAGACTATAAAACCTCACTTTGGTTTTATTTATTTACTTTGGTTTTATTTATTTACTCCTTCCCTTAATCTGCAAGAGGAGCACGGGATGTGAGAATCGGGGGCCTAAATTAAATTGAGGGACTCATGCTGAGTTAAAAGATTTTACTATCAAAGATAAAATTAAGATTTGGTAAAATCGGGATTGATTTTAGCAGATGAGCAAAATATTTGATAAAATCTCAGCTCAAAAAAATTGAGATTTTATCAAATATTTTTCTCATTTGATAAAATCAAGAGTTAATTTTATGAAATGTTAGATAAATTTTTTTGGGGAACTAGGCTTCATTACGTAGTTATAGTAAGTCTTATTCAGCTGTCTATCTTGACATCGACGGCTTATATTTTATTGGAGCTCTAAGTAATTCAAGTCATCTATTGTTTAGATTCATATCCGAGTGTTCAATGTCGAGATAGACAGCCGAATATGTTCACTACACCCATGTAGTGAGCCCCTCACTGCAGGGCCTCTTGTTTGCGAGATGTTTTATCATGTGTCCATAGTCACCTTTGAATCCGCTTTTAGCACAAGTGGACATGTGATTGATCCATATCCAAGTTCTCTTGCTCCAAATCCCGTTGAAGCTCTTATTTGCACTCAACAATGAATAAAGAAACCAATTAAAATCAATTTTAGAGAACAACTTGATGAGTTAAAGCAATTGGATTCAAGTACCACTATAGTATGGTACTTAATTACTCTATGTTGAATGAGTTACTTGTGTGTGTGTGTGTGTGTGTGTAGGAGGATGATCAATGAGGACTCCCTCATTAAAATTTCGTGAGAACCTCATAGATCGGGGTCAAATATCAACAATTCGAACTGCTCAATGTGTTTAAAACGTGTTTTCATGGGTCATCACGAGGAATCACCAAAAAAAAAACCCGGAAGAGCTTCATTCGAGCATTTTTCGATAAATTATATATGTACGGTTATTATAAAAAAAATTCTCAAATGAAGCCCTTTTGGGTATTTTTTTGTGATTCCTTACATTGGCCTTAGAAAATATGTTTTAAACACATTGAACGGTGCGGATTATCGAAATTTGGTTCGAAAAATTAAAAAAGGGGCGGTCCTCACAGAAGAGATCCAGGAGAGAGTCCTTAGTAGATCATAATTGTATATGTGTCCGTATATATATATATTTATTTATTTATATATTTTTTGGGGGGTTTTATTGTTTTTATTTGTCATGGAATCCAGTGCTAAGGACTAAGGCCTTATTTGTTTGAAGGAGATAAGGGTGAGATATAGATTTGTGTGGGATATACATATCCGGGTCAGCCATATGATGTGTTTGTTTGGTTTTGGAGTCTCGAATATACATTTCCATGGATATACAAATACCCCTGCAGGGGATAAGATAAAGGCTCCCCCACCCTGTCTATGTTATATCCGGCCCCTTTATCCACTGTACCCATCACTTGGCCCACCACTGCCATTCCATAGAAGATAGAAATGGGAAGCGTGGCATCCCCAGGTTGAATTTTGAAGGAGAGAAAGAGAGATGTGTTGACAGTTGGCTCCTTTCCTTTTTTTGTTTTTTCTTTTTTTGGGTAAAAGGAAAATTTCACACTATTTTACATTATCCAATCCTCTATATCCCCCTTCTATAACAACAAAACAAACAAAGTAATTTTTTTATCATCCCTTCTAAAATAATACCCCTCTGACCATATCCACCCCTATATCCCCCTCTCATTATATCCATCTTTCCCCCTCATATACATATTCCTCTAACAAACAGGGCGTTAGGGATGGTTGCCTTTCACTAAGGAGTTCTACAATGGGTAAACACTTCACAATATTTGAATTTTATTTATTTTTGATTTTATGACTAAAAGTTGTTGAAGTTTAGACTGGATTTCAGTTGAGTTTTGAAATCTCCTAGTCCTGTATGCATTCTAAAATAGACCCATATTTGGTTCTCTTTTACAGCTCCTTTGGATGTTGAGAGGATAAAAAAAAGGAAAGGGGAGAGATCTCTCTCAATGGTGAGAAAAGAAAAAGAAATGATAGGAATTTGTCACAGACACATCCAAACAACACTGAGAAATCACTCTCTCCCTCCCATTCCGGCGACCTCAAAACTAAGTTTTGATCACAAATCCGACTTCTTCTCGACGAAACGAAAACAACGTGTGCACATAGGGATGACAATGGGTAGGGTATGGATCAGAGGACCCAATTTTACCCCCGATCCCCAATTATGAAGTTCTTCCCCATCCCCACCTCCATACCCAAAAGGGATAGTGGGCAATCCACCATACCCACCTCCTATTGGGGATCTAGTATATTCGGGTAAATCCATATCCAAACTAGTTGAAAAAAAAGAAAGAAAAGAGAGATGATAAGATCTAATTTATGTGTACCATTTAAAACAAAATAGAATAGAAAGTTGCGAAAAAAATAATAGTCTACCAAGATTATATATAATTTTAAAACTACCATCATTAAACTTTTTTTCAACACTTAAACCATATATAGTTTTAATTCAGAACAATATACATAAATTATACCAATATGCATACTTATATATATATATATATATATACATACATACGTATACATTTATATACTACTATATGCCCGCATATACATTCATAAAAATATGTATACAATTTGAAACGGAGGCGGGTACGGGTATTCGGAGACGGGTATCACAAAATCATACCCGCTCCATTTTCAACCGGGGATTCTTTAAGTTCTATCATACCCACTCCTATTGGACGAAAAATCAAATAATATCCGCTTCCAAATAGCCGGAGGTGGGGCGGGTATCCATCGGGTTTGGGGAAATTGTCATCCTTATGTGCACACTCGATGACGATCTGACGAGTAGGTGGACCTCACGGTTGCCGGAAGTCAACGTTGTCTTCCATTTCTCACGCAATCGCACCAATTTTGGCGAGAAACGAAATGAGGGTTTGAAGGGAGTCCGGACTTTCACCCTCTCCTTTCCTCTCTCATCTCAAGTCTCCAACACAATGTTCTGTGGTCAATTTTGGAACAAATCAAGGTAGTAGGAGATACCATAGAGCCAGATTTTGGAACAAATCTGGCCAAAAAGAAATGTAGGAAAAAACAATTCTAAAAATAGTAAACACATAATTAAATTCTGCAAATTAAAAATATGAACAAGAAATAATGGAAACCGGGAAAAATTAACAAACCGAAAACAAGCTAAGGCCCGTGTTTCACATGGTTTCCTTAAACCAAATTCGCCGCCTCACCGTAGGTGTTTGAGGGGTTGACCGACGTCTGCTTCCTAGGATACAAATGGGCTTCACTACGACAATCAAACAAGAATAATTCAACCGGATTAGCCTGTCGAATCGAATCCAAATATGCATCTTTCTTCTTACGAAAAATTGAATGAAGAACAATGGAACAAGAGATTGATTTTCGGTATGCCTAAACCAATGGAAAGGATTGACTTTATATCGGAGTTGAGAGGAGCCTCTCTCATTCATGGGGATTAAAGCCTCCATAATTCTGGGTTTTGAATTGCAAAACCGACATTGCAATTCAGTGCACCATTTGATATCACCAAATGATACTGCCGTTATATATCATTTCCAAGAGCAATCGAAGGAGCAATATTATTACATTTGATTTTGCCATCAAGTAGGCCATTGTTCTGTGAGAATTCAATGAGCACAACTACGAAATCAAAACTGATTTTCTACTCTTTTTTGTGGGTCCAATCAAGTGTGTACGACTCGTACCCACAACAACAACAACAATAACATAACCCATTTAGTCCCCAATAATTGGGGGTTTGGGTGAGAGATGGATAGGAGGCAGTCTGGCGGCACAATAAATCTTGTAAAATAAAGCTCTTTACCTCATAATATCATCAAAAGCAGGATGGATTGGAGATAAACTTAACCTTTGACAATGAATCTTGTGAAAGTAATTTCTTCACGTAATACCACTGAAACAATTGGTGCCTATACTGCGTCGCGTTCTTTGCGGAATCATGCCCTCAAATCAAAGACAAAAGGCATCAAAGAGGGTAGACCCAAGAATTATTTTGATTTATGTGCACATTATCATGCTTCTTTCATTCAGCATCCAGAGCATTGGCTTGCACAACACAACTTGTACCCAAATCCACTAATTTCTAGGTTGTACACAATTACGAGAGAACTTATGTCCAAGCACATTTAAATGCCTAGCCAGCCAGCTAAGCCCAAGCCTAGGCCAAGGGCCAAGGACCACGGACCTCGAACCTATAGTCCTGGTCATGGTCCGGTCCGAGTAGGCAGCGGCGTGCGAGTGGTAATTGGGTCGAAGCCCATAGCCCATAAAAGAGTGCGTGCTCCCTCCTTGGAAAAATTTAGGCCCACTTAATTTGAGAGACAATTTTTCATTCATTCTCTAATTGGAATTTTCTTGTTCCTCTACCAAAATAAACTCCCAACATAGGAGAATCAATTGCTGCTAAGGGCCCACCTCACGCGGTGTGGGTCCCATTTTAATTTAAGGGTTAAAATCTGTAAATATTTAATGGAAAAATTCCAATTTTCCAACAAGAAACCCGTTTCTGTCGATTCCCTTTCTTTTCTCTCAAAAACCCACAATCCAAAGGAGGTGTTAGTTCCTGCTGTATTATCACTGAGATGCCTACCTTTTGTTCCTATAGTCTATAACAAGCTCACTGGTTTCCCCCCTCTCTATTTGTTGCTAGGCTAATCTCGTGATTCTAAGCCACTGGCATGAAATAAAAATGATAACTTAGTTAGATGTACTTGGAACATCCGGTGTACTAGTTGGAGTTTGTTAGATACATGACTGCGGCTTCCAAAATACTAGTTTGCAACCTAAATAAAGATTTCAACACAATTTTTTTTATCAAAATATTTTAACACGATTGATTATTGGTTGATTAAAATTTAGTTGTTTTCTTGGCACGTTGAAATCAAGTGGTGAAGTTGAGGTGTTGAATCTGCTGAATGTTATTGGCTTGAAAGACTTGGAATTTTTTTGTGACAACTACAATTGTTTTTTGAATATTGGTACTAGGTTTTGGATTGGTTCCTAACAATTAGGTGGGTATATACTTGGTAATTTGGTTGTAAACTTGTCATGTTGGTTTCTTTGAAATTGATGGTTTTTAGTTTTTACAACTTATGTGTAGGAATGTGAGTGAATTTGGGCTGCTGCCGTAGAAAAACGGAATGTTGATGAATGGGATATTCTGTATTTCTTCTGGATTGTGGGTCTCGTGGCCCATTAGTGTTTGTTTTTTGTAATCTGGTTTAGCAATGTTGGGCATTGTTACTTTGTTAAAAAATAGGTATTCAAGGAGGGTGAAAAAATAGATGCATTATGGGTCAATGTGGCCCAACAAGTTTTTTAATTTGGCCCAAGTAGGCCCATTTCAGTTAGACCGAAATCTCCGACTGGATTGACTCCACCCCTAACCAAACCGAAACCGATTCAAATTTGGTCGGGATCGGTCCAGAAAAGGCATGCCCCGAACCCTGGCTTTTGATAGTCTATTGTGTGTCAGCCTCCGTTGAAATTTTGGGCATGATTCGGGCTATGGTTTTCACCACTCTTACGCTTTATGTTTTGATTGTATGTGGTGTTTTGGTTTTCGTTTTATTGGTGGCGGATTGACGATATTGGATTTGTTGGGCATCTTGATTGTTGATTGTGGGATTGTTGAGTTCTACGTCTATAAGTTATTCGGTGTTTTACTTGGCCTTTTTGGGTTGGGTGATTGATTGTTGATGGATTGGGTTTTTATTTTTTTGTTGCCCAGGTGATTGGATTAGTGTTTTGGATGTTGGACTTTGGTGGGGATGGTTTTGGGAAGGGGTGGGCTGGTAGTTTGCTTTTGGTAGATCGTAGAGTGAATAAGCTTCGAGACCTATCAGCACCATAGGGCATGCCTCATAGTTTCAATTCCAATAACCATGGTTGCGATACCTTCTTGCATTTACTTCACCGATTTCTGCGCTCTAAGCTGATCTTGATCATCTTGTTGCATGATAGTTAACCATGCATGCAATGCTCTCTACCTAGGGTTCTTCATGCTTGAGTCACTTTTGTTAGGAAGTCTCGTCAATAATGGAACTACCATGACAACTACTCAACGATATACGGCATGCGGTTCTTCGACAACTAACCTCCAGATCATTTTTTCTCTCGATGTATCATTTATGATTTGGTTGTTTTTCTGTCTTTAGTGTATGCATTATGTCTTTTTCAGTTGTAATGACTTTTACTCGTTAAGTTGTAATATACTTACTATCAATGAACTTTCTTATGTTTCCCTTAAAAAAAAAAAAGAATTAAGTCTACGAACTTAATAAGTAAATTCTTGCCGGGTATCGGGGAACACTGGCGGCTCCACCCTATGGGGTGGATGGTCATATTTTGAGCACCCATTCGAAATATAAATGAACACCCAGTGCAAAATTAAATGAACACCCACCAACAAATCTCTCTACTTTGAACAACTTAAATTACATCCTGTTATAGCCCAATTATAGGTGGCACCACATATAAGAAAATGTGATCAATTGAGTACGCTTTTTATTTTGTTGTTATATTGTATCTAGTAATTTAATCTAATATTTTGTTTGAACACTTAATCCTATACTATAAACAAAACACACTGCAATTCAAGTGATTTACAAATAAATACTTAATATACCATCTCAAAACAAAATAGACAGCTTAATGACAAAAAAATGGAGAGAAAAAAAATATCTATTGGTATCGTTATGGTATAATTGTTCTTAAAGCAGACAATCCAAAAATAAAAACATATGTTTAAAAAGATTCGTGCAAACGTATTCGCTATATAATTTCCTAAAAAAAAAAGAAGCATATTTATGTTCCTGTTTAATTTTGCTTTGGTAAAAATATAAAAAAACTTAATACAACTACAACGTTTTACGTGTTTTTTGTATATTTTAGGTCGCATTATACCCACTAATATATGAAATTTTGTGAAAATACGACTGATTGGTTAAGCTAATAGAGTTAAAGGTAATTTCTGAACACCTATTAAAAATTTCTGGAGCCGCCACTGTCGGGAAATGCTCTCAACCTCTCACCGACCAACTGGGTTATCAAACTGGATTGCGTTATTGCGTTTGATTATGGCCTTATGGGCCAAGTTAACCGCATGCATTTGCTTTTGAACAATGCCATGGGTACTCCAAAAATGCACCCCAAATGCACACTAAGTGATGTGGCGAATGGAGAGCCACTTATATTTTTAGGTGGGCTCCACGGTGAGTTTCTCTCCACCACACAACCCACTTGACGTGCATTTGGGGTGCATTTTTGGGATACCCATAGCATTTTTGTTTCCTTTTTTATGCCACAATAGATGAGAGATGGATATTATGGAAGGTGCTATTTTTTTTTGATAACCGAGGAATAGCTCTACAACAGGCTACTAATTGGACCCACCGCACAACCCAAACCTTAGAGAGAGCTGGCATAACCCAAACCAGTCACGACCCTCCACTTAGCACAGGTACTCACCCAACGGGGAATCGAATTCCTGAGCAAAGGGATTACCCCCAAGGTTAGGCACTCGCCCTAACTGCTGGGGCAACCCCTGGGTGTGTGGAAGGTGCTAGTAGTTTCATGATTATTAGTCCAATGGGATTATAACAGTTGTATTTGGTTAAATAGTTTAGTTTAGTTTTTGATGATGTCATAAGGTATAATGAGTGAAAGAGATAGAGAGAGAAATGATTATACCATCAAACTAAAATTAAAGCTAAAATTAAACTGGAAACGAATAGGGCAAACATCAACCTCCGCCTTCAGGTGGTTCCCTGCGGGGCTATTTCCCAACTGTCCTTCGATACTGCTTCTTGTTAAACAAAACGGTCTATAAATGTACTGATTGGGGGTATGAGCCGGTTACGCCAATAATATTTGGACCAATTATCTGTATTAATTGGATTGGATTGGAATTTAACATATCGGATTGGACCTTGTTATTTTCATCAATGGACCTGGAAGCCCACAAGCCCAGACAGAGAACTTGGGTTTCAACTGCCATATATGCTCTAACCCAATGTCAGTGCCAGTATACAGTTGCATTCAGTAACTGTAAAAATGTAAGTTCAGATTCACCTTGTTCGGTTTGAGTCTCAAGACCTATCCTGCACGGTTCCCAACAAAATTTTCTTTCTATCTCTCTAGTCATTACCCCCAAAACCCTCCCTCAAAACCCAAACCGAACGAGAACAATCACACTTTTTTTAAAAATCATATTATGATGTGAATTTGGATTGCAGTCATTTCAAATATTAACGACAACACAAATGAAATGTTAATTTTCTAAATTCACATCACACGAAGACAGAAAGGGAAGGGGTGCTGTTGATCGCACCCCGGATCCAACAAAAAGGCAGTGTAGTTATAAATGAAGAATGTGAAAATAAATTACCACAACATATATATACACAATTAGCTTCTGGAAAAAGTAGTCAAAGACCAAAAGGAAACATTCTAACCACTGAATAAATTAATGCATTACAATTTTTTTTTTATCTGTTACTATTTCATTACATTACCCACAGTTTTTTATTTTATTTTATTGTTATAGATAATGTTTTACCAGAAGCCACCAAATCCTGAGCCCCTGACCCAAAAAACCAGGCTTTTTTTACACAATTCATCATTGCAAATACCCCTCCATTGCATTGACCCAAAACTATTTTAACAGTTGATAGGTGTACCTATTATACAACCTTTGTTAGGTCCGAAATAGAAATATTCCTGCAAAAAGTTGAGCAAGCAAGAAAAGTGACTTTTTACCCTTCAACTGGAGTGAAATTTATCACATCAAGGTTAAAAAAAATTAAATTTTTTGGTGGGGGCAATAGAACACTGTATTGTCACTTGAGGCCTGAGGGGACCCTTCCCTGTCCCAAACCATATGGTGAGCACATGTGTGGGGTTGTTTTCATAACCAACAAGAGCACTCATTAGTCACCACCCTGTATATCGTGTCCATCTCCCACTACTAAGTATGATTCAAGTAATTCTCAATACTATTCTGACTAAAGTCATTACCGTCTTTTGTCAGCTGCAAGAGTATTTAATTTACGTATGTTAGTTTAGAGTGGTGTAATAAGTGTGATCCCGGACTTTTGGAAAAGAGGTGAAAGAAAATTAAAATAAAGATAACATAAGTATAATATATTGTTTCTGTTTTTTTGCTTAATGCATATTCATTTGTTTGTCATCGGTAGTAGCAAAAGTTGTTTGTGTGGAAGATTTAGTAAGATATATAAGATATGTTTGTCTCTTGTCTTAATTGTAAAACAATGTATATGTTTACTCTATTTTTAAGTTACGCTTCTTCTCATGCCTATAAAAAAGAGCCATCTGGTGTTTATAATCAAACTTCTCCGAGTAATAAAATACCTTGTGTGCTTGTTCAAAAAATCATATTCCCTACTTTTTGTTTGTACCTACTTCGTTTATGTTTGAGACCCACCACATCCCATGCCTTATCTTTTTTGTTGAGGCCAAATGGCCAATACTTCCCTAAGAATAGCAAGGACAATAATAAATACTCTATATCAAGTCTATGTGCATGTAAAACTCACTATTTCACTCCCCCCTTTTTAAAACTCATTATTTTTGTTCTTACCGATATGAACTTACTACATTATCTCTTGATATATGAAAAAGTGAACTAATGAAATGGCAAAATGAAAAAGTGTGCCGATTATAAAAAGGGGAGTGCAAAAATCACCACCGGAAAAAATGCACCCCCAAAATGCGACTACTGCTACCGGCGAACACCCTTTTTTTCTTTTCTTTTTTCTACACGTTACTTGCTCGAAGAACCAAATAAATGAGCGGTTCAAATCGAAACATGGAGAGTGGGATGTGACCCAATTTGCTCACCCCAAATCTCCACTGGGGACAAACTGTTTGTGAGAAGATTTTCCAAGATTCAGACTTGATGGCTGAAAACCAAAAATGTGGAAGTGGGGATCGAGGATGATTCACTTGGAAATGAGTCGTCCAATACATATTGCTTATCAAAAAAAAAAAAAAAAAAAGAAGTGCATATCCACGTCTGGGTACGTATATTGCATGGACGGTACATCATGACCGTTCATATTAGCCTTTGCTCTATGACTCATAAGACCGGTCAGAGTGTATAAAATTCAGACAATTGATTTGTTGGAACGAGCAATAAAAATTTTTCGTGTATATTGCATAGCCTTTGCTCTATGACTCATAAGACCGGTCAGAGTGTATAAAATTCAGACAATTGATTTGTTGGAACGAGCAATAAAATTTTTTCGTGTATATTGCATGCGTGTACGTCGATACGCATAGCCGGACTGTATTGCTTATCACTCCAGTAGTTTTCTGGGTTAGCCGACATATTAAAGGGTGATTAATGACACGGGGGTTCAAATTCAATTGAAGAAAATTTCCTGTTTTTTAAATGCAGTACTTTGTTGAAGGATTAAAATTAGGTGATAGGATAGTGGAATCTGGTGTAGCCTTATGCAGGGGCTATGGCATAAGCTAACCTAGATTAAGACTGGGGATAATTAATGTCTTCACCAAAATTCTACTAAAAGTTACTACCTGTTGTCACCATCAATGTAATTCGCTCTTATCCATTCCTTTGAAATCTCCCATATCTTTGTTGAAACTGTGCCATGAAGTAAAACTTAACTTAAGTTTTGTTGTGGTTAGTTTACGCGTATTTTTTTTTTATTTCAATGTAACGGACACGAAACGTAAATGAGGTGGGACTCGTGTGTGTCTCCGACCTCAAATGGCAATTACGAAGTCCATTAAAAGCTTGGAAAAGGCTAATTAATCCAAAAAAAAAACCCCAAATAATTATTTCTTCATACATACGTTAAATGGTAAATGAAATAGTATAAGCAACGAGACATAATTCAATTCAGTTCTTACACTCTGGACACCTCCATTATTGAGGATTTATTTTCATTAAATTAAAACACATGCACATGTCCCATTGACATGGACAGATACATGCACCTCTGCTTTCGTAGAACCCACAAATTTCCGATGCAAAAATAACATTTTACTACTCCCATATAGCAATCTAATAAGCACCAAAATTAATAGTAAATAAATAAATCTTGCCTAAGAAAGATAAGCAAATGTAGGATATATATATATGAAAACGGATCTGGGACACCGTAATGCTCTCTCAATTACAACTATCTGTTTGCTCTCTCAATTACAACTATTTGTTTGACAATCAATGGTTCATATTATTCTACATGTAAATATTTATCTTTACGTAAGACAGCGTGAAGATAATTTTGACCGTTAATTGCTGAAAAAACGGCTGTGATTGGGTGATTACAATCCTTAGTGCTGTTATTGGGACACTATAGATCCCCAGATCCCATGAAAACTTGCTCCAAAAGGGACCTGGGGTTGTTGTACAGGGCGTTGCACAGCAACGTGTTGTGCACCTCCCGCACCTAAATTTTTCCGATGATCGGAGACGTTCACCACGTAGATTTCGTCGAGTACTACAAGTGTACCAAAAATCAACTCAATTGGATATCGTTAAGTGTCTTATCGGAACTCAAATACCTAGAAAAAAATGGAACATAAATGAACATAAACACTGGAACAAAACCGCTGAATCTATTTTTTATCTAGTTATTTGTGTTCCGATAAGGCACTTAACCAATTCCAATCAAGTTAATTTTTGGTACACTTGTAATACTCGACGAGCTCTATGCTGTGAACATCTCCAATCATCGGAAAAATTTCAGCACGGCCGCGCCATAGGGTGCACAACACGTTGCTGTGCAGGGGCAGCAACCCCAAGTCCCTCCAAAAGTGTCCAAGAAGAACCTTTTCCAAGCAAATTTTCCTGTATCTTACCAATTCTCTAAGCAAATTCGAGTAGGAGTTTTTTGAAAGGAAATTCCAAGTACAGTAAGTTTCTTTTGGACAAAAACACCCAAAACCAACAGTAGAATTTTGGAAAATATTTTATATCAGTTGTGATTTCAGTAGAATTGATAAATAAAAACCAGGCACAAGTCTTATTCAAAGGTCAGGTAAATACACATTGCACAGGTCTTTGTCCTCTCTCGAGTCTTGAGATAAAAAAAACAAAAAAAAACAAAATCTAAACGAGTACATAAACAAGGCAAAAAAACAAAAAGAAAAGCAACAGCAAATAATAGAAGAAAAAGTGACTGTGAGAGGTAAAAAAAAAACTCAAACCATAAGATATTACCGCGCCAATTTTTACCCCAATGACTGCTCCCTGTCTCTCCTTCTCACATCCAACTCATCAAACCATTGCAAGCGCTGACGGTCAGTAGCCGAGTTCGACCAACTCGTTGACCGAAAAACCCCAAAAAACCACGAGTCAACACGTTTCAAGACTCGGTGGTAGCGAGTTGCCAAGCCGAGGTAGCAATGAGTGGCCTCGTGTGCCAACCCAGCGTCAAACACCCGTCGTTCTCCTCCACCCTGTACCCATCCCCACCAGCAAACAAAGCCAACAACATACTCGCCTGTCTAAACGCGTTCGAACCCAGGTGAGCCGACTCAAACCCGACCGAACCCATCCTCTCCCGCCAGTGACTCAGTGACTCGTGCCGCTCCACTCGCTCCGCCCCTTCGCACGCCACCACGTTGCAAATCTGCCGCCCTAAATACACCTCCGACATCACCAGGTCCTGGTTATTCACCTGAGTCAACCCGGAGCTCTCCAGCGAGTCGAACATCGTCGAGTAGTAATGCAACGCCTCGTAGAATCGGTCAACGAACACGACCCCGTTGTGATTCGCTTCTTGCTCAACTAATGTCACAATCTTTGGTTTCATAGCTTTGATCGATGTAAGAACTTTCTCGATCGAACCCGGTCGGGCTAGCAATCGGTGGAGCTCGAAAACCGAGTTAACAGCCACCTTCTCCACCTCACTCGGCCGTACATCGAGAATCTTACCATCCAAATCGGCCAAACTGTTCACCACAAATCCTCTAAATTCGAATTCAACTCCAATAGTTTCAGCCAATTGCGCTAATTTCCAACCCACCTGCTGTAACTCATCGGTGTTATTGGGCTGGGGTGGGCCGATACCGGTGAGTCGAAACTTCGGCGGGCCACCGGGGCGTAATGCTAGAGCTTGCATCAACGCCGGCCACTGCATCCCCTGTTTCAAACCGAAATCGATGACGTGAACTCTTGTTTCACCTTCGAAGGCTTCCAGTATGGCTTGATTGGCCGTGAAGTGCGCGAATTTCAAGTAAGGGCAGGTCTCGTAGAAGTACATCTCGAGTTGGTCGGAATACGGTAGATCTTGAGGGTAAATCTTGTAAATCCGACGAGCTAGGGCTTCGGCAAAGTAAGTAGCGACTTTCCTCATAGCGCCGGCCTGAGCCACCGCCAGTAACCCGATGTGTTTCACCAAAGTATCGGCGAGTTTGAGATTGTCCTGTTGAACCGCATCCGCACAGGCCATCAAGGTGTGAACCAGTCGGACTCCGGTCTCTTGTGAGTCCACCAGAACCACTGGTCGAGCAGCCGTCGAACCGGTACAAATCTCTTGGGGTAATAACATGACAGAGTCATCAGATCTGTTGGGTTTAATCCGTTTGCTTTGAATTTGATTTTCTAATACCACCGGCGACTGTTTCTGTTTGTGTTTGCAGATGGCTCCACCGGGGATGGCGCTCAAATCGTACTCGGAGTTATCTTCGTAAATAGTACTACGAGATTGGGGAAAACAAGAGGAGGAATTATTGTTACTACCTGTGGAGACCAAAAGAGAGTCGTCGACGACGACGGCGGAGGACTGGGTTTGACCGACGTCGTTTGAACCGGCGTTGAGCTCGGAGAGCATACTGTGGACCCACCCAGATAGATCGGACGGGTTGTAGTGAACCGTATCGGACGAGAGGAGGGAAATCCCGTCTTCTTGATCCATCACCATCTCGAGCTGCTCCAGCTTCTGAGCGACGTCCGCCATGTCCGATGCCTTCACTTTGTAACCCAACACAGCCAAGAGCTCATCCATGCCGCCGCCGCCGCCGCTGTCCTCGTCGAACATCTTCTTGCCCTTGGCCGCCGCCGTTATTGAAGAAGAAGAAGAACCCTCACCCTTTTCCCGATCTCTCTTCATTTTTTTTTTCTTCCTTCGTCTCGAATTCACTAATCTAGAAACATGAAATTTGGAATCCGATTTCTGAACCACCAGTGCAGAACTGCTTAGATTTTCGCAAAGCTCATTAATTTTTTTTTCCCGACTTTCTGTTTTTTTATATTTGGTCTGAGAGTCTGATGAGAGAATAGTGGGCAAGGGCTCGTGATGAAGGGCGCGAGCTCCAAGAGAGGAACTGGGGAGGAGATAAGGAAGAACGGACGCCATAATAATGTTCTCTTTTTTTTTATACACTATGATTTGATTTATTTTAAATAAACAATTCCTTGATCGTGACGTGCTTTTTAAAAATTGTTTTTGGGGAAATTGCATTGTTACCCGATTTCCAAACAAATACGGAGTAATTATTTCACAAAAATCTAGTATGTATTTTTTTTTATTACAAATTGTTTTGGGAAAAAAACTAGAACAAGTGTAACTTTGTTCTTGAAAGTTGAAGCATTGTCCCACTTCATTAAAAATATGGCATTTTAGTTTTTTAAATACTGACATGGATGATGCATTTTACTGTGCTAATTTGGATTTTCAATAACAGATGGTACTATAGAATTAGTACAGTATTTTTTATTTTTTTGTTATTTGCCGATAAGATTTGATGGTAATATTTTGTAAGAACAAGTCTAATCTTATACCACACGTCTTGTGAAAGTTTAAATTTGAAATCAACAAACGTCGAATTGACTCCTTAAACCAAATTTAGTTGTGAATACCACAAAATAGAATTCATGATGTTAAATTTCACAGCAACTTTAAATTTGTCAAATTCTCTACCTTATCCAAGCCAAACAATATAGAGTTCTGATTTTACCAAAAATAGCACCAAACTTGTGCAACACAATTACTAGTTTTTCATTTTTTTCACATAATAAAAATAATAAAAAAATAATTTTGACGTCATTTTAGCATCAAATGATGGTCTTGCTCTGATACTGTTAATTATTTCATTATTTATATTTTTATATGATTATAGAAACTTGCTTATTTTGGATTTTTGACTTCTGAGTACAAACTACCATCACAGATTTTTTTGACTTATCAATATGAACTACCATCACTTTAAAAACTCTTAAAATAAAATACCCGACCAATTAAAACGAAAAGAGTAGGTGCATTATTTACTTTGATGGTGACATTCTATTAGAATTTTCAGATTTAAAATGTTCACATACAGAAAAAAAAACGTCAGAAAAATAAAAAGAGTTCTTCTGTTGACAGTCTATTTAGCTGACAATAAGGCAAAAAGAAGATATAAAAACACACAATTTAGTGTATTTTTTCACTTTTGTATGCTCTTTTACACATCTCTATATACTTTTTAAAAAAATTTAATTTACTTTTTCAGCCTTAACGACAGTTTATTGAACTGATTTTTGAATTTTACAAATCAAAAATATATATTTATTTCTGGGGTTTTTTTTAGCCAGGCAACAACTTGAAAGCATCAAAAGAGCCGTGTCAGCACCGCAATGCTGAGACGATGCCACGATACCATACGCCTCACGCATATCAAAGACCATGCAGTTGATTCAGGATCATAAGGGATGGGGGTGGGGTCCGTACTGGTCATTAATCAGTTGGGATACTGAGGGGTAAGAATGAATAGTGGGCTCCATCTGATAACAGAAGGAAAAAAAACATAACCACGCGCGACCAATTTGTTGTTCCTGCACGGTCCGCAGCTCATTTCGTGCTGAAATATACGCTCCGTTGAATCGCGTGAGGGGGAAAAGTTAAACCACCAAAGGACATTTATTGGTACTATTTTCCAGAGAAAAATAGTGGCATTTTATTGGTACATGGTCGTGACCCCACATGAACAAGAGGGGCAGGGTCAACTTTACATCTGACGCGTCGCCGTAGCACGTGAATGCACGGTCCCATAATAGAGCCGTGGGGTTCAAACGAGCCGAGGAGTCTCAAAAGTTCAGCTTATTAACCAAACGAGCCTGAAATATGAGGCCAAACTCGGTGCTTAATGAGTCTAACCCAGGTTCTATTACTAAACGAGTCTATATAAAGGAGCCGAGTCTATACAACTTTTTTCAGTTGTGGCCAGGTTCAGAGTATTGAGCTTGACTTCTTGTTACAAGAGCCTAAAACTCGAACTTGAGTTTGCCTCAGTTATTAAACTATAGTCGAGCAAAGCCTAGAGTAGCTCGGTTTGTTTGTAGTTGAATCAATTACGGAGCCTGTCAAGTATTTTTGTTGTCATATTGCTCGACAAACGCAATATCATTTACCATAATTTATTGTTATCAAAATACAGTATATATTTTTGGAATTGTATAATTTTTTAATTATCTAAAAAATAATAAAAAGAACATATTCTAAAATTAAAAAAAAATTAGGTGTCGCCCTAGCCGGAATAACAGTTGTGGCGAGTGTAATACACTGTCCTAGCAAAGCAAGGTGGGAAATCAAATTGGTCTAATAATAGAATTGCAGGGAAAGGGAGTGGGGTTGAAAGTTAACGGACTTGTGTACCCAAAAGATAAAAAAAGTTAACGGAGTGTTTGTTACTTCCTCTGTCCAAATTTATTTGTATCTCGTTCTATTATTTTTTGATGTCTTATTTCTCCCTTTTTTCAATTATGATAAACAAAAAAATCTACAAATTTTTTTTTTTATACATATCTTCTAAACACTCCTATCAAATTCAAAATACATCTTAACCATAATTTAAAAAGTCAAAAAATTAAAATTTAAAACTTGAAAATGACGCTCTCAAATATCCCGGCCATAATCTCCCATTAAAGATACTCCATTAAAGATAAAGATAAAGATATAGCAGTGGTGGTGATAATGGTAGCCGGTAATTGTGATGTTGATACGGGGAGAGGGGGGCCTGGTTCTATAGCTAGGTTGTACTGGTTGTACATATGGAGGTTAGTTTTCTTTAGGTAAAAACCATTTTTGCTATTTTGGGGGAGTAAAATGTCTCATCAATACTCCCCTATTCTCAACTAGTAATGCCTATAGGTAAAGTAACTCCCGTCACAGTAAGATTTTAACTCCCCAGCCCCAGGCGAAGCGAGTTACTGTTAACACGTCTTCTTTTATTTTACTACTATTATTTCTCTTCTCTCTCTCCTTCTCATTTCTGTCTTTCTGGGTCTTCCGACGGGTTGCCTAAAGACCTGAAGTCAGCGGTCGCCACTGCCCTCACAACCAAACACCCGAATTCAACCACGGTGGTGGTGGCCACGACAGTGGTGAAGGTGGCCACGACAGTGGTGAAGGTTGTGCGTAGCTTCGTCGATCTGGTTTGTTTAGGTCTGGCTTCGTCGATCTGGTTTTGCGTGTAAATATATATATAATACATAAGCTGTTGCGGATAGGTGCCTAGGTCCAATAATATATATATATATATATATATATATATATATTATATTTTTAAATTGGTCATCTTTTGAACCGGTGATCTTACAGTTCGGAATTCAAGCTGTCGATCTAGAATTATATCTCATCAATAGACAACTTAGATTGCAAAATGTTGAGATGCAATCATGACCATTGATTGAACAAGGAGCAACTCGAATGTTGCACTACGGCCATATGATCAACTGCTCGAATCCTGTAGTATATATAATGCCACGCTACAGGATCCACTAAAGGCATAGTTTTCTAAAATCATCATGATTTTAAGAAATGAGTTCATAAAGTGCTAAAATTATAGTATTTAAAATAAAAAATTTAAGTGTTTTTGTGTATTATTTTTAAATTTTTTTTACACCAAATTAAAGTACATAAGGAGTACTTTAATTAGGTGCGAAAAAATTAAAAAACGATACACAGAATCACATCACTTTATTTTTTTATTTCAAAAAATTGATTTTAACACTTGTCAAACTCATTTGTTAAAATCATGGTTGATTTTAGCAAATGGGTTGCTAAAATCTTTTGAAAAATTATACCTGCCGATTTTTGGAATAATTTTTGTAGAACAATTGGGAACGAAAATTCAGAGCAAAATTGAGAGTGTGTTCCACTAACTCAGTTTTTTGAAAAAATTAGTTTTTCATGATTTTTTATATGATGTGTTGTGAGAGAATGACCCGCCTCAATATTTTAAAAAAATAATCCCCGGAGTGGGGCCCGGGGTGCCCATCCGACGGTGACGTGCGCACGATTGGGCTGCTTTCCAACAATGAAAACCAGGGCAACGCCGTACTGACACCTCCACCTTCATATTGGTCCCTCTCCCATGTGATTATTCTGCCACCTTACGATATTCCTCCCTCATGGCGGGTCCCGCCCCGTATTCTCTGATTTCTCTCTCAACCTTATAGTCAAATCCGCCTCAAAGTCGACCGCCAAAAGATTACAGGTATTTGAGAGATTCATTTTTAGTTTTTTATTTTTAATTTTTTTATTTTTTAAATTTTTAGATTGTGGTCAGAATATATTTTGAATCTAATTGAGTGTTTGGAAGAAATATATAGAATGAATTTTGCAATAGGGATAGTGTTTGGGAGATATGTGTAGAATATATTTTGTAGATCTTTTTCTTAAGCAAAATAAGAAAAAGTAGAAAATGAGAAGTCAAAAAGCTCATCTCCCCGTACTTTTCACTTCTCTTCTCTAAACCCAAAAATCAAAAACTCATTTTTGGAGATTATGTTTTGCATGTTGTGCTTCAAAGTTCAAACACTCAAAAGTAAAAAATGGAAAAATGAAAATACAATAAGTAGCTCCCAAACACCACCTACACGTAGAATTATAAATTATTTGACCAAGAAATTAAAATATTTCTGTTCTTAATTTTCCAATTTTTTTCGTAACCCATATCTTTAATTTGGGATAAAGAAATTTGAAAGATAATTATAAAAAATAGTATATTATTTTAAATCCAGAGCGAAACGATTTTTTTTGTAAATCGACCAATTATTTTGTACTGAGTTCTATTAACTGTTTATATACGGGAGTATGTGAGTCAATGATTCCGTTTCACAAACTGACTTGAACTGAAGAAGTTTGAAGAATTGTATTACTTTAACGTGTTATGCGAGAGTGTTATGTCTCGTAAAACCTAATAAGTTTATTTTGAGTTTAAGTCAGTTTTATGGAATAACTATTGAGTTTAATATTGTCTTCCAGTATAGTCAAAAGTGATTGTTGTTTCCTTTAAATAATAGTAGTATTTTTTGTGATGTATGTGGAGAGAATGACTTATCAAATAATATTGAACATATCGTCAAAGGAAAAAGTAAAAAAATTGGCGATATTTTCGCTAAATGGTATTTTGCAATGTATATTAATAGAATGATATACAAGTAGAAATGATCGAAAATATCCTTGAAAATACTGAAAATGCCGCAATGGAAATGGACCTGACTAGGGGTACATAAAGTTTGGGACCAAAAATGTACCGGCCTACTTGGGGGACCCATTTTTTCGATTGATTCTTAACAGGAACCTGATTTTAAGTATGACATGATTAGGCTTGATGGAGTAATAATCAATAGCATGTGAATGACAGGTGAATCGCAAACTGAAAACTTTGACCCCCAAAAATTACTCACTTTGTCCCAAATTTATTGTCCATTTACGGGCATGCGTGTCATTTTTCAATTGCTTATATATTTCAATTTATAATTTTTTTTACAATTTTGAAAACTTTGTTTAATAGAACTCATCGAGAGCTATCAAACAAGATCCATAGTGAATATGTATAACATTATACATTTGAAAATATAAACAAATTTTTAAGGTGTTGTGAATAGTACAACTAGACAAGAAATATGGGACGGAGGGAGTACCACTTCACCAACACACACACACACACACATTTTTGGCTCTACGCTTTTGTTACAATTTCCTCAACTTGACTATGGGTCGTTTTAGATTCTCTGTTTCAAAACTTCATGTTCCTTTGTTGTAGTAGGATTTGGACCGTTAGATGGTAAATTTTGTTTTTGTATTATATAAATTTGTGTGTGATCTAACAGCAAAACCACACAGAACAGAGAAAAACAAGAAAAATTTGGAACAGGAAATCTAGTAGACTGATGGATGTGGGCGGCCAACTTTAGAGCATCATCAACAAGGCTCAACAAATCTTGAGCCAAATAAATTAGTGAACAATGCTTTATCTACTTATTTCCTTTTCAACACTCCAATAATACTATCTATACTACCTCTTTACTATTAAAATACTATTTTTTACTTTTCAAAATAATACAATATATTTACTCATATATACATACTACCAATCTGCCATGGACAACGAAACTCATACCTCTTGCCGTCACGACCCATTGAAACCCATACCTCTTGCCGATCTGTTGTTTTGTTGAACTGTTGCTGTGGAGGCATCTCATCGTCGAACTGTTGTTGTGGAAGCATCTCGCCGTCGATCTGTTGCTGTGTGGAGAGAGAGACCGTGAGGAAAAAATTGATTAAAAAATTAGTTGGTAGTGTACAGTGACTGAACAAATGGGGTGGGATTTGGGGAGCAACTGTTCACTTTTGTATTTTGTTCACTTGTTTAGAGTCTTTTGGAGGCTATTTTCGGGGGTTGGCTGCACAAAATAGCGATAGGGAGGGGTAGAGTCGTCTATTGCACTTGCTCTTAGAATTCAATAGAGTAATTTTTTTGAGTGGCCTTGTAAAAAATTAACTTGATCGAATAATTATAAGTGTTTGATTAACATCAATTATTGAACTTTTCGTTCCAAATTCAAGATGAAGCACGTACAATACCTGTATATTTTATCCGATTGAACTGATTTTTTTCTAGACAACTCAAAATATTGTTATCAAATTAATTTGAAACAAGAAACATCTGTTTTCTAATTTCCTATTAATACATTTTAAAAAAAATTTAAAAGTAATTCCCTCATAAACCCTAATTCCAACCTCCGCCCATCGTCTTTATCCACCTTCTTTCGGTCAACGATGTTATTGTCTTCGACAACACTCACTCTTTTTCAAAATACCTTTACACAAACTCAAAGCAAAAAGCACTTGGGTTCACTTGGGCTTCGTTCAATTGTCAATAACCTATAAAAAAGATGAGAAAATCAATTTTCCCAATAACTTTTGGGGTGTTTAGTTACCAGAAAAATAATGTAACCCATAAAATTATTTTTTCTACAAGGACTCACTTTTCCTCAAAATGCTCCTGCAAAAAGGAAGAAATTATGTGTCGTGAGAAAATTTATTCCGCCAAATGCCAATTACACTTACCTTGAAACATCTTTTATCAAGTGTACACTTACGCGAAAGTAAATTTCTCTCTTTTTTTTTTTACTTCACTTCATTTCACTTTTCTCAAGATTAACTTTTTCATATAACAATCTTTGCAAATGAATGGAGTTCAAGAGATTTCCTCTATCGTTAACTTCGTAGAATCGAAATTATTTTGAGATGCTTATAAATTTGTTCGGACAACAAATTATAATAATTAGAAAAAAAGCTAATTTTTTTTTGTAACTTGCCTTCGGAAAATCTCTACAAGTCATCATCAATCCTTACCACTCCTTTTATACCATGAAAAATAAGTTATCAAACTTGAGTGAATTTTTTCTTGAACCTTAATAGGTGGAACACACCCTTCTCCTTTTTTCAATCAAAATATCTTTAAAATTAAACACCCCCCCCCCCGAATTATCGCCACAACCTTTTTAAAAATATACAAATTGAAAAACCACTGTCAATTGGGATTGGGATTGAGGGATGGTGGAGTGCGTCATCTGATCATTGATTTTGAAAATGAATGGATCCATGAATAGAATTCAACCGTCTATTATTTGGGTTAAATCTAAGCTGTGCATTATCGAAACGGACAACCGAATGTAACGTAATCCATCGTGTTGTGTGTTTTGCGCACTAAGCCCAACTACGGGTCTCTGGTCCCGTCAATTGATTGCAGACAATTTAATACTCCCTCCGTCCCAATTTCTTGGCCCCTTTTGGGAAACCGGGTTTTTAAGGGGTGTGAAAATTTTGTATTGACTTTTCTATTTTGCCCCTAAATCCAGTCAATATTACTATGACTGAATTTGTGAGGCTAATTTATTATATAAAAGTCAAAACATATTCAATATGGATATTATTTGATAGATATCAATTAGTTTTATTTTACAAAATTTTCAAAATCATAAAAACCGTTATAAAATAAAAGATAATAAACTAGCTAATTAAGATGGAAAAAATACTTTTTAAGGGTAAAATTAGAAAGTGACCCAGTTTTGATGGATATTTTTAGAAGTAAGAAAAATATTTTGTGACATCCTAAAATAGAAAGAAGGACAAAAAAAATTGGAACGGAGGGAATATGATATGGTGGCCTGTTTTTCATCAAATTTTTAATATGGGGAAGATAGGAAATGCCTATTTCAAAGCTGAATCAAATGGGTACAAAGTTCAATAAATCGTACCTCAACTGTCAATTAAAAACTCTAATCTGGACTGCTAATCTACCTGCCTCCATCTTTTTCTTCCCATTCATTCCAACCATTCTTTTATGAGAAACTGATCAAGAACTACAGCAATTTGAGCAAATTGGTGTGGACATCTGATTATTTAAAACAAAAATTATTGTAGTTTGGACTTGTTCAGTGCTCGATCTTATTAAATTGACAAATTAGTGGAATATAATGACTAATCAAAATAAAATTGACAAAGCGAAATGATAGTCAAACATTTTCAAATTTATTGGACATTTTTTTTATCAGAATTTATTGGACATTTGATTTGCTTATTTTTCACAAAAATAATAAACGTAAAGCTGACTAACCAACGGAGCCCTTTCTTGTAATTGTAGTACTATATTTCTCTTGTCGGAATTCTACATTTCTCAATAACTTTATTCTGTATTCCCGAAAACAGTTTTAATTACATAGGATTAGCCGCCCTCTCTGCCTCACATGTCGGCATGTTACACACGACAATAATATAACTCATTTAGTCCCTAATAATTGGGGGCATGGGCACGCTATTGGCGGATTTTTTTAAATTTCATTAATCATGTACTTTCCACTCTAATCATGTGCTTTTATGCTGAATTTAATTTTACTTTGTGCTAACTTTTGAGTTCGTTTCAAAAAAAATTGTGTGTGGAACTAATAATGTTACATGAAAAATGCTAACCACCTTAATTAGGGCTGTGCACAAATTTCAATAATCTCATTTACAACTGGAAGAAGGAATTTGGCTCTGAACTGCGGATTCAGGGGCGCGCTGTCTCTTAAGAGACAATATGTGTGTTGACCCTATTCAGACCATCCGTGCTTGGTGATCAACGGCCCAGATCAGTTTGGTAATGAAAAGTACAAATCTGTTTGGATCCGAGCAGATCGGGTTGTTGATTGTCGAGGACGGACAACTTTAATAAAGTTAACATGCATGCTGTCTCTTAAAGACAACCCGCCTTTGGACACATGAGCAAGGTTATGAATTCTCTAGTCATTATGACATTGAAATTGTGCCGTAGATTTTGGTCTAAAAACACATAATCTCACCTGATTTATTATGACCTACGAAATAGATAGTCTGCCACATATAAAAATTTAATACTGATTCAATCGTATATGCAATTTGTATTTTAAATTTTGTATTTCAGGTCACGTATTTTATACACTCTTATATTAGTAAATAGTCTAGTCCCGTGCATCAATCCAGTACATTAAATCATTCTCTCTTTTTTTTTTCCCCTAACTTTTAATTAACTTATTTTAGAATGTTTATTCCATAACGAGTAATATATATTCAATGTTATTGTGACGTGCCGATAAATATCAGTCAAATAAAAAAAATAATCTAAATGTACGTAATACTTTATTACATATTTGAGTTAGTGAGAAGTAATAAGTGATCTACTTAATTCAATTTATGATGTGTTGAGCTTTGTTGAGCTTGGCTCAGTTATAAACAACCGAGGAAGCTTTTAATGGCCGTAGGATTTATTTCTTAAATGAGTTGAGCATATCTGAAGCAGTAGAATTAGAGGCTTAGAGTGTCAAGCTTGGCCTAAAACTCGTGCTTGAACTTGGCTCGATTATTAAATTAGTCGAGTTGAGCCCTACCAACCCCACTTTGTGGTGCTCTAGATCATTTAAGTACTAAATATTTTTACGTGAGTCTACGCACTTGGTCGTAGATTCCATGAAATTGTATGGTAATAAGAATAGTGATACATACACACACACAACCACGCGCACATGCTTACGTGGGACCCGCCGGTGGGGCCGGGGTGGTCCCACCTGCAATCATGTAATCCATATGTAGTCAAATTGTGTGTCGTCCAATTTTTTGTGGGAAATGTCTTATCCTAATTTTGGACAAAGGAAGTGGTTTGAGAAAACTAGTAGCAAAGCACTTTACTACTCCCTCCGTCCCAATTTTATAGTCTCTTTTGGGAGTTCATGTCACTTTTCAAAGTGTTATACTTCTTATAATAAACAATGTTTAAGTGATTTTGAACATTTTGTTTTCTAAATTAAATCAAGATCTATCTAACAAGATCCATATTGCATATAAAATGTATTACCGATTGAAAAATATAATTGTTTTTTTATCCGGTTAGAATAGAACGAGAGACTATAAAATTGGGATGGAAGGAGTAGTATTATTTGTTGGTGTATAGCACTATCTCTTTAATTCATTGACGCAAACTCGTATCGTTTTTCCAGATTTAGGCTAACACCCTTGTTCAGATTCTCATCATCCCACTCTATCCAGAAAGCTTTGCACTTTATCGTCTTCTACTTCTTTTTTCCCAATCCTCTTTCTTTTTAAAGAAATAAAGTATTCCAAATGTCTCTGTGACCAATTGTTGGAAAATTTGAAATTTTGGATGAATACATTTGGAAATTTGCAGGGTCTCTCGAGACAACCGAAGGATCTCTCATGTGGTCTATTGATTCAAGACGCGCAGCTATTGAAGACCCATGTTCACTCCCATAATGTTTGTTTTTGATGGCTGGTGTTCAATCATGCGTTTACAAGCTTTCATTGCTTATATGTAGCTCAAAGGTCAATCCTCTTGTTATAAGATCAGCTCCAAGTTTTTGTATTGA
Organism: Vaccinium macrocarpon; assembly: GCA_022606695.1. Lineage (NCBI taxonomy): Eukaryota > Viridiplantae > Streptophyta > Magnoliopsida > Ericales > Ericaceae > Vaccinium > Vaccinium macrocarpon. The sequence goes on along the minus strand of CM040172.1, from coordinate 2,524,351 downwards.
TCATCAGAAATTCGGGTTACACTCTACCCTTCCTGAAACTCGGTTTTGAGCGAGAGAGAGGAGGCAGACAAGGTTTAGTTCGCCAATGTTCCGAAGGTAGCAATTTAGCCGTTTTACCCTGGAAGACAGATGCCGATGCATCTTATAACACCCTCGGTAGGCGGGGAAACTATTTTAAGGAGACTGTGTCTAACACATGACTTGGTTTGGTTTTCCGATTATATATTTATTATTAGTTTATGTAATTTGTAATTTTGGTTTCTACATATGTAATTTTGTATCAAAGGAATTGTAGAGGCGGAGATACGTCAGTGCCTATGTGGTTGGTCAGGCCACGTGACACTATTCTTGATCCAATCACATGCAACAATGATAGAGGCACATATTTTGTGTCACACCCAATCACACCCCCACTCACATGGGAGGTAGGACCCACACGGGGCCCACATGTGGGGTTCACACCCCATGTGAGTGGGGCACAAAGTATATGGCTCTAGCATTTTTGAATCACATGGCCTCAGTCATGTGTTTCTTGACAGCTTGACAATCGGCAATCGTCATGTATAACGTTAAAACCAAAACGGTTATTCATAGCGTCGCCAGAGGCACGAGTTACCTTGGCTTACAAGTCAGGGCACTCCTATATAAAGTACAAAACGAAACCTATATAAACTCAAGCTACATACTTTCCTACTCTCGATTGAAAACTGACTTGGCCATTGGAATACCTTATGGTTGTCACCGGCCGGCTTGGTACATACTAGCGTGGCTCCCATCTTTTGCAGAGTATCAAATTCAAGAGACTCAAAAGAGGAGAGATCCACTTAGAACCACATGATCCGGCTTGGTTCATACATTAAGGATTGAATCATCTTAAATGTTGTCGAAATAACATGAAAAAGTTAAAAACGGAGTTTAAACATTTTAGAAGTTTGGTATCCCCGCAGTGTACAAATACTACTTCAATTATAGGAAAGTATGTTACAGAACCAAATAAACATAAATTCGGAAAATAGTTTTTACACCGAAGAAAATTACTCAAATTTCGGCGAAATTTGAGTTATTGACCTCTCCGTCAAGATTGCATTAAGCTAGCCCTAGTTGATTGCTACTTTAAAGTTAACTGCTTAACCATTATTACTCTTTTAATGTTGGCATCATTTATGAAGAATTAAATTGTATAGGGTTCCAACTCCATTATTGGAGTCTTTTATGAGTGGAATATAATTCACGTGGAAACCCAGCCATGCATTATCTGTAACATACCATTAATAAAATGATTCCAACATCTTCAAATAAAGGCTGTGCCATCAAAAATAGCAAAAAGGAAGAAAAAAATCTACTGCCACTAGTTTTTTCAATTTCACCCATTTCTATACAATTTGATAGGATATATAAAAAAAGAATACACTAAAATGCACGTCACACATTTTATTCTCTGATTTGGACGCCATTCAATAAAAATTGCCGTCAACAAGATTTTAAGATTTTTTTGATTAAGGTCTCCATGTAGGAACCACGTCTTCCCGTAGTCCATATCGATTAGAGAAGTCAATATTTTAAAATTGTTTTACTTTAGGCAGGGGCGGTTCTAGAATTTGCATTCAGCGGTAACAAAATAATATAATATAATATATTAGTGATGAAAAGCTTTATGTAAAAATAAACTTGCTGAAATATATCATAAACAAAATGAAAATTTATGTATAGATTCCACTTTTTCACAAAATGATACTCCAACACATAGTTGTAGTACCTAAGAAAATTTAACCTATACATAAGAGAATATATCTAAAATTAATTAATTAATTTACAATGAAGAAAATAAAAAATTTTAGTGCATTTTTTGAACACAGGAGTCAACGTCACCTAAATAAAGACAAAAAATAATCCAAAAAACCAATTTTTTGGATTTCACTTTCATCTTTATTTACAAAATTTTAAGTTTGGCTAATAATTTTATACTTTTTAGATTCCTATTGTCAAGACAAACTAAGAAACCACAAAAAATCGACCGAAAACTAACAAATGCAAAAAAAAAATTGAACAAGGACAAAACCAAAAAACCAATTTTTTCAATTTATCCAAACCAGACCTAAATCTACTTTAAGCGGCCGATTTATTGGTAAAGCCGCCCATGACTCTAGATCTTGAATTCTTGATTTCGCAGGGGAAAATGAATGGTACAGAATTATCTCACGATTTCATTTGGATGACCCCAAGCTTGTATGTGTAAATTACTACTCTCTCCGCTCCAAATTAATAGTCCACTACGAAAAATCGTGTCATTTTTTAAATAAAAAAATAAAGTACTTCCGTGTGTCATTTTTCGAATTTTTTCGCACCGAATTAAAGTACTCTTCGAAAAATGATACACGGAAGTACTTCATCTTTTAATTTGAAAAATAACAAGAGAGAGAAATTGAGGCTTTTATTTAGGAACGGAGGGAGTAATTAAAAAAATCCAAATCAATCAACATAGATGAGCATTTGGTCAATTCATATTTGTTTAAAGAGACTCAATACCAATTATGATTTTCCAAGTGGCTAAACATTCAATCACGTTGATAATTTCTACATGAATAATTGACTCCACAAACTAGTTTGAAATTAAAGTAACAGGATCAGAACTACAAATCACTTAACTATTGTCTCTCACATGAGAGTCGCGCGAGGAATCTGTTGAGTGTGGCTTCAAAATGGTGTTCGCAGCATCTTTGGTCTAGACCAAGCTAATGGTGGTCCGGACTAGCACTCGGGGTACAATTCTGGAAGTCCCAACATTGTTCGTCCGTAGTTGGTCTAGACAGAAGTACCTTGGTTCGGATAAGCGTGTCCTTGATTCGGACGAGGGGTCATGAAATACTTCAATAACCTTAGCAACCTTGGTCCGAACGAGCAGGGTCTGGGTCCAGACCAAGGCGACGAACAACAGCTTATTTAAAGTGTGTTTTGATCTTTTAAGATTTTCTAAGTTTGTTGTGGAGATAGAAACTCAGAGAAACTAAGAGAAACATTGTGAAGGGATTGGAGATTGTAATCCTTATGGTTTATAATGGATTGATTCATCTCTTCCCCCCGTGGATTAGCTATACAGCCTGTGTAGTGAATCACGTAAATCTCTTATGTTCTTGTGTGCTTGATTTTCTTAATTTCTTTGCGTTCTTCATCTTTATTGTTTGCGTTCATACTAGATTGATGGTACTTGCTAGAAACGTTGCGTCTTCCGCAGAATTGCACAACAAAATTTTTAAATATTTTTTTAATTTTTTGATCACAGAATCTTTAAAATCAATATTTGTTTTTAATTATCAAAAAATTTCACAATTAATCGCCATAAGTGCAGTAGATCCTTAGCATTTTCTGATCGATAATTATGATACATTGTGCTTTTAACGCTTCAAATCCGTCAGAATACAACTCAAAAGCTCAAAAGCAGAATCAGTGGCTATATGGATACAGGACAAATATAGCAAAGCTATGAGGTTGCTGTCTCGCAGTGCAGGTTAGGCAATTCTTGCTGCTGCAAAACACAGCTCACACCCAACTTTTAGCATGTCATTAATCAAAATTTATTAATTGATTGAAAATCACGTCACCAAGTTCTTCAATGCACTTAGGGTTGGTTTGGGTGAATTGAAAAAACTATTTTTTTGGTTTTTTTTAGAGCATCTCCACTCCTACATCAAATTTTTACTCAAATTTGAGTAAAAATTTGGTCAAAAACTTGATTTGATATCAACCCTTCCAATGGAAAACCACTTTTTAACTAAATTCTAGTTAAAATTTGGGGCACTTAAATAATCGTCTTTCCACTTACTTGAAACTATGAAATCATCCCGTCTCTTTTTTGGAGTTATGTTTTCATCCCCAAATTTAAATACATCCCATATTGCCCTTTATATGTATAGGTGCTAGGAATATTAGGATGAATTTAAAAGTTTTGAGGACTCCCCTGTAATTTAGGGATTGGGGATAAGATCCAATCCCAAATTCACGCTCCATCATCATCATCTCTTTTAAAAACATAAACTAATTTGTAAACAGTGAAATCCCAAACAAATCAAACTTCATACACAAAAAATCATTTGTCCTCCTCTGCCACTGCCCATCGCAAACCTCGATCAGCGTCTACCTACCTCTCATCCGCCGCCGTCCTCCTCCACCGATTATCCTCCTCTTCTTGACTTACCTGATTCCGTCGTCCTCCTCTGCCGATCATCGCCCATCCTCGTCCACCATAGAAAACTATCATCTTCCTTTTTCGGCCATAATCAAGCCCTAATCTTCTCCTTTGATTTCTCCCCCTTCAGTGTGTTTTCAAATAACTGTTTAGGAACAAAAAAAAAATGCCGCGGATCTTTATTCAGGAAGAAAAAGATGTGGTGGTAGCGGCTCTTTCTTGATCCTTGTACATTGACTCATCGGACACTGGTTATATTGAGATGAAGGTTCTCGAGGCCGGACTAAAAAGGTTAAGCTAGTGTTTTTGAAGGCTGTTAGGATTCTTTTTTGTAGGGCTATTAGGACTTTGAATGAGTTAAATTGGTTGTTTTTACCATAACTATGTTTTAGGATTTTTACCATGAATTGAGTTCTATTGGTTATTTTTACCATAAACACTGTTGTATGTTTTAGGATTTTTACTATGATTTAAGTTCTATTAATTGCTTTTACCATAAAAACTATTGGATGTTTTTGTATTTTCACCATGATTTGAGTTCTAAAAGTATTCTATGTTTACCATGATTTCTGTTCTTTATTCGATTTTTACCGTGACATCTAGATTATTTTAATGTCATTTTTTTTACCATGATTCAAGTTGTTTATTCAACCGTTATTACCACGTTTATAAGTCATTAAGTTATTTTTACCATAAAAATTGATGTTTTAATATTTATACCATGATCATTGAAGATGTCGTGAACATATATTTTTAACCATGACCATACAAAATTGTACGATGAACTAGTAGTGGCTTTCTGAATTACGATGATTTTTTTGAATTTTTTTTTTCAAATTTTATTTGTTTAAAATGGAAACTAAATCAATAGGATTTGGTTGTTTTGAATGTTTGAAATTTTTGAAAATATATATCCAATCACAATAATTTTGGAAGACAATAAACACATGAATATGGATATCTTATTAAAAGGGTAAGATAGGTAATTTACACTCTGAAAGGATGAAAATATAAACTTTCAAAATGATAGGGATGAAAAGTTAAATGGAGTGGCAAAAGAGGATGATTATTTAATTACCTCTTAAAATTTTGTCAAAAATAGTTTTTTCCTCTTTCATTTTGGCTCCATAACTTTCCCACTATTTTGTCAAAAATAGTTTTTTTTTCTTCATTTTGTCAATTCCCTTTCATCCTCTTCTTCCTCATCCACAGAAACAAGAAAACAGGTCTTCAGTGGAATAAATAGAGCCGTTGCCTATTTGGTGTTGAGCAAATTTGGTGATGAACAAATTTGGTGAAAGAGTGGAGTGGGTTTTTGATTGATTTTTATTCAAATTTAAATTTGACGAAATATTTGGTGTAACAGTGGAAATTCTTTTATATAATATATAACCACTAGACAAAAAAAGCACATATTATAGAGCAGAATCGAATCACGAAGTTCATTTAATAGAGCCACTCAACGATCAAGAAATAGGCACCTAAAAGGCACGAGTTCAAATCAATGCTTAAACCATACAGCCCCGTGATTCCAAACAGACCAAAACGTGAAAGTCCTAAACACAAAAAAAAAAAAAAAGAAAAAAGAAAAAGAAAGAGGGGAAAATGCCAAATAAAGAGAAAAATTAAGGATTTGCAAACACAGCAAGGATCTCTGGATCTCCAGATCTCCAACCACGAGAGATGTATTAATTTTGACAATTCTAGAGTTTCATTGTGTTTGGTTGAATGGAATGAATGCTGGAATGGAATGACCATTTCAATAAAATTCCATTCTTTAGTTTATTAAAAAATTAAGGAATCCTCGTTCTAAATGAAATTCTCGTTTCCTTGAATAAATGAATAATCATTTTTTTGTTAGAAAAAGCAATAAATTATCATTTCATTTCTTTCTAATTATTGATGTCACACCAAATTACTACTGCCCCACCAACTTTCACTACTGTAATTCGGAAATTCACTATTGCCACTCCAAATTTCCCTGTTTCTATTCCAAAATTTACTAGTCACTTCAAAATTTACCATTGCCACTCCAAGTTTACTATTGCCATAGCAATTTTGGAACTCATTCCTAAACATAACTTTCACTATAAGGTGAGTCATTCTCGAAAGAGCATTAATCGAGCCAATCTCTATTAACTTGAATTTTCCTATCATGAAAGGGCGAAGAAGTTGAATAATGGTCTCACTGTATAATCATTTAGCAGCATCATCCATTCTCGCTCTAAGTGAACAGATTATACATATATAATTTCGCTCTTAATCATAGCTCTCAGAAATTTATTAGCTTGAAATGTTTTCAAAATACATTTTCATGATAGTACTTCGATTTGTCTCGCACATAAATTAACTAAGGTTCCATTGGCGTGGCCGCGCAGCACCCTGATCCCAAAAAAAGAGATCAAACAAGCAATGGTTTCAAGAGCTCTTAAAATTCGAGGAGATATGGGCAGTGGAGATGACAAATGGTGGAGTCAAATCAAAGCACTGTTCACTCCTGAAAATAGTAGCCCTGGTTAGTACTACACTGCAATTGAGTTTTGTTTACCCGCCAGAGTTGAACGTCCGAACCGGGTGTCATGTATGTGCTGTGCGGGAATGCACAGCACACACGTGTTGTGCACGGCTGTGGGACTCACCCCCGGTCTGTTTTTTTGCAAGTTTTTTACCACCATGCTCGATCGTCCATGGGGGTACCTTACTGTGAGAAGTCAGGAAACACTCTATGTGTGCGGCCTACAAACGCCCAATTCATGTGAATATTGTCCTTGGTTTTAAGTAGGGTCGCAAATAAACCATCGAGGCTCGTCTTGCTCAACTCATATTTGGGGGTACCTTACCGTGAGAAGTCAGGAAACACACCATGTGTGCGGCCTACAAACACCCAATTCATGTGAATATCGTCCTTGGTTTTAAGTAGGGTCGCAAATAAACCATCGAGGCTCGGCTTGCTCAACTCATATTTAGAGGTTGTTCCCCTAACAACTGACTTCGGTACTTTTCCTATTTTGTTTGCAAGTTTTCCACCACTAAATTCTCTGGTCCGTCCATGGGGGTACCTTACTGTGAGACAGTGAATGCCCAGAAATCAGGAAACACACCATGTGTGTGGGCTAGACATGGTACAACCGTACAAACACCCAATTTATGTGATTTTCCTTGGTTTTAAGTAGGGCTGCAAACAAATTGATCGAGGCTCGATTTGGCTCAATTCATTTAGTAATCAAAAGCGAGCTTGAACTTGAATTTTAGGCTCATATAATAAATGAGTCGAGTTCAACAATCTAAAAGCTCGTTTATATGGGCTTGTTTGGTATTTAAACCAGGCTCGTTAAGGGCTTGACTCGTTAGCAAACAAGCCGAGCTCAAATTTTAAGCTTGCTTATTTAACTAGCCAAGTTCGAGCACTTCAAAGCTCATCTCAGCTCGTTTGTTCCCTTAGTTGTAAGGTAGAAGAAGTACATATTTTCACACGTTCTTTTAATCCGAATGTGCTTTCTTTTTTAATCCTGCTTCTATGTGGTTTAGGTTTGGATAGCAAGAAATAAACAAATCTTGACTATCAAACTCGTCAATCAGATAATCGCTGACATAAATTTACTAGTAAAAATTCTTATAGTAAGATAGTATATACTTTCATTATGTAATAATTTGTCAGGAAAATCATTGAAGACACTTTTATACGATTATAATTGTGCAAATTCTCCTCTGCAATTTAAAAACGGGCTGCAAAGAAATTGAATTTTTTTTCCTTGTCCTTAGTTATGCAAAATTACAAAACTATCATTTACCTACAAACTTTTGATTGTTTTTCCAACAAATGAAACTATCAATGGGGAGATAAAAAGAACTATGAAAGATTTGGCGACTTTGAATGGATAAGAAAAAAAGAAGTGCATTTGTAAAAGGGGAGCGCCAAAATTATTTAACTAAACAAAAGGTTTGTTTTTGAAGTACTATGTGTAATAATTTCCAATATAAGTTAAGATACGAATTATCACTTTATGTATTGATAATATTATTGTGAAATAAGGGAAAGGTCATAACTCATATATTTAAGAAAACACAAAAATTATATACATATAATTTTTGTTGTAAGAAAAGTATTTCCTTTCATTATATACTCTACTAAGTAATATTATTATTATTATTATTATTATTATTATTATTATTATTATTATTATATATTAGAGAAAACTTGAAAACGAGCTACAAAGAACTCGGACTAAACAAAAATTATGCACATGTCGCATGTGAGAGAATTTGTGCAATTATTGGTACAAATGTTAGTGTCTCTATCTTATCTCAAAATATGAACATAGCAAAGCCACCAAATTAGGAGGTGGGCAAGCAACCCAAACCGGCCAATACCTGAATAGCAGAGGTCGGGACTGAAATTGGAGTTCTTGTGGTGCCTCCATCCGCGCTACAAGGGGTAACGCTTTCATTCTAACTGTCCAAAAGTGTTTTCGATAATCTGGATTTAAAAAAATAATTTTCCAGGAATAGATTACTCTTCAAAAACTGTAAGAGTTTGTTTAAATTTGAATCATTAATTGCTGAAATAGGCGACTAGGATGAACGCAACATTGCGTACGTGGAGTAGAAATGATACATACACAACCAAAAAATCACATATGATTGTGGGCCTCACGTGTATGTGAGAGGTTGTAGATTGAGTTGTGATTTTTTAGTTTGGTACCTAGACCTAGAAAATTAATTGAACAAACTTTTTTTTTACTAGACGATAGGATGGTAGTCAAGCACAGCCCAGAGTGAGGCCCCAATTAGATCATAAATTTGAGGCTCTTCATATTTAATACGCTAAAATTTCAAGAGATACAAGTTGCCAAAACAATAGTTAATCAATTTTTTTCCAGATTTGATTGTTTTTTTTCTTTTATCATTGAAAACACCCAAAATTGGGCTTCTACATTACAATAGGGATCAACTTCGTAAATTTTAAAAGGGCCCTAAGTAAATTCGGTTGTAGTTTTGAGCCTAAGGGGGTGTTCCACTAACAAAAAATAGTTTTTTTTTCAAAAATCGAGATAGATCATTCTCTCACAATACATCATATAAAAAACCATAAAAAACTAGGTTTTTCAAAAAACCACCTTAGCGGAAAACCCCCAAAATTGGCCTTGTGGGGATCCCCCTAGACCGCTGCTTGCTGGGTCTTGCTCCTAGGCCGGTACTGATGTTAGTATGTTAGTATTCTAGTTAGATTATTACGAGAGCCAACCGTCTATCTATAGTAGTCAAACTCTAAACTTCACGCTCCAAAGAAGCGCTACACAATCATTGGACCAAACGGCCCAAATCCCAAGATCAATTGAACGGTTTAGATCCCAAAATAAAAATAAAAATGCCTTTCATGCATTGCATGTTGGATTTGGGGGCCTTGTAGTGAGGCCAATTCGGTCTTCCATCTTGGCATAGATGATTCAGATTTAATCCAAATTCTAAATAATTTGAGCCGTTCATTATTTGGATGAAAAACCGAACATTACTTATCGAGATGGATGACAAAATGGACTCGCTACAACCCTGTAGTGAGCCCCTTGCATGTCTTGCCCAAATCCAATCCAATCCAATCCACCCCAATGATGCTGACCACTGGTTTAGGGAGTCTGAAATGTAAAGAAACAACTAGCTAGGTGTACTAATTTTGACAATTGGACCAGTGTTGACCGGGTACATTGATATGTTTCCGCGAAACTGCAAACGTAATAATCAAATCATTTTAAAAGTTGCCAAATGGGAAAGAAATTAATAAAGTCTATTTTTTTTGACAGGTTTACAAAAAAGAAAAAAAAAAAAAACATCTCCAATGTGAAAGAGAAAGAGAGGAAAATGCAACGAATATATAATTTTGATAAAAACAAAATGAACAAAAAATAAGGCCTATAAGAAGAGGAGTAAGTCTAGCAATTTTCCTAAAACTCAAATTTTATTACATTCCTGAATTTTCCAAGCACTTCAATTAACAAGAGTAGTTCTTACAAGGCCGGGCCAAAATTGAAGATTTATGATTTTTTGAGAATTAAACTGAATACCTCTCAAACTTTAGCTCAGGAGTGTCTTTGAGTTTTATCATAATTTACCGTCGCCAAACCTTTCTTTTTAATATTTGACAGGTATTATCATCACCCATCAATTGTAAAGATTGCCAAAAAATTATCTCCATACCACGTGCATCTCTTGTGACCAATGAAGGGGTGAAACCGTGAGAGGAAAGAAAACAGAGAGTTCTTGTAATGGTTTGCCAATGGAGCTTTCAAGCTTGACATGATTTCTCATTTGGCCATAGAAAGGAAGCCAAGTCAACATAAGATTGGCAAAACTTTGCCTTTGGAGATATGGCACTCAAGATCATGCCTTATTATAAATTATAATCTTAGCATTGGATAATGGTTAATTATTGACAGTCTATTCCTCATCCCAACTACCCCATGATAAGTAATTGAGACTTAATCACGTGAGTAATTCTCTTATATTTATTAGGGGATCGTAAATCTTACTACATAAAGTGTGAATAAATGATAAAATCGTAACGAATCACCATGTATTTTAAAATATATACGTTTTTTTGGTAGATTCATGATATATTTTTACACTTGATCCACCCAATCAAATAGATGCGTAAAGTACTATTGAGTTGAGGATACAAAACATGTTAATGTGTCACAGTCAGACTGTGCTTGGGACCCACAAAACGAAACCCAATCGTAGCGGACCACGTGATTGGTCTTGGCTTGATCTCTTCGTTTGAACATCATTTTCCATTTTATCTAATCCAAGATGTACAGTACAAGTTAATTGATTGGATCAATGGTCAATTTTAACCTCACAAAGATTTAAAGCTCTGTAGGAACAATTTTTAACATTCTTTGGTGCTTGAAACTGACTAGTGGTAGTGGTTGATTCTTGACAATGACTACCATTCCCACATCCACCCATTGAAAATTTTATACAGTATGTTTTTAGCAGACAATTGGGGGTCCCCCACAAAACCCCATGATAATGAAGTTCTTGGCACAAAACACAAAAATTTCAATACAAAAAGAAAAGTGATTTTCAACAACAAAAACTTCCCCAAAGTCTCCTTTTTTATGAGTGAATGTTTTCCACTAGTTGTTGTTGTGAGCCAAAGATCTTTTAATGAAATGATGAATGATGGGATTGGAGTTTGATGAGTCATGATGGGGGTGGATTTATTTCCCATGTGATTGGAGAGTTTTTTTTTTTTTTTTTTAATATTGTGTTGAGGTAAGCCAATTGTCAACAAGATCAAAGTGTGTGAATGGTTGTCCCCCACACTTTTCACTCACTTTGGTTGAATTTTAGAATCGGATTCTTGGAGGACTCGAACTGTTGACAAATCCACAGTTCAATCTTATCCTAATAATTATAGTTTCACCACAAGTTATATTTCCATCTGATGTATGAGGAGTGATTCATAATTTTTCAATTTTATAAATTATTAATTATTTGGCAAGTGGTGGCTAGCTCATGCCGTAGAGTTCTTGGATGCCCTACACTGTATCCCGGGATCGAGTTTCATTCCCCCCTCCCCTATGTAATAAATTAGGAATGACGAATGACAAAAAAAAAAAAAAACTTATTATTTGACTTAATATGCCGACTAACATAGGAAATCAATATTTTACTGTCCATTAGCTCGTTCCAATTAAAGCTGAAGAGAAGCTTGTACGAACTGATTCAAGAGAGCCTGTAAACCTGGTAGTATTAAAAACTTCACGAGACCGGCCTTGTTTGGTTTGGTTCTTAAGAACCGGTTCTCTCAATTATTATTCAATTATTACCCCTATTTTTAAATATTATTTTTATTTTTCTCTCTATCTCTCTTCAATCATTAATACATATTTTTTAATTATTACTCCTATTTCTCCCTCTAATCATTACAAAAATCAAAACCCAAAACCAAAACCAAACACAACCTTGATTGTCAAGTGATTATCACTATGAAACAAGCAAAATGTTCTTAGATCATTTTTGTGGTTTTTCAAGTTCGTTACATAGTTTTTAGTTAACTAATATCTCTCGTTGAGCCAATCTGAAATTCAAAATTTGGAAAAAAAAAATCAAAAAATTCACTAGCAGCAAAAATGATCTAACTCTAAAAAAAGAAGTCAACTTAGTCCAAGAGTTACTTCTTGTATGCCTTGGGATTTATTGTGCGCCAAGAATGACAATTTGCAGAAAAAGTTCTAACTTCAAGGCTCTCTCTCTGTATTTTGGATGTTGATTTTCTTTTTTCATTTTTTTGGTCAGAATCAATTTTGGGTGTTTTTAATACAAAGGCCATCTTCAGTTGTGAAGTTAATTTTGTGTCGTTATATAAAACAGAAGTACAAAAATAGGAGCCAAGTAATTGTGGTTAAGCAGGAAAAAAATAGTTTGTGAGTGGATGTTATAACGGTGTTGTTTACATGCTTATATTAATAAATACACAACTAGCTATTCTCTCCCCCGTTCTCTCTCCTCCCTCTAACACAAAGCAGTGGCTGCCCACCTTTTTCTTCCATGCTCTCTCTTTCTCTCTCTGCCGAGTGAAGTTAAACGAGAGAGCACAATTTGGATCTGGGATGGTGTTGTCCCTAACGTCATCCATGTTAGGTAGCTCTCGGCCGTCCGTGGTTGATAATGGACAGTTTAGATTTATTTGGTAGCAGACGATTTAGATTTATTTAGACAAGCTGCATGTGATCTGAGCCGTGAATTGCCCACCACAAACGGCCGTGATCTGCCCAACATAGATGCAGCACCATCCCGGATCCGAACACTTCACTTTTGAACTAATTTTGACTCCTCATTTTTTGACTTTAACTTAACATCACTATTGAAGATAAATTTCACACACAAGTTTATTATCTGACCATAACTTCTTTTAACTAAACGACCGAAGATGGCTTCAGAGTAACCCATGTAAGTATTCATTTTGGGCTTTTCTTTTGGAATCAGAAACCCGGGGTAGGGTTTGAATCACTCAAGATCACAATCACCGGGCTAGCCCACTTGAAGCTTATGTCAAAACGAAAGAGGCCCAAACTCTGCTGAAACACGGATTGGGCCACGACCAACCATGTACCGAAAAATCTTAGTCCAAAGAGGCTTGACCGCTTTGGAATATGGGAACTTGGATTTTGTTTGTTTTTGGGTGATGATTGGATGGATAAATTGGGATAATAAGTACAAAATGAGAAAATGATTAGAGAGAGATATAGAGAAAAAAAAGAAAATAATAATTAGAAATAAGAGTAATGATTTGAGAATAGCAGAAAAAGCTGGTCTTAGAATCCAAAACGAACATAATTCCACGTCCAATTGTGTGAATTCTTAAACCTCGACGTTATGTTGCCTTATTATTAGGCCTTGTTTCTTTGTGTTTTAATAGGATTTCCCATTTTAACCATGGAACTTGGCAAATTCACCATACCACCAACCACATCAGTCTGACACTACATGATTGGTATGTCAATCATGCAGTGCCATGCATGATTGACGCAAATAGAGGGAGAGCCATTACAACAGGTGGTTTTTTGGTTTGCCAACTATTTTTACCCGTCAAATGATATGGACCAACTTTGAGGAAGGCACAGGGCCAAGGAGATTCACCTTTGGCGAACTAAATCATGCAACAAACAATTTCTCCGAGGGGGAAAAACTCGGACAAGGTGGATTTGGTGGTGTTTACATGGGGTTGTTAAGTGATACTAAAAAAGAAGTAGCCGTGAAGCGCATCTCTAGAGGATCGAAGCAGGGGAAAAAAGAATACAGATCAGAAGTGAAGATCATTAGTCGGTTGAGACATAAAAATTTGGTTCAACTCATTGGTTGGTGCCATAAAAAAGGAGATTTCCTTCTCATCTACGAGTTCCTGCAAAATGGGAGCCTCGATACCCATCTTTTTGGTGGGAAATCCAGGCTTATATGGATATTGAGGTACAAAATAGTGATTGACTTGGTTTCTGCTTTGCTCAGTCTTCATGAGGAGTGGGAGCAATGTGTGGTTCATAGAGACATCAAGTCAAGCAATATCATGTTGGACCCAAATTACAATGCCAAGCTAGGTGATTTTGGCTTGGCCAAGCATGTGGACCACGAATTGGGCTCAGAAACAACTGTCTTGGCAGGCACCCCTGGGTACTTGGCCCTAGAGTGTGCCACCACAAGCAAAGCAAGTAAAGAATCGGATGTCCGTAGCTTTGGTGTTGTTGCCCTTGAAATATCACGTGGAAGAAAACCGGTGGAGCTTACAAGGGGTCCGGGTCAGGTAGAACTACTAGAGTGGGTTTGGAGTCTCTATGGGAAAGGACAACTCTATGAAGCTATTGCTAAGAATCTCACAATGGAGTACGATGAACATCAAGTAGAGGGGTTAATGGTGGTTGGGTTATGGTGTTGCCACCTTGATTTCAAGCTTCGGCTGTCCATAAGGCAAGCATTCAATTTTCTTACATTTAATGATCCATTGCCTGTTCTACCATCACAAAAGCCGGTAGCCGTATATCTTTCACCTTCCATGTGCACATCTAGCAATGTTACATCTATTATGACCACAGATTCAGACAAGGATAGGACTCAGCATTCAAGTGGCAGTCAGCCCAGAAGTTACTATTCATCATTTTCAGTCGAATCTTCTAAAGCTCCGTTGCAATTGCATGAAGATAACGAACATAGAATCCTTCTATAAGTTCTTTTTCACTTGAAAGATCTAGGGATGATTTAAGGTATATTATTTACTAGTGTCATGATTGTTGGATGCACTGTAAAATGATAAGTTGGTTAATTTTGTCCATGATCTAGTCACTACTACTTATTAAAGAGTGCAATTTTGTTACCCACTCTTTGAGAAGCTCGTATTGGATGCCACTTCAATAATCAATCCATTTTGTAGAACTTGATTTTTTTTACTCAATCTTGCAAAAAACCATCACAATCATTGAGTATCTGATTATAGATCAATTGTTTAGTTGAATACTTTGATCAAGCATTTGCAGCTATCCTATTGAGTTGTTCTATTTTTAAAAGTAGTTATAAAATCAAGGTTTAAAATTGAATGGGGCTCCACATAATGGATAATGTTCATCCACCTCTTAGGTGTGTGAGCAAAATTGTCATCTTACCCAAATATATTTAGTACTGTTTTATTTTTGTATTGACGGCCAGTCAAGCTTATAGTTTAGCTCCTCTGTGATACAATTCTGATTTTCTAATATTTTCTACCAAATTTCTATGGAGTACTGATGAGGTTAAGTTTTCAAGGCATACTTGAATAAGGTCGTTTGTGCTCAATTCGTGTGACAAAAAAAAAAAAAAAAGTTTTTGGATCCTGTTATGTTTCAAACCAAGTTTTTTTTTTTGATCAGCAAGAGAAGAGAATATAATGAAACTTGATAAACATAAATCGAGGGAAAAAAGGGGGAAGAGAAGGAAATCAACCAGGGGTTGATAAACCAAAGAAAAGAAAAAAAAGGGCAAGAAGCCCAAATACAATAGCTGAGCAAAAATAACATATATACAAAAGAGGCTTTGAGTCAAGATCTTCATATTAGAGATCTGGTCCAGCTAGATGTTAAATCTTAACGCGCCTGATAGTATCGAGATTTCCTAGGAAATCGTTCACTGAGTATATCCGCAAATCATTCAGACTCTTGATCCAAAGAGCAACCCTAATTTTTACCAACTCTGAGATTTCTTCCCAGGTTGAAGCTTTGTTCTTGAAGATGAGGTCATTCCTGGCCTTCCAGATGGACCAGATAATGGCAAAGAAGCAAGATTCCCAACATTTCTTCTCCAAGTTGTTGAAGGGAGAAAAGAACCAGAATTGGGAAATTAAGGGTAATAAGATCAGGAGGACAGACCCATTCTAAACGCCACCACCTGAAGATGGAAGACCAGATTTGCCATACAAAAGAGCAATGAAGAAGGAGGTGTTGAGAGGATTCACCCAATTCAGAGCACAGAGGGCAGAAATTTTGGCTTGAGGTAATGATGTTACATCTCGTAAAAAATAGATCATAAATTTACGAACTCAACCAGCTGAGAAGTCCATGTGAGGCGGTCATCTCTGAGATTGTTGATGCTAACCCCAAGCTTGAACTTCTCGGCTGGTTCAGTTCGTAAATTTATCAGTCTTAACTAAATCAATACTGTTAAATTGTAAGAAATATTTTACATGTAGAAGAATTTTTACCCAGAAGGAAAGTACCCAGACAAGGGAACCTCATGGTGCAAATTTATTCTTAGCATGTCTAACATCAAACCAATTTTGAATCTAAATGGCAACTTATTTTTTGGGGATCTTTATTGATCGGATAATGATCTATTGTGTCTTTTGATATGGTTGTTTGGTTGCTATCAGATGTTAAATAGCGTTGGTTCTTAATATAACCAAGTAAAATTGTTATCCATTTGGCCAGATTAGGGATAGATATTTGGTGTCTTTCCGAATGGAATGATGACATTTGATGCATTTTTTTTTTTGGGTAGTTATACGTGTAGCTAAGCTTAGTTTGATTTCCGTTAGGTGGCACATACATGAAAACAGGACACACAAAAAAAGATAGTGTACTTAGCTAGTATTACATTGGGAGTCGGAGGGGACTCTATCTCCGAATGTAATGTGGGACATTCAAGAACTCTACCGCATGAGCTAGCCATCATTTATATGAAGAGAGTAATTGGCATGCATATATACATAGGAGGACAAAAGAAGAGGAGGCATATCATGATTCATGACTAATAATGTATATTACTTAGCATTGGATAATGATTAACTATTGACCATCTTAATCCTAATAGCCGCGTGAATCCTATGACACATTCTAAGAATCCAAATAGACGCGCAAATCCCAAGTGAGAGGAAACGTGAAAATCACAACGTATCGTGTATTTCATATTATGAAGAATTTCAATACTTAAACATTTATATACTTGATCCATTCAGTTAAATAGACCTCCAATGTATTAAAGTTTAAGATATGAAATAGGCTAATGCGTCACAATCAACCTGTGCTTGATCGTAGCCGACCACGTGGCTGTTTTTGGCTAATCTCTTTGTTTGAACATCATTTTGCTTTTATCTAATCCATAACGTTAAGTACAATGATCAAGGGTCAATTTATCTCACAAAGAATAAAACTGGCTAGTGGTTGTTGGTTCTTGACAAGTTAGCCAATTGTCAACGAGATAAAACTATGTGAATGTGTCCCCCCACAATTTTCACTCCCTCCTGTTGAAGTAGAAAGGATATTTGATTCGAATTATTTACTACTAGTTATCCTAATCACTCCTTCCGTCTCAATTTTAACCCCTTTTTAGCAACCCAACTATTTAAGAGGATACTATCATTACACTTAAAAATATAAAAGTTTATAAAATTACCCTATATTTGCAAAATATGAGCCATGTCTCTACTTTAAAAGAGATGGACAAAAAAAAAAGAAAAAAGAAATTTATCAACCTTTTCTCTTTGACTTGTCAACATAGACGTAGATTATGAAACATTCAAAAATAGAAAGATGGACCAAAATCTTGTCAACATAGACATAGATTATGAAACATCCAAAAATAGAAAGATGGACCAAAATTATGGGACTATATTTTTATCCTTTTGCCACAAGTGATATTTCCATATGATGCATGAGGAGTGATTACGTAATTTTGCATTTTTATGGCTCAGTATTTGACTTAGGCCATGTTCCACTAAAAAAAAATAGTTTTGTTTTAACTCAAAAACCATTCTATCCCACTAACAAAAAACTCCCCCAAAAAACTAGTTTTGTTTTAACTCTACAACTACTCTATTCCACAAACAAAAAACTCCCCAAAAAAAAAAAAAAAACTACCCTTTACAATAAACTACAATTAAAAAACCAAAAAAATAATTTAGTGGAACAAATTGTAGATTTAAACTACAACTAAAGGTCTAAAAAACTAAAAAACCAAAAAACAAATTAGTGGAACATGGCCTTAATGTTACTGTCTACTAATTTTTTTTTTGATTACTGTCTACTAACTCGACCCAATTAAAACTAAAGTGAAGCTCATATATAGATTGACCAAGACAAGAGGTAGCCATGGGAGTCAATCTCAGACTAACAACTCCGTTAGAATTGGGGATGGTACTGTCCTTTTAGGGACAACATGGGAGTGGGGTTGATCATAGCCATCTGTAGGGGCGGAGCCAAGATTTTACCTTTGTGGTAGTGAGAATAAGTACTTAAAAAATAAAAAGACAAACTACATTATGAAGATGAAAGATTAAAAAAATCTAGTGGTGGCGAGTTCATATAATTCAGGGATAAAAATTTATTTTCTACATAATAATTACATTTTTTGAAAACCTTGTGGTGGCGGCCGCCACCACTTGTTCCCCTCTGGCTCCATCCTTGGCTATCTGTGATCGGCCATGGCCAGCTCAGATCTGTTCGGCAGTGGATGATTCGGATTTGTTTAAACAAGATGTGATCTAAGCTGTCTATGGCCGATCACGGACGGATGTGATCGGCCCAACACCCATGCTGTTCCCCAAGGGAGAACACCACTTGAAACAAACAAAGTGTTTTTATGTTACCTTTTTTTTTGTTTTTTGTTTTTTGTTTTTTACGTTATTTCTTACCAAATCCAAAATTCAAAATTTGGACCAAATTTATATAACGTGAAAATTCACTAACAACAAAAATTATATAACGTGAAAAAGAAGTTAACTTAGTCCAAGAGTTTGGGTGTTGAATTCAGTTAATTAAGTTAATACCATATGTTTCCACACTAAACATTAACTATTCATTTTGGGCTTTTCTTTTGGACTCAGGAGCCCAGGGGTTGGGTTTGAATCACTGAAAGAACCCAACCACTGAGCAATGCACTTCCTTTAGTGCTTATTGGTCAAGCTATGCCCACCTGAAACTTTATGGCAAAATGAAAGAGGCCCACATTGTGCTGTAACATTGGGCTAGATCGACCACTTAAATGAAATCTTTAGGCTGTGTTTGTCCAGAGTGGGTACAACGTGGTGTAGCTGTCGGTGCATTCTAGCTGTCCAAAAATATTATTAATGGTCCGGACTTTAAATACACTCTTACCGGTAAAACTATACTTTTGCAGCGCTGTGATAGGACAGTATCGGTACCATGCATGTTGTAAGCTCCATAAGCTGAGCTCCCTTTTGGTTTACACTTTCATGTACAAAACCCACTTTCACATGTATCTCGCTTTATTCATTTGTAATTTCTTTTATTTATTTTAGAACGTCTGTATAGGTTGTGGAAGGAATTAATTATGTCTTGTATCGAAGGACCATGGGTTGGTAGTTAGTGATTTGCAACAGACGATTTTATAGCAAGATTATCAGATGGTTTTATGGCATGATTTTTAACAAAGGATTTTGTGGCGGGATCAACAGAAATTTCTATGGCATGATTTTATAAGCTCATGGCGTGATTATTCAATTGGAAAGCTTGGGAGCAATCAAACTGGAGAGATATTATTTCTATTGGAAAGTTTAAACCAATACAAGTGGAAAATTTGGAGAGCAATGGAAAGATTTTCTTCACCAAGGAAATCTTCCTCAAACAAGGAATGAAATGGAAATTAAAAAAAAATGCATGAGATTCTTAGCTCATTTTATGGCATCATTAGGTAACCAGTCAATTGGGAAATTTGATTGATTGATTGATTTTGTTTTACGGCCTGAGGAATGGCTCGAGTCAATTTCATTGGTGGATCAAAAGTTTATAAATAATGCGTGCACTCAGCCGAAATATTGTTGCTCGCATGACTGCAATAGACCCTAAGGTGAGTCTATATTGTCTCATTACGCCCTCTAGTTCAATCTAATCCATTTCCCCATATTTCTCTCTATAAATCAACCCCTTCACACCATTTGTAGAGGTTACACTCTATGATATACTGATCCTAAGCCCACTCGCTCTCTGAAACTCCATTTTCAGACCTCCTACATCAATTCTATCCTTCAATCTAAGCCTAGCCACATTCAACTCACAAAACCCACTTAATCCTCTCTCTAAAAGTCCAAATATACCATCATCTACCCAAGTATCCCCCAAGCCAACCCACATTCATCATATTCTGTCCAAAACTACCCACATTGTGCCTACAAACCCAGCCAATAGTCATCCATCCATGAAAACCACAAGTTCAAGCTAAAATCAAGGCCAAAATGTACAAATACCATGTAAAAGCTACGGGTTGGTGCTTCTGAGGAAGACCAATGGGTTTATGGAGGTTCTCAATACCTCTAATGAACTCACAAGGTCTTACATGATTAAGAAAATGATTTTCAAAAGCCCCAACTCAAAGCAGCTTGAGCGCTCAAACGCATCACTATGAGCGCTCAAACTGATTAAGTCATCTACATGTTTTGGTGGCCTCTGGTCATATCTTGTGTTAATAACATCATTACTATTGCTTTTGTTGGTCCATAAACTCTTATATCTGTTTGTTTTGCCTTTGATCATTGATCAATGGACCCAAAAGCCATAAGAATGATGTTGGTTATCATTAAACAAACATTGGTGTTATTTTGTGAAACAATCAAAAGTATCAGTTACCTTTGAACAACAATGAAATGTTTTTAGTACAAACCACCATCAAAAGTGGCCAGAAATCACAGAAACTCACAACCTTTGGATGGGGGTTGAGCGCTCGAACTGTGCCACCTTGAGTGCTCAAGCCTTGTTCAGTTTTGTGTATTGATTCTTGTTTATTTCAGTCTTACATTCTTTTTTAAGTTCCATTACAGTGTGTGTGTTGTTATTTGGCTATGCCAACCTGATCCTCTCTCCTTCTCACTCTAGTCATGCTTATGCATGGCCCAATACTCATTTCTCACTTGTGTGGACACCTCAAGTTTGTTTTATTTATGCTTATGAAGTTTTAATCTCTTGTACATCGTCATATATCATGATTGATCTTGTTTATGGTCCAAATGAGGGTAAAATGGAACAGAAGTACTCAAATCCAGAAGATGGTTTGAGCGCTCAATGTATCCCTTTGAGCGCTTAAACTGTATTCTGGTCCAATCAAATCTCTTTCTCATTTTAGCTTATTCTAGGCACTTTTGAGCATTCTGCAAGGCTTTAAAACATTGAGTCTTCATTCCTTCTGTGTTGTTTGCCTCATTTTGGTCCATAACTGAGTTTTAAACCCATGATTATGTGTTTGCACAATTTTGTTTAGTGATTTAAATGTTATTTTGAACAAATAATGGTGATCAAGTCATGTTTTAACCAAACCAGAATCACCAGAAGTATCATAAGCATGTGTGGGTGAGAGGGGATTGATCGCTCAAGCTCCTGTCAAGGGATCATATTGGTCTTTTGCTTTTTGTTTGCTGGTTGTGTCACTTCTAGCCATTTCGTTATTGTTAATCATATACTAACATTGTTGTTTGCTATTTTGTGTCTTCAATAGTTTGTATTTGCATTACCATTATCACTCATGTAGCTCATAATGTACATGCATACACCGTAGTCTATTGTCCAGTTAACATTGATACATGGTTCCCATTCCCATTTCCCCGTACTTGTTCAAAGTTGAATTATAAACATTTTCCATGATTCCACAAAAATCAAGTAGAGACCGGTCTCCGAACTGGGCGAGGGGGTGCTGTAAAACCTTCCCTTCTCGTAATTGAGGTCTCGGATCTAAGATAGTATGGTGATGACGGACCAATAATCCTTATCCATTGACTAAGGCATGAGTCAATTGAGTTTGATTTCTCAGGGACAATCCGCTAAAACTTGGGAGGCGACTCCGAATCGATAGCACCTCCGGAGGGGTGTCCACAAGCCACAATTGACATATTTGCGAGAAAAAAATGTTGTGTGGCACTCGTTTATTGTGTCTTAGAGATTCAATCAATCAAAATTCTTCCAAGTTTTCTCCAAGGAGTTTGAATCACTTTCAATCTTTACTATTGAGTTGCTTCCGGTGGATTTCCGGAAGGATAATCGGAAGGCTTGAGGATTCGAGGCAGCGGCGGTCAAGTATGGGGTACGGTGAACGAGGATTTGGCTATTGCTCTTGAGTCACTTGTGAGGATTCTCAATTGTTTAGTAAGTGCGATTGTAACTGTACAACATTTTTTTATAGTGCTTGATTCCTTCCCGTGGTTTTTTTCCATTTAGGATTTTTCCACGTATATCCGGTGTTCTTTATATTTTTGTTTTATTACCTACTTATTGCGTTGTGGTTTTTATTTTGACACCAAAGTTGGAATTTCACATGTAGTACCCGTTTGACATTAAAAATTTCTTATTTGTACCACATGGGCTATTGTCTTACTCTAAGGGCATCTCCAATAATGGAATTAAATTTGTGTTAATATGTGACGTGAAAGTGTAAATTACACGAAATAGGGTCCAATGGTATAACTAGTATTGTGTTAAATTAAATAGATATTCAACCCAAAATGGGTCCCATAGTACTTTTTTTTTGTCATACAACATACATGACCAGGGATTAGTAGGGAAGTTAATAAGTGGGTTAAAAATTAAAGGGGATTTGATGTCTTTCCATAGACTCGAACCCCAGACCTTCCCTTTGATAAGCAAGGGGGTACTATAAGCCACATCTATCATGGTACTTTGCAATGCAAAGGGGACTTTTGTTTTTATTTTTATTTTTTTAAGAATGGAGGATAGATAAGATGACAGTTTAAAGCCGTCATTGTTTATTGCAAAGATGACAGGTTTACATTGTCATCTTATATGTTTCAATGTCATTTTTTTACTGTCATAACAAATCTAGACTTTTAATGACACCTCCAAAGATGACAGATTTTGACTGTCATGGTTTAGGATTTTTGTAGTAGTGCATGTAGTACCCGTTCGGCATTGAAAAATTTCTTATTTGTACCACACGGGCTATTGTCTTACCCTAAGGGCATCTCCAATAATGGAATTAAATTTGTGTTATTATGTGACACGAAAGTGTAAAAAGTTGGACCCTATTTTGTGTAATTTATGTATTTGTGTTCCAATAGTATAACTAGTATTGTGTTAAATTAAATAGAGATTCAACCCAAAATGGGTCCCATGGTACTTTTTTCCGGTCATACAACGTACATGAGCAGGGATTAGTTGGGAAGTGAATAAGTGGGTTAAGAATCAAAGGGGATTTGATGTCTTCCCATAAACTCGAACCCCAAACCTTCCCCTTGACAAGCAAGGGGTTACTATAAGCCACATTTATCATGGCACTTTGCAATGCATGGGTGATAGGTGCTGAAAAACACTCATACAATCTTCCCAATTCACACTTTGTTAGGCCATTTAAATTGTTATTTGATTATGTTTAGTTGGTTATTGGTGTTTTAGGGCCCGAAGAATCAAGGAGATATAAAAAATACGCATTTTGAAGCAAGTTTGGAGCTTTAGCATGCGAAAGGGTGTGAAAAACGAGTCAAAAAGTCAAGTCTCAGCATCTTTGGTCCACATCGCCACTTTCATGGACCAGACCACAACTCAGGATCACATAATGAGCTCCCAGCATTCTTGGTTTGGAACCACTTTCATGGTCCGGACCACCAACCGCAATAGACTTGTGTTACTCCCAAGATCCATGGTCCGGACCACCCACACCATGGTCCGGAATAACGGGCACTGAAAATAGCGTTTTAATGCGTTTTTATGTAATTTTTGGGACATTGAGTATAAATACAACTTCAAAACATTAGTTTAGGTTCCCAACTTTTGAGAGAGGCAATTCTAGAGTGAAACACAACAGGTCTTGATGTTCTTTGAATTCAAGAATGCTAATTATCTCTTCCATGGCCGACTAAACCCCATCATCTAAGGAGAAGATGAAGCACCAAATCAAGTAACTTTGTTTATGTGTAGGCCTAGATTTTCTATTTTGAATCGATTGGTTAACTAAGAGCTTGTTTTTATTACATATGAATGAAATCATTTCAATTCTTTCAATCTCTTGAGTATTTGTGTGTGCACTCTAAAATACCTAGTTAATCAATAGTTTTCTTCGCTTGTGCTTGGGTAACTGAGATAGATTATGCTCGTAAGACAGATCTTCCCATTGGACAGTCCATGAAAGAAACGGGTTGTGCCAGTGAGACAGTCTTTGCTATGCGATAGTCTATGCCTGTTAACAACTCAATTATTTTCTTGACATATTGTGATTCGAATAGAAATCCTAACCTATGCATAGCCTAGTTATGTGGTTGGGGTGGATTAGAAACCCTAAATATTTCCCTCTAGTTTTTCACCAATGTAATTACTTGTTCTCTTAATTCATTTAGTTTCCAAAATTAATCAAACCAATCCTCTTTTTACTAAATTAAATTAGAAATAAATCGAGAATAATGTAATTTAGCCAATTTGTCTCCTTGTATCGATACTCGGACTTGACCACTATTCTTCTTCTGCATAAGGGTTGATTCCTTGTTTTTATAAATTTAATTTTGATACGATATGACACAATCAATGGGACACCACTTCTTGACTTCCATCCCTTTTTTTTTTTGGTAATGAAAAGTGCATTAGAAATTAAATCTTTACGGGAATAGTATAAGGAAATTACAACCCATCAAGTCTTCGGATCCGGGGTGAGTGCTATGCGGTAGGTGTTGTGTAGCAAAACTATGTCGTTTTGCTTGATTCTTGTGCACACCACCAAAGGCCTTGTTTGAAGGAAGAAAAAACCATTACAACGTGCCTAAACCCTAAACCCGAAGGGCCTAAACCCGCTATACTCTACCCCAAAGAGCTTAAATCCCCTAAAATTGAACCCCAAAATTAACTCTCTAAACATGGCCCTTGGATGTACCAAGAAAATGAGCAAAACGACGTAGTTTTGCTGCACAACACGGCATACAACACTTACCGCACAGCGCCTCCCCCGGATTTCAAGTCTTCGTGAATGAAAATAGAAATACAACCAGGAATAACAAGATAAATATAAGGTCTCCAACGGAAATAGGTGTATCCTTATTCCTTCGACAGTGCATCCGCACAATGATTAGATTTACAGTAGATATTTTTGATTGTGACGTCTCAAATTTCTCCATGATTGACTTGCAATCATAGATAAGATTGCTAAGTGAGTGACACTCCAAATTTCTTTAGATAATGAGTTGGGTGATAACCAAAGCATCCACTTCCACATCCAAACATTTTATATTCTCCTCAATGGCCAACAGTAAGCCATCCCCTCAAGAACCCAAGTCTCAGCCATGGTACTAGAATTTGCATTCGTATCCCTATGAAATCCAGTAACCCAATTTCCTTCGTGGTCTCGAATTAACCCTCCGATGGCTGCTTTCCGGTTTCGACATTGTGGGCTCCATCAGTGTTAAGTTTGAAAAAGCTCCAAAGGGGTGGTTTCGACCCAACTTGCATTGTTTGAGTACTCGGTGAAGTAGTTCGGTGGACGGTGAAGTACCATTCAATCGACTTGGCTAGAATTATATTAGCAACTTGAGTGGGATGTTGGGAATTCGCGTTGCTCTGAGGACAAAAAAGAATGATATTTCGGTTGGACAGATTTTTAAACTTATTCTCGGTTTTATTCTAAATGTTGAGAGTTCAAATCATAATTTTTTACTTTTTCGATTTCTTCTATTGGACAAAATCAATAATACGTAAAAATTTAACACAAAACTAACAAACGTCAAAAAAAAAAAAAAAAACAAAAAAAGAAGTTAAAGTGACTTATTAGGCCAAAATAGGCCTATGTTACACAAACTACTCCATTGTTTTCATGTTTCTTTTCTTCTGTGAATTTGTATATTAGACTTTGTTCCGTAAAATTGATTTAGTTTCATGAATTCATGGTGCCTAAGAAAATTCAGCCGGCAAAAGTTGACAATGTTTTTTCCTAACTTGGTGAAAGTCAGCATTGTTAAAACCCAGTTCAAAAAAAAAAGAAGAAGCATTGTTAAAACAATTAAATTAGCATCTTAAAAGAGGAGATGAACTCCTGACCTCGTTTTCTCCTGGTGTCAAGGTGCGCTCCTTTTGCTATTGAGCCTAAGGATTGGCTAGCTGACGTTGGCTAAACAATGCTTATTTTAAGAGGATTTTATTGTAGGTTTCGATGTACTCATAATCGGTACGTTGGACAAAGCAAGATGAGAAGTCGTACCTTATTAGGACCCCTCAATGGAAAATGAAAATTTACTTAAGCAAGATGATAAAATCTGAGAAGTCGGTTCTGATGTAGCAGATCATATGTAGGATATTGACTTTAAAGATGCAGGGTATCCCCTACTTTATTATGGAGTGTGAATATTTATTGTCTTGCAAGTATATTAGAAACTAGGATATGAAGTTCTTAGTACTACTAAGATATGAAGTTCTTTCTTGAAAATTCCTAGTGCAATTAGGGCTGACAATGGATCGGTTATTATACATCCCACTAACCTTTCAGAATAAGAATTTCTGCATATATTTGACATATAATTTTTCTCAGTGCAATGAGGGCTGACAACGGATTGATTATTATACATCCCACTAACCTTTAGAATAAGAATTTCCTACATATATTTGATGTATACTTTTTCTCTACATATGCAATTCATCCCCCTTACTGGCGCGCGTTCCCTCTCGCAAATGGAATTTTGATCTAAGTAGTTACATGGAACTTGGCAAATTCTGTCAGTAATTTAATGGAATCAACAGGTATCTGTAATCTTAATGTGAGGATATTAATAAGTATTTAATAACGTGGAACACGAAATATAATTGAGATAAGGATAGAAGTACAATTATAATTATTTAGTGTCACTACAAGAAAAACTACATATGGCGACGAAATGTGGTGAGGAAATTCAAATTTCCTCACCAAATGGTCTATATGGCGAGGAAATTGATTTCGTCGGCAAAGAGTACTCTATGTCGATGAAATTATATTTCCTCGCCAAAAAGCAAAGATTTGGCGAGGAAATGAATATTTCCTCACTAAAGGGCACCCATTTGGCAATGAAATTAACTTTTCTTGCCAAAAAGCTAATATTGGCGACAAAATGAATATTTCCTCACTAAAGGGCACCCATTTGGCAATGAAATTAACTTTCCTTGCCAAAAAGCTAATATTGGCGACAAAATGAATATTTCCTCGCTAAAGGGCACCCATTTGGCGACGAAATTATTTTTCCTCGTCAAAAAGCTAAGACTTAGTGAGGAAACATTTATTTCCTCACCAAGTGAAAGAGCACCCATTTGGCGACAAAAATTATCTTTCCTTGCCAAAAAGCTAAGATTTGGTGAGGAAATAAATATTTCCTTGCCAAAAAATCGAAGATTTGATTCTTCCCATAGTTTTTACCTGTACTGGGGTTTTCCACATGCTAGAATACAAACCAATAACAACTTTATTTATTTTTCTCAATATCAATCAAATATAAAAAAGGGACATGATGACTTCTAGACATCTAATTTTTGAAGGTATTCAGGAAGCTACTCTAGTTTGCCATAGTGTATTAAAAATTTCCCTTACAGGCTAGTCTTCTTTGTTTCAAACACCTAGAAACAAAACAAAAAAGATCAAATACCATTTAGTCTATGAGATGCAAAAAGATCCAAATGTGAAGGGAATAAGAGTCCTGTGAATTGTGAAAACAACAAATTGATATGGCCAAAAATTGATTACAAAAAAATAAAAATAAAATTGAGACTACGCTAGTGTATGAAGTATTAATTTCTCAATATTTTTTTTCAAGAAGAATTACTAAACCAAAGTACAAATAATGAATGAAAACATCAAAGTGGTTTACCAATCTCATATATCGATGTATGTGCAAGTCGAATCTATTTGAGAGTGGTCTCCCTTCTATTTCATGTGAACGAGAGAAACAAAAGATTAAAGGATAATCAATCATACACTCTTGATGTGCAAAAATATTTGAGTTATTTTACCCCAGGTTGTTATTTTATCCAAACCCAAATCAGTTTCCATTGTTACCCTTTAGACTAAGGATTCACACTTAACTGAATACATAATAAGCCAGATTTATGTGGGATAATTGTGGGAAAAGGAAAATTGACACAATGACAAAAAATAGGAACATGATTTTGGCATGGAGTTTATCTCCCTAATAGAGAGAGAGAGAGAGAGAGAGAGAGAGAGAGAGAGAGAGAGAGAGAGAGAGAACTACCTTGTGTTTGAAATTTTTTTTAAAAAAACTTCAGTAAAAACAAATAACATTAAAAGATTTAAGAAAAAAGTTTAAAGAAACACTACAAAAAGGCTAAAATTAGACTAAAAGATTTTAAAAAATATTAATGTGAAAGGAACTATAAAAGGTTATGTATTAAAAGTTGTTGAACTTTACATTGAAATGAAAGTTTGTGTGGTGGTTGAGGCATGCGTTGCTTGAGAGGAGGTTGACGGTTCGAATCCCAACGGAGTTAGAGAGGCTAAAATTGGATTCCTTCTTTTTTTAGTTTCAGGAGTTTTGGAGAGGAAAATAGGCAAGGAAAAAATTTTCCTCGCCAATTGGTCAAAATAGGTGAGGAAAAATTCCCTCGCCAATTGTTCTAAATAGGTGACGAAAAATTCCCTCGCCAATTGGCAGATTAGGCGAGGAAATTTATTTTTCCTCGCTAGAATACCTTTTGCGACGACCTTTTGGCGAGGAAACCTGGCGAGAAAATTTTCCTCGCCAATTCCTTTAGCAAGGAAATTTGGTGCTTTGGCGAGGAAACTCAATCTTCACTGTAGACATTTTTTCTTGTAGTGGTGGTATGAATTATAATTTGTGAAATAAGAAATAAAATCCTATAGTAGGATTAGAGTTTCTTATTTACACAAATAGTCCAGATTTATTTTTCTTGAGGTCCCTGCCTTAGCCCTATGAATATACTGTTTCGTTCTCTAGGTCACACATGTTTTTTAGAGAACAATAAGTGGACTGTGATAGAGAGAAAAACATATCTCATTGGAGTCCACAATTGGGTACGAGATTCAAGGTATAAGGGAATAGGGAAGAGGATTGTAAGGTACGGTCGAGCTTTCTTCGTGCTGTAATCAGATTTAGTCAAAAAGTAACAGGTCTATCGTGCGCTTGTGTCTACTGAGGAGAGGTAACCCTAATTCTGCCATGTAGGGTTCGTGTTCATTTTTCGTTGTTTAATCTGTACGCATTATTATTAGGTTTTGGGATTTATTTCCCTACAAATTCAACTTTTGCTTACCATTGTGCAGATTCGCGATTAAAATTTAAACTTGATGGGGGAGGAAGAACGCAATAGGCTGTAGAATTGTTGGAGAACGAAATTTAGATTTGTTTTGGTGCAAACTACATAGGATTGACGCAAATGGAGGGGGGAGCAATTAAAGTGGGTATTTTTTTTTTGGTTTGGTTGCTATTTTTGCCCGTCACATGATATAGACTTGTAACATTTCAAATAATAAACTACTCCATATTTTGTGGGGCTCTTATGGAAGTGGAAGAAGTCCATACAACTTAAAATAAGTTATTAAGTGTAATAACTTGGAACATTTTCCTATGCTTAAGATTTCCGAGCTAGCTTACGCATGTACCTTGACTATTTCACCTTCCATCAGTATGACAATTACAGACTGAATAAAAATTCGGTAGATTAAGTACTCCACAAAAGTTGATATTACCGAATACCTATGAAGTTCCAAAAGTGTGACGAAGGGGTTGGCATTCAAAAAATACTTGTAAAGAATCTTAAGGAGAAATTTCCGAACCGATCGAAGATTAGACTAATTAAATTATTGCGATTAATGGAGCTAAGTTTCAAAAAGTCAAATTACAAATGCACGCTTGAAGGATTTGCATTGGATTTTTATATAGAATTTTTTTTTCAAGTACAAGCAAGAAGTGTTAGTAGTTAGTATATTAGAGTTATTAGTGGGGAGTGCCTTTGCTGAGACTCGAACCTTGGTTTTCCATGAGGGAGGACCAAGAGATAACCGCTGGACTACAAGTTCTTGGTTATATAGATATTTCTTGCTTAAAGGTTATTCATAGCACTAATGGAGCCCAGTTTTTCGTCATTCTCACCTCTTTCCCCTCTCGAGTAATATTATTAGGAAATACTCAATAAACATCCTATTATCCGTGAATGGAAATCCGGAGGGTGCTTTGCACCATCTTGTGCACTCCTCGGCCGCCCGAATGTATTTTGGATGATTCAGATGTGTTTTGAATTTTTACCGGTAAAAATAAATAAAAAATACATAAAATTGCTGAAAGTATCTGGACAGTCCAAAACATAATCGGACGGCCGAGGGGTGCACAACACCGCACCCTCGGTCCCCATGAATGACCATAGCAAGTATTGTTTATCGGAAACAAAATAGTGGTGGTAATTAAAATGAAGACTTTGGTTTATTCCAAACAAATTATAACTAGGATATATAGCGAGAGAACGAAATTTTCTACCGAAACTTTTAATTTCGTGAATTCAAGTTTTAGTGGCTTATTAGTAGTAGTATTATTTATCGAGCACATAGTAAGCGCGGTAAGAATAAGTGCACTAAGTAAAGTAGGCGAAGAGATATGAATTTATCTTCATAGATGGTAATGATTGGATTTCCGTCTTCATGGATGGCATTGATTGGATTTCCTAAAACTCAAGATGTCTAAGCTAGCTTAAACTTGCACCTCGATTAATTCTAATCGCTGGGGCAATTAAAAGTGGGACAAAATTTCCAATGAACTAACCCACCCCAAATATATTGCAAAAATGATATGTACACAACAGAGTGCTCAAAATGATGTCTTTTTGGTCCCCTCCCTCCAATCGGAGATGAACGCCACATCATTTGTGCAAAACAACAAATAAAAAAAATGATGCGTGAACGTCTTGCAATCCTCCCGACACCTGGGACACATTACACGTGCAAATATTTGGAGATTTGTTACTTCAGTTGTGACAAATTCTAATCAATTGCTCCGCAAGTTCTGGAAGAGAAGTGCTAGAGGCACTAATTAATGTTCTAAATAATGTACTAAATGTACATGTGGCATTCTTTTAGTGGATGAGTGCATCCATGTATCAAATATTGCATTGACGTGGTAATGACATGTGTACTTTTAGTATAATAGTTTATAAGTTATTTAGTGCCTATAACATCCTTCTTAATGTTATTGTTCGAGGATATAGTAACTTAAGTATAACACTAGAGATATGTAAGGTAAGTATAGCACTCAAAAAGTCAAAAACTAGTTTGTTATTTTTTTATAACTCAAGATGTCGAGTCTAGCTTATGCGTGGAACTTGACTAATTCTATGTTTTACCAGTGGAGCAATTAAGGATGGAGCTCACTATTATGAAGGGCGGTCTAGACGGCCGACTAGTCAATGCCTAAGAGCTAGGCTGTACCTTGCTGCCTTGACTAGGAATCTAAGTACTAGGTTTATCTTAGTTAAGTATTAAGAATAACTCAAAATATACTCATTTGAATTAGTCTTCTTAGACGGTATTTATTAATTATACTATACCTTATATTAAGATGTCCTAGCTAACTTATGCCTGTAACTTGACTAAATTCCACCTTCCAAATTGCAAAGATTATTAGGAGAAGAGTCATTCAATTTGAACCCATCAAAATTCTCTTTAAGCATTTACTTTTTGCACCCAAAATTATTCCAATGTGGACCTTGTACTTGCTCCGAAACCCATACCTAACAACATATCTCGTTAGCCCCACGAATGTTTTCTTTCTTCCATATCCAATGGTGACAATCTTTTTTAATTTGACTCTGGTTAAAGGAACACATTAAAACCGAACACGTACAAAAGTTTTCTAGAGTGGCCAAAAGAATTTTAGTATTAGTCTTTGAAAACGCTTTCCAAAGATTAAAAGGGGCCATGGCAAAAAGAATCACAACGTAAGTAGACATCCCAACTAGGCTAGCACCCACCTCGCGACGATCATTTGTCACCATAGACTCAAAGGGAAAATAACAAATGGTTAACAAGGGGTCAACCAAAGCAAGACAACTCCAATACAAAAAAGATCATCATAGCACTATATAGATTACAGTTCCTTGCTTAATTTCATCTCCCGAACAAATCTATTTTGTTTGGCTCTACCAGAACCAACAAGTTCTATTGAAAAGTCGAATTCAGAGCTTTTCTACTTCATAATTATCTATCCATCTTTTTTTTCTATGGTTCAGTATTCCATTTTGGATTATCCGTTAATAAGTGTGTTTTTGTCCTATTGAGTTAGTGGGTAGAAGTTGAAATTCTTTTGATTTTTCCCTATTGATAGATTCTTTATTGAAAAGTTAGTGTGAGAAAGTGTAATAATGATGTTTAAGAGTACTAGTGAAAAGTTATGAAGTTGGACACTTAGAAAAGAACGGACGGGGTATATAATTTTTTTTTTGGAAACGGGGATGCTGCTTTTCTCTCCGGCTTTTCACCCAAAATTATGTCGTTTTTCTCATTTTCTTGGTACACCTTCAAAGCTTTCAAGGGCCGTATTTGGTGAGTCAATTTTGGGGTTCAATTTTAGGGGATTTAGGCTATGTGATAATCACTTGAACTCGTGATATTGTTATGCATTGCATTGCTCTTGCTATCTTGGTTGTGTTTGAAATTCGTGCCTCATAGCAAGCGTGCTCTTCTTCTTCTTGTTCGTGATGAGTAGATGTACATCTTTGATTTCGGAATGCTTGACATTTTGGTCCCATGGTGTGTTTGAAGGTGTGCATTCATTTTGGGTGCATTTGGTGAGGGGGAGTCTCATTTGTCTAATTTCATAGATTTATCCATCATTTGTGTCCTCATTTAGACGCACACACTTTTGCTTTGGGGGAGTCAAAGGAGTTGGTGAAATTCTTCTTGGTGTCATGTTTGGTCTTGTTTGTGAGGATACACTCTTGATTGGGTGTTGAGGCTGTTGAAATAGTGTCCATGCCTTGGCCATATTTTTTTTTAGTTGAGGGTGGTCTTTTGCATAACAGGTGTAGTGTATTTTTGTGAAGGATTTTACTCATGACCTGTTGGGGGACTTTTCACGTTGGTTTTATGAGAGATTCAGAGAGTCAGCGTTTCCTAAGGGGTTACCACGCGTCCACTAACGCTACACCTCATCCCACGCACGTGCCTTTCTAACCCGGCCCATTTGGTTTGGGTTATCACATCTTCATTTAACACCCAACCAGGTTCACCTCTTACCGTGGCCACGTGTTTTAATCCGGGCAACCCTCAATCAATCTCAGCCGTCCGATGTTTGTGTAGCCCTATCCATCCCCTTCTCCAATCTTTGCAGCCATTTCCACTCTCTCTCTACCCGACTCACCTTCTCTGTGGCGATTCCAAACCTAGGGCTAAATTCCGTCCGTCTTCGAGATCAACTGGTTTTTTTTATCTACCATCTTCCTTTCTCTTTCCAACATGGGGTAGACATCGAGTACCGTATGTGCTGTAGGGTTCGGATTACAGGGTTTTGGAAGAGGTTGCTTGTTCTTGCTTCGATCGCCGACGAGTTTAGGTTTCGAGGCTGCGGTTCAGATTCTCTTGTTCAAGAAATCATCTTCTTTTGTTCCAGTTTTTGAGGGTTTTTCCGATCCAAAATTTTGAAGGTCCAGGCGGTGTTATGCATTCTCTACCAGGTTCCACACTGGGTTCTGTGTTCATCTGGATAGAGCAGGACTTAGGGCTTTGATCGACTGAGTGCTTCTGTGTTCATCTGGGTTCCTGATCGTGTCGTTTCCGTACAAAAAATAATCAATAAAATGAAACAAGTACTACTACTCAAATGAATAGTGGTAAATATTCGGAGTATCGCTCCTCAGGGATTAAAAGGCTAAGTCACAAAATTTCAATTGATTTTTAAATTAATTCAATAAAAATGAGATGGTGATTTTGTTTCCTAAAATTATGAAAACTAAATTAAACTTAAGGAATTAAAAATTAAAGGGATTTGATGAGAGAACAGTCTAGGGTTTCGAATCCTCCACTTGACTCTTTGTAACCTAGATTTATTGTGATTGAGGATTTTTTTATTGGAATTCACTGACAACGCTCGTGTTAGGGTTACCTTCTGAAAATCTCCTAAAAATATTTCATAATCATCAAATGCAAGATAGATTATCTCCGCTAAGATTTAATCGTTTTTACTTACAAGACGATCCGCCTCTACAAGATCTTAATTATCCGATAAAGACGACGCATCTTACGATAGTATAATCTATCACAGTCAATTTCCACAAATTCGATTAAAACCGTTGTATGAAAAAGTACTTAAAACCGCGGATATCAAACACATAATTATATGGGGAAAATTGAATCAATTTCATAAACATGAAATTATCTAGTTCACACAACCGAATCCGAATAAGTAAATCCAACAAAAGTAATAAAAACTACGTTACTCGGAGTGCAAGCTTCATCTACGCCCTAGAAAAGGGTTTAGCCGGACATTGTCATTGAAATCATTGCAGTGATTTGCTGCTGTTCAGCCATGATTGGTAAAGGACGGGAAGAGCTCTCGATTCTGTGATGCACAGTTCTTCAAATCTGTCGTCTTATACGTGATGTATGATATCTATTCGTGTGATGTGTTTTTTTCCCTCTAATAATGCTGTGATGATATCTCCCTCTGATCTCGTCCTCCTTATCCCCCAGCCTTTGCTTCCTTTATATAATAAATATATGCCGCCAATATTTCATGTTCCAAGTCTGTTGTCGTATGATAGGCGCGCAATATCTAAAGATATAAGCACCTAAGTAGGGCAAATTAGCGCATTAGAGGTGCGATTTATTCCGTTTTCCACTTGATGCGGTGTTGTCTTTTGTTTTTGGTATTTTTGTTTGTTTTGTAGGAAACAGGCCGAAAGAGCACATAAAGTGGACACATGGCGGTCAGACACGTAGGGAACCAGTGGGGCCCAAGTGGGGACGACCAAACAAGCTTGGAAGGCAGTTAAGAGAATCCGGTATCGATACAGGGATTATCCTGTATCGATACAGTTTGCATCATACGGGAACAGAATGTATTTGTATCGATACAGGACCGAATGCCATATAATGGGCAGTTTGACTTTGTTTCGGATTCTGACTTTAGTAGGGATTATAAATACCCCGTTTTTGGGGATAATTAGGGGTCGACGAATTTTACCTAGGGTTTAGTTTTTCAAGTTTTCGGCTACGGATCTCGGTTCCTCATTCAATCTACGTTTTCAGTTAAATTTTCCAGCATTCCAGTACTCGGATTGTTTCGCACATTGGTAATTTCATTAAGTTCTTTTCCCTTTGCAATTTATAGTTTTATTTCTTTATCGCTCTTATATTTCATTCATCAAGCATGCATAGTTCTAGGTTTTTACTGATTCTTGCAACCATAATAAACATCAGTGAGTAGTCGCATCGAGTGCGGATGCAGGGCGAAGGCGCCCGCATCTAGGCTAGTCGATATTCCACCTCGGGGCCGAATTAAATCATTTTTCAAGCAGTTTTGGGAACTGAAAACTTTCTAACGAACAAACCCAGGCATTACCGGAATTCGAATGCGCATGGAATCTGGTGACAGGCGGTGCGCATTCGTTAGGAAATCTTTCTCAGATTCGAAAATCAGTAAAAGGATTCATTGTGGCCCGAGTGATTATTGGCTAGGCTAGGTGTGGACGTTGGGTCCCCACAATCGCGCTCCCTTAATCATAACACATCTAATTAATCAAATTAGACTAGTAGTTAATTAATTAATTCCATAAACCAAAAGGGTGGCTACTTAAGAGCCAAGATAAACTGTGAACCCGTCATCTTTGAGTCCTGCACACGTTCGTCCGTCTCTGTGGATTCGACTCCGGTACTTCCGGATATTATGCTACATCGGTCGAGAGTCCTACGCTTGGAACGCGTCTTATTTTTAGTCACTCGGTTGGTCAAGCATCGTACATAGCCCTAGCCGATCCATCCTATTTAATTTCCTGCTGCCTTAATATGCCTTGCACCGAGTAATCCAATCCTTGACACATGACCCACTTTAGTGCATGTGTTCTCATACAGCAGTTTGGTGGCTGGCCTAAGGCCATGTGCAAATCTAAAGCCCAAATTTTCATCACTTAGTAAAATAATAGGGTGCCTCTCATTGTTGGTTCAATTATAAGCTTGGTCCACTTTGGAATTAATTTGATCACGGGTTTTGCTTTGAAAATGAAATCTAATCTTTGTGCTATTTGTATCAAACCCTCCAAATATCTGCAAAATCACACAAACAATACATTATACTCCAAGTAACAAAATGAATGGACTTAGCAAGCATAAATTAGGGGCGCTTATATGAACATTTTGCGCGCCTATCAGTTCCTCACCTAGGGCCCCACTGTGAGTATTTCTTCTCCCCTCTTTCGGATTACCAATATGGCTCGTGGTCCAAATTCTGTTGCTAAAAAACCCTGGGTTCATCCTCTTGCACCCCGTAAGGGCTGGAACTACTGGATTAGTGATGAAGCTAAACATTTTTGTGAAAAAACTCTTGGGAAAGAGGCTATTAAACTTTGTGAACGTGATGTGCTTGTTCATGAACTGGAATCGATTGGTTTGCGCACTTAATTCAATGCTAGGGGTTGGTTGGGTGCTTGTACTGGCTATGTGTCTTCGCATCTGATCATGGTTAAAGAATTTTTGTCAAATATTGTGTCTTGTGATAGTGATGCACACACTTTTACTTCACACACTCGTGGCAAAGACATTGTGTTTTCTGTGCATACTATTCGTGAAATGCTGGGCCTGCCCGTTGTTGACAACCCTCAGTGGCCACTCCCATCTGATGTTGTTCCTGCTCCCACTGAGGTTGTGCGTGAGATTACTGGTGGTGTGTGTAAGGAGTTGCAACAGATCAAAACAGGGCACATGACTCCTCAATACTGTATTTTGTTTAAAGTTATTTGCTCTTTCATTCATTGAACCTAGTGCACACACTTCGGATGTCACTCTTGCACAAGCCTACTTGCTTTATGGAATCGGTAGGGGTTTTTCATTTGATTTGGCAGCTAAGATGTGGTATGATGTTTATGATTATCTTAACCATCCTCGGGGCACCTCTTCCATACCATTTGCTTCTTTTATCACTTGTTTTCTCAATGCACATGAAGTCCATATCACTGTTGGTGAACCTACGATTGAACTGCCTCCACCTATTTCCTTCAAAACCCTGTCTCATAGCAACTCTCAAGTCACCCTCCCGGAACGCCACCTCATACCTGCTTCTCCTCCCGCTCCAAATTATCTCCACATTACCCCTGCTTTTCCATCTCTCCATGCTCCACCGGGTTTCCATCTCCCTTGGGCAACCCTTCCCTCTTCTTCAGCTCTCGCGTCCTCTTCCGTTCCACCCACTCCACGTGACAACAATCTTCTTGCTTTTCTTAAAACTGAGTTTGCATCCTTGCATAATAAGATTGATGTGACTGCCGCTGCCATTTTAGCCTTGGGGGTTCGTCTTAGTGCCGTTGAAACTCGTCTTGAGGCTTTGGACCACTGTGCTCATATTAGGGAGACAATCGTTGATGAGATGACAAAATCTTTGGATGCCCTTGCCGGTTGTACTCGCTCTTATGTCTCCAAATATGGGACAACTCTAGTTGTGAAAGTTGGCAACGATAATGGGGCTATATAGCAAGGATGCTGCACAACTACCATTTCATCGCTCAATTTGCCTTCTATCCACTACTATAGTATATATTGTTTTCTTTTAAAACAAGAGGTAGGATTTCCAGCCAAGAGAGAGAACAATCTTTTGAAGATCAAAATGATGATGGCTGTTTGGATCAAGGAAATGATCATATCGGTTTCCATCCTTGTTTAAATCCCATTGAAAGAATCAGTTTTCATGATCAACTGTCCTCTTCCTACGAAAAGGGTTAGAAGTAGCTTTTTACCCCTTTGATACTCTCTCTCTCTCTCTAATACCCATATATCAAGAAAGGTCTTTTTTTTTTCTTTTCTTTTTTGCTCAGATGCAAAATGGAATTTGCATTTACAGCACACACATTTGATGTTGTAGCAATTGTTTAGGCATAGGCCTTGGCCATTTAATCCAAAAATCAGTTGTACTTTTGCTCATGCTATGTTTGAAGATCCAAATCCCAAGAAAGGTTTTGGCAAGATACAAAAAGGGTTTTGCAATGATGTTAGTTTTGGTTTTCCTCAGAGCTAGAATCGAGAATTGAGATTAGTAGAATCATGTCAGAGTAGTTTGGACGAATCCATAATGAGGTGATTACTATGTGAGGTATCAATATGTCACTAGATGAATCCTGAGACTAGAAACTCCTTCTCACCCCTTAAACCAATACCGGCACAGAAAGCACTACAAATTTTGATCTCTTTCTCTATCGCCTCTCTCCCCACAAATCATAGCCCTTACTCAATTTGCCCCACTACGTGTACATGAAGACTCATCCCGTAATTGATTCTGTTTGTCTTGATTTTTAATCTTTCATGCCCTTTGAATGAAGTAGATTGTAGGAGTACAAATGCTTCTTTTTAGGTTTGTAATCTTGTGTTTTAATCGTCCTATCATTACAATTTTTTCTTTCTAGAGCCAATCGTCTTACTCATGTGGATGCATTGAGACCACCTGATTTTTTGTCCAACAAAGTCAGCATCTTTGGCTTGAAGTGCACTTGTTCTTTAACAGGATAATCGATTTATCTGTAAATCCAGATGACCTTTTTGATTGCCCTAACTTGGTAATAGTTGTTTTCTACTTTTCTTCCTGTGAAACCTGATTGGAGTTGGAGTTGTTTGATCTAAAGAAGTAAGAACTATATCAATCTATTGTGTTCTTTTCTATCCTGTAGCATAAGGATTCGATGAGAGACGACCTTTCCATTGGCTGATTGATTGTTGGTTTTGTGATATGCTAATGGGTGCTTATGCATGTTGTTCTGATTATAAGAGACTGTCATTGCATTCGATTGCCTATTAGTTCTTTGAAGTAACAAGAAAATTGTATTTTGTAAGTTTTGATTTTGACCAATGCATATATATATATATATATATATATATATATATATATATATATATATATTCACTATATTGGTCTTGTGTTTTACGTCTTATTGAGTTTCATCTATAAATTCCTTTTGTTGGTTATATGTTATAAACTTTTTGGTGCTTGTGTGTGCATGCAGGGCACTCAAATGAAATTTGTGTTCTGACAATTGCTTGGGAACGCCCCTTGTTGTATGGGGAAGTGCTGGGCTTTTTTGGGTGTCCATGATATCTTGAACTAATTCCTTTTTAGTTGTGTGAAATCAATTTTGTTAGGTTTTATGTTAGTTTTGCTTCATGTATGAGGAAGAAGTATCTATCAGAATGGTATTCCCTTCGAAGTTTTTGTAGTATGATACTATTTTGTTAGGTGAAGACTTTTAATTTGGGAAGTCTTCAATTTTGTGCTTTATTAATTAATTAGAGCAGGTTGGTGAAATCTTGTATGGAATGATTGGTTGCTTGATTTAATTGATGGTTAGAAACCAAGTTTGGCAAATTTAACGATTCAATATGAGCTCGAATTAAAATTGCAAAAAAACAAAAATCATTTACCAACTAAATTATTAGTTGGAGAATAAAACAATTTCACCTACCAAATAATCTAGTCGGAGATAAAAAAAATTCACTGACTAAATAATTTAGTTGCAGATAAAAATATATTCATCGACCAAATATTTAGTCGGAGAAATATTAAATATTCACCGACCAAATATTTAGTCGGAGAAAA
Source organism: Vaccinium macrocarpon (assembly GCA_022606695.1). Lineage (NCBI taxonomy): Eukaryota > Viridiplantae > Streptophyta > Magnoliopsida > Ericales > Ericaceae > Vaccinium > Vaccinium macrocarpon. The sequence continues at coordinate 2,484,443 of CM040172.1, read as the reverse complement.
ATAAATAATTCACCGATCAAATATTTAGTTGGAGAAAAATAAATATTCACCGACCAAATATTTAGTCGGAGAAAAATAAATATTCACCGACCATATATTTAGTCGGAGAAAAATAAATAATTCATCGACCAAATATTTAGTTGGAGAAAAATAAATATTCACCGACTAAATATTTAGTCGGTAAAAACAAACCTTTTTCCGACCAAACTTGTTTTGGTCGGAAATTACAATCTCCGACCTCATTCCGTCGACCAAACGGGCCGACTAAATTTTTGGTCGGAAATTACTATTGCCGACTAAATTACGACTTTTTCCGACTAAAATTTTAGTCAGAAATGGGGAAAATTGTTGTAGTGTATATTTCTAGGGATAATATATTCTGCCTTGAAATAATTAGTGATTACATGTTCTATTTTGTTCAGGTTAGCTTGTTTTACGTGTTCGAGTTGCATTACTTTTGAACCCATGTGAATAGTTAAATATGTTATGTACTTTCAAACTTTCCCGTGTCCCTTAAATTATTTGTTGAAAAATTTGGAATTGTTAATTGGAAAATATTTATGTTTGGTTCTCTAAATTGGCATGCGATAAAATGTATTCTTTTTGGTGAGAACTTTATGGATATTGTTGGGAACTTTTATTTTGGAAGTCCAGGGAAATTATTCCTTTATTTAGGTGACCCTGGCCATTAGGGAAGAGACACGGGTTAGACCGGTGACCCTTTTGCTCAACGGCTGTCTTTTCGCCGGATTGACTTAGGGAAGAATACTATGGTCTGCCAACGCCTGGTGACTCTAAGTTCGATGTTGGATCCAATTTTGAGATTATTGTTCTGTTGGCCATGGTACTATTTGGTTGTGGTTCCCCATTGTTATCGGATATCATTTGTGATCACCATTAAGATTTATTATTATTATTTTTCTTACATCGTGTGTGCCAAATTATGATGATATGTGATTTAATTTAATCCCTGTTTTAGAACCTTATTTAATATACATGCTTGTCATTCATTGAGCTTGTCAGTTGACAGATTTAATCCAACATCATTTTCAGAAAAATCAAGTAGATAGATGAGGACTCTGGCGGCATTTTGGGGAACTACTGTGTCGACCTCCATAGGATATTTCATGCATCGTAGCTTTGTTATTAATTTATTTCGCTTCCGCACATGTTTAAACTTTTTTGGTAAATATTAGATTTATGGTGTTATTGGTGATCATTTTTTTTTTATGTTTGGACCATGGGATGGTGTGCCCATGCTTATGTTGAGACAAATTTGGTTTGATTTTGTTTAATAATAAAAATGGTCATTCAGGATTATATGGTTTACTTTATTTTAGGCTTCGTGATCCATGTGTCAGTTATATGGTTCACGGCCGGTCATTTCCCATTTTTGGGCGTGACAGAGCTGGGCTAAATTTATATATCTATACGCACATAGCTTTGATTTAAATTTGGTTTTTGCATACATTTCTTGATTAAAGGTTCTCTTTTGCTAAACATTAGCCTAGTTCTTCGTCGTTCTCACCTAATTTCCAGTAGTTTCTAATGCATCTTTTAATTAATTTTATGAACTCAAAATTCCGTGGTTATTTGTATTGTTCTTTGAGGGCATAGTAGCTTAGGTACAACACTAGAAATAAAGGCCATACCCAAATTGTTTATCTTAGTGGTCAAACATAGCATATATAGTAAGCAAAAAGATATCAATTAGTGTTCAAATTTTTTATCTAATAATTTTTCTATAATTGAAGATGTCCGAGTTAGCTTACGTTTGCACCTCTACTAATTTCACCTCCCAGCTCCACTTGTGGTCAAGCAAAGGCCAGACAAAATTCCTTATAAATTAAATAACCCCACAAAAGTGATACTATTGGGTCTTGAACGTTGGCCTTGACGTGATTGTAAAGAATATAAGGAGAAGATTATTCCTACGGGGAAGAAATTAGGAAAAATTCATGAACCGGCCAAAGGTTACACTAAATCAATTGGATTAGGGGAGACGAGCTAAAATTATATAAAAGTTATTCATACAATCATATAGATCTGGTTTTGTATAGATTTCTTGATTAAAGGGTCTATTCTGCTAATCATTAATAGTTTTCTAACAGTAGCTACAACAAATTTTTTTTATTTGTGTCCATTGTTTACAGGAAACAAACCCAGTACAGTGCTAAAATATTGTTTATTTCGGATCATTTGACCCGCTTATAAGGAAAAAATTCACCTAATGATCAGTATTTAAACCTTCCATATACCTTATTAGGATCCCCACATTGGAAAATGAAAATTTACTTGAGTGAGATGATAAAAATCTGAGAACTCGGCTCTGACGTAACAGATCATATGTCGGATTTTGACTTCAAATGTGCAGGCTATCCCCTACTTTATTTTGGAGAGTGAATTCTTTTTTTTTATTGTCTTGCGAGTATCTTAGAAACTAGTACTACTAAGATATGAAGTTCTTTCTTGAAAATTCTCAGTGCGATCAGGGCTGACAACGGGTCGGTTATTATGCATCCCACTAACCTTTAGGATATGAATTTCTGCATAAATTTGACATATACTTTTCTCTGCATATGCAATTCATCCTCCTTATTGTCGTTCCCTCGTAAATGGAGTTTTGATCAAGGTAGTTACTCCATGGAACTTGGAAAATTCACCTTTGGCTTACCATTGCTGTAGATTCGCCATTAAAATTTAAACTTGATGAGGGAGGAAGAACGCAGCAGGCTGTAGAACTGTTGGAGAACGAAATTCAGATTTGTTTTGGTGCAAATTGCATAGAATTGACGCAAATGGAGGGGGGAGGAATTAAAGTGGGTGGTTTTTCTGGGTTGGTAGCTATTTTTGCCCGTCACATGATGTAGCTAGGATCATGAATAACACGAGATATAGTCATATAGGTCATATATGGAGACCAGTTTTTCATCATTCTCACCAATCTAGTAATTATGCGTAGCATATTTACATAACATTCTTTGGTACACCATAGCTTTCTATAGATAGGAAATAAAACAAAAACCTAGCAATGGTGCTAAAATATTGTTTACTGACGAAGATGTAATTTGGAGAGATAAAAAAGATTAAAAGGATTTCGGGCACACCAAAACACATGTTTTGGATACTTACAACGATTTTGGGCACCTTTACCTTTTCTCATGTTTTTTAAGAGCAGGCTCATTTCAATTTCATTGAAGGCTTCTCAAGCTTATAGTTTAGTCCCTCTACAGTTTTTTTTGAACAGGAGTCTCTCTACACTCACACACCTAGAGAGAGAGAGAGAGAGAGAGAGAGAGAGACATACATACATATTTAGGACCAGACATGGCATCGAGTGGAGTTGTGTATAGGTCCCCTTCATTTGTAGCACCCATTTCCTTTTCGATCGAACCATGCTTTAGCACCACCACCAAAAAAAATGGATTGGGTTGAGTTGGGTTGGATATAATTAGACCGATATTGTCCACCCATATTCAACTTGCTTAGTATCAACCCATATTCAACTCACTCACATACAACCCATAATCCATATCAACCCACCCATTTTGCCACCTCTAATAGCAAATATTATTTATAGGAAACCAACGTAGTGGTGTTAAAATATTGTATGCTGATGAAGACTATATATATATATATATATATATATATATATATATATATATATATATATATATTCTGGACGAATATATAGGATAGCTGGAGGAGGAGATTTTCTGAGGAATCTTTTAGTGTCATGAATTCAAATTTTTGTTGCTTATTAGTATTATTCTTCGACCACATAGTAGCTTAATTAAGTATATAACACTAGAGATATAGCTCATACTCCAAATTGTTTATCTTATTTAACCACTAAGAATAACTCAAAAAATGGTAAGTATAAAAGGAACTAGTCTTCTTAGATGGTATTATCAATTTTAATTTGTATTAAGCGTACACATTGACGAATTCCATCTTCAACCAGCATGACAATTAGAGGAAAGCACCAAATTGTTTGTTAATGTCCATAGGGTGTTTATTGGAAACAAAGCTATTGGGTGCTAAAATATTGCAAGATCAGTTTGCAATACATCATTTCATTTTGAATAATTTTGACCTGGTTCTAATGCTAAGAAAATAATTCAGCTAATGACTGATGAGTACTTAAACTTTATTTATACCGTCTCAAACCACCTTCATTCTCCATTCCAACCATATATGGCTCTCTGCAACTCAAAATTACCAGCCCATTTCCGACCAGTTCTCTTTCTCAACTTTCTCAGGCATACTATCGTCTTATTTCTTCTCGTCCCTTTTGCAAACTCCATTTCCTTCAACTTTTCCAATTTCAACGCAGATAGCGTAGGTATATATTATCAAAACGATGCAACTCCAGCCAATGGAGTAATCCAACTCACAAAGAACCTAAGGAACCGTTCCCTCAGCAATAGCGTCGGACGAGCCTCATACTCGAAGCCCATATACCTATGGGACAACATAACTAGAAGCTTGACTGACTTCAACACTCATTTCTCTTTCAACATATCATCAGTTGATCCCAATTCTTTTGGTGATGGACTCGCCTTCTTCCTTTCTCCTTATAAAGCTTCAATCCCTATCAATTCCTCCGGTGGATTCCTTGGTCTTTTCGAGAACTCCACTGCCCTCAATCATACCAACAATCAGATTGTGGCCGTTGAGTTTGATACTTACCTAAATCCTAGTTGGGATCCAAGCTCGAACCATATTGGTATCAATGTCAACGAGATCGAGTCGGTGGCCTATCTCAATTGGAATACTAGTCTGGTAAACGATACTGAAACAGCAAATGCTTGGGTGAATTATGATTCCGCTACCACAACTTTGAGTGTCTATCTGACTCATGAGGAGAATCCTGTTTTCCAAGGAGATTATATCCTTTCCTATGTTGTTGATTTGAGGGAAGTTTTGCCTCCACTGGTTAGTGTTGGTTTTTCAGCTGCCACAGGCTCTGGGACAGAAATACATAACCTCATTTCCTGGACCTTCAATTCAACCTTAGAGGGTTTGCCCTCAACGGGTATGAGCCACAAGACAAACCCACATCTGATGGTTGGTCTGGCTGTGGGTCTTGGTGCCTTGATTTGTGGGGTTGGCTTGTTTTCGTTCATGAAGTGGAAAAAGATTGTCCCGCGGGAAATAGTGACATGGGCCTTGATGCTTCTATCGATGATGATTCCTTTGAGAAAGGCATAGGACCAAGGAGATTCACATTCCACGAACTAAGTCGCGCAACAAACAATTTTTCCGAGGGGGGAAAGCTTGGACAAGGTGGATTTGGAGGTGTTTACAAGGGTGTCTTAAGTGACACTAATGAAGAAATAGCTGTGAAGCGCATCTCCAAAGGATCGCAACAAGGGAAAAAAGAATACGTATCAGAAGTGAAAATCATTAGTCGGTTAAGACACCGAAATTTGGTTCAACTCATTGGTTGGTGTCATCAACAAGGAGACTTCCTTCTCATCTACGAGTTCATGCCAAACGGGAGCCTTGATACCCATCTTTTCGGTGGAAAATCCAAGTTAACATGGACAGTGAGGTACAAAATAGCACTCGGCTTGGCTTCCGCTCTACTCTATCTACACGAGGAGTGGGAGCAATGTGTGGTTCATAGAGATATTAAGTCGAGTAATATCATGTTGGACTCAAACTTCAATGCCAAGCTAGGCGATTTTGGCTTGGCCAGGCTTGTGGACCATGAGTTGGGTTCAGAAACAACCGTCTTGGCAGGCACCGTGGGGTACTTGGCCCCAGAGTGTGTCATCACAGGAAAAGCAAGTAAAGAATCAGATGTCTATAGCTTTGGCGTTGTTGCCCTTGAAATAGCATGTGGAAGAAAGCCGGTGGAGGTCAATAGGGATCTGGGTCAAGTAAGAATATCGGAGTGGGTTTGGAGACTCTATGGGAAAGGACAACTCTTTGAAGCTGTTGATAAGAATCTCACAATGGAGTACGATGAACACCAAGTAGAGCGGTTATTGTTGGTTGGGTTATGGTGTTGCCACCCGGATCACAATCTTCGGCCATCCATAAGGCAAGCGATCAATATTCTTACATTTGAAGCTCCATTGCCTGTTCTTCCATCACAAATGCCGGTACCTGTATATTGTTCTCCTCCCATTTGCATGCCTAGCTATTCGTCATTGGTTCTGACCATAGATTCTGACAAAGATAGGGCTCAATGTTCAAGTAGCAGTAACAGTCAACGTTGCTATTCATCTTTTTCAGTTGCATCTACTAAAGCTCTTTCACAATTGCATGAAGGTAGGGAATAGAGAGCATCCTTCTACAAGTTCATTCTCAATTGAAAGAGGGATGACTGAGGTGTATTATTGTCTCATAGCATAATTATAAGATGCAGTACTGTACAATCATTCATTGGTTTTGTCCATGATAGAATTAGTTCTTTGCCGTTGTTAAATTAAGTTATTTCGTTTGTAAAAGTAGCTTAGTTTGCGATAAAGAAACTAAGCTACTCGAGTTTGACTCGTGTTGTGCTCAGTCGATTAACAAACCTAGTGTGAACAAACTTTAATATGCTAAGTTTTGAAGCCCAACTTCATCAAGTGAATGCTCGTGTGGTTTAGTTAATGATGTCTAAATATTTCAAACAACTCGAGATCAGTTCGTTTTCTGCTCAATTAAAACTCATTTTCTGCTCAATTAAAGATCGTCTGGGGATCAATTCGTCTGACAAAAAAAATTTAGACATATTGACGAATGGTAAGTATAATAAAGGAACTAGTCTTCTTAGATGGTATTATCAATTTTAATTTGTATTACGCGTACACATTGACGAATTCCATCTTCAACCAGCATGACAATTAGAGGAAAGCACCAAATTGTTTGTTAATATCCACAGGGTATATTGTTTATTGGAAACAAACCTAGTGGGTGCTAAAATATTGCAAGATCAGTTTGCAATACATCATTTCATTTTGAATCATTTTGACCTGGTTTTAATGCTAAGAAAATAATTCAGCTAATGACTGATGAGTAGTTAAACTTTATTTATACCGTCTCAAACCACCTTCATTCTCCATTCCAACCATATATGGCTCTCTGCAACTCAAAATTACCAGCCCATTTCCGACCAGTTCTCTTTCTCAACTTTCTCAGGCTTACCCTCTTCTTATTTCTACTCTTCCCTTTTGCAAACTCTATTTCCTTCAACCTTTCCAATTTCAAACCAAATGACCAAGATATATACTACCAAGGGGATGCATTCGCGTCCAATGGAGTAATGCAACTCACAAAGAATGAGGAGGACCATTCCCTCTCATCTAGCGCCGGACGAGCCACATACGCGTATCCCATATACCTATGGGACAACATAACTGGAAACTTGACAGACTTCGACACTCATTTCACTTTCAACATGACATCCACTAATTTCCAAGATGTCGGTGACGGGCTCACCTTCTTCCTTTCTCCTTATAATGCTTCAATCCCTATCAATTCCTCCGGAGGATTCCTTGGTCTTTTCACGAAGTCAACCGCCTTCAATAATACCAACAATCAGATTGTGGCCGTTGAGTTTGATACCCACAAAAATTCTTGGGATCCGAGCGAGTACCATGTTGGTATCGATGTCAACTCGATCCAGTCCGCAGTCTATCAGACGGTGGATGATCTAGTGGCTAATGATCAAACTGGAGCAATGGAAGTAACAACAAATGCTTGGGTGAATTATAATTCTTCTACCAAAACTTTAAGTGTCTATCTGACTTTCGAGAAGAATCCGGCTTTCCAAGGAAATTATACCATTTCCTATGTTGTTGATTTGAGGGAAGTTTTGCCCCCATCGGTTAGTGTTGGTTTTTCAGCCGCCACAGGCCTTGAGACAGTAGAAATAAATAATATTGTTTCTTGGACTTTCAGTTCAACATTAGAGGGCCCCCAAAATTCCACGGGTACAGGCCACAAGACAAAGCTACGTTTGGTGGTGGTAGGTCTGGCTGTAATTGGTGCCCTGAGTCGTGTGGTTGGCTTGTTTTGGTTCATGAAGTGGAAACAAATTGTTTTGCGGGGAAAAAATGACATGGACCTTGATGATTCTACTGATGATGATGACTTTGAGGAAGGCACAGGGCCAAGGAGATTCATGTTCGACGAACTAAATCACGCAACGAACAATTTTTCCGAAGGGGGAAAGCTCGGACAAGGTGGATTTGGAGGTGTTTACAAGGGGGTGTTAAGCGATACTAAAAAAGAAGTAGCAGTGAAGCGCATCTCCAGAGGATCAAAGCAGGGGAAAAAAGAATACAAATCAGAAGTGAAGATCATTAGTCGGTTAAGACACAAGAATTTGGTTCAACTCCTTGGTTGGTGCCATAGAAAAGGAGATTTCCTTCTCGTCTACGATTTCATGCCAAACGGGAGCCTCGATAACCATCTTTTTGGTGGGAAATCCAAGCTCTCATGGATGGTGAGGTACAAAATAGCCCACGGCTTAGCTTCTGTTTTGCTTTATCTCCATGAGGAGTGGGAGCAATGTGTGGTTCACAGAGACATCAAGTCGAGTAATATCATGTTGGACTCGAATTACAATGCCAAGCTAGGCGATTTTGGCTTGGCCAGGCTTGTGGACCATGAGTTGGGCTTAGAAACAACTGTCTTGGCTGGCACCCTTGGGTACTTGGCTCCAGAGTGTGCCACCACAGGCAAAGCAAGTAAAGAATCAGATGTCTATAGCTTTGGTGTTGTTGCCCTTGAAATAGTGTGCGGAAGAAAGCCGGTGGAGGCCAATAGGGATCCGGGTCAGGTAAAACTACTAGAATGGGTTTGGAGTCTCTATGGAAAAGGACAACTCTTTGAAGCTGTTGATAATAATCTGGCAATGGATTACGATGAATATCAAGTAAAGCAGTTAATGGTTGTTGGGTTATGGTGTTGCCATCCCGATGTCAATCTCCGGCCGTCCATTAGGCAAGCGATCAATATTCTTTCATCTGAAGATCCATTGCCTGTTTTGCCATCACAAATGCCAGTACCTGTATACATTTCGCCTTCCATGCGCACGTCTAGCTATACATCATCAGGCATAGATTCAGACAAGGATATGTCTCAATGTCCAAGTAGCAATAACACTTGCAAGAGCCATTCATCACTTTCAGTTGAATCTTACAAAGCTCGCTTGCAATTGCATTAAGATATATAACAAATGGAGCATCCTTCTGTAAGTTCTTTCTCACTTGAAAGGGGGATGATTGAGTTATGTTATTGACTAATAACATGATTGTTTGGATACACTGTAAAATTATAAGTTGTTTTTGTCCATGATTCAGTCACTACTAAAGAATGCAATTTTTTTCCATCCACTTAGAAAGGGTATGCACATTGCTCAATCTCTGCGAAGCTCATACTCGAGGGCCAACTATAAGTTCTTTACCCAAATCTCATGTTTTGGATACTTAAATACTCTGTTTTTTAGGCATCTTTATCTTTTGTTCGTATTTGTTCAAGAGCTGGCCAATTTCAATTTTATTGAAGGCTAGTCCAGCTTATAATTTAGCCCCGTATGATTCTGATTTTTTAATTTTGTAATATTTTTCTACCAAATTTCAGCGGAGTGATGGGGTTGTAATGATTTGATATGGATTATGAGATGTGGTTGAACATTTTTTTCAGAGCATTTCCTTCTTTGTGTTTGACCTATTTTTTTTTTGTCTATCATCAATGGTGTTTTGGATCAAAATTGCTTTACGGTTTGTTTTATGAATGTCATGACTATATGTTGGGGTTACGCCAACAATTTGCTCCTTTAACATTTTCGTCTCACTACCAAAATTAAAACCCTAAGTCGACGAATACTGGATAGAACAAGAAGCTTTTGCCATTAGTGTTAAAGGATGCCTAGATGAGTATAGATATTCCCATGGCTTTACTCAAACTTTTACTACATCCGGTGATGATAAACGAACCAAACTACTTGAGTTTGACATGTGTTCTGCTTGTTCAAGATCAGTTTGTTACCCAAACAAACCAAGTGTGAACAAACTTGAATAAGCTAAGTTTTCAAGTCAATTTTGAATAATTCAAATTGCTCGAGATCAGTTTTTAATTTACGATTGGTATTGAGGGCACGATAAACTTGAGTGTGCATTTATTGCCAAAGGTTAGGTCTGTCTCAAATCCATCTGTTTCAGTGGTATTCTGGGAGTAGCCACTTTATGCATTTATTGCCAAAGGTTAGGTCTGTCTCCTATCCATCCCCCGCCCATACCCCCAATTATTGGGGACTAAATGAGTTATGTAATTGTTGTATTGGGGGCACGATAAAATTGGTTTTTTTTTTTCTCTTCAAACTTTTACCTCTTCATACCACATTGTAACCCTCTAAATATTTACGGGGTGACCCTATTGCCACGACAGGTTTTGTTAGAGCCATGACCGTCAATAATGTCTTATACTTCTACCCTCCCATCTTAAAATTGATTTTCTCCATCTGGCGACTTTGTTTTCGTCTGGAAACCCAATTGCCCTGCAATTTCATTCTCTCTCTCACCTCACTCTCTAAAGAACCACATCAGTTCTCTCTCTTCCTCTTTTAAGTCTCATGATCGGAATGATCGCAGAAATTTATAGGAAAATGATGTATACACACCACACTTGGGTACCCCAAGTGTACACTAGCCCATCTCAACCGTTCAAAAACGTTTTTGACGTTACGGATTTTTTCACACAAAGAGTTTGTAAAAAATCCGAAAAGTCCAAAATGCTTCTGGACTGTTGAGATGGGCTGGTGTACACTTGGAATACCCAAGTGTGATGTACCCATAGACAAATTGATTAGTGGCTTAATTATTACTATCTCATAGTAGACCTTGAGTATAGTACGCAAATAGATATGACTTATTTAGTAATTTTACTATAAGTTAAGATGACAGAGGCTTTCTCGTGCACCGCAACTAATTCAACCTTCCACCAGCGGGGCAATCAAAGGCGGGACGAATTCCGTACGAACTACCCCACAAACGTTGATTTTACCTATGAGGTTTCGAATGAAGGGGGTGGTAATTGGCATTGGCAAAACTGTAAAAGATTATTGGGAGAAGATTACGACGAGAAAGAAATTGAGAGAAACTCTTGAACCGGGTGATGGTTTAAATAAATTATTTGGATTTATGGAGGTAAGCTAAAATTTTAAAAACAATCATATATAGCTCTGATTAGCATTTCTTGACAAAAGGTTCTCTTCTGCTAACAAGTAATCGAGCACAATTTTTCGTCTCTCACCTCTAGTAATGGTGCTAAAATATTGTTTTGAGATGAAGATTTTCCACTGAATCTTTTTACTTCTCATGAATTCAAATTTTTAGTGGTGTTAGTGGAACTCAATCACACACACAATATAGAATATAATAGTAAAGAAATCAAAACAGGATTTTACGTAGTTTTCCAAAACCGGGTACCTCCAAGGGAGTGAGAACGAGTTTGTTATTTGATTAAGTCGTCTAGTGTTTACAATAGAACTTTTTGGTACCTCTCCATATGAGCAACAAGTTCAAACAAGTGGCTTACTATTTCTATTCTTTGAGCACGTAATTGTCATATAAGCCATACTCCAAATTGTTTATCTTAAAAAGTAAATGATAATGCCAAAACTATTTTTGTTTGAGTCAAAAATTTAGTACATAAAATGCTTAGGGTAGTGATAATGTCAAAACTGTTTTTGATTGTGCCAAAACTCCAATACATGAAGAGTTTGTACTAGAGTTTTGAAAAGTGTGATGAAGGAATTAACATTTAGAAAAAATAGGGAGAAGAGTAAGGAGTTGACATTTAGCTTGCCCATACTTGATGCAGACCGGGTTGCATCAACGTGGATGGACCGGTTACGTCCACGTAGGCCTAAAAAGGCTTAAGAATCGACGTTGTCAGAATGAGCTGAATTTCGCACGGTCCATTGGAATCGGCCCAAGGATCAATACTCATCTTGCTATGCAAAATGATGCATGATGGATTTCGGGCGTTCGTCGCTGTTTAGGCCCCGAAAAGGCCAATTTTGCCGTTTATAATAATATTTAGATCGCTAATAACTTTTGATAGGAAACTCTGTTTTATTTGCCGTTTGTTTTGGCAACCTTATAAATCTTTCCAGTTTCTGATTTATTAGTCAAATCAGAACTTTCCTTTTTTGGGTAATTTTCGTATTTATTCCGATTTAGGGTTGATTAGCGACCTTAAAGGTTTCCTAAGTTAATTAGGGTTTCTTTCACCTTATTTATATGCTTGTAAGCCTAATGGCAGAGGTTGGTTGTTGATGAATTAAAGAAAAACGAGTTTATACTCATATCTTGGTCGTTCAAGGAGGGAGTACCTGCGGGTTAGATCTTATTGTTAGATGTTCCTCTTGCACGCGATCAGTCCTACTTTCCATAGGTCGCTACCGCATCAATACTCCTCTCTCTCCTCTTACAGATTTCCAACCCTGAAGTGCTTATTTTAATTGCTAGATTAACAAACAATTTGGTGCTAAAATAGTTTGATTAAGTCCATAGGGAATATTGTTTATAGGTAACAAAACCTAGTGGGGCTAAAATCATTTGATTCTGAATGCAATTTGCAAGATGCCAACCTAGTTGGCTATGTTTGTTAATGTCCATAGCCATAGGAAATATTGTTTATGGGTAACAAACCTAGTGGTGCAATAAATCATTTGTTGATGTCCATAGCCAACCAATAATGGTTGTGTTGTAATACGTTAGCACCAAATTGTTTGTTGATGTTCCATAGCCATAGGGGATATTGTTTATAGGTAAAAAACCTAGTGGTGCTAAAATATTAGTAATGTTTTAATGCTTAGATAATAATTCAGCTAATGTCTAATGAGTACTTAAACTCTCTTTATACCATCTCAAACCACCTTCGTTCTCCATTCCAACCATGGCTCTCTGCAATCAAAATTACCAACCCATTTCGGAATCCAGCAATTACAACAAGTTCTCTTTCTCAACTTTCTCAAGCTTACCATCTTTTTATTTCTACTCTTCCCTTTTGCAAACTCTGTTTCCTTCAACCTTTCCAATTTCCAAACAAATGACAAATATATAACCTACCAAGGGGATGCATTTGCGTCTGATGGAGTAATCCAACTCACAAAGAACCAAGAGGACAGTTCCCTCACATCTAGTGCTGGACGAGCTTCATACGCGTATCCCATATACCTATGGGACAACATAACTGGAAACTTGACAGACTTTGACACTAATTTCACTTTCAACGGATCATCAACTAATGTCCAAGATGTCGGCGATGGGCTCACCTTCTACCTTTCTGCTTACAATGCTGCAATCCCTATCAATTCCTCTGGAGGATTCCTTGGTCGTTTTGAGAACTCGACCGCCCTCAATCATACCTACAATCAGATCGTGGCCGTTGAGTTTGATTCCTACCAAAATTCTTGGGATCCGAGCGAGTACCATGTTGGGTGAATTATGAAAATTTAAGTCTCTATCTAACTTTCGACAAGAATCCGGCTTTCCAAGGGATTTATACCCTTTCCTATGTGGTTGATTTGAGGGGAGTTTTGCCACCATTGGTTAGTGTTGGTTTTTCGGCCGCCACAGGCCTTCAAACAGTAGAAATAAATAATATTGTTTCTTGGACCTTCAGTTCAACATTAGAGGGCCCCCAAAATTCCACGGGACGGGCCACAAGACAAAGCTACGTTTGGTGGTGGTAGGTTTGGCTGTAATTGGTGCCCTGAGTTGTGTGGTTGGCTTGTTTTGGTTCATGAAGTGGAAAAAAATTGTTTCGCTGGGAAACAATGACATGGGCCTTGATGATTCGACTGATGATGATGACTTTGATAAAGGTACGGGGCCAAGAAGATTCACATTCCGCGAACTAAGTCACGAATCGAACAATTTTTCTGAGGGAAAGCTTGGACAAGGCGGATTTGGATGTGTTTACAAGGGTGTGTCAAGTGACACTCAAGAAGAAATAGCAGTGAAGTGCATCTCCAAAGGATCGAAGCAGGGGAAAAAGGAATACAAATCCGAAGTGAAGATCATTAGTCGGTTGAGACATCGGAATTTGGTTCAACTCCTTGGTTGTTGCCATGAACAAGGAGAATTCCTTCTCGTCTATGAGTTCATGCCAAATGGGAGCCTCGATAACCATCTTTTTGGTGGAAAATCCAAGCTTACATGGACAACGAGGTACAAAATAGTCTGTGGCTTGGCTTCTGCTCTGCTTTATCTCCATGAGGAGTGGGAGCAATGTGTGGTTCACAGAGACATCAAGTCGAGTAATATATGTTGGACTCGAACTACAATGCCAAGCTAGGCGATTTTGGCTTGGCCAGACTTGTGGACCACGAGTTGGGCTCAGAAACAACTGTCTTGGTTGGCACCATGGGGTACCTTGCTCCAGAGTGTCTCATAACAGGCAAAGCAAGTAAAGAATCAGATGCCTACAGCTTTGGTGTTGTTGCCCTTGAAATAGCATGTGGAAGAATGCCGGTGGAGGTCAATAGGGATCCGGGTTAGGCAAAACTGCTGGAATGGGTTTGGAGCCTCTATGGAAAAGGACAAATCTTTGAAGCTGTTGATGAGAATCTCGCAATGGAGTATGACGAATATCAAGTAGAGTAGTTAATGGTTGTTGGGTTACGGTGTTGCCATGCCGATGTCAATCTCCGGCCGTCCATCAGGAAAGCGATCAATATTCTTTCATCTGAAGATCCATTGCCTATTTTGCCATCACAAATGCCAGTACCCATATATATTTCACCCTCCAGCATGTGTAGCTATACATCATCGATTCCAACCGCAGATTCAGACCTGTATCCGACTCAATGTTCAAGTAGCAGTAACACTCGCAGGTACCGTTCATCACTTTTAGTTGAATCTTCTAGCTATACATCATCAATTCCAAACACAGATTCCGACCTGTATATGAGTCAATGTTCAAGTGGCAGTTGAAGAAAAGATAAACTTGATTAACATGTGAAACAACTTGGTTCTAGCAGCCCAAAACAAAAACGTGGAGTACTATTCAAAAATAAGGCTGAAAACTTTTTGCACTTCCGTGATTATTTTGTGATTTGTTCAATAAATGTGAGTTTATCACATCTGTTTTTTTCCCTTATTGTTATTCTTATAAATAGGCTTGTATTTTTGATTGTTTAAGTATGCAAATACAAGTGATCAAAGGGTGTGAGAGAATAGAGAAATCGAGTTTTCTCAGTGTAATACAAATTGTGTGTTTTGTGATAAAAGTGTGAGAGAATTTGTTTGGTACTCCTCTGTTTGCATCAGCAGTAACACTCGCAAGTACCATTCATCACTTTCAGTTGAATCTTCTAGCTAAAATCATCGATTCCGACCACAGATTCAGAACTGAATATGAATCAATGTTCAAGTAGCAGCAACACTTGCAGGTACCATTCATCACTTTCAGTTGATCAATCTTCTACGGCTCCGTTGCAATTGCAGGAAGATAACAATGGAATAGACATCCTTTTGTAAGTTCTTTCTCACTTGATTGAAACATGGAAGATTGAGTTATGTTATTGACTAATAGTATGGTTGTTGGGATGCACTGTAAATTATGTTGGTTTTGCCATAATTTAGTCACTACTAAAGAATGCATTTTTTTTCCATTTACCAAGTGAGTGAACATTGCTCCATCTCTGTGAAGCTCGTACTGGATGCCACTTAGATGATCAATCCTTCTTGTAGAGCTTGATTTTCTATGCAATATAATCCTGTGCAAAACCAGCTCGATCAATCCCATATCAGCAAGTATTTGATCTAGTAGCACTTAATCACCTAAGATTTTAGAACAAAAAGAAAAGAATGCTTTGATTAAGCATTTTTTGCCATCCAATACAGTTATTTTGTTTGCAAAAGTAGTTACAAAATCAAGCTTGAAAAATTGAACACCTTTAATTTAATCATTGATGTGGCACCCAAGATATAGGTCTCTAGACAATAGATAATGTTCAGCTACCTTTTTCGGGTTAGCAAAATTGCAATCTTACCCAAATTGCATGTTTCGGATACTTAACTACGTTTTTCAAGAGTTGATAGAGCTAGTAGAGTTAATGTAATTTTTGAACACCCACCCACACTATTAAAATTAATAGTATAATATGGCTAGTAGAGTTAATGTAATTTTTGAAAGCCCTGTTCAAAATTCTTGAAGCCGCCACTTCAACAAGTTCTATTGAAATGTAAGATTCAGAGATTTTCTACTTCATATATAATCCCTCTGTCACTTTTTTATGGTCCAATATTCCATTTTGGATTATCCCTTAATAAATATCTTGATGTAGGACGTCTTATGAACTACATAAAAGACGTGCAACAATCGAACACAAACAAGAAAGTTTAGAGAAAACACTCTCTAGACTATTTTATCATTCAATAATACTCGAAAACTGTCTTGCCCTTAAGACTTACAACTTATTATATTGGAAACCGGAAACCCTATTTGCTCCGAAAAGGAAGCCAATCAATAAAAAACACAAAATTACCAAAAATAGAAAATTCGAAAATAATAGAACAATAAAAAACTAGAAAAAATTCCAGAATGTTTCCTAAAAGCGCAGCTTAATTCGGATTTTCCTTGTCTAAGTCATTGGCAAGTCAAATCTTTCTTCAAATCAAATTTGGCAATTCGGAGCCCTAAACAACAACGAAAGCCAGAAAAACGATGCACGCCATGGCCACAGGTGATGGGTCTTGACCGTTGGGCTATTTTGGGTCCGATCCAAGTGGGCTGAACGCAAAATTCCACTGCAGCATAATTACGATTTTGCCACCTGAGGCTTAAAATGCCGAAAATACTCTTCTTCCATGGCTACTGCAACATATCCATTTGTCGTATTGAATTTGTATAAAGGTTGATTCCTTATTGAAAAGTTATTGTGAGAAAGTGTAATAATGATGTTTTAAGAGTGGTAGTGGAAAGTTACGATGTTGGACACTTGAAAAAGATCGGAGGTAGTAAATAATTTTTGAACTTATCGATACTCCTGTATAAGAGGAGTAAGATATTTTGAAGTTCGGGTTTGAAGAGAAAACCTAATCCGTTACGTTTGATTTGAAGAGTTCAAGTTTAAAGAAATACTGTATGAATGTAAAACATACGTAATAATTTTTGTTTTGTAGTTGTCTTTTTTCGAAGGGAGAAACAAGTAATCGAAAATATTCACCATGCTATGGGGCCAAAGAATTTTTATTTTTTTGGGTTAAAATAGAACCACTCTTAGGTGAAGATTACAATGGGACGAAATAAGGAGAAATTCTTGAACCGGCCAAAGGTCAGACTATGTTATTTGGATTTATGGAGCTGAGCTAAAGTTATATATCTATACGCACATAGCTTTGATTTAAATTTGGTTTTTGCATACATTTCTTGATTAAAGGTTCTCTTTTGCTAAACATTAGCCTAGTTCTTCGTCGTTCTCCCCTAATTTCCAGTAGTTTCTAATGCATCTTTTAATTAATTTTATGAACTCAAAATTCCGGGGTTATTTGTATTGTTCTTTGAGCGCATAGTAGCTTAGGTACAACACTAGAAATAAAGGCCATACCCAAATTGTTTATCTTAGTGGTCAAACATAGCATATATATATATATAGTAAGCAAAAAGATATCAATTAGTGTTCAAATTTTTTATCTAATAATTTTTCTATAATTGAAGATGTCCGAGTTAACTTACGTTTGCACCTCTACTAATTTCACCTCCCAGCTCCACTTGCGGTCAAGCAAAGGCCGGACAAAATTCCTTATAAATTAAATAACCCCACAAAAGTGATACTATTGGGTCTTGAACGTTGGCCTTGACGTGATTGTAAAGAATATAAGGAGAAGATTCCAACGGGGATGGAATTAGGAAAAATTCATGAACCGGCCAAAGATTACACTAAATCAATTGGATTAGCGGAGACGAGCTAAAATTATATAAAAGTTATTCATACAATCATATAGATCTGGTTTTGTATAGATTTCTTGATTAAAGAGTCTATTCTGCTAATCATTAATAGTTTTCTAACAGTAGCTACACCAATTTTTTTTTATTAGTGTCCATTGTTTACAGGAAACAAACCCAGTACGGTGCTAAAATATTGTTTATTTCGGATCATTTGACCCGCTTATAAGAAAAAAATTCACCTAATGATCAGTATTTAAACCTTCCTTGTACCATCTCAAAACCACCATCATTCTCCCTTTGCAACCATGGCTCTCTCCAACTCAAAATCACAACTACTTGTCTTTCCCAACTTTCTCAGTCTTACCATCTTCTTATTTCTGCTCTTCCCTTTTGCGAACTCTATTTCCTTCAACTTTTCTAGTTTCCAAGGAAATAACCAAGGGATATACTACCAGGGGGGTGCATTTCCAGCCAATGGAGTAATCCAACTCACACCCCAACAGAAAGATAGCGTCGGACGAGCCTCATTTGCGTGTCCCGTGCACTTATGGGACCTCAAAACCGGAAACTTGACAGACTTCAACACTCATTTCTCTTTCATCATACAACCAATTAATCTCAGTACTCCTGTCGGCGATGGACTCAGCTTCTTCCTTTCTCCCTACGATGCTACAATCCCAGAGAATTCAGCTGGAGGATTCCTTGCTCTTATCAATAACAACACCGCTTTCAACCATACCAACAATCAGATTGTGGCCGTTGAATTTGATACTTACCAAAATGCTTGGGATCCGAACTCCCATCATGTTGGTATCGATGTTAACGGGATCGAGTCGGTGACCTATCTCACGTGGGATACTAGTCTGGCAAATAATAGAACAGCAAATTTCTTATGAACTCCCCTTAAAGTAGATACGGAGTATTTTTTATGAGGTTCCGAAAATGTGACGAAGGTGTTGACTTGACAACGGGAAGAAATTGGGAGAAAGTCTTAAACCGGCCGAAGGCCAGACTAAAGTATTAATTGGATTTAGACTAAAAGTGAAATAAAAAAATACACGTATATTGCTTTGATCTGCAGTTGGTTTTGTACATATTTCTTGATTAAAAGTTCTCTCCTGCTAATCATAAATCCATACTCAGAACATGGGTAAGCATAGTACGCAAAAAGATAATTATACTTCTTAAATCATGTTTATTAATTTTGCCGATCAAAAAAATAAAATAAAATCATGTTTATTAATTTTCCTTCAATTCAAGATGTTTCAGCTAGCTTTTCCATGCACCTGGACCAATTCCATCTTCTACCAGCAGGCCAATTAAAGGTGAGACAGAATTTCACAGGCAATGACCCAACAAAAGATGATATTATCTACGAGGTTCTGAAAATGTGAAGAAAGGGATGGCCGGACACAAAACTAGTAAAGGCTATTAGGAGAAGATTAGACGGCAAGAAATTAGGAGAAATTCTTGAACTGGCCGAAGGATCGATTAAAGTATTTGGGTTTATAGAATTTTAGTTTATGCTAAAAGAAAATTATATATACGTTCACGCAAATAGCTCAAATTTCCAATAAGTTTTTCGTACAGTTTTCTTGATTAAAAGTTCTCTTGTGCTTACCATTAATGGAGCCCATTCTTCGCCATTCTCACCTCTCTGATACTATCAAGTGGCTTAATACCGTCGAGCACATAATAACTCAAGTAGTCCCTCAAAATTGTTTATCTCTAGCAGTCCCTAACTAAAATGTCAACCCAAACTTGTCGCCGGCGAACCCAGAATCAAATGGCCTCCGTCGCCGGTGAACCCAACAATATTAGGACTCAAGCCATCAAACCTCCTCTATCACTGGCGAACCCAATATAGAACCAGACCTTACCCTACGATATCATGACGGTCGCAAAGGGAAGAGAGAGAAAGGGAGAGCTGGAGCTTCCGAGGTTGGAGCTGGAGCTAGGACCTCTTTACTCATTGCCAATTGGTTGAGTTGGATATAACGTTTCAACATGGTATTAGGGTGGGTCCTGTATTACTCCACATTTAAAAAAAATGCAATCCCACACTCACGATGACAGACTAGCAAAAAGGTTGCACGATAATAGGACCCAAAAAGTGGCCACACGTGACAAACTTCAAATGCGGCTGCACGTGAGGGGGATGTTAAGAAATAGTCCCACATTGTCTATGAGTGGAATGAGTGATCACTTAATATATTATGAAGCCTCTCCATTCATTGACAATTGGTTTTGAGATGAATATAAAGTCTCCATAGAAGTGAGGTTATTAATTGGGAACTAGATTGAGACTTTGGCTCCACAATTTGTCGAAATCGGAAGTAAAATGAGGATCTTGGAGATGCTCTTAGTTAACTCAAAACAAGGAAGTATAGTACTCAAAAAGATATGAATTAGTGGTCCTTGATGCTATGCATTAGTTTTTTTATAACACAAGATCTCCGGTCTAGCTTATGCATGCAACTCCTATTTCCACCTTTTACTAGGGGAGCAATTAGGGACGTATAAAACTCCATATGAACTAACCCAACAAAAGTTTATATTACCTACGACTTCCATCATATGATGAAGGGGTTGGTTTGACAAAATTGTAATTAGTATTATGAGAAGAATAAAACCTTGAAGAAATTAGGAGAGATTCTAGAACCACCCAAGGATTCGACTAAATTATTTGGATTTATGGAGCTAAGCTAAAATTGTAAATATTATAAATACATGCAGATAGATTTGATTTTTCACTGATTGGTTTCTGTATAGATTTTCTTCTTTATCAAAGATTCTATTCTATTTTTTTTGAAAAGCAAAGAAAGATTTCCTTATCCCAAGGGAGCCAAAGATGAAATCAGTACAATAGGAAAAGAAATGTATTGAGAGAGGTTTGGAGTCGCTCCTACTACTGCTACTCGCAAATACTTAACCTACCTCCTCACCTCTCGATTTTATAATAAAATGCACGATGTTGGTAAAATACCAACGCACCCAAATGGCGTAAGCCGACAATACAACATACAAAATACAGAACAACAAAATAAACCCACGCCCCTACAACTCCCAATGCAAGTTGTCACCCATTAAAACCAAAACCCCCAGATTTATGCCTGATTGTCCCCATGCACCTAGAACCCCGGCAACACTACATACCCGAAATTTGGTACCCTAGTAAAGATTCTATTCTGCCAACCATTAAATGACCCTAGCTAGTTGTTACTCTCAAGAAACCATATATTTGTTTTCGTAGTAAACAAACATATTGGTTTTTAAATATCACATAGTAATGAAGAGTTAAAACACATTCTCGATAAAATAAGAGAAATTTAATTAGCCATCCTACTTCAATATTATCCTTAGGATGCCACCCTATGAGGTTTGAATCTTTACGATTCAATCCTGTAAATGTAATTTGGACCATTATGCCCCTATTAACTACTTTAGTAGTATATTATCTAATAGTAATTTATTTTCCTAAAAATTTGGGCATAATATCCTATATTTTGCACCTCCTATATTTGTTATCAATTATTGGTCACGATGTTATCCTCTAATTCTGACATTTCAATCAAACAGATTTGATTTCCTCCTTTTTTGAATGTGGCTGTTCCATTTTCCTGTTTACATATAAAATTAACCAATCCAATAATTAATTGACACGTAATCAAAAGTGCTAAACGTTGACAATTACTCGTCAATGAAAATACACTGGATTAATAAGATAAAGTTGATTAAATACAATGTCGTATTATTTCTCAATTTAGAAAGGCAGCTATTGGCAGTTACGAGCCATTGCTAAAATAAAGATTGGCTTCGAAGCCATAATATCAACTGCTAAACACACAAGCTCCGCGTATAAACTTGTGAAACAAGGCAATTGGCAATTAGAACACGTGGAATATTTTTGGAAGGCAGTTATCTCCTTAACATGTTATCATTTGAGTTTGTTAAGCAAACATGCAGATTTAAAGCCTCTAGAAGAAGAAAGAATTCAAATTCAGACGTGGAGGAAGAATAACTGCCAACTCTCAGAGTGGAAATTAGAGTTCGAAGCAAGCTAGATTCAAATTCATGGAGCGGGAAGTTCAAACTACAAGCAACGTCTATAAATAGAAGAAATTGAAGAGTGAAAACCCCCGGACAAATCTTCAACAAACAGCTATCAAAAAAACTGATGCTTGGTTTGTTCATTGGCAAAGTAGTTTAGGATTTCGAACTCAGTTCGAAGTAGATTAAGAAATAGATTATGATTTATCTCGATTGTTCTTGTAACAATCACCCATATCTCGGTTGTTCTTGTAACAATCACCTGTTTGAAGTTTTGTTACTCTGTATTTGAAGTTGGAGATGATTTCGAAGTAAGTTTATCTTTGATTTATCAATCGAAGTGTCTTGTTTTTTTATTGTTCTTTGATTTTCTAAGTTTATTGGTTTGCATTTCTTCATTTGTTAAGAAAAATCCTCTTAATTGAGGTAATTGAACCAACAAAACACAATCGCCTGATTAGATTTGGTTTTTCCAAAGTTAATCTGAGGGAGGAGATTGAAACTCTCTCTGGCACGCTCGCATATAATCATTTTCCATTGCAAAGAAGTAAAAAGAACCAAACATTTCCTAGGAGTTTTAGAATTTCAAACTTTCTAGTTCTAAAGAAGTAAATATCCAATGTTCTTCAAGACCATTTCAATCTACCAATTGTAATCCATTAATTTATCAGGCATTTCGTGGGTATCAAAAAGTTTGAAGCAATCAATTCATCAAGCAATTCAGACATTAGTGGTGGAACGGTAGATAATTGAGCACTTTAAATATGGTTTCTTTGTTTACCATATTATCAAGTTAGGAAACCATATGTTATATATGATTTCTTGATCTACCATCTGCACTTCATTGATATATATAAAAATGGACATAGGAACTTCCCATCCAAAACATGATAAATTGACTCACCATGTTAAGTATCTAACTACTAGGGGCAGTTGCTTAGCAGTCATTTGCACTCAATAAACATGATAATTCACTAAACATGGTAAATCACTAAAACATTTCCTCGAGGCATCCCAGGAAAAGACTTTATCCAAGTTAGGCAATGTCACTTCAAACCATGTTCTATGGAACTATTCCATATAACATTAAAACATAAGGAACTGTCAAACACTCTCTTAAACAAGTTAACAGCCATTCAAAATAAACTTAATGCTACCAAGCCCAAAAATTAATCATCTAGTTCCTAAGTTCATTAGAGAACACGAAACATTTAAAGTCACCCATTTACATTGAGTCATCCATTACAAAGACTCATTTCTTCTTATGTTTGCCTGTTTGTTTCTTGTTTGCCTCGACAGCTCCAATTGCTTGTTCTGTAGTTTTATTTTTCTCATGTTCCGCATCATCCAAATTATGTCATGAGTTCCACGAATTCGCCTCATCATTTAGAAAAGAATGAATATTTTCAGCACGCATCTTACGGCACTCCACTTTCAGAAACTTGGTTTCCACGGTTTCATTGAACATGGCAAGCCAATGTCACACAACCTCAATGTTGGGTATCCATTATGTGTTTTTAGCTTCAACTGTTGTGTCTTTTTCCTTCGACAAAGGGGCATCATCGACCTTTGGCTTGTCTACTATTTTCAGCATGGGGCCTTCTATTCCTCCAGTGTTTTTAACTCCTACAAAAAAAATGTGTAGCAGTTCATCAACAGTTTATAAAATTAGGCTACACTGTCACATATACCTAGATTTTTGGTGTATTGTTGCGTACCGTATGTAGAATATCTCATACTTTCATGAACAAAACATACCATATCTAATATATAACCAAAACAATGGTAAACCAATAATCCATGAACAACTAATATGTAATAGAGCTTTTGGGGCTTAAAATGATGGATTATTGGACTACCATTATCGCGTGAACAGTATAGTTCCTACCTCAATGTGTAAAAATCCTTTAAAACATGATGAATTAGTTTGCCACAAATATTCCTCAAATAATCATGGCGAATCAATAAACCACTACTTTGAACTACTAAACCCTAACCTTACTCTCTAAAATTTGTTCAATATACATGTTTCAACGATTCACCATTTTCAAATCACTACAAACCTAAAAAAGCCAAATCAATAATACATTCTCACATCCCCCAACATCCTTTAAATGGGATGGTAAAAACAACCACAGACAAACTGCATGCCTTTTTTATCCCCAAAATGTTTCCCGAATTTAATACCATTGCAAGCAAAAACTACTCATAAAATTCAAATACCATAGACTGTAACGGCCCGACTTTTCTTTTCCTAATAACTATTTTTTTCGCTTAGACGTTTAGCTTTTATTTTTGGGTCCTATTTAATTATTTTTGCGGTATTATTGGCATTGTTATAGTTTTAAGGATGTAAGTCTAAACTTAATTAAATTATGGTGTAATATACTATTATTAGGCTAATTACATAATATAACCATGTTTATTAAGTTATTCATGTATCTCTAATAAATTAGTTAGCTAATATTTAGGAGGAGTGGTTTAGGTGGCAGTTTTTAGAGTTAAACCTATAGATATATAAATTACTAGTTAACTTCCTAGGGTTATTTATTTGAGTGAGTACTGAGAGGAGGACTTTAAGAAAGAGGAGAGCCGCCAGAGGCGTAAGTAGGTTTTGTCGAGGCGGTTGACGTGTTCTTGTTTCGTCTACCATCATTGTAAGTTTTCGTATTCTCCCTTGATTCATTACATTGCATCAGTACAATTAGAAGGAGAATTATGGTTTGGGTGGACAATATTTTAAGTAAAACTAGTGGGCTGCATCTTATCTTACTTGGTGGTGTATTCGGGGTGTGTGTGTGTGTGTGTGTGTGTGTGTGAGAGAGAGAGAGAGAGAGAGAGAGAGAGAGAGAGAGAGAGAGAGAGAGAGAGAGAGAGAGAACACGTGAAGGAGGGGCTGCCATATGTGTGTGGTGTGTTATGTATAAGTGATTTGATATCTCTCTCTTGCAATTATAAAGGAGTTTCATAGTGGGGTTAATTTTAATATTAAATCCGTGGCTAAAAGTGTGAGTTTTCGGTGATGCACAGTTTTAATTGCATGGAAGGGAAATTAAGAATTTCGTTATTGAAGTTTGGTTTTGGAGTGTTAGGTGGCTTCATGGTTGGAAAGTTTGGGGTACTTTGGTAGTAGTATATATGGTCCCCCTAGCTTTACATATTCTGTGCTATATCATTCGACGAGTTGGTTATTTTGTATTTTGTATTTCTTTTTTTTACAGGCTAGTCTCTTTTTGCGTGTTCGACTTGCATTGTCATTGGACCCAGGTGAGTGGTTAAACATGTTACGTATTTTCGAACTCGACGTGACCCTTGAATTATTCTTTTGGAAAAATTATCATTTGGTTATTGAAAATTGAATTGTTATATTGGATCTTTTAATTGGTATGCGATAAAAAAATATTCTTTTGGTGAGAACTTGGTGGATATCGATGGGAACATTTATTATTGGAAGTCCAGGGAAATTAATCCTCTGTGTGCGGGTGACTCTAGCCATTAGGGAAGAGATCGTGTCCTGGCCGGTGACCCTAATGCTCAACGGCTGATTTTCGCCGGATCGTTCTTAGGGAAAAGTTCCACGGGCTACCTACTCGTGGTGACTCTAAGTTTCGATATTGGATCCAATTTTTGAGATATTTGTTCACTAGCATTTGGTACTATTTGGTATTGGTTATGGTTCCCTATTGTTGATGGATATAGTACTGTGATCACCAAAACAAGACTTGTTTCTGGTAAAAAGGATTTATTTACTTAAATTGTTGTTTTGTGGTACACCTCGTATGCCTAATTATGTTTACATATTAATATATTTTTATCCCTGTTTTAGAACTGTATTTATTATACATGTTTTGCCATTCACTGAGCTTGTGAGCTGACGGATTTTATCCACCATCATTTTCAGGAAAATCGAGCCGGTAGATGAGGACTCTGGTGGCATCTTGGGGATATTGTGTCGACCTCCATAGGATGTTGCATTCAAGATTTATTATTTTATTTATTCGCTTCCGTATTTGTTAAAACTTTTTGATACATCGCACTTTTAAAATTATTGGTTAATAATTTTTACTGATTGTTTCATGGGATGGCATTCCCCATGCTCATGTTGAGACGTATTGAATTGATTTCGTTGATAATAATAAATAAATAAAAAAAAACAGATTGTTTAGTGGTCTATGGCTTATTTTATTTTAGGCTTCGTGTCCACGTGTTATCCTTGTGGTTCACGGCCGGTCCTTCCCATTTTGGGGTGTGACATAGACGAGTTTGGATCGGAAAAAGGAACTTACAAGCCATGATTAACCACATCATAACTCTACAAAATCCATGATTTTCGGTGTAAAAAGTCCATGGTATGCCAAAAAAAAAGGCATTCATAAATCTTAAAGACATGGTGGACCTTGTAAAAGCGTATTCAACTTACAGTCGCGGATCAGTATGCCGTCTTATTCAAACTCCGGTAAGGGTTATACACCGTGGGTTTTGGCTGGAGACACCGCCGTACGATGCTTCGGTTTTGGGTTCTTCACATTCTGGGGTTTTCGAAAATCGCTGGAAAATGGGATGGTGGGATGTTGCCGATCTCGGTTATAGGAGATTTGATAGCGCAAATTCTGGGTTGAGGAATGGGAAGGGAAATGGAAAGGAAATCGGTTAGATTTGGATAGGATATGGATGGTTTTGAAGGGAGTTTTGATTACACCGAAATAATAGGAAAGGTATTTAATGTCCCTATATAATAGTTAGATTTGAAGTTGATGCACCGGAAGAATAGGAAAGTTCTGTAACGTCCCGAAATACTAGTTAGTAGTTACCTTTAAGGGATGGTTTTTAGGACGGCAAACAATATTTAAAAAAAAAATGATACTATAATATAAAACTAATAGAGTCAACAAACCTGTTGAAGGGTTTTTTTTGGGGTTTTTTTAAAAGATTCGGGATGGGATCATAATGATTCAAAATGAATGGGATGACATGCTAAGGATTATATTTTTACGGGATGAATAATTAACTTCCCCATAAAATAAATAGGATAGAGATATGAGGAGACTTTCTAATGAATCTTTTAGTTTCGTGAATTCAAATTTTAGATGCTCTTTAGCAGGAATATCATTCTTTCCGCACACAAAGGGGGGAATGAGACTCGATCTTGGGATACAGTGTGGAACATCTGAGAACTCTACTGCATGAGTTAACTACTACTTGTGCACATAGTAGCTTAAGTACTATAACATTAAAGATATCAGCCATACTCCAAATTGTTTATCTCAGTTAAGCAAGTAATAAGAATGTACAACACATATGGCAAGCGTAGTACTCAGAAAGATAAGAATTAGTCTTCTCGGATGCTATTTATTACGGAGTAATTTTTTCTATAACTCTAGATGTACAAGCTAGCTTACGTGTGAACCTCGAACAATTACATTTTCCAATAGTAGGGTAATTAAAGGCGAAACAAAATTCAAATGAATTGATCCTGCAAAAGTTGAAATTACCTTTGAGGTTCCAAAAATGTGACGAAGGGGGTTTGCCTTGAAAAAAATGTAAAGAGTACTGCTTGGACCGGGGCAAGAAATTATGAGATACAGTATTCTTGAACTAGCCGACCAGGTAAGACTAAATTATAGTGTATATTTGTAGAGTTAAGCTTAAAATTTATATATATGGGCACATAGCTCTAATTTGCCGTTGATTTTTGTACAGAATTCTTGATTAAAGGTTATCTCTTCTGCTAAAAATTGATGGAGCCCAATTCTTCGTCGTTCTCAGTCCTCCGGTAATTTTGTCAGAAATGTATAATAAACACTATATTGCTTGTTAATGACCACAGGAAATGTTGTTAATAAGAAACAGACCCTAGTGGTGCTAAAATGTTCTTGGGATTGGAGAGGTAGTAGTAGTCTTGGTGCTTGTATCTTGTACCTGAGAAAGGCTACACTTCTTTGCGGCTTTCTTGCACCCAAATTATTCCAATGTTGACCTCGTATTCGTCCAAGACACATATATATATATATATATATATATATATATATAATAAAGTTATCACTTTAATTCAGTGTGAAAAATTCAAAAAATGATACAGTAAAGCACTTAATTTTTTTATTTGAAAAATGGCAAGAGAGAGAGAGGGAGAGAGTGGGACACTTATTTAGGAACCGAGGGAGTAGTACTTTGGGGATTTCTTTTTAGTGTTCATGTTTGTTTATTTGTTATTCAGCCTGCTTATTTTTTATTTGTCACCTGACCTATGGCAAAAAAATTCCTTAGATAAGTATGCTGAAGTTTTGTCTTAACTAATGAACCCACTACAATTTAGTTTTGGACCCACCTTGAACCACCACACTAGATTTGTGCCTCCTAAATGCTGTAATCCACCTCTTGCAAGTTACTAGTATATTACCCGTACATAGTTACCTGTAACTTCAAATATCGGTTTTGACTTTAATGATTTTGGGCTTAATTTGTAAAAAAAATTGGTGTATCTTTAGAGTTTGAAATATCTGACATAATATTGTTAAGAGTTCAAGTATAATGTTATACATATGGGTCATTGATAAAACACCAAGATATATCTATTAGCTAGTCCCCTTACTAAAGAGGTTTTCATTGTTTTTTTCCATCAAGGCCGCAATAGTAGAGGGTATCTTACTTATCAGGGGAAAAAGGTGCAAGTATATTTTTCGGCAATGAAACATGTTCATATATTCTTGGAGTCGACACTACGTTGAATGCAAAATGTATGTGTATTGTAAAGGTATGTTGTGAATTCATATAGAAGGTGACAATATTCATTCTAACAAACTCAAAGAACAATCCCATGAAGATAAAATCAGCAATCTGCATATGAGTACACTTGAATCATACAATTGTGGAAAATTTAACTCTGAGTTGTGTTTTAAATGTTAGATTTTAACCTTTTAACATGTTCTTACCATGTTCCAAGAGCGTCACCAACGAAATATAATAACAGAATTGGAGTAGTATAGGCATGTTTGAAATGTGTTCGGAGAGTGTCGTGTCGAGTCCGTGACCGACACTTGAGGCTGGTAGACATGTCCTTACTTCTTAGTTGACAACTATTTCTTTTCAAAATACGAAGATACAAGCTGAATGCTAAATGAAACTTTTGAAATTCATCAAGGTGTCCATAGCCTATTGGTTAGGAGCCTTCCCCTTAACCATCAGGTCATAGGTTCAAACTTTGGTAGGCAAGATTCTACAAAAAGAAACATTGGAAATTTGAACTCCAAATATAGAATCCAAATCTAAAGAAGAACAACAATATAATCTCCTTGGATAAAATAAAGATAATAGCAAAAGCTGCAGTTAACGTAGAAAATTGGCCTTTTGAAGTATCAATTGTTTTTCTGTTATTTGGGTATTTTTTATAGTTTGTCTATGGTTGAAAGTTTACGATTCTATGTCTAAGGCAGCATTCTGTTATTGCCGAATAGTTAGCTAGTTTTTTTTTCCTACCATTGATTTTTTTTGGCCTTTGCTTAGATAGGGACACGACATGCACTGGATACGTGTCACTTGTGAGTTGTTTTTAGTACCTCTTCCTTCCTCCTCTTTTTTTTTTTCTCCGTTCAACTTGTGAGTTGTTTTTGCCTAAATGTAAAAGTGATTTGAGAAAAATTGAATGCCTTAGAGCTACACTCTTCAAGTACATTACAAAAAGTAGTCATACTAGTCAATTTGCTTACAAATTAGGTCGCAAGCATAAAATTAAAAAATTAAAAAAAAACATAGCTTCAATATGTAGTGACTTAGAAGTATTCTAAGTTTAATTTGATAGTATTTTCTTATTATACTTAGATTGCTTTTTTGTTTCACCATTTTAGTTATTGCTCTACCAATGGACAAGAGTTGGATGAACAAAAGTAGATTATCGAGAGAATACTTGCAAGGGGTTAAAGAATTTTTGGGCTATGCTTCTCTCAATGCATCTAAGGATGGTACAATTTCATGCCCATGTGTGAGATGTGTAAATTCCTATATTTTCAAAATGGACGTGGTACATGATCACTTAGTCTCATTCGGAATCAGTCAAGGTTATGATCGTTGGTATAATCATGGAGAATCTATGCCGGGAACAACTTTTGCTAATCCTCATGAGGCTCATGTTGAAGACATGGAGCTTGATCAGGATGGTATACATAACATGCTACACGATATGTTTCCTATGCATACCAGATTTCTATTTTAGATGTATATTAGTGAACTCACTTTGTCTATTTTGAACAAAAAAAAAACACACACACACCTTTGCATATTGTGATAGTGGTATGTATAAATCCATATTGGTGCCCAATTTTCTGGGCAGAAAGCATCATTATGTGACTGTCACACTAAAATTTCCAACGAGTAGCGTTTGTTGTTGGATTCTAGTTGACCATCAAAGGACCCTTGCTTCTTGCATTTGTTAGTGCAAAGAATGGGAGTGACAACAACAATAACATAACCACGTAGCATGGGAGTGAGGAAAAGAAAAAAATCTAAAGAAAGAAAGCCACATAGCATTTTATGTTCTTTTCTGTAGATGTACATATGTATCCATTTACCTATAGAGAATCAGACTTTTTCCCAAGGGCCCAAAGGTGCTTAAACATGCCAGCCTTATTGCAATCCCTGAGCTTTCTAAAACTCATGCACAAGCATGGTCCTGTTTAACCTTGGCAAAAATTGTGGGTAAGCTCAAACTATGACCATAAGAAAGCCATTAAATGCTCTTAATACCCTTTTTCTGAGGAATAATAATTATTTGACACCAATACAACTGAATGCTACTTAGGATGGAAATAATTAATTCAGCCCTGCCTCCATAAGAAATTATTTTTGATGACCAACTTTGTATTCTTCCCAGAATCCTCTCTTGCAAAACTTAGCAATGATTTGCCTTTAACTTGGTAGAGATTAGAGGAAACTCCAAGATATATTACGGACAAATAGCCCCACAAGAATTGGGAGGATTTCCCGCAAGTTTTGGATTGCTTCATCACGTGCACCCCAACAAAAAATATAGAGCTCTTGTTGAGGCTTCAGGCCAGAGAAATGAAAAAAATCTTTAAAACTTATTTTACTGTTAGAAAAGAAGCTTGTTCGGCTCCACACATGAAAAATAAATCATTTGTAAAAGCTAATTGGAACAGGTTCACTGCTTGACATTTAGGATAGAAACTGAAATCACCAACACCTAATGCTAGAGCATTGTTGAGGAGGCTTCCATCACAATTAAGAGAAGGTAAGGAGAGATGGGATCAACTTTCCTAAGTCCTCTCTTTCTTGCAAAAACTCCTCCAAGCAACCATAGGTAAGCTAATAGTGGTAACATACTGCCTCACCCACTGGATAAAAGTACTTGGGAAATCTATACGAGCCAGTGTAAAAAAGGAACTTCCAATTGTCATTAGATCCCTTGGCAAGGTAGCTAATCTGTCCTGGAAATTGGAGTATAAGATTGAATGAATATAGGTCGAGAAGAAACCAAATAAGTGTACATAGTCGAAAACATATATCCTCTTAATGCTTTTTACTTGTTAGTAGCTAAGTACAATTGTGTTTGACATCTTTGATTTTTTACCTTACATTATTTAGTCATTTTCATTGCCTTTCCTATTGCAGGTAGTAGGACAATATGGAAGAATCTAGTTGCAGATATCTATCTTGATGGATGACTTTGTTAAAGGGGAACTTCTGATACTTTTAGTCATTTTTGTCTAGACAAATCTTAGCCAAGGTATACCGTGTGGATGTTTTTTTGTTAATGCTAAAGTATGAAGATTTGATGTACTCTTAACTTTTGACAAGTTCATGTGATGGTTGTTTGAATTATGGTATCGAGGTTTATTTTTGAATGAAATTGCAATTCCTAAACATTTACCATTATGAACATGTTATTTGATAACAGGTTTTTAGGTACAATATGAAAATAAATGGCATATATATATGGCTGCTATTTTATTTTATTTTTAAAAAAGGGGGGGTCTATAGCAACGGTTTAAGTGTTACTATAGCTGCTATTAAAAAAAAAAAAAGAGGGTCTACAGCAACAGTTTCAAGTATTGCTATAGCTACTATTTTTTTTTTAAAAAAAAGGCCTATAGCAACGGTTTCAAGTATTGCTATAGCTGCTATTTAAAAAAAAAAAAAGGTCTATAGTAACAGTTTCAAGTGTTGCTAAAGTCCAACAATGGTAAGTGTTAGAATTGTGGTATAGTGATGGTTGTACGCGTTACTAAAGCAAGCGTTACTAAAAGGTATGGTGATTCCAACGGTTGGTAAAAGCGTTACAAGAACCCTATAGTGACGGATATCTTACAACGCTTCATCCGACGGTTGCGCAAACGTTGGTATAGGTCTTCTGGGCCTTTAGTAACGGTTTTGGCTATCTTTTGCAACATTTTCAACCGTTGCACAAGTCAGAAATTCTTGTAGTGATTCCTACGGGGAAGAAATTAGGAAAAATTCATGAACCGGCCAAAGGTTACACTAAATCAATTGGATTAGGGGAGACGAGCTAAAATTATATAAAAGTTATTCATACAATCATATAGATCTGGTTTTGTATAGATTTCTTGATTAAAGGGTCTATTCTGCTAATCATTAATAGTTTTCTAACAGTAGCTACAACAAATTTTTTTTATTTGTGTCCATTGTTTACAGGAAACAAACCCAGTACAGTGCTAAAATATTGTTTATTTCGGATCATTTGACCCGCTTATAAGGAAAAAATTCACCTAATGATCAGTATTTAAACCTTCCATATACCTTATTAGGATCCCCACATTGGAAAATGAAAATTTACTTGAGTGAGATGATAAAAATCTGAGAACTCGGCTCTGACGTAGCAGATCATATGTCGGATTTTGACTTCAAATGTGCAGGCTATCCCCTACTTTATTTTGGAGAGTGAATTCTTTTTTTTATTGTCTTGCGAGTATCTTAGAAACTAGTACTACTAAGATATGAAGTTCTTTCTTGAAAATTCTCAGTCGCGATCGTATGGCTGACAACGGGTCGGTTATTATGCATCCCACTAACCTTTAGGATATGAATTTCTGCATAAATTTGACATATACTTTTCTCTGCATATGCAATTCATCCTCCTTATTATCGTTCCTAAGTAAAATGGAGTTTTGATCAAGGTAGTTACTCCATGGAACTTGGAAAATTCACCTTTGGCTTACCATTGTGTAGATTCGCCATTAAAATTTAAACTTGATGAGGGAGGAAGAACGCAGCAGGCTGTAGAACTGTTGGAGAACGAAATTCAGATTTGTTTTGGTGCAAATTGCATAGAATTGACGCAAATGGAGGGGGGAGGAATTAAAGTGGGTGGTTTTTCTGGGTTGGTAGCTATTTTTGCCCGTCACATGATGTAGCTAGGATCATGAATAACACGAGATATAGTC
Source organism: Vaccinium macrocarpon (assembly GCA_022606695.1). Taxonomy (NCBI): domain Eukaryota; kingdom Viridiplantae; phylum Streptophyta; class Magnoliopsida; order Ericales; family Ericaceae; genus Vaccinium; species Vaccinium macrocarpon. The sequence continues at coordinate 2,451,075 of CM040172.1, read as the reverse complement.
ATATAGGTCATATATGGAGACCAGTTTTTCATCATTCTCACCAATCTAGTAATTATGCGTAGCATATTTACATAACATTCTTTGGTACACCATAGCTTTCTATAGATAGGAAATAAAACAAAAACCTAGCAATGGTGCTAAAATATTGTTTACTGACGAAGATGTAATTTGGAGAGATAAAAAAGATTAAAAGGATTTCGGGCACACCAAAACACATGTTTTGGATACTTACAATGATTTTGGGCACCTTTACCTGTTCTCGTGTTTTTTAAGAGCGGGCTCATTTCAATTTCATTGAAGGCTTCTCAAGCTTATAGTTTAGTCCCTCTACAGTTTTTTTTTTTTTTTGAACAGGAGTCTCTCTACACTCACACACCTAGAGAGAGAGAGAGAGAGAGAGAGAGAAGCGACATACATATTTAGGACCAGACATGGCATCGAGTGGAGTTGTGTATAGGTCCCCTTTATTTGTAGCACCCATTTCCTTTTCGATCGAACCACACTTTAGCACCACCACCAAAAAAAAAAAATGGATTGGGTTAAGTTGGGTTGAGTATAATTAGACCCATATTGTCCACCCATATTCAACTTGCTTAGTATCAACCCATATTCAACTCACTCATATTCAACCCATAACCCATATCAACCCACCCATTTTGCCACCTCAAAAAGCAAATATTATTTATAGGAAACCAACATTGTGGTGCTAAAATATTGTATGCTGATGAATACTAAAAAAAAATAAAATATTCTGGACGAATATATAGGATATAGCTGAAGGAGGAGATTTGCTGAGGAATCTTTTAGTGTCATGAATTCAAATTTTTGTTGCTTAATTAAGTATATAACACTAGAGATATAGCTCATACTCCAAATTGTTTATCTTATTTAAGCACTAAGAATAACTCAAAAAATGGTAAGTATAATAAAGGAACTAGTCTTCTTAGATGGTATTATCAATTTTAATTTGTATTACGCGTACACATTGAGGAATTCCATCTTCAATCAGCATGACAATTAGAAGAAAGCACCAAATTGTTTGTTAATGTCCACAGGGTATATTGTTTATTGGAAACAAACCTAGTGGGTGCTAAAATATTGCAAGGCCAGTTTGCAATACATCATTTCATTTTGAATCATTTTGACCTGGTTTTAATGCTAAGAAAATAATTCAGCTAATGACTAATGAGTAGTTAAACTTTATTTATACCGTCTCAAACCACCTTCATTCTCCAATCCAAGTTCCAACCATGGCTCTCTGCAACTCAAAATTACCAACCCATTTCCGACCAGTTCTCTTTCTCAACTTTCTCAGGCTTACCCTCTTCTTATTTCTACTCTTCCCTTTTGCAAACTCTATTTCCTTCAACCTTTCCAATTTCAAACCAAATGACCAAGATATATACTACCAAGGGGATGCATTTGCGTCCAATGGAGTAATCCAACTCACAAAGAATGAGGAGGACAATTCCCTCTCATCTAGCGCCGGACGAGCCACATACGCGTATCCCATATACCTATGGGACAACATAACGGGAAACTTGACAGACTTCGACACTCATTTCACTTTCAACATTACATCCACTAATTCCCTAGATGTCGGTGACGGGCTCACCTTCTTCCTTTCTCCTTATAATGCTTCAATCCCTATCAATTCCTCCGGAGGATTCCTTGGTCTTTTCTCGAACTCAACCGCCTTCAATAATACCAACAATCAGATTGTGGCCGTTGAGTTTGATACCCACAAAAATTCTTGGGATCCGAGCGAGTACCATGTTGGTATCGATGTCAACTCGATCCAGTCCGCAGTCTATCAGACGGTGGATGATCTAGTGGCTAATAATCAAACTGGAGCAATGGAAGTAACAACAAATGCTTGGGTGAATTATAATTCTTCTACCAAAACTTTAAGTGTCTATCTGACTTTCGAGAAGAATCCGGCTTTCCAAGGAAATTATACCATTTCCTATGTTGTTGATTTGAGGGAAGTTTTGCCTCCATCGGTTAGTGTTGGTTTTTCAGCCGCCACAGGCCTTGAGACAGTAGAAATAAATAATATTGTTTCTTGGACCTTCAGTTCAACATTAGAGGGCCCCCGAAATTCCACGGGTACGGGCCACAAGACAAAGCTACGTTTGGTGGTGGTAGGTCTGGCTGTAATTGGTGCCCTGAGTTGTGTGGTTGGCTTGTTTTGGTTCATGAAGTGGAAACAAATTGTTTGGCGGGGAAAAAATGACATGGACCTTGATGATTCTACTGATGATGATGACTTTGAGGAAGGCACAGGGCCAAGGAGATTCACGTTCGACGAACTAAATCACGCAACGAACAATTTTTCCGAAGGGGGAAAGCTCGGACAAGGTGGATTTGGAGGTGTTTACAAGGGGGTGTTAAGCGATACTAAAAAAGAAGTAGCAGTGAAGCGCATCTCCAAAGGATCAAAGCAGGGGAAAAAAGAATACAAATCAGAAGTGAAGATCATTAGTTGGTTAAGACACAAGAATTTGGTTCAACTCCTTGGTTGGTGCCATAGAAAAGGAGATTTCCTTCTCGTCTACGATTTCATGCCAAACGGGAGCCTCGATAACCATCTTTTTGGTGGGAAATCCAAGCTCTCATGGATGGTGAGGTACAAAATAGCCCACGGCTTAGCTTGCTTTTGCTTTATCTCCATGAGGAGTGGGAGCAATGTGTGGTTCACAGGGACATCAAGTCGAGTAATATCATGTTGGACTCGAATTACAATGCCAAGCTAGGCGATTTTGGCTTGGCCAGGCTTGTGGACCATGAGTTGGGCTTAGAAACAACCGTCTTGGCTGGCACCCCTGGGTACTTGGCTCCAGAGTGTGCCACCACAGGCAAAGCAAGTAAAGAATCAGATGTCTATAGCTTTGGTGTTGTTGCCCTTGAAATAGTATGCGGAAGAAAGCCGGTGGAGGCCAATAGGGATCCGGGTCAGGTAAAACTACTAGAATGGGTTTGGAGTCTCTATGGAAAAGGACAACTCTTTGAAGCTGTTGATAATAATCTGGCAATGGATTACGATGAATATCAAGTAAAGCAGTTAATGGTTGTTGGGTTATGGTGTTGCCATCCCGATGTCAATCTCCGGCCGTCCATTAGGCAAGCGATCAATATTCTTTCATCTGAAGATCCATTGCCTGTTTTGCCATCACAAATGCCAGTACCTGTATACATTTCGCCTTCCATGCGCACGTCTAGCTATACATCATCAGGCATAGATTCAGACAAGGATATGTCTCAATGTCCAAGTAGCAATAACACTTGCAAGAGCCATTCATCACTTTCAGTTGAATCTTACAAAGCTCGCTTGCAATTGCATTAAGATATATAACAAATGGAGCATCCTTGTGTAAGTTCTTTCTCACTTGAAAGGGGGATGATTGAGTTATGTTATTGACTAATAACATGATTGTTTGGATACACTGTAAAATTATAAGTTGTTTTTGTCCATGATTCAGTCACTACTAAAGAATGCAATTTTTTTCCATCCACTTAGAAAGGGTATGCACATTGCTCAATCTCTGCGAAGCTCATACTCGAGGGCCAACTATAAGTTCTTTACCCAAATCTCATGTTTTGGATACTTAAATACTCTGTTTTTTAGGCATCTTTATCTTTTGTTCGTATTTGTTCAAGAGCTGGCTAATTTCAATTTTATTGAAGGCTAGTCAAGCTTATAATTTAGCCCCTCTGTATGATTCTGATTTTTTAATTTTGTAATATTTTTCTACCAAATTTCAGCGGAGTGATGGGGTTGTAATGATTTGATATGGATTATGAGATCGATGTGGTTGAACATTTTTTTCAGAGCATTTCCTTCTTTGTGTTTGTCCTATTTTTTTTTTTGTCTATCATCAATGGTGTTTTGGATCAAAATTGCTTTACGGTTTGTTTTATGAATGTCATGACTATGTTGGGGTTACGCCAACAATTTGCTCCTTTAACATTTTCGTCTCACTACCAAAATTGAAACCCTAAGTTGACGAATACTGGATAGAACAAGAAGCTTTTGCCATTAGTGTTAAAGGATGCCTAGATGAGTATAGATATCCCATGGCTTTACTCAAACTTTTACTACATCCGGTGATGATAAACGAACCAAACTACTTGAGTTTGACACGTGTTTTGCTCGTTCAAGATCAGTTTGTTACCCAAACAAACCAAGTGTGAACAAACTTGAATAAGCTAAGTTTTCAAGCCAATTTTGAATAATTCAAACTGCTCGAGAGCAGTTTTTAATTTACGATTGGTATTGGGGGCACGATAAAATTGGTTTTCTTTTTCTCTTCAAACTTTTACTTCTTCATACCACATTGTAACCCTCTAAATATTTACGGGGTGACCCTAATGCCACGACAGGTTTTGTTAGAGCTATGACTGTCAATAATATCTTACACTTCTACCCTCCCATCTTAAAATTGATTTTCTCCATCTGGCGACTTTGTTTTCGACTTTGTTCTCTCACCTCACTGTCTAAAGAACCACAGTAGTTCTCTCTCTTCCTCTTTCAAGTCTCATGATCGGAATGATCGCAAAAATTTATAGGAAAATGATGTGTACACATTGTTTGGTTCTTTTACTTCTTTGCAATGGAAAATAATTGTGTGCGAGCGTGCCAGAGAGAGTTTCAATCTCCTCCCTCAGATTAACTTTGGAAAAACCAAATCTAATCAGGCGATTGTGTTTTATTGGTTCAATTACCTCAATTAAGAGGATTTTTTCAACAAGTGAAGAAATGTAAACCAACAAACTTAGGAAATCGAAGAACAAAAGAGAAACAAGATACTTCGATTAAATAATCAAAGGAAAACTTACTTCGAAATTTGTCTCCAACTTCAAATACAAGAACTTTGAACGGTTGATTGTTACAGGAACAATCGACATAATCCTAACTACTTCCTAATTTACTTCCTAATCTACTTCGAACTGTGTTCGAGATCCTAAACTAATTCGAACTGAGTTCGAAATCCTAAACTACTTTGCCAATGAACAAACCAAGCATCAGTTTTTTGATAGTTGTTTGTTGAAGATTTGTCCGAGGGGTTTAACTTCTTCAATTTCTTCTATTTATAGACGCTGCTTGCAATTCAAACTTCCCGCTCAATGAATTTGAACACTGGCTTGCTTCGAACTCTAACTTCCACTCCTCGAGTTGGCAGTTGCTCTTTCCTTCACGTCTGAATTTGAATTCTTCTAATTCTTCCTCCAAAAGCTTTGATTTTGAATCTATACAGTTGTTTAAACAAACTCAAATGATTTAGACGTTAAGATGAATAACTGCCTTTCTATAAGTACTCCACGTGTTATAACTGCCAATTTGCCTTGCTTCCCAAGTTCACACATGGACACTTATATATTTAGCAGTTAATCCCATAATTTTGAGGTCAATTCTTTCCAATAACGATGATTTAAAACTGCCAATAACCGTTTTTACATTTAAACACGATACGACATCGTATTTATCCAAATATGTTCTCTTAATCCAGTGTAATTGTATTGACGAGTAATTGCCAATGTTTGGCTTTTCCATTACGTGTCAATTAATTATTGAATTTGTTAATTTTATATGTAAACACACACCACACTTGGGGCTTGGGTACCCCAAGTGTACACTAGCCCATCTCAACTGTTCAAAAACATTTTTGACGTTACGGATTTTTTCACGCAAAGAGTTTGTAAAAAATCCGAAACGTCCAAAATGCTTTTGGACTGTTGAGATGGGCTGGTGTACACTTGGAATACCCAAGTGTGGTGTACCCATAGACAGATTGATTAGTGGCTTAATTATTACTATCTCATAGTAGAGCTTGAGTATAGTACGCAAATAGATATGACTTATTTAGTAATTTTACTATAAGTCAAGATGACTGAGGCTTTCTCGTGCACCGCAACTAATTCAACCTTCCACCAGCGGGGCAATCAAAGGCGGGACGAATTCCGTACGAACTACCCCACAAAAGTTGATTTTACCTATGAGGTTTTGAATGAAGGGGGTGGTAATTGGCATTGACAAAACTATAAAAGATTATTGGGAGAAGATTACGACGAGAAAGAAATTGAGAGAAACTCTTGAACCGGGTGATGGTTTAAATAAATTATTTGGATTTATGGAGGTAAGCTAAAATTTTAAAAACAATCATATATAGCTCTGATTAGCATTTCTTGACAAAATGTTCTCTTCTGCTAACAAGTAATCGAGCACAATTTTTCGTCTCTCACCTCTAGTAATGGTGCTAAAATATTGTTTTGAGATGAAGATTTTCCACTGAGTCTTTTTACTTCTCATGAATTCAAATTTTTAGTGGTGTTAGTGGAAATCAATCACACACACAATATAGAATATAATAGTAAAGAAATGAAAACAGGATTTTACGTAGTTCCCCAAAATCGGGTACCTCCAAGGGAGCGAGAACGAGTTTGTTATTTGATTAAGTCGTCTAGTGTTTACAATAGAACTTTTCGGTACCTCTCCATATGAGCAACAAGTTCAAACAAGTGGCTTACTATTCCTATTCTTTGAGCACGTAATTGTCATATAAGCCATACTCCAAATTGTTTATCTTAAGAAGTAGTAAATGATAATGCCAAAACTATTTTTGTTTGAGTCAAAACTTTAGTGCATAAAATGCTTAGGGTAGTGATAAAGTCAAAACTATTTTTGATTGTGCCAAAACTCCAATACATGAAGAGTTTGTACGAGAGTTTTGAAAAGTGTGATGAAGGAATTGACATTTAGAAAAAATAGGGAGAAGAGTAAGGGGTTGACATTTAGCTTGCCCATACTCCTCTCTCTCCTCTTACAGATTTCCAACCCTGAAGTGCTTATTTTAATTGCTAGATTAACAAACAATTTGGTGCTAAAATAGTTTGATTAAGTCCATAGGGAATATTGTTTATAGGTAACAAAACCTAGTGGGGCTAAAATCATTTGATTCTGAATGCAATTTGCAAGATGCCAACCTAGTTGGCTATGTTTGTTAATGTCCATAGCCATAGGAAATATTGTTTATGGGTAACAAACCTAGTGGTGCAATAAATCATTTGTTGATGTCCATAGCCAACCAATAATGGTTGTGTTGTAATACGTCAGCACCAAATTGTTTGTTGATGTCCATAGCCATAGGGGATATTGTTTATAGGTAATGAACCTAGTGGTGCTAAAATATTAGTAATGTTTTAATGCTTAGATAATAAGGATTATTACCTCTAGGTCTAGAAAAGAGATGTCTAATTACCAGTAAGGTAAGTCATTTTTTTAAATTACCACTAAGGTAAGTCTTTTTTTTTTTAGAGTTTTGGTTTAAGGTGCACTTTCCTATTATAGGGTTTTAGTGGTTTAGGCACTTTCATGGAGTACTGTAAGATTTAGGCACTTTCATGGGGTACCCTGGTAGAATACCCTAGAATTTTAGGCACTTTCATAGGGTACCCTAGTCGTAAGGTACCCCAATCGTAGGGTACCCTAAGATTTTAGGCACTTTCATAGGGTACCCTATAGGATTTTAGGCACTTTCATAGGGTACCCTACGACTAGGGTACCTTAGAATTTCTGTTTAGGGTACACTTTCGTATTATAGGGTTTAGTGGTTTAGGCACTTTCATAGGGTACCCTAGGATTTTAGGCACTTTCATAGGATACCTTATGATTTAGGCATTTTTATATGGGTTGGGGAGTTTATGGAAATTTTTCAGAGTTGGGCTTGACCTGATAGTAATTATGAGATCCAAAACCGGGTACCTCCAAGGGAGTGAGAACGAGTTTGTTATTTGATTAAGTCGTCTAGTGTTTACAATAGAACTTTTTGGTACCTCTCCATATGAGCAACAAGTTCAAACAAGTGGCTTACTATTTCTATTCTTTGAGCACGTAATTGTCATATAAGCCATACTCCAAATTGTTTATCTTAAAAAGTAAATGATAATGCCAAAACTATTTTGTTTGAGTCAAAAATTTAGTACATAAAATGCTTAGGGTAGTGATAATGTCAAAACTGTTTTTGATTGTGCCAAAACTCCAATACATGAAGAGTTTGTACTAGAGTTTTGAAAAGGGTGATGAAGGAATTAACATTTAGAAAAAATAGGGAGAAGAGTAAGGAGTTGACATTTAGCTTGCCCATACTTGATGCAGATCGGGTTGCATCAACGTGGATGGACCAGTTACGTCCACGTAGGCCTAAAAAGGCTTAAGAATCGACGTTGTCAGAATGAGCTGAATTTCGCACGGTTCATTGGAATCGGCCCAAGGATCAATACTCATCTTGCTATGCAAGATGATGCATGATGGATTTCGAGCGTTCGTCGCTGTTTAGGCCCCGAAAAGGCCAATTTTGCCGTTTATAGTAATATTTAGATCGCTAATAACTTTTGATAGGAAACTCTGTTTTATTTGCCGTTTGTTTTGGCAACCTTATAAATCTTTCCAGTTTCTGATTTATTAGTCAAATCAGAACTTTCCTTTTTTGGGTAATTTTCGTATTTATTCCGATTTAGGGTTGATTAGCGACCTTAAAGGCTTCCTAAGTTAATTAGGGTTTCTTTCACCTTATTTATATGCTTGTAAGCCTAATGGCAGAGGTTGGTTGTTGATGAATTAAAGAAAAACGAGTTTATACTCATATCTTGGTCGTTCAAGGAGGGAGTACCTCTGGGTCGATCTTATTGTTCGTGTTCCTCTTGCACGATCAGTCTCGTTTCCATAGGCTGCGCTGCATCAATACTCCTCTCTCTCCTCTTACAGATTTCCAACCCTGAAGTGCTTATTTTAATTGCTAGATTAACAAACAATTTGGTGCTAAAATAGTTTGATTAAGTCCATAGGGAATATTGTTTATAGGTAACAAAACCTAGTGGGGCTAAAATCATTTGATTCTGAATGCAATTTGCAAGATGCCAACCTAGTTGGCTATGTTTGTTAATGTCCATAGCCATAGGAAATATTGTTTATGGGTAACAAACCTAGTGGTGCAATAAATCATTTGTTGATGTCCATAGCCAACCAATAATGGTTGTGTTGTAATACGTTAGCACCAAATTGTTTGTTGATGTTCCATAGCCATAGGGGATATTGTTTATAGGTAAAAAACCTAGTGGTGCTAAAATATTAGTAATGTTTTAATGCTTAGATAATAATTCAGCTAATGTCTAATGAGTACTTAAACTCTCTTTATACCATCTCAAACCACCTTCGTTCTCCATTCCAACCATGGCTCTCTGCAATCAAAATTACCAACCCATTTCGGAATCCAGCAATTACAACAAGTTCTCTTTCTCAACTTTCTCAAGCTTACCATCTTTTTATTTCTACTCTTCCCTTTTGCAAACTCTGTTTCCTTCAACCTTTCCAATTTCCAAACAAATGACAAATATATAACCTACCAAGGGGATGCATTTGCGTCCGATGGAGTAATCCAACTCACAAAGAACCAAGAGGACAGTTCCCTCACATCTAGTGCTGGACGAGCTTCATACGCGTATCCCATATACCTATGGGACAACATAACTGGAAACTTGACAGACTTTGACACTAATTTCACTTTCAACGGATCATCAACTAATGTCCAAGATGTCGGCGATGGGCTCACCTTCTACCTTTCTGCTTACAATGCTGCAATCCCTATCAATTCCTCTGGAGGATTCCTTGGTCGTTTTGAGAACTCGACCGCCCTCAATCATACCTACTGATGCAGAAAAAGTAGCGGCCCAATTCTATGATCAGTTGGACCGGTCGAAGCCTAAGAAGCCCAAACAACTCTTAATTGAAAATTGCCAAATTCGGCAATTTATTGACAAGCCCGGAATAGGCCCAAACTTGGTGGGCTGAAGTAAAATCACTCTGCGATCAATACTCACCATCGTAATTGTGACTGATGGTGGATTTCGGCCAAATTCATTCATTTAGGCCTTCAATTTAGTAATTTTGCTATTTTAGGTAATAATTAGATTACGAATTACTCTTAGCGTGTAACTCCGTTTACGTTGTTTCCAATTGGGAATATCTTATTTTTCTTTCTAGTTTTCAATTTTGGGAGTTTCCCCAATTTTTGGGATACTTTAATTTTTAGGTAAGTTTTGCTAGAGTTTGCTAGTTTTCCCTATAAAAGGGCATGTAACCTTTATTATTGAGCAGCTTTTAATCAAATATAATTCCGAGTTATATCTCTTTCTTCTTGTGGATTCAAGAACCTGGATTCGAGACCTATTCTCGTTTGAACTAGTACGCAACTAGTTTCTTGTGGATTCCGCTGCGTCACCTACAATCAGATCGTGGCCGTTGAGTTTGATTCCTACCAAAATTCTTGGGATCCGAGCGAGTACCATGTTGGTATCGATGTCAACTCCGTTCAGTCCGTAGCCTATCAGACGATGTATAATCCAGTAGCTAATGTTACTGGAGCAGTGCAAGTAACAGGACATGCTCGGGTGAATTATGAAAATTTAAGTCTCTATCTAAGGGATTATACATTGGTTAGTGTTGGTTTTTCGGCCGCCACAGGCCTTTAAACAGTAGAAATAAATACTCCATCCGTCCCAATTTCTTGGCCCCTTTTGGAGAAACAGGTTTTTAAGGGGTGTGAAAACTTTATATTGATTTTTCTATTTTGCCCCTAAATCCAGTCAATATTACTGTGACCAAATTTGTGAGGCTAATTTATTATATGAAAGTCAAAACATATTCAATATGGATCTTGTTTGATAGATATCAATTAGTTTTATTATACAAAATTTTCAAAATCATAAAAACCGTTATAAAATAAAAGATAATAGGCTAGTCAATTAAGATGGGAAAAATACTTTTTAAGGGTAAAATTGGAAAGTGACCCAATTTTGATGGATGTTTTTAGAAGTGGGACAAATATTTTGGGACATCCCAAAATGGAAAGAAGGACCAAGAAATTGGGATGGAGGGAGTAATATTGTTTCTTGGACCTTCAGTTCAACATTAGAGGGCCCCCAAAATTCCACAGGTACGGGCCACAAGACAAACCTGTTAAAATTAATTTGTAATCTTTAGATATGTAGAATAATCTAGAGTTGTATAGAAGTTTACAATAAAATATCTAGTGTAAAATCTGTAGAAGGGTGTGGAATGTAATGATGACAATGTGGAAGTCTTTCAAAATTTTGGAGATTTCCCGATGTACAAAGTCGGTGGAGTAGGTCGGTTAGGGCCTGTATAAATACAACTACTTGTACTTCATTGGTGAAAAAAAAGTCAAGTCTTGTACTTCTTCCCAAATGCAATAAACAAAGAAATTCAAAAGTCCTCTACTGTCCCCAACGACACAATCAGCAAAACTCCACCACAACCTCTTTTTATTACACCTTTAGCCCTTCAATTAACAACTACTCAAGTTTCTTCCTAAATTTGTTTCTATTTTAAACTTGCACCCCAACAATTTTGGTATCAGAGCAGGAACCCCAAATATAATCTTGTCCTCCTTATTTTCTATCACCCAACATTGAAGCCAACACCTCCACTTTCAACTATGCACAAACTCTCATCCCTATATTCGAGGGAGAGAATTATGATTATTGGAGCATTCAAATGAAGACTCTATTCATCTCACAAGACTTGTGGGATCTCGTTGAAAGTGGATACGAGGCGCCAACAAATGACGAAGAAGAAGCAACCTGGACGGAAGCAAGGAAGAAGAAATTCAAGGAGAACAAGAAGAGAGATGCTTTGGCTCTACTCAACATTCAACGTGGGGTAAGCAAATCGATCTTTCCAAGAATTTTGGGTGCAAAAACTTCAAAAGAAGCATGGGAGACATTAAAAGTTGAATATCAAGGTTATGATAAGGTTATCTCCATTAAACTTCAAACACTTTGGAGAGATTTTGATAATCTAGCAATGAAGGAAAATGAATCGGTTCAAACATTCTTTTCCCGAGTTGCTGGAATTGTCAATCAAATTCGAAGTTATGGAGATACCCTTACAGACAAAAGAATCGTCGAAAAAGTTTTAAGAAGTTTGCCTCCAAAGTTTGAGCATATTGTTGCCGCTATCGAAGAATCCAAGGATTTATCTAAACTTACTCGACATGAACTAATGAGTTCTCTCGAGGCGCATGAACAAAGAATGAGCAGGTTCACAAATCAATCCTTGGAGCAAGCATTTCAAAGTAAAATCTACTTTGGAGGAAAGAACCAAGCAAATCAAGAAAGGGGCTCAACTCGAGAAGGAGGCATGAAAGGACGTGGAGGTCAAAATGCCCGGAACAAAGGAAAAGGATAACGACAATCAAAGAAATTCCAATGGCGGTAACTCTAACTCTTCTTGCATTATTTGCAAAAAAACAAATCATGCATCTAAAGATTGTAGATTTAAATGCAAGAGATGCAAAATTTCCAATCATTCCGATCGTGATTGTTGGTTCAATCATGAAAAGAGCAAAGCTAATTTTTCAGAAGAAAATGAAGCAGAACATTTATTCTCTTGCATGAATGCTCAAGAAGAATCAGATAACATCTGGTACTTGGGACGATGGATGCAGAATCATATGACGGGCGATCGTAAAAGTTTGTGCGGCTTTTGACGATAAAGCCTCGTCTCAAGTAAAGTTGGGAGATGGAAAGTCTGCAAAATGTTGAAGGAAAAGGAGTTATCGCCCCTCTACAAAAAGGAGGTAACAAAAGATTAATTTCGATGTCCTTTATGTTCCCTGCTCACTCAAAATTTACTAAGTGTGGGGCAATTATTGCAAAAGGATTATGCACTTAAATTTGATAATGGTGAGTGCATAATTATTGACAAAAAAAAAAAATTTTACAAAGGGCCAAAGTCAAAATGACTCCAAATAAAATATTCCCATTAATGATGCCACTTAATGAAAATTTTGCCCTTAAAGGAGAAAAAATTGATGACTCTTATTTGTGGCACCTAAGATATGGCCACTTAAATTACAAGGGCATGAGATTGCTAAAAGAGAAAAATATGGTGAAAGGACTACCAAATATTGATAAAATTGATAAAGTTTGTGAAGGGTGCATATATGGAAAAATGCATAGACTCCCATTTCCAAAGTTAAGCTTGGAGAGCAAAAGCACCTTTGGAATTAGTGCATTCGATATTTTTGGCCCTACCAGAACACCATCTCTTGGAGGAAAAAGATATTTTCTCTTATTTGTTGATGATTATACAAGGATGATGTGGCTTTACATCCTTGAGAAGAAATCAGAAGCATTTTCTGTATTTCTCAAGTTCCAAGCCATGGTGGAGAGACAAAGTGGAAGACTAATAAAGACACTTCGGACGGATCGTGGTGGTGAATACATTTACACTCCATTCTTGGAGTATTGCAAAGAAAAAGGAATCAAGAGGCAACTTACGGTCCGGAAAACACCTCAAAGAAAATGGAGTAGCGAGGCGGAAGAACCGCACCATTGCGAGAGATGGCACGGCATGCTCAAAGGCAAAGGCTTGCCAAACACTTTTGGGTTTGAAGGCGTCCAACACCGTTGTGTTCATCCTCAACCGGGTCTCCCACAAAGGCGCTTCAAAACAAAACACCATATGAGGCATGGTATAAGGAGAAGCCACAGGTACATTTTCTCAAGATTTTCGGATGCATTGCATATGCATTAGTTCCCTCAGAACAAAGGGAAAAATTTGATGAAAAAGGAGAGAAATATATTTTCATCGGATATAGTGACGAGTCCAAGGGATATCGTCTCTATAATCCAAGCACAAATAAATTTGTGATTTCTCGAGATGTGATATTTGATGAAGCTGCTGCATGGAAATGGGAGGACAATTCCTTCCAAAAGCAAAAGTTTTTTGAGCCTTTTAATGCAGGAGAAGGGCAAGAAACTTCAACTCTAGACCCAGGTCCAAGCCAAAGTCCGCAAACCAATCCAGAGAGCTCATCAGAGAATCTCAATCCAATGAGAAAGGCGAGCTTCTTACGAGACATATATGACTCGTGTGATTTTTATTTCTTCACTTGCGAACCACGTAACTTTGAAGAGGCTGCAAGTGAAGAAATATGGAAAAAAGGCAATGGGCGAAAATTGCAACCATCGAGAAAAATCACACATGGGATCTCGTGGAGCTGCCGAAAGATAAAGAGGTAATTGGGCTCAAATGGGTCTATAAGACGAAATACAAAGAAGATGGATCAATTCAGAAACACAAAGCACGATTAGTGGCAAAAGGCTACTCGCAACAGCCTGGAGTAGATTTCAATGAAACATTTGCCCCTGTCGCTCGCATGGAAACGATCAGAACAGTTCTAGCCTTGGCGGCGCAGTACGAGCTTCCGGTGTACCAGCTTGATGTCAAATCTGCCTTTCTTAATGGAGAGCTTGAAGAAGAAGTTTATGTGGAGCAACCGCAAGGCTACACTATCAAAGAAAAAGAAGACAAGGTGTACCGACTTCGAAAAGCACTTTATGGCTTAAAGCAAGCACCTCGAGCATTGATAGGGGCGCAAATGTGCCCGTTGGCGGCCCCTAATTTATGGTTATTATGTCCTTTTTAGTATATTACTTGGAGCTTGATAATCGTTTTTCTTGTTTCAGGACTAGTGGAACAATTGAATGGAACACGATGTTAAAAATTGAGAATCTCATACGGTGCCGATCAAAAAGATTGAGAGACGGCCAAGCTTATTATTGATTCCGAAAGCGAGAAGCACTTAACGAAATTCTTAAAGAAGAATTTATGGCATAAAACCAATATCTGCAAGTAAATGATTTGAGAATCAAATTTTGAAGTGGGCCATCATTTGGTCGTTCCAATTGGACGCCTAATTATTGGGACAAGAAGTAATTAAAGTCTGGGCCCATTAATTACAATTCAAATAGGCCTTATCTTTGGCCTTGTTATAAGGTCGGCCCAGTAGGCATTATATAAGCAACACGAAGGAAGGGTTTTGGGGATTTTTTAAAAAAAAAAGAAAGTCAATGCGATAAGAGAAGGCAAGGAGGTCAATTTGGCCGAAATTAGAATTTAACTCCATGATCGGCTAACGCTCCGGCTAGGGTAACGAGGATATCTCTCCGAGTAATATGATTGTATAGATTTTTAGGGTTTTATACTCAACATTAGTTGTGCAACTTGGATGATTCATTATTTTTATGAAAGTTTTTACTCTTCCAATCTTCATATTGTGTTTGTATTCATGATATCGAACACCGTTGTGCAACCATTTTTAATGTTTCGGGATAGTTTCTGAAATAGACTATACGACGTGAGACGGATCGTGCCGCCCGTTAAGTCCGGTGAGACGGTCCGTGCCGTGTTGAGATAGCCTATACGGAGTACGAATCTTGATAATACTTTTGGGGATTATTGCTAGGAATTGCTACCCTACGGTGGTCTAGTTATTAGTTGAATGAAACTCTAGATTTCGCCACAATTATATTATGATGGGAGATTGAATCGAAACCCTAGTCACTTCTCTCATTTGTTTCTAAACTTTAATCACTTTTTATTTAATTTTAGTTTAATCACTAGTTCAATCAATTCAAAACAAAATTTCTCTTGTTCTCAAAATTAAATTAGAAATTAGTTGAAAGTACTGCAACTTAGCTTTTTACTCTCCGTGGTCGATCTCGGACTTAACCACTGTTCTTCGGAATAATAATTAATTCCTTGTTTTATAAATTATATTTTTGGTACAAAAACGACATACCAAGCATGGAACAGCAACATTGACAAGTACTTTTGTCAAAATGGCTTTGAAAGAAGCCGAAGCGAACCATCACTCTATGTCAAAAAAGGAGGTACGCAAGACTTCCTCATTGTCTGCTTATATGTTGATGATTTAATCTACACAAGCACCAATTCATCGATGCTTGAAGAATTTAAAAAGGCCATGATGAAAGAGTATGAGATGACTGATCTTGGCCTTATGAGATATTTTCTTGGCATCCAAGTAAGGCAATCCAAAGGAGAAATTTTTATCTCGCAAGAAAAATATCTTGAAGATTTATTGAAGAAATTTCGCATGAGCAACTGCAAACCAGTTTCTACTCCACTTTCTCTAAATGACAAATATCAAGTACCATTCATCACTTTCAGTTGAATCTCGCAATGGAGTATGACGAATATCAAGTAGAGTAGTTAATGGTTGTTGGGTTACGGTGTTGCCATGCCGATGTCAATCTCCGGCCGTCCATCAGGAAAGCGATCAATATTCTTTCATCTGAAGATCCATTGCCTATTTTGCCATCACAAATGCCAGTACCCATATATATTTCACCCTCCAGCATGTGTAGCTATACATCATCGATTCCAACCGCAGATTCAGACCTGTATCCGACTCAATGTTCAAGTAGCAGTAACACTCGCAGGTACCGTTCATCACTTTTAGTTGAATCTTCTAGCTATACATCATCAATTCCAAACACAGATTCCGACCTGTATATGAGTCAATGTTCAAGTGGCAGTTGAAGAAAAGATAAACTTGATTAACATGTGAAACAACTTGGTTCTAGCAGCCCAAAACAAAAACGTGGAGTACTATTCAAAAATAAGGCTGAAAACTTTTTGCACTTCCGTGATTATTTTGTGATTTGTTCAATAAATGTGAGTTTATCACATCTGTTTTTTTCCCTTATTGTTATTCTTATAAATAGGCTTGTATTTTTGATTGTTTAAGTATGCAAATACAAGTGATCAAAGGGTGTGAGAGAATAGAGAAATCGAGTTTTCTCAGTGTAATACAAATTGTGTGTTTTGTGATAAAAGTGTGAGAGAATTTGTTTGGTACTCCTCTGTTTGCATCAGCAGTAACACTCGCAAGTACCATTCATCACTTTCAGTTGAATCTTCTAGCTAAAATCATCGATTCCGACCACAGATTCAGAACTGAATATGAATCAATGTTCAAGTAGCAGCAACACTTGCAGGTACCATTCATCACTTTCAGTTGATCAATCTTCTACGGCTCCGTTGCAATTGCAGGAAGATAACAATGGAATAGACATCCTTTTGTAAGTTCTTTCTCACTTGATTGAAACATGGAAGATTGAGTTATGTTATTGACTAATAGTATGGTTGTTGGGATGCACTGTAAATTATGTTGGTTTTGCCATAATTTAGTCACTACTAAAGAATGCATTTTTTTTCCATTTACCAAGTGAGTGAACATTGCTCCATCTCTGTGAAGCTCGTACTGGATGCCACTTAGATGATCAATCCTTCTTGTAGAGCTTGATTTTCTATGCAATATAATCCTGTGCAAAACCAGCTCGATCAATCCCATATCAGCAAGTATTTGATCTAGTAGCACTTAATCACCTAAGATTTTAGAACAAAAAGAAAAGAATGCTTTGATTAAGCAGTTTTTTGCCATCCAATACAGTTATTTTGTTTGCAAAAGTAGTTACAAAATCAAGCTTGAAAAATTGAACACCTTTAATTTAATCATTGATGTGGCACCCAAGATATAGGTCTCTAGACAATAGATAATGTTCAGCTACCTTTTTCGGGTTAGCAAAATTGCAATCTTACCCAAATTGCATGTTTGGATACTTAACTACGTTTTTCAAGAGTTGATAGAGCTAGTAGAGTTAATGTAATTTTTGAACACCCACCCACACTATTAAAATTAATAGTATAATATGGCTAGTAGAGTTAATGTAATTTTTGAAAGCCCTGTTCAAAATTCTTGAAGCCGCCACTTCAACAAGTTCTATTGAAATGTAAGATTCAGAGATTTTCTACTTCATATATAATCCCTCTGTCACTTTTTTATGGTCCAATATTCCATTTTGGATTATCCCTTAATAAATATCTTGATGTAGGACGTCTTATGAACTACATAAAAGACGTGCAACAATCGAACACAAACAAGAAAGTTTAGAGAAAACACTCTCTAGACTATTTTATCATTCAATAATACTCGAAAACTGTCTTGCCCTTAAGACTTACAACTTATTATATTGGAAACCGGAAACCCTATTTGCTCCGAAAAGGAAGCCAATCAATAAAAAACACAAAATTACCAAAAATAGAAAATTCGAAAATAATAGAACAATAAAAAACTAGAAAAAATTCCAGAATGTTTCCTAAAAGCGCAGCTTAATTCGGATTTTCCTTGTCTAAGTCATTGGCAAGTCAAATCTTTCTTCAAATCAAATTTGGCAATTCGGAGCCCTAAACAACAACGAAAGCCAGAAAAACGATGCACGCCATGGCCACAGGTGATGGGTCTTGACCGTTGGGCTATTTTGGGTCCGATCCAAGTGGGGGTAAAATTTGACATAAAAAATTCCACTGCAGCATAATTACGATTTTGCCACCTGAGGCTTAAAATGCCGAAAATACTCTTCTTCCATGGCTACTGCAACATATCCATTTGTCGTATTGAATTTGTATAAAGGTTGATTCCTTATTGAAAAGTTATTGTGAGAAAGTGTAATAATGATGTTTTAAGAGTGGTAGTGGAAAGTTACGATGTTGGACACTTGAAAAAGATCGGAGGTAGTAAATAATTTTTGAACTTATCGATACTCCTGTATAAGAGGAGTAAGATATTTTGAAGTTCGGGTTTGAAGAGAAAACCTAATCCGTTACGTTTGATTTGAAGAGTTCAAGTTTAAAGAAATACTGTATGAATGTAAAACATACGTAATAATTTTTGTTTTGTAGTTGTCTTTTTTCGAAGGGAGAAACAAGTAATCGAAAATATTCACCATGCTATGGGGCCAAAGAATTTTTATTTTTTTGGGTTAAAATAGAACCACTCTTAGGTGAAGATTACAATGGGACGAAATAAGGAGAAATTCTTGAACCGGCCAAAGGTCAGGCTATGTTATTTGGATTTATGGAGCTGAGCTAAAGTTATATATCTATACGCACATAGCTTTGATTTAAATTTGGTTTTTGCATACATTTCTTGATTAAAGGTTCTCTTTTGCTAAACATTAGCCTAGTTCTTGATGGATTTCTCCCCTAATTTCCAGTAGTTTCTAATGCATCTTTTAATTAATTTTATGAACTCAAAATTCCGGGGTTATTTGTATTGTTCTTTGAGCGCATAGTAGCTTAGGTACAACACTAGAAATAAAGGCCATACCCAAATTGTTTATCTTAGTGGTCAAACATAGCATATATATATATAGTAAGCAAAAAGATATCAATTAGTGTTCAAATTTTTTATCTAATAATTTTTCTATAATTGAAGATGTCCGAGTTAACTTACGTTTGCACCTCTACTAATTTCACCTCCCAGCTCCACTTGCGGTCAAGCAAAGGCCGGACAAAATTCCTTATAAATTAAATAACCCCACAAAAGTGATACTATTGGGTCTTGAACGTTGGCCTTGACGTGATTGTAAAGAATATAAGGAGAAGATTCCAACGGGGATGGAATTAGGAAAAATTCATGAACCGGCCAAAGATTACACTAAATCAATTGGATTAGCGGAGACGAGCTAAAATTATATAAAAGTTATTCATACAATCATATAGATCTGGTTTTGTATAGATTTCTTGATTAAAGAGTCTATTCTGCTAATCATTAATAGTTTTCTAACAGTAGCTACACCAATTTTTTTTTATTAGTGTCCATTGTTTACAGGAAACAAACCCAGTACGGTGCTAAAATATTGTTTATTTCGGATCATTTGACCCGCTTATAAGAAAAAAATTCACCTAATGATCAGTATTTAAACCTTCCTTGTACCATCTCAAAACCACCATCATTCTCCCTTTGCAACCATGGCTCTCTCCAACTCAAAATCACAACTACTTGTCTTTCCCAACTTTCTCAGTCTTACCATCTTCTTATTTCTGCTCTTCCCTTTTGCGAACTCTATTTCCTTCAACTTTTCTAGTTTCCAAGGAAATAACCAAGGGATATACTACCAGGGGGGTGCATTTCCAGCCAATGGAGTAATCCAACTCACACCCCAACAGAAAGATAGCGTCGGACGAGCCTCATTTGCGTGTCCCGTGCACTTATGGGACCTCAAAACCGGAAACTTGACAGACTTCAACACTCATTTCTCTTTCATCATACAACCAATTAATCTCAGTACTCCTGTCGGCGATGGACTCAGCTTCTTCCTTTCTCCCTACGATGCTACAATCCCAGAGAATTCAGCTGGAGGATTCCTTGCTCTTATCAATAACAACACCGCTTTCAACCATACCAACAATCAGATTGTGGCCGTTGAATTTGATACTTACCAAAATGCTTGGGATCCGAACTCCCATCATGTTGGTATCGATGTTAACGGGATCGAGTCGGTGACCTATCTCACGTGGGATACTAGTCTGGCAAATAATAGAACAGCAAATGCTTGGGTGAAGTATAATTCCACTATCAAAACTTTAAGTTTCTATCTAACTTACGAGGGGAATCCAGTTTCCCAAGGACTTTCCTATGTCGTTGATTTGAGGGAAGTTTTGCCTGAATGGGTTAGTGTTGGTTTTTCGGCTGCCACAGGCTATAATATTGAGATAAACAAGATAGTTTCTTGGACCTTCAATTCAACCTTAGGGGGATGATATAGAATGGGTCGGCGGGTCAAGTCCATATTTCTTGGCCGTTTGGACCATTCATGGCATAAATAAATCACATGGACCAACTTATATTTGTTTGAGGAAATAAGAGATTTGCAGTATGAAATTATGTTTTCGTTGCCGTCTGTTTTGGCAACCTTATATTTGTTTCTAGTGTTTGTTTGTCATTTATTTTTGAATTTCCATTTTTGTAATTTTCGTAATTTCCTTGATTTGGCTTTGGTTAATAAGTCAAATTTGTTTCCTAGATGGTCTAAGGTTACTTCGACATAATTGTAAGCCCTATGGCAGAATCTGGTTATTTATGAATAAATAACGTGATTATTCTAAAAAATGTTTGTTAAAACCTCTAGTTGAAACCATTTTGCCCCTTTCCATACTGAAAATACTAAAAATACTATTTGGACACTATGGAAGGAGTAAGGACAAAATGGTATTTTACTAAGAAAAGTCGAAGAAAATAAAAAAAAATAAAAAATAGACAATATGTGGTCATCCGATGCAGTGAATTGAAGTCTCCTTTTACAAAATTAATTTGCAAGAAGAAATCACGAACAATTTTGAGCCAAGGTTCTCTCTCTTTGAACAAACTATTTTGAGTGAAATCTTGTTTTTTTTTTTCTTTTCATAAGCAACCACTTTTCTGATGCCACCCTACCACCCCTTTTATACTTCTCCCTTCGTTCCTTTTTAAGTGCGTTGCTTAATAAATTAAATTTATTAAAGAAACATCATCATTTGTTTTTTCATATCAACTTTTATTTTTACTTTATACCTTTCACATCATTTTTTATCTCCAGTTTCCAAAATCATCCTCCACTTTAGCTTTTACCCATTAAATTTTCAAAAGGGCAAAACAACAATTGTACAAATTTTTACCGATTAACTTTTCAGAACAAACACTTATTAAGGGACATCCCAAATGAAATACTCAACAATAAAAAGGGACGGAGGGAGTGCAAAATGAAGACCAAAAGGGAATCAGGAAAACAGAAAGCTAAATTCCGGTAAATTGCTAATTGACAGAATAATTACCAAAATGAATAGATTTGAGATATTCAAAGTTTTTCTTTTTTTTTTGCCATTCGATATGCATTAGTGGGGGGTTAGCGAAGAAGTTAGTGAGTTAGTCCAAAGGGGGTTTAGAAACTATCTATAGCCCTAAACCCCAAACGCCTCTACTGAGACTTAAACCCTGGTCTCTTTTATAGGAGAACCAAGAAATAACCGCTAGGCTACAAGATGAAAGAAATCTTGCAAAAATAAGTGGTAATACAAGAAACTTCCGAAATGCTAAAATACTATGGTAATAAAATTAACCTTAATATAATATAAAACGTTCCTGCTAATAAAATATAATTCCGATCATTACAGAATAATAAAATATTAGCTTAATTCCTCTTCACCAAGCAACCTACATAATATGAATACTAGATTAAAACAAACTAGAAAATTAAATACCTCTAAAAAATCTTGATTAAAATAAAACGTTCCTACTAATAAAATAAAATGAGTGCAAATTCGGTCACCCTCACCTAACGAGGGTGAACAAAACTCTCATTCTAATTAGTGAAAAAAGTGTGTGGTCCACCAGAAAGTAATGTCATGCTTATCAAAAAGTGATGGTCTACCACAAAATGATGTCGTGCTTACCAATACGTGATGTGATTTTGTGGACCTTTACATCTTTTCCACTAGAATGATGATTTTGTTATCTCCTATTAGGTGAGGGTGAACAAATTCGCTCTCACAAAAAACCAAAAATATCATTTAGACAATTTAAACAATAGTGTGAACCGACCCGAATTCCACCTTCCACCGGGAGGGAAATTGAAGCTAGGACAAAATTTCTTATGAACTCCCCTTAAAGTAGATACGGAGTATTTTTTATGAGGTTCCGAAAATGTGACGAAGGTGTTGACTTGACAACGGGAAGAAATTGGGAGAAAGTCTTAAACCGGCCGAAGGCCAGACTAAAGTATTAATTGGATTTAGACTAAAAGTGAAATAAAAAATACACGTATATTGCTTTGATCTGCAGTTGGTTTTGTACATATTTCTTGATTAAAAGTTCTCTCCTGCTAATCATAAATCCATACTCAGAACATGGGTAAGCATAGTACGCAAAAAGATAATTATACTTCTTAAATCATGTTTATTAATTTTGCCGATCAAAAAAATAAAATAAAATCATGTTTATTAATTTTCCTTCAATTCAAGATGTTTCAGCTAGCTTTTCCATGCACCTGGACCAATTCCATCTTCTACCAGCAGGCCAATTAAAGGTGAGACAGAATTTCACAGGCAATGGCCCAACAAAAGATGATATTATCTACGAGGTTCTGAAAATGTGATGAAAGGGATGGCCGGACACAAAACTAGTAAAGGCTATTAGGAGAAGATTAGACGGCAAGAAATTAGGAGAAATTCTTGAACTGGCCGAAGGATCGATTAAAGTATTTGGGTTTATAGAATTTTAGTTTATGCTAAAAAATTATATATACGTTCACGCAAATAGCTCAAATTTCCAATAAGTTTTTCGTACAGTTTTCTTGATTAAAAGTTCTCTTGTGCTTACCATTAATGGAGCCCATTCTTCGCCATTCTCACCTCTCTGATACTATCAAGTGGCTTAATACCGTCGAGCACATAATAACTCAAGTAGTCCCTCAAAATTGTTTATCTCTAGCAGTCCCTAACTAAAATGTCAACCCAAACTTGTCGCCGGCGAACCCAGAATCAAATGGCCTCCGTCGCCGGTGAACCCAACAATATTAGGACTCAAGCCATCAAACCTCCTCTATCACTGGCGAACCCAATATAGAACCAGACCTTACCCTACGATATCATGACGGTCGGAAAAGGGAAGAGAGAGAAGGGGAGAGCTGGAGCTGCCGAGGTTGGAGCTGGAGCTAGGACCCCTCCACTCATTGTCAATTGGCTTTGAGTTGGATATAATGTTTTAACATGGTATTAGGGCAAGTCCTGTATTACTCCACATTTCAAAAAAAAAAATAAAAATGGCAATCCCACACTCACGATGACAGACCAGCAAAAATATTGCACGATAATAGGACCCAAAAAGTGGCCACACGTGACAGACCTCAAATGCGGCTGCACATGAGGGGGATGTTAAGAAATAGTCCCACATTGTCTAGAAGTGGAATGAGTGATTACTTAATATATGATGGAGCCTCTACATTCATTGACATTTGGTTTTGAAATGAATATAAAGTCTCCATAGAAGTGAGGCTATTAATTGGGAACTAGATTGAGACTTTGGCTCCACAATTTGTCAAAATCGGAAGTAAAATGAGGCTCTTGGAGATGCTCTTAGTTAACTCAAAACAAGGAAGTATAGTACTCAAAAAGATATGAATTAGTGGTCCTTGATGCTATGCATTAGTTTTTTTATAACACAAGATCTCCGGTCTAGCTTATGCATGCAACTCGTATTTCCACCTTTTACTGGCGGAGCAATTAAGGATGTATAAAACTCCATATGAACTAACCCAACAAAAGTTTATATTACCTACGACTTCCATAATATGATGAAGGGGTTGGTTTGACAAAATTGTAATGAGTATTATGAGAAGAATAAAACCTTGAAGAAATTAGGAGAGATTCTAGAACCACCCAAGGATTCGACTAAATTATTTGGATTTATGGAGCTAAAAGCTAAAATTGTAAATATTATAAATACATGCAGATAGATTTGATTTTTCACTGATTGGTTTTTGTATAGATTTTCTTCTTTATTAAAGAATCTATTCTTTTTTTTTTTGAAAAGAAAAGAAAGATTTCCTTATCCCAAGGGAGCCAAAGATGAAATCAGTACAATAGGAAAAGAAATGTATTGAGAGAGGTTTGGAGTCGCTCTTACGACTGCTACTCGTAAATACTTAACCTACCTCCTCACATCTCGATTTTATAATAAAATGCACGATGTTGGTAAGATACCAACGCACCCAAATGGCGCAAGCGGACAATACAACATACAAAATACAAAATCGCAAAATAAACCCATGCCCCTACAACTCCCAATGCTGTGGAGAATTTATATCCATCTCAAAACCAATTGGTAATGAGTGGAGAGGTCCCAACATAGATTAAGTGATCACCCATTTCACTCCTAAGCAATGTGGGAAATTTTTTCCTTAAAATCCCCCTCACGTGCAGCCGCATTTGTGGTATGTCACGTGTGGCGTGGATTGTGAATATATATATTTTTAAATGTGGAGTGGAATAGGCATCGCTCTGATACTATGTGGAGAATTTATATCCATCTCAAAATCAATTGGCAATGAGTGGAGAGGTCCCAACATATATTAAGTGATCACCATTCCACTCCTAGGCAATGTGGGACAATATTTCTTAACATCCCCCCTCACGTGCAGCCGCATTTGAGGTCTGTCACGTGTGACCACTTTTTGGGTTCTATCATCGTGGGTGTGGAGAATTTATATCCATCTCAAAACCAATTGACAATGAGTGGAGAGGTCCCAACATATATTAAGTGATCACCCATTCC
Organism: Vaccinium macrocarpon; assembly: GCA_022606695.1. NCBI lineage: Eukaryota > Viridiplantae > Streptophyta > Magnoliopsida > Ericales > Ericaceae > Vaccinium > Vaccinium macrocarpon. The sequence continues at coordinate 2,426,038 of CM040172.1, read as the reverse complement.
ACTCCTAAGCAATGTGGGACAATTTTCCTTAACAGTGCAAGCTATCACCCATTAAAACCAAAACCCCCCAGATTTATGCCTGACTGTCCCCATGCACCTAGAACCCCAGCAACACTACATACCCGAAATTTGGTACCCTAGTAAAGATTCTATTCTGCCAACCATTAAATGACCCTAGCTAGTTGTTACTCTCTAGAAACCATATGTTTGTTTTCGTAGTAAACAAACATATTGGTTTTTAAATATCGCATAGTAATGAAGAGTTAAAACACATTCTCGATAAAATAAATAGGATAGAGATATGAGGAGACTTTCTAATGAATCTTTTAGTTTCGTGAATTCAAATTTTAGATGCTCTTTAGCAGGAATATCATTCTTCCCGCACCCAGAGAGGAGAATGAGATTCGATCTCGGGATACAGTGTGGGACATCCGAGAACTCTACTGCATGAGTTAACTACTACTTGTGCACATAGTAGCTTAAGTACTATAACATTAAAGATATCAGCCATACTCCAAATTGTTTATCTCAGTTAAGCAAGTAATAAGAATGTACAACACATATGGCAAGCGTAGTACTCAGAAAGATACGAATTAGTCTTCTCGGATGCTATTTATTACGGAGTAATTTTTTCTATAACTCTAGATGTACGAGCTAGCTTACGTGTGAACCTCGAACAATTACATTTTCCAATAGTAGGGTAATTCAAGGCGAAACAAAATTCAAATGAATTGATCCTGCAAAAGTTGAAATTACCCTTGAGGTTCCAAAAATGTGACGAAGGGGGTTTGCCTTGAAAAAAATGTAAAGAGTACTGCTTGGACCGGGGCAAGAAATTATGAGATACAGTATTCTTGAACTAGCCGACCAGGTAAGACTAAATTATAGTGTATATTTGTAGAGTTAAGCTTAAAATTTATATATATGGGCACATAGCTCTAATTTGCCGTTGATTTTTGTACAGAATTCTTGATTAAAGGTTATCTCTTCTGCTAAAAATTGATGGAGCCCAATTCTTCGTCGTTCTCAGTCCTCCGGTAATTTTGTCAGAAATGTATAATAAACACTATATTGCTTGTTAATGACCACAGGAAATGTTGTTAATAAGAAACAGACCCTAGTGGTGCTAAAATGTTCTTGGGATTGGAGAGGTAGTAGTAGTCTTGGTGCTTGTATCTTGTACCTGAGAAAGGCTACACTTCTTTGCGGCTTTCTTGCACCCAAATTATTCCAATGTTGACCTCGTATTCGTCCAAGACACATATATATAATAAAGTTATCACTTTCTCTAATGTTTAAATTGGTGGTTAATAATTTAATATGGTATCAGAGCACGCAATAGATTCTGGGTTCGAACCTCACCACTAACCTAAGTACCACCTCCAAACATATCAAGTTCGCAAGAAGGAATAAAAGCCATTAAACTGATCCTTATTTTAAAAATAGCGACATTCACCCGTCAAAAAAATTTCTTTTTGACACAATTTGGTATGAGTTAATTTTCACTTTATTAGAATCAAGGGTTAGGTATCTCTAATTAGCTTTAGTAGAACAAACAAATTCTATTGAAAGGTTGGATTCAGAGAGTTATACTCCATATATACATCCCTCTCTTTTTTATGATCCAATATTCTTTTTTGTATTATCCCTTTATAAGTGTCCATTTGTCCTAGTGAGCTAGTGCGTAAAAGTTTGTAAATTTCCGATTTGTCCCTATTGATAGATTCCTAATCGAAAAGTTACTTGGGGAAAAGTATAATAATGATGATTAAGAGTAGTAGATCAAAATACAGAAATTTTTTTTTTTTTTTGTTTGTAAACAAAGCCCCAGGGGCAGGAACTTTTGGAGTAAAGTTACGAAGTAGAATTCTTCAAAAGGAACGGATGGAGTATATAATTCTTGAACTAATCGATACTCCTATATAAGAGGTGTAACAGATTTTGAAGTAGAGGGTTCGAAGAGAGAAACCAAATTTGTTACGTTGGCTTGGAAGACTTCGAGTTTGAAGAAATATTAAAGTAAAACATACGTAATAATTTTTGCCTGTAGTTGTCTTTTTAGGAAGGGAGAAATTTGAAATAGAAAATATTCACCATTATATGGTCCAAATTAATATTTTTTGGGTTCAAATAGAACACTCTTAGGTGGAGATTACAATGGACAAAAACAAGGAGAAACTCTTGAACCGCCGAAAGTTAGACTATGTTATTTGGATTTATGAGCTCAGCTAAATTTATATGGGCGGTTCCATTGACGCAACGAATAACACAACATTTGACACAACAATAATCGGAGCCTCATGCATACAATTAGACCCGTTCAAGTAGTTTAAAATATGTTTTTAAGATGACTCGTAAAAACTCAACTCATTTAGATATCGGTAAAGGCTTGATTGGTTTATTCAAATTTATCCTGTAAAATCTAATAGGAATCAACTAAATGAACTGATCAAACACTTACCGATATTCAAATGAGTTGATTTTTTACAAGTCATCTTAAAAACACAATTTAAATAAATTGAGCGGCTCCGATTATTCGCGTGGTGTTCAAAAAAAAAAAATTGTGTTCAATGTTGTGTTATTCGTTGTGTTAACGGAACCGCCCCAAATTTATAAATGTAATGTACATAGCTTTGATTTACAGTTGCTTTTTGTTTATTAAAAGTACTCTTCTTCTAAACATTAATGGAGCCTAGATCTTCGTTATTCTCAGCTCTCCTCTCAAGATTGTGCGATAGAAACACAATTGTTTGATAAAGACCACAACAAATATTGTTTTCTTAGTTAAGCACTAAGAATAACCCCAGACAATGTAAGTATTGTACTCGAAAAAATATGAATTAGTCTTCTTAGATGGTAGTTAACTTTAACTATAACAAGAGGTCCGAGCTAGCTTAAGCGTGCACCTCGACTAATTCCACCCTACATCAACAGGGCGACTAAAGGCATGATATAATTTGGCATGAAACTAACCCCATAAAATTCGATATTATAATGAGGATTCGAAGGGGTTGGCCTGAACAAAATTGCTGAGTGTAGGACCGCTTGTCCACCATCTCTCCTAAAATCAATTAGTGTTTGGGAAAGATTCAATTAAGTCTTTTATGGCATTCAACATCGCATCCGCAAGTCTATTTTTAAAGCGGTCGCAGAGAGTGGCATTGTGTGATCAAATCCATAGGGGCACTTCGAGCCCAACAATCTCTCCCTCATGATGACGCTCCCGCCATTTGAACCCATGACCTCCTGACTTCGATAGTACTTATTGGACTGTTTTTCCATTATCTCTCCTAAAATCAATTGGTGTTAGGGAAGACTTCAAGGTTGATCTATTTCATGGATTTTCATTTTAATATTCATCATCCCACCGTACTTCATTTGAATAACAAGTACGTGTCCGATGGACAAAAACCCAGCAGGCTGGTCAATGTTAGAGATCTTATCGGCCCGCAAACCGGAGAAGGACGACCATGGTCCCGACTTTACCAGCACTGGAAGTGTACTAATCAATGAACCCCTGAAACCCACTTTCTTTTCTGACAAAATCAACCAAGCCTAGTCTTTTATGACATTCGACATCGTATCTGCAAGTTCATTTTTAGAGTGGTCGCAGAGAGTAACATTGAGTAACTAAATCCATGGGGCACTCCAAGCCCAACACAGAGTATTTAGGAGAAGATTACAATGGGGAAGAAATTAGGAGAAATACATGAGCCTGCCAGACGTTAGACTATATTTTTTGGACATTCTCAACTAAAATATTTTCTATGGAGGAAGACTTTGACATATTCTCGACGAACTACACAGGATAGCAAGAGGAGGAGATTTTCTAATGAATCGTTTAATACTATGAATTCAAATTTTAGTGAGTTAATTGTAATATTCTTCGAGCGCGTATAGCTTAAGTATAACAGTAGAGATATAAGCCAAACCCAAAATTGTTTATCCTGGTTAAGCACTAAGAATAACTCAAAACATTGTAAGTATTTATAGTAAGCAAAAAGATATCAGTTAAGTGTTCAATTTGGTATATACTCAATTTTCCTATAACTGAAGAAGCCTGAGCTAGCTTACGTTTGCACCTCTACTAAATTCACCTCCCACACGTGGGGAGAGCAAAGACAGGACGAAATTACGTATGAACTAGGCCCAGTTGTTATTACCTATGGTGTCTGGAACGTGACCTTCACAAGATTGTAAAGAGTATAAGGTGACTATTCTAACAGGAAAGAAATTTGGAGAAAATCTTGAACCGGCCAAAGGTTAGACGTTTGGATTTACAGGGACAAGCTAGAATTATAGAAAACAAACATGATCTGATTCTGGAATCATTTTGACCCGGTTTTAGGGCTAAGAAAATAATTCAGCTAATGACTAATCAGAACTTAAACTTTCTTTACACCCTCTCAAACCGCCTTCATTCTCCATTCCAACCATGGCTCTCTGCAACTCAAAATTATCAACCCATCTCCGAATCCAGCAATCACAACCAGTTCTCTTTCTCAACTTTCTCAGGCTTGCCATCTTATTTCTACTCTTCCCTTTTGCAAACTCTATTTCCTTCAGCCTTTCCAATTTGAAACCAAATGACCAAACGATAGACGACACAGGGGATGCATTTGTGGCCAGTGGAGTAATCCAACTCACAAAGAACCTAGTGGACACTGTCCTCACTCAAAGCGCCGGACGAGCCACATACTCTCAGGCCATACACCTATGGGATTCCGAAACCGGAAACTTGACAGACTTCGACACTTATTTCACATTCGTGATACAAGCAATTGATAGCAGTACTATTGCTCCCGGTGACGGACTCACCTTCTTCCTCTCTCCCTACAATGCTACAATCTCTAACTATTCCTCCGGAGGATTCCTTGGTCTTTTCAACGACTCCACCGCCTTCAATAATACCAACAATCAGATTGTGGCCGTTGAGTTTGATACTTACAAAAATTCTTGGGATCCGAGCATGTACCATGTTGGTATCGATGTCAACTCGATTGAATCCGTGGTCAATCTCACGTGGGACAGTGGTCTGGCTAATAATCAAACAGCAAATGCGTGGGTGAATTATGATTCCAATACAACAACTTTGAGTGTATATCTAACTTACGACGACAATCTGGTTTTCCAAGGAAATCATACCCTTTCCCATGTTGTTGATCTGAGGAAAGTTTTGCCTGAATGGATAAGTGTTGGTTTTTCGGCTGCCACAGGCGAAGGGATAGAAATAAATAATATTATTTCTTGGACCTTCAATCTTAGGGGGATCCTACAATTCAACCGATACAAGCCACAAGACAAACCCAAATCTGATGGTTGGCCTGGCTGTGGGTCTTGGCGCCTTGATTTGTGGGGTTGGATTGTTTTGGTTCATGAAGTGGAAAAAGATTGTTTTGAGGGAAAAAATGGACATGGGCCTTGATTCTTCTAGTGATGATGATTCCTTTGAGAAAGGCACAAGGCCAAGGAGATTCACGTTCCGCGAACTAAGTTACGCAACAAACAATTTTTCCGACGGGGGAAAGCTTGGACAAGGTGGATATGGAGGTGTTTACAAGGGTGTCTTAAGTGACACTAATGAAGAAATAGCCGTGAAGCGCATCTCCAAAGGATCGAAACAAGGGAAAAAAGAATACGTATCGGAAGTGAAAATCATTAGTTGGTTAAGACACCGAAATTTGGTTCAACTCATTGGTTGGTGTCATCAACAAGGAGACTTCCTACTCATCTACGAGTTCATGCCAAATGGGAGCCTTGATACCCATCTTTTCGGTGGGAAATCCAAGTTAATTTGGACAGTGAGGCACAAAATAGCCCTCAGATTGGTTCTGCCCTCCTGTATCTTCACGAGGAGTGGGAGCAATGTGTTATCCATAGGGACATTAAGTCGAGTAATATCATGTTGGACTCAAACTTCAATGCCAGGCTAGGTGATTTTGGCTTGGCTAGGCTAGTGGACCATGAGTTGGGCTTAGAAACAACCGTCTTGGCCGGCACCGTGGGGTACTTGGCTCCAGAGTGTGTTATCACAGGCAAAGCAAGTAAAGAATCAGATGTCTATAGCTTCGGTGTCGTTGCCCTTGAAATAGCATGCGGAAGAAAACCGGTGGAGGTCAATAGGGATCCGGGTCAAGTACGAATGTCAGAGTGGGTTTGGAGCCTCTATGGGAAAGGACAACTCTTTGAAGCTGTTGAAAAGGATCTCACCATGGAGTACGATGAACATCAAGTAGAGCGGTTAATGTTGGTTGGGTTATGGTGTTGCCACCTTGATCCCAATCTTCGGCCATCCATAAGGCAAGCAATCAATATTCTTACATTTGAAGCTCAGTTGCCTATTCTACCATCGCAAATGCCGGTACCTATATATCTTTCTCCTCCCATGTGCTTGCTAGCTATTCATCATCTGTTTTGACCACAGGTTCTAACAAGGATAAGACACAATGTTCAAGTAGCAGTAACAGTCAAAGTTGCTATTCATCTTTTTCAATTGGCTCTACAAAAGCTCCCCTGCAAAATCATGAAGATAAGGAATAGAGCATCCTTTTATAAGTTCTTTCTCAATCATGTTGTAGAGGATATTTTATGTAATCTTGGAAAAAACCAGCTTAATCCCAAATCAGTAAGATTTGATCAAATAGCATTTGTTTTGCATTAAATTATAGCACAAAATTTTAGATGAAGAATTGAATATGCTTTGATAAGAATTTGCCGTAATGAAATTGAGTTACTTTGTAAAAGTGTCACAAAATCAATCTATACGAAATGAAAAACTTCAGGCACTTTTTGGTTGGTGACTAAAATTTCAATCTTACCCAAATCCTATGTTTTTAGGCACTTTATTCATATTTTTTCCGAGAGCTGGCTAATTACAACCCCTAATCTTAATTCTCTCGTCCATCATGTCGAGCCTCGTCTGCTTGTTGTCTCATCATTACATCAAATACTTGGGCTGAACATGACTTGAATCGCTGGGCGGGTCAGTGCTCGTCATGGTGTCAACACAGCAAGCCTATGCTCTCACCAGAGGCTCATTCCACCAGGTGGTCTCACACACTGCCGGGAAAGAGGCTGACTCCCGTTTCAGATGCAAACACCTCTTATCTAGATTCCAATCACGTTTTGGTCGTGATTCTCTCATCTATCTTACCAAAATCCCGTCATATTTTAGTAGTTCTCCTCCAGCTCTCGAGTCTAGTGGGCTCCTCTCGTCAATGTCTCATCGCCTGTGTCATGGTAACACGTCTCATGTCAATATTCAGTCACAAATCCGTCTGGTTTGGTGTCTCTTGTCTGATCGATCACATCTCATCAATTTTATTTGGGCAATAACTAACGTCACGTCTCATCTCGTCCGTTCACTTCGTGTCTCGTCTATCGTCCTACTTGATTTTAGGCATGGAGTGCCCAAATCTTATGTCAAATACCGGCAAAGTCAAATTTGATTTTGCTCCGTCCCGTCTCATCTCCTCATTGACTTCTCGTCACTCTTGGCTTTTTAGTTGCCAACAAATCGTCTACAAATCACTTGGATAGTGATTTTTTCGTCAACTAATCATACCGTTAGCCTTGGGTGTGAACGCTTCGATGATTGATTTGTGTTCTCTATCCTTTAGACTTTCGGCACCGGCTCGTCTTCCAAGCCCAAAAATATCTTCTTTTCTATTTTCTTTTTTCTTTGCTTCTGCTGCCCCCAAAAATTCCAACATTAAGTTCTACCAAAGAGTGCAATTTTGTTCACCCATCTAAAAAGGATGTGAATATTAGTCACTTTTTGCGAAGCTCATATTGTATGTATCCCACTTCGATGATCAATCATTTTCTAGAGCTTAATTTCGTTTGCGTAATCTTGGAAAAAATCAGCTCAATCTCATGTCAGTAAGATTTGATCAAATAGCACTTGCTTTGCATTAAATTATAGCAAAAAATTTAAATGAAGAATTGAATGCTTTGATAAGCATTTGCCTTTACTAAATGAAAAACTTCAAACACTGATACATGGGCTCCCATATAACGGATAATGTTCAGTCACTTTTTGGTTGGGTGACCGGAATTGCAATCTTACCCAAATCCTATGGTTTTTGATACTTACTATGTTTTTAGGCACTTTAACCTTTATTCATATTTTTTGAGAGCTGGCTAATTTTTGATTTTATAATATTTCTACCAAATTTTTGTTCGAATGGTAGAGAGGCTTTGACACTAGCGGAAGTGTCGCAAACACACGCACACATACACAAGAATTTTTACGTGGTTCCCAAAATCAGGTACGTCCACGGAAGGAGAGTATTTCACTATATGGGGTAGATACAAAGACAATGGAGGGAGTTCTACTCAACCTCAAACTCAAATCACTTCACTCATGATTTGCTCTCTCCCACTGCGTGTGGGGAGAAACCTCCACTGGGGTTCTCTCAATCTCTCAAAAACACTTTAGTGTTCTTTTTCTCTCTACCACTCATACTTTTCAACAAACACAAATACATCTTTATATAGGCATACAAATGGGTGTGAATACTAGTGTGTGAAATCTGCCAGCTGTCACAAATCCAACTTAAACTCTCTCTCTTCCAAAGTCTTCAATAGAAATACTCTTCACCAACCTAATCTTTGACTATCCAATTTCCACGTGAGAAAATCCTAGCTTACTTTTCAACAATTTGTACGTACTGATAGGGTTGTAATGATTTGAAATGGGTTATGAAATGTGGTTGAAAATATTTTTTCAGAGCCTTTCGCTCTGTCTTTGCCCTATTTTTGTCTATCATTAATGGCTATCTGTGTATCAAAAGGGCAACTACTACGGAGTGTATTGGTTTATGAATGTCACTAAGGAGGGTTACTCCGTTAACTGTAGAGTACGACGCAGCGGAATAAACAAAAATCTTTTATTGTGTATGCTAACTCTTGTACATACACTTCGCACTCACGTCACTTGACAATACTCACACGAAGATACATATGACTCTTATTTGACACTTACAATATCTAAGCACACTCTTTGTGCACACTCATTAGGTGGTCTCTCCCCCACTTGGGTACTCTCCCAACCAAGGGGTGGTTCATCACCACCAAGGTGGTACTTCCTTACCACACCTCCACAACATTCTAGAACTCTCCACACAAGTCTAGCATGTAGTGAAGTCTTCCATAACCTTCTTGAATATTCCGAAACCTTCTTGAATATTCCAGAACTCTCTAGGTTCCTCCACTTCTAGAATCTTCCAGAAATATCTAGAACATTTTAGACCATTCTAGATTTATCTAGATTATTCTTCAACCTTCTAGAGAGTTCTCCATTATTCTAGAATTCTCTAGAATACTCTCGAACCTTTCGGACTATTCTAGAATTCTCTGTTCTATTATGGAGGATTCTAGATCCATGATCTATGGAGAGTCAAGTGTTGACTTTCAACATTAACATTCTCGACCCACCAACAAAATTAAAACCCCAAAACAAATACTAGGGAGGGAGAGGAAGCTTTTGCCAATAATGTCACCAACTAAGGATGCCTGGAGGTTAGATATTCAGTGGCTTTACTCATAGGATTTTTTTTATAACATTTAGGGTGACAAGCAAACTAAGTCACTCAAGTTTGACTCATGTTGTGCTTGGTCGATATCTGTTTGTTATCCAAACAAACCTAGTGTGAACAAACTTGAATATGCTAAGTTTTCCAGTCAAACTTGAACAAGCTAATACTAGTGTGATTTAGTTTATGATGTTTTAATATTTCAAACTAGTTGAGATCAGTTGGTTTTCTGCTCAATTAAAACTCGATTGGGATCAATTTGTCTGACAAAAAAAACTAAGTTCGAATATATCTTTTGTACATTTCAAAGCAAGCTGGACAATGCACTGTTCGGTTTATTCACTTCGAATACTAGTCTTAAGTCTTAACTAACTCAATACCATGGATTATAAGCAATGCTATGCATGTAGAAAAATATTTACCCAGGAGAAAAGTACCCAGACAATGGAATTTGTGGTACAAATTCATATCAAACCAACTTTGAATCTACACGATATACCATATTTTCCTGGGGATCTATTTTGATCAGATTAATGATTTCTGTTGTGTCTTTTGATATAGTAGTTGGGGTGCTATCAAATGTGAAATGGTATTGGATCTTAATAACCAAGTAAAAAATGTGATCCATTTGGCCAGATAAGGGATAGATTTCCTAGATTTTGGTGTCTTTGCGAATACTAATGAGACTTGATGAATTTACTATTGTTCAAGTAATACGTTTAGTTTAGCTTAATATTCCTAAAATGACACGTATATGTAAACAAAACACAGAAAAAGAAGACGAGGCATTTCATCAAACAAGTGGAAAGCAGAGAAAATTTAGCTCTCACCGGACAAATTAGAAACATTCTCAGGTTCCATCATCTTTAGCAGATGATAACCGTTGCAGATAGAGACCCTTCATTAGTTGTCAATCGAAGACATACACGTGCACCTGTACGCATTTATACAGAGTGAGAAATTGAACCAGAGACACGAGAAAATGCTCAAGAAAGTTCGAACTTTTTACTTCTGGTAAAGTTTGGATGTTTCTGGATTTCCTTGTGGAATTATCCTGCTTCTCATGAAATTTTTGTCGTTTGAGGTGAAAGATATACCGGATTGATTCGGGTTTTGTTTATCAAGAATGATATGAATCTGTGCATATCATATTGAAGATTTGAGATCGAAAACCAATCTGCGAACTCACAGAACCGGCCGGCGTTAGTTTTGTTTTGGATGCTTGGGTGGGTGTCTGAGAGGGGGAAAATATTCTAAGTGGGAAAACGTGGTTCCAGATCACGACTTCAGAAGTCGCGTTTGAAAAACACATTTTCTAAAGACATGTTTGGAAAGCGTGTAACCAAAAAACGTTTTCTACACACGCTTTCAAACCGGATTAGGATTAACTTCATTTTTTCAAAGTCTTAACCCACTATGAAAGCGTGTAACCAAAAAACGTTTTCTAGAAAGCGTACTTGCTCAACACGTTTTCATGTAGTATGAGAATAAAGTTCAAAAACACATGTTTTATTTAATAAAGTTAAAAAAAAAATGCAAATTGATTAATCAGCTGTGAGCTAGCTAGCTAGTTGGTGGGTTTTAGAGTGTTGTGTGGTCTCCTCAAAAGGTGCTAATAAGGCTCATTTGACTTGGGAATGCATGTGAGAAACAGAGACACAGTGAAGCAGGCATGAATTGTACATTAACAAACAATTTGGTGCTAAAATTCTTTCTTAATGTCCACAGGGACTATTATTTATAGGTAACAAACCTAGTATTGGTGTAAGTGGAGGCTAGCTCATGTGGTAGATTTTTTGGATGCCCCACTTTGTATCTTGGAATCGAGTCTCGTTCCCCCTTACCACGTAGAATTATTTGTTAATTCTCTTTGCAGCATGTTATGTACATAGGTAAGCACCAACTTGTTTGTTAATGTCCATAGGGAAAATTGTTTATAGGTAGCAAGCCCAGTGGGGCTAAAATATTGTTTGACCTGATTTTAATGCTTAGATAATAATTCAGCTAATGACTCACTTCAGCTAAACTTTCTTTATACCATCTCAAACCACGTTCATTCTCCATTCCAACCATGGCTCTCTGCAACTCAAAATTACCAACCCATTTCCGAATCCAGCAATCACAACCCGTTCTCTTTCTCAACTTTCTCAGGCTTGCCATCTTCTTATTTCTACTCTTCCCTTTTGCAAACTCTATTTCCTTCAACTTTTCCAATTTCAACCCAAATGACCAAGATATATACTACCAAGGGGATGCATTTGCGTCCAATGGAGTAATGCAACTCACAAAGAATGAGGAGGACCATTCCCTCTCATCTAGCGCCGGACGAGCCACATACGCACAGGCCATACAGCTATGGGACTCCAAAACCAAAAAGTTGACAGACTTCAACACCCATTTCACTATCAGCGTAACATCAACTAATATCACAGAAGTTGGCGACGGGCTCACCTTCTTCCTCTCTCCTTACAAAGCTCCAATACCTACCAATTCCTACGGAGGATTCCTTGGTCTTTTCGAGAACTCAACCGCCCTCATGAATATTACCAACAATCAGATTGTGGCCGTTGAGTTTGATACTCACCAAAATTCTTGGGATCCGAGCCAGTACCATGTTGGTATCAATGTTAACTCGATCCAGTCGGTGGCCAATCGCACAGTGGATTATGTATCACTGGATATACTAGCAACGACGGTAACAGCAAATGCTTGGGTGAACTATAATTCCTCTACCCAAACTTTAAGTGTCTATCTAACTTTCGAGGAGAATCCTTATTTCCAAGGAAATTTTTCGCTTTCTTATGTTGTTGATTTGAGGAAAGTTTTGCCTCCATTGGTTAGTGTTGGTTTTTCGGCTGCTACAGGCTTTGTGACAACAGAAATAAATAATATTGTTTCTTGGACCTTCAATTCAACCTTAGAGGTTACGAGCCACAAGACAAACCCACATCTGATGGTTGGTCTGGCTGTGGGTCTTGGTGCCTTGATTTGTGGGGTTGGCTTGTTTTGGTTCATGAGGTGGAAACAAATTGTTTTGCGGGGAAAAAATGACATGGACCTTGATGATTCTACTGATGATGATGACGACTTTGAGGAAGGCACAGGGCCAAAGAGATTCACATTCGGCGAACTAAGTCAGGCAACAAAAAATTTTTTCGAGGGGGGAAAGCTCGGACAAGGTGGATTTGGAGGTGTTTACAAGGGGGTGTTAAGCGACACTCAAAAAGAAGTAGCCGTGAAGCGCATCTCTAGAGGATCGAAGCAGGGAAAAAAGAATACAAATCAGAAGTGAAGATCATTAGTCGGTTGCGACACAAGAATTTGGTTCAACTCATTGGTTGGTGCCATAGAAAAGGAGATTTCCTCCTCGTCTACGAGTACATGCCAAATGGGAGCCTTGATACCCATCTTTTCGGTGGAAAATCTAAGTTAACATGGACAGTGAGGTACAAAATTGCCGTCGGCTTGGCTTCTGCTCTGCTCTATCTACATGAGGAGTGGGAGCAATGTGTGGTTCATAGGGACATCAAGTCAAGTAATATCATGTTGGACTCAAACTTCAATGCCAAGCTAGGCGATTTTGGCTTGGCTAGGCTTGTGGACCATGAGTTAGGCTTAGAAACAACCGCCTTGGCCGGCACCATGGGGTACTTGGCTCCAGAGTGTGTCATCACAGGCAAAGTAAGTAAGGAATCAGATGTCTATAGCTTCGGTGTTGTCGCCCTTGAAATAGCATGCGGAAGAAAGCCAGTGGAGGTCAATGGGGATCCAAGTCAAGTAAACATAATAGAGTGGGTTTGGAGCCTTTACGGGAAAGGACAACTCTTTGAAGCTGTTGATAAGGATCTAACCATGGAGTACGATGAATATCAAGTAGAGCGGTTAATGTTGGTTGGGTTATGGTGTTGCCACCCTGATCAAAATCTACGGCCGTCCATAAGGCATGTGATCAGCATTTTTACCTCTGAAGCTCCATTGCCTGTTCTGCCATCACAAATGCCGGTACCTACATATTTTTCACCTCCCATGTCCATGTTTGGCTATTCATCATCTGTTTTGAGCACAGATTCTAACAAGGATAAGACTCAATGTTCAAGTAGCAGTAATCAAAGTTGCTCTTTGTCAATTGGATCCCCGAAACCGCTCTTGCCAAATCATGAAGATAAGGAGTAGCGCATCCTTCTATAAGTTCTTTCTCATTTGAAAGAGGGATGATCCCGAGAAAAAAAAGAAAGAATGAGGGATGATCGAAGTGTATTATTTTATAATATAGTAATTGTTAGATGCAGTGTAAAATCATAGATTGGTTTTCTCCATGATTTAGGTACTTCTAGAGAGTGCAATTTTGTTCACCCACCAAAAAGGATGTGAATATTAATCACTCTCTGCAAAACTCATATTGTAGCCCACTTTGATGATCAATCATTTTGTACAGCTTGATTTTTGTAATCCTGACAAAAACAAGCTCAATCCCATATTAGTCAGATTTAATCAAATAGAATTTGTTTGCATTAAATTGTACACCTAAAACAAAATTTTAGATGAAGAATTGAATTTAGAAACCCTATATAGTTCCTACTCGACAATCACCAAGCAATAATTGTAGAAAGTAAGGAAAAATTGATGAACACCACCAAATATACATGGAAAACTCTCTATGGGTAAAAAATCAAGGGAATGAATCAAGCACTATAGAAAAACACTGTACGGTTACAATCGAACTTACTACACAATTGATATTCTCACAACTAACTCAAGAATGATAGTTGAATCCTCGTTCCCTCTACCCCGTGCTTGATTGTCACCTCCTTTAATCCTCAAGCCTTTTGATTACCCTTTCAGGTTGACCGGAAGCAATTCAACCGTAGAAATTGATTGTTGAATGAACTCTTGAGATTACTTAAAAAGATTATAGATCACTCAAGACACATTCTGAAAATCAGTGAACAGTGTCTTTGAATGCCTAAAATGATGTCTTTGATACCAAACACCTTGACTAGCGTCCAATTGGCTCGAGCCGCTTTTGCATATTGAGTAGTTAGTGTACTTTGTTTTTAGGCACTTTTACATTCATTCATGTTTTTTGAGGGTGAGGTAGTTTCAATTTAATTGAAGGCTAGTCAAGCGCTAGCTTATAGTTTAGCCACTCTACGGTAATGATGGGGTTGTAAATGATTCGATATGGGTTATGAGATGTGGTTGAAAAAAAAGAATAAAAATCAGAGTCTTTCGCTTGTTGTCTTTGTCCTATTTTTGAGCGAAGTACTGGCCGGTCGAGTTTACTGGCCTTTATTCTCACCAACTACACCCCAATTCCAAAAATGTACAGATAAGAATTGGGTTACGTTAGTACCGCAAGTATATCCTTGAACTTGACTCGGTCCCTCCGCCTCTGCTCCGCACCTAGCCCATGCGGTGCTGCTTTCTCGATTTCCATTTTAAATTCTTGACCTCAAGGACTCGACGACACCACGATTAACAGGTTTCCGATCGTAAATACTGATCTACCGCTTTCTTCGTTGCAGTTGAATGCTGGTTTTTCCCACTTGTTAATTCTATAATATGGATACACACATCCCTATTTTGTGTGTACATAGAGGTAGAGCATTGATAATACAACAACAAATGACTTCAAAAGTTGAAATATTAGAAGTATTGATTAGAATACTACTTGATCTTATAAAATTTCTGCTACTTCACGTAATCACGTGGGTATTCCCTGATCTTCAACCCAAGTTGCTTTAGACCAGATTCCACATTCATTAGAACGCTACTTGTTCTTATAAAATTCCTGCTTCTGCACGTGTGTATTCAACCCGAGTTGCTTTAAACCAGATTTCGCATTCATATACAAACCTGTGGGTATTCCCTGGTATTCAACCCAAGTTGCTTTAGACCAGATTTCACATTCATATACAAACCTGTGGGTATTCCCTGGTATTCAACCCAAGTTGCTTTAGACCAGATTTCACATTCAAAGTACAAAGCTGTTTGGCTTGCTGTCTTTATTAGGAGTATTTGTTTTTTACTTGGGTTTGTTGGGGATTTCAACACCCCAATCCCACCGCAATGGAAGCGTAAAAATAAAGAACAATAAGCACACAAAGAACACACAATATTTTACGTGGTTCCCCAAAATCGGGTACGTCCACGGGAGAGAGATATCTTCACTATATTTGGAAAAATAGTGTCTACAATGTGACGTGAAAAAAAACTCACCCAAAGAGCACCTAACACTTGGCTCTATACATAGTTTTTTTTACTCACCCCCACACTCTATTTTTCCTCACTATTTTCTCATCTCAAACTCACAACCAGAGCGCACGGCAAACCCCAACGGGCTGCCCTCCCTTGTGCCCTTCTCCGTTGCTCTCAAAATTGTCCACTCTTCTCATCTCATTTTGCACAAACGACTTGCTACAATATATAGGCACTGTCTAAAAACTCTTGAAATGCCGTGAAGCTTCTGGATGCTCTTTTAATGCCACATGCTAGCCATTTCATTAACTCCTCTTTTTCATTTGTCTGCCCAAGCATCACTTCCCGAGAGCAACAAACTCATTTGCCCAATGCACCATTATAGCACTGTATTGGCGGAGAAACAGCCACCAAGCTGTAAAAACCATTTTCTTTTTCCACACGTCCATTTCTCTGCCTCTTCATTTTTCTCTTTTAATTTTCTTTTTCATTTGAAGTAACACATGGGCAAAAAATCCCAACAAATGAGATTTCTAGGTTTTTACTTGGGTTATGGGATTTCTAGTTTCCACGTCGTTTGGGAATCTCGAAACTAAACTCTGTATTTTAAGTTTGGGTATGTATTGAAGGTATTTGAATTAAATTTTAACTTAAAAAAAACAAAAACAAAGGATTAATTTATTGGCTGCGAAGAAATGGAGGCTAGTTTGCTTGTGAAACTACTATTAAAATTCATGAGCTCAAACCAATGAAATTCACTAGGTTCTGGTTGTGCTACGAAACCCAGTTAAATTCATGAGTTCAAACTAGCAAATTCACGAGCTCAACCTAATGAAATTCACTTAGTGAAATTTTAGAATTAGCGAAAATTATTGAAATGAGTGCGTTTTTGTTCACCTTCTAGTGAACATTACCCTCTCTCTTATTGGTTGAAATGGTATAGGTCTCACCCATGCAATAAACTTTTTAAAAAGGGATAAGATCGTTGGCATCTACATTATCTCAACCAATAGGAGGGAGGGTAATAAAATTAAATTCAATGAAGATTAATGAAATGGAGGCTGGTTTGCTTATGAAACTAGTGAAAATCACAACCTCAAATTAATGAAATTCACTATGTAGTGGTTGTGGTTTGCGACCTAGTGAAATTTATGAGCTCGAACTAGTGAAATTTACGAGCTTTAACCAGTGAAATTCACTAACTTAATGAGATTTCAGGAACTAGTGAAAATTAGTAAAATATTAGAGTTAGTAAAATTTCGCCAGCCAAAGGTCATTGCTGGCTCGAAGTGGATGCTGGGTGGAGGTGGGAAGTGGGGGGCAAGAGGGGAGTAATGTATAAATTTGTGTTTGAAGGATAAAAGGGTAATCTTATCATGAGATTGTCCTTAGAGGTAATTAAGAACTGAGTGTATCCTTAATGAGAATTAAGATGCATTTTCCTATCCTTAGATGTAATTTCTGTTTTCATAACATTTACAACCCGTTTGTCAGGGGGATAATTAAGGATTTGTGGGATAACAACGAAGGAGTGGTAAGAAGTGGACATACAGGCTGTTTGATGAAGGCGAAAGCTAAAAAGTAAAAATTAAGTACTAAAAATTGAATACTGAATTTATTAAGTTAATAAGTTGTTTGATATGTACTGAATCTTAAGCACTGAAAAAAATATAAGTTGTTTCATCTGTACAAGGAGCTGAAGTATTAAATTCACTAATTTTTTTACTTTGCCTTTAATAAATTCATACTGGAATGCATAAATGAAAAAAAAAATGTATGTTTATGAAAATTATAAAAATACAGAATATTGGCAAGATGGTGGTATAGTGGCGGTGATGGTGGTATAGTGGTGGTAGTGGTAGTGATTGTGGAATGGTGGCATCGTGGTGATGGTATAGTGGCGACAGTGGTGGTGGGGTGATGGTGTAGTGGCGGCGACAGTGGTGGGAGTGGCAGAGTGGTGATGGTGTAGTGGTGGCGATTGGGGTGGGAGTGGCAGAGGAATGGTGTGAGTGGTGGTGGCCGTGGCAATGGTGGTAGTAGTAGCTGTGGTGGTGGTATAGTGGCAATGGTGGTATAATGGTGGCAGTGGTGGTCGAAGTAAGGAGTGGTGGTCACGGTGGTGTGAGTGGTGGTGGTGGCAATTGTGGTGGAAGTGACAGAGTGGTGGTAGTGGTGGTGCAGTGGCAATAGGATCGGTGGTAGCGGCGTAGTGGATGTGGCGGAAGAGTGTTTATGGTAGTTGTAAAATCAGCAAAACTACTTAATTTTTATCAACATTTTATTTTTCATTTTAAGGACCTCTTAATTTTGCAAGTAATGCAAAATGTGATTATCAAACTTACTTAATTACTTATTACTTAATTCATTCAGTTTTAAGTTCTTAATCTGGATTATCAAACAAGGCGTAGCATACAAGGGGATTAGCTAAAAAGGTGTTTGTATGTTTGTGTTTTTTTTTTAGAGAGAGGAGATTAGCTTATACTTCTGTTTGGTAGTTAGTATGGCGCTAGATAAGAGGGGTGGATAGTGAAATACTGCAATGAATTACTTGATTGCATTATATATTTTCGTAGTGCTCTTTTTTTCTTTTTATTGTCTGTTCTAGTTTGATAATAATGTCTTCACAATGCAAATTATTACGTAACGAATATCTATTTCTTTTATATTCTCAATATTCAAATTATAGCAGTAACATATTATATAATTTGGGTTTTGTTAATGTGTGCCCCTAAGGCACATGATAATGTCCATTGAGTTAATTATGCATCCCGTAAAATAATATATATTATGATTCCATCCTATGAGATTTGAATACTTATGATTTAATCCTGAAATTTAAATAAACCCCAAAATACCCTTTCTATCTCCTAATTTTCCTAATATTTCTAATAATTCTCTCCTAATTTCCTAACATTTCTCTCTCCTAATCTTTCCTAATTTCTCTCTCTCTCTCTCTCTCTCTCTCTCTCTCTCTCTCTCTCTCTCTCCTATCTTGAAAAAATCTCTATTGCCTAATCTTATAATTCTCTCTCCTAATCTTCGCACACGTAAAATCTAAAAAAATATAAAAAATGAAGATAAATAATCATGATTTTTTATCCCAAAAACACAAGTCATGAGATATCAATTTCATACATTTTGGTAGTAATCCACCATGTTTTTAACCATGATAGATTTATGTACTATGAAAATTATTTCACGATTTCCGCAACTAAATGTATCATGTAATCCAAGCATAAAATTCAGATTAATGCACCATAAAAAATAGGTACATGTAGTCCAAGCATAAAAGTCAGATTGCATATAAAAAAAATCATAAAAACATGGCAGATTAATGCACTGCAAAAAAACCCATAAAAAACCATGGAACATAGAGAATATTAATGCACCATAAAACCATAACCGAACCATGAAAAACATGGTTGATTAATGCACTATACAACCACATGCCAACTTTGGAATTCATTAGAGAAAAAAAATATTTTTACTATATTGAATCCCTGAATATATTGAATCACTAAACCATGATCATTATATAAAAAAAAATTTCACAAATCCTGGCAACCCAAATACTATATCTCATGTTTCCTGTGTATGAATTAACACTAACCCTCAATTATTTCAATTTTACCAATTTCATAGAAACAAACCAATAGCTCACCATATTGATATACCATTTCTAAAGGGCAAGAGAACATGGTTTATTGATTTTTCATTTTTACTATATTGAATCCACTAATATGGTGAAGTAATAAACCGTGTTCACTACATTTAATAATCATCAATAAACTATATTCTTTCACCATTTTTAAAGGACATGAAAACATGGTTTATTGGTTTTCCATTTTTACTGTATCGAATCCATTAATTTGGTGAACCAATAAACCGTGTTCACCGTATAAAATAACTATTAATAAATCACCTCAAAAACGTAAACAACATAAAATAAAATAAAAAAAGACATACGGAGTATTGATATGAAATGACACAAATTTGTTCTCAAGGACCTCCAATTGACAATTTAGTATAAACTAACCAATTTATCCAAAGTGCTCCTTCAAGGTAAAAAAACGCAATAATCGATTACGAAATGGAAGGATGACTAGTTAGTCTTGTTTTGGCTCCACGGATCTTGGTGGTCTTCTCCTCCACCTCCTCACCAATAATAAAGGATCTCTTTGAGAAAATAAATTTCTCTAGTTTGCCGAACTATTCTTAGAGAAGACAGTACGGGTCACTGATAGTGATGATCTATTTCCTTCTGTTAGTTGCTGGTGGAAATCGACAACGACGGTGGGGCAGCAAATCACCAACGTTCCAGAGAGGGAGAGGAGATGGTGGTGGACGGAAATGGAATTGATTAACATAAATGGAATTCAGGAGGAAATGGAACTGGTTAATGTAAATGGAATTTGGGAGGAACTGGAATTAGTTTACGGAAAGAGAAATAGGATTGGTTGATGGAAATGGTGACAGTGAATCCCACCAAATTAGGGAGGATATTAACATATTCGCTCAAAGGAATTGTAACCGTCCATCAAAATAGGACATGAATAGAATATTATGCCCAGATTTTCCGGAATTTAAAGTACTATTAGATAATATACTACTAAAATACATAATAGGGGCACAATGGTCCAATTTTCATTTACAGGATGAAATCATAAAGATTCAAATCTCATAGGGTGACATCCTAAGAATAATATTGTAATGGGATGTCTAATTAAAATTCTCTTAAATGTACCTAATTAAAACCACTTTTGTTAAAAATAGTAAACGTAATTTATGACTTGTATTTCAAACTTAGATTTCTCATGCAAATAAATGAGTTAATGTAAAGTACTTTTACTATTTTTAGCAAAAATGAATTTAATTAGACTTATTTAATAAACATTATCACGTGTCTTGGGGGCACACATTAACAAAATTCATATAATATAATTTCAATATATTAAAAAGATTATTTATATGTTTTGATATCTGTTGTAAGCAATAATAAAATATCACGTGGGCACACTTTTCCACCATTCATTGTTAATTATCTAAAGTGATTCATGTGGAGACTAACTAGTTTCATAAAGAAAGGAAAAAAAAAAAAGACGTTAAAAAAAAAAACAGAATTCAATTAGTCAACCTATTTTGGAAACTTATTTATGTTCCCATCCTAGAGGATTTCGATACTTATTTTTAGGGGTGTACACGGTCCGGATCGGATCGGATTGGCATGAATCCAATCCTAATCCGCGAGTCACGGTTTTTAAAAAATACAATCCGTGTCCGGACCAAAAGTCTCACGGTTCGGTTCCAATCCGATCCGCGAGTCACGGATCGGTTCCGGTTTTATCCACGGATTACATGTTATATAAGACATTATTATTTACGGTAGTCGTAATCTGACATAAAAATAAATCAAGAAGTATCCCAAAGTACATTATTCAAATTCTATAAATACTAAGGACACCACAAGTTCACAAACACAGAAGTTCGTAACAGCTAATTCCTATTTTGAAACTAACACATCAACTTGAAACAATAGAAAATCAAAGTAAAGAGCTCCCGTAGCTAATTAGAGAAAATGTCTTCGTTGGAATCTCACACTAATGGGTCATCAATAAAAATACACATCCAAGTTTTGAAAGAGATCACAGTTTACCCCCTAGTCTCTGTAGTAGAAGTTTGTATAAAATTATGTATGTGTGTTTCTATATATATATATATATATTAAAAAATTATATATAATAAAAATCTCACGGTCCGGATCGGTTAATCCACAGTTTTGAAATCAAAATCCGTGTACGGACCGCGAGTCACGGTTTACTATTTTTTTAATCCGTGTTCGGACCATTAATCCACGGTTAAAATCCAAAATGCACGGATCAGTTCGGTCCAGACCGGATTCACGGTTCACCGGTTTTTTTGTGCAGCCCTACTTATTTTTACATCCCGACATTGCATAATCGGACATTTATGCCCCTATTTATAAAAAGACATTTTCATATAAATACTAATTAATCACCTATTCCTTTTCCATCAACATATTAATTACATGAATCATTCCCTTTTCAATAGGAATCTGTTACTCATCTTATTCCCTTTTTCAATGGGCAGAGAATAGAATCTGAGGAAGTTGGAAACAGAGAGTGTCCATTGTAGCGCTTGGAATCAATTACCGTAGTGCATCTATAATTCGATATCTTCTTCATACCACAGTGCTACTATAATCCGATAGATTGAGTACCACAGGGTGAATCCAACTATAATTCTGTACATTAAGTACCATAGCACTACTATTATTTTGTACTTCAAGTACAATAGTGCAACTATAATACAGTACATTAAGTACAATAGTGCATGAGAACGTCAACCGCCAGTCTTCTAGCTGATCGCCCATCATAATTTTGGGATAACCTCCCCATATCACATCCTCATCTTAAATTATTTCTAATTTACTTTATTTAACAATTTCAATGTGAATTTTCTAAATCGCAATCTAACAAAACCTAATTGTCCATTCTCACATTCATAATATCACAACTAAACAGCATAGCACAGCGACAATGCTAGTGATAAACAATGTTCGCATAATTAACACAATCCGATTCACAAGGTTTGCACTCAAATTCACAAGTGTAGAGGGGTAGTGTTTACATATAAAATTAACAAATCTAATAACTAATTGTCACGTAACCAAAAATGTCAAATGTTGGCAAATGCTTGTCAATGAAAATACACTGGATTAATGGAATGTATTTGAGTAAAGAAATGATGTCGTATTGTTTCTTAAATTGAAAAGTAGTTATTGGCAGTTACGAGTCATCATTGCTATAAAAGATAGACTTTGAAGCCATGATTTCAACTGCTAAGTGCATAGAGTCCACGTGTAAACTTGTGATACAGGGCAATTGGCAGTTAGAACACGTGGAGTGCGTCTAGAAAGACAGTTATCTCCTTAAAATATAATCATTTGGGTTAGTTAGAGCAATGGTGCAGATTAAATGAGAAGCTTTTTGAAGTAGATTAACAAGAATTCAAATTCAGACGTGGAAGAGGGAAGAAACTGTCAATTCAAAGTGTGAAAGGTGGAGTTTGAAGCAAGCCAAATTTAAAACTATTGAGTGGGAAGTTCAACTAGCAAGCAACGTCTATAAATAGAAGAGATTGAAGAGTGAAAAACCTTCAAACAAATCTTCAACAAACAACTATCAAACAAAATGATGCTTGGTTTGTTCATTGGCAAGTAGTTTAGGATTTCGAACTCAGTTCAAAGTAGATTAGGAAGTAGTTAGGGTAAATTTGATTGTTTTTGTAACAATCATTTGTTCGAAGTTCTCGTTACCTTGTATTTGAAGTTGAAGGCAATTTCGAAGTAAGTTTTTATCTTTGGTTTACTAATCAAAGTATCTTGTTTCTTTACTGTTCTTTAATTTCCTAAGTATATTGATTTGCATTTCTTCACTTTGAAAGAAAATCCTCTTAATTGAGGTAATTGAACCATTAAAACACAATCGCCTGATTAGACTTGGTTTTTCCAAAGTTAATCTGAGGGAGGAGATTGAGACTCTTTCTGGCACGCTCACACTCAATTATTTTCCATTGCAAAGAAGTAAAAGAACCAAACAGGTACAAACAAGTAATAAAATGTTAAGGGCAAAATAAAAAATATAGGATCAGATTATAATTACGTAGAATTGTGGTGATAACATAGTATTATGTGACTGTAGGGGTAATTAGGTGATTTTATAAAGTCTAGAGGAATTTTGTAAAAAAATACCTAGGAAGGGTATTTTGGTAATTTTTGACGTGGCTGGTAACTAAACCAAATATAGGTTGGTATAATTGGTCGATACTTTAGGGTTCGAAGTTAGATATCTAGGGTCAAACGTAAAATTGGAGGTCCTGGAGGGTTAAAAGATGTTTTTGAAAAATCTATCTGTCTCCTCAAAATTTGGCTAAGTATAGAAAAATGATTTACAAAATAAAAAGTTCTGGTAGTTATTTATTCGATTTGTTGGAGTACAGTGATGGTATCGCATGGTTTTCATATTAAGGCGATGCTATATTTCGAGCTATATACTTCGGTGAAAAATGCGCTATTCTTGATTTTGTACTAAAACTGAAAATATAGATTTTGAGATGGTTGGAATTTGATTATTTTGACGTTGACATTCAATTCATATGGAGGTACTTTCTTATTTTCTTTAAATAAATTAAATTAAAGAAAAGGTAAAAGAAAGGTTTAAAATGTGTTCTCTACTTGTCCGGACGGGATTACCTGAGAAACAGAGCATGGCTCGGGTTGATCCTGTTTCGATGCATGAGTTCGTTTCTTTCAATTCTCAATGTTCCAAAAATATCATCTAGGGTCTCTAATATATTTAGGGAGATTGGAATAAGAGTCTACGCTACCTCTCCTGTAAAGAATTAGCGGCATTTCAGTTTTTTGCGAAAAACAGATGTCGGTGGAAGCAGCGGTGCTTGAGGCTCTCCGGTTGGAATCGGCCCACCTTGTGAGTATCCTAGGGTGTGGTTGGTGAGTTGTGACCGTCTGGTTTTGAGTGTAGTAAGAGTTTTGGTGAAAAACTCTCTTTTGCTTCTTTACTCTCTCTCTCTCTCTCTCTCGAAATTTAATGGTATTGCAAGCCCTTTCCTCTCACTCTAACTTGTTTCTCTGAGTTGTGGGGGTGTGGTGAAGATGTGTGGATGGATGGGACAAAATGAGGCTTTATATAGAGGGTCTGGAGGAGGAGAGAGGGGGAGGAGATAAGGTTGGGTGGAAGGATTGCATAGTGTTATCGTGGTGTCTTCTTAATTATAGGATGAGATAGGGAGGATTTGGAGCAGATATTGCATAATCTAGCAGCTGATTTTCGAGCTCCATGATGGTGGGGTGGATAGAGTAATGATGGGGAGAAGTTAAATGTTGGAGGTGATGGGCTGAGTTGATGTTTGTAAGGGATAGGTTTGTAGGCTACATTAGGTTTGTATAAGGGTGGCTTTCATGCAATGAGGAGGAGATTTTCTGATGGGGAGAAAGGATTTGATGGGATGGGGTTATGTTCTAGTCAAGTTTTGAAGACGCATACTTGACACCCCTCATGGTTGCAACAATGTTTGGCAGCAGTCAAATCTTCAATTCAAGGAAGAAGATGCTTGAGTCCCTGCTAAAGGGCAGTAGTGGTAATATTGGAGAAGACTCACCGATTTTGAATTGGGTTTTCTTACAGGACGGTGATGAATAAAGGAATTGAACTTCATTATCATCGTCGGCATCGAGGTCGACGATTATTCTCCTTTTTCTAAGTTGGGTTTGGAGAAGGAGAGTCACCATTATTGCCTCTTGGATCTCTCTGCCTCTTGGAGTCTACACCTCTCTCTCTCTCTCTCTCTTTCTCTCTCTCTCTCGCTCTTCCCTGTGAGAATTGGGGAAGGAAGGAGAGGGGTTTTAAAAAAAGAAGAGAAAACATGCCCAAAACGACGTTGTTTTGTGCTACTTAACGGTTTTTGATATCCGTTAAGCCATTTTCCGTTAGTAAGCTCATGGATGTAGACGGTGGAAGCATTTTTTATGAAGGAATTGAAGTTTAGGAGTACGGATGAAAGAAATGAAAGTTTGGGAAATTTTTTGATATTGAAGTCAAAGTTTGGGGGGCATTTTGAATTTTTCCCTATTACGAATTCAAATTTTGGTGGGTTATTTGTAAGAATATTCTTCGAGCGCGAAGTAGCTTAAGCCTTCGTTCAAATTTCTTTTCCAAAAATGCCCATCATCCTAATCATCATATAAATCAAATTACCATAATCTTTAAAATTTTGTCCTAAAATGTTGGTCTTATATCAATTTTGGAAAAACTACTGGAGATTTTTTATGCGCATAAAACTCAAATACTTTATGTGTACAAAAGAATTTTATTTTCAAATTTAAACCTTTACAAACTTTATCGTACGGACCAAACTTTAGAATGTAGGAACGCTTTTTTACATGACTCGCAGTAGTGTCTTACTTTTTATCTGTATCTTGTCGGTTAAAATAGTTAGATGATTCTTTGTACTTCTATGAAGTATGCACCATCTTATTGGTAATTCATCTCTTCTTACGTAGCTCTAAAGTTGTATCTATTTGTTATAGTAGTCATGTTAATAAGAGGTCAGAGGCTTTGGTTTTACGCGTAGCTTAGTTGGGCGGTTGATAAGGAGGCTTTGTTTTACTCGTCCCTTAGTTGCAGTAGAACTTTATCAATGATGGATTACAGAACCCGCACAGGTTGGAAAATTTTAAAATCAGTCTTAATTCTCCTTTTAGGTATTCACCTCAAATACATCAATCTAAAAAGTTGTGAAAACAAAAAGAAAAAAGACAAAAACCACATTTGGTAACACACCCGTAGTTGCGTTGGTCGCCTTCTTCTCCGTTTTATCGAGCTAAAAAATCTTAACAAAGGTTTGCTTAGGTATAAAATAATGACAATTACAGAAAAATAAAATAAAAGCAGTATAGTCCTATGCAGTGTGTTAGTGACCCAAAAAGTTAAAAACTCAGCTATTTATATTTGGGTTGGATGTAGAGTGCTAGTGCATGCCTGTGCCCATGCCTGAAGGCATGGCTAGAGCAATCGACAGATTTACTTGTGCTCATTCTTTATGGTCCTTCAAATTTAGGGGAGAGAGAGAGAGAGAGAGAGAGAGGGAGGGAGAGGGCGGTAGTGAGAGAGAATGTGGCTTAAATTTTTGAAAGGGGGGAGAGAAAATGTGGTTTGAAATTTTAGGTGTGGTAGGCCGGTGGAGGAAAAGGGTACACTCAGAGGGAGTGAGTTGGCAGAGAGATGGATTAAAATGTAATATGATGATTGGGACAAAAAATACAACTTGGATAAAAACCGCTCAGTATTACGTATAATATAGATTAGATTACTACAATGATCAATCTTTTGCCTACAAGGGTTGAAGCTTAAAAAAAAAAAAAAGGTCACACAGCGATTGAGCTACCCACACAAAGTTAGGGCAGACAAAAATGGAAGGTGAAAGGGCTAGATGGTTAAGTAAGGGGGAAAAAGGAGCAGTCAGCTAGCTAGTTGGTGTGTTTTAGGGTGGTTTGTGGGCTCCTCAAAGGGTGCATGTGAATAGTTTTTTTTTTTGGGGTCGTAGGGGTTGTGCAGTTGACCACATGGGGAGGAGGTCAGAAAGTGCGTAGCTTTGAGTTGGAAAATGCATGTGAGAAACAGAGAGACAGTGAAGCAGGCATGAATTGTACAGCATGTTCTGCACATCCCCTGCATCAAATTGGACATTAGCAAACAAGTTGGTGCTAAAATATTGTTTATTGGCGAAGTTAGGTCTGTTTGCAATTGGCAAGATGCCAACCATTAAAGGTTGTGTAATAATAATCTATAGACAAGCACCAAATTGTTTGTTGATGTCATTAGGGAATATTGTTTATAGGTAGCAAACCTAGTGGTGCTAAAATATTGTTTATTGACGACTCATTTTGACCTGATTTTAATGCTTAGATAATAATTCAGCTAATAAGTACTTAAACTTTCTCTATACTATCTCAAACCACCTTCATTCTCCATTCCAACTATGGCTGTCTGCAACTCAAAATTTCTCAGGCTTACCATCTTGTTATTTCTATTCTTCCCTCTTGCAAACTCTATTTCCTTCAACTTTTCCAGTTTCAACACAAATGACCAGAGGATAATGTACGAAGGAGACGCAACTACAGCCAGTGGAGTAATCCAAGTCACAAAGAACCTACAGAACACTCTCCTCACAGGAAGTGTTGGACGAGCCACATACGGGTCGCCCATACACCTATGGGACAACAAAACTGGAAACCTAACAGACTTCAACACTCATTTCTCTTTCATCATTACACCAACTTCCAGTTATGTCGGTGACGGACTCACATTCTTCCTCTCTCCTTACAGTGCTACAATCCCTATCCATTCTGGCGGAGGATACCTTGGTCTTTTCGAGAACTCCACCGCCTTAAACCATACCAACAATCAGATTGTCGCCGTTGAGTTTGATACTTTCAAAAATTTTTGGGATCCAAGTAAATACCATGTTGGTATCGATGTCAACGGGATCGAGTCGGTGGCCTATCTCAATTGGAGTTCTAGTCTGGCAAATAATGAAACAGCAAATGCTTGGGTGAATTATGATTCCTCTACCCAAACTTTAAGCGTCTATCTTACTTACGAGGACAATCCGGTTTTTCAAGGAAGTTATAACCTTTCCTATGTTGTTGATTTGAGAGAAATTTTGCCTGAATGGGTGCGTGTTGGTTTTTCGGGTGCCACAGGCAGAAATTCGGAAATACATAATATTGTTTCTTGGACCTTCAGTTCAACCTTGGGGGACTCCTCCAATTCAACCGCGGGGGCCGCGCCCCCCAAATCAACCCCTGTGGCCCCGCCCCCAAATTCAACCCCGGGGGCCCCGCCCCCCAATTCAACCCTTACGGGTCACAAAACGAACATGCGCCTGATGGTTGGTCTGGCTGTGGGTATTGGTGCCTTGATATGTGGGGTGGGCTTGTTTTGGTTCATGAAGTGGAAACAAATTGTTTTGCGAGGAAAAAATGACATAGAACTTGATGATTCCACTGATGATGATGACTTTGAGGAAGGCACAGGGCCAAGGAGATTCACAATTGGTGAACTAAGTCACGCAACAAACAATTTTTCCGAGGGGGGAAAGCTCGGACAAGGTGGATTTGGAGGTGTTTACAAGGGAGTGTT
The DNA here is from genome assembly GCA_022606695.1 of Vaccinium macrocarpon. Taxonomy (NCBI): domain Eukaryota; kingdom Viridiplantae; phylum Streptophyta; class Magnoliopsida; order Ericales; family Ericaceae; genus Vaccinium; species Vaccinium macrocarpon. The sequence continues at coordinate 2,397,561 of CM040172.1, read as the reverse complement.
AAGCGACACTCAAAAAGAAGTAGCCGTGAAGCGCATCTCTAAAGGATCGAAGCAGGGGAAAAAAGAATACAAATCAGAAGTGAAGATCATTAGTCGATTGCGACACAAGAATTTGGTTCAACTTATTGGTTGGTGCCATAGAAAAGGAGATTTCCTCCTCGTCTACGAGTACATGCCAAACGGGAGCCTTGATACCCATCTTTTTGGGGGAAAACCCAAGTTAACATGGACAGTGAGGTACAAAATAGCCCTCGGCTTGGCTTCTGCTTTGCTTTATCTACACGAGGACTGGGAGCAATGTGTGATTCATAGGGACATCAAGTCAAGTAATATCATGTTGGACTCAAACTTTAATGCCAAGCTAGGCGATTTTGGCTTAGCCAGGCTTGCGGACCACGAGTTGGGCTTAGAAACAACCGTCTTGGCTGGCACCATGGGGTACCTGGCTCCAGAGTGTTTCATCACAGGCCAAGCAAGTAAAGAATCAGATGTCTATAGCTTCGGTGTTGTTGCCCTTGAAATAGCATGCGGAAGAAAGCCGGTGGAGGTCAATAGGGATCCCGGTCAAGTAACCATAACAGAGTGGGTTAGGACCCTCCATGGGAAAGGACAACTCTTTGAAGCTGTTGATAAGGATCTCACCATGGAGTACGATAAACATCAATTAGAGCGGTTAATGTTGGTTGGGCTACTGTGTTGCCAACTTGATCACAATCTTCGGCCATCCATAAGGCAAGTGATCAATATTCTTACCTTTGAAGCTCCATTGCCTGTTCTGCCACCACAAATGCTGGTACCTATATATTCTTCGCCTCCCATGTGCATGTCTAGCTATTCATCATCTGTTTTGAGCACAGATTCTAATAAGGATAAGACTCAATGTTCAACTAGCAGTAACACTCAAAGTTGCTATTCATCTTTGTCAATTGGATCTCCGAAAGCTCTCTTGCAAAATCATGAAGATTAGGAATAGAGCATCCTTCTATAAGTTCTTTCTCACTTGGAAGAGGGATGATCGAGGTGTATTATTTTCTCATAGCATAATTGTTAGATGCACTGTAAAATTATTCATTGGTTTTGTCCATGATTTAGGTTCTATCAAAGAGTGCAATTTTGTTCACACCCCTAAAAAGGATGTGAATATTACTCACTCTCTACGAATCTCATATTGTATTACTCTTTGATGATCAACTGTTTTGTAGAGCCTGATTTTTTGGTGATCAATTGTTTTGTCAGTACAGAGGGGTTGCTCCATTAGCATTTTCGACCCTCTGACAAAATTAAACTCCCAAAACGAAAAACTAGGGAGGGACAAGAAGCTTTTGTCAATAACGTCACCAAGGATGCCAGGACACCTAGATACGGTAAGAAATCCTGTGGCTTTACTCAAAACAATGGCGAAGTGCTGGCTGGTCCAGCTTACTGGCCTTTTTTCCCACCAACAGACCAACTCTACCGTAATTCCAAAAATATAAGGATAAGGATTGTGCAACATTAATACCGCAAGTATATCCTTATTCCTTGGACTTGACTCGGTCCCTATCGTGCCCTCCTCATCCCACTCCGCCTCTGCTCCACACCTCGCCCAATCGTTGTTGCTTTCTCAATTGCCGCTTTAAATTCTTGACCTCAAGGACTCGACCACACCACGATTAACAGGTTTCCAATAGTAAATACTGACCAACCGGCTTTCCATGTGGGTTCTTCTTTGCAGTTGAACTCTGGTTTTTCCAGCTTAATAATTTTATAATATGCATGTACTGTGTACACATCCCTATTTTGTATGTACATTGAACATTGATAATAAGACATCAAATGACTTCAAAAGTTAAAATATTAAAAGTACTGATTAGAATACACCACTTGATCTTATAAGATTTCTAGCTACTTCACGCGTTTATTCCCTGGTATTCAACACAAGTTGCTTCAGACCAGATTCCACATTCATTAGAATACTACCTGATCTGATAAAATTTCTACTTCTTCACGCGTGTATTCCCTGGTATTCAACCCAAGTTGCTTTAGACCAGATTCCACATTCATATGCAAACCTGTGGGTATTCCCTGGTATTCAATCCAAGTTGCTTTAGACCAGATTCCACATTCATTAGAGCGCTACTTGTTCTTATAAAATTCCTGCTTCTGCACGTGTGTATTCACCCAAGTTGCTTTAAACCAGATTTCACATTCATATACAAACCTGTGGGTATTCCCTGGTATTCAACCCAAGTTGCTTTAGACCAGATTTCACATTCAAAATACAAAGCTGTTTGGCTTGCTGTCTTTATTAGGAGTATTTGTTTTTTACTTGGGTTATGGGATTTCTAGTTTCCACATCGTTTGGGAATCTCGAAACTAAACTCTGTATTTTAAGTTTGGGTATGTATTGAAGGTATTTGAATTAAATTTTAACTTAAAAAAAAAAACAAAGGATTAATTTATTGGCTGCGAAGAAATGGAGGCTAGTTTGCTTGCGAAACTACTATTAAAATTCATGAGCTCAAACCAATGAAATTCACTAGGTTCTGGTTGTGCTACGAAACCCAGTTAAATTCATGAGTTCAAACTAGCAAATTCACGAGCTCAACCTAATGAAATTCACTTAGTGAAATTTTAGAATTAGCGAAAATTATTGAAATGAGTGCGTTTTTGTTCACCTTCTAGTGAACATTACCCTCTCTCTTATTGGTTGAAATGGTATAGGTCTCACCCATGCAATACACTTTTTAAAAAGGAATAAGATCGTTGGCATCTACATTATCTCAACCAATAGGAGGGAGGGTAATAAAATTAAATTCAATGAAGATTAATGAAATGGAGGCTGGTTTGCTTATGAAACTAGTGAAAATCACAACCTCAAATTAATGAAATTCACTATGTAGTGGTTGTGGTTTGCGACCTAGTGAAATTTATGAGCTCGAACTAGTGAAATTCTGAGAGCTTTAACCCGAAAGAAATTCACTAACTTAATGAGATTTCAGGAACTAGTGAAAATTAGTAAAATATTAGAGTTAGTAAAATTTCGCCAGCCAAAGGTCATTGCTGGCTCGAAGTGGATGCTGGGTGGAGGTGGGAAGTGGGGGGCAAGAGGGGAGTAATGTATAAATTTGTGTTTGAAGGATAAAAGGGTAATCTTATCATGAGATTGTCCTTAGAGGTAATTAAGAATTGAGTGTATCCTTAATGAGAATTAAGATGCATTTTCCTATCCTTAGATGTAATTTCTGTTTTCATAACATTTACAACCCGTTTGTCAGGGGGATAATTAAGGATTTGTGGGATAAGAACGAAGGAGTGATAAGAAGTGGACATAGGGGCTGTTTGATAAAGACGAAAGCTAAAAAATAAAAATTAAGTACTAAAAACTGAATGCGGAATTTATTAAGCTAATAAGTTGTTTGATATGTACTAAAAACTGAATGCGGAATTTATTAAGCTAATAAGTTGTTTGATATGTACTGAATCTTAAGCACTGAAAAAAATATAAGTTGTTTCATCTGTACAAGGAGCTAAAGTATTAAATTCACTAATTTTTTTACTTTGCCTTTAATAAATTCATACTGGAATGCATAAATGAAAAAAAAATGTATGTTTATGAAAATTATAAAAATACAGAATATTGGCAAGATGGTGGTATAGTGGCGGTGATGGTGGTATAGTGGTGGTAGTGGTAGTGATTGTGGAATGGTGGCATCGTGGTGGTGGTGTAGTGGCGATAGTGGTGGTGGGGTGATGGTGTAGTGGTGGCGACAGTGGTGGGGTGTAGTGGCGGCGACAGAGGTAGAGCATTGATAATACAACAACAAATGACTTCAAAAGTTGAAATATTAGAAGTATTGATTAGAATACTACATGATCTTATAAAATTTCTGCTACTTCACGTGGGTATTCCCTGATGTTCAACCCAAGTTGCTTTAGACCAGATTCCACATTCATTAGAACGCTACTTGTTCTTATAAAATTCCTGCTTCTGCACGTGTGTATTCAACCCAAGTTGCTTTAAACCAGATTTCACATTCATATACAAACCTGTGGGTATTCCCTGGTATTCAAACCAAGTTGCTTTAGACCAGATTTCACATTCAAAATACAAAGCTGTTTGGCTTGCTGTCTTTATTAGGAGTATTTGTTTATTACTTGGGTTATGGGATTTCTAGTTTCCACGTCGTTTGGGAATCTCGAAACTAAACTCTGTATTTTAAGTTTGGGTATGCATTGAAGGTATTTGAATTAAATCTTAAATTTAAAAAAAAAAAAACAAAGGATTAATTTCTTGGCTGCGAAGAAGTGGAGGCTGGTTTGCTTACGAAACTATATTAAAATTCTCGAGCTCAAACTAATGAAATTCACTAAGTGGTGGTTGTGTAATAAACCCAGTTAAATTCACAAGTTCAAACTAGCGAAATACACAAGCTCAACCTAATGAAATTCACTAACTTTGTGAAATTTTAGAATTAGCGAAAATTATTGAAATGAGCACGATTTTGTTTACCCTCCTAGTGAACATTACCCTCCCTTTTATTGGTTGAAATGATCCTCCCTTTTATTGGTTGAAATTTATGATGCATGGACACGGGGACACGACAATTCTAAAAAAACGGGGACACGGACATGGCGGGGGACACGCCACATGTATATTTATTTATTTATTTAATTATATATTTATGGGGAAGTTAATTCACCATCCCAAACAAATAAAATCCTTAGGATCCCATCCCACAAGATTTGAATGTTTATGATAACATCTTGAGATTTAAATAATACCGAAAAGCCCTTTGTTTTTGTTTTTCCTTTTTTGAATTTCTTAGATATTATTAACAGATTTTGGAACTGTTAGTAGTCCTCACCACCATCCCACAAAACTGTCAAAAAATTAATGCTTTTACGTCCCACTAATTTAGGGGAGTTTTAAAAACTCTTCATCTTATTAGTTGGTTAAGAAAGGAGTATTATGGAAGCTTAGCCATAACCCATCCCAAATTCATACTTTTTCGGTGAGAGAGTACATAGGACCAAAACTGTCCCCACCATCCTGAAGTCCAGATTTTTTGGTGAAGCCTAAACCTCCCAAAATTGTTCCAATCCCTTCTTCGGTGGAAACCAAAACCCTATCCGAACCACCCCAAATCCCAGATTTTTCGGTGAAACCCCACCCACTCCCCAAATTGTCCTTTCTAGATTTTTCGGCCAATAGAATCATCCAAAAACGATCCCAAAAATCGATCCCACCCAAAATCTCCCAAAATCCTTAATTTGATGGTAACAAACTTCATCCACGACCTAGAGAAAGGCTCATTCACCATCCTACTCTCGGAAATTTCCGGAATCGCACCATTCCATTTGCGTTGGTGGTGTTGTGGTGGTTGTGACGAGGTCTTGCACGGCAGAAAAGACCAACAATCGTCCCAAACTCTTTACCTTTTCGGCGGCATCACTTGTCCTAATCGGCGAGGAATCCTAGTCAGTGGCGAATCCTAGTCGGCGACGTCACTGGCCCTAAACAAAGTTTCTTCCACGAACCAAGACATGGCCCGTAAGTTTTGTACCCATTTTTTTAGTCGTCCATGTTTTTTAGGGTTTGATGAACCAATAATATGTATTACATGGATTTTCCTTGACTTTGGAGTGTAAAGATTTTAAACATGAATCAATACAAAAATTGTGTTTCAATTTATTCCCAATGAAAATGGAGGACTAATAGTCCACTGTTTTGGTTTAAAAATTTTATGGTAAACTACTTTAGCATGTTCCATTGGTTTTTTGCATTGCCAGAAGCAAAATGAACAATGCACGGAAAAATGGTGGTCCAATAATTCACCATTCTGATTTAAAAATTATATGGTTTATAATTTTGACATATTTGTTGTTCAAAGTATAGTTAACCATCTAGTTCAAAAAAAAAGTATAGTTAACCATAATCTTAACTAGAGATTAAAAAAAAATGGGTTATTGGTTTTCCATTTCATGGATAACATAATAGGTGCTCTATTATCTTCTTGTTGTTAAAAAATAATCTAAACTTGGGGGCTTTTGGTTGTTTTTAATGGTTTATTAATATTCCATAGTGCTATGTTTATTAGAAAATTTGATTGTTTGATTGACTCGCCATTTATTTGGAGTACAAATTGTAAAAAATATGGTGACCCAGTGTACCATATGAAATAAACTCAAATATCATAAAGAGGCCAAATATGGTATAACAAAAATCCACCTTATTTAATTTGAAGCCCACGAGTTCAATTTAGGTGACTTTGTACATGGATTATTGATTTAGCATGAGATAAGGTGAAATTATTTGACATAGTTTAATGATTTGTCATTTTTAAAGGAATGAACTTATGGGTTGTTTTACATTGTTTTGTAGGGGTTAAAACTACCAATGCAAAATCGGGAACGAAACTTAATAGACAAACATGGTGAATTGAATTGTCATGACACATAACTTAAAACAAGTCAACCAGGTGGACTGTCTTGATTAAATCGTAACAAGTGTTGTCCTATTGTAAAAATCTCTTTCGATGGTGAATTGGGATGCCATACTAAATATTTTAAAAAAATGTATCCCATGTTTGCATTTTCCGGTATAGAAAATGCATTATCCATAAATTTGAAAACATCCATCGAAATGGGCTTGATGATGGAACAAATTCAGAGAATTTGATCTATAATTGTTACACAACACAGGGACTCAAAAAATGTATATGTAGAATACCTTTTAGACACCCCCGAAGTTTCTTGATGAATTTATTGCTTCCAACCTCTTTGCTACCCACAAAATGCCTTATGGATCAATGGACTATATATGGTGGAATGAAAAATGAGCCGCAGGATGTTGGTTGTTCACATATATAAGATTTGATATTTTCAAATTCAAAAACTCCTCAAGTTAAGGAAAGGTGAACAAATATATTCAAACAAAAATAAAGGAAAGAGGACTAGATATTGGTTGATTGCTTGGATGGAATTATAGCGTAACTGATTGCCTAACAAATGCCACTAAACTAGGACGTGAAGATTTCCAAGATCATAAATTACTATTATATAATATAATAACAAAATACATAATAGGGGCATAATGGTCCAAATTCAAATTAGAGGATGGAATCATAAAGATTCAAAAGCCCTAGGGGAGGGGGGGGTACATCCTAAAGATATTATTGAAAGAGGATAACTAATTAAATTTCTTTATATTTATTTACACACACACACACACACACACACACACACACACACACACACACACACACACACACACACACATATATATATATATATATATATATATATATATATATATATATATACACCGGCGATCCTGTCAAGGATCCCGGATTTCCCGGATGCGAGCTTTTTTTGGTGTTTTGATGCTTTTAAAAATTGTTTTTGGGAAATCCGAGCTGTCCAATGTGTTCAAAAGGTGTTTGCCAAGGTTCCCGTGAGAAATCTTCAAAAAAAAATACTGGAAAGGGCTTGATCCAAAAAGTTTTTCACAAAAATTGTATATATACAGTTTTATGAAAAACTGCTTGGATCAAGCCCTTTCCAGTATTTTTTTTTTGATGATTTCTCGCAGGGACCTTTAAAAACACCTTTTAAACACATTGAAGGGTTCGGATCGTAAAAATTTGATCCAGAACTAAGAGTCCCGGATCTGGGATCCCTTACTGGATCGGGACTCTATATATATAATATTTAAAACTTTTAGGGGTCAAATTGAATTTTTAAAAAACTTTTAGGGGTAAAATTGAATTTTTAAAAAAACTTTTAGCAGTAAAATTGAATTTTTTTAAACTTTAAGGGGTAAGATTGAATTTTTTTAAAACTTTAATGGGTAAATTTATAATTACTCAAAAACTTAGTGTAAAAACTATAATTTAGCATATATATAAAGTAGGGGTGCTCAGCGGATCACCCGATCCGCTCAACCCGACCAACCCAACCAACCCGAACCATCCGCAAACCCACCCAAGGTACGTTATGGATTGTTGCGGTTCAAGAATATTTGTCTGTTGGTTGCGGTTACGATTCGGTTTGGGTTGGGTTTGGTTAAAACCGACCAATCTGTGGACAAACTGTATAAAAAACCCTTGCGGATTCGGATGTTACCCGATCCGTCAAATTCGCAACCAAAACGACCCATCCGTATGTCACCCACGGATGGTTACGAATCTTAAAAATAATAATCTATTATGAGCAGTTTGGGTTGAGAACCGACCCAAACCGTTCGGAACTGAACCGTGGACACCCCTAATATAAACCCACCTCTTCCTCATCAGCTGATGACAGCCTGATGTTACCAATTTGAACCCTAAAATATCAATATCGTACTCCCTCCGTCCCATAAAGTTTGATCACTGCGAAACTACGTGCAATTTTCAAACTAAAAAAATAATGTATTTACCAAAATAATTTTTCAATTTTTTTTGCACCGTATAAAAGTTCTCGATGAGATGTATCAAACAAGATCCATATTGACTAAAAAATTATTTTCGTAAGCACGTTACTTTTTAGCTTGAAAATTGCACGTAGTTTCGTAGTAATCAAATTTTATGGGACGGAGGGAGTATTTGAGCAAGAACAGGTATGTCGTCTGATCGTCGCTTGATACGGGCACAAATGTGCCCATTGGTGGCCCGTAATTTATTGTTGTTACGCCCGTTTAGATATTATTTGGAGCTTAATACTCGTTTTTATCTATTTCAGGATTTGTTGAACTCGTGAATAATATTTGGAGGTAAAGCGCAAAATTATATTTAACTTTGGGTCGAAACAAAGCCGGTGCCGATCAAATTAATTGAGATTGGACCAAGTCTATAATGGATTGCAAAAGCAAAGCACTGAATCATATTCCTAGGTGTAAAATTGACAGCACATGGTGTGTGAATAAGTTATGCACGTGGGACCATGGCTTACTAAGTCACCAACAACTAATTGGGTTTTTAAGATTCTAATACATGGGCTCCTTAATTACAATTCAAGAGGTTTTGTAGAGGCCTTATGCTGGCCTTATTATAAGGTCGGTCGGGAAGTATTATAAAAGGAGGAAAAAAGGGCTTTGGGGGATAATCTGGAGGCTGCGGACAAAACAACAACAAAGAAGGTACGGATAAGAGTGAACTGTTGCGGCGCATAAGAGAGGCAGCACAACAGCCGCAGCATGTCGTTAGAGTTATGAGCAAAGCCGTCAACCTTCCGAAGTGCACATCCACGATGATTGGCTAAATCTTTCGACTGGGGTAACGAGGAAACTTTCTCCGAGTAATGTAATTGTTTAATTTAAAGGGTTTTATTCAACAAGAATTGTATGACTTTGGATGATTCATAATTTTTTATGAAAGAACATATTTTTCCTATCTATCTATTGTGTTTGTATTCCGGATATCAAGCACTGTCATACACTAGTTTTCACTGTTTCAGGATAGTCTCTGAGATAGGTTATACGACGTTAGACGGGTCGTGCCGCCCGTTAAGTCTGGTGAGACGACCGGCGCTATGTTGAGATAGCTTTTACGGTGTATGAATCCTGTGAATCCTCTTGACGATTGTTGATAGGGATTGCAAGCCCTAGCAATGATCCAATTTTTCTGTGTTGAATAATTACCCTAGACTTTATTCAATTATATTGCAAGGGGAAGGTGGAATCGGAACCCTAGTCCCTTCTCTCATTTGCTTTTAAACTTTAATCGCTTTCTAGTTAATTTTAGTTTAATAATTAGTTCAATCAAATCCAAACCAAATATCTCTTGTTCTCATAATTAAATTAGAAATTAATTGAGAGTACCGCAACTTAGCTTTTTACTCTCCGTGGACGATCTCGGACTTAACCACTGTTTTTCGGAATAATAGTTAATTCCCTGTTTTATAAATTTTATTTTTGGTACAAAAACGACATACCATCGCTCTCTCTCTCTCTCTCAGCTTCCTCTTCTTCTTCTTCGTCTAGTCTGGCTAGCAGCAGAGAGAGCTTCCTCTTCTTCTTCTTCGTCTAGTCTGGCTAGCAGCAGCTGCTGCGATCTTCATGGTTGGCAACAGATTCTCTCTCTCTCTCTCTCTCTCTCTCTCTCTCTCTCTCTCTCTCTCTCTCTCTCTCCGTGTCCCCAGCTGCGTCCCCATTCAAAAAAGTTGCTTAGCCGTGTCCCATGCCATGTGGCGTGTCGGGACATGTTTCCCGCCATGTCCCCACTGTGTCCCCATGTCGGGACACAGTGACATGGGGTCTCGGAGAGGTGTCAGTGCTTCATAGGTTGAAATGATGTATGTCTCACCCATGCAATACACTTTCTTAATACGTACTATGTTCTTAGGCAATTTAAACTTTTTAAATACTTTTTCGAGAGCCAGCTGATTTCAATTTAATTGAAGGCTAGTCAAGCTTATAGTTTAGCCGTCTACTATAAAATTCTGATTTCATAATATTTTCTTCCAAATTTCTACGTAGTGATGGGTTTGTAATAATTTCATATGGGTTATGAGATGTGGTCGAACATTTTTTTTTCCAGACCTCACTCTGTCTTTGTCCTATCATTAATGTGTTCTGTGGATCAAAAGGGCTATTAAGGATTGGCCTTATGAATGTCACTACTAATTTTTACCTTTTTAATTGCTCTCGTGATGAATTTGAAATCAAATATTTTAATCTGTGTGTGTGTGTGTTTTAGGTGTTGAAAATTTTAACGGGATCAATTTTGGGCTGGTGTTGATTGAGCTTGAAAGACTATGAATTAGTATGAAACATGGACAAAGTCAATTTGAAATGGATATGGTGATCCAAAAAAATCTTATGGAATAGTATAATAGTCCGGCTATACGTTAAGCTACGTAATATTTTTAAATCATTAGCCATCACAAATAATTTGATGAAATACAAGTTATCATTGATTATATGCAAAAGTTTAGTCTACGAGGTCACTTGATTAGTTTTTTTGTTAAATTTAATGAAACACAAGTATGACAAAATAAGGATATCTAAAAAAGGGTGCCCAACCCAATCAGATACAACTGACTTGTAAATCCCATAAAGACTAGTGCAAGAGTAACTATCCGAAAGTCCTTTGCCAAATTGCATACCTAAATCAACATTTGCAAACACCAGTTCATACACTTCTATATTGCATATAAAATATATTATAAAATGAAAACTATAAAAGTTTTAAAAAAGCAAGCATAACTGTAGGGATCAATTAAATTGGGACTGAGGGAGTACTTGTTTCGGACTTAGGTTCGCTCACGGAGTTCAAGATCCTTTTTGCTCTCTACTTCATCATCACTTTCATATTCTTCAAGTAAGGGAGGAATAAAATGAAGGACTGGATGAAGAAATGGAAATTTTGCACTGAAAAGCTGCATAGAGGAGAAATATCATTACACGGATTGTGGCATGTGGTGGCTAGCTCATGTGGTAGAGTTCTTGGATGCCCTACACTGCATTTCGAGATCGAGACTCATTCCCCCTCTCCATGTAATAGATTAGGAATAACAAATTACAATAAAACAAAAAAGAAAGAAAGACACGGATTGCCAATTAGTAAACATGATTCCACAAAAATCGGATTCCACACAAATAACAGATTCTAATCAATTAAAAGGATCTTATGTATAATTTATGGCATTAGGCACATTTAATTGTGCCAATACCTGCATTGGAATATTGTAGCAGTTGTTAACTTGTTATATAAAACTACGTTAGTTTCATGGTGCCTATTTTCTCAGCCGGCAGGGCGCAGCCGGCATTATTAAAAGAAGTATCATTCAAACGGCGTAGTTGGACAACCGATTGGTCAATGCTTAATAATCGGTGGTAATCAATGTTTATATTTGTTGGGGATTTCAACACCTCAAACTCACCCACAACAGAAGCGTAAAAATAAAGAACAACAAGCACACAAAGAACACAATATTTTACGTGGTTCCCCAAAGCGGGTACGTCCACGGGAGAGAGAGATATCCACTATATTTGGAAAAATAGAGATACAATGTAACGTGAAAAAACACACCTAAGGGCTCCTAACACACGGCTCTATACATAGTTTTTCATTCCCCCAGACTCTATTTTTCCTCACCATTTTCTCCTCTCAAACTCACAACCCCGGAGCGCACGGCAACCCCCACGGGTCTGCCATCCCTTGGGCCCTTCTCCGTTGTGCTCCTCTCTCACTCTTCTCATACACACGGCACACACATGCTACCCTTTTATACAAAGCATGGTCAAAACAAAAGAAGCACTAAATCCTTTAAGAATTCCCGAGGTCCACTGGGGCAGCAACCAATGCCTTGGAACTTTGTGTGGACACTAACCAATAGCCTTGGAAATCTTCATGCAAGGCTAGCCAAACCATGGAGCAATAATGTCACCAGTCCCAACAATCACCCCCTTTTGCGCACGTGAACTCGCACCACCTTGCTCGGCGCCTTGCACCCCCTCGCCCGGATGCCTATCCGAAAATATCGGAGACCAAATTTGGTGCAGAAGTGACCCTTTTTCTTGCGCTCAATTTTTCTTCATTAACTTTTCTAAACACCACTTCATACACTTCCCTTTTGATGTCGCTCTCCACACATAGGGTTCATTTGTTTGCGCCTTTACACGCCACAGTACTTGTGCAACCCGGCGCCTAAAATATTTGCTTGCTCGGTGCCCAAAATTTTTATGCCTCACGTCAACGCAACCTTGGAGCTTGTACAAATTTCCCACTAACTTTCCTTGCAACACCATTTTCTCATTTTTGAACACCTCAAGAACTCCATCGCTTGATGGAAAGCTACAACCATTGGAATGTAACATTCCCAATGATTTCGGGAGAGATTGCCATCCAGCTGTTGGAATTTATCGAAATAAATGGGTTTTATTTGGGGTTTTTAATCAAAATATTCATTGCGTCATTGAGAAAGTCTATTTGTTGTGTTTTTGGCATTGGCTAGTTTAGAGATGTTGAATGGTATATCTTATGGAGCTCGTCTGGTAAGCTCACTTTTGGCTTGACTTCTATGGTACTGGTACCAAGTTAATTGGTACCAGTACCTCAAAGACTAGAAAGTGGGTTGTGACATTTTGGTGGGTGCGGTACCAGTACCTCAAGGACCATGAAGCAGACTGCGAGACGTGGTACCAATACCATGTAACTTGGTACCGGTACCAAAGGTTCTGTATGAAAATTTGGGGGCCGATTCTGGTACCACTTCATGAAAGGATGCGACTCTTGGTAAAAGGGTGCGACCTTTGGTGAAAGGGTGCGTCCTTTGGCAAAAGGGTGCAACCTTAGCAAAAGGGTGCAACCTTGGTCAAAGGATGCAACCCTTGATGAAATGGTGCACCCCATGCGAAAAGGTGTCTTTGGGTCTATAAATAGAACCCAAGTCACATTCATTCAATACCAAAAAAAACAAGTTTTTAGCCTCGTTACTTTGCCGAAATTACTACAAATCACTTTGTTGTTTATTGTTTATTGTTGCACCGTTATTCTGCAGAAACGGTGTTAACAATTCCTTGTTTCTTTCAATCACACAATTGACTTGGTATTTTGTTTGTCCTTCGTTTGTACAGACACAAGCAGAAGATCATTGAATTGATCGGGCTTCGTTGTATCCTCGAACAGATTTGCTATCAACCCAGTGCACACCAAACAGTGGGGGCAAATACTGTTTTCGGAAAGCGACTCGGTAACATGCCTCGAAGCAAGTTTCTATAAGTTCCATCATCAAAGCGTTCAGATTTCACAAAGACTCCCGGATTTGCACCAACACCAACTCCTCTACCCTTAAATCCATCCAACATAATCAAGATGATTCAGACATGTAAAATAGTTCCTCCCTCAACTAGTCCAGTTGGTCGCCCCATAATCTACGATATTATAGTTTATATTTTACAGGTGCTAAAATATTTATGGATCCAACATGGATGGAGGGACAACACCATCCCCCAATTGCTAAAATGTAAACTATCAAAGTTAAAAGATTAGAAAATCTCATGCTCTCGTTGTTTAAAGGGACAACATCCATGTTGGGACGAGCATGGCCGTCTATGCTCTGTGATGAACGGCTCAGATTTGATCAGCCTCGGACGGTTCAAGTTTTTTTGAACAAGATTTGATCTGAGCCGTCCATTGCCGAGCATGGATGGCTGTAATTGGACAACATAGATGTTGTCCCTAAAATATTTTAGTGGCTTATTATTATTCTTCTAAGTAGCTTAAGTATCCAACCAGTTTATCTTAGTTAAGCACTAAGAATAAGTCAAAACATTGTAAGAATGTATAGTAAGCAATCAATTAACCAAACCGAGCTTTATGTCCCAATCAATTGGGGTCGGCTACATGAATCCTTTTTTTTCATTGAGCTCTCTCAAGTGTTACATGATGGTAAGCAATCAATTAAGTGTTCAATTTGGCACTTAATAATTTTCCTACAACTGAAGAAGTCCGAGCTAGCTTATATTTTATATGAACAAACCCCACAAGATTGCAAAGAGTGTAAGGAGACTATTGCAACGGAAAAGAAATTAGGAGAAATTCTTGAACCGGCTGGACGTTAGACTAAATTTTTTAGATTTACGGAGACAATAAGCTAAAATTTCTTGTGCTAACCGTTAATAGTTGTGTAATATAATAGGAAAGCACCAGATTGTTAATGTCCATAAGGTATATTGTTTATTGGAAACAAACCTAGTGGTGCAAAAATATTGTTAGATCAGTTTGCAATACATCATTTCATTTTGAATAATTTTGACCTGGTTCTAATGCTAAGAAAATAATTCAACTAATGACTGATGAGTACTTAAACTTTATTTATACCGTCTCAAACCACCTTCATTCTCCATTCCAACCATAGATGGCTCTTTGCAACTCAAAATTACCAACCCATTTCAGAATCCAGCAATCACCACCTGTTCTCTTTCTCAACTTTCTCAGGCATACTATCGTCTTATTTCTTCTCGTCCCTTTTGCAAACTCTATTTCCTTCAACCTTTCCAATTTCAACGCAGATGGCGTAGGTATATATTATCAAAATGATGCAACTCCAGCCAATGGAGTAATCCAACTCACAAAGAACGTATGGAACGGTTCCCTCAGCGGTAGCGTCGGACGAGCCTCGTACTCGAATCCCATATACCTATGGGACAACATAACTAGAAGCTTGACTGACTTCAACACTCATTTCTCTTTCAACATATCATTCGTTCAAACCTGTTTTGTTGGTGATGGACTTGCCTTCTTCCTTTCTCCCTACAAAGCTAAAATCCCTGTCTATTCCAGCGGTGGATTCCTTGGTCTTTTCGAGAACTCCACCGCCCTCAATCATACCAACAATCAGATTGTGGCCGTTGAGTTTGATACTTACCTAAATCCTAGTTGGGATCCAAGCTCGAACCATATTGGTATCAATGTCAACGAGATCGAGTCGGTGGCCTATCTCAATTGGAATACTAGTCTGGTAAGTGATACTGAAACAGCAAATGCTTGGGTGAATTATGATTCCGCTACCACAACTTTGAGTGTCTATCTGACTCATGAGGAGAATCCTGTTTTCCAAGGAGATTATATCCTTTCCTATGTTGTTGATTTGAGGGAAGTTTTGCCTCCATTGGTTAGTGTTGGTTTTTCAGCTGCCACAGGCTCTGGGACAGAAATACATAACCTCATTTCCTGGACCTTTAATTCAACCTTAGAGGGTTTGCCCTCAACAGGTATGAGCCACAAGACAAACCCACATCTGATGGTTGGTCTGGCTGTGGGTTTTGGTGCCTTGATTTGTGGGGTTGGCTTGTTTTCGTTCATGAAGTGGAAAAAGATTTTCCCGCGGGAAAATAATGACATGGGCCTTGATGCTTCTATCGATGATGATTCCTTTGAGAAAGGCATAGGAACAAGGAGATTCACATTCCATGAACTAAGTCGCGCAACAAACAATTTTTCCAAGGGGGGAAAGCTTGGACAAGGTGGATTTGGAGGTGTTTACAAGGGTGTCTTAAGTGACACTAATGAAGAAATAGCTGTGAAGCGCATCTCCAAAGGATCGCAACAAGGGAAAAAAGAATACGTATCAGAAGTGAAAATCATTAGTCGGTTAAGACACCGAAATTTGGTTCAACTCATTGGTTGGTGTCATCAACAAGGAGACTTCCTTCTCATCTACGAGTTCATGCCAAACGGGAGCCTTGATACCCATCTTTTCGGTGGAAAATCCAAGTTAACATGGACAGTGAGGTACAAAATAGCACTCGGCTTGGCTTCCGCTCTACTCTATCTACACGAGGAGTGGGAGCAATGTGTGGTTCATAGAGATATTAAGTCGAGTAATATCATGTTGGACTCAAACTTCAATGCCAAGCTAGGCGATTTTGGCTTGGCCAAGCTTGTGGACCATGAGTTGGGTTCACAAACAACTGTCTTGGCAGGCACCGTGGGGTACTTGGCCCCAGAGTGTGTCATCACAGGAAAAGCAAGTAAAGAATCAGATGTCTATAGCTTTGGCGTTGTTGCCCTTGAAATAGCATGTGGAAGAACGGCGATGGAGGTCAATAGGGATCCGGGTCAAGTAAGAATATCGGAGTGGGTTTGGAGACTCTATGGGAAAGGACAACTCTTTGAAGCTGTTGATAAGAAACTCACAATGGAGTACAATGAACATCAAGTAGAGCGGTTTTTATTGGTTGGGTTATGGTGTTGCCACCCAGATCACAATCTTCGGCCATCCATAAGGCAAGCGATCAGTATTCTTACATTTGAAGCTCCATTGCCTGTTCTTCCATCACAAATGCCGGTACCTGTATATTGTTCTCCTCCCATTTGCATGCCTAACTATTCATAATCGGTTCTGACCACAGATTCTGACAAAGATAGGGCTCAATGTTCAAGTAGCAGTAACAGTCAACGTTGCTATTCATCTTTTTCAGTTGCATCTACTAAAGCTCTTTCACAATTGCATGAAGGTACGGAATAGAGAGCATCCTTCTACAAGTTCTTTCTCAATTGAAAGAGGGATGACTGAGGTTTATTATTGTCTCATAGCATAATTATAAGATGCAGTACTGTACAATCATTCATTGGTTTTGTCCATGATAGAATTAGTTCTTTGCCGTTGTTAAATTGAGTTATTTCGTTTGTAAAAGTAGCTTAGTTCGCGATAAAGAAACTAAGCTACTCGAGTTTGACTCGTGTTGTGCTCAGTCGATTAACAAACCTAGTGTGAACAAACTTTAATATGCTAAGTTTTGAAGCCCAACTTCATCAAGTGAATGCTCGTGTGGTTTAGTTAATGATGTCTAAATATTTCAAACAACTCGAGATCAGTTCGTTTTCTGCTCAATTAAAACTCATTTTCTGCTCAATAAAAGATCAACTGGGGATCAATTCGTCTGACAAAAAAAATTTAGTTCAAACATATTTTTGGAGCTCATTACGTTTCAAACAAACCAAGCTTGAACATTGCACTGTTCTGCTCATTCAGTTCATATACTAGTCTTTACTAACTCAACAGTTGATTATAAGCAATGCTACCGATGTAGAAATTTTTTACCAAGAAGAAAAGTACCCGGACAATGAAATTTATAGTGCGAATTCAAATCTAACCAACTTTGAATCTACACGATTCATCTTATTTTCCAGGGGATTTAAACAATTTGAACGAAAATTCAGGAAGCGTCCATAGCTGGCTTTTAGTAATCTCTCTCTCTCTCTCTCTCTCTCTCTCTCTCTCTCTCTCTGAGTGTGTGTTTTGGGCGTTGAAATTTTTTATGGGATCAATTTTGGGTGGTGATTGAGCTTGAAAGATTCTATGAAACATGGACATTGTTAAGAGACACAAAGTCCAATCCTATACAAACTGACTTGTAAATCCCATAAAGGCTAGTGCAAGTATTTATCCAAAAAGTCCTTTTGCCAAATTGCATACCTAAACCACCCTTTGCACACATCAAGGTACAAAATCTGCAAAACTTGAAGTTCAGAATTAGTGAATGTTTTATTCTGTTGATGGAGGATTTCTCGTCTCCGCTCTGATTGTTTTCTCGCCAATCAAACACCGGTCGCAGACCAACCACCATGGTCACCGCTCGTTATTGACTCGGGCTGTGGCCTGCTTTTTACTTGGTCAGGTTCACTCACTGAGTTCGAGATCCAATTTCGCTCTCTGCTTCATCTCCACTTTTATCTTCTTGACGATAGGATGTTTAGGTAATTATCTAATTAATCCGTGACAATTCTCTCATTTGTATCGTTCAATAATGAAGATACGGATTACCTAGTAAACATAATTCCACAAAAATCGGATTCCGTACAAAAAAACAGATTCTAATAAATTAAAAGGATCTTACATATAATTTATGGCATTAGGCTCTGTTAATTTTGCCAATACCTTCATTGGAATATTGTAGTAGTTGTTATATAAAACTACGTTAGTTTCACGGTGCCTATTTTCTCAGCTGGCAGCGCGCAGCCGGCATTGTTAAAAGTAGTATCATTCAAACGGCGAAGTTGAGCACAGATCGATTGGTCGATGCTTAATACTGATTGATCGGTGCTAATCAATTTTTCTATTTTAGGGTATCTTCTTTTTGGTTTCAACTTGCACATTGATATTGATATTGCCGTCGAAACACCAGACAGTCACGTATGCAAATGTTCTATGGTGTTTGAAGATTTCTAAATTATTTCTTTTGCCATCAACTATCGTTACTGGTTTAAGTATGTTTTTCAATGATTTGGGCAGAGCCAATATGATTAAGAGCCAGCTTAATACATGATTAATTTGATTTGGCCGATCAAAAAATAAAAATTAAAAATATATGATTTGATTTTGTGTCATTTTGACTTTGTTAATGCTAAGGAAACAGTTCATCTGAAGAGCATTCAAACCAAATTCATTCTCTCTTTGCAACCATGGCTTTCTGCAACTCAAAATCATCAACCCATTTCCAAATCCAACAATCACAGCCAATTCTCTTTCTCAGCTTTACTATCTTCCATTTTCTACTCTTCCCTTTTGCAAACTCTGTTTCCTTCAACTTTACCCGATTCCATCCAAATGACCCATGGATAGACTACCAGGGGGGTGCATTTGCGTCCAATAAAGTAATCCAACTAACAAAGAACCTGCAGGACACTTCTCTCTCATTTAGTGTTGGACGAGCCTCGTACGTGCATCCCGTACACATATGGGACTCGAAAACTAGAAAGTTGACAGATTTCAACACTCATTTCTCTTTCATCATAAAAGCAGTTAACCTCAGTGCTGCTTCCGGTGATGGACTCGCCTTCTTTCTTTCTGCCTTCAATGCTGGAATCCCTATCAATTCCACCGGAGGATTCCTTGGTCTTTTTGAGAACTCCACCGGCCTCAATCATACGGACGATAAGATGGTGGCCGTTGAGTTTGACACTTACCCAAACTCTTGGGATCCGAACTCCGAACATGTTGGCATCGATGTCAACTCGATCGTCTCCATGGCCTATGTCACGTGGAATACTAGTATGACGAATGGATCAAAAGCAAATGCTTGGGTGAATTATAACTCCACTACCACAACTTTAAGTGTCTATCTAACTTATGCGGCGAATCCAACTTTCCAAGGGAATTATAGCCTTTCCTATGTTGTTGATTTGAGGGAAGTTTTGCCTGAATGGGCCAGTGTTGGTTTTTCCGCCGCCACAGGCATAGGGACAGAAACACCTAATATTATTTCTTGGACCTTCAATTCAAGCTTAGGGGGATCCTACAATTCAACATCTGGGAGCTCGCCCTCAGCGGGTAAGGGCCACAAGACGACCCCAGCTCTGCTGGTTGGTTTGGCTGGGAGTATTGGTGCCTTCGGTTGTGGGGTTGGCTTTATTAGGTTCAGGAAGTGGAAAAAGACTGTTGTGCGGGGAAAAAATGACATGGGCCTTGATGCTTCTATCGATGATGATTCCTTTGAGAGAGGCGCAGGGCCAAGGAGATTCACGTTCCGTGAACTAAGTCATGCAACAAACAATTTTTCCGAGGCAGGAAAGCTCGGACAAGGTGGATTTGGAGGTGTTTACAAGGGTGTGTTAAGTGACACTAAGGGAGAAATAGCCGTGAAGCGTGTCTCTAGAGGATCGAAGCAAGGGAAAAAAGAATATGTATCAGAAGTGAAGATCATTAGTCAGTTGAGGCACCGAAATTTGGTTCAACTCATTGGCTGGTGCCATGAACAAGGAGAATTCCTTCTCATCTATGAGTTCATGCCAAATGGGAGCCTCGATACTCATCTTTTCGGGGGGAAATCAAGGCTAACATGGACAATGAGGTATAAAATTGCCCTTGGCTTGGCTTCTGCCCTCCTGTATCTTCATGAGGAGTGGGAGCAGTGTGTGGTTCATAGAGACATCAAGTCAAGTAATATCATGTTGGACTCAAACTACAATACCAAGCTAGGCGATTTTGGCTTGGCCCGACTTGTGGACCATGAGTTGGGCTTAGAAACAACTGTGTTGGCTGGCACAATGGGGTATATGGCTCCAGAGAGTGTCAACACAGGGAAAGCAAGCAAAGAATCTGATGTCTATAGCTTTGGTGTTGTTGCCCTTGAAATAGCAAGTGGAAGAAAGCCGGTGGTTCACAGGGGGGGATCTTGATAAGGTAAGACTATCAGAGTGGGTTTGGAGCCTCTATGGGAAGGAAAACTCTTTGAAGTTGTTGATAAGGATCTCGCAATGGAGTACGATGAAGGTCAAGTAGAGCGGTTAATGGTGGTTGGGTTATGGTGTTGCCACCCTGATCTCAGTTACAGACCATCCATAAGACATGCAATCAATGTTCTTACATTTGAAGCTCCATTGCCGGTTCTGCCAGCACAAATGCCGGTACCTATATATTTTTCACCTCCCCTGTCCATGTTTAGCTATACATCATCGTTTGTGACTGCAGATTCAAGCAAGGATAGGACTCAGTGTCAATATAGCAGTCACAATCCCAATCATGGTTCATCACTGTCAGCTGAATCTTCTAAAGCTTAGTTGCAATTGGATGAAGATAAGGCGTAGGGCATCCTTCTATTAGGTGATTGTGGTATATTATTTGCTAATAGTTGGGTGCACTGTAAAATCATAAGTTAGTTTTGTTGTAAAAAGCCACGATTTATTCATCGACCTGAAAAGTGTGTGAATATTACTCATTCTTTGTTGGCCTTATACCGGATCCCGCTTTGATGGTCAACCAATTTTACAGACATTGATTTTTCATGCAATCTTGGGAAAAAATCAGCATAATTTATGAAATATACTGATTTGATAAGGATTATGAGACGTGGTTGAACAATGTTATCAGAGCCTTTTGCTTTGCTCTTGTTCCTATTTTTTGTCAATCATTAACAGTGTTCTACAGATCAGAAGGGCTATTACAGATTGGTTTATGAATGTCACTATTTCAGGACTGGTGCAACTGGTCAAGGGATTAATTAGTTAGCAGTTTCGACCCAACAACATAATTCAAACCTAGAAGCGAATACTAGGGAGAAGCCAAAGTTAATTAGGTATCCCGTGGGTTAACTGTACCAAATTTTTAGCTACTACTATGGTTGATAAATGTACCAAGCTACCCGATTTTGATTCATGTTCGGCTCATTCGAGTTTGGTTTGTTATCCAACAAATCCAGCGCATGAACATTTTTTTTGAAGTTTGACAAATTTTCAAGCCAAAGTTTAAGAGTGAGCTTGAACAAACTTTTTAGGAACTTTTTGCTTATTTTGCAAAAGTGAACTTCGAGTAAAAAGCAAGTTGTTTGGGCTAACTTCCTGACCTTATGTTAAATTCACAGTGTTTGCTTCCTTAAAAAGTCCTAAAATCCTTTACTTTGCATTTAGTCCAAACAGTTGGACTTTTGGCTTCCTCACAAAAATGCCTTTCAAAAAAATTTGTCCAAACTTAGCCCACATTAGGCAACAAACTTGTACAATTTTTTCGTTGATGGACTAAAAGTACACATTTGCTAAAATAATTTTCTCCAATTATAATGTCCACTCTTGGATGGTTACAAGTTGACATAAACTTTGGTTGTGTTCGTTTCGGGGTTTTAGCTTTGTTTGTTTTGATAACGACTGTTATGCAGGGTTTCCCTTCAAGTTGAGTGGCTCTAACTGTTGAATCTAGACTTAGCTTGGGAACATGGTAGTGTTGTTCTTTTTCTCTCAACTTGTCTTCGGGCTCCTTCATCTGAAATTCATAATCAAAACAGAGACAATTCTAGGTTATTCTTTAGTAGTGGAAAGGAACGAAATGTATTTCCAAACTACCGTATCCGATTTCTATGATTTCAGTCAGGAAAAAATAAGACAGCCAATCCACAAAGTTCAGGAATATGAATGGGTAGAATTCTTTAGCAAGAAACCATGATTAACTAGTTACGGCAATAACGGAAAAAAAATAGAATGACCAGTAGGAATTGTTAGAAATTGTTTGGCATGTCTTCCAGGCCCTAATGTAAGAAAGACAGGGTAAGGTTTTTCCTTCTACTGTTAATCTTATTGTTGCTTTTCTTTGGACAGAAACTAAAAGAAGGAGAGAGAAAAAAGGCAAGCTGATGAACTAAGCTCTCTGAGTAGTGTTCATGCCTTTTTTCAGTTTCCACTCTTAGCTCTTCAATCTGAAACAAGAAGAGTACAAACGATTACTTTTAACTTCTCACTTGTGTAAAATTACAAGGAAAACATTTTTGAAGGAGACCAACCTTATGTTGAAGGGCGATAGAGCAAGACTTCGGGTCTTTTAACTTGCTCTTTCATTTTGTTCTCCCAAAACAAAAACCTAATTTCTTGTCTCGATTCAAGGCATATGAATTTAATTAAACAAAGCCCATACCTGTTAGAGAGGAAGAAGCCATAATCTTAGGTTTAGTCGCAAGAATTCTTCTTGTTCTTGATCGATCAGAGAACAGGAGAAAACCCCCTCTCTTGGAACGCGTTTTCTCCCTTTGTAGAGAGAGAAAATTATGGCATCGTATATAAATGTTGAACAAATTTCCACAGAACAAATGTTGGTTGATCCACTAACTAAAAGTCTCACTCCTAAAGTTTTTCAAGAGCATGTGAATCGTATGGGATTGGTAGAGTCTTCTATTGTATTTAGTTTGTGGGAGTTCTGTGTATTTTTTCAAATATGTTAATGACATTGTACCTTTTGTGCTACTCTTGAGAATTTAAGTACGCACAATATGATTTGTTGCCATATATTGTTGTGCGAGGATTTTAGTTGATTATGGCATTATTGATGCTGAAATTTGAGGCATTTTGTTCTAGTCTCAAAAGGTATGGTCATAATATGAGACATATTGACCCAGTCTCAGTAGGCCTAGTGTCTCGGGTGGACACATGGATCTTGTGAAAATTGATGTGTTGATCACCTTTAGTATAAATATCCACACCACACTTCCATACTATCATCTATGTCACAGGTCGTAAGGGTTTTGTTGTGTGTCTTGCATCCTGTTGATGCATCGTTTTACATGATTGAATACTTATGCATCCTTTATGGACATTGGAATGGGTTTTGGGTGCTAACTCACATTTGATAGTCTATGTTGTGGCCACTTATTAGCTAATCCGGATGCATGTTTGCTTATATCATTATTAGCACTTTTGTTACACAATGACATATACTGTCCAAATGGGAGAATGTTAAATTTATTCCATATTTTGTAGACTAGCATATTCATTTATGTTAAAAGTTCCGGATTAGTCCGACTATCAAAATTATCGGAGTATTTGTGTAGACCCATTTGATTAGTGATCATCTTTTTTGTAATGGGTCATTTTGATGCACCTAATTTATTAGTATGTATTTTGTTAAGTGTGGGCCTGGTGCTATATGGTTAATCTAGTTAATTTGGACTCATAATGGGCTGGGCCATTTTATATGCACAAGAGGAGGTCCTACTCCCATCCTCATATTTGTGTGTGTTAACCCATTGTGACCTAGGGCTGGTAACTGAAAGAAGGAAAGGGCTGATCCTTGACCTGCTTGAAGTTAAAGAGCAGTCAGATTCTGCTGATAGTGCAATTTTGTTCAATGAAATGTGTAGATGAAATAAAGTAATGAAAAAGTCATCCGATTTTGTAAACCAAATAAAAAAGGTTCATTACAAAAACCTGTTGACAGGTGTAGACTCTGGTTGCTCTTGCTCTTTTAGGCCTCTTCTCCAGCTCTTTTACCTTCAGTAGAAGAAACACATCTGATTAACATACTTTGTCACAAGTTATATATCGCCACAAACCAAAATCAATCAATTTACTTCACACAAATCCATCTTCTGTTGAAGAAAAGCTCAAATTTCATAGTTCCCATTTCAATCTTTCCAATAGATGAGAGACATGCTTTTCTGATTGGTTGGGTAAAGATGTCTTCAGCTCAAGCAGGCTTTCAAGTTCCTTGATCTTCTCCTGTTGGTTTCTTTAATTCTGATCCTGGTCTTTTGCCTTACTTTCAAAGTTCTGTAAACTATCCTCCAACTTCTTCAGAGATTCCTCGTTTGTTCTGCATTCCTGCCTTGCTTTATCAAGCCTCAGGGAAATCCATACAAGATTAGTCAAATGAAGTGCTACCATAATGAATATTTATAAAGAATACTTTTATATTGACACATGCAAAAAAACAAAAGAAAAAAAGGAAAAGGAAGAAGAAGAATTAACTCCAGCTGAACATCACCAATCATACCATCATTTTCTATTTCTGAAGCTCACTTGTCTCAATTTGCCATTTTAAAGGACCCAACTCAACCTGTTGAGCCCAGGTGGAAAAGTTCAATGAACTGAGAATCTTACTCAAGTTCTGCTCTTATGGGCCTATTTGCATGAAAAACAAAGTTTAGGAGTCGACCCCTGCAGCAAAAAACTTGTTCAGCTTCAAGTAGAAAAGAAGTTGAGGGCTATCTCACAAGCAAGGTCACTTAAGGGATTTTAAGCAAGGTCACTTAAGGGATTTTAGCTTTTCCATAATCTGATACACATATATGCGTTGAAAAGGACAAACATCAATTATACCCCTATGGTTTGGGCCATGTGCGGTTACACCCACTAGTTCACTTTGTTGTATCCGCATCCCTATGTAGTTTGTGGATTTGTGCAAACACAGCCAATTAATGAAAATAATACTTTCACCGTTAATGGAAATGACTAATGTCCAATACGCCATCATCTTCTTCTTTGATTCTTCTTCTTCCTCCTCTTTAAATTTAAACAATCCATCCCTATGTCGAAAATTGGATTAAAACTGGTCATCTAGTAGTGCTTGATGAATACTACATCCATAACTAAGTTCAAGTCGATCAGAAAATGAAAACGTACGTCATAGTCTAATAGAATCTATTATGAAGTAGCTTTTCAAATTTAACTTTACCTTTCATTTTAACAAGAACCCGGTCACTGAGTTAGAAGTACCACACAATAGTCTTCCATATAGTAGTACCACACCATATTCTTCCACATCACTTAAGCCAATAAATACCTCATAAAATACCAACTTAAAGGCCAGTAAACTCCTATTAAGGTGCATAAAGTATTGCTATTTAAGTATTTATGCATAAATTACTACTATTATGATGGTATGCACAGACGTCTATGATTATTGCCGTCCAAACACAAGACCCAATCACACAATAGTCTATGGTTTTTGAAGAGCTCCAATTGGATCAAAGTTCATATGATATTCTCTAAATCCCTTCTTTTGCAGTCAACTATCTTTACTGGTTGAAGTATCTTTTAAGGTTTTACTTTGGCCGGAGCCAATCTTAGTAAGAGCCAGTTAGTTGTACAATACACCATTTGATTTTGCATCATTTTCACTTGGTCAATGCTAAGAAAACAATTCAGTTGAAGAGAATTTGTCTTCCTTTATACCATCTCAAACCACCTTCATTCTCCCTTTAAAATCATAGCTCTCTGCTACTCAAAATCATCCTCACATGTCCGAATCCAACAATCACAACAAATTCTCTTTCTCAGCTTTACCATCTTCCTATTACTGCTCTTTCCTTTTGTCAATTCTATTTCCTTCAACTTTTCTAGTTTCCAACCAAATGACCAAGGGATAGATTACCAAGGAGATGCATTTGCAGCCAATGGAGTTATCCAACTCACAAAGAACCTACAGGACACTGCTCTCTCATTTTGTGTCGGACGAGCCTCGTACATGCAGCCTGTACACCTATGGGACTCAAAAACAAAAAACTTGAAGGATTTCGACACTCATTTCTCTTTCATCATAAAAACAGTTGACCTCACTAATTCCTGTGCTGGACTAGCCTTCGTCCTTTCTCCCTTTAATGCAGAAAACTCCATCAATTCCACCGGGGGACTCCTTGGTCTTTTCAAGAACTCCACCGCCTTCAATTATACCGACAATCAGATTGTGGCTGTTGAGTTTGACACTGTCCAAAATTATTGGGATCCAATCTTCGAACATGTTGGTATTGATGTCAACTCGATCGTCTCCGTGTTCAATGTCACGTGGAATACTAGTATCAACAATGGATCAACAGCAAATGCTTGGGTGAATTATAACTCCACCTATCTCTATAAAAAAAAGGCTCTCAAGAACATTTATCAACCTTATGGTCTGCTGGGAGTTGGTAAAAAGTACTATATAGAGAGGTTCTCCTCTCTGTAGAGTCGGAGGGCTACCACAACTTTAAGTGTCATCTTACTTACGTGGAGTTCCCAGTTTTCCAAGGGAATTATACCCTAACCTATGTTGTTGATTTGAGGGAAGTTTTGCCTAAATGGATTAGTGTTGGTTTTTCGGCTGCCACAGGCATTTTTTCTGAAATACATAATATTATCTCTTGGACCTTCAATTCAACCTCAGGGGGATCCTACAATTCAACCTCTGGGGCCTCGTACTCAGTGAGTACAGGCCACAAGACGACCCCAATTCTGGTGGTTGGTTTGGCTGTGAGTATTGGTGCCTTCACTTGTGGGGTTGGCTTTATTTGGCTCAGGAAGCGGAAAAAGACTAGCTTTGGGGGAAAAAATGACAGGGGTCTTGATTCACATTCCGCGAACTAAGTCATGCAACAAACAATTTTTCCAAGGGGAGAAAGCTCGGGCAAGTTGGATTTTGAGTTTGATACTTACCAAGATACTTGGGATCCAAGTGCGGACCATGTCGGTATCGATGTCGACTCGATTGTCTCCATGGCAAATGTCAAGTGGAATACTAGCATCAAGGAAGGAAAAACAGCAAATGCTTGGGTGAATTATAATTCCACCACCGAAACTTTAAGTGTCTATCTAACTTATGCGAAGAATCCTGTTTTCCAAGGGTACTATAGCCTTTCCCATGTTGTTAATTTGAGGACAGTTTTGCCTGAATGGGTTAGAGTTGGTTTTTCGGCTTCCACAGACGATTCAATAGAAATACATAGTATTATATCTTGGACATTCAATTCAAACTAAGAGGGTTCCTACAATTCAACCTCTGTGGGCTCGCCCTCAAAGGGTACGGGTCACAGGATGAATCAATTTCTGGTGGTTGGTCTGGCCGTGAGTAATATTGTTGCCTTCAGCTTTGGGGTTGCCTTTATTTGGTTCAGGAAGTTGAAAAAGACTGTTGTGCGGGGAAAAAATGACAGGGTCCTTGATGCTTCTATCGATGACGATTCCTTTGAGAAAGGCGCAGGGCCATGGAGATTCACGTTTTGCGAACTAAGCCATGCAACAAACAATTTTTCCAAGGGGGGAAAGCTAGGACAAGGTGGATTCAGTGTAGTTTGATCCTTTGAAGCGTGTCTCCAAAGGATCAAAGCAGGGAAAAAAAGAGTATGTATCAGAAGTGAAGATCATTAGTCGGTTGAGACACCAGAATTTGGTCCAACTCATTGGTTGGTGTCATGAACAAGGAGAGTTCCTTCTTGTCTACGAGTTCATGCCAAATGGTAGCCTCGATAGCCATCTTTTCGGTGGGAAATCAAGGCTAACATAGACAATGAGGTACAAAATAGCCCTCAGCTTGGCTTCCTCCCTCCTGTATCTTCACGAAGAGTGGGAGCAATGTGTGGTTCATAGAGACATTAAGCGAGTAATATCATGCTGGACTCTAACTACAATGCCAAGCTAGGTGATTTTGGCTTGGCTAGGCTTGTGGACCATGGGCTAGGCTTAGATACAACCGTCTTGGCTGGCATCATGGGGTATCTGGCTCCAAAGTGTGTTAGCATAGGCAAAGCAAGCTAAGAATCAGATGTTTATAGCTTTGGTGTTGTTGCACTTGAAATAGCATGTGGAAGAAAGTCAATGGAGCTCAAGAGGGATCTAAGTCAGGTAAGACTATTGGAGTGGGTTTGGAGCCTCTATGGGAAAGGGCAACTCTTTGAAGCTGTTGATAAGGATATCACGATGGAGTATGATGAAGGTCAAGTAGAGCGGTTAATGGTGGTTGGATTGTGGTGTTGTCACCCTGATCTCAAACTCCGACCGTCCATAAGACAAGCTATCAATGTTCTTACATTTGAAGCTCTATTGCCTGATCTACCATCACAAATACCCATAACTACATATTTTTCACTCCCGATGTGCATGTTTAGCTATACAGCATCGATTGTGACCACAGATTCAGGCAAGGATAGGACTCAGTGTTCATGTAGCAGTCACAATCGCAGTCATGGTTCATCACTTTCAGTAGGATCTTCCGAAGCTCTCTTGCAATTGGATGAACCTAACGCATAGAGCATCCCTCTATTAATTCTTTCTCACTTTAAAGAAGGGTGATTGAGGAATATTATTTGCTAATATTGTGATTGTTTTGCAGAAAAATCTACATACAACCCTTTTAGATGTGTATGATATGCACCCATTGTGCAGTTTATATTATGCCACCTCATAAAAAATGACCTGGAGAACCGGTTATTCGTAACATTTTCGTTTGTTTCATAACTTTTAGATAATAAGATTTGTAACATTTTCTTTCATTTCGTAACTTTTCGTGTGTTTCGTAACTTTTCATGGGTCTCGTAACTTTGAGATAAAAAATTGTAACTTTTCTCAAATGTGATTCGTAATATTTTTGTATGTTTCGTAACATTTATACTAAGCATTCGTAACTTTTAGACAATATGATTCGTAACATTCTCTTTTGTTTCGTAACTTTTCGTGTGTTTCGTAACTAATCATGTATTTCGGAACTTTTCATGGGTCTCGTAACTTTGAGGGAAAAAAAATTATTACTTTTCTCAAATATGATTCGTAACTTTTTCGTAACTAATCGTGGGTTTTGTAACTTTTCGTGGGTCTCATAACTTTAATTTGTTAGGTCACTTGTTGCTCATGTAATTGAGTCGTAACTTTTAACGATCCAACGGTAGATAGCTTAGGTGCATATGATACACAACCAAAAAGGGGTGTATATTGTAGCCTCTTCCTTGTTTTGCTCTGTAAAATACTAAAGAGTTTTTTTTCGAAACATCCCTTAAACTTTCACTCATTTCTCTACTTAGTACTTGAACTTCCAAAATCCTTTATGTAGTCCTTGAACTACTTGTTTGAAGTGCATGTGGTCCCTCTGTTTAACATCCGTTAGTTTCATGGATGGAAAACGTATGTGTGCACATCACGGGTAATCACGGCCCCAAACCCAGGGTAAAAACGTCATCCTTCTCTTGCCCTTTCCGTTCAACGGTATCTCCAGGAAATACAGAGAGAGAGAGAGAGAAAGAGAGAGAAGAGAAGAAACTAACAACAGTCAAAGAAATAGGGTTTTAATGGTTGTTAATGATGTTGATGATGCCTCTTATTGCTACTTATGGAATGGTCTTACCGCTATTTCTGCCACTATTGCTCCTTGATGCAATTGTGCCTTTCTCTCTTTGGTGGCTGACCTTATACACCCACCGAATCATCCTCCTCCTCTTACCATTCTCTGTATCGGGGGGAAAGAGAGAGGAGTTCCAAACGACGACAAACGGCAAAGATTTTCATGCTTTTGTTCTTACAATTCCACACCAGCACACCACTTTTGTGATTTTCTTTTAAAAGTAGGAGAAAAGAGGTCAATCAGATTGAAATAGTGGAAATTGAAAGCTATTCTCCACTGGGTTCTATGGAAGACCTCAATTGGGTTCAAATTTGAAGTCAGATTGAACTTAGTGGGTTAAGAATGGAGTGTAGAGTACGACGCAGCGGAACAAACAAAATCTTTTATTGTATATGCTAACTTTTGTACATACACTTCACACTCACGTCACTTGACAACACTCACACAAAGATACATATAACTCTCACTTGACACTTACAATATCTAGACACATTCTCTGTGCTCACTCATTAGGTGGTCTCTCCCCCACTTGGGTACTCTCCCACCCAAGGGGTGTTTTCATCATCACCAAGGTGGTACTTCCTCACCACACCTCACAAATGAGGCATTCCACCCTTTATATAGCCATCCACCTCCTCAATGGACGGCTAAGATCATTCTCATCCAACGGTTGATATTCTTCATCTAGAATCCTCCTAGAAAATATATTCTCCTCCTCACACCTCCACAATATTCTAGAACTCTCCACACAAGTCTAGCATGTAGTGGAGTCTTCCATAACCTTCTTGAATATTCCGGAACTCTCTAGGTTCCTCCACTTCTAGAATTTTCCAGAAATATCTAGAACATTCTAGACCATTCTAGATTTATCTAGATTATTCTTCGACCTTCTAGAGAGTTCTCCATTATTCTAGAATTCTCTAGAATACCCTTGAACCTTCCGGACTATTCTAGAATTCTCTATTCTATTATGGAGGATTCTAGATCCATGATCTATGGAGAGTCAAGTGTTGACTCTCAACATGGAGATTGTGGGTGCTTGTTTAGTTATTGAGGCTGGTGAATTTTCCGATGAAATTTTGTAGGATCTCTAGTGAAGAGGACCCCAGTGATGGCAGCGGTGGTGACTCCGGCAGCGGTGCTAATTGGCACAAGTGAACAGAGAGAAGGATATCTTATGGTGGTTGTGGCAGAGAAGGGGACTCGTGTTGGGGCTATGGCAGATGAGGGAGAGAAGGGGCAGAGGTGACTAGGAGAGGGGGAGAGTAAATTTTGTTTGAAGTGACGTTTTTACCCTTGGGTTTGGGACAATAATCTCCTGTGACGCATACACACACGATTTTCCATCCATGAAACTAACGGATGTCAAACAGAGGGACCACATGCACTTCAAGTAAGTAGTTCAGGGACTACATAAAGGATTTTGAAAGTTCAAGTACTAAGTAGAGAAAGGGGTGAAAGTTCAAGGGATGTTTCGAAAAGAAACTCAAATACTAAAATCCTTAGTTGGTTATGTAGAGCTAAATTTATATCCATCTCAAAACCAATTGGCAATGAGTGGAGAGGTCCCAACATATATTAAGTGATCACCCATTCCACTCCTAAGCAATGTGGGACAATTTTCCTTAACATCCCCCCTCACGTGCAGCCGCATTTGTGGTCTGTCACGTGTGGCCACTTTTGGATCCTATCATCGTGCAGCCTTTTTGCTGGTCTGTCATCGTGGGGCGTGGATTGTGAATTTTTTTTTTCAATGTGGAGTGGAATAGGCCCTGCTCTGATACCATGTGGAGAATTTATATCCATCTCAAAACCAATTGACAATGAGTGGAGAGGTCCCAACATATATTAAGTGATCACCCATTCCACTCCTAAGCAATGTGGGACAATTTTCCTTAACAAAGCTACACAAGCCAGTGAACATTACACAGTCTCTATGGAGCCCATATTGGATCCCAAGGATCAACATGTTTTTGTAGACCTTGATTTTGTATGCAATCCTGCAAAAGATTAGTTCAGTCCCGTAGCGGTGAGTGTTTGATCAAATAACAATTGTTTCGTCGTAGACCAAGAATTGAATGCTTGGATCAAGTACTTACCCATTCAATTGAGTTCAGTTTTTTTGTTGGTTGTTTTAGGTACCCGATATGGCCCGCAACACAATGGGGAATGTTCATCCATATTTTGGGAGGCTTAACGAAGTTGCGAACTTGCAATCTTACCCAAATCCATGGTTTGGAAACTTACCATGTTTTTGTGCACTTTTAACTTTGTCAATTTCTTCAAGAGCTGGCTAATTTCGTATTTTATTTAAGGCCAGTCAAGCTTATAGTTTAGCAACTCTTCCGTAAAACTCTGATTTTGTAATAATTCGTACCAAATTGTGTGTAATGTTGGTTTTAATGCTTTGAATCGGATTACAAGATATCGTTGAATACTCGAGACAGTTCTCAATTAAAGCTCGTTTGTTATCAATGTCTGATAAACAAACTACTTAGAGCATTTTTTGGAAGCTCGCTAACTTTTCAAACCAAGCTTGAATAATGCACTGTTCAGCTCGTTCGATTCCCTTTAATAGCGAAACTGCAGCAATGAAATTTATGATGCAGATTCTGTTGGAAATTCGGAATTTCAGGTCCATAAAATTGAGGCATTCGGAGGATGTCCTGGAGCAACCGAACAGTCCCGACCAGGATGTAGTTAATGGTGCATGGCTACTAATGACCCATGATCACCCCAGATGGCAGGTTAATTCCAGGAATTTATCAAGTCAGTCTGACTTGAATTCTGCAAGAGCAGCTCTTAGGTCGTTCTTGGTGCATATATTCAGTTATCTCGTTTGTGTGTTGGCCACTAGAAATTCGTGTTACACACCACACTTCCTAAAACTCGTTCATTGAGAGAGAGAGAGAGGGGCAGACAAGATTCAATTCGACAAGGCTATCTTTGGAAGTGTTCTAAAGCGGTTATATCTTGGGAGACACACACCAATGAATCCTAGAACACCCTTGGTAGTTGGCAAATCTCTTTTAAGGAGACTTTGTCTAACATATGACTAAATTCGATTATTTTCGGTTACATATTTGATTTCAATATGTAATTTCGCTTTCTACATTTGTAATTCTATATTTTGTATGAATGAAATTGTATTCTGTAATTTCCGATAGATTTGTCCCAACAGATTCATCCTGAGTGTTGAATCTTTATATAAACAAGTAAAAGATTATTCGTTCGGGCAGATTGGGGACCCTTCATTCAAAGTCAATAGATATATGAATCCAAAAATTAATGTATCAAAATCAATATAGAAGAATGTGGGGAAAAGGATCTGAATCTCATAAAAATGCATATCTAATTGCTATAAATGAACCCATTTACATAAATTCACATACCAAATCATTTCATTTGTTTTTTTACTTTCTAAATCGGGACTAAACTACATTATTGAAAAATTGAACCAAATACCTCAGTTGGGACGAGTTTGGACTGGAGTTCACGGTTCTGACTGTTTTATTACACCCCTAACCACATTCTTATGAATCTTATTATCCTAAGCCTGGTTGGCTTTGTTGCAGCTCCATTACAAAGTACCTGTAAGTGACATTTTCTCTGCTGTAGTTTCTCTGTTCAGAGTGATAAAAGCCAAGTCACTTTCTACACATCCTTTCAAACAAAAAAAATATGGGCAGTAACTTAGATCCAAACAACTATGAAAGAATACGCATTCGTACTACAACACTTTTAACCAGCTACATTTCATCCTCTGCTCTTCTATGTTACCAAAGGAAAGAAATCGTAAAGACCTGGTAAGTTCACAAGAAACAAATGGGAAAAAGATACAATATAACACATTTTTTGGTGCAAAGACAACGAACTACAAGTTGGCTTCTCTTGGTTTTTCATTTTCACTACCTTGACCAAATCCTCTTCTTGTTTTCCCTCTCCTTGATTGCTTGAACTGGATCTCTCTTGGTTTGGTTAGCCGCAACTGGCCTCTTACTAGTTGTAACAACAGGCTTGACTGTTGTTCTTGTAACCCTAGAAAATGGTTTAGGAGGGTCAGAATGCCTCCCCTTCTTTTCATTCAAGGAATTGTTTTCCGGTTCGTTGTTCCTGGAGAGTCGCTTCCTTGTACCGTGAAATGATTCGTTTCCTTTAGGCAATGTTGACCCTTGGCTCATTGGGCGGCGGTTTGTCAAGTTTGAACTCCTAAGGATATGGTGCTCATTATCATTCATAGTCTCATCTTTTATCGAGCGTTTTCCATCTACCGGAGTGGCTCTTACCGTGGAACCTACACTTAGCTTGGGAACATACTGCTGTTCCTGTTCTTGTTCTTGTTCTTGTTCTCTCAACTGTTCTTGTTCTCTCAATTTGTCTTCAAGCTCCTTAATCTGAAATAAATATTTGTAGGATATCCTTCAGCAGTTCAAAGAAAAAAAAAGTAGTTGCTAGACTGCTGTAGCCATTTTGATGAGTTCAGTCAGAAAAAAAGGCAGCCAATAATTTGACAAAGTTCAGGAACGTGAATGGGCTGAATTAAGAAGGAAGAAACTATGATTGAGTGATAATGGAAATAAGGAGGAAGAAACTATGATCGACTTACTTTTGCAAATAATGACCAAGAAAGAAATGATAACCGAAACTATGAATAAGTAGACAGTTGTAGGGGAGATCATCTTATGTGTATTAAGTATTAAGAGAAACAGATTTCAAGGTATTTGCGTATCTAGAAAATTCTGCTGGAAAAGGTTACGCATTGCAATTTGACATGATGGCAAATGCTACATGGCCTTGGAATGAGGGTTGAGTAATGGGACCAGAAACTCTGTAAAAGAAAAGGTGGAGGAATGCTACCTCTTTGAAACCGAAACAAAGAGTGAGCAATTAAATTTTTGTGACTTTCTACTATCATGGTAACAAGAATCTTTTAGTTTTGGAGTTATGCCTTCTCCATCGCTTGCTTTTATTTTGAGCAAAAACGAAAAGAGAGGGAGAAAAAAGGAAAGACCTTTTCATGAAGTAAGGCCTCTGAGTTGTGTTCATGTCTTTCTTCCAGTTTCCTCTCCAACTCCTCAATCTGAAACAAGGAATAATATAAACGATTACCGTTAACTTCTCACTTGCATAAAATTACAAGGAAAAGAACTAGCTTTCCATGGAAAACAACCTTGTGTTGAAGTTTAACAGAGTAATACTCGGACTCTTTCACTTGCTCTTTCAGTTTGTTTTCAAGATCCTTAACCTGCTTGACAAGTTAAAAAAACCAGTTAGTTACTACCCATCTGAAGAATGGTATATATGGTACATTAAAAGGGCTTTTTCGTCATAAGATATGGTATTTTACCTCCATCAACCATGAATTATGCAATGAAAGGACATTAAATTTTTGTGAAACAAATAGATAGGGTTTATCGCAAAAACCTGTTGATAAGTCGTAGACTCTGATTGCTCTTGTTCTTCAAGCTTCTTCTCCAGCTCTTTTACCTTTAGCAGAAGCAAGAAATCTGGTTAATGTACTTTACAATAAATTATAGGTAAAAAAAGAAAAATTAATGAATTTACTTCATGAAAAACCTACCTTTTGTTGAAGGCAGGCACAAATTTCGTCGTTGCCCTTTAATCTCTCAGAAAGATGAAAGACTTGCTTTTCTGATTGGCTATGTAAGGATGTCTTTAGTTCAAGCTGGCTTTCAAGTTCCTTGATCTTTTCCTGTTGGTTTTTGTAAAACTGATCCTTGCCTTTAGCCTTACTTTCAAAGCTGTGTACAGTATCCTCTAGCTTCTTCAGAGATTCATCTTTTGTTCTGCATTCCTGCCTTGATTTATCAAGCTTCAGGGAAACCCATTAAAGATCAGTCAAATGAAGTGCAACCATACAGAAAAATAAAACACCTTCGAGTTGAACATCACCAAGCATACCATCATTTTCAATCTCTGAAGCTCACTTGTATCAATTTGCTTCTTTGCAGGACCCAACTCAACTCCTCGAACTCGGGTGGCAAAGTTCAATGAACTCAGGGTCTCACTCAAGTCCTGCTCTGAAGGGCTTATTTGCACGAACATTAATGTTTTGGAGTCACCCCCTGCAGCAAATGACATGTTCAGCATCACGTAGCAAAGTTGAAAAAATTAATGATAACTTGAGCAAGCGTGCTAAAGGGAACTTTGGCCTTTCCATAATCTGATGCCCATGTAGCGAAAACACTGGATCTGAATTGCTAAACTGAATGGCAAAGCACAAAACTAAAGATTTGATGTACCTAATGAATCCTGAAGTAGATGCGTCAGCTTAGAGTTCCTGACATTAGAAACCAAAAAGATATCAGATACAAGTTCAAGTCAATGTTTAAAGACAGAAGGCAACTTGTTTATTAAATTGTACCTATATGGAATGTGACTGCTTTTAGCTGCTAAAGCTGATATCACATCTCCAAGGGCTGATAGCGACCTGTTGATATTTTGAGCTTCCTTGAGGCGATCCCCTTGAACATCAGTTTTTGCAAGCCTCTCACTGCCTGCCAAATCCACCAGCCAAAGTTTGCTCTTGGTGCATTCACCACTCATTAAGTTTTTCGCTTTTACCATTATACAAAGCATGCTGAAGAAAAGGGAGAAAATACAACTAATATCATATATGAACCTGAATAAGGAACTGAAACAAAATGAACCCAAATATGAGAACGGCTGAAAAGGTAAAACGAAGATATGAGGCTCATTCATTACCAATGAGAACGGCTGCTATGCTCATTCACATTGTTGGAACCAACCGCCCTTGCACTGCTTCCAGCCTGCAGTACATTCCAGACTTCCCTTGTGTTCTCCACTTTGGCTTCCACTATCCCAGGAACATGATGAAACCCTTCCGAAGTTTGCTTTATCTCCAACCTAATATACCCCAAGAATAATAGAATTAATTAAGTAGGGTTTTTCTGTAATTTCATGTCAAAAGAGCTAGATTGTCTATAAAAACATACAAGCTCAGCTAAGTTATTCTACATGCATGTACGCAAACTGCAAGAAAGAGTGGTTCTTACTTTTTTGATGCTGCTGATGTATCCAGAAGGTCCCTAATCTGCTCATTGTATACTTCAAGCACGCTAACAGATATATCGTAGGTAAAAGTTTCACTCCTTTCATTGGAAACTTTGAACAATTCCTCGAGTGTCCTGTAATTGACTCCTCGGTTTTGCTCAGTACCCTCCATTGTGAATGTTTTACCTGTTCCCGTTTGCCCATAAGCAAAGATACACACATTGTAGCCATCCAACACAGAGATCACCATCGGTGAAGCATCCGCGAAGACATCAACTGTCAAAAGAAACACAAACTCTCAATAAATGAGGAGTTGGAAAGACGTAATTATGGCTCATCACATACTAGAAGCACATAGATGTTATGCACAAATGAACATGGAACTCCAAGGTATCCCCCTCTGTTTCGGGGACACCATGAAATTCTCAAGTCATTCTGTGGTTAAAAAGTTACAAAGTAGTAGTGCAAAAATGCATATTTTGTGGTATTATTTTGTTACGCCCTTCAAAAAAATTATTTTTAGCTATGCCTTTTGTTTTGGTGATGTTATGACATTGTGTGGTGAAGGCAATGGTGGATATGGTATCACACAATACGAGCTCCCATTTTGTAGGGTAGAGATACCTTGATCATCTTTTGGTGTGTAAACTCGGTCGAATTTGAAGTTCTTTTTGTTAGAACCACCAGTCAGTATCCCAAGTTCCCCATCCTTGGCTGCATCAAAGTCCACAACTGTTGCATGCCGTGATGCAACCTCAATCTTGCTCAAAGGACGACATCGGCAAAATACCCGGATATTTCCTGATGATTCAATGAAAATAATTAGCACCTTTAAGTTGTATTCGAATCATAAAAGAAGATATGTTAACATGCCTTTTGCCTCCTGAACTTGGTTATATAGCTTCCTTCTCTTTGCGTGCTCTTCATTGTACTTGACTTTCAAGTCCTCACACTGTGCAACTGTAACATGGCACCATAAAAATTAAAGGATAATTCAATTACCAAGCCACTCGAATTCTCTTGTAAGTCAACTTACCCAACGACTGAACTGCAAAGACCATTTTATTTAAATCAGGAATTGAATCGGCACATTCATGTGCTTCACGAGAGAGCTGAGAATGCTCTTCTTTCATCACCTGTGAAACAGTAGTAAAATGTTACATATCAGAGCATAAATCACAGATGTGCACAGCTGAAAATGAGAGCGAGCATACAAATTGTTACCCTCCTTTTGTAAGGGGAGGATTACCTTTATCTTTTCCTGCAAATTATCAACAGCCACGGCCCAAAACTTCTTATCACACTCATACCTGCTAGAAATATTCCTCAGGTCTTCAGCTTGTTTATCCACAGTTTGATCTGCAAAGGGAAGATAGAATCAGAAGCGTTTCGTATACATAGGACAGTTGTAAGAATACGCATGCATGGTCTTAGGTATGGTCCCCACTAGTTACTGTACGTTTCCTGGCAGATCTGTCACATCGCTTGGTTTCAACGACCAGCATTATTATGGACATCCTTCTTTAACTGCCATTAAAATGGTTGGTTGGCTAAAAGGCTTCTCCTTTCTATAGGAAAAAGGCTAACAACAAATTATATGAGCATCTCCAAGGGACTCTGCAAAATTTAACACCAAAATCATACTCTGCACTCGTTGACACATTTTTTATTTATTTTTATTTTTTCCTCATATCTTGTTGATAATTTGAAGGTGTATTTCTGTGCTGTGCTCCTCAATAGGAAACATCGATGAAACAGACCAAACTCTAGCCATATCGAGACATTAGACGGTGAGATGACTTAAAATTACTCATACCAAACTATGTTGGAATTCGAATGATTTTTTCTTGACTAAGAGGGTGTTCCACTAAGTGTTTTTGTTTAAAAACTGCCTCGGTTTTTGGGAAAAAGTGATGTATTGTGAGAGGATGACCTGTCTCGGTTTTTGGGAAAAAACAGTTTTTTGGAAAAAACTAGTTAGTGGAACATGGCCTAAAGAAAACATTACTCAACTAGTTTGACCCCATCTTACCTAGAGAGTATGTTTGGAACACCTTGTTGTCAAGTTCCATCGTAACCTTCTCTAGCTGTTCATTTGCAGCAGTTAAGGACAACCAGGCTTGATAACATTCATCTGACTTTTGTTGGCACTGGGCACTCAGCTCTTGTATCTTCTTCTCATACTTGGCAGTTGATTTCATTTGCATTACTTTCTTCTACAAATACATAAATATTTCAAATTTGCATTTAGAATATACTCAGCTTTTGGGTCATACTTTTTCACATTTAGCTTACTATCATACCTCAGCTGAAGAAGCTTCAATCTCTGCAGCACAGTTTCTACATAGAAAATGCTCACGTTTCACTGGTAAAGCTATAACCAAGTCAAAGAAAGGCAACATTAGAAGTTAGTGAAGAACATACAAATAACCCACTGAATACGCATAACTATTAACTATATAAATGATTAAACAGAAAACAACCTGAGAACTTCGGTGCTCTCCGTATACATATCCCACTAACCAGAGGACTTCCATTGACCCCTTCAAATCTTATTATGAGCAAGCCATCATCCTTAACAGAAACCCTTGAATCAACTAGCTGCAATGGCTTGTTGGCTCCGACAATGGAGAATATGTCAAAGTTTGACAGGATCTACAGTACTCAATGACGTAAGAGAAAAAAATGAGTCCTAGTGTATAGTTTCTTTGAGAACACATAGTAATCAAGATAAAGTAATTATACTGACTTCACAAAGTAATGCAGATAATCAAATTCTACTAATTGACTTGCCTTCTCATCCTGCATGAATACATTGAATACCCTCATTCCTTTAGGACCATAAGTATTTATTATCTCTACAAAATGAAGGTCCACATAATAATCTCCGGGAGGGATATTGTCGAACCGGTAACAGAAATTTCCCAGTCGTGCTGACTGGTATATTAATGCATGATCACCGCTCTCAACTATGTGCTCATCAGTTTGGAATGCATCCCCCCCTTGAAAAAAGTTATCAGCCATGAAAGTCATTGCGTCAACTGCAGCCTCTCCACCAGCATTTACAAACATCACAACTTTCTCTGATTCAATAAACAGTCATTTAAATGTAAGTTTTTCAATCCCAATTTACAACTTGAAAAGCACAAACTAATGTGGAAAATGAGGATTCAAAGTATTATTCATCATTGGGTTCTTGGAAAAAAATTACGTGCATAAATTTTGTTTCTAAAAGCAGAAGTAATGAAGCCTATTCAAACAGTACCCCTCAGTTGATCTCATTCTTTCTAACAACAAAGCAGGCTATACTTGGCATTTCAATACCAATGGGCGGGAGAAAAAACATGATGGATGTATTTTGACGCGGTTCTTAGTATCCAACCAAAAGGAAGGAAGCTGAGCGATCTTTGTACTAAATGATGCTTTTAGGCTTACTTTTTCAAAATAAAAGTGCCATTGCTTAATAAATCGGAGGCATGTATTAGGGTTGATTTCTGACTACTAAGAGAAGAGATTCATGGATTGCCCTGACATTCTCGGCTAAGTCCTTCTACATTACGTGGGAATCTCACGCGGTTTGATTGGGAGGCCGTGTATGCATTTGTTCTGACATTCCTACCATCTTTTGAGATTGTGAATTGGTGCGGGTTCAATTGGTGACTTCCTCGTACTCAATTCTCTCACGACAAAGTCATTCTTTTGGCTTTTCAAGAACAGAATCAAAAAGAAAAATGACTGTTAGAACTTTCAACAAAAGTGATCCAAGTACCAGAACATGACTGCTACAATCCAAAGACCGATTGCAACGGAAACCCTAATCTGACTTGGGTTTTGTTAAATACATCTACTTCTAACCAAAAGTTGGGACTAAATCCAGAGCATGGCCATAAAACAGACCCAATTGCAACAGAAACCCTAATGGAACTTGGGTATTGTTACGTACATATAATTTCACCAAAATTAAACAAAATACGAAATCATGGAAAAAATAACAAGACCCAATCGCAACAGAAACCCAAATATAGAGTTTAAGAACGGAATGAACACAAGATACACCAACCTCTACAATAAGGCTGTATAAACCCACTTAAAATCAGCCTCGCATTCGAATCGCAAACCACGCGATCCGCTGAAGAATCTTCATCGTCCTCATCCATGGGAGATTCTTGGTTTTCGTGGTTGAAGGGTTTGTCCCAGTCGAAAACTGTAAGAGTGGAGGGGTCCGAAATTTGGGTTTCTGGGTCTTGTCCTAGAGTGTTGAAATGGGCATCTTCCATTGTAACGAAAGATTTGGTTGTTTGGGAACTGAGAAAATCTTGAATCGTAAGAAGGAAACTCTACTAGCTTTCTTGCAGAGTGTTTTGCTTCTTTCGCTTGAGTGATGTGTCCAAAAATGTTCAAAATTTCAATTTTCGTGACCGTTATAGAAGGACCGTTACAGCGTTAACCTACGAAAAGTTGAGGATGGCTTATTACCCAAAAAAAGAAAAGTTTGATGGTATGGGTATATATTCCCTGTTCAGACACCACCAACTGCTTGCTTTATGGAGTAATTAATTGGGCAAATTACACTGACCTCTCTCCTGAGGTTTCTAACTTGTACAATGACTATTCTACTTTATTTAAAATATCACTGACCTCCTTTGAGTTTTATATTTTAGTATCAAAAGCACTTTTCTATTACTTCTCCGTCACTGACAGTAACGAAAGTTGATGAGGTAAGCCATTAACCTTTGTTGAATTTTCAAAATAGCCCTTGACACTAGTTACAATATAAATGCAAAAGGCTCTCTTTTTTTTCCTAAATAATGATCATGCATGAATACTAAGAACATAATTTACTGGTGAGCAATTTCTATAAAGAAAAATGAAACGAATTCCCCATTTGGCTTTTGTTATTAAAAAAAATGTCGTTCAAAAAAAAAAAATGAAACCAAGATAACAAAACATGGGAATGCTACCAAATATACATGTCTTTTAATTCAATTTTTTGTTTAACAAATGGATGTGTCCTAGTTCATAAAATACATCAAATAAGAGTAGAAGTAAGTCATTTTCAGTTGCTTTACATCACTTGGGTACTGAATTTTCTACTAATACAGTAGAAAATTTGTGACGTAGAAAATTCTGCTACTTAATTATGGTGTTGTGATGTGCAAAAAGACAAATTTTCTACTATATTAGTGTAATCCAAAAGTAGTGTCAATGGCTATTTTGGGAATTCAACAAAGGTTAATGGCTTACCTCATCAATTCCCGATACTGTCACTAACGGCCAAGTAAGGGTGTTTTTTATACTAAATATAAAACTCAGGGGAGGTCAATGCTATTTTAGTAACAGAAGGGTGCTTTTGATACTAAAATATAAAACTCAGGAGAGGTCAGTGCTATTTCAGATAAAGTAGGGGTGGTCAGTATACAAGTCAGAAACCTCAGAGGAGGTCAGTGTAATTTACCCTAATTAATTTCTCTCATGTTTTCATCTTACTAACGTCAGTAATGTGTGCCCAATGGAACACATAAACAAAAAAAAAAACACTCTTTAATACGCCTTTTACACTTTCACGTATTCTGATACACTTTTTCAACATTAACGTGTACCTGCCTATTGGGCACACGTTAGAATTTTCCTTCAAAAAACCTAGTTAGATCATCTCCACTCCTACACCAAATTCAAATTTGAGTAAAAATCACCAAAAAAAAAAGCCACTTCACTCCTTTTCTAAATTTGCTCAACACCAAACCCAACATCAAATTATTAACAATTATATTTGTTCAAAGTAGGTGTCCATTTGTTCCTTGTTTCCTTGTTTCCGCAGAAGAGGAAGAAGAGGATGAAAAAGAATTTGTTCACTGCAAGTTTTGGAGGTAAAATGAAAAAAAAATGTTTTTGACAAAATTTTAACTAGAATTTGGTAAAAGAGTGGTTTTCCATTGGAAGAGGTGATATCAAATCAAGTTTTTGACCAAATTTGAGTAAAAATTTGATGTAGGAGTGGAGATGCTCTTACACATTTAAGTTTATCTTCATTCTTGTATTTCCTCTCATATGGTGGGACTCTTCAATTGTGTTCTAGGTTCCACCATCACTTGTGAGAGGGTTGTTTTTGTTGTCTGTATTTCTTTTCTTAATTTTTTGCCAAACAATTTTATGCACTAATTTGAGAATGTTACCCTCGTTTGGATTGGTGAAAAACGTGAGTCCCACCACAAACTAATCACATTATTGTCACCATGGCTGGCACAAGGGTTTTTAGTGCCAAGGCCTAATTTAAAATTTGTGCCCTTAAAGATTAACATTTAAACAATTTTTATAGCAACAATCATAATAAGAAAAAACCAAAACAATATAAAGTTCTACTAATCACTACATAAGAACACAAAATACAAACTCTCCAAATACATATTATCTCAACAACGCATGGGTATCACTTGAGTATTACTTGTGTTTGTAAGGACCAAACTCCGGAGTTTACTCGTATTGGCAATTTCGTATGACAAAACACATATTTATATCGAGTTGTAATTTTATTATTAGAGTGTGTGTTTAGGTGTGGAAGACAATCAATATGTAATTCTTTTTATTGCGGTCTTTGTTTTGATTTAATTCAAGAAACTTGTTCAAGCAACATACATGCTACAAATTAAGCAAGTGGGCTGCCTTCAGTAACATGCTCGAGCAACTCCGAACTTGCTTAAGCACATTTTAAAGCTTATAAATATGACGTTGGCCAGGGTTTTTTAGGAGACAACTTGGCTAGCACTCATATTTTTCATCTCCAAATAACTGTGGCGATTAGGGTTTCTGAATCTCAAAGAACTTCAAAGATTGATTAATTCTTTAAGCTAAGAAATCATCTTTGAGAGGTATTTACATCAATGTCATCATTCTTTAGGTTAAGCCCTTTCGTGGAGTTCAAAAGGCAAGGGATTAGAAGGGTTGTGCAATTCAAGGCGTTAGCGATCGAGATCACTAGGTGTGGTGTACGTGTAACTCAGCAGGTGGTACTTAGAATGTTGTGAAGATTTACATCTGTTTAGATATGTATATTTGTAATTGCACAATGATTATAGTGATTTAATTCCTTCTCGTGGTTTTTACCCATTTAGGGGTTCTCCACGTATATCGTGTGTTTATCTGTTTGATTGCTTACGTGGTTTGTGTTAGGTAACTTATTTATTCGTGTTCATACTGTTAAGGTTTTTTGTTTTACGGATTGTTAGAGAACCTTGGTTGTTCAACGTTCTATTTATAAAAGCACAAGTATTAAATTGGGCCTTTAGGCTCTGTTTGGTTCTTAGGGAAATGAAGAGAAAGGAAGGTTCTTTTGTTTGGTTCTACAAAAGAGAAGGGAAAATAATCAAACTTCTATTTAACTTTCCTCCTATTTTTTCTTCAATTTTTCCTCTACTTTCCTTCTTAATTATTTTCCCTTATTTTCTCTTTCTTTCCCTAACTTCCAAACATACCATTAGCCCTAATAGATCAGTTGTGAAAGTTAATTTGTTGGGTGTTTTACTTTGGGTTTTTGTACTGAATGGATTTTTTTTTGAAATTTTTTAAAATCAAATTGGGTATTTTTTTGGTTTTTTCTATTGGGCTA
Source organism: Vaccinium macrocarpon (assembly GCA_022606695.1). NCBI lineage: Eukaryota > Viridiplantae > Streptophyta > Magnoliopsida > Ericales > Ericaceae > Vaccinium > Vaccinium macrocarpon. Next base: position 2,353,172 of record CM040172.1, on the reverse strand, counting down.
TAAAGACCTCACTCAAGTCTAATAATAAAATTATAGGACTACCCTTTTTCTTTTGGTTTTTTGGATGCCCAAGGCCCGGGCCTTTTGGGGTTGGGTCAGCCATGATCAGGCCCGACCTTGTGGGGAGGCCGGGGAGGCCCGGGCCTGGGGCCCCCCGATTTTTGGGGCCCCTTCTCGTAGAAATTTTATATATATATATATGAAGGGCCTCAAATTGAGAATAGGCCTGGGGCCTCGCGAAACACAGGGCCGGGCTTGGCCCATGATTATCACAAAGTGCATTAATTATGTGGACCCTACACAAGTTCCACCAATGATAATGTTCACACCCTACACAAGTCCTACTTATGCATTCCATAAATCAAAAGGTTTACAAGAATTATCAAGACTAGGAATTACCCAACAAGCCCCTTTAGGACACCTAGCTCCAATTCTTAATGTAGTATCTCATACCCCTCTTTGATTTCATGGACTCCACAAGCACACCCGTCTTGAGCTCTGAGCCAACTCGGCACCGGTCCAACCGACTCACATAGAAACAAGGCAACACAACATGATGTATGAAAAAGATTTGATTTTTATGAAAGTTTTTGAAAACAAAAATCAACCTAGAGTATATCCATGAAGAAGAAGACTTTAGATTGAAGAAAGATGAGAAGAACGAGCTCAAATCATCAACAACATTAAGTTCACAAAAGAGAGAACGGATGGAGAAGAGATGAGACTTTCTCTCTCTAAAAAGGGCTGATTTTCTCTCAAGTGGGTGAGTGAAAATGAAAGAAAAATGGCTTTTATAGTGCCTATTTTCGTGCTCCTCAAGACAACCACTCAGAACATGACGTGTGGCCACTTAAAAAGTCTGGCAGACGCGTGTAAATGCGCACAGACGCCCCGATAGGATCAAGAAACTTCGCACAATAAGGGATGTCCACAAACACGCGTTTGCAGACGCTTGGAAACGCTATTAAAAAGATCTCAATGGTCAAGATTAAAACACGTGTTAAAGGATGTCACTAGATGAACAAGAGTCTATAGACTCATGCAAACGCAACCAATGAAAAAGCCATAAACCACACTAAAATCATGAGATTTCAAAAGAAATTCAATGCCCAAGTTAACCCAAAACCACGCACGATAAAATGAGACATTTGAATGATCTAAATACGTGAATGATTATGCATGGTTATACCTTTCCGCATAGACCTCAAAGTGATTGGTGTGGCATCAACTTGACAATGAACCTTGAGAGCACAAGAGTGGAGCAATTAGACTAAATCTCAAAACTCTACCTCCCAAACCCATTACAAACATAAATGGTTTGACAAACCCGGAAATTGCCAATAAACCTAACACATGGTATTAGCAATAGTGGTAGTGGTGGTGGTAGTGGTGGAGATGGTGGTGGTGGTGTCGGTGGCAACAATAATTATAGTAGCGGTTGTGTATAGCGTAGTGGTGGAGGAGAAAAGAATTGATTGAAAACACACACAAATTCAACCAATCTACTTAATTTTATCAACTTTTAATCTTACATTTTAAGAGGTACTTATAATTCAGTGTTAAGTGTTGGATCTGTGTTATCAAACAATACTATATAGTCAAGTACAAAAGTAATTATATATTACTCCATCCATCCCCTTTTTATTGTAGATATTTCTATTTTGTCATATCCCTAAATAAGTGTGTATTTTGAAAAGTTAATGGGTAAAAGTTTATATAATTATTATCTTGCCATGAAAAATTAGTAGATAAAGAGTTTATGGGTAAAATTAGAAGATAATCTTAGAAAGTGGAGGTAAAGTTGAAGTTAAATGTGTAAAATGAAGGTAAAACTTAATGTAAAATGTGTAATGATGATTTTTTTTTAATAAATTAGATTTACGAAGTAACACTTAAAAATGGATGGAGGCAGTAACGTATTTGAATGCCAATTATTTCAAGAAGTCAACAGTGCTCTAAATAGTGTAGTTACACATAGTTAATGTCGCGAAGTTGGTCTAGATACTTGATTATAAAAGAAAACAGTGTTGTTAAAACGCATGTAAATATGATTGATACCTATTTTTGATGTTTTGATTGTGCAGTTTGCTAAACGTAAGACTAATGTATGTGAAGGTTATGCAAAGGTTACAAAAAGTGCCAGCAAGGTAACTCAATTCTTATCTCGTTTCTCTCTGCACATCATTCCAATTTTCACTTTCTTTCTGGATTTGTAGATAACGATAGTATTGCCATTGTAATATGTATCGAGGGCATGCTTGTTATTTTTCTGTAGACTAAAATTCTAATGCAGGGCCTGATTTTCCATTTGATTAAATGGGAATTTCATAAAATCAAAGGGTTGATATTTTAACAAATGAGGAAATCATTTGCTAAAATCAACATATTTTGGCAAATGAGAGTGGGTTGATTTTAGCAAATGAGATCAACCCAAAGCAAATGAGAGTAGGTTGATTTTTGCAAATGGCAGCAAATGGTTTCCTCAGTTGCTATTTGCTAAAATCAACCCATTAATTTTATGAGATTTCTATTTTATCAAACGGGAAACTAGGGGGCAATTTTTCGTCTTTATTCTCAAAACTTTAAGTTTGGTTAATAATTTTGTACTTTTTAGATTTCTCTCGTCAAAACAAATCAAGAAACCACAAAAAATCGATCAAAAACTAACAAATGCAAAAAAAAAAAAAATTGAATAAGAACAAAACCCAAAAAACCAAAAAACTAGTTTTTTGTATTTAGCCAAAGAAGGCCTAGGAAAGTATAATCCGTTTTCTTATAAGCATTAAATTGTGTTGAACGCCAACTGCTAAGTACAACCCTAGCCAGTTACTGCAAGTATCACACATGTTATTTTCTTCTATTAAGTTTTAAATTATGCTTTTTCCATACACCGTATTGTTTACTTTAGTAAGACGGCTCAAATATTTGAATATTATGATGTTTGACAAAAAAATTCTTTTCTTAAGCGTGGATTATCCGCAACCGCCGCAACCTTAAGTCCCAGGTTTTTGCTTTAGAAAAGAGTGATTGAATTTTTCTTGTTATGTTCAAATAAACCTTACTAAACTGGAATCCGTTCAATATATATAGATATTATTGGGACTTAATGTTGTGGAATTTGTTTTTTTGAACACACAACAAAAATGAAATAATGGAAAATTTTATTATACATTTCCAGACTGTATTATCGTTATCAAGAAGTTTTTTTTTTGAACTAGAAGTCAATCATTTTATAAATAAAGGCCGAAAACCAAGCCGGCCCGGCACATACAAGATTTCAAAACAAAAGCGGAAAGAACTGATACTACTTAGGCTCGAGCACAAGCACACCACAAAAGCCACGATGGGCATGGAGCTCTAAGAGACATATTGCAAAGCAGACGCAAATCCATAAGAGAATCGATGCATAGGGTCTTACCCAAACTTCAATAGTAATTACCTACAACTCAAACCAAACACTGAGAGCCCCAACTGAAATCTGTAACTTCTCGAAACAAACTAAAGCCTTACCCGATCCAGGGACTATGGAAACCACAAAATGCTTAACGCCATCAACAATTGGCGGTGAAGAAAAACCTCCACCATATATATAGCCATCCCAATGCAGCCGAGAGTGGAAAAAAAGTATGATAACCTCTGCCGGTCATGCAAGGCTCGGACTTCGGGTATGCCTCATTGGACATAGGCGCGCCATGACTTCCAATCCCGATCGAGCAAGCAAAAACAAGAAAATAAACCAAGCACAACTATAGCAGATCTAAGTAAACCAACAAACTAAAGTTAAAGGGACAAAACAAACAACCTAACAAAATGAAACTGGTCCAACCTGAAAACAAGGGTCACCCAAGTTACCCCTTCTGAGTCACGCTGGGTTCCTCCAAGCCAAGACGAGTCGCTACCCGAGTTACCCATACTGAGTCACGCTGGGTTCCTCCAAGCCAAGATGAATCGCTACCTGAGTTACCCATACTAAATCGCACCGAGTTACTCCAAGCCAAGACAAGCTACTACTCCAGGAGAGAACCACTATATGGACTCCATAACCGCCGCCTGCAGGATCTGGATCCTTATTCACTGGAGGGGCCCACCCTAGTTCACCACGGTGTCATCAAAGCCCAACCGGAGCAATGAAATGGAAAGGGGCAGTAGAAGTTGTAGTATGGGAGAGACGACTGGGCTGTGGTGGGAGAGGGTGGGTTTCAATTAACGGAGAGGTGAAAGAGAGGGGTGGGGCGTCAGGGATGAGGGAGAGGTAGGGCCGAGAGCCGGCATCCCACCTCCCAGGGGTTCGATCTGTGGAGGGCGAGGTGATCATAAAGGATGAGGGGAAGAGGAAGGAGTGAGGAAAGAGGGTGGCGGTGACAGAGGTAGGTGTGGCGGCGGTGGAAAAATATAATCTAGGGATAAACCCCAAGAAACTCTCCTTAGAGAGAGAAGGTCCCCGAGGGAAAATTTAACAGTTTGATCTAGTAAAAAGTAAAAAATCAAGAAGTTCATTTGAACAATTATGCTACATTCTTTGTTATTTCCGATAGCATGTTGCTCTTCTGAAGGACATATTGCTTTGTTGCTACTTGCTAGTGTTACGTTTTTATATTCTAATCTCGTCCTCTAATTAATCTTGGTACTGAAGAAGAGAGCCAAAATTCGTACCAAGCATCTCCCCAAGGTCAAAGCGACAGCATTATAATTGCAGGTATTTCTACGAAAGTTGGTTTTAAGTTATGTGCCAATATTGTACCACCTTCACAAAGAATGAGAAACCAGAAAGGCGCATATATGTGTGCACACACTTCTTCTTCTTCCTGTTTTGGTATTTATATAATTATATAAATACATAATCTAATACTCCCTCCATCCGGATTTGTTGGTCCGTTTTGAGGAGTCCAACTTTTTTTCCATTACTTTTTGTGTTTATTGTTTTCACATCATCAAAAGTAATTTTCTCCTACTTTTATCCTTTGACTTTTGAAAATAGGCAAACATTTTCGGACTTGAAAAAATATGTTTGTGAACCAACAAATCCTGACAGAGGGAGTATATACATTACCAAGGGAAAGAAAGTCCTTGATATGATTTTACATCATCCATCCTCCTTATCCCTTTTTTTATCACTCATCCAAACCATGTGCTATTTAATCTCATTTTTTAACTGTCACATCAATATGGATTCACACTTCTTATTTAATCCCCCGACTCTTTTATCCCTCTTACTATTTAATCTTTCTAAAACCAATACACCATCCAAACGGGCTCTTAATGACATAATTTTAACAACTCAATAGCATAAATAAGAAGGCATAACAAAAAATCACAAATGACGTAACATGTTATGGCTCATTTTTCTTACAGTTTCCCCTCATAACATTAACCACTAAATAATATAACAATAACCACTAAATGACATAACAACAACTGCTAAATGGTGTAACCGATGCCGGAGAAAAGAGGGGGGGTATTGAAGCATTTTCTGTTGTTGTTTAAAATGCATCTTTTCCAAGCAATGTTAGGTTTGGATTTTGGAACAACAAATGAACAATAACAAAAATGGGAATCCATCATCTTTTCCGGCTAGTACAAGATTGGATTTATTAACGTCACCGTTACACTTATATTTGTTCCCGGCATTCACGACTTTCATGAATTCATTTTCAATATCTTCCTTTGTAGGTTCAACATCTACTAATATTTCCAATGTCTCAACTTCCACGCTAAGTGTTTCACCTGCTCTTACACTAATGTCCTACCATGGGGTGAGTGTATTCTCTATTTTGTTGTTGTTATTCATTTGTTTTTCCCTTCTGTTTGTTTTACGTTTCTCATTTCCAATCCCATGAATCAAAACCATTCGCATTCCAAAGTACCGTATATGGGGCCTGCATATAAAATTTTCTCAAAAAAATGTAACACTACTCACCAAGTCCGGATATTTTAGAAGATTATGAGTTTTTTTCTCAGCGAAAGAGCATTAGTAAAATAGTTATATTAATATTTTGGAAGAAAAGTTAAACTCATGACCTCCTATTCTCTTGGCACGTGCACACTTGATGCCGTTGGGTCAAAGGTTAACAAACGTTTTTTAAGGTTAGACAAGTACTGTTGGTTAATTCTACAAATGAAAGTGTAGGAAAGGTCAAACTTTGACCCTAGTTGACCAAAGTCAAAGTTGACTAACCAATAAGATGGTGAGCTGTCATGCATGTGGCACGTGTGGTTGTGTGACACGTGGCCAGGTCGTGCGGCATGCCACTAAGGCTCAATGGAAGGAACGTTTATCTAACCATAGGTCATCCATAAGTGGAGAAAAGCCCATGAGCTACGTGACTAGTGCAACCCTTATAAATGGGCGAGAACGCAAGAAAACTAGTCTAATTCTAGCCCAAGTAATTATAGCTGCTCCAGTCTGAAGGTCGGACCTAAGGAACCCCTAGAGGCTTGGTTGCAGTACAGATACAACTGAATAGGTTACGAGCTTATCCAAATGGGAATGAAGGGACATTTAGTGGTTTGGTGGCTATAAAAGAATAAGCAGATTCGCTGCTCGAGGGTTAGAATAGCATGCCATCATACGGGTCAGCTGTGCAGTAGGTAACGTCACCCGCGCAGCCAGGTTGAACGGAAAGGTCACGTGTCCTCATATTATAAGACGACGACCTGCCATGTTATCATTGGTCCAAGGTGCCGATAAATATGAGACATTCCCCTTTACAATTCCCAAAGAGGTGATTCTTGACAAAGTGTATTATCCTAGAAAGGGAAATTGGGCAATCATAGAACGAGAACAATCTTCCTTTTGAGGTCATCCCATTCTCTAGGTCACTTGGGTACATCATGGATTAGTCTGAGACAATCTTCTGCCTTAGTCTTTTTCTGTACCCCATTCTTCAGTTAGATCACTTCATTTATTTTTATTTTTTTATCGGCAAAAAAATTTATTAAAGAATCTCAACAAAGGTTACATCGAGAGGGAGAAAAAGATCCAACCATAAGTTGGAACACCCTTGGGGCAAAGCCCACCCACCAATGGGCCTAAAATGCCCTGATAAAACAAAGAAAATACAACCAAAGGCCTAAAAGCCCAAATCTTACAATAACGCACAAACCCCAAAACAAGAAAACCCTAACCCAATTCAAACCCAAGTGCAAAACATCTACCACCGCCACTGAATGCCATGACTCCAATCAACCACCAAACCCCACCACCGTCAGCCACCAGCTCACATTCCCCTTAGATTAGTTGTCGTTGGCTATCTTTACCTCTCCAGTTCACATATTCTTTTTTTAATATTGACTATGTAAAGAACCTCACCTACAGAAAGCTATTTGAGAGACCCTGTCACACTGGTTGCGAATGATAGATTCTAGTACCAAACGTAATTGCATAAAGAGAATCTTATACTTGGTAGATGGGGATTGCTCTTGTGTCTTCATATTTTACTTTGAGTTTGCAGATAGTGACGAGAAGTTTAGTTAATTCTTTTTTATCAGCTTTTTTTTTTTTGGTAATTTATTCACTGTGAAACTTATCGATTGCTGTGCTTGTGTATGTCATCTTAATTACAGTGCAGGTACCGGAATTATGACCTATCAGACAGCAAAAAGTACGAGACATATATGTTGAAAACATTTAAAGACAACATCTAAGATATTGGATGCTCAAGAATGGCTTTTTTTTTTCCTCCACTATGCTGGATATTATATTGTGGGAAACAACAAAAATATGCTTGATGGGTTGATTTTACAGTTTGAATTAATAGACCATTAGAAACTATTATTCCTTCTTATAATACCGTATTAATTGGATGTCTTGACCTTATAGCTTCTTTTCACATCACGGAGATGGATATTATTTTACATGCTGATTTTACATTAGAAAACGATTCACCACTTTATATTTACGGAGAGGATCTGAGAATGTCAAACGTACATGTTATTAAAGTAAGAAATGGAGTACGAGAGGAAGGAAACAATCCAATCATTCCATAGTGATGCAGCGCAACCTATGGAAACGAAAACGAACGTGCAAGAGAGACACGAACTAAAGATCGACCCAGAGGTACTCCCTCCTTAAACGATCAGATATGAGTAAAAACTCGTTTTCTATATTCAATAACAACCAACCCTAGCCGCTTAGGCTTACAACTTATTATATAGGAACTAGAAACCCTAACTGATAATCAAGGAAAAAAACGCAAAACTAATTAAAAGGAAAAATTCGGAAATAACAGAAAAACATCGTAGCAAGCTAATTAGGACACTCGGTATCGATACGGGAAGAATCATGTATCGATACGAGTGGCTTCTGTTCGCCAATTAACACACGGGTATCGATACAGCAAAAACTCTGTATTGATACCGACAGCTCTTATGTTGATTCTTAGGCCTTTTTAGGCCTATGTGAACGCAACCTGTCCATCCATGTTGACGCAACCCGGTCTACATCACATAGTGATGAAAATTTTTGAAGCAAAAGAATCAAAATGTACTGCTAGTGGACGAAGCTCCTGAGAGGTCTCAATGCTTGTGTGAGTTTCTCCGTCTATTGTTGGGTAGTCGGGTCTTCAATGTAGTAGTACAATATGTGTTGTTTGATAAATTTGTGCACTCTTTGCTATGTGATCTTGTTGGGTTTTTTCTACCTAAGCTTGGGCTTGTTTGTTTGCTATCATTGGTTTTTTTTTTATTATTATTATTATTATTATTATTATTATTTATAGTAGAAGCCGTGGTGACAGCGTACCGGCTACTAGAAAAGAAAATCTCCATTCAACTTATGGATGAGGAGAGCTTAGGATGTTATAGCTGATATTACCAAACATGTTTTATGTTGTTTTTATGTTTGAGTGTTTATAAAAATTGTATCACCAAACATGTTTTTCTTTATTGTTTCCTTCAAAAATAAACATGAATCTATTTCTAGTTTTTAATAAACAAAAATTAGAAAACAGAAACTTTACCAAACACTCCCTTACAAATCACATCTGCAAAACAAAGAAATGAATCTTTGTAACAAAGCAAAGTACGAGAAAAGAATTACCCAAAAAAGTACGAGAAAAGTCCCCAATTTTTACATTATTTTACCCACCACTCCACATCCGGAAGAAGTCCTGAAAATACGACGACGGCCAGAAATCGTCTCTCTTTTCATGCAAACAACAATCCAATCCTCATATGTTATTTCCATTCTTTGAATTCTCTGTCGATCTCGGTCCAAAGGAAAGCATCGATCTCGATCCGGATCATTGATCTTCAGGCGGAAACGATGTCATCATCACCCTCCATTTCATGGACTTTCGGAATGCCCTCTGACCTCTTCTCCATTTCAGATGCAGAGGATCTCACAGGGCTCATCACCAAAGCAGGGAACCCAATTGTGACAGGGGTCTCTTTTTTCATAGTCAAGTAGAACAACAAAGAAACATAGAGGATCATAATTGGGAATATGACAACTCCTGCTACAATTGATGAAGCTTTGGAACTGTGGTTTTCTGTACTAATTCTCCCCATCACAGTCGTGCTTAGGAAGTAAAGGTTGATGCCAATTGAGCAGAAATTCAAGAGCCATGATAGGAAAGTCACCTATAATATTCATGGAAAGAACTTCAGTTGAGTATGATGCAGCAAAATAGATAGGATAAATTTCACTTTCCACCCATCAACATCATTCAATTTGTCATTTTGTGCGTTTGCGAGAAATTAATGTTTTTTTGCAGATTTTGAGATTCTAGCTTTTCAAAATAAGTTCCGAGTTTTTATCAAATATTCTAGGTAACACACTCTCAGATTTTGAAAAGCTAACAAATTTGGGAAAAATCTCAAAGCTTGTTTGGGTCGCTACTGAGCTTCTCGAATTAGATTTTCGGTTTTAAATTTTATAATAATTTTTTAGCTTTTTGCAGTTAACGGTACCTACTCTTCCACTAATGCCTTTCAATTATTATTGCTTTTGGGAATTTTGGTACTTATAGCACATCCAATAGGCAAAAGGAAACTCCCTTGTGGGATTACGGTGGTATGATGTAACCGTTGCATTTTTCCCCGTTATAATAATTCTTCCGCCTTTGTTTGGTCCATTTTTGAAATTCGCGTCATTTTTTGTTACTTTAATCTTTCAATATGAATTTCAAAAAACATGCAATGTGAATCTCGTTTGATAGATATTAATTAGTTTTATTATACAAAATTCACATAATAATCATAAAAATTATTGTAAATTGAAAGATATATAATAAGGAATAAAAAATTGCCTGAATTTGGACCAATGAAGGAGGACTCCGGGAGTATTTCACTTTCCTGCGATATTTGCACTTATGCTTTTCAATTATTGTTGCTTTTGGGGAAATTTTAGCACATATAGTACTTCCAATATGTTGTCTGATGTGACCGTTCCCTGTTTTCGGTTGAATATTTCACTTTCCTATGACGGACCTTTTGGTAACAATAATGTTCCATGCACAAGATCGATGAAGACAAAATCTATTACGTGACATTACATGATTAGTGGTGAACACTTTAAAACTCTTTTACAAATCACCAATCATGTCCGGTGTTGTGTCCTGATGATGTGAATGTAGCATTATTATTTTAGTAATCCACACAAATAGAGCTACAAACTAAACGAGCTATTTGCTAGTACTTGCAAGATCGGCTTGGTTTGGTTAGTTTTAGTAGATGAGCAGGGCTCTCCAAAATTGTCGGCTTGTTTCGACATGGGCATTTCTTCAGTGCGTTGATAAGATCGGCTTATATGTATGGCCGGGATCGGGGGTGGGTTGTCGTGAGGTGCACTATGGGCCATCCGATACCCAGATGGACTGCCCATATTCGACGTCTGCCTCTTTGCATTCTATCCGTTCATTGGCGAGCGCAGCTCAATCAAATCTGGGTATCGGATGGCCCATAGTGCACGGCACCCACCCCGGTTCCATTTTGCCTCATCACATTTAGTACTCGAATCGAGCTTGTGTTCTCTCGAATACTAATCGAGATGGTGTTCAAGTCTGAAAATATTTTATAGCCGAGCCAAAAATCACCGAATTTTAACAAACCAAGCTCAAATATCCTAAAATTCGGCTCAACTCGGCTCATTTGCATCCATACACGTAGGTTCTGTCGTTAAAGAGTTTCACAACTACTAGTATCTAATAATTGGTGGACCAAGGCCCGGCAGAAATAAAGGTGCTGAAAGGTAACCAGATTTGAGAATCTTACCATTACAGAGCTTTTATGGCGGCCCATCTTGACTTCACTGCTTGTGAATCTGAGGAGAGGAACCAGCGAAAATGGTAGCGAAAATGACAAGATCATCTGGACCCAACCACGAAAGCACATGCATGGAGTGGGGACAATTGTTAGGTCTAAATACTAATTGTGTTTTGGTTAGAATCAGAAATTGAATTGTTGATTTGACATTACAGAGGCAATTATGATGAGCCTTGAAGCTCCTGATGCTCCCCCAATAATGCAAGCTACTAGGCTTGGAGCAATTGCAATAAACCTTGTCACTAAATTTCTCAGCCACAGCTCCATTTTCAGATCCAGAAATCCCTGCATGAAAGACGTCGGAAATGATCGGTTAATCGGTGTATACGTTAGTATACATATGAACATGTTTATAGGCAGGGGCATGTCTAGGATTTCAATTTTTTCGGTGCAAACCCCTATAATTTTGCAATCATCTGAGTAGTTATTCGTACAATATGAAATTCTTGTCAAGAAATTTTTTGGGGCTCCGATCGCCTCCATCTTTTTGCAATCATACATAACTGTGTATTTGGGTAAGCTTATCTCCAGTGGTCCAAAGGATTTGGCACAGTCATTTTAGGCTGCTCTATATATATGTAACACATCCATGTGACCAAAAAGAAAAAATATGCATAGCACATCCTTGTTACGGAACGAGATCCTCTATATCGGAAACCTTCTGTGCCGAGAGATTTTGGGCCATCAGATTGAGAGTTTTCTTTTTGAATGTTTTAAAATTTCTGTGTGACATGCCCTAATTGTGTCACCTGCATAATGAACTGGCCAGCATAGGTGCCCGTAACAGTTGAGCTCTGACCAGAAGCAAGCAAAGAAATCGCATACACCTTTGAGCTCCAGTTTCCAAGAGAATTCTGCGTAAAAACGACGCGAAAATCAAACTACCGAAATGAATTTTATTTCTGCAACTACGAAATTCTAATTGATCATTAGGTAAAAATCGTAATAGAAGAGAACCTTTAACAAGAATGCAGCGGAGTTGAGGGTTATGTTCTCGCACTGGGCCTTGCTTTCGGAAGAGAGATTCCGCTGCCAGCAAACGCTTCCACTGACCGATATGACCGACACATTGATAAGGAATGCAATGAACAATGCCACGCCGCTTTCTAGTAGAAAATACTTTCTTGCACTCTGTGTGTGTAAATAACATACGTGGTAATAAGTTAGCGAGCCAATTGTGATTGAACACGTGGGGGATCGGAGGTGGATTAATTACCCGAATGCCCTCAAAGGAATGATTGATTTTCCTGGAAGTGACCAACGCCGAATGAAGAAAGAGATTGTGCCTGCATTTTCACATCCTACCTTTTACATTTGGTCTATCTCCTTGTACTCATGTTGTTATCTTTTAAAGAACACGAATCGCGAACTAATTAAGCCACTGGAGTTAAAATGTTGCAGTTAGTGCATTAGGCTTTCACTTACGTTCATCAAAGGTTTTCTTCCTCGAAAGTCCGGGGAATTTGAAAACACGAATATCAACACACAAAAAATCTCAATTTTTGATTGTGCAGTTGGGACTTGGGAGCGCATTTGGAACAATGATTTTGAAAGTTAAGAAGAGATATCCGTGGTGAATAAATTGTAAAAAAAAATGAACTTAAAATTAAAGAGAGTAGGATTTTTGGATGCTTGAGGAATTTACGGCATATTGAGAGCTCCTATAAGAGCAATAGCATCTCGGGTGGCCCAAGTACCACGCAATTTGGGAACGAACATTCCAGTAATTATCTCTTCTGGGCTAGGCTTTGCCTGCACCATCACACTGAAGAAACACCCTCCTACCACCAGTACCAGGATCCCTATTGCCACCTCCAGCTTCCTTATCTGATTACAGTAATAATGAACGAAATTAGATCATGTATCTATCCGTAAACATGTATACTCCTATAAAGGAAAATTTAGGGTTTTGTTGCTTTGCGAGGGTCATACACTTTAAGAGCAGCAGCCTAGGAAGATTTGAGAGGTCTTTTGAGTCTCATCTTTGTAGCTTTGTTTCTTCGTGAATAGTGAAATCATTTGATCATGTCACTGTCCATGGATTAGGCAGCATTCTGAACTACGTAAATCCTCGTGTCCCTTGATTGTGCACATTTCTTTTTCTTCCCTATTCTGTGGTTTGGTTTATTCTTCTTGTTTGCAAAGCATAGATTACGTTTATTTGTTATTTGTTGCTCGCTTACAATCAACAATAAGAACTTTAAACCTAACCCGAAAAACTTAAATGTCTCAAATTAGCTATATACAGATGGACCTTTTTTGGGGACGGAGGGAGTAATATCACTGATAAACTAGCTACCATTTGGCATATATTATGATATTGATTAAGTGGGAAAAAGAAAGGTGTAAATACTTACTCCATAACGCTGCAATCCAAGGAAGAGGAAGGTATTGAATCCAGCTAGTAGAACCCCACACCATATGGGTATGTGGAAGAGTAGATTGAGTGCGAAAGCCGTACCTATCACTGCATCAAATATATGTACGAAAATGCCATGTGGGGATAATAAATCAGATTTAACCGCAATTAAAAGGGAATCAATTTTTTTACGTCTTTTTTTTTTTTTTTTTATATTTATTCGGATGCCCTTTTTTAGGCATGTAAAATTACTCTGGGTGAAAATAATTGTGTGAAGAATAAGTTTTAAAATATTCCACGTGAATAAGTACGAAAAAAGTATATTTAGAGTATCGTTCCAATTTTATCGGATGTCCCAGAAGGGACAAAAGTGCATTTAGAGCAAGTAAAATTGATGCCCTAAGTAAATAGACAGCCCAACCTTCAGGGATATCAGCAGCTATCACTGCGACCTCAGCTTGTAACCAGAGGATGTAATTCATTGGGCTTGGGTACTCCGTCTTACAGTGCTCTGAGAGATGTTTCCCTGCACAATTTGCATTATTAAACATAAAATAACCAAAAGAAAAAAGAAAAAAGCATCACTAAATATAAGTATTCATAAATAGAACAATCATTAAGTTCAACGTTGTAATTCTCTTTGGAAAGTTGTTTTATTTCTTTTTTATTTTTTCTTTTCTCTTTTTCCTCGGGATTCCATTTAAAAAGTTTTGCGTCACTTTTAAAGATCAATATGATCTTCTAGAAAGACGTAAAACCATATGATAAAGAGATTATGTAGCAACAATAACAATTTTGAGGAGAAAAAAAATATGCAAGGCACTGTCTAGGTACTACACTGAGAATTTATTTATTTTTTTCAGATAACCGCATGTTTGTTCCAGAAACTTGAAGTGATTTCAACTAAAGTACCGTCTTGACGTTATAGTCAATTGTAACTGTCATTTTGTTAAATAGTATTTTTGTGAGGAAAGTGATGAGAAAAAAACCATGACTATAGTGGAAAGACAAACAAGTACCGAAAATATATTAAAAATACCAAAAATACATTAATGGAAACTTAACCTTAATTTCCAAGTCACATATTCGCTACCGTGATACATCAAAGTACAACAAATTGTTGTACATAAGTGTCAATTTCAGTTCAAATTACTGTTAATATATCTATGCTACATGTGTTTTTTTCGGTTTAGATTAAAATCAGATTACTGTTAATATATCTGTGCTACACGTGTTTCTCTCTCTCTCTCTCTCTCTCTCTCTCTGAGATAAAAGTTTCCACGCAATTTTTTATAGGAAAATTTTAAAGTCAGCCCAATGGGCAAACAATAAAAGTTCCTTTTTACCGGTAAAAGAGTAGTTTCATCGTCCATAGAAGGATTGTTTCTTATACTACTTATTAAGTCCTGGTTTCTGCCATTGGTAACTCAAAAGAGAGCATTTTTATCATCCATAGAAGGACTGTTTCTTATACTTCTTATTAAGTCGTGGTTTCCGCCACTAGTGACTCAGAATTAGTTCAAAGTAACAACCTGTAACGACTCCAAGATTGGCTGAACGAGACTGGATTATAAGAGCGAATATCAGCCCAACAAGCACAATCCACAGCAACTCATATTTGTGGTTAGCTCCAGCTTGTAAATCAGTTTCCACTGCATGCATCCATTACCAATTAACAACACAAGATTAAGTTAGACATGAAATGAGTGAAAATGCACAAACGAGAGAGAGAGAGAGAGAGAGAGAGAGAGAGAGAGCAGACAATTCCCAGGATCAAGATAGGCAACAGAAACCAAGAAGCCAGGTCCGACGAAGCTCAAGAGCTTTTTCCACTTAGGCGTCTCCTGTATCATCACCTGGGCCATATCTGTCCACTTACTAAAATTCTCTGTTTTTTTATCCGCCACTCACTAAAATTCTAGCTAGGTACGTATAAGTTCACTTTCACTTATAGCACTCCCTCCAACTGTGTCCATTCCCTTGGAGATTTGGTCCAAATTTATAGACTCAAAAGGCTGGGTGGGTGGCTGGCCTACCGAATTACGCATCCAAACTCATCGTGGGCAACACTTGAGACTTATTGGCTTGTTTTGTTTTTTTGGCTAAAAAGAAAAAATTGGTTTTTTTTTTTTTTCGTTTTGTTTTTATTCAAAAAAAAATTGCATTTGTTAGTTTTCGGTCAATTTTGTGTGGTTTATTAGTTTGTCTCGATGAAAAGAATCTAAAAAGTATAAAATTATTAGCCAAACTCAAAGTGTTGTGAATATAGACGAAAAATAATCCAAAAAGTGGTTTATTTTGGTTTATTTTCGTCTTTATTCAAAAAACTATTATTTTTTACCATAATTTTATATACTTTGGATTCATCTCAGCGAAGATAAATTCAGAAACCACAAAATCTCAACATAAAACTAACAAATGCAAAAAGAAATTAAATAAAGACAACGAAAAGACCAAAAAACTAGTTTCTTCTTTTTAGCCAATTCACCCTTAGAATTTCAGTTCCTTCCTCAGTTATTAATTTAAAACCTTCTGGTACATTCTATTTACTCTTGTGCGGTCCATTCATATCGTACAATAGGTACCTAAAAAATTAATTGGTGCCTGAAATGTTATTTCCGTGGAGGGCAAACTGGGTCACACAAAAAAATTGGGTCACAAAATCATCCAATATAACCCTTCAGTCCGCTCTCGCTCTCAATCTCTACTCAAATTATTATTACTCTTAATCCAAGCTCCCGTGAATCGTAGAAGTTGAAATATTTCTGAATGACCCTATAGTCCGCTCTTGCTCTCAATCCCTGTTATACACTCGCGCTTACACTCTGTCGTGCTCTCATATGCAATATGTGACTTTGGTTGGAGTAATTATTGAATAGTCCAGAGCACACAAGAACGTAGTGTTTCGGATCACTCCAACGTAAGGATGGGTGGCCCACGTCCGTGCTCAGAGCACTGGAAAAAAAATTAGACCTTAGGTTGGGTGGCCCACGTCCGACACAATGAAGGGAAAATACCTGATTAGGCCTGGAATCATACTCCTTTGATTGGTTAATCAACTTCATATACCCCACCTTGGTGGAATTTGCATTTTTGTCAAGAAAAGTCAAAACTGTAGGTATCACTTTCCAGTCAGCCCCAATTGGTAAATTATCATCCAATTTTTGGACGGAAAAATACCTCATTCCTTCGGGATTCCATTTAAAGAGCTGTGCCGTCTTATAGAATGAAAAGTAGTATATATAGATTTACAAATGTTCTGCGTCCCTTTAAAGACCAAATGATCTTCTAGGAAGAAGTAAAACCATATGACAAAGAGATCATGTAAAAACCATAACGACAATAATAATAACAATTTTGAGGAGGTAAAAAAAATCCAAGGCATTCTCTAGGTACTACACTTAATTTCTTTTTTCGATGACCACGTGTTTGTGTCAAAAACTTCGGGGTGATTTCCAATAAAGTACTGTCTTATCATAATCTCATTGTAGTCAAAAGTAAGTGTCAGTTTTTGCTAAATAGCATTTTGTGATGTATGTGAGGAGAAAATTAATCCAGGGGGCCTTTAGTGACTCACTACATGCGTGTAGTGAGCTCTCTCAGTTGTATGATCGGCTAGCAATGGTCCGAATATCTTACATTTTAAAAATACATTTTTACATTTATTTTAATCCCAATTTTATCATTTTTACATTTTAAATCATTCCACAAAATTTTTTATACTACTTTATTAAGTCCTGGTTTCCGCCATTGGTGACTGGTGGCTCAAAATTAGTTCCAAGTAATAATCTGTAACGACTCCAAAATTGGCTGAACGAGACTGGATTATAAGAGCGAATGTCAACCCAACAAGTACGATCCACAGCAACTCATATTTGTGGTTAGCTCCAGCTTGTAAACCAGTTTCCACTGCATGCATCCATTACCAATTAACAACACAAGTGAGTGAAAAGGCACAGACTAGAGAGAAAGGGAGGGAGGGGGGGAGGGAGAGCAGACAATACTTCCCAGGATTTACTCATGAGAAAATATTATTTCCACCGCTAGCAGAAACAAATATTTCCTCCAAATCAATCACAGTTGTTCGTGTGATTGTGTAGTTAATATGATTGTATAATAATAATACACAATCAGACGAACCGCTGTGATTGATTGAGAGAAAACATTTGTTTACACCGCTGACGGAAATAACTTACTCTCTTTACTCATTACTTTTGCTCTTAATCCATGCTCCCGTGAGTCTTACAAGTTGAAATATTTGTAGTTCTATTTTAGTTTTGATTTTGATGATATCATCATTTTTCTCATTTCTCTCTCTATCTCTCTCTACTCATTACATCTGCTTACATCATCAAAACTAAACTAAAACTCTAAACCAAACACAACCCCTATAGTCAGCTCTTGCTCTCAATCTGTGCTCTACACTCACGCTTATGCTCCTAGTCATGCTCTCCTACTCAATATGTGAATTGGTTGGAGTAATTATTCAATAGTCCGGAGCACGGGTATGTAGTGCTTCAGATCATTCCAACACCACATATTTATGTAGGGTACCCTATACAAATAGTTATGGAACTTGGGAGAATTTTTGGTGTTGGAGTGTCCCGAAACACTATGTGTTCATGCTCTAGAGCAATGAAAAAAATAGACTGTAGGTTGGGTGGCCCACGTCCAACGCAATGAAGGGAAAATGTCTGGTTTAAAATCGTTCTCCTTTGACAGGTTAATCAACTTCATACATTTGCATTTGGCTAGAAAAATCAAAACTGTAGGTATCACTTTCCACTCAACCGCCCCGATTGGAAACTTCGCGTCCAAATTTGTACGGAAACTACCACGACCCGCTGTCGCCTTGTTGGTGACTGTGGTCCCGTCTCTCTCTCTCCATGCAAAATTCTTATAAATATGTGGATCAAATCACATGTATTTATTTTTTAACAATAAAATATCATCCTTATATACTAATTACATAATTTTGAGTTCAATTTTTTCATAATTTTTGCAAAAAAAAAAACCTTATATAAAATATAGTAGAAATAATGAGATAATTGGAAGGTGTGCACAAGCCGGCTCCTCCTTCACCCCAGTCCCCCTCTCTCTCTCTCTCTCTCTCTGCGCTCTCAATGATAGCTTGTTTAATCCAATAATTGATTCTTGATGTGGTTTTAGTGGTGTTATTTCGTTTTATCCCTTCACAGTGAACTGAAAGGGAAGAAAATAAATTCTTTGATTGAGCAACGTTAGGCCATCTCTAGCGATGGAGTTAAAAATGTGGTGCCATATGGCATAAAAGAGTAAAAAGTGGATCTTATTTTCGTATTATTATGTGTTGTTATGACAAAATGTGTTGTTAATAAATGGTATTGTTAGAGTGTTATTAAAGTGTTAAAAAATGTGTGAGAGTACCTCTCCCTCTCTCTCTCATGCTTTTTCCCTTTCTTTTTTCAAAAATGATTGTGACAGTCAAGGATGGAGCTAGGGAGGGGCCAGTAGGGGCGGTCGCTCCTGCAAAAAAAAAAAACCCTCTAGTTTTATATACAAAAAAATAAATTTTCCTATAAATTATATAGGCTCGCCCCTGCAAAGTATCTCAAAAAAAAAACTCGCCCTTTCGTACTGAAATTTCTGTCTCCGTCCCTGGTGACAATTCACTTCTGCCCTAACAATTTCTAACAACGGACACAACTTAGCTACAAACTAACTAAACTATTGTGGGTCAAAAAAAGAAAGAAAATGTTAGCTAATTGTGCCAATGGTTGACTAATTCATCCATTTAACTCCACCACTAGGAGATGGCCTTAGAGAGAATGGACCATGCTCTTATTTTCATCGGACTGTTACGTTTGGGACCATGAGATCACGTGAGATCATTTTCATATTGGTTTTGACATATGAGATCATAGTTTGTTAGGACTCATAACTTTTGCACTTTTGAGGGTCCTGTAGTGCACTAATGCATTACCGAATCTCAATGTATTTCGTTGGGAACTTTTCAAGGTACTAACATTAAAAAAAAAAAGAACTTATCACCCAATCAATAGGACAACAAAAGTAGACAACACGAATCTCAACCATTTGTTTCAGCAATCAATAGTACAAATTTGAAATACTCTTTGACCCATAAGAGAGCACTTTTGCCAGTCAAAGAGGATTTTTTCAAATCCGGACCATCGAAAAATACTTTTGCACGGCAAGAGATGAGTTGTCCACTTCTGTTGTACATCTAGTATTTTTGCATTTGTAAAAAGAGTTTCAAGTGTTTCATTATTCGTTAAGGGTAAATTTCGTCGACCTCCCTAAGATTTCTATCAAAAACAAAAATATTCCTTGAGGTTTCTCAAATGTCTTGACCTCCTTTACTCAGCCTAACAATATACAAATACCCCCTTCCATTTTCTTTCCATTATATTCCTAACAGATCCAATTTGCTGAGTTTAGAAAGCTTGGTTCTTAAAATGACAAAATTACCCATGTCATATCTGCTATCTGTCAGAAATCCGTGTATCCCTATTAGTAATTACTCCCTCCGTCCCATAAAGTTGTAGCACTACGAAAATACGTGCAATTTTCAAACTAAAAAATAATGTATTTACCAAAATAATTTTTGAATTTTTTTTGCATCGTATAAAAGTTCTCGATGATATCTATCAAACAAGAACCATATTGACTAAAAAATTATTTTCGTAAACACGTTTTTTTTGGCTTGAAAATTGCACATAATTTCGTAGAGATACAACTTTATGGGACAGAGAGAGTATAACAAAAGCATAATGTAAATTTAAAATGCATGATGAAGATCAAATCAGATCATAACCGCGTCCTATTATGTCCCGTTAGGATCTAAACCAAACATCACAAAACATATATTTAAGGAAACTCCGACATCATTGACAAACAAAAATAAATCGTGAAAACCTCTTCGGTCTAAGCTTTGCAGAGCCTCACTCACTCTTGCTCAGAAAATATACACAATTGCAGATGCTACACAGTTTGTGTAACACAGTTATATGATGCTAATACAAATAACCAGAGGCTGGTAAATGCTGGTTTTATCGGTGGCCTGTAGCCATCAATGGCTCTAATCAAGTAATACCCATGGGCTGAGGGGACAGAATTCACTGAGGTGAGGTCATCTGAATCAGTTTCGGTCTTCTCATTTCCGTGTAAGCCAAATCCTCTTTAAAGAGGATGGGAGCCACGATGTCCCCAATAATCATCATGTCCCTTAACCGATTGAACCGCAAACGTACAACCTTGTGTACTTGATTCTTATTCTGACAACATCTAAGAACCTTCAAAATTCTTAATTTGGTAAATTCAAAAAGCAAAAGAAATTTTGTAATATTAAGGGATCAAATGGTTTTGGATGAATCACGATTGAGGATATTTAGGAATCAACTCTAATACACCAAAAATATTTTGAACGATTGAGATACTAGATGGATACCAGCACATGGTACCCGCTCTCCACTGAAAAATTTCTTACCTATTTATGTCTACCAACTAAGTTTCTTTTCTCTTACTTTATGTCCTTTCTAAGTACTCCTTACTTTAAAATTAAGCAATTATGGCGTCGTTTGAATGATGGAGAAGGGACCCCAACTATTCAATCCAGAGGATGAGTAGTTTAGTTCATGCTTTAGCAACTAATTTCGCCCCAACTAAATAGCCACCGGCTAATTAATCAGGGGGAGGCCGGACTAAATACAAATAGGGGATGCTTATGTTTAGTCATGGGGATGAGGGAGGTTGAATGACTTTACCCCCAATCAACCAACAAATAGAGATCAAAATTATTAGATCTAGAAATTTCAAAAATTACAACAATTATAGGGAAAAAAAATACATATCTGGGTGAGGGATTTGTCAGCCATCGCTGTTGTTTTCGTCGGACCATCGCCGTCGATTTAGTCGGATTTCCACCGTTGAGTCATATGGTTTCTGGGTGGGTTTCAGGAAGCAGAAGAAGAAAGGAAGAAGAAGAAGAAGATAGAAGATGATGATGAAAAAGATGATGTACGGCTGCCTTTTATCATATGGGTATTTAGTATAAAAATTACACTTTCCCCCCTATTTAATTTGCTAATTCTATGAAGCCCTAATAAAATTAGTAGCTATGATAAATATATATATATATATATATATATATATATATATATATATGACCCTTCTAAATCTTGGGATCCTGACTTACTTTAATTCTATGATCCGGAAATTTTTTGACGATCCGATCCGGCCCAACGTGTTTTAAAAAGGTGTTTTCAAGGGCCTGCCGGTAAATCTTCAAAAAAAATCTTGGGGAAGGCTTTTTGCAAGCAGCTTTTTTTCGCCGCTGTATTCTCGCGTGCACTTTGAAAAACACCTTCTGAACACGTTAGACGGATCGGATTTCGCCAAAACAATTGGCAACACAAAAAAAAAACACCCCAAATCTTCTAATCCGGGATCCCGGACTAGAAGATTAGGGTATATATATATATATATATATATATATATATATATATATATATATATATATATGATCATGATCTCCTAAAGGATCCCTTATTAAAATTTGGTGTAGACCTCACCTTTCCGGATCAAATTTTGACGACCTGAACCACTCAATATTTTTAAAATGCATTTTTTAGGGCCTACACGAAGATTCGGCCAAAAAAAAAAAACCCGGAAGGGCTTGTACAGTTTTACCGAAAACTGTTTGGATAAAACCCTTACGGGTAATTTTTTTTTTTGAAGATTTCCCGCTAGGACCTTGAAAAAGGCATTTTAAAAATATTGAGCGGTTGGGATCGTCAAAATTTGATCCGAAAAGTTGAAAAAAGGCTAAGTCTGCACCAAATTTTAAATAAGGAACCCCTTAGGAGATCATGATCTTATATATATATATATATATATATATATATATATATATATATATATATATATATATATATATATATATATATATATATATATATATATATATATATATAACATATTAATTTCATACGAGCTCATGAAGGGCAAATATATCATTTAACAGTTTTTTTACATCATTCACCCTCCTTATCTCTCCTTTTTCATCCCTATTCCCTCATCCAAACCATGGACTACTTAATCCTCCTTCTTAACTGTGGGTCCATCCTTCTTATTTAATCACTCCGACTATTTTATCACTCATTACTATTTAATCCCTCTCAAACTAATACCTCATCTAAACGGGTCGTATAGTTATACTTTATTACTCCCTACTATTTAACCACAGGGCAGTTGGTTGGCAAACCAAAAAAAACTAGCAATAACCACTAGAGGTGGCAAATGGGTGGGGGGGGTGGGTGGGTTGGGTTTGAGTAGGTTGACATAGGTTATGGGTTGAATATGGGTTGGTTGAAAATGGATTGAGTATAAGTGGATTGAATATAGGTGAGTCAAACATGGGTCTAGCCAAACTCAACCCAACCTGACCCGTTTTCCTTTTCTTTTTCCCAATTGTCCAAATCCAATCAAATCCGTAACTTCCATATTATTTCGAACTTGAATTCCCAAACTGAAGAATAGGAGTGAGAATTCAATTCTCAAAAATTAGTCGAAATTTAACTCTCTGTGTTGTTGTCTCTCTCCTCCCTCTCTTAACGTCAATCATGCACTTCTCTTCGAAAGAAAAGACACACTTAGAGAGAGAGAACTTGTGTTTTTAAGAACAAGAGGGGAGAGAATAAAACTAATAGTGAATTCAATTTATGAGTTCTCTCTCTAAAATTAATGGAATAAAAACTAGGCCCTTGACTTTGCTTATCATTTCATTTCTCTATAATAAATCACCGACACCGACAACATTTTTACGGCTCATTCTTAGATGGGTTCAATTGAAATTGTCTCCCCAACCATGTATGATAATTTATATATCACGGTTTGATCGAATTGGAGAGTGTTTGGCAGTCCATGATCGAATAATTTAGGATTATGATTTTCTTAGTTTAATAGCTACTGTACTAACTTAATTTTACTCAATTACATTAAGACTAGCAGATTCTTTAGACATTGAGCAGATATTACGAAGCTTCTTATTGCAATCCATTTCCAACCCATTTCCAACTCAATCCAACCCACTTCAATATGGGTTGTGTAGCAGCCGGATGAACCGGGGTCCAGGGGGGCCATCTCACGCGGGAAGGGCCATAGGGGGCCTTTACCGAAGGCTCGGCGTAGGGACTCGGTGGGTCTCGTGTCCTCGGCCAGACCACCAGCCGGTAGCTGTCCGCTGACACTGACAAGGGTCTCGAGGTATCAGGTACCCTGGGGCTCGGCTGTGCCCGTGGGCGAGGCAAGGGGAGTGCTCGGGGACTGCCCCCGAACACCTGCTGAACCGAGTCGATTGACCTCGGTATTGGGGACGGTCGCGCCAGGTGTCAGGGGGTTCGATCGCGACAACTCTGACAACCTGGGTGGCTCATCGACGATCTCAATCACCCCACTTGCTTAGCGCAAGTGGCAAGCCATCAACTCTACAGGCTACGCCTGCAAGGAGGACTAGGCCGCGCGAGAATGTCAGGAGCAAGTAACGACTTTGACGTAGGAACAATGGCCGAAGTGCCACTTGACTGACAATCAAGTATCCATGCATTCAATAGAACGATAGGGACGAGGCGCGTGAGGCCCCGAGGGGTGTGCGGGGCACGCGCTCCCTCGCCTATAAATACGACTCCCACCACCTCCATAAAAGGACAAACAAAAAATCTTGCTTTCTCCCGACATTTGGCTATCAGCTGCACTTTCTCTCTAGTCCTCCATTATACAGCTCTCCCTGTTGTTGACTTAGCCATCGGAGTGCCTCCCTTCCGGCGTACCCCAAGAGCGGCACTAACGTGGTTGTTCCCTTGTGCAGGTCCCCCTCCGGCGTACCCCAAGAGCAATAACCGTCTCCTCCTGCGCGCATCCGTAGGGTCTAGAGCGATCCAGACGAGTTCCACCCCCCACGGTACTGTTCTAGGTGTCCAAGGAGGTCATCCCGGTGAAAAGCTCCCCCACAGGTATATATGGGTTCAACCTATCAACCCATATTACAATATGTGTAGGTTGGGTTGGGTTTTAAGTGGGCAGATATAGGCGAGTTCATGGGTTGGGTTGAGAATTGTCACCTCTACTAAGCACCAATGAAATGTCTTCGCATGGTTTTACACTTTTCCTTGATAGGCAGAGCTTCCAGAGTACGGGCATTAGAGCTCTGGGACTCTCCGACGCTGATCCCGGGTGCCTGTTGTGCAAGATTTGCACACCCTAGTGTAGTGCAGAAAAATTGCACCGTTTTGGCTGCAAGGCTAGAGTCAATGACGATTCTAGGAATTCGGAAGCGTGGAGTCATTTAGAAACATCAAATACTTTTACTAAACATAAATCGAAGAAAAACACCACAGTTATGGCAACTAAAAATCTTATTCCAATAAAGATCACATTTAAACCTCAACTTAACAAGACAGATCAACCTCTCCTTATCTAAAGAACAAAACAAGTGACAAGGATTCAAACAAATCACACAAAAAGTAACTTATATGAACTTTTAAGAGTTATCCTCACAATCAAATTTAGGAGGTTCATTTATAAATCTTTAAAAAATTAATATTATAGAAGTAATTTTTCCCCCCGTGTAGTCGGCTAACCCCCACCCTCTATAAGGTGGAGTCACTAGTGCCTAGAGCTTCTCCAATTTTCGATCTTATGGGGCTCACTTTTGGGTACCACACAAACAATTTGAACTTTTAAAATAATTATTCAAGTGCTCCTAGTGAAAATCAGAACAATAAGATATTTTTCCATAGTTGATCTCATTCGTTCGATTTTCAATGAAATTTCAGGACTCTATAATTTGAAAGAACCTTCAAGAAAAGTTATACAATTTTGCGCTTGATAACCCATTAATCTGAATCATAGATTTTTTAGGGCTCATTGAAAAGAGTATAAAGTATAAAAACAATTTGTATTTTTGTTGTTTTGATACCTATCAAAACAAGTTTGCGTTTGTGGCTGTCAATCAATTAATAAGTAAAAAGAATCCCAAAATAACGGAATTTTCTATATGCGCATGTACAGTATCCGTCCCCAAAGACACTTTTGGAAATTCAACTAACTTTTAAGGGAAAAAAAATGTACTGTTATGTTATTATGCAAACTCAAACTTTCAAATATTACTCTTGAAACGTGTAAAATGATTTTTGTTTTATGTGCAAAAGAAAGGGTAAAATGGAGTGTTCACTTAGATTAATTTTTAACTTTTCAAACTGAACAAATTTTATGAGACTAGTAAAAGCATGAAAGTGTCCGGCTGTGTTTGTATTGGTTTTCAAAAGAATTTTTTGAGAAGAATTTTTGAGAATGTGTTTGGTTGTGTTTTTGAAAATGAGAATAATGAGATAATGATTAGAAAGAGATAGAGAGAGAAATTAAATAATAATCTAATGAGTGGAGAGGAAATATTTTTTAATAGAAAGAATTTTTTTGAAAAAAAATTTTGAAAAGAGGAGAAAAAGGAAAAAGAACAAGGCCTCCAACTCTCAAGGATGGATGGAGAACAATTCAGGAGGTGTTCCGCTAAGATGATTTTTTGAAAAAATTGATTTTTTACAGTTTTTATGTAATGTATTGTAAAAAAATACTCCAACATATATCAGTTTTTACAAAAAAATATTTTTTATTAATGGAACACCCCCTCAATGATCAAGTTACCTGATCGAGACGTACAACTAGCCGTGCACCACACTACCTACACAGACAAGTTCCCAAATTAAAGTCCTTTCCATCTTCTTCTGCTGCCCCTCGCCCTTTCCAAGCCAGTAAATCAGTACATGCACATTCATGACCATGCCTGTTCTTGTAGCCCCCAATTTGATTTATTTTTGTCTTTATTATTTTATTTTTTTTTGCGTTTCATAGTTTTGCATCGATTTTTTGTATATTATTGGTTAATCTCAACGAAAAGAATCCAAAAAAATTAAAGATTATTATTAAAACTCTCAATTTTTTTGAATAAGATTGAAAAAGTGTAAAAATATATCTTTTTGACTTATTTTTGTCTTTATTTAAAAAAATTACATTTCAATCATAATTTTTTTTTTATTTTACTTCTCTCGCTAAGACGACCTAATAATACACCAAAAAAAAAAAAATTGATGCCAAACTAAAAAACTCAGAAAAAAAAAATCAAATAAGAACAAAGAAATAAACGGCAAAACACTTAAATGCATTCCCATCAAACTTTTTCATGCTTTCCCATCAAGCTTTTTCATTCCCATCAAGCTGACTAATACCACTTTCTTCCAAACAAAAAAGATGCACTGTACTACTGCATGTTGTAAGAAAAATGCTAAGAATACATTATTTATGCACTTTTTGTGAACGATGCTCACCGATATAATGAATGAAGAAGAAATTCATCTTTTGGGTGAAGCGCGCCCCATTTAAGCTTATACCGTATACTTGATATCGAGTGTGTTAATGCGTTTGGATCTTATGAAGTGGTGAACATTTAACATTATTCATTGTTGTAATCATCGGATTGGAGATAACCCTGCTACTTACACAACCCTTTTTGTATCGAAAATGCCCTCACGGTTTTGGAGGAGACCCACTTTTGAAGAAGCGATCCGAACCGGATTTATTCTTAAACACTATTTAGAGGGGCCCAAAAATCGAGAATTTCAATCCGGACGGTTAGAAGTCGCTTGAACCAAATTCTCACCGTTTCAAAGCAAA
This sequence comes from Vaccinium macrocarpon, assembly GCA_022606695.1. Classification (NCBI taxonomy): domain Eukaryota; kingdom Viridiplantae; phylum Streptophyta; class Magnoliopsida; order Ericales; family Ericaceae; genus Vaccinium; species Vaccinium macrocarpon. Next base: position 2,325,826 of record CM040172.1, on the reverse strand, counting down.
AGTTTTGGTTTGAAGCGGTGAAATTATTCCAACTTTTATGACCTCGATTGACTGTTAATGATTACGAAAAAATATTTAAAAACGATGAGCGGTTCAATATTCGTGTGGGGGCTGAAAAGTTGGTCTCGAAATGGGGATGCACTTTCGATGCACAAAAATTGTCTAATAAATTTTCATTGCCCTTGTAAACATCCATTCGCATTTCATTCATTATTTGGTGGTCTGGATCGAGTACTTATATATCACTTGGTGCCTTAACTGAGATGTCAACCAAGCAGTCATGGAGATGGGCCTTGGTGGTCATCATGGAAAGGCAAAGTTGATCGAGCAAAATCGGTTATACTTGTTGTGTTTTTTCTCATCAGTCCCTTTCGAGAATTTTAACTTATCAGACAAATATTATTATTATACTTATCAGTTTTTCTTTTCACTTTTTTTTCGTTCAAAATATCATCATTACTTGTACTTACTTTCAAAAAAAAAACCTAAAAGAGTGTCTTTATTTTTTGCCCATTACTTTTCAATTGAGACAATTTTTTGGGAACAATAAAAAAATGCTATTTTTGCGATAAAAAATTGGATACGGAGGGAGACCGGCCAGCTAATTATTGAGATCAGTGTACAAGGGGCCAAAAAAAAATAAAATGTAGACGTACGTATTTGGAATGTGGTGTCTGTCTGACATCCTTAGACCCAACAAAAAGCCCGCGGTCCAAATGCAACTCACTTTGACAATGTACTGCTTCATATCCCGCTGATTGCAGTTGAACCCTTGTGCACCCCGTGCCGTGCGGCATGTTGTGTGCTCCTTAGCCGTCCGATTGTATTTTGAATGGTTCGGATGCGTTTGGTAATTATAATTTAATTTTCATTTTTTTTATCGATAAAAATTCAAAATACATCTAACTGTCCAAAATATAATCAGACGGCTAAAGAGTTCACAACACGCCGCACAGTACCTCCCTTTTCTTCTTTTGGCCAAACGTGACAGTCCTTTGCATTAGCATCCTGTCCGATGCATGTATCCTTTACTTAAATGGAGGCGATTCGTCTCCAATTATTGGTTTTAAATAACTTTTTTATTTTATTATTCCAAAAGAATTTGTCTCAATTGAAAAGTAAAAATGAGCAAAAAGTGGCAAGTTAACTATTTTACCCTTACTTTTCGAAAGTAAATACATGGAACGATAATATATACCGTAGAAGAGTAAAAAGAGGAAATAAAAAATATGACAATTTTAATAATGATATTTTTTTATTAAGTTGGAATCTCCAAAATGAATCAATAAATTGGGACAAAAGAGTACAATCTAGAAGTAACGAATCTCTCTTTGCTTAACTTTTTGAGTTTTTGTGGTAATGTCATTTTTGTTAATCTCTCTAAATTTTTAGTAAACATGGAAATAATTTTAAAATTCAGTTGTTTTGCTTGACGAGAGAAATTAGAAAAGCATATAATAACTAGAGGCTGAGGCACACATTTTGTGTATGTAAGTGTAAATCTGTGGAGAGGGAGAGGGGAAGTGGGTATTTTTTTTTTTTTGTATAGGTGGGTACTGGGTAGTTTTTTTTTTTTTTGTGGGTGGTTGAGTTCAAGTGATTTTACTATTTTTCTATTCGATGCCTACTTTCGGAGAGCAGATTTGGATCGCGACGGTCGGATCAGTGGAAACGAGGCTGTTTCTTTCTTCCAGGGATCCAATTTGCCTAAACCAGTTCTTGCTCAGGTACTTCCAATTTGGTAGAAAGGGCCGGGTTTAGTTAGAGGGAGAGAAGATGGTAATTAGGATGGTGGCTTAATTAATTTCGTCTTCAAGTTTACTGATTTTTATTTTTCTTCTCTACAAATAGTTTCTTTGCATCCATTGCGTGAGTAAACTCGACTTGCACATGTAATTAATTTTGTTCATACTTTTTGTCAAAATTCGACTTACACACGCATTGCGTGTGCCTCAAACTCTAGTTAATATTATGGTGAAAACAATTTTGAAATATAGTTTGGAAATCACTTTTGTGACAGGACTTCAAAATTTTGTTCACAGCAATTGGTGTTCTCCCTTTCTATATTAGAGTAGTTATTTAAAAAAGGCAATACTTCAAATTTTAGGCCAAAAAGTTAGCCCAAATGGGACCCTAAATGTTATGAAAGAAAAGAAAACCATATATAGAGCATACTTCAAACAATAGCACATATAATATTTTTAACCACCAAAGAAAATTGCAGTTAAAAAATTTTTAAAAAGGAAATCAATAACATAGATTGAGAGACCTTCAAAGATTACATAGACTCATAGTGGTCTAACCCTCAGCCTCAATTATTATTATTATTTTTCAAAAACCATAGACATAAATGGAAAAATAATTATTTTTAACAACATGCCAACCTAATGAAAAGTATCAAGAGACACCACCTAAAATCTAATACCCTACCTTGTAATTGATCACAAAGCCTATTACATGCATTCACATCCAGCTGACTATCACTTTCTTCCACACACACACACACAAAACTGCACGTCTGCCTGTTCTAATCAACATACTAGAGATGGGATATTTTCCCATTACATGCATTATGTGGCTATGTGGTGATGGAGATGGCCATAGTGATGACTGCTGATTAATTTCCACTAAAAATATTGTCCTCTCACTGTAGTAAAAACTGAGTATTGGTTCCTTTAAATAGTATTTTTGTGATGTGTATTATGAGAATAATTTGTGGAAAAATACCGAAAATATAATCGTGGAAACTTAGTCACAATTAGGAATGGCAATAGATTAGTTCTGTTTGGGTATTGCCATATCCAAACCCATTACCCAAAACTAGATGGATACCTAGAACCGTACCGAAACTCAAACAGGTACTCCTTGTTAAATTAGAAAAAAAATAAAATGAAATAATTATGAATGAAATTCAAATATGTAATCAGTTAAACTGGATATACCACAGATTCGTCAATTAAAAAGGTATGCAATATGCATCTAAATATTTTAAATGCAAAACTAATATACATCTAAGTAGAAATTCAATGCATTGAAGCTATACACAGGCTAAACTTCTACATATGAAAGGTAATTTTGTAATTACACATATTCAGTTTGGTTCAATTCAGGGAATGGTTTGGTTATCAGCTCAAACCAGAACAAAACCGAACCGTTCAGTTATCTCACATCGATCCCATCCGCATGCACAGGGAATATTTCGTTATGGTTCAAAGGGAAAAAAAAAAAGTTATGATTTGAATACCTACCAGTTTGGTCGAGATTACCATCTCTGCTAGCCACAACATTTTCACATGGTAGTAGTTGCTGCCCTTCATCCAAATGTGATTTACCAAACCGGCCGGTCATTACTAATAAACATCATATAGTGCCATTCGGTGAGAAGCGACCAGTGATTAGATATATCTGCAATTCAAAAATGGAAAATTTTAAAATCAGTACATTGGAGTGACATTACGGCTTGAAAAATGTGTTAAAATATGTAAAAGTGTATAAAAATATGAGAAAAGTACATCGAAATTTGTATTTTTTTGTATTCTTGTTATCTTATTGTCAGTTCAACGAGTTCTCAATAGAATAATCCTTGAAAAAGATCTAATCTAACGTAAAGTCAATTGATGACCACACATTCGAAAAAGCTGGGAACATTTTTAAACGTTGTAAGAATCCACTAGTAATAAAAAGTAGACATATGTATCAAAAAATACTTCATTCGTCTTAATTTTATGTCTTTTTTAAAAATTCGTGCTATTTTTTAAAGGGGTGCTTTGGCTAAATTTGGTTTTTTGGTTTATTGGATTATTTGGTTTTGTCCTTATTCAAATTTTTTTTGCATTTGTTAGTTTTCGGTTGATTTTTTGAGGTTTCTTGGCTTGTCTCGACGAGAGGAATCTAAAAAGTATAAAATTATTAGCCAAACTTAAAGTTTTGTGAATAAAGACAAAAATAAACCAAAAAACCAATAATCCAATTTGGTTTATTTTTTTGTCTTTATTCACAAAACTTTAAGTTTGGCTAATAATTTTATACTTTTTAGATTCCTCTCGTCGAGACAAGCCAAGAAACCTCAAAAAATCAACCGAAAACTAACAAATGCAAAAAAAAATTGAATAAGGACAAAATCAAATAATCCAATAAACCAAAAAACCAAATTTAGCCAAACTCCCCCAAAGTCTTATATCTTATAATCTACAATATTTTAGATGACTTTGAACACTCTATTTATTAGATTAAATCAATATCTATCAAACAAAATTCATATAGCATACAAAATGTATTACTGATTGAAAGATATAATCATTTTTTTATCCGATCAAGATAGAATGAGGGAGTATAAAATTGGGACGGAGGGAGTAAAAATAGACATATCTGCAATTCAGTTTCTTCACGAGGAGGAGACAATTACCAACGAAACAAAGAGGAAAAATTTATGATCCGCCCGGTTACATATGTTATTAAGTTGTTACGTATGATTTTTATTTTATTTTTTTTTTGCAGATTTTCGGGAACTATAAGTGAATCTTAGTAATGTGGATAGAAAGAAAAAAAAAATTAAACCCATACACAACTTTTGTATCATACGCAATCCCTTATTGGTGAACTGTAGCTTTTTGGATGGATTAGGACTAAGGAAAAATCTATAATACACACCCCTTAAAAGTGTGTACAATATGCACCTATTGTGTGGTTTATATTGCGTCACCTCATAATAAATGAACTAGAGAACCGGCCATTCATAACATTTTTATGAGTTTTGTAACTTTTATGCTAAGAATTCGTAACTTTTCAGAAATATGATTCGTAACATTTTCTTGCTTTTCATAACTTTTTGTGTGTTTCAGAACTTTTGGACTCGTAACTTTGAGACAAAAAATCATAACTTTTCTCAAATATGATTCGTAACATTTTTTTGCGTCTCGTAACTTTTAGACAAAAAATTTGTAACTTTTCACAAATATGTTTCATAACATTTTCGTTCGTCTCATAACTTTTATAGTAAAAAATCGTAACTTTTCAACAATTTATAATCGATTGGGTAATCGATTAAAGTGTATTTTGAAGAAGTAAATGTGTTTTGATAAGCCCCAAATGTTGTATATATCCGGGCTTATCTCGCTCGTTGTGATCACACACACGTGCATTTTGTGCCTTTATATGATTGATTTTGCGCGAGTTGTGTTTTTGATAAGTTTCAAAAAATCGGAGTTAAAAAGGCGTATCCAAAGCTCCAAATAATCCCCGGTTGTACTCGGAGGTACCCATGGTCCCGCAATGCCGTGGAGGACAATCGTCGAAACTTAGAAGTTGATTCAAGAAGCTTTGGAAGGTTCAAGGAAGGCCCGGAACAAAAGAACAAGACATTTGTAGTTATGAGCCTCGAGAAAATCTGACCAACTGATAGAAAAAGGCTCATTTCTCTCAAGATACAAAGACTATAAAGATAAGGTCAATTGGGTTTGAAAGTAGACTCATATAGCTTTCCAATGGTTCAAGAATCGCCTCATTCCGAGTTCGGATGAAGCCAGGAGGCCAAGAGATCAAGACAAAGAAAATCTCAGAATTTTACTCTTTCAACCGGTAGAAGCTTTTTGCTCAACCGGTTGAAGCTGAACATAAGGTTTTTCAACCGGTAGAAGCTTTTGCTTAACCGTTGAAGCTTCAGATTTTCAAATTTGGAGGCCCGTCGAAAATATCTCATGGCAATTTTTGTGGACTTTTTGGACTTTCCACTTATGGAAACTTACTACTTTTAGTTGCATTTAGGATATTTTTGTGAGAGAAAAGGGTTATGTGTATATATCTCTGCCTCTCTCTATCTCTCTCATATCTACACTCTTTCATCTTAGTTTTAGTGGCTCCTCCCTCTCTCCTCAATGGGAGAGGATTTTGAAGCTTTATCTCTCTAGAAAATTCACGTAAGTTTCATGTTTCGTTTAATTTCTCGTGTTTTAATGTTGTAGCTACTGCTTAGTTCTTTATATATATCAAGTTTATTTCCGTAAAAATCATGTTCTTCATTTCTTTTACGTTTCAAGTTATGTTTTTCATTCCTATGTTTGAGTAGTCTTAATAGGCTCAGTCATGGGGTGATTAGAACTCCATGACTTAAGTTTAATTCGTTCTTCTCGCCAAATTGCAAACACTTCTTGTTTAATAAAGTCATGGGTTCATTTTTATGTATCAAAATTCGGGTTTGTTAACCCCTTTGATCACACGTCGCCAAGGGCTTGACCACTTGGCATGTGTGATGCTTAGGGCTATGTCAATCAAAATGTTTGTCTAAATGACACAAGAATCCTACACTGTATCGAACACCATTTGTAGTTCAAAGAGTTAGGATCGATTTTATGTACCAAAGTCTAGCTTTGTTAATCTTTTTGATCTCTCGTAGTTAAGGGTTGATTTTCCTTTTCACGTGTGATGCTTGGAGTGATGTCAACCTAGATGTTTGTCAAATGGTTACAAGAATTCTAATCTCAACAAGAGAGGAACGAATTAGCCTAAGTTATGGTTGTTAAAATCCCCTAGACTTTGCCTTAGTTTAATTTTCCGTTTTTAATCTTCCGAGTCGTTCTCGAAGTCGAGAGAATTCCACCAACCCAAATCCAAAAGCCAAGTTTGCCACTTTAAGGCTAAAACCTACACTTGCAAGACAACTCTCATGCCGGGTGCGTTCGGTCCCTGTGGATTCGACCCGGTCTTACCGGTTATTATGCTACCACCGACCTAGCCCTACGCTTGGGGCGACACCATCTACGACACAATCCAAGATCGCAAGCATTTTTGGCGCCGTTGCCGGGGAACAAGCATGTTTCTTTAAAATAATTTTAGTTTCAATTTTCACAAGAAGAAGAAGAAATTTTTATTCTAAATTAATTTCAGATACTAATTTGGACCTCTCTTCCCTTAGAATTTGAAAAAGCTTTTACTATAGCTATGGCTCAACTTACTTGAAAATTTAAACTCTTTAAATTTTTCCAATAAAAAAAAATTCCAAAAAATTATACCATTGTTCATTTAAAAGCAAAAACGCATCAAAGGGAATTGTTTTCAAAAACTGATACTTTTTGAAAGTTTTTTGTTGAAAACAATTTTACACAGAAAAATATTCTCAAAACTTTCGTATTTCAAAAAACTATTTTCAATTTTTTTTTCCCTTGAAAAAATATTTTCAACAAAAAATTTCAAAAAATAGTTTTTTTTTTTTAAATTTCTCTTTGATACTTTTTGTTTTTAAATGAAAAATAGTTTAATTTAAAAAAATTAACTCGTTTTAAAAAAAAACGATTTTTTTTTCAAGGTGGAGGATATACGATAAACATATGGGTATAGATGGGATTGTCCAGAAAATGTATCGATCGTGTTCGGACGGGATTGTCCAAAAAATGTATCGATCACGTCCGACCCATTCATTATTCTTAAAATATTTTTCCGAGGGGCTCTACAAAATTTCAGGTCAATCGGACGATTAGAAGTTTTCGAAACAAAGTCCCACTATTTCAATCAAAAAAATCCCCGAATACGATTGGTACATTTTTTGGACAATCCCGTTTGTACATGTAGTCGGGTCCGAGGATCTATACTAAGGGTATTACGGTCATTTCATGCAAAAAAGTTAACACTGTTAGCCTTAAAGTAATGACAGGGGGGAATAAGCCAATTAGTTTGAAAAGTAAAGGATGACACTGGAATTTCAGAAAGAATAGGAAAGGTCTATGTATTCGTTAAAAACCTCAAGGGAGTTAAGTGAAATTTATCCTTCTTTTTTATTCAATTTGTTAGGTCACTTGTTACTCAGACTAACAAGTAATTGATTCGTAGCTTTTTGTAATCGATTTGTAATTTTTTAAAATCCAACGGTATATACCTTTGGTGCATATGATACACACTCAAAAGGGGTGTGTATCATGTTCCCTTCGGTTCAAGGATTTGCAATATGACTAGACATGAGTAACATTTGGCTTCTGTTCTTGCCGACAGAAATTCGAGTGGCCTGGAAGTTGATTTGGTTTTTGCATGTACCAACATCAAAGGAGAGTGTGAGAACTGCGTTTTTGAGGGTGTGAGAGGTGGGGAGCTGTGTGAGAATTATGGAAGGGTGAGGTTAGGGTGTGGGAGGATGGACCGAACTAGGGTTTGATATATGAAAAGGCCACAAGACGAATAGTTAGATTTTAAAATTTTAAGGTTCAAGAGACAAGAATCTAAACATTTAACTTTCTAAATAACACCCTGAAAAGGATAAATCGACCTCCTAAGGTCAAGTCAGTAAAGCCAAGGCAGTCCAATCTCTTTGAACAAGCCAGTCATGCATTAATTAGGAACTTCGAGGGTGGTGTTACAGTATCCTGAGCAGGTCTTTGAGTCCCCAAGGGGACCCAAAAACCAGAGAACATAGACAAACCATATTAAGATAATCCTACGGGATTGTAATCGTACGATTCCCAGATGCGTTACGAGTCTAATTCCCATTAGATTTAAGAGACCCAATGTACTAACTACTAAGGAAACTAAAAGGATAACTATGGAGCCAAGCCGAAGCGACTCTATATTATTACCAACGAGGTCAAGCGACCTTACTGGGTTCAAAAAATACACTAAAAGAAAATTCAGATATAAATTTAATTTTCTTTAATATTGTCAACGATGGGTTACTCATGTGACGTTAAAATAAATATCCTAACCAAATTTGAACTAAATTGTTATAGCCCTAACAAACAAAACAAGCCTAGACCCAATATATAATACCCATTTAAGGATAGTAGAGTATCACACATTTAAAAATAGTCTATTGGTTACAACTTATGTTGAGAAGGAAAATAAGAAATGCACTTGGCTAAACCTTTATTTTATTTTATTTTTTGGCTATTCGTTAATCCTAATCTATTCTATCTTGGGGGACTTGGGGAGGGGGATGGGTACTTACGGGAATCGAACCCTACCCATGAGCACGGGAGTATAAGGGAGACACCAACTGCACTCCACTCCACTTGTGCATTTGGCTATACTTTAAGGGGGTATTTGTGAGCCAATTTTTTGCTTTTCCTTTTCTCCATTTGAAGTTTTGTATGTTGGCAGCTATTGTTCTCATGAGATGTTACAATATGTTGGAGTCTTTTTGTCAAACAACGTACGGTACATGCATATATACATTTTTCATAGTCAGAGGTTTTTTTCATCTTTTTGCATACAGGTTTTTTTCATCATAGACACACTATTTATTTTGTCAGTGTTGGATGAAAATCTTGAAGTCGCCACTGGAGCCAAGGTTCCTAGTTCTAGTAGGACTCAACCACCGCGAATGCCTATATAATCAACAGAGTAATCGAAAGAAAGGCACATAGTTCTAGTTACCATATTACTTGAGCAACAATCTTCTCCACACAACAAATTGACTGACTTAGGTATCGGAGGCTGGTTGGCTAACACCACACTGGTGTCCTAGTCTTTCTTAGATCTGTTTTGCAAGCCATTCATCAACTTGTGCGGGAAATTGCTTCATCACTCCCAAAACAAAAGACAATATCTAGGTTTTTTTTTTTTTTCTTTCCTTTGGGATTGACAAAGATAAGATATATTATATGTAGCAAAAGGACAAATATAAGCCTAAACTTTGAGAGCAACCAACAAGATAGCAATAGTAGGCACCAGAGCAAGAAACACAAAGGTAAAAACAGCAGCAAACACATAAGGATTATAGGGCCACCATAAGCCAGAATAGCTAGTGCACTAAGTGCTGGATGGATTGTAAAGTGGTTAAAAGTTTAATGATAGTAGAATGGTAATAAAAAGTTCAAAATTTAGAATCAAATCCATATTGGTGACGAATTAGACTTTTCGTCACCGAGGTCTTTGGCGTGAAACATTAGGTGACAAAAGGGCCTCAATCGATCTCAATCTGGCCCACTCTCTATAATCGGACTCAACACTATCTGGGCTTAAGGCAACAGCGTGGGACAAGGTCATATCCCCATTGTTTGAGGCTGATCGGATTTTGTTGATATTATAGTTGCTAGTGGCTACAGAGTTTAACCCGCAATGCACCCGAATTATTGAGAAACACCTTTCACGAGCCCAAACCAATCCATGCACCCTTTCATGGGGTAGGCAAGAACCGGGCTAGTGGGGGGTTTTAACACACTTCAACCAAAAAAAAGTTTGTGATACACAAGGGAAAGACTACAATATACATCTCTTTTTGGATCTGTGTCATATGCACCTAAGTTATCTACCGCTGGATGATTATCCGTTTTAAGAATGTTAGCAATCGATTATTTGTTACCTGAGCGATAGGTTATCTAGGAATCATATTTGTGAAAAGTTACGATTTTTTGTCCAAAAGTTACGAGACTCACGAAATTTTACGAATCACATTTGTAAAAAGTTAATTTTTTTTTAAAGTTATTAGATGCATGTTATTGTTACGAATCATATTTGTAAAACGTTACAAGTTAGTAGTATAAAAATTATGAAACTCACAAAAATTAATGTAATAAATGACCAATTCTCCAAAAATATGGACCACAAAATCAACGACAAACCGAAGGATGAGCACAAGGGGTGTTTGGTCCCTGCACTCCCCCTAATTTTCTTCCTATTTATAGTAAACTTTTGGATTTTTTTGTAAAATTACTGAAGAGTTGGTCCCGTAAATTAGTTGAAATTTGCAATCATGAGTCTATCATTACACATAATAGGTGCATATCATACACACTTTTAAGGGGTGTCCATTGTAGCATTTATCAACTAAGCAATATTCGTAGAACAATAATAAAAGAAAAAACTTTTCCTGCTAACAATCATTAAAAAAAAGTAATAATAATAATTAGTGTTTATTAAGAAGTTACGTACAACACAAATCAATTACTTAAATTGTCTCCGCGGATCAAGTCTAAGAATAATTCAATACAGAAGAGCTAAAATGTACTCCCTCCGTCCCTTTTTAAATGTGTTACTTGGGATTCTGTGCCATTTTCAACGGCTTATAACTTTTAATGTGAACCTCAAAACATATGCACTATGGATCTTGTTTGATAGATCTTAATTATTTCTATTATACAAAATTTTCAAAATCATAAAAGCTATTATAAATTAAAAGTTATAAGCCGTTGAAAATGACACAGAATCCCAAGTAACACATTTAAAAAGGGACGGAGGGAGTAATATTTATTAGTGGGATTGTTGTAATTTAAAATGAAAAGTTGAGAAGAAATAGTATACAAAAATATAGGAGAGATTGAAAAACACTCCCTCCGTCCCTATTTTATAATCCCTCATTCTATCCTAACCGGATAGAAAATCAATTATATTTTTCAATTGCTAATATTTTTTATAGGCAATAAGGATCTTGTTTGATTTTATTAAACAAAGCTTTCAAAACCACCTAAAACTTTGTACATTATAAGATATAACACATTGAAAAATAACACGAACTCCCAAAAGGACCTATAAAATGGGGATGGTGGGAGTACATCTAAAATAATACATGGAAAACAAATCCCTTAAAAAAAATTGCAAAACTGGCAAAGTGGTCTTGCCTTGTAACTTAAGGGTTTACTCCCACCTAAGGTCTCAACATCGATTCCTTTTACCAGCAAATTCTTGGGGCTATTGGGTTTATGGCTGGTCGTTATCTCCAGGACACCGGAATTAGTTGAGTTGTGCACTAGCTAACCAGCATATATATATATATATATATATATATATATATATATATATATATATATATATATATATATATCGGGGCGGTTTCATGGACACAACGAATAACACAATATTTGACACAACAATAAATGGAGCTCCACACTTACAATCGGACCGGTTCAAGTTGTTTATAATACGTTTTTATGATTATCTATAAAAAAAATCAACTCATTTGGATATCGGTAAAGACTTGATCGGTTCATTCAAATTTATCCTATAAAATTTGACATGAATCAACTAAATGAATCGATCAAGTCTTTACCGATATTCAAATGAGTTGATTTTTTACAAGTAATCTTAAAAACATATTTTAAATAAATTGAACGGCTCCGATCATCCGCTTGAAGTTCACAAAAAAAATTGTGTCAAATATTGTGTTATTCGTTGTGTTAACGGAACTACCCCAATAAGGGCTCCCTTACTTTCTACGGTGAGGGACTTTTTTGTTCGGAATCGAGCTTTGACAATTCGAACTGTTAGATGTGTTTAAAATGTATTTTTAAGGTTCAATGCGAGGATTCGTCCAAAAAAAATACCTAGAAAGACTTGATCCGAGCAGTTTTCGATAAAAATGTATATGTACGTTTTTTATCGAAAACTACTCGGATCAAGCGCTTCCAGATAATTTTTTTTATGAATCCCCGCATTGGAACTTAAAAATATGTTTCAAACACATCTAACGGTTTAGATCGTCGAAATTCAATCTCGAACCAAAAGTTCATCACCGTAGAAAGTAAGAGTGCCCTTACACTAGATATGCTCTCGTATATATATATATATATATATATATATATATATATATATATATATATATATATATATATATATATATATTCGGTGCATGTGGATTCATGTGCATCGGACGGTGCCAAACACACTTGTGTTTGAAGTTCTATGCGTAGTTTTACTCGAAGAGCTGGGAATGATCCTAAAACAGTGAAGTGTTTGCCAAAACTACGGTGAGTGGATCGTACATAAAGACGTGTGTGCATAGTCGTGTAGAGATATTACTCCCTACGTCCCAAATTGCTCGTCCTTTTTAGAAAATTCAACTTTTTAAGGAGACAAAATTATTGTCTTAGAATTCCAAAATTATCCTTCAAAACTATGAAGTTTATTAAGTGATTTTAAATTGTTTCTATCTTTCAATATGGATATCAAAAAATATGCAATATAGGTCTTGTTTGATAGATCTCAATTAGTTGTTTTATACAAAGTTTAAAAAATCATGAAAAACATTATAAACTAAAAGATATAAATGATTTAGAAATGACATAAATTTCAAAAACTATGAAATAAATGGGGAGGAAAAAAATACTTTTAAGGGTAAAACTGAAAGTTTGACATATTTTAAAGTTTTTAGAACTAGGACTAACATTTTGAGACATCCCAAAATAAAAAGAAAGGACCAATAATTTGGGAAGGAGGGAGTACGAACACTCATGTGGAAACATGGAAGTTATCTAATGATGTGACAGTATCGGTTGGCGATGTCTCAAAGTTGACGTGGCTAGTCTAAAATATGTATGTACACCTTGGGCATTGATAAGCCCCAAATGTTGTATATAATCTGGGCTTATCTAGCTCATTTTTGTTCACACACACTTGATTTCGTGCCTTATATGTTTGATATGCGCGTAGTGTTGTTTTTGTTAGTTATAGGTAAAACACGTGAATAAGCACGTTTTGGAGCGCATTGGAAGCCGTCACAAGTTACCAAGGGCCAAGCACCCCATGACACTCCACCATCGAGCCAAGAAATGAAGACTCGGCTAAGGCCCAGGAAGTCGAAAAGCCACAAAGCCAAGCCGGTGCGTTAAAAGTCGTGTCTCACACTCTCAAAGACTCCCGGTGGTGTCCTAGAGTGAACAAGCACTCACGAGACCAAGTGCCCCTCTTCCCGAGGCTCACCCGATGTTTGGAAGTGTTTTGGAAGATACCCGGTAGCACACAAGGCCAATGGATGGCGAAGAAATAAGTGGCAAGCTCAAATGCCTAAGTATTGATAGAGGTATTGATACCAGTGAAGCTAGGTATTAATACCTTTGAAGAACAAAGTTGGACAGAACTGTGGGTATCGATACCCCCCAACCTTGGTATCAATACTTAGGCCTTACGGGTAGCATTTTGAAGCTAGGTATCGATACCACCAAATTTGGTATCGATACCCAGCAACCCGAAAAAGTGTTTAATCCACTTGTTAGACTTTCCACTTATGGAAACTTACTACTTTTAATTGCATTTAGGATATTTTTGTGAGAGAGAAGGGTTATGTGTATATATCTCTCCCTCTCTCTATCTCTCTCATATCTCCTACACTTTCATTTTATTTTCTTTTTAGTCTAAATTTGCTCCACCTTCTGTCTAGTTTTTAGGTTTCAATCTCCAAGAACCAAGGTTTTCTCCTTCATTAATGTTGTAAGCACTTCTCTAATCTTTACAAATCCGTAGTTTATCTTCATTTTCGTCATGTTTTGTATTTCCTTTATATTTCCTTTAATGTTTAGCTTGATCATATTTGAGTAGTAGTTTAGGCTTAGTCATGGGGTGAAGATCACTCCATGACTTCGGTGTTTCAATGGTTTCTCATGTTTATATGCTTATTGTGGGTTTGTGAATGAATTAATCACTCTATTTTCGGTCTAAACTTAGAGTTGTTAACCTCTTTGATTGGGTGTAGACAACTACTTTGGCACACACAATGCTTTGAGTTATGTCACTTTGGGTGTTCGACAAAATGTCTAAGAGGGTGTCTTTCCATTTACAAACCTCATTCTGGTGATTAAGATTGGTTTTCATTGGATAAGTTCAATTTTATGTATCGAAACTTAGTTTTGTTAACCTATTTGATCTTGTGTAGGCAAGGGCTTGACTACTTGCCATACATGATGCTTAGAGCTATGGCATTTAAAGTGTTTGTTAAAGTGCCTCAAAGAACTTATCCCATTGTTAAACCCATTTTCTAGAGTCAAAATGATCTTCATTGTTAAATCTTCCGAGTGAGAGCAAGTGACTTTGTCTCTCAATTGAGTTATAGTTGAGAGCCATTGAATATCCTTAGTTATGGGTGGTATGAACCTCTAGACCTTGCCGCCTTTAATTTATAGTTTATATCTTCATTTTCAATCGCATTAGAGGTAGAGAGAGAATTCCACCAATCAAACTCCAAAAGCCAAGTTTGTCGCTTTAAGGCTAAAACCTACACTTGCAAGACAAGTCTCACGCCGGGTGCGTTCGGTCCATGTGGATTCGACCCGGTCTTACCGGTTATTATGCTACCGCCAACCTAGCCCTACGCTTGGGGCGACACCATCTACGATACAATCTAAGGTCGCAAGCAGGCATTTAGGTGGCAAGTTACAAACAACTCACGAGATAAAGTTGACACCTCTAACTTTTTAGAAGAGAATAAAACAAATAAATATTGTTATCTTCATACATGAATACAGACATAAACACAGACACAATAATTGATTTTGTCTACTCCTCTCTATATTTGTGTGTATGCACTAGCTTTGTGTTAGTACTCTGTCTTGTTTATATCTCATTGTCATCTCCTACCCATCCTATATATATTCATAATAGATTCATTGTTGCTTGAGTTTTACAGCCAGTAAATAAAGGTTTGAGTTCTTACTTTTGCCACAGTTTTCTTTAATTTCAATTTCTTATTGTGTTTTTTGTTTTTTTGTTTTTGCTTTACCTTACTACACACCAAGTTCCCTCGAAGTGATCAGCCACAACACAAAACCTCACAAAATATGCAACAGTTTCAAAATATGAAAAGTCCTTGAAGCAATGGTAATATGTTAAATACTTTGTTTTTTTTTTTGTGGCATTGTTGATATTAGTAGAATTTTTTCATTTATGTATAGGTATGATTGCTAGAGGACCACAGTAGAATTGTTGCACACCCTCGCGAGAATTCCTAGAGCTGCCACTGATGATGCGGGGCATCGTTTGACGTAAAAGGTAGCAAATGAATCAAATGTTTTCGAGCTGTTTGAATCTCAAATCGTTAAAAACTCGATCAAGCTCAGCTCAGCTCAGATTTGTTAGAGCATCTTTATCAGGAGTATTAAATTTTGCACCAAATTTAACCTCATAAACACATTTTAACTATAGCAAGTAACTTTTTTGAAAACTTACAAAATCAGATTCTTTATTCTAATTTTACTATATTAAACTATTCTTTCTTTCCACTCCTATTTTTCTATTCAAATACCACCCACCTTTTATTTCTTCAAAAATTCTAAGGGTTTTTTGCTTTGTTAAGTAAATAATGTCTCCTTTGCTTTGTTAAACCACTATAACAAGAACAAATTGTTAAGTTGTAATAGCAAGGCTGGTGTGGGAGTGTTTTTGAACATTTGTTTCTTACTAACCAAGAATGAGATTTGTTAAGCCGCATGAGAATGCTCTTGTTGGGATTTGTATTTCTAAAACAAGAAAAAACATGTGTGAATTGTGACATTATTCTCCTAATGGAAAGATTTTGAATTTTGACTAAAGAAAAAACATGTGCTAAATGTGTGGTTAATTAGTACACAAATTTTTTTGGGATGATCGATTCAATCACGAATTTTTGATTGATTTTAATTATAAAAATAATTTTTTCTCTTTACCTATATAAAGAGATGCTTTTCATTCTTTCATACACATCGAAAAGTCATTTCAATACAGAGAGTTCAAAGAGCAAGCAAAGATCAATTGTTGTTTGCATTTTTCGATCTTTTTATGTGCAAAAAAGATCGAGACAGTGGCTGTATTCCGGGTTGTTTTATCCTTGAAACGGCGTGGCTAGTACTGCTTCCACAGTGAGGGCAGAGCCGCGAAACGTCTTAAAGAGAGCGACCTAGTCCGCGACTCAACCCAAAACAACAACAAACTTCTTCTGGTATTTCTATTCAGTTACAGATTTTGAGATAAACGGTTCCATATTTTTAAAAGTATTTCCAACAGCTCTTACATTAATAAAAAATCTCGAGTAAAGAATTTTTATGCTTGTTTCGTTCACCTGAGCTCAAAATCTTAATTTTGATCAAACCAAGCGAAACTCCATTGAAACTCAATTCTGACTTGGTTGAATGGTAGTTTCGTTCACTTACAACACTTCATGGGTTTGACCAATTGATTGATTGATTGCCAAAAAATAATAAAATACGAGTACATTTTGAGGTCCCATACGTAAAAAAAAAGGTACAAATCATGGGGCATCATCACATGATGTTGTCTGGTGGAATCTGGATAGCATTGAAGAAATCTCGATGCAAATATCTGTTCTAGACTTCTGGTAGAATCCCAAACGCAGGAAAATTAGTCCTATTTGCATTCCAAAGGAAAATGAGAAGGAAAAGCGTCTTCAAATGAATTTTCAGCACATTCTCACTCAACTGCAAGTTCAAAATGCGGTTCAACTTTCGATTCTTGGGGTTGAGTCGGAAAGGCTATGTTAGTTTTATAGTTTAGTTTACTTTTAATTTTGTTTTGTAATCATTAATCAATTTTTCTATCTAATTATTACTCTTTATCTCTCTTCACTCATTACTCATCTCTCCGAGTATTATCTATATTCTCTCTCCACTTATTGCTCCTGTCCCAAAAACTAAACTAAACTAAAACTACTAAACGAAAAAAGCTAAAATAATTTTGGTGTGAATTCTCTAGTTTTTGCGTCACCTTTAACCAAACTAAGGAAGAGATTAATGTAGATACGCATAAACTGGATTTGGGGTACTGGTACTTGTAGTGACTTAAGTCCCTACATTTCCGTAGTGACCTCAATTGTGGACCCTCTATAATTTGTATTAGAGATTAGACGGGGTACAATTTATCGGAAATGCTGAGTACATCATCATGTAAAAAATCAAATTAATTAAAAATTGATAGTCATATGTTCGACCATTTATATTGACAGCAAATACCATTTGATAAATACATGGTTAGACAAATTTGTCTCCATTATGTGTTTAACAATCTCCGATGATCATAATTTTTTTGTATCCATAATATTCTCAATATTCCCAAAAAAAAAGAACAATTTTAATCCCAAACAAAAATTTTAAATAACTCACAATTGAGGTCACTACGAAACACCAATCCAAATAAGCTAGCTCAGATATCATGACTGTTCCGGGGGGAATTGAAACTTTTCCACAAGATAGTACAATGCAGCAAGTTTAAAACGCCAAACATCTTAAAAATCAGATCAACAGAAATCCATTTCATACAAATGAAAACTCCCAAGCCAATAAAAAGATGCTTCAACTTTCAAGTTCCTCCCTTTGCCTCGTTTGACTTTGAAGAAACACCAACAAATTATCCACGTACCGGTCTTGCCTATCCCTGTCACCAAACAATGCACTCATCTGCTTAACCTTGTTCCTGTATATTTCTCCCTCATCCTCCACCATCACTAACCTGAGTGACTCAGCCACTGAGTCCCTATCAAACGACCCGTCTCGCTCGTCTCTCGGTATCGAATACCCCAACTTCTTCTCCTCCAAAATCCTCGCATTTATCCCTTGATCCGACAGGAATGGCAACACTATAAGCGCTCTCCCAAACTGTATCCCATCCACCAGAGACCCCCAACCCGCGTGAGTCAAAAACCCACCCACCGAGTCGTGACTCAGTATCCTGGGTTGAGGAGCCCAACTCGTCCAAACCAGTCCTCTCCCCTTAACTCTCTCCAGAAACCCATCTGGTAACTCGTTTCCACCGCGCTTCCTCAGTACCCAAAAGAACGGCAACTTGGAAAGCTCCAACCCGAGTGCCACCTCAGTGAGTTCGTCTTGACTCAGTTCTGCCTCGCTCCCGAACGCTATGTACACCATCGACCCTTTCCCCTGCTTGTCAAGCCAATTCTCTATTTCACTCCACCCGCCCCCTGTTGAAAACAATAAACTTTGAGGTTCACATTTTGGTTATTTTGTCTTTTCATAAATACTGAGAGTTACTAATATTGATGAATTTATTATGACAAGATTTTTTTTTCCCTATAACTAGGTGTCCGAATGAACTAACTTGCCAACTCGAATAATCTAGAAACTCTGAAATAGAAACATTTGAACAAATCTAGCGAGAAACACCAAGGTTTGGAGCTTTTGACCTTCGTGATGTTCAACTTTGCAGTCTCAAAACAATAAAACAAATCCTTTAGTTGCTGGCTCATATCATTCAGCCATATCATTTTGAGAAAAGTTAAGCTAGAGAGTATCTCAAACAATACTAGTATAAAGGCAGATAACAAGTGTAATGCATAATACTCCTTCTATCCCATTGTTTTAGTCCTCTATTCCATTTTGAACCGTCCCAAAATATTTAAACTTTTAAATAGTTGAATGAAAAAATTTGTATGTATTTCCAATTCTAAACATCATGAATGTTGTAAAAAAGAAGTATGTGTTGTGCCCAGGCGTCACACACACACAACACACATACGAGATATCGAGGAAAACTTCGTTTACATATGCTTCCTTCGTCCTATGAAGTTTGATCACTACGAAACTACGTGTAATTTTTAAACTAAAAAATAACGTGATTACGAAAGTAATTTTTTAGTAAATATGGATCTTATTTGATAGATGTCATCGAGAACTTTTAAATGATGCAAAAAAAAATTAAAAAAATATTTTGGTAAATACATTATTTTTTAGTTTGAAAATTGCACGTAGTTTCGTAGTGATCAAACTTTATAAAACGGAAGGAGTATAAAGTAAAATACAAACTTGAAAACCCTCCGGGAGCAATAACCGGCTCCACTCTGGTGGGGGAAGCCACTCACCCTCTCAGACTACATCTCACACACCAC
The DNA here is from genome assembly GCA_022606695.1 of Vaccinium macrocarpon. Taxonomy (NCBI): domain Eukaryota; kingdom Viridiplantae; phylum Streptophyta; class Magnoliopsida; order Ericales; family Ericaceae; genus Vaccinium; species Vaccinium macrocarpon. Next base: position 2,306,310 of record CM040172.1, on the reverse strand, counting down.
ACATCTCTAGTTTGGGTAAATTTAAAAAATTAGTTTTTTAGTTTTTTGATTTTGTCTTTATTCAACTTTTTTTTTGCATTTGTTGGTTTTTTGTCGATTTTTTGTGATTTCTTAGCTTGTCTCGAAGAGGGGAATCTAAAAAGTATAAAATTATTAGCCAAACTTAAAGTTTTGTGAATAAAGACGAAAAATAATCCAAAAAATCAATTTTTGAATTTCACAAAATTTTAAGTTTGGCTAATAATTTTATACTTTTTAGATTCTTTTCATCGAGACAAGCCAAGAAACCACAAAAAATCAATCGAAAACTAACGAATACAAAAAAAAATTAAATAAAGACAAAACCAAAAAAACCAAAAACTAATTTTTTTCAATTTACCCAAACCACCCTCTCTCTGTATGCACACATACATACACAGAGAGCATGAAAACACAGCCTTAATGACTACACGTGAAATGCAATTGGGGCAGCTGGTACAGTATCTGCTGACACTCAGAAAATGATCCAATGCTTCTCGCACTCCTCCACTTAGCTGGAATCAACAGTACGGCTAAGAGTTAGAACCAAAGGGCAATAATAGAAATTTGAACCAATATTTGGAGGAATAAAGTTGAAAATCTTGAAATGAACTAAAAATGGGAGGGAGGAAGTAGTTAAAAGTGAAATTACAGTATTTGATTCTTAATTTGTCATATTACTACCTTCGTTCAATTTTGATAGTCTAGTTCGGTTTCTAATATCATTTTTAAATTGTTAATATCTTGCCATCTACAATATTTTTATATATTATAAAAAAAATTGTATAATAGATCTACTAAAAGAGATTCATATTGAAATAAAATTCATTATACATTGAAATATATTAATAAATTGAATTGGAAACCGAACTATACGGGGCATTAGTGTAAAAATGCATTGTAAATATGAGTAAAATAAGATACTCTGAATCTTCTCCTAGTCTGCTACTAATTTCTTGCCTGCAACACCGCGGCCGCCACGGTCGTCGCCAGCATCCGCCTTGGCCGGAAGCAGACCCACCGGAAAAACCGGTTTCCAGTGAAGCTCCTCGAGGAGTTGAAACCACTCCGGTTCGAACTCTGAACAGCTCTTCACGGCTATGACGTCACACCCTTCCATGGTGGATCTAATCCTATACGTATCAGGTACATTTTCTTTGTCCCCAGCGACACTATCTCTAAAAATCCGCAAAATCTCGAACAGCCTAAAAGCGACTGTGGATTCAAACGGGACCCACTTCGGCGGGACGAGAAAATCTTCCGGTTTTGTTCGATAATCGTCCCCCCCTTTTAAAACTGGTACAGGGCCAAGGAAGCCCAAAACCGCAGCGTTTAGGATGTTGAAATAAGCGGTTTTGATATTAAGGTCAGCTGCGATTGTGGGGAGCCAATAAGGTGCGAAATCAAAGAATACCCAATCGGGATTGGAGGATTTGAGGAAGTGGGTGATGGGTGTTTGGAGCCGGTCGTAGGCGATTTTGAGATACTTGACGTTTTCGTAAGGTATGTCAATTGTGGCCTCTGCGTTTTCAGGGAGATTTTCGACGTGGGGAAGAGGGAGCTTTACGAAACTGAGGAGATGAGAGAGAGTCGGGGGTATTTTGGGAAGGCGATCGATGTTTCTAGGAGTGGAGACGAAGGAGATTCTGTGACCCTTTTGGGCTATGAGTTCGGAGAGCTGGAGGAATGGGATCATGTGACCGAAAGCTAGCCATGGGAACATGACAATGTGGAGTTTCTTGCCGGAGCCGGCGGCCGTTGACGGTGGAGGATTGGTCTCCATGGTTTCTTGTTCTGGTGAATAGAATTGGTCTCGCGATAGCATTGTTTGTACATGGCCGGGGGTACGCTTATATGTATGCAATCTGACTCGAACAACTAATATACTCCTCCGTCCCTAAATTTTGGTCATTCGTCTAATTCTAACCGGATAAAAAACAAGCTTTAACTTTTAATCGATAATGAATTTTATATTTAATATGGATCTTATTTGATAAATCTCAATTAATTCTATAAAACAGTGTTTTCGAAATCATATAAAACAATGTATATTACGAGATATAATCAATTGAAAGTGACACGAACTCCCAAAATGGACAAATAAATGGGGACGGAGGGAGTAGATTAAAAAAAGAGTAAATTTAACTTACCTCCCTTGAGGTGTTTGACAAATACAGAGACTTACCCTGATGTTTCTGAAATTTGACTACCCCCTACTTTACAAAGTAATTGGCAGATACCTCCCCTACCGTTAAAAATGTCTAACGGTTGTTAAATTTGATGGTGAAATTCCGTTAATGCCCTTAAATTCAAATTTTACTTTATTTCTTTTCCTTTTTTGAGTTTATATTGCATAAAATTTGGAAAGGTGAGAAAAAAGTAACTAAATTATTTATTTTTTCCTTAAAACTTTCTTTTCTTTGACTCAAACTTATTATTTTTAAAAAAATTTAGTTCCCATTGGATATATTTTTCATTTTGATAATAAAAATAAGAGTATTAATAACCACTTAAGCCCACTGCTTGCATTGGTAGTTTTATTATTATTATTTTTACTTTTTTTAGGTTTCTTTTTCTTTCTCTAAATCGAAATCTCTAACTCGATTCATTTTTCTTCTCTATAATTATAAAAATTTTACCTATCCGTTCTCTTTTTCTTTTCTTTTCTTTTTTCAATTATAGGTAATATCTATAAAAAAAACTATAAGCATGAAATTTTTTGGATAATTTTTGTAGACCAATTCACTCTGTCCATTTTATAGTGTTTAACTTTCCATTTTGGATTGTCCCTTCATAAGTGTGTGTTTTGAAACGTTAGTGGGTATATTTTCTATTTTGCCCTTAAAAGTAACTTCCTTTCTAAAAAATTAGTGGGTATTATTACATTGATTAGGGTAAGTAGTGAAAAGTATATGTAAAAATTGTAAAAGTTGATGTAAGAGAAAAAAAAAGTTAGAATTACGAGGCTACACACTTAAAAAGGGACGAAGGAAGTAGTTTTTTTTTTTTTGGTGCAAAATGCTTGTTTCTCCCAAAAAGATTTTCATATTATTATTTTAAGACTATTATTAACTCTAATGCAAAAAAATAAAAATCATATATATATATATACATATATATATATATATATATATATATATCCAATGCAAGCAGTGAGTTTAGTTGATTATTGATACTCTTATTTTTATTATCAAAATATAAAAATTTGTCAAGTAAAAAAAAATTAAAAATAATAATTTGAGTCAAAGAAAAGAGAGTTCCAAAAAAATAATAATAATTAAGTTACTTTTTTCATGTCATTTTATTTTTTTATGCAATATAAACTTAAATACGAAAGAAAATAAAGTCAAGTTCAAGGGCATTAAGGTCATTTTACCAGCAAAGTTAACGCCGTTAGGCATTTTTTAACGGTAAGGGAGGTATCTGCCAATTACTTTGTAAAATAGGGGAGGGCAATGAAATTTCAGAAACATCAGGGGAGGTCTCTGTATTTGTCAGAAACCTCAGTGGAGGTAAATGAAATTAACCCTTTGCGTAAAGATATTAAGTCTTGATCAAGGCCTAGATTTCCATTCGATAAATGAGAATCTCATAAAATCAATGGGTTGATTTTGCCTCATTTGTTAAAATTAACCCATTAATTTTATGTTACTTTCATTTTATTGAATACTATACGATAGATAAGTTTTTCATTTTTAAGTGGTTAAAATACTAAAAGTAACTGATGTATATAAGGAGAATGATTCGTCTCAAAATCAATGTTTAGGAGTTTTAAAAAGTGGGAACAAATGTTAGTAGTACTTAACCACGAGTAGTTTCAGGTATTAATAGCAGACATGGATAAACAGTAAATCTAGATAATACATAAGTTTTGAAATTTGACAACTTCTTAATGTTAGGTCTAGTTTTTCATTTGATAAAATAAGAATCTCATAAAATTAAATGAGGAAATTATTTGCTAAAATCAACCTATTAATTTTATGAAAATTTTATTTTATCAAATGCAAAAGGCCTTAGGCAGCAAATGTTTTTCTCGTGAATTCTTGAACCCCGGAGTGGATGATTTGGTTTTGACTGAATTGGTGAAAGGATCAAGTCTGAATGAGCGCAAATAAATAGAAGAACAATGATACATGTACAATAAAAGTCTTCAACATGTCTTCAATACACTCACATGATCTGTGTGGACTTCACACACTATGTAAATGTGTTAAAGACGTTGGAGCTGGATTGTTCTACACTTATCATTTTTGCAAGCAAAAACACTCCTGATAGTAAAAAAAGGGCGAAAACAAAAATGCTTAAGGGCTAATTTGACCTAAAAGCAAAAAACGGATTATTGGTTTTTTCGTTTTGTCTTTATTCAAATTTGTTTTCCATTTGTTAGTTTCTCGTCAAGATTTTGTGGTTTCTGGATTCCTCTCGGCGAGACAAATTTAACGAGTATAATATTATGGTCAAAACTCAATCTTTTTTAATAAAGCCAAAATAGGTGGATCATTCGCCAATAATCCACATATTTTGGCTTTATTCAAGAAAAATTGAGTTTTGACCATAATATTATACTCGTTATATTCTTCTCGCCGAGAGGAATCCAAAAATCATAAAATCTTGACACGAAACTAACAAATGCATCCAAAAATTGAATATAGAAAAAATTAAAAAAACCAATAATCTGTTTTTGCTTTTAGGCCAAATTAGCCCTAAAAAGCTAAAGGAATTGTCATCATTTACCGAAGAGGACTTGAGCTCTAAATCTTTCGGGTACAAGTAGTACCATAAGAAATAGGAGTACAGTGGTCTGATAGGTCAATTCATGATTGTCATTTTGTGAGTCGTTTTTCCACCTATAAAATGTGGATAATTTTCGGCTTTATTTCCAGTCCGCTCATGTGCATTCAAAATTTAAAAATAGGGTTTCTCGCAAATCAATATGAATGTTGACACGAGGCCAGTAAGGTGATTTTTTGAAATAAATTGATTTTTTTATAATTTTTTATGTGATAAAGTATATTATGAGAGAATGACTTGTCTCGATTTTTAAAAAAAATAGGGGAAATGACTGTTCAATGGGACAAAGGGCAAAAAATCTCATTTTCATGTCACACTTCTTGGAAATCATCAGTTGATGGATGAAGGAAAAATAATTCCAACTTCATGGCATGAGGAAAATTTGGGTCAAAAATACCCCTCGCCTAAAAATGAAAATACACACTTGGTGAAACCCAAACCCATTCCCCTTTTGTCACGCCCTCAAATTTAATAAACCAAATACTAATAAAATTCACTTAGGATCAACCAAAGTCAAACATCTTCCCATAGAAAAGTCAAGTCAAAGTACAATGAGTCCTTAGTTGGGCTACTCATACCCATGCAAAGTATCCAAGAGTTAAGAGTTATTACATAACCATATTTAGTCAAAACATTAAAGGATTTAAAGTTACAAGATCATCTCTCCAAAATATATTTACGATAGAGAGGATAAAATAACTTCATGTCAAATAAGCTTCATGAGATGCATCCACACACCAAGCACTCCAATCACGTGCCTTGCTGAGTACCTGAAAAATGATAGGTTGAGCTCACTAGCCCAGTAGGAAAACTTTTCTACCATCGCTAAGGGTATAAAAGATGAAACATGCACATGAATATGTGATACACATGAATGAATAGGCTAACATAGACCAAAAGAATTGACTTGATGATAGAGTACCCAATTGGTGCACCAAAGATTGAATCAAACCCAAGTGTCTACGGATTTTCTCAAAAACATCACATATCATGTTGTAGGTTCAATCCTTTCAAAACACCGTCATTTTTGTAAAACATTTCATTTTTCACATCTTCACAAATAACCATTTATTTAAATAGGGAATGAATCCCTCTGCCGGATTTCGTGGGCTCCGAACACCCATGGCTAGAACGCACCCAAATGGTGGCCCTAGAATAAGCAAATTATCCTTTTCAAAAGTTTATCAAACAATCAAGTGTCCAAAAACATCCATGTAATTCATTTAGTTTGAAAACTCGTAGTGTGTCGGTTGTGGCAAAGTTAATGTGTCCAAGAACGTGAAAGACCATGACAAAATATCCTTCATACCACAATAGGTTACCAAAGCTTAGAAGTCATTTAGAGACGCTTAGAAATGAACAATAAAGGCCCGGAGCATGGGAACATAAGAATGGAGTTATGAATCTCGAGAAAATCTAACACCTTAATAGGAAAAAGCACATTTCTCTCAAAATACAAAGGCTATGAATATGAGACCAATTGGGTTTGAAAGTAGACTCATAGAGCTTTCCAACGGTTCAAGAATCACCTCAATCGAAGTTCGGACGAAGCCGGGGCGTGCTCGCGAAGTTGGAAGAAAAATCTGTCTTAATAAAGAAACCTGGATCGATCCAAATGTGTTTGGATCGATCCAAAATGGTCCGGGAGCCAACAGAAGGTTTTGGATCGATCCGAAAAACTTTAGATCGATCCAAAATGGTTCAAAAGCAAACAGAAGGTTTTGGATCGATCCGAACAACTTTGGATCAATCCAAAATGGTTCAAAACACCATCAGATTGTTTTGGATCGATCCAAAAGTGTTTGGATCGATCCAAACAGGTTCCGAGCGAAAATTTGGTAGTTGGTTCCAAATGAATGGGGCTTCAATCCAAGGCAAGATTTGAGGTTCCAAAGCACAACAAAACATTATTGTAGCATGTCTAAACATTTCATCAAAGACCAATCCAACAAAGCATGGAGAATCAAGATTTCACAAGCTCAAACCCAATTTCCATGGAGATATACTAGTTAGGTAGAAAAATCAAGGAGAGATATAGACATTATGCAATAATTCACACCATATACACTTAGAGGAGGTGGAAATAAGTTCCCTACCTCAGTGGTTAAGCTCCAAAGATGGGGGAGTGAGAGCCCTAGCTTTTCTTTGCAACCCAACCAAAATGTGCTTGCTCCAAGCAAAATCACGGAGTTCCTAACTCCAAATCACGTTTGGAAGATGAATCTTTGGTTGGATGTTGAAGTATTTGAGTGTGGAGGGTGAATTTTGTGGAGGGTTTTGGAGAAGCTTGAGAGGAGAGAAAGGAGAGAGAGACCTCTGATTTTTCTTTGAGAGAGAGGAGTGTATTTCTTTGGATAAAAATCAGTCATACAATGCATATATACATCCTCATATGTGCACTTACACCCCTTAAGTTTCTTATGTGCTTCACAAACACCCAAATGCAATTACTAACTTCACATTGACCCCGTACTGCACTATTTTCATTTTCTCGCACTTCCCCAACATTATTTCCGAAAAATTATTTTAAAACACGAGTCCTTACACTTTTCATCCTTTCAAAAATCAAAAAACGAATTTGGCAGGAGAGAAACTCCTACTCTATCCATCGAAGAAGAAGACGCTCAAACTCTCTCCATCATCTGCTGCTCTGCACGTCGGTGGTCTCTCATTTCCCTCTCGGTGTGTCCGACCAGGTAGCTCCTCTCATCTCTCCAACTATCCCTAGTCTTGTGAAGCAAAACCTTAAATGGGGCGCTATCTCTCTCTCTCTCTCTCTACATACCCATTTGGTTCATTGATAGATTGTGCACCACATTCAATGGGACGTAAGTGAATTAAAAAGTATGGCACTAGATTTTGCACCCATTTGGTTAACTGGCTTGTGATAGAAATTTATCTTGTTGTTCTATTCACCGTAGCATTAATGGGGGATTCAAGAGTAAGTGAATTAATATTACCACCTTTCCTTGGATTCGATCCTTCTACAATCTCAATTCTCTTGTGTGAATTTTAGAGACCCATCAATCTCTGTCTCACCCTTTTTCTGATTTCCCAATCACCACCAACAAACAAACCCAAAACCAAAAATGCCAGCAATTTTGGACAAATCGGTGGCTAAGCGCACTGAGGCCTTATAGAGTCCGCACTCAGACTCAATCTCTGCGCTGAGAGATGGGTTTCTGACCCAACACTTGTCATCCCTACACCCTGGTTCGGTCATTGTCAATTTGGGTTCATCATGTCTCATGGCTTACACCATGGACAAACAGAACCCTTTCCTCCCAAGGTGAAATTCCCAATTCCTTTATCTGTTTCTTTGTTTTAGTTTTTGCTCGATTTGCGTAAATTCTAGCATCGATGTGTCTAGCATTAATGTGTAGATATAAAATTTGTGGGTTTTCATTTTTGGGAGTTTTGGTTCTGTTATATGTGGATATCTGTGATTATAGATCTTGTTGATACTTCATAGTTCCTGCATAGAGTGCACAAGAAAAGTTATCTGGTACCAAGAAATTTAAAAGATTATGGACGGTTATTTCTTTTTTGATTGGAAAGTTGAACCCCTATTGCCCGGAAATTTCGAAGTGGACGATTAAGAGAATGGAGGGAGTACTTTTTTTGGATCATGATATCTTACTCTTGTGGGAAGTCTAGTTGTTGAATTTTATCGCTTCTAATGTTTGTATTCTTTGATTTCAATTGCACATTTATTGATTTCATTTGTTCTACTCTGACTTGTTATTTTGAGAATTCTTGTTTTTCTTTATAAAAGAACCCAATAGCATGTACATATCCATTTCTTTTTGTTAGTTTAAAAGGTTAAAGGTTTATCTTTTTTTTGAATGATGAAATATGTTGCTTTTAGGTAGTTTCTTCAATTCTTCTCAAGCGTTGATGGGCTCTTAACCCTTTGAGTTTTTGATAGATAGTTGTCTACAATTTTTAATTGCCCGGTTCGTGCCATAACAATTAGTTCTAAAAAGCATGTTCCCGAGGCACAGATGATGTAATATATAGTCCTACATCCTTGTAGTTAGTGGAGACAATTATTGGACCATATTTGTTGTAAAATTGAGATAGCGAAATGACTATTCAGTGGGAAATGGAGCCAAAAATCCCATTTTCATGACACACTTCTTGCCCATCATCAGTTGATGGGTGGAGGAACAATAATTCCAATTTCATGGCAAGAGTAAAAGTGTTGGTCCAAAATACTGTTACGAAAAAACATGATGAAAACTCACCCCAAACCCATTCCCTTTAAAACATCAAAAAATGAAATACACGATTGTGGCGGTAGTCTGGCATCTCCATCTCTCCATCGAAGAAGAAACTCTCAAACTCTCCATCGTCTGCTGCCTGCAAGTCATTGGCCTCTCATCTCCCTCTCGGTGTGACCGATCGATTGCTTGAACAAGGTACCTCCTCTCATCTTTCCATATATCCCTGTCTTGTGAAGCAAAACCCAAAATAGGGCTCTCTCTCTCTCTCTCTCTCTCTAAGAAGCAGAACTATTTTACTTTTAATTACGATTTACACCCTCAGGGGTAATGTTGTCCAAGTCTTTTATGGTACCACTTATGTGGAATTATTTTTCTCCTTCCCATGGCTGCTGCCATTGCCAAGAAGTGTGTCATGAAAATGGGATTTTTTTCCCCTTGTCCCACTGAACAATCATTTCCCCAAAAAAATATTCTTTTGTTAGTGGAACACCCTAAGGGCCTAATTGGTTGTGGGTTTAGGAGGGGGTATAACTAATACCCCTTCCTTTTATCCCAGTCCCACCGATTTAAGCTTGATTTGACAAAGAAGGGATATAAGTTATACCCCTTCTAGATATAAGTTATACCCCTTCTAGATTAATACATTTCAATACTCCTGGAGGGGTATTAATTAATATTTGGGGGGTTTTATAACTTAAAACCCCTCAACATCCCCATTAAAATTACCTCTCTACCCTCCATTATCCAATTTGGGGGTTATAACTTAAAACCCCTCAACACCCCCATTAAAATTACCTCTCTACCCTCCCTTATCCTTCTTACCCTATCCCTCTGACTGTTTTTTAAAATAAAAATCGTACCCCGTTAAATGTTTTACTTGCCCTTGCAATTCTTTTCGGAAAAAAATAAAATACTTTGGCGTACAATTTTTTAATTTTTTTTGCACCAAGTTAAAATACTAGTCGAGATCTTTTATTTGATACAACAAATTTGAAATTTTTTATACTTCAGAAATTGACATTGTTTTAACATGTATTAATTTTTGTTTTAACATGTATTACAAAAAAAAAGGTCCAACCAGAAGATGTATTATAAAATAAAAAAATAGCATGTTATTGCACTAAATATACTTATGCATATTCCACATACTAAAACAAAATGGCGGTACGCATGTGTACAAGAAAAAAACAAATAATTAAAAAAATAGCTAAAAATAAGGTGGTATGGAACATTATTAAAATGAATAATTTAAAGTAATAATTAAATCTTACTCCGTCCGTCCCATTTTAAATGCTCACTATGTATATCCGTGCCATTTTCAAACGTCTGTATCTTTTTATTGGTACGGTTTTCAAAGTTTTTAAAATTTTTGTCTAATAGAACTAATTGAGATCTATCAAATAAGATCCATATTGCAAATAAAATACATTATAGAATGGAAACTATAAGAGTTTTAAAAAAAACACGCATAACTGTAGGGAGCATTTAAATTGGGACGGAGGGAGTATAATTTTAGATATAATTAATAAAAGTAAATATTATTTCATATATATTCACAAATATAATTAATTTAATTAGTCTTGTATTTATGTATTTATTTTATCATAAAATCTAATATGAGCTATGCACAAGGGCAAATAAGTCATTTGTCAAGTTTTTACATAATCCACCCAAGTTTATCCCCATTTATCACAAATTCATCCAAATCACTTACTATGTAATCCCTCATCTATAAATGTCACATCAATGTGGGTCTACATTTACTAACTAATACCCCTTACTATCTTACTAGCATAAATCCGTGCTATGCATGGTTGTATTCAACTATATGATTAATTTTTTACTGTATATATAATTATTTTACCTATATTCATGATATAAGTGAGCAGAATCGTCGTAATTGAAAAATTACGGGTCCGTGCATTGCACAAATTCACTACTAGTAAAACTAAAGCTATCTTACAAAAGAGAAAATTTGAAAAATGTTTAATCCAATGAGATTTCTAAATCAAATTCCCTTTAGTGGTAACCATACCAATTGATTAAGCAAATGCTTGTATCGCACCAATGTACAAAAAAAACAATAAAAAAAAAGGAGGAAACCAAAGAAAATAGAAATGCTCGCCAGCTACCAAAATTTAAACATACCTTTAGAAATTCAATTTGGATTATAAAATTTTTATGAACTTAATCCAAAGCCACAAATGCACAAATGAAAAAAATCATCAACATTTCATCGCATTCCGATATTCTTGCCACTTTATGAAAATACCTGTAGACAAAATGGAAATTAAGTAAAAAAATTTATAATGTCATTCCTTTTAATAACATTATTGAAGCGTAGCAATCGGTGAAGCAAAAAAAAAAAAAGAAGAAACAGAATATGAAACAATTATACAAAAAAACAAAAATCAGAGCAAAGAAGGTTGTAGTTTCCGTACCCATGATTTTTAGTAGACTAAAAAAAGTCGTATAGAAAAGGATAAAGGGACTACAAATTGATCTCATGCTCAAGTGGGGGAAAAGACCATTAGAATCTCACGTTCACCTTCAATTGCAAAACATAACTATATTCTAGCTCTCTCTCACGTGAGATGTGTAGTTTAAATTGGTAGAGCTAATTAGTAGATTGAAATGATTTTGAATTTCCATTTCCATATAGATAGGTAGATACTAAATGGAGAGTTTTCAAGGATATGATTGGGAAATCTTTATATATTTGAAATTCAAAAAGATTCATTAATTACCCAATTACTTTTCCCGTAAGTTTAATACTTCTTCCTCTTTACCCAAAAAAATTTCCCTTACCGCAGAAAACGCTTCTTCCAAATGGGAAAATTTATTAAATCCATTTCAAATGTGATGGCTATCGCTGTTTTCCATAACTCATGAAAAATTGTCCCCAAGGATTTATTAACTTAGGTAATTCTTATAAATATTTTCATGAAAACAATAATTATTGAAATTTCTATATTTGAAATTGATAACTTATCTTGCCATTAGGTAAAAGATACCAGAAGATATAAGATTGAGAGCCACTTGTCGGGTCCACAACCCTTCTTGCAAAAAGTCATCTTGCAATAACACTACTATAAAATCCCCTCTTACTATTTCATCCCACCAAAACTTATCCCGCATCCAATTGGGCCCTAAGTTTGTCCAATAGCTTACATTAAGAGTACAATTTAATGGTACTCTTATCTGCCAAAGACAAGAAATTTTTCAGTGTTGAGTGGATATTGCCCACTTGGTAACCGCTCGGCAATTTCAGCAGTCCAGAACGAGATCCAACGGTCCGGATTTTAGAGAGAGAAAATGAAGAGAGAGGATGTTTGTGTGTGTGTGTGTGTGTGTGTGTGTGTGTGTGAGAGAGAGAGAGAGAGAGAGAGAGAGAGAATCAATCCGGGCCACCCAAAACACATTTGGACAGCTCAGATCATGCTTAGGTACCAAGTGGCCATACCCACTCGACAGTCAAAAAATTTTCATCAAAGACCAATGAGAAATTATATTTCGAGTACTTTTACCATAAATTGGGTACCTTGTTTTTTGCTTTACAAATTTCCAGTCACAAAATTTTACTCGTCATCCTTAAATCACGATCTTACCTAAACGGATCCATAATTATGAAGTTTTCAAAATCCTACTTAAAATTAGATGACAACTTCCGGTACAAATTTCCAAACATAGGATATTTAGGAAGAGAAAACATTTTTTACACCAGCGGTGTAACTCAAAGTTCTTTTCAAATCAATTACACTACGTCTTGTGTTCATATTCTATTTTTTGGAACCACTATTTGGACATATGGTGCAATGTAATTGATTTGGAAGAAACTTTAATTTATGTTGCCAGGTGTAAATTAATGTACTCCCATTTTGGAATCCTCTTATACTGTAATCAAAATGCTACTTACGCAAACTATAAAAGGTGTTGAATTTTTGTGTGGCTTGTGATATAATTTTTTTTAGCTCGAGATATGAATTTTTGTAAAAATTAGTTTGTGGTTCAACCGTTCAACATAGTATCATTTTTGTGGTTTTAACATACTGTTTTCCCTTGCTCAGGTTATGAGATTTCTCTGGTTCAATATATAAATTAATATGGATTTTTGTGGTCGATGATATGAATTTTGTGGTCCAACGTATAACTTTTGCCAGAGCCGACTCTAAGGTTTCGGAGGCCGAAAGCAAAGTCAACAAAAGAGTTTCTATATATTTTCAAGCTAATTTTGTTCAACAAATATTTCATGATAAACACTAGGGTGAAAGCGGTTCGGTTTGGCCTTTTTGTGGTTTTCAAGAACTGAATATTCGGTTCGGTTTTCAGTATTTGGCTACTGAAACCAACAGACAAGGACATCGGTCTTTTTGGTTTCGGTTTGTTCGGTTTTGTTCAATTTTGTCTATTTTTTCAGTTCTTATACAAAGAAGAGCAAAAATGATCGATCCATAGGAAAAAAAGAAGAAATGGAACAGAATCTTGTGCCTCCTTTGGGCCAAAAGACCCTTTGCAAAATCAAGAGGTGAAGGATCTAGAACCAGAAATTAAAGCAAAAGCAAAACAGATTGATGCTTTTTACAAAGTATACCAATTTTTTCTTACAAAGCAAACCAATGGCTTCTTACGGAGACTCTCTCAAATCAAGTCTGGATCTTGAAGTTGAGGTTGAAGTTGCAGGTGGGGGAGAAGCCAAGAAGTAGATGCATCCGGTGTTGGATGAAGTTGTAAGGACCAAGTTCTGGAATTTTTTATTTTTGTAATTTCGTTTGACAAAACACACATTTACCTCGACTTGTAATTTTATTTTTTAGAGTGTCTGTTTAGGTGTGAAAAAGAATCATCTCTTCATATAATGGTTGAGAGTGCGATAGTATGTTTTTCAGTGGTGAGTTGAGTAGGTTATTTTACTAGTTCAGAAGTTGCTCAAGACTTGCTCGAGCAACATGTCCAGCAACTTTTCTGCCAAGAATAACTCCAGGACTTGCTTGAGCAACCTGTCGAGCAAGTTGGGTGCAGATAGCTTCTATAAATATCGATGTGCTAGGGTTTTTTCATTATCTTTCATAACATATAGCAGCCAACTTTTTGGAAGAAAAGAGAGAGAAGTTCTTTGATATGTTGAGTGATTACCTTGGAGTTTCAAGGCAATCGAACGATCGTGCAACTACATGATCATCTACAACAAGTTCTCTACAATCTAGAAGTGATTTCTAGGGAATACTTTTGGTGAGATTCCGAAAGAATCCAAGGAAGGCTTGTGCGATTCAAGGCGTTAGCGATTAAGATCATTGGGTGTGGTGTACGTGTGACTCGGCATGTGATACTTAGAACGTTGTGAAGATTTACATTGTTTGGATAGGTATATCTGTAACTGCATGATGAGCATAGTGATTTTGATTCATTCTCGTGGTTTTTTACCCATTTAGGGTTTTCCACGTCTCTGTGTTGTGGGTTTTGACTGCATGCGTGAATCTTTACTAGTAGTATTAACTAGTGATTCGCATTCATACTGTCAGGGTTTTTACGAATTTTTAGGGAACCCTGATTTTTCAGAAGTCAAGCTTACGAGACCCTATGTGGTGGACAACGCATGATGTTGATGAAGGGAGAGACCAGAGGGAGAGGATGAAGAAGATAGTCTAGATTTGTTTGTTTGAGAGTGAGTGAGAGAATGGTGCGGCGGGTTTGAAGATAAAGGTAGGGTTAGTAATTGATGGTTGAGATTCACCCTAACATATAGGCATGGACGGCTGAGATGTAAAATAAAAGGCCTGGGTATATAAACCAATTTGGTTTGTGTTTTTTCGGTTCAAAATTTGAAAAAACCGAAACCGAATAATTTCTAAATTCAAAACCAAAATCAAACCGAACCGGTTAATTCGGCTAGTTCGGTTTGGCCGGTTAAAATTTCACCCCTAATAAACACCATTACAAAAAATTCAGTGATGCAAAAATTATAACATATCTACACACAAAAAATAGAACATTTTAGAATCTAACATTTGAAAATTGATCTACTCGCATTTTGCTGCAATCGTAGAAATTTTTCTATCTATTAAATATGTTTCCAAAAAGTTCAGCTCAAGTCACAATTGTAAAACACATGTTTTATAAAACCACGTCGTCTTGAATATCACTTGGATTATTTGACCATAACCTTTCCCCCTTGGTTGAAAACCCCGGGCACGAGATTTAGTATCAACCAATAAGGAGAGAGGTAATATTCACTCACTTTTTGGTATGTGAACAAAAGCGGACTCGTTATTTTTGCATTCTTGACAATGAAAAATGATTTTCACACACTCAGACACACACTCTCTCTCTTTTATATGATGATACTTTCTTTTTGTTTTTATTTACTTGAAAGTATCAAATTACCCTTTCACATTGAAAGTGACTCAAAAGGTAATGGTAGTTTAATAACTTCAAAGTGAATATAAAAAAATTGCAAATGGATAAAAGAGGAGTGCAAATAACTAGAAGATAAAAAAATTGTCACAGATCCGTGTTTGATATTGTAAGTGCCGTTCCTAAATAATGAAATGATCCATAAATTTTACACGTAGAAAGAAAGGGAAATAATTTTGACATCTTTTTTGGTTAGAATAAAGTGAAATCACCATATCTCAAGGGATGTCCCATGGCCCCACCCGCCTTCTTATTAAAATCTTAGGGCAACCTTATCAGTTTCACTAAATATATATATATATATATATATATATATATATATATATATATATATATATATATATATATCAAATTTAATCTCAAAAACACCTTTTATATTTTAGGGCATCCATAGTGAACTCTTAAAATGACTCCTAAGTGAGGCTCCTAAAATTTAGCAAGCCGTTTGATCAATAATTGTCTTCAATGAACTCCCAATACAAGCTTCCAATGATAGTTCCTAAGCATGACTCTTAACTCATTAGCTAAATCTTAGTAGCCTTCTACCTAGCTTTAAGTGGGACCCAAACACTTTTCATCTTTTTAGATTTATCAATTTATGAGACCCATACTTTATATTATTATTTTTCCACAAAATAGAGAATGTTTTTGCTAGCTTATTGAGTGCACGTATGCTTTCTAAATTTATCAAACTCCGTGAGTGAAAAATGGGTCTCAATGAGGCTTATGTATACACCTTAGGAGTCAACTTAATTAGGAGCTATTTTTAGAGAGTCAACTGTGGATGACCTTAACAAGTCACTTTTCAAAAAACTCACAAAATCAGACTCTCTATTCTAAATTTATTATATTAAACTATTCTTTTTTTTTTCTACTCCTATTCTCCAAGAATAATAAAAAAGAAAGAAAGAAGTTAACAGTGTGTGAATAGTGCATGAATAGTAGGTGAACAGTGTCTTGGTCCGTGAACAATGCCGCACTGAGTTTGTTCAGTTACCGTAGCAAAATTAAAAAAATCTGTAAATTTGTAAGACGTTTGGTGAGGCTAATTATTTGAGGTTTTTTTAGGAGTTTGCTCTCTACCTTAACTTAAAAGTTAAATTATTAAGCCACATATTGATGGTCTTACACTAAATCCCAAAACAAATCCACTTAACTTCATGGGGAAAGAACTCAGCATGAATCACATGGATGTTTTAGGGATCCAGGGTGGGTGTTGTACGGTAGATGTTGTGTGGTAAAACGACGTAGTTTTTGGTACACCTTTGAAGATTCCAAAGACCTTGTTTGGAAGAAGGAAAAAATCACTATAAAGTGCTTAAACCCTAACCCAAAGTGTCGAAACCCAAAACACCTAAACTCAAAGTGTCTAAATTCAAGTGCCTAAAACCCCTATATCCTAACTCAAAGAGACTAAATCCCCTAAAATTGAACCTTAAAATTAAACATCAAAATTAACTCTTTAAACATGACTTATTGAAGTGTACCAAGAAAATGAACAAAACTACGTTGTTTTGCCACATAGCACAACACACAACATGTGCCGCACAACACCCCTCCCAAATTCATGTTTTAGTACCTTTGTATTAATTAAGGGAAAAAAAAAATCAGCATGAATCGCATGATGTTTTTTCTTAAATCTAGCTCACAAGTCATTAGCCAACTTGTTAGGGCATTCTTATCAAACACACTAAAAAAACACCAAATTTAACTTCAAAAACACATTTTATAAATTACCAAGTTACTTTTCAAAAAACTTACAAAATCAGACTCTCTATTCTAACTTCATTGTATTAAATTATTATTTTTTCCTACTCCACAAAAGTAATAATAAAAAAAGGGAATAGTGCATGGATAGTGCATAAACAATACGTGAATAGTGTCTTGGTGTGTCAATAGTGCCGCACCAAATTTGTTCAGCTATTGTAGCAAAGTTAAAAAATCTGCAAATTTGTGAGGCATTTGGTGAGGCTGATTTTTTGAGATTTTGGAAGAGTTTGCTCTCTACTTTAACTTAAAAGTTAATTTATTAAGCTACATAGAGCATCAGCATCAAGGGCATCAAACCCCCCTAATGACTAATTTCTTAAGTCAAAAATAAAAAATAAAAAACCCCAAAACCGGGCGCATCAAATGAATGAACAAATTTGCAAAACTCTAACTTTGCTAGGCACTATTCACACATCAAATTACTATTCCATCACTCTCTCCTGACTTGTTTATTGTTTAATATAATGGAGTTAGAATAAAGAGTTTGATTTTGTGCGTTTTTTTAAATAGAAAATGAGAATAGTTTAATATATTAGAGTTAGAATAAAAAGTTTGATTTTGTGAGTTTTTTAAAAAGTGACTTGCTAATTTATAAAAGGTGTTTTTTATTTTAAATTTGGTAATTTTTTTTTTAGACCGACAAAGATGCCCTTCGCCATCTAAACCTGATAAATAGAAGTAATACCTACCCAGTGAATTTAATGAGAAAAAAAAGAAGAGATAATATATATTCGTTGTCGTCGTGATTCATAAGAAGATTAAAATTGTACCCGCCCTTGTTCATTGGGACTTGCCAGTATAAAAGAATTGCCCGGATATACATCGCCTTATCCAAAAAAAAAATCTGGCCTTCCCTTTACCAATTAACCCTGGCCCCATCCCAGCCAGATTAAAGGAACATCCTTAATTAATTTGCCAATTTAATGTTAAGACAAATGAATAGATATATATTCCCTCCGTCCCATTTGAAATACTCCCTATGTATATCTGTATCATTTTTAAACGTCTATATCTTTTTATTGGTAAGTTTTTAAAATTTTTGTCTAATAGAACTAATTGAGGTATATCAAATAAGATCCATATTGTATATCAAATACATTATAAAATGAAAACTATAAGAGTTTTTAAAAAAACACGCATAACCATTGGGAGTATTTAAATTGAGACGGAGAGAGTATATACATGTGGCCAAGTTGTCGAAATGATAAAATATACATTTGATAAAATCTAACAGTTAATTTTATCAAATGAGAAAGACATGTGATTACATTAAAGTAAAAAAACACTTTCATTACTACAAAAATGATTAAAGATGACACACCAAAAATTGAAACAATGACAGGTTTTGTAAAACTGTCATCGAAAATATGAGAGTAGAGTTTTGATGTCAGTCTATGATAAAAACTGTCATCTTTGTGATATAAGATGACGGGTTAGAATAAAAGTGAAATCATTATCTCTTTCTTTAAAAAACAAGGTGATTTCAAAAGCTCACATGAAAAAACATTTTAATGTCAATTTTCCTTAAAAGCGACATTGAAACTAAATCATTTTAATGTCAATTTTAATTAGTACCGACATCGAAGTTGATCACAAAAGATGACGGTCAAAAAGTGTCATTAACGTATAAGATGATTGTTTAAAACCGTCATCTGATATTTTCAATGTCTAAGGTAATAGTTTAAATCTAAAACTGATATAAAAAGAGCTCAGCTTTAAATTTTTCAAAAATATAGTATAAATATTATTGTTGGCCTTTTGTCAACGACAAACATGCTAGCTCAGTTGGTAACATGTGCACGTGCAAGAAAATCAACGTCTTGAGTTTGAGTTGTGGGGCGAGTGCAACGCAGGCGCCACACAAGCGCCACGGGGGTGCCACGTGAGCTCCACTGGGAGGTCATGTGAGGGCCGCTACACGAGAGCCACATGGTCAGACTAGAATTTGATTTTTTTTTTTTTAGAATGGAGGGAGGATAGATAAGATGACAATTTAAAATAGTCAGTGTTAATTGTAAAGATGTCAGGTTTACGCAGTCATCTTATATGTTTTAATGATGTTTTTTTACTATCATAACAAATCTAGACTTAATGTCACTTCCAAAGATAACAGCCTTAAAACTGTCATCTTTTGAATTTTATGACACATTTTGACTATCATGATTTAAGGTTTTTTAAGTAGTGTTCATTTTGAGTAAATGTGATTTTCTCACTGCTTACAGATTGCCAGCTCGTCGTTCAAGCAACTTGAGGATTCTAGCTACCAATGCATTAAAAACGACTCGAATGGTATTTGTTCAATTATACTACAATTCCATGTACATCCACGTTAATAAAAATGTGAATCAACAATGTGTCTTTAGACTCACAAACTCATACCAACACTTGCACTGTGCAGTGTTTTCTCTGTAGTGTTGCTGGAACCCTCACCTCGTGTTACTATGTCTGCAAGTTTTGGTGTGTGTTTGTCTGTGGTCGTTTCAAATTTATGATTGTTTATAGTCTCCTAGATAAGTCACAAAATCAGATGGTACGAAAGGCACTACATAAATATAGTGACTCCCCACATTAGTCCCGTCCTTGGGGTTGGCTCGCTTGCAATGAGTCTGAATTTTGAGGGCTCATTTAGAATTCATCCAGACTTGCAAAACAAATAAATGAAATCATAATGATCGCTTTTTATAACTGATAGCCCCAATAAATTCCAACCTTAATGCCAATTGAAACCCTTGATTTTGGTTATTTGATTCCATAAAAAGTCTTATAACGTAAGTTTTGTATTAATCCCACATACATTCACATCTTCAAATCAAGAAATTCACTGTGATTATAAATTCTAAATCCTTCCCTCCAACATTCGCCATTTTCACTTCCTATCCTGAGGAAAACTTCTACCACTTCTACGTTATCGTCCGGAATTTGTCAATCTATTGAACTATATGATACAAGTTCAAATCGCGAAAACCTAACCATGAGTACTGATGGTAAGTTACACATAGTAGTATTCCCATGGTTAGCCTTCGGTCACATGATTCCATTCTTAGAACTCGCCAAACGCATCGCTAAGAGGGGTCACAAAATCTCCTTCCTATCGGCACCAAGAAACATCGAACGATTGCCAAAACTCCTTCCGGATTTAGCCCCAATGATCAACTTAGTAAAACTCCCATTACCCGTCGTCGAAGGCCTGCAGGAAAGTGCTGAGGCCACCTCCGACGTACCCTCCAACAAGGTCCACTTCCTTAAAAAGGCCTTCGATGGTCTCGAGCCCGAGTTGACTCAGTTCTTAGAAACTTCAAAACCCGATTGGATAGTTTATGATTTTGCCCCTTATTGGTTACCCCCCATTGCGGCAAAACTCGGCATCTCACGCATCTTTTTCAATGCAGTCAACGCATGGTTTTTGGCCTTTCTTGGGCCGTCAACCAATATGATTGACGGCTCTGATCCACGGACAAAGTTAGAGGACTATACGGTCCCACCGAACTGGGTCCCGTCTGATTCCAACTTGGCCCACCGATTGTATGAGATGAAGTGGATCGTGGAGGGTGCACAGAATATCACGTCGGATGTGTTGGACACGTATCGTCTCGGATCGGCAATAATCGGGTGTGACGTGCTTGCCACTCGCGACTGCGAGGAGTTCGAACCTGCTTGGCTGAAAGTCCTCCATGAGCTAAACAAAAGGACTGTTTTACCAGTGGGATTAATGCCCCCCTCGGTGGAAGATAGCGTGGACACAAATGACTCGTGGGTTTCAATCAAAGGTTGGTTAGATGGACAAAGAGAGGGGTCTGTGGTTTACATAGGACTCGGAAGTGAGTTGGCACCAAATCAAGAGACACTCACTGAGTTGGCTCTTGGTTTAGAGCAATGTGAATTGCCCTTCTTTTGGGCTCTCAGATATCCACCTGGCTCCACCGAGTCTGTCTCGGTTGAACTGCCAGAAGGGTTTGAAGACCGTATAAAAGGTCGCGGAGTCGTGTGGACTAGTTGGGTGCCTCAACTCAGAATACTGGCTCACAACTCAGTGGGCGGGTTCTTGACTCACTGCGGATGGAGTTCTATTATCGAGGGTCTTCAATTTGGGCATCCACTTATTATGTTGCCTTTTATGGTTGAACAAGGGTTGAATGCAAGGATTTTCGATAAAAATCAACTGGGAGTAGAAATACCGAGAGACGATGGAGATGGATCGTTGAGGAGGAACTCGGTAGCTGACTCGGTTAGGTTGGTAATGACACAGGACGAGGGACTAATTTACAGGGATAAAGCTAGAGAAATGAGAGGTTTATTTGGTGACCAGATCCGACAGGAACAATATATTGACAATTTTGTTGAGCATCTTCAAAATTATAGACAGAGTCACAAGGGTTGATTGATTATAGGCAGGGATGTGACCTGGCTCTTTTAATCTGGGGGCATTTATTTTGTTTGAATAGCTGAATTTGATTTGTTGCTTGTGCTAAATATGAGATTTATTCAAACACAAAAACAAAATAAAAGTTATAGACGGTCTTTGATTTCAAGAACAAATTTTATTCAAACTCATTATTTGAATGTGTCCGCAATGAATTTGGACCGATGATATTAGTCTCAAACGTTCTGAGTTATTTTGGGTGCAAAATGGGTATCACATACGTGGTGCCCGAGCATGTGTCTGGACAATTCAAAAGTGTTTTAGACGGTCAGATTTCTCCCTCTCTCTCTCTTTCTAAAATTTGGACAATCTAATACATTTTTAAACGACTAAAATGTGAGCTGGATGTCACGTGGCAATACCGACGATACCGACGGACACCCACGTTTTTCAGGATGATAACATATGAAACTGCTCTCAGCTCTTAAAAGAGAGGATGGGCCCCATCATAGATCTAAAATATATGATTGTTAATCCTAAATTGTTGGACAAGTACTCCAGAAAAATTACTACCATATCTATCTTTTTTAATCATGCACCATGATACAATTTTTAAACAAGTTTTTCTTCTTCACGAATCCTAAAATAATTGACTATTAACCCAGAAATGAATAATGTATTTAAGTTAATTGAATACTGAGAATCATATAACAGCTTACAGCTACGTGTAACCAAACCATTATTTATTCGTCTTCTCTTGCCCTTTTGGTATTACGAGAAAATAAGGTCAGTTCTTCTTGTTCCTTATTGCAAACAACATAATCTTCATCTCAATTAATTTTGCACGAGCTGCATGCATATCCCGACTTGCAGTCCCAGTCTTGAGATTTTCGTGACCCCAGATGATAATGTAAACTAGCCCAACGTCTTTTGTAGGAGAAAAAAAAATTAAAAAATCAACATTTATTTCAAATGGTAAATACCGTGTTTCATATTTTGTCTTTTTTGTAATTCATGTCTTCGTATTAATAAAAATAGTTTTTGGTTGTAATTGCTTATTCTTATTGCAAGAATTAGAAAGTTATTGAAATGGGAAATTGATACGAACATTTTATGAATATGCACGGAGTGTTTTATTTATTTATTTCCCTAATTACAACACTGGCAATTTTTTTTTAAAAAAGTTGACAAACAATAAGGATGTAGTGGAAGCATATGTTCACACAATTGAAGGAAGAGGGCAAAAGAAAAAAAGAAAAAAAGCAAACTACTTCGTTTAGTCGTTGCACTGACTCACGGTAAGGGGAAAAATAAAAGGGAGAGAAGGTAGAAACTTACTCATGGTAAGAAAAAAATAAAAGAAGAGACGGTAGAAAAGGAAAACTGATTATGATAAGAAAAGAGAAAAATGAAGAGAAGGTAGAAAAGGAAAAGAAGGGCATGTGGGAACCGAACCCTATCATTTACTAGGAAATAATAATCCTTTTCATTAGGTCTAATGCTTCTCTATTTCTTATAGCACAACATTATATATTTATTACTTGTTATGACCATATATATATATATATATACACCGGTGATCCAGTCCGGGATCCCGGATTTTCCGGACTGGAGCATTTTTCGGTGTTTTGATGCTTTTAAACATTGTTTTTGAAAAATCCGAGCCGTCCAATGTGTTCAAAAGGTGATTTCCAAGGTCCCCGCGAGAAATCTTCAAAAAAAAATACCGGGAAGGGCTTGATCCAAGTAGTTTTTCGCAAAAACTGTAAATATAAAGTTTTTGCGAAAACTGCTTGGATCAAGCCTTTCCCGGTATTTTTTTTGAAGATTTCTTATAGGGCCTTGGAAAACACCTTTTGAACACATTGGACGGCTCGGATCGTCAAAAAAATATCGGGAACATGGAGTCCCGGATCCGGGACTCCCGGACTAGAACACTACTCTATATATATATATATATATATATATATATATATATATATATATATATATATATATAATTAAGGCCTTAAAAATAAGTTATTTTTTGTCGGCTCCAGACCCAAGCCTGGAGCCGATAAGTCTACCCAACCTCAGCCTGCGCTCAGGGCTGGCCCTGCTGACTTGCCGCAAGTCGCGCATTCGGATACCACATATCACGCGTTGATGGGGCGGCCAACAATTGACCCGGGTCAAACCTTGACCATTGGGTCTTCCCTACAGTGTTAAATGAAACAATATGTCGAATGGTTAGAAGGCTCTACATGATTTGGTGTTCAGAATCAATATTGTTCTTGATTGGTTCTGGAGTGGAGTGGGGAATTTTCGCAAGAGTAATCTGTGACTGGATGATTTCAAGACGTGCTTTGGAGGATTTCATAAATTTAAGCTCTAGTTTTCTTTCAAGCTCTAGTTAACTTGAATAAAGGTGAGAATATATATGAGGTGTACATGTTTGGGGGTCCCCCTTTTTTTACATTTTTGTGGAAAAGGTGGAGCCATTAAAACATCTTATGGCCGCTACTTCTTTATACATCTACACCTGAAAATCCGAGGATCCTAATTCTAATGGATTTCAACCTCCTAAACGTCTAGGAAAACTTCCCTAGAACACTTGTGGTTTTTTGAACACAGCCTGATTTGGCTAATTTGAAAAAAACTGGTGTTTTGATTTTTTTCGTTGTCCTTATTTAATTTTTCTTTTGCATTTGTTACTTTGTTAGTTTTCGGTTGATTTTTTGTAGTTTTTTAGCTTGTCTCGACGAGAGAGATCTAAAAAGTACAAATTGTTAGCCAAACTTAAAGTTTTGTGAATAAAGACGAAAAATAATCCAAAAAACTAGTTTATTTTGGTTTATTTTTGGCTTTATTTAAAAAATTATTACTTTTACCATAATTTTATACTATTTGGATTTGTCTCAATGAAATAAATCCAAAAATTACAAAATCTTGAAGCAAAACTAACAAACGCAAATTTTTTTTGAATAAGAACAAAGCAAAAAATCAAAAAACTAATTTTTTTCCATCTAAGCCAAATCAGGCCTAATCGCTGGAATTGTTTGTCCTTTCATCCACTGTCCTTTCACTCGAATTCTTTGTCATTTCTTTCGACTCGATGGAGGTGTTGTGCACCTCTCGATCGTTAGATCGAGTTTTGGACGGCTCGAATGCGTTTTGTATAGAGAAAAAGTAGTGGACCCCCCTTTAGCCATTAAAATTTCTCCCCCTAACAAACAAGTCGCCGTGTTCAAGACCCAGGAAAAGCAACCTGAAGAAATAATAAAAGAACAAAAAGTGCATGAACAGTGCCACACCAAATTTGATGCGGCACCATAGTAAAAATAACCTAAGACGAAGGTATAGAAAGGCTGATATTTGGAGTTTTTGGGGATTTGACTCTCAACTTTAAAGTAGGGAGCCAAATAATGATGCTAATTCTCACATGTCACTACAAGAAATTTCACGGTATTCTATGGTACTAGCAGTAGATGAAACATTTTCTCTTTCTGAACTCCTGGACAAAACACCAACAAGTATGCGCCGCTCCATTTGAATATTAGAATCCTATCCGCACCCTCAATTTGAAAATTGCGTTTGATGGTTACGCAGCTCTTAAAATGTCAATGAACTGGGCCCCCACTCAGATCCAGATCATGTCATGCCATGCCCTGCTAATAACAATTATCTAGATCATTCATTTCATATAACCAGTTAAGTTGTACCCAAAAAAAAATAATACTTCCTCCGTCCCAATTTCTTGGCCCCTTTTGGAAAAGCAGATTTTTAAGGAGTTTGAAAATTTTGTATTGACTTTTCTATTTTGCCCATAAATTCATTCAATATTACTGTGACCAAATTTGTGAGACTAATTTATTATATGAAAGTCAAAACATATTCAATATGGATCTTGTTTGATAGATATCAATTAGTTTTATTATACAAAATTTTCCAAATCATAAAAAAACCGTTATAAAATAAAAGATAATAGACTAGCCAATTGAGATGTGAAAAGTACTTTTTAAGGGTAAAATTGGAAAGTGACCCAATTTTGATGGATGTTTTTAAAAGTGGGACAATTATTTTGGGACATCCCAAAATGAAAAGAAGGACCAAGAAATTGGGACGGAGGGAGTAATCAAGTTTATCGGATACCAATCAATGAATTATCAGAACACATTTACTTGATTCAATATAGTCATTGCATTTTTTTTTAATATAAACATGTTACAATAAATACTTACTAGTCGGTATCCATTGAACCTGATTATTATTCTTTTATTTTGTGGAAGTTTTATCTTATTTAGGATAAAGTTTATCCTGGCCGGTTTTGGGTGGTATGATCTGCCACTTCATCTGTGTATATTTTATGCGCCAAATCTATACATTTATATGGCTATAGATATATATTTGTGGCTACAGAGTGCATTGCAAACCAGAACACCTCGAACAAACAGCAAATTAGCAAGCAAAAAGCCATGGCCGGGGATGGGGAAAAACTGCACGTAGCAATGTTCCCATGGCTAGCTTTCGGTCACATGATCCCATACCTAGACTTGGCCAAATTCATAGCCCAAAAGGGTCACAAAATCTCCTACCTCTCCACCCCCAGAAACCTCAAACGCCTACCAAAACTCCCTCCACATCTCTCCTCCCTCATCACTTTCGTCCCCCTCTCCCTCCCCCGCCTCGACGAGCTCCCGGAAAAAGCTCAAGCCACCATGGACGTCCACCCCGACGACGTCCACTACCTCAAGAAGGCCTACGATGGCCTCGAAACCGAGTTGTCTCGGTTCCTCGAAACCGAGTCTCCTGACTGGATCATTTACGATTTTTGCCCTCACTGGTTGCCCCCGATCGCGGCCAAACTCGGTATTTCGCGCGCCTTCTTTTTGATCATCAACGCATGGTTCCTCGCCTACTTCGGCCCAACATCGGGGATGCTCAATAATTCTGTCATACGGCCCACGGAGCCGGACCAATTAACTGTCTCACCCGAATGGATCACTTTTCCTACTAACGTAGTTTATCGCGCCTACGAGATAAAGAGAACGTTCAAAACCGGTTCGGAATCCCAGAATGCTTCTGGGGTTCCGGATTTTTATCGGGTTGCGTGCGTTATATCAGGTTGCGAAGTGATCGCAGTCCGACACTGCAGAGAGTTCGAACCAAATTGGTTGACCCTAGTGGAAGAGCTCCACCAGAAACAGGTTATTCCGTTGGGGTTGATGCCCCCTTCAGTGGAAGAATCCGGAGGCGACTCAATCAATGACACATGGATGTCAATCAGTGGGTGGCTAAATAAGCAAGACGTTGGGTCTGTGGTTTACGTAGCTCTTGGGAGCGAGGTCGCGCTGAGTCAGGACGAACTCACTGAGTTGGCTCTCGGATTGGAGCTATCTGGTTTGCCATTTTTCTGGGTGCTGAGGAAGCCAGCCGGGTCGACCGAGGCAGACTCATTCATGTTGCCAGATGGGTTCGAGGGGCGAACACAAAATCGTGGAATTGTGTGGAAGAATTGGGCTCCCCAACTCAGGATTCTGAATCACGACTCAATTGGAGGATTCTTGACTCATTGTGGGTGGAGTTCAGTAGTAGAGGGAGTCCGATTTGGGCGGCCACTTATTATGCTTCCCCTTGTACTGGATCAATGTTTAAACGCAAGGGTAATGGAAAACTATCAGGTTGGGATTGAGGTACTAAGAGATGAGGGAGACGGGTCGTTTACGAGGAACTCAGTGGCTGAGTCGATCAGGTTGGTTATGGTGGATAACGAAAAGGGAAGCATTTATAGGAAGAAAGCAAAAGAGATGAGTTCCTTGTTCGGTGACAAGGTCCTGCATGATCAATATTTGGATGAATTTGTCCAGTATCTCGAAAACCATAGGCATGCATCAAGATCGAATTCGATTTCGAACGGCTGAAGCATTCATGTTTGACAAAACACCACCATTGAAACCATGTCTTACGAGGTTGAGTTCTTCGATTATCGGTAGTCTTTTGAGCTTTAGTTGATTCTTATTAGCTTGCATGTCATACTTTTACGATTCATGTTTTCGAATTCATTACTGCAATAAACCATTACTGGTACTTCTGACAAAATAAGGCTCCTGAGCTTGTACTGCAGAATGAATACGGAGAAAAAGTGAACGTTTCATTCGAAATCTCCTCCGAAATGTGTTAGGAGGAAAAACTTGTGGATCAGCAAAATAATCGAGAAAGGGCCTTTAATTTGGTGTCCTAAATTATACCGTTGAATGGAAGTGCGGTGTTGATTAGATCTTGGTCGCCTTCTTGATGAACTCTCAGTTTCTAATTGTTCTGCATCTATTACGGCTATTGCAACAATCTCCAACTCATTCTCGGAATCAGAGTCGTAAAGAATCATGTTGTCTAGAGACTCAAGATTCATTTGCAAAATAGATGATAAAATGAAAGAAGGCTTATGTCGTGGTAGATAAAAGTAACACAACAAATGATCTCTTATATAGTATGGGATAGAGAAAGATAATTGTTTCTAATTAAGGGGGAGGTGGACTAAATCTTGGGTCGAGTAAATATGTGAGATTAGACCAAGTATTATGCAACCAGTCCTCGAACATTAGGGATAGGTACGCAACTTGTGCAACCTGATCGCTTGAGTTGTTTTCTACTTTCTCCATCACAAATGGATTGACTTAAAGGGGTGAGCAAAATAACCAACAAACTGCAAATCCAATCCAGACCGAATGATTTGGTTTAGTTTTTTAGTAATGTGGTTTGGTATCCGTCCATGCTAACTCCTAGATTTAGGTTTAGAGAAGTGTTGGCTAGCACCATATATACCAGTGTCCTTAGTTCATACTCACAAGTCATTAATCGAGCACGTTAGAAACCGATTCATCAACCCGAAAATAGTCAAGCAAATCTCACGTTGTAAGAGTACCTTTCCTGTGAAGCTTATTATATGGAATACCATTCATGATAGATGAAGAAATGTTTTTGTTTTCTTTCTTGGTGTTCTATTTGATGCTTCGATTTATTCATCCTCTGCGTGTTGTTCTCAGTACATTTGCAGTCAGAGTATACATCTAACATCATCCAAAATCTATTAGGGGGATTCTAGGGTATGTTCGGAAGTAAATTCTTTTATGACCAACGGTTTTTGTATCATGAATTTGGAGGGCATCTATGTAGCTCTTCATAAACTTCTAAACTTGAAGTATTCAATAGCTTGGTTTCAATTGTTGTTTGGATATTTAGTGATCGCATGCAGACATTTTTCTTATGTTTTGGATTATACCTCACTACTTATCTTGTTACTAAGCAAAAGATCAGATGTGTATTCTTTTGAGGTTCTTTTGTTAGAAGTTCTTTGTGGGAGGCCTGTTGTTGATCCTTCCCTTCCTAGGGATAGGGTGAACTTGGTTGAATGGGCAATGGAGTTGGAAAAGAGGGGAAAATTGGAAAATATAAGTAGATCTTTGTTACTTATCTTGTGACATCTTTCTTATCTTGTTACTTATCTTGCTACTGAGCAGAAATTTGGGGAAATTACACGTGAAATGCTTGGCGGGATGTGGGGTTAATCGGCCTAACATGGGAGATGTGTTGTGGAATTTGGAATGTGCACTTCAACTGCAGGGAAATGATGAGAGACCTGATTTGAACGGTGATGGTGCACCATTACCTAACAACGCCAGTCATTTTGAGACCAGCTTTTCTACCTCACAATTCAGCGTGAAAGCGCACACAATCTTGCTGACTGTTTTCCCAAATTGTGAAAGCTGAAACAAGCGGACTGACTGATGTGTACAAATGAAACCCGAAAGACTAATCCTTCTATCACTAACTCCAATCATTCTTTTTAATTATTACTAACTCTATTAAGGTCAATCATTCTTTCTTGGGGCTTGAGCACTTAAGGTGCACTTTCTTATTATAGACCATGTTTGTTAGGGGGGATTTGAGGGATGGAATATGAGAGGTTTGGAGATGGGACCCATTTTCTATTGTTTGTTGTTGCTAAATGGGGTGGGATTTCATATCCCCATCAATTTTTATCCCGTACGGCAGTGGGAGGTAAAATCCCTTGGGGGTGGGGGGGATTTGGATGTGATTTGGTTTTTCAAAGGCTAAAACAAAAAAACAAAAAAAAAAAAATTCATATCCCACCCATATCCCGTTGAACACAAACACTGTATATTGATTTCTTCCATCCATTGATATCCTGAGTAATATCCCAAGGATTTCATATTTCACCCATATCCTAAGGAATTTTATATATCATCCATTTATCTCTGATCAAACAAACGAGGCCATAGGGTTTTTAATGGTTTAGGCATTTTCATATGGTACCTTAGGATTTTAGACACTTTCATAGAATACCCTAAGGTTTAGTCACTTTTATAGGATACCCTAAGGTTTAGTCACTTTTATAGGTACCCTAGGGTTTAGGTTTAGAGTACACTTTCCTATTATATGATTTTTAGTGGTTTTAGGCAGACTTTCAGTGGAGTCTTTCTGGGGATTTTATAAGACTTTTTTCATAAGATGCACTTGTGATTTAAGTTTAGTTCTTTTCATAAGGATCCCTTTTAATTTAGGTGGGGAGAGAGAGAGAGAGAGAGAGAGAGAGAGGTGACGGGAGAGAGAGGACAGATGGAGCTTAGGTGGGGTGGGGTGGAGTAGCCGGAGCTTTTTTTTTCAGGAAAAGTGGAGCGGGATGTGTAGGCCTCCACTTTTTTTAGAGCGGCCCGTAAATTTCCCGTGTATTTTTCCCTTCTATACATGAAAAGGGTAGTATAGACTATAGAGGGTGTGTCCAAATTTGTGTGATGATTCCATGTTCTCTTGTTTCATTTTGGATCTGTTCCCATTGCAGTATTTGCACCCTTTATGACAGATTGCCACTACATGCAAAATCAAATGTTCATTAGTCCTTTTAGATACCTCTTTATAGTGAATCAGCATATGTAGACTTTCCTCCAGAAAACATTAGTGGCTTTGTCCCCTTTTGTCGGCAGAGATTAGAAAATTTGATTGTTCGAACATCGGTGGAAACAACTAGCAGTAAGAAAAATGAGGCAGTGATAGAATAATCCAACCCAAAGTCTCAAACTGATCTAATGTAAATAACATTCTAACAAACCTTCCTGTTTGCCTTCTTCTGGTTTTTCTATTTCCTGGCAAGAGTGAGAGACTATGCACCCCCACTTTGGCAAAATCAATTTTGTGGTGAGACCAGGAACCCAGTCGATGTAAATAGGACTATGCACCCAACTTTGTGTGCAGCTTTGGCAACTTTGATTATCCTAGCTACTATATAAATTCTCTTCTTTTTCTCTCAACTGTATAAATTAGGTGTGAGTCAATTTGATAGATCTGTGAACGCTACATTGGAATTTCTTATTTATTTAGATTGATAAGTGCCTTTGCCTCTTTTACATCAGATTGTCTCGTGTTCTATATTACACTAGAGTACTATTATTGATTCTACGTTGCACAGGTTCACTTTCATTCTTCTGAATGCCTCGAAGAATCAAGACAAGTAAATGATGCCTTACAAAGAGAAGAAGTTTATAAGAAACAAGCTGCAGAAGAGAAAAGGATACATTTGGAAGCCATGAGGGAGAAAAGGTACAAAAGGGCCCAAAGAGAAATTGCTACTGAATCCTTCTTGGAGACCAAGATGATTCGCGAAGCATCATATGGGAAAGTTTACAGGTGTCGCCTTGATAAAGCACGATGGCCTCGATAAAGCATGAATATGACGGAATCAGCCAATGCAAGTTCAATATTACAGCATTCTTCAAACCGATACTAATAGACAAGGCTACGTCTGAAGTCCCTATCCTCATGGCTCCAAATACTCCGAACAGACTTTTGCATTGTAAACTATGTAGCCAAACATATCCATTAGACCTTTTGCACAACTGTCTCCATCTTTAGGGTTTCTTCAGCGCCAAACTTTTGTGCATCACCTAGGTATGACATGATCTGTATATGTATTTTGATTAGGCCGTAACAAACCTTTGCAATGTAAATTAAGTAGGCAAACATGATTGGTGGACCTTTTGAAGCTTCTATGACTGCCCTTCCCAACCATTTTCATACTTAAGATTCTACGTTACTCAATCTCCTGCATATAGTCACGGAATCAATTGATTTTGGCTCCTGTGTGCATGTACACCCATTATTATCCTTCTTTTTCTTTTTTGGACCAAAAACAAGTGCAAGCAATGGTTTCGTATTTGTTAGCAGTGTAATACCAAGCCTTTGTTTCACACGCTGAATGGAATTGCTTCATTGATCACGGGCAAATAAAGTGTGCATCGCACGTGGCCCCGAGCCTCATCTTCTTAAAAACTTGCCTCTTCATAATTTCATCAAACCAGGAAGAAGATTAGACAATAATATCCTTCCACATAAATAATATTCAATATTAAACTACTACATTAATACTTAATATTTTGCTTTCTAAAATTAATAAATTCTACCACTAAAAATTTGCCCAAACTTATGCTTATCTCTAAGAAAATGCCCTTTACCCTATACAAAAAAACCCATAACTTCATGCAAAAGCCAAAAAAAAGCCTTACACACAACCAAAATACACACGGGCATCACACTCGTGCAACGCATGAAACCATTAAACTAGTAAAATATAAAGTGGTAGTAGTGTGCATTTGAAAACCAAACTACCTCGCAACCACTTTATTTTTATAATAATAACACGTACCATGTAGTTTCATTTTATATGACTACATATATATTGAAAACCAGACCACCTCGCACTTTGTTTCTATAATAATAACAGGTACCATGCACTTTCATTTTATATGAATATATATAGTATTATAAAGTGGTCGTACCGTGCATTTATAAACGAGACCACCTCAAAAAAAAAAACAAAAAACCAGCAAATTGGCAAAAGCCATGGCCGGGGATGGGAAACAGCTGCACGTTGGCTAGCTTTCGGCCACATGATCCCACACCTAGACTTGGCCAAAGTCATCGCCCAAAAGGGTCACAAAATCTCCTACCTCTCCACCCCTAGAAACCTCAACCGCTTACCAAAACTCCATCCATCTCTCTCCTCCCTCATCACTTTCATTCCCATCTCTCTCCCCCGCCTCAATGAGCCACCGGAAAACGCCAAAGCCACAATGCCTGTCCACCCCGATGACATCCATTACCTCAAGAAGGCCTTCGACGGTCTTGAAACCAAGCTGTCTCAGTTCCTCGAAACCGAGTCTCCTGACTGGATCATTTATGATTTTGCCCCTCACTGGTTGCCCCAATCACGGCCAAACTTCGGTATTTCATGCGGCTTCTTTCTGATCATCAAAGCCTGGTTCCTCGCCTACTTCAGCCCAACGGCAGCGATGCTTGAGGATTCTGTCATGCAAACAACAGATTCAGAGCAATTCACAGTCCCACCCAAGTGGATCACCTTTCCTACTAAAGGCACGAGATAAAGTGAACGGGGTTCAAAACTGGTTCGGAGCCCCAGAATGCTTCTGGGGTTGGTGATTGGTATCATACTGGGTACACTGTCATGGGTTGCGACGCACTTACGATCCGACAATGTAGACAGTTCGAACCAAATTGGTTGACCCTACTAGAAGAGCTCCACCAGAAACAGATTATTCCGTTGGGGTTAATGCCCCCTTCAATGGAAGAATCCGAAGGCGACTCAAACAATGACACATGGATGTCAATCAGGGGGTGGCTAAATAAACAAGATGTTGGGTCTGTGGTTTACGTCGCTCTCGGGAGCGAGGTCACGCTGCGTCCGGATGAACTCACTAAGTTGGCTCTTGGATTGGAGCTATCTGGTTTGCCATTTTTCTGGGTGCTGAGGAAGCCATCCGGGTCGACCGAGGCAAACTCGCTCATGTTGCCAGATGGGTTCAAGGAGCGAACAAAACATCGTGGAACTGTGTGGAAGAATTGGGTGCCTCAACTCAGGATTCTAAGTCATGACTCAGTTGGAGGATTCTTGACTCATTGTGGGTGGAGTTCAGTTGTTGAGGGAATCCGATTTGGGCTGCCACTTATCATGCTTCCCATTGTACTGGATCAATGTCTAAATGCAAGACAAATGGAAGAGCATCAGGTTGGGATTGAGGTAGCGAGAGATGAGGGAGACGGGTCGTTTACGAGGAAATCAGTGGCTGAAAGGAACTAAGCATTCGGTTTTGAACCTTACGGGCCTAAGTGTTTTCGCCTTTTTCGACCAAACCGTAGTGAAGTTAACTGTAATTACCAACAAAACCTAGTCAAATTCGTCATATATGTGACAAAATGCCATGGCATTATGTGCTAGCTGAAAACTATATGCCCCAAAACATGCATGTATGGAGTCGGGCACGTGTTTCCATACTTACCGAGTATGCATTTGAACAGCAACCAAACAGAGAAACAATTTTTAAAAATATAATTCAAAGTGAGCCCACTAATATATCTACGACAAACCGTTCACCAAACATTGTCCTTTCTTAAATAAACCATATAATACAACAAAACAGGTTCATCTAATGGATATTATAATGGAAAATTGCAGGAAAAGGTTCCATCTTTTAGAAAGATGGCACCTTTCATCCGTCAAGTTATTTACAGATAATTTAACAAAAAATAAAAGTAAACAAAGAAAAGCTAATATCAACAACACCCAACCGCAAAATTTAGAAAATGGAAGTGCATTATTAGTACAAGGGTTACCTGGCTGTTAATAATAGTAGTAAAACCATCAATCAGTCCTTGAACCATTTACTTTGAAGGAGAAGTCAATTTATTTTCCTCTGAATCATGCTTTAGTGAAGCATCCCCACCCATCAATTCCTGAAAGCCTTCGACCTTCACGGGTTGAGCCCTAACAGTGCTCATATTCCTGCATCAACACAAGAAAAATTCAGATCTCCGTAAAACCATTTCCCACATAACCACTAATAAAAATTCATTCAACATATAGCCTTACGGTGTATGGACTTGAGGAATTTGAAGGGAAGCCATTTGCCTAAACTGAGTGCTGGACTGAGGATGAAAATTTGGCATTGCAGCAATTTGCTGCTGTTGCCGAAACTGCATTTGAGGCATTTGAGGATTTCTGGTGTTCATTGTACTGAAGGGATTAATATCGATTGGGAATTCGGATGGGTTTTCAAGCTTGACTTCCACTAGGGGTCTAACATTCTCCATATTTATGTTCATGCCAGGGCGAGGAGTGGCTTGTTGGCGTCTTCGCATTCTTTCCAACTGTTGCTGTTGCTGTTGCTGGAAAGTCAGATTTTGGGGGTGAACCATCTGCTGCTGCTGCATCTGTGGATGCATTTGTCTTGGTATCTGTAGATTTGCCACAGTCAAGTCATCTCGTCAATTTGACTGATGTTAAAGTCACAGTATCCGCTAAACTAAGAGTAACATACTCCCAATTCCCTCCTGCAACTTGTGTGCTATAAACTGGAAGTGCAGTCAACAGTCAATGATGTGTCTAATTACTTGAAGCTACATCATTAGTCTACAATTTAACAGTCGATGCTTTCTCAAGTGCAATGAGTTTTTTTCACCGATGTCTCCAGGACATAAAATTTTATTTAGCGTTGGCAAGAAAACATGCCAGGATTACCCAGACTCTGCAGACTCCTGAATTAACAACAGTATGCAAGAGCAAGGAAAATACTATATCTCGAGGATCAGGAGTAGGCCAGGATCCTTATTTTACAAATTTCTTCTCTATTTTTCTTTTCTTCTCTCTTTTTTTTCTACTTCCTTTTCTTCTCTTTCAAAATATTTAGCTTTA
Source organism: Vaccinium macrocarpon (assembly GCA_022606695.1). Lineage (NCBI taxonomy): Eukaryota > Viridiplantae > Streptophyta > Magnoliopsida > Ericales > Ericaceae > Vaccinium > Vaccinium macrocarpon. The sequence continues at coordinate 2,270,975 of CM040172.1, read as the reverse complement.
TGACAATAAGAAGGAAAATCAAAATCTATATCAGTCTTTCTTAATCCTTTTCCTCGTTCATATAGTTGAACTAGATTTTATGACTAAACTCCTTCTATGATCAAATAATCAACAAATGACATTTCATATCTTGTACAAAATTTCCATCAGTAGAATCGATGCTATTATACAATGAATAAATGGGTCCTCTCCAGTCCAACTTTTGGACTGGATGAAGAGATAGTTCTCATTTACACCGTACATTGGTAAAATACTAAACTCTATGGTTCGGATGTGCTAATCAACTATGACCAGTAAGAGTTAACTCTGGAGAGGACCCAGACCCTAACTAAATAGGTGAAATTGTTGGAGTTCATCACTTAACATCTAAGGGATACTCGTGACATGGAGGGGCCCACAAAAGGACTTTTCAAAGTATTAGGGGCACCATTCTCTTCACAGGTAGGAAATTAAATGAAGTAGAAGACCAATACACACACTTTGCAAATTTAGGAAAAGAGAGCGCACCTCCCTTGCAAACTATTAAAGGAAAGAAAAAGTAGGACATACTTGCTGTTGTTGAGATTGTCGAAGGGAGGCCTGTTGATGTGATTGCATTTGTGACTGGATAACCTGCATTTGTTGCTGAGAATGTGGCATAACATTCCTTGAACTATCCTTCACGAGCTCTGCCAAAGGCCCAAGATTGCTACTAATGGAAAGGAGAAATCGGTTAGACAAGGGAACAAATCTGTACACAAGCTAAGTAATTCACATGTGCTTGCGCACACGCACGCATAAAGAGCACAAAAAAGCACCCAATATTAGTAAATAGAAAGTTTGAGGAGCACATATTCTGATAACAAGGCAATAGCAGATGTATTTCTAAGCCACTTAATATATCATTGATCATATTTTCTTCCTCCTTTATAAAGGAAATCAAAAGTAATAATATTAAAGAAAGGGAAATAAAAACCCAACCAAGCACTCAACCATATGATGTAAAAAGAGCTCCACACACCTATACCCCGCAGTTTGAAGAAACATCTTCAGTAGTTCAACGGCTGAGCACTGTTTTCTGTAACTATCAGCAAGGACTTTCAAGATACGACCTAGCTTACACATATGACAGCTCAGCAGCTGAGACAAAACCTCCATTGGGACTTCTGAGGAAGCTTCAAACCCTACATTTGATAGCATATGAGCTATCACCTTTCTAGTCATCTCTGACGCTTGCTCTTGACCAAGAAGTTTTTTGTTTCCTGCAGATCCATTTATTCCTCGTCGTTGATTTCCTCCCTGTTCCATGCCAAGTAATTCTTGTCGAATACCAAGCCTCTCAATCATGATAGGGTTCCTGGTCACAACTTGGGGTTGGGGTAAGGAATCAAGAACACCATTATACTCCAGCTTATGGCTTTCTTGAACTCGGATTACAGGTGGAAGCGCGCTATCAGGAACACAGTTCAGCGGAAACATCATTTCAGGGAAAAGATAAGTCTCGTCATCATTTGCATCACTGTCTGTCATTACTGAGTTTTGGAGCATGTTTGAAGCATTTCCCGGCATTCGAATACCAAAACCATCGATTTCATCTTCTTTAAATGCTACTCGTCTTCTCTTATGATTTTCAAGAATTCTGAGATAAGTAGACATCTGCTCAGGTGTGCGTCTGTCTGTCTCCCAGTCCACAATTGATAACCTATATGGTTTAGTAGCTCTATACTTCTCAAAAAAATGACTATACCATGTTTCTGGCAATTCGTCATGCTTGAATTTCTGGGACATGCTATCCATATCTTTTTCACCATACCTTGATCCAGCACTAATGCCTGCTTTTGACGGGAGCTGCAAATTTGTAATATGCAACCATTTTCAGGGAATCAAATGCAACCCATTTCAAGGAAAATAAACAAAACTCCACCAAAAATAGCTCATGGATAATCAGACATTTAAAACATCCATTGTGGGCCTTGTGGCACCATATTTTGCTCGTTAGTCAAAGACAACTGTCCAGTACCATGCATTAAAAAGATGCCCTTTAGACATCGATAAAATCAGTGGGCAGCGGGACTAGGACTATAAGGACTTTGCAGACCAAATAACGGTATATCACAGACATACAAACTGCTGGTGCTGCATACCAAAAGACACTCTTAAATGGCTAAGGATGTTGTAGGAGAAAGAAGCAATAAAAATTAAACTATTACAAGAAATAAGCACATGGCAGAAGTTCTAGGGGATGACCCCCGGACCCAACAAATAAACAAACAGGAATACAGTGTATGAAGAGGTTGTGAAAGTAAAGGGGAAAAAAATCTAAACAAAAAAATTGACATATTGCATTTACAGATAAATGCTTCATGAGATAGCACAAAAAATACTACCTGCAAGCTTAAAATGTTTAAACCCTGTTGAGGTATACACCTGCAAGCTTTTAGTAGTTCGAACTAGGGAAAAAAATACCAACACAGCATGAGCGCAAAAAGAACATTATCCCTGTAAGTCAGGTGCCACAGGCTTACATGGTTTGCCCATATGCCACGACAACCGGATGAGCCACAAAAGATTCCTTAAGACATCACACAGATGGATGCAAGGATGTCACCTGTGTACGCTCCTTTTGCAAGGTATTTTTCGTAAGTGAACTCCCTAAACATTCAAGTAAACAGGGATCAGAACAGATCAGCAGAGATGGCTAGAGATTAGGTCATTCCACTAACTTAATTTTCCTGGTACCTTTACTTCCCTTAATGGCAAGGGAAAGGATTCTATAGCATATATCATAGGAGCCATCCTCCCATGAGAAATTTGAAACAAACTCTGCTTGTTTCATTTCAGTATGAAATTGTCAGCATGAACACCAAAAGTACTTTTCTTTCATATCTTTCCAGTGTATTGCCTTTCCATCTTTACCTCTCCACTTGAATTTTTGGCAGTATCACCATAGCTTGATTCCCCCAAAAAAAATGCTTCTAAGAGCTTAAATACGCAGTAATACCGCCTGATAACCTCTCCAATTGAATTAAGTGCTCCTGCAGCACTGTGTACACCGCCATGTGGAGCGCACGCTGGAGCCCACACCAATGGTATAAGCACAGGGGTTGTCGGTCTTACGGCCCCTGGGGCACCGCACTTAATTATTTTTCCTTGACTGTACCTTCCAAGGCTCTATTACCCCTACCCAAACAAACTTCTCTCTCAAAATTTTTTTTTTTTTTCCAAAACCTAATTCTCCACATGAAAATCACATTCCAGAAATTTGTAGCACCCTTAAAACGCTATAAGCATCTGAATTTGTTAGAACTAAGAATAAAATGTCAGTGACGTAACAAATGCATTCAACTATTCGTCAGAACTTATTCAGATCAAACCTTGGACGTCGTCGTCTTCGTAGCAACGCCACCTTCTCTCTCTTGCGCACAATCTTCCAAAGTGAAGTAAACATCGTCGCCATGCAACTCCAAATCTGCCAAATCAAATTCACATCAGAATTCAAGCACATTACCTGAATTAGAGAGAGATGGAGAGGGAGAGAGACGCACAGTTTGGATTGAGCTTCGAAACTGGGGTTGAAGAAGAGGAAGAGGGAGATAGGAAGAGACAGAGGGAGGCTTTATCGAAGAGGAGAGCACGAGCTCTGAGTTGGAGTTGGATTTGAGCCCTAGTTTTGGAATCGTCAGATCTCATGAATGCTTCCCATGTAGAAGGCGATGATAGGAACACTACGAAGTGACCGTATAGTGAGTCGCCGAGCCACGACCGCCAGACGCCGTGGCTCTCGAGTTTACGAGCGAGTTCGTAGCCGCGGCCGTCGTCGCCGAGCAACGCCATCGTAGAGGGAGGAGAGAGAGAGAAAGGGAGGGGAAATTACAGTTTCGGACCTGGTTTCGGTGTGGAGGAGACCATGTTGGCAAACGTAGGCAGCATGTTTTCTGTGAGCCACGTGTTGAAGAAGCTAAAAGATGTCTTGGACTGTTTAGCTGTAGTGGACTGACTACTGGGCCCATTACCAGCCAGAAGACGGGCCACCCCATGCTAGGTAAATGGGCCGGGCCTGTTTTTTCGGAGGGAGTGAAATGGAAAGGAACGTTGCACACAATATTTTGCCAAAAGCAAAAAGGCCTCCATTGTGTAAAAAATCGGTTTTTGGTTTTTGGTTTTGTCATTTGTCCTTATTCAAAAAAATTTTTGTATTCGTTAGTTTTGCATGAAGATTTTTTAGTTTCTAGATTCCTCTCGACGAAACAAATCTAACAAGTATAAATTTATAGTCAAACCAAATATTTTTTTGAATAAAGCCAAAATAGGTGGATTATTGGCCAATAATCCGCCTATTTTGGCTTTATTAAAAAAATTGAGTTGTGACTATAAATTTATACTTGTTAGATTCGTCTTGTCAACAGGAATCCAGAAACCACAAAATCTTAATATAAAATTAACAAATGCAAAAAAAATTGAATAAGGACAAAATAGAAAAACCAAAAACTGATTTTTTACCCGAAGGAGGCCAAAGTCTGGTAAATTATACTAGCTCGTAATTATTACATATAACTTGCAAGTTCATTTACCTAAGAATTGGGATTCCTTTCAATTTTTATTTTTGAGATTCGTTGTACCTAGGGCTTGGCATCGTTTCGGGTTTGTGTCAGTTTAATTCGGGTTTGAGTCAATACGTGTCAACCCGAAAAAGACATGTGTTATCTACACGTGTCAAAAATCTCAACTCTAACCCTACCTAAAATTATACGTGTCAACCTGAAAACAACACAAATTGACATGATTACACAATACTTGTTCGGGTTCGAATTGACACGTTTAGAGCAAGTTAACTGTGTCATTTTTAGATTTGATTCGGTTTAACATGTTGACATGAATAGATAACAGGTTAGCCATGTCACATTTGAGTTATGTGGGTTGAACACAAACTTGACCTATTTAGCAATCGTGTTCTCAGGTCATGTCATATACGTGTTCCATGTCAGAAACAGTCAACCATAACCCGCTAACTTCGTGTCGGGTCATAAATTTCTATCTCTTGTCATACCATGTTAGTAGACTGAGTAGGTGCGCTATTTTTGTGGACCGAGAATCTTGTAGTTAAGGCTCCAATTGGATGATGCTAAAATTTCAGGGGGATAAGTTTTAAAGGCAGTATAAAATAAGAGGAGGTATTATTTTTGGAGGGTTACCCACATTGATGTGATGTTTATGAAAGGGTGATAAAAAAAGTAGATAGTTTGGATGGTGGATTATACAGGGAGATAATTTTATACTTAGTTTGGATGTTTTATAAATAAGAGAGGATAAATAATGGAAAAAGCTGTCAAATATCTATTTTGCCCTTGTGGTATAACAAATTTTGATTATGCATTAAATTAATTATATAATTACAAAATTTAATCTATTTTAATAATTTTGGACAATTTCAAGCTATATTAAATTACGTGATTGAAAATAATAATTTTAAATAATTTTTTTTGGGAAAAACTTTTTTTTTTAAAATTTATAAATCCATTTGAATGGTTGCTTGTCTTAAAAAAAATTCAATTTAAATTTTTGTATTACTTGTTGGTCTATCTATTGTTAGTTTACTACCCAACACAATCATTAATAAATAAACAAAATGACAAATTTAACAAGTGCTTTCCCATGGAAGGAAGAAATTCATAAATATTCCAAAGTGTATCACACATGGTAGGCCCATAGAAATTCATAGATATTGAACGTATGAAAATACAACCATTCATTACAAAATACTAACAAAGTTAATCAGTACATTTAGTACAATTATATTATTACATACAATTGCATGCTAAAAACTAACAAATTTCCTCACCAAAAGCTGGATTATAGTTGCCATTATTGCACCAAGTAAGAACCATGTCACTTTTACGCATGTTGTTTGGTTACAAAGTCTTCGTCCCTCCTCAATAAAGGCACCTTCCATTGGGATAAGCATTGGTGCTCCACCTTCCAAATTTGGCTCTAGGATATTTGGCCTTCTCCCAGCAATGCTTTCAAAATAATCTCGGAGAGCGGAGTTCGCCTCATCCCATGTACCATGCTTCTCATAAATAGCACTTGAATACCCATTCACTTGTTCACTACAACTTGCCCATGTTTCATATACACCAGGTCTCCTCCCGACAAATACAACGTAGTAGGCCTTATTTCCTGCCATCACTACTAATAAGAAACCAAGTATTAACTTGATAAAATAATGAAGAGTCACAATGTTCACATGTTCATAGTTGAGAAAAAAAATAGGCTCAGATTTAAGCAGTAGCTGATGGGCTCAAACTTGAGTTAAGGAAACGTAAGGTTGCTACTCAATGGTTGCAAAAATGATTGCCCCGCCAAGGTAGTACCTTCATAGCATCAGAAATTGAATAATTGAATCATCATTGCCCAAGCCAATCATCATTGCCACAAAAACCTTATAACAACAACACATAAGTACCGCTTAACTACCACCATATGTTAGGACTGTACTAGCAACACATAAGTACCACCATAGTAGAAAAAAAAATAGATTTCCCTAGTTGAATCACAACACTTAACATGAGCGCACTGTTCTTTACATAACTGTTAAAAGTCTCCGTCATTGAATTACCAAACTTACCCCATTGTTCACTGCACTTGATGTGAGTCATACACACTTGGATTTGCAAGTACAAAATGATAGCCCAGAACCTCCACAATGCTTAAGCCCACAAAAGTGTAACCAAAACAAGACTTTTGTACAAGGAATGCAAAATACTAGTACTTTAAACCCACAAAACCAGCCAAAATAAGACATTTTGTACAAAAATAATAGACAAACTTTCCCTTTTTTGAAATTAAAAAACATGAGTACACACACATGAAAGTAAAAAGGCCCTTTTTTGATCCATCCAAACTCCCCCAAACATGTCTACACAAAGGCCCTTTAGATTTCAGAATGCAACAACACCAAATAGGTCCACAAGTACCCCCAACGAAGGAAAATTTCAAATTTCAGGCAGCAAAGCCAAACAAGTGAAGTAGTACCCCAGTCAAAAAATTCAGATTGCACAGATAACAACTATCACATGGCCAGACAAGGTTCAAAAGTACCCAAGTCAAAAAATTCATATTGCAACAGATTACAGGTGCACCACATAAAGCCCCAACAAATGCAACACTAAAATTCAGGTGACCTTATACCACAGATGCAGCACTAAAACTCATGCTTTGAACCACAATGGCTAAATACAAGGCTCAGTCATTCATCATAGCCAAATACACCCCAATTCCACACAAAAGGGTTATATTTTATACCACCCTGCTAAGCACCAACACTTGCACAAAAACACTTGCAGAGCAATCACTTGCATAACAGGTTTAGGCGCGCGCGCGCGCACACACACACACACACACACAAACAGGTTTAGGCACATAACCCCCCCCCCCCTAACACAACAGGTTTATGCACACACATACACAAACAGCTTGAACTTCACAGCCCCCCCAGACAGAACCAAACAGAACTTGAACTTCAACACAAAAATACAACATTGCCAAAATGTGGTAAATGGCTCAGAAATACCTCATCACATCCTTTGAAAATGGCCAAAAAATGATTCACACTTGCACTGCCTCACGATTCTGCAGATTCCAAGGGCTCAAATGCCACATTCCTACACTTACACACCCTAAACCAAGACTCAGAAAATACATCATTGCCAAATATTGACCTCAGTTTTGTCATCATTGCCCATACTTTAACATTGCCTCCAAATGTTAAGGTGATATCGTTGGCCTTGGTACGGTGCTAGGAAACATTCCCCATTTGTGTAACCGGCATCAACAAGGTAGTAATGTCCTGTAACCAATGGAAGTTACCACATTGAAACAGTTTATGGGAGGGTTCATTAAGGTAGTGGATTGAAGCGAACAAAAATCAACTTCATAATTGCAACGTACCACGAAGGACTTTCAAACCAGTGGGTCTTGCGATAGCATCTCTGAGGATTCTAGAGTTAGTAATCTCCACAAGAATATTGCTACCCTCTCCTCAACAGTTACGAACCGCGAATCTCCTAACCCCACACTTTGAACTAGAAAGGTACATCTATTTACCCTCAACTATTCGTGGCATTCAACCTCATTGCCATTTACTAGCCTATTGACAGCATCAATTTGGGTCTGGTAGAAGTCCAGATTTTGGACACACTCGGGACTGGAATAGTGTGTCATGGATAGGATGAATAAGTGAGGCGAAACATCACCATTGTAGCATGAATGAAGGGAGTTAATGCTGCAACTGCCTCTTCTCTTCTCTTCTCCTTAACTATTTTCTGTTTACTCTTGCCATCCGTAATAACACCTAAAAATGGCTTCATGATTATAACAACAAGCGAGCAAACAACCTACTTTTGTTTCGGGTTTTATTCATTTCAATAATGAGGTTTTTTTTATCTTTTATTCATGTAATATGTAGATGGTCCCCACTTGGGCCCTAATTTATTGTTTATGTTTTTACCCACAAATAAATCCACAAGCATCTGTTTTAAACTGTTTTTAAAATTAAAACTAACCATAAATTAATAACTAATGAAATTTTGATGTTCACAATAGATCGCAGAACACATTACACAAAAAACAGTCCACAAACACTTAACAATAGCAGTACAAAAAATCGTAGATCGAAATCAAGTACTCAAAGCCATTACACAGTAAAAAATAAATACACCACAACAACTAGTACCAAAACCCTTTTTACAAACCACAGTAAAATGAAGAAGTTCATAACAGATCGAAGAAACTACTTCAATAAACCCTAAAAATCGAAATGAAGAAGTTCATAATAGATCGAAGAAACGAATCCCCATACGTGGTAGTCACAATAGATCGTAAAAAAGTCAACACGAAACCCTTCTCTATTCGATCGCAACAATTTTGACCCAAAATTGCACAAATTGCAGAGCTAACCCTCGTCTGTTCAATCTCAAAGAATAGCTACACAGATGGGGGTTAAGGGCTGGTAAAGGGGTATAACAAGGGTTAGTATCATCAAAATCGCCACCCTCTTCACCTTGATAATTTTTGGGTACCCCAGACCTTGTGTGAAAGTTATCAGGGGGAGGAGCTCGATCGCGTGAAAAGGAAGGAGGGGGTGAAAACGAAGAGGGGAAGGAAATCTGGTTGTCAAACCTAGCCAAACCAATGGTCCCCACTCTTTTAACCCGGTATAGATTTTGGACCCCTCTTTTAACCCCAGCCAAGCAAGGCCTAAAAGAGAAAATAGTCATGTTCTCTCAAAAGTCTATTGATTTGCAGCGCCAGGTCATGGCATAAGCCAAGAAAGCCACCGCTTCGGGCCCCCTCATAAATTTAAAAAATAGGAGCCCCCAAACATGTAACTATAAGCCTCTTATATATCATAATGGTTGGTTATTTTTGGATAACTATGTGTTTAAATTTGTTCAATGATATTTTTCAAAATGATTTTTTTTAAGATGTGTTGAATTTTTTTACATATTATGATACATGGAGGGCCTCCTCTAATGAATCTATTTCAGGTCTCCAAAACTAATGAGCCGGCACTGTTGATTTTAGCCTAGCTCTTAGTTCTACCAAAAACCACAAGTGTTTCTAACGCGAGCTTTGAGTTGGAGTTGGAGTTGGAGTTGGAGTTGGATTTGAGCCCTAGTGTTGATATTGGGTTGGTTTAATCTGCTCCATGACATTAGCATCCATCTAATGCACTATGCCCAATTTTTCCCCCCCACATATGACATATATTCTCCACTGCATAGGTATCTATCATCCCATATTTTCTTTATTTCTTACTTATTCCACTAAATCCTTTTTTTTTTTTTATTTGTATTGTTTGTTAAAGCTCACAAACCCAAGGAAGATCATCAGTTGAAACCACTAAACTGTTCATGCTTTTGGGCTAACCTCAACTAACCCTCACACAATCAAATATTATATCTGTCTTTTTACTCTCTCTCTCTCTCTCTCTCTCTCTCTCTAGGTGGTTGCCCCACTTTGAATTGGATTACCAAATCCAAGTCACAAACTACTGACTAGAAAGTGAAATTTGTATGGTGAATCTCGTTATGTTACATGTCCACTTATCTAAATTAAAAAGGGAACTTACTGAAAAAACATTTTGCCTATCCAATCAAAACAAATCAAACCATTTTTCTATGGCCACACGATTAACTTCTTGAACATTGATCGTGTGGTGGAGAAAAAATTGGAACAGATAGACACACGGGGTGATCAATATTGTTCGGACTAGTAACTTCACAGGAGTAATTTCACCGGATAAATTTGGATGACGTTACCAATATCATGCCCTCAAAAAGTCAAAATATTGCATTTTTTTTTATGTTGTTGGTTTATACTTCATAAATGTAGTTCTTAACTGATTTGTCGCGTTAAACACTAGAAATCCAATTCCACGGGGTTTTTTAAGTTGATACAACGCCTAGTCTAACTAAGAATATACTTTCTCCGTCTCCTTTCAAATGATCCATATGAGAATACATGAAATTCCAAACCCCTAAAAAACATATTTATCTATATAACTTTTTAATTTTTTTATACCAAATAAAAGTGTTCATTGAGTACTTTAATTTAGTGCAAAAAATAAAAATAAAAACGTTATACGAAAGTATATTTTTAAACATCCGCAAAAATACACGTTTTCCTAGTGAATTACTTAAAAATATACGGAAGGAGTAGTATTTAACTGGCCGAAAACACCAAATGTCATCAGGGAAAAAAATAATTTAGCGTGATGGTGACGATAATTGGAAACCATTTGTTGAGTACTATCTGGCGTATAATCAGAATATCAGTCGAATGAGCCTCACATGGTATGTTTTTCTTCTCAGTATAGTAATGGCAAGTCCAAAGACAATTAAAATACGGTATCCAAAATGTGGTCAACTGCAAAACTAATATAAAATAAACCAAAAGGTAGGGCTGGGCCGTGCCTGACACAAAAAATAAAATAAATCTATATAATTGAGCTAAAAGTAAATACTTTTATGAGTAATTTATACATTGGACATTAATTTGATGAAGTATCATTAGGTAAAAGTACGACTTTTTGATATGAAATGACAACACGAACCCAATACAACCCGAAACATGACATAAAATTTAGTGAGTTAAAAAAATATTATGAGAAATCATAAATAAAATTCTAATACATAACACGAAATTATGTATTGTCCAGCCCCGTCAAAAGGCACATGAACGATAGGGATGGAAAGGGTCATTGAAAGTTGCAAAGTGTTGGATTAAGCTGTTGAGATGATCAGTCAATAAAGTCCTGAAAGAATGAATCCCTTTGAATCTGATATTAGAATATCTTCACTTTTTCTTTTGCCAAATTTTTTGACTTGGGGGACTTTTGATGAGGATCAGACAACTCTGTTAAAGGTAGTTCTCTAACTAAAATGACATTGGTGAGGTTGGTGGACTAAGGGGGCTTTGAGCTCATATTAATATGTGTAAATCATTTTAGTAGGTTAGTTCACCCACTTAACAATGAACTTCTCCACTTTAACTACTCGATGGGCTACTTGAGAGTGTGATACGAGTAATTTGCTCATGAACTATAACCAATTCAATAGCTACCTCGGAAATTAGGGTGAGTTTTCACTAAAAATACTGTCTTTCCACTGTAGTTAAAAGTGTGTGTAGTTTTCGATAAATATTGTTTAATAATGTATATGAGGAGAATAATTTATCTTTACGTTGTAGGCAACTGATAAAAATATCAAAGATACCGAAAATACCGTTTAGACGATAGTGGAAACTCGGCCTTGATTACAGTTTTTGGTTAAGAAAATGCTGTTCTTGTCAGGTTAGTCTTAATTTGCTCTTTTGTCATCAGATGTTTTAGCAATGATTTGTGAAGTGAAAATTAAAATTAGGAGATTGTAATTTACTCATTTTCAGATGAGCTGATAATGGGCCGTGGTAGAGAATAGGAGCATTGGTGCTAATTAATTTTAGTGAGTAAGAAAATTGGGGTTTAATTTTTGGAAGAAAAAATAACAAGTTATTTTCCCTTGAATAAATTCACACAATTTCAGCTACTATGACATAAACCTCTCTGGTGTGCCACAATATTGTTTTATGTTTTCCAATCATCATGTGGCTTGTCAAAATTTTCTTTTTCTATTATTATAAGTTGCAGAAGAATACAAGTATCTGAATTACATTAATTCAAAAACAAGTCGATCCGCAATCATTATAAGCTTAACATGCAAAAGCCCAATTAAGGTGAGAAATAATCTCGACAAATACAAGGAAAAGAACACCCACAAACAAGTGGAGAAATTCAAACTTCTGACTTCATAGTGAGATGCAAAATTCTTAGCTAACCGAGCTAGCCCAATTAGTTCCATGTGAAACTTTCTAATAAAAATCGTTGTTTATTTTTTTGTGTTCGTACCATAGATCTTACTTACCGAACAAAATTCAGAAATTAGTCGTCGAGTTGCACATCACACCAAAGGGGGAGTTAGGAGTAGCAATGGCAATGGGGCGGGGCAGGTTTTGTCATACCCGACAAGAAAATCTATTCCAACCCCGTCCCCGCCCCTAACCCGACTTGATAATAGATGGGCACCCTCTGCCTCTCCCCCATTGGTAGCGGATTTACCCACCGCACTAATTTTTTTATTTTACATTTTAAAAAGATATGGTTTGGAATCCAAATTAGCGAGCACAAAAAATAAAGTTCACAAAATTACAATTACAACTTAACCAACATCTATTATCTATAAGGAAAATGGAAAATAATTGATATTATATTGTAGTATTCTAGTTATAAGGGTAAAAATATATGAATAAAAACAAAATCTTATGCATAAAAATTTTCAGGATTGGTATCGGAGAATGGTAATATCTACCCTAACTAGGTCAGATTTTTTCAATTCTCCCCCTTCCCAACCTTATACCTGAAACATTTAACAAATATCCGCCTAGTCAGAGCGGGGCAAGACAGGTTCAGGTCGGGACAGGGTGGAGCGGGTTGTATTATCATCCCTAGGAGTATGAAGAAAGAAAGAAATTGGTTTTTGGTAACAAAAAATGATAGATTTGATTTTGGTGATAGATTATGTGAGTGAATTTAAACTTGGTCTCTCCGCCATGCATTAACTCCTTGCAAAATTTTATGAGTTTTCATAGTTGACCAAATTTGAATTCCAACATCTCTTATCCTGGAAGTATGTCCTATTTTATTAATCAGTGGAATATTTTTGAAATTGTTAACGTTATGTAACGTGTAAAAATACATGCACACACATTCGTTTGTTGGGTTCGTTATTTGCCCTTGTCTGTGCCCTTTTAGCGGTAGTTGCGCCAACAATCGCGAATGTTAGAATCAACGGCCAAGATTGCTTCAACTATAGAACTAACTTCACTTAGACCCCTGTGGTTTAGGCGATGTGCAAATAGACCTCTTAACGTTCATTTACCAGCAAATGAATCCTCCTAGGAGTCGGCTTGTATTATTCAATGTACGTGCTTGAGGATGTCAAATTCAATGATTAGCAATCTACCTTTTTTTATCTGAAAGTGAACTAAGAAAGTCTTGATTTGAGTTGTTACAAGGAACACATCTATCTAAGTTAGCAAAAGTTTTAAGTTCTCGGGGTAGGGGGACCTATGTGCTCATTTGAATTTTCTGTCCAAAATCACTAAAGTGTATTCACTTGCGTGGGCGAAGAGTAAAAAAATTAAGACATGAAAATGGAGCCTATATACACGTTTAGGCCCCGTTCAATTACAAGGCAAGGGGAAAAAATTGAAAATGCCTGACTTTTTCTTCATTTTTTAGATTTTCAGTTAGCGAGAAAGATGTGGGGTCTACATCTCTTACTTTTCATCCAAGACAGTTTTCCCGAAAAACTCATCTTACCAAAAGCACTAGATTTTGTAGGAACTGTGTTTTTGTTGAAGTTTCCTATTCAATTCAACTATCACCTTTTAACGTTGCTAAAAAATTACAGTATTTTATCTAATGAATACGTGCAGGAAAATATGTTTCTTATTCCTTTATTTTACTTTATTATAATTTTATAGAAAATCACAAATTTCTTGACAAGTGGATGGTGCCTTATATAGTTCATCTTTCTCTTAATTTTGTTTTACACTCCTCCTAGGAATGCGAGCTACACTTTTTGTTAGTTTAACTATAAATCCTAATTGTGCACAATTTAAAAAAAAAACATACAGTATGTACTAATAAATGAAAGTTAGAGGGTTATCCATCTAGGTTACTAGTTGTTAAGGCTTTCGTTTGTGCCCATCAAGACAAGGCTGAGAACGAGATTAAAACCGTAATTTTTTCTTCAGTTTTAGATGTTTAGTTAGCATTCAAAGATATAGGGTCCACACCTCTGACTTTCCCACTAAGATTAGTTTTTCCTCAAAACTCATTCAGCCAAAAATACAAGATTTTGTAGCAATCTTGTTTTTGTTGAAGTTTCCTATTCATTCAACAATCACTTTTTAACTTTGCTTCAAATTTCTTTTATCTAATGAAATGTGCAGGAAAATATGTTTCTTTTTCCTTTATAATACTTCACTATAATTTTACCGAGAACATGTATCTGTACAAATTTCTTGACAAGTGAATGAAATCTTATCCAGTGCATTTTTCTCTTAATTCTGTTTTACTCCCCTCCTAGGAATTCGAGCTACACTTTTTGTTAGTTTTAACTATAAATTCTAATGGTGCACAATTCACAAAAACATAAGTGGTAATAAATGAAAGCTAGAGGGCCATCCATCCACACATCAAACAAACTATAGGGGTTTAAGTGAAGTTTTCACTATACAAGGTACTCCAAAGATCCATGTATATCACCTCGTGCATATATATAGCGCAGATTCCACTCGGACCATAAAGCTGGTAATCTCCTGCCCTGCCCTGCTCTACATCAAAAGGAATAACTTACTCCGAATATATTCCATTCTCAGTTCTCTCATTCTCTCTCACCCTCTATGGACACCTCAGAAAAAAGAGGAGAGATAAACGCCTGAAACGTAGATTGACCAATCCCCACAGCAAATTCTCTGCCGTAACTTGAACCAAACCCACAAGCTCACCTCAATGTCTATGGAAGGTAACACTCTTTCGAAATTCATCTCTATTTTCTTGTGCTCTACCCTGCTTCAGTTTCCTCTGTTTTTTTTTTTTTCACTTAGCTCCGTGTCTCAATCGATTAGGGTCGATATTGTTCGTTCTTTTTACTCTTTCAATGTCTATATGATCAATTGAATTCGAAATCTTGATACCCTTTTTCAATAAAGCATCCAATTAAAATTGAAAAATCGATATCCTTCAGTCCATACGACATCTGATGTTAATTCATGGTCTCTGTTTTTTGGGTATCGCAAAATAATTGCAGAAACCCAAGAGAACCCAGAAACAGAATCCCTAACCCAAGAGAACCCAGAAACAGAATCCCTAACCCAAGAGAACCCAGAAACAGAATCCCTAAAAGAGATGGAAAAGAACGACGACTGCAGCGATGACCAATTATCGCCAAGAGGGGTATTGGAAATACCTGTTTCGGGTTCGGACTCTGATAATAGTAGTACAATTAGCAGCAGCTGGGGCACGGCGAAATTGGCGACACACAGAGCTAGTTTTCGAGAAAGTCATGTGCTGTTGCATTGGAGGAATTTTATTCAAAACATAAGGAGTAAGTCCGTGAGGCGATTCTCCGCGATTCCTTTGTTATTGGGGAATGACTCAAGGAAGAGTTTGAGGAAGAAGTTGAACAGGAATCGCAGCGCGGATGATGAGATTGATTGTGGGGATGTGGAGGAGGGGCCGAAACCGTCGTGGAGGAATTTTACTCTTGCGGAGCTTTCTGCTGCCACTGATGATTTCAGCTCGGGTAAGAAAGACAGTTGAAACTCTTCTGTTTTTGTTCTTCAATTCTTTTTTTCTTTTTTGCAGTTTTTAAATACAGAGCACTCTGTTTTTATTTTTTCAGGGGACAGAAGTATTTTCCATCTCTTTTTTTTTTTTGGGTCATTCTCACTTAGTTTTTGCATAATAGATTGGGTTGTATGAATAGACCCTTGTTAAAACCCACTTGCGTGATATCAATGAATCGTGGTTATGTTGAGTAACTAAAGTTAGTTTATACAAAACTTTATTCCGGTCTTAATCCCTCCCCTGTACTAATGGACGGAGTAGTTGTTTCTCGAATTAGTCAGTTCATTTGGTCGAATACCGACTTATTAAAAAATACTTAATTTGCTCTCTGATGAATAAACATGAAGTGCATGCGAAAAGGACCGACAGCAAGTCCCTTATAAAAACCTTTTTTTTGTTATGGTATCCCTTGGATTATCTGTTTTATACATTAGATGTGTAAACATATAAGCCTTTAAAAAAAAAACCTTAAATGCTACTTGTCACATGATGCCTTATTGATGTCAACTACTCTTTTTGTTTCCATGTCAAAACATAGCAATCACTTAAAGCCGCCTCGGTAGGAAACATAAGGACTTACTTTGACAGAAAAGAGATTGTGGGACATGACCATTTGAGTAGTAAAATCAAGGGTCACTTATGAATCGTACATCCACTGCCCCATGATTGTTTTTGGCATATTGTTTTCAATAGTGTTCGGTTGCTAGAAAAATGGGTTCATGCTCACCATTTAGTCGGAATCGTATATTACAGAGACACCTCATAATCCTATTCTGGTCAAGTTGTCGTGACTATACCTTTCTTAGTAAAAATTTGGAAAAAAAACTTCTCTTCCTCATGAGACTTATTGGATCTACCGACACGTCCGAAAGACCTCCACAGGGCAGGCTAAAAGAGTAGTAAGAGGACACAAAGCAAAGAGTCGTGCTTTTCATTACTTTGTCGAGATTGAAAGAAAATTCTTTGGAAAGGAACAAGTATACCGCACGCTGGCCAAGTCAAGAAAAAGACTTTCTTACTTTTCTTTCATAATAGTCTTAGAATAGAGTTTGAAGCCATGAGAAAGCGTTTTAGATCCCCTGTTCCAAAATCCCATGTTCCTCTATTCCAGGGGTTTGGGTTGTTGAATGATAAATTTTATTTTTGCGGTTCAAAAATTTGTGTGTGACCCAACGGCCCAAATCTCCATGGAACAGAGGAATAGGGGGAATTTGGAACATGAGATTTAATTCCGAAAGAAAGAGTATTTTGGCACTTGGCTTAGTGATTGCTTGACCCAGTTCCTGACCAGTTCAACCATTTTGCCTTTCGCGAGGCTGAGGATTCCCTATCAACATCCAAACCAATCCCAATTTGACTGATTTAGTAGTTGGGAATTTCCGTAACCACACATTCGAAGTAGAACCGGTCTTAAGCTAAAGTCTAAACTGCTTGTGTAATCTAGCAAAAAAGGTTTCATCTATAATTTTTCATTTAAGTCCCCAAAAAGTCAGTGCCGGCCTTTTATGGTGGGTTGGCATCTTATGATTAATAGATTGACTTCTTTTTCCATACTTATGATTAGTAGATAGACTTCGATTATGACAGAGTAATTCCACTTTACCTAACTTCTTGTTCCAACAATATTGAATCATTGGTAGAGAGGTTGATTGGCAAAGGTGGTCATGCTGAAGTATACAAAGGGACCTTACCCGATGGCCAAATCGTTGCGGTTAAGCGAATAACGAAGAAAGAAAAGAAGGACGACAACAATAGAGTTGGCGACTTCTTGACCGAGCTAGGGATCATCGCTCACATAAACCACCCAAACGCTGCGAAACTGATTGGTTTCAGCTCTGATGGTGGTCTTCACCTTGTCCTCCAGTTTTCCCCCCAAGGCAGCCTAGCTGACGTGCTACACGGTGCCGTATCCATTGCTTAATATCTTTGCTTGAATTTTATTTTTTCGTGATTTTGCTTGAACAAGAGAGTTTTGGCATTTTTAGGTGCAAATGGGAGTATTTTAGATTGGAAGATAAGGTTTAGAGTTGCTGTTGGGGTAGCTGAAGGACTTCACTATTTGCATTGTGAGTGCCAGAGGCGCATAATCCACAGGGACATCACAGCATCAAACATACTGCTCACAGAAGACTATGAGCCTCAGGTTTTCATTTTCTGCACTGTTTTGTTGTTACATGCTATTGGACCGCTTCTCCATCAAATCTCCTAAAATAAATTAGTGTTAGAGAGGGTATCAATCAAAGTCTTTTATAATATTCAACCTCACACCCACAAGTTTGTTTGTAGAGCGGTCGCAAGGAGTGGCATTCTGTAACCAAATCTAGAGGGGCACTCCAGGCCCTACAATCCCTTCTTCACGATGACGTTCCCGTGACTCAAACCCATGACTTGTGATACCAACCACTTATCAGACTTCTCCACCATCTCTCCTACACATGCGACTAATTGTGTACAAGTATTGGTGCGGGGTGTGTGTTTAAGGGTCGAATCCATCTGATTCTAGGTTTAAGAACCCCTGAATAGGGCAAAAACTCACATTTCTCAACATATGGATGGTGCACAAAATACTCACGAGGGTGTAAGCCCTATTAACTCTGTAGGCCACAAACCTTGATCAGTTCTTTCAGCACTTCTTTTTGGGGGGCATTATTGCATTTTTGTGTTACGTATGATTCATCTCCGTAACATAGTCTAATTCTTAATTTTAACAAATATTGACTTTCTGAGAATGCTGATGACATACTAGATTTCCGATTTCGGGCTAGCAAAATGGCTTCCAGAAAAATGGGTGCACCATGTTGTCCATCCGATCGAGGGGACTTTCGGGTAAGGCAGAACAATTTCAACCATATCAATTAGTATTTTTTGAGTTGTGTGTTGATTTAATTTTCTTTTCAATTATTCAGGTATATGGCTCCTGAGTATTTCATGCATGGAGTTGTGGATGAGAAGACTGATGTGTTTGCATTTGGGGTTTTGTTACTGGAACTTATAACCGGCCGACGTGCTGTCGACTCATCCCGGCAAAGCCTTGTGATGTGGGTATGATTTGGTTGCTATTTGGATCCTGAACCCTTTAGAAATTCTATGTTTAATTTTCTGAGTATGAAGCCTGCATAGCCGGGCCAAAAACTCAAATGCGCTATCCGAATTTCTATGTTTAACTTTTCCACTGATTACTTTACAAACATTCATGATTAGGCAAAACCTCTATTGGAGATGAACAATGTCAAGGACATTGCAGATCCTCGCTTGGGAGACACTTATGACACGGGCGAAATGAAACGAGCCATGTTGACAGCATTGTCGTGCCTTCATCACTTACCAAATATGCGTCCAAACATGATCCGGGTATGAAAATTCAGCCTTGTTTATTTACGATGGCGAAAAGGGTCCCAAGAGTCGCTATAAACAACATATAATAAAGGCGAAATTCTTGTAAATGTAGGTTGTGCAGCTATTGAGAGGAGAGGGGGGACAAATAGAGTTGAAGCAGAAGACAATGGGAGGGAGAACAATCATATTGGATGCTTGTGATTTAGAAGACTATACTTGTACAACTTACCTCAAGGACCTCAATCGCCATATGCAACTTGTTTTGGAGTGACAAAATGGGTTGCTAAAATTTGTAACTTCTGCTGCTGTTGGTAGCTTTTTGATGTTATTGACAGCAGAAAAGTTTTTAATGGAAATAAAATAAATAAATAACATAAAAATAGGGGTGCATGGAGATTGAGAATAGGTGTAGCCTGAGTAAGGCTTTTCTGAGCGGCGGCCTCTTGGGCCGTGCCCTAGGGCAATTTCATGAAATGAATATGATAATTTTCACCAACAGATACATGCAAACATCTTAGTGTACTTCACACACAGTTTCTTAACAGCAAGGTTTAAAAAATATTTGCAAGACTTGGCATTACTGGATCATAAAGATGAAAAAAGAGCAAGGCCAGAAACACAAGAAAAAACTATCTGACATAACAGAACTACAGAAGCAACAACTAACATAGAGTATGAAAACTTATCCAGTGATCCTTGAAAATGCTCCAACGCCGAGTGGAGAACACAGAAATCCCCAAGCAAGAAGTCAACAATTTGCGATACAAGTTGTGTAGAGACTACCACCCGTGCATGAAGCCCATTTAAGTGCAAGAGCATATACAATATATATGACCATGGGTCACAGGCCCCCTGGATTTTTTAGCTCTTTCACTTATACCTTATCAATATAGAGTATATTCATTAATTTTTCTTTCACAAGTGCCCCATTAGTATTCATAAATTATCACATATATCACTCTTATAAGTCTCAAAAGGTAGGAAGCAACCCTTAATCAATTTGTTAAATTTCCCTTCATAGAAATAATAGCTCTTTTTGTCTTACTTGATTTATCCAAAATATACTGATTGCCGTATTCTTGAGATTCAGAACTTTGATTCCTACTTCAATCGCAAGGCCAATTTAGAAGACTCTAATTACAATAGAACTTGGGACTTAGAATTATACTAGCTATGCTGCTTCTATATATATAGGTGGTATGGCTAGGCTCGGGCTATGCACGAGTGTCGTGTCAATGGCTTTGAAATTTGAATAATGAGCCTAGATTGAATGTATTTCCCATGGAAAAATGAAGAAGCTGTGAGCGGATTAAAATTAGAGAACCTTTAGAGATGGAAGAACTGAGGTAAGCAATATGGAGAATGACCTGAATATGAGTAGTTATAAGAGTATTGGAAGTGGACTTGTTTCTAGCTATCCATAACTACAAAATGGAGAAAAAGTAGCTATCCAAAAAAAAAAAAATGGAGAAAAAGTTAGAGAAGAACATGTCGTGTGGAAAAAAGAGAATGGACAAGGTTAGAGTTTCAACTCACTTGAAATGAGAGATTTGGGAGTTGCAGGAATAGGAAATGAGCACCAAAAACCATTCCACGAATAGATATTTCTTTCCCACAAACTAATTGCTATCTAATTCACTCTTGATTAGAGCATCTCTTCCATGCAAGATACTTTTCCAAATCCAAGAACTTGATGTAGGTGACTTAAAAGCAAGGAAAAGGGATTGGATCACGGAATCTAGAGAGAAAGAACGATGAAAATCCAAAATTAGATTGATTTCAGAATCCTCCAGTTTTGATTCCTATGGAGAGTTGTTAAATGTGCTATATAATTGCTCAAGTAGTATTTACTGAAACCAACAATATCAGAAGAATGTTACTCTGGCAATTAGATAAATAGATGGAAAGAATATCGCTGTTGCTTAGGAAACCTTTGCAAGTACAAGCGTTCTACTTTTACAACACAACTCTTCAGAACCTTGAAAATTTACCCAGTACCCTCGAAGAACCAAACAAAACTTCTATCTCAAAAAACAAATGGTAAATAATTTTACAGAGAGAACATTTTGAAGTTATTGAAATGGGTTTTGTCAGAAGCAACGTTAGGACTTGGGTTGCGAAACTCTCCTCCAACATCCTCGTTCATATGGTCGATGAGGGACCTGCCTTACCCGTTGACGCACCGGTGAGTTAGCATTTTTTGTAACTCCCATACCAGGAAAGCAATATGTTGGCCCCTGCAAATTTGGATTGCTTAAAACATCCTCTTGCAAAATATCTCCGATCCTGGATAGTATTTTGAATGCCAATTCTCCAAGAACTCGTGAATATGCCTCAAGAATTGAATGCCCAACATCCTATACATCAAAACCTACTCCTTAGGTTTAACAAATAGTAATACATTTAAGAACCATAGAAACACTTATATGAGGGCCTTGTCATAGATCATGACTACCATAGAAATGAGTCAACAGCATTGTTGGTTGCTGTACCTTGTTTCATCCAGGGAGTTCAAGCAAACCCATGGGTTCAAAAAAT
The DNA here is from genome assembly GCA_022606695.1 of Vaccinium macrocarpon. Classification (NCBI taxonomy): domain Eukaryota; kingdom Viridiplantae; phylum Streptophyta; class Magnoliopsida; order Ericales; family Ericaceae; genus Vaccinium; species Vaccinium macrocarpon. Next base: position 2,249,170 of record CM040172.1, on the reverse strand, counting down.
GCACCATTTTTTGAAAATTACGTTTTACGAATAATTCAGATTTTTTTTAGCAGTGTCTGCACTATGAAGGAATGGAGATGGGTTGGAGCCTTGCCATTCTGTATTTTGTCGCATCCATTCTCTATTTTGGAGTTTTGGAGATGGGTTTGAGCCTTTCTGTTCTCTATTTTGTCACATCCATTCTCCATTTTGGAACTTTGGGGATCGGTTGGAGATGCTATTATTCTCCAATACGGAGATTTGAGGTTGGGTTGTAGAGGTGTTGTTTGGCTAACCTGTAAGTAATGTTTCTTTTCCTCTTCCATATGTTTTAGCCGATGATTATGTTTTTCAACAATCTGTTTCAAAAACAAGGCCATGGCCAGTGTTGGGTGGCTGCTGGAGGTGGAGGTAGCAGAGGGGTTTGCTAGAGGTGGTAGGGGAGGGAAGAGAGACTGATATATGAAGCCACCTTCTTTGTTTCCTACATTTTTTTGAAATCTTAATTTTATTTTCAAGATTTGTGAAAACAGAAAATTACCAAACAGGGCCATCAAATACCTTTATTTTCCACTTCAAATGCAGTATACTACTAAACTCACCTTGCCATATTGGATTTTCACCACATCAAGAAATGTCCGAGGAAGGTTAGGATATCTGGTCTTTAGCATCTGTATAAGAGCTTCTGCTTTGTCCATTAGAACCTCTATCTTCCCCAGTTTGAATATCAGATCGATCCTGAAAGACCATGACTTTCGAACCTGACATTTACCAGCATCTTGTTCTGTAACTCTCTCTTTCCATGCAAATACTGCTGCTTCCAACCTATTGATCGTTTCAATTGCACTTTGTTTGGATTTCAAGTTGAGGGTATCGAGCATTTCCTCAGCTGATTTTGATTCCGCACTCAAGATTCTGTAAAGTTCTTCACCAAGGCTTGCCCTTCCGCACTGTAAACAACAACTAGAAGATAGTCAAACTCACAGTAAACAAAAGTTACTTGCCTTGGTAAGTAACTTGCCAAAAGTTACATACCTTGGGAAGTGCATCTTTGATAATGGTTGGGACAGGCATTCGAAGCAAGATAGTTTCATTGATAGATTTAGCAGCCTTGAATATTTCGTGCACAACTTCACCCAGGTTTAGCATTTTTTCCTTTTCCCTTTCGGAAAGGCCATTGATTGGTACTTGGGGCAAAGGAAATCGCCATCGTCTCATCAGTCTTGTGTATCGGCTCCTTCCTTCAGCCCAGCTACCTCCTTCGGCATACCAAAACTCAGCGCTATCCATCAAGTCTAGTATCTCCTGCCATTTTCAGTCTCTCAGATAGTCATATGTGCGCACAAGGTGGAATTCGAAGTATAAATGCACAAGTAGTTCATTTGATTTTGATAGGAACAGAGAAACGCCCTACAATGAGCATAGCATCCAACTTCTGAAGTGCTGGAATATTCACACAAATGTCTGCACGAGCTTTTGGAGTCATTATCTGTTCAAATGAAGTACATAAGTAACGTGGAAAAAATTGAACAATAAAATGTTGAGGCTAAATACGCAACTTTTTCATTTGAATTGGCTTTCTATAAACCAGAAACAAGCGAGAAGTACCTCAATGGTCCGGCCATCAGCTCCGTTGAGCTTAGCAGGAACCAACTCAACCATGTATTTGGTAGGGGAGAGCAACCGGTCCATTTCTATTCGCCACTTGCTCTTTCTTTCCTCAGGCAATGGTTCCAATTTCCAGAGTTCCCCAAAAACTGATGCTGCAAAATCACATTTCTAGTGTTTTATCAATGAGGTGGAAAGAATATGAAAATCCACATAGTTACGGAAATATGAAAATTTTTACAATGCAACAACTAGGATCACAGACAACCTGGAGTTCCTTCTAAAACAAAATTACTTGATCTTTCTGGCAGCCAAAGAGAAACAAACTCTATAGACCATCCAAGTATTTCGTATTTGTACATGTCAATCTCTAGTCCATGCGGCGATTGTTGAGAGCAACTTCACAATTTTGAACGACTACTAATAGAAGAAATGAAGTAAGCATCTTCACAATCTTTCTCAAGCCAAAATTTCGGATCCGGTCCATGTCAGTATATACTGGTGGCGTTGATGATTGATGGTGACTGGTGATCACTATTGATGTTTGACGGAGTATGCTCCTTTGTCTCCTGGAAAATTGGCCTACACAGGGTTTTGTCAGGCAAGGAGTTTTTGGAAATCTCATTCGGATGTTGGTCAAGTCCGTCCGAACACTAGGGACAAACGGAAAAACGCACGTTTACGCAACTTTTAGGGATTCTGATGTATGGTGTCACCTTGCTCTATAAAAGAGACACTTAGGGTAGCAGCTATTGTAACTTTGATTACCATTCATCATAGCGAAACACCCCAGCACCCCGTGGAATATGATTAAGCTATCAAATTAAGTCGGAACTATGTAAATCTTTGTGTCTTGTTCTTTTATTGCTTGTGATTGTCTTTTGTTCTTCGATTTTGTGTGTGTCTATGGTTTGAGCGCGCGAGTCCATAACATTAAAGAACATTCCTATGATGGTGACTTATTGATAGTAAATCTCATGTTTTAACTATAATGTTTTGTTATGGCAACATCAAAACTTAATAAAACTAGTTGGTGAAGGTCAGAAATTGGTCATATACATTGGGGGGAAAATTTTACTCACCAGCAAGGTTCGTTATAGTATTCGACAATACTAATGAAGTCGATAGACCCTTGCGTCCCCCAGTAATATCTTCCCCCAACAACAACTTTGCAAATCTTTCTTTCATGGTATCAACATCTGTATCGCGAACACTACAAACAGGTTTTTCTTTCCAATAAAAACCTTGCCCCGGGATTTCTCCAACCTCCCATTGATCCAGTTCCTGCTCAAACCACTTCATGATTTTCCAATGAGAAGAGAACAATCCAAGAGCATTATTATTGCTAGAAGAACGTCTTGAGGCATCTTCATGGATAGAATCGGTTGCTATACTGTCTCCCCTGTTTGTGCCACTTCCGATCTCATACGAATGAGAATTTAGTATGTAACTGTCTAGACCATTACAGGTCTTTATACCTGAAAAAATCGAAGTCATATTGCTTTTAAAGATAGGAAAAGTAATGTTTTCCATTACTATATGAAATCTTTCAGAGACCAAACAGGATTATGTGATGGCTACAATCCCTTGGGGGAATTCAAAGAGAAACTATTTGCTTGATCAAGTAAAACCAGTGTTCTTAAGACCAAAGAGTTGGGCGAAAAAGAGGGGAAAGCTCTCCGTTCCTGGTCTCTTATAGTTGGATCCTCCGAAACCAACACAAGTTTGTTCAACAAAAATAAAGATGTTGAACTCTATAATGTTGCTACAAAGAGAGAAAAATGGTTACAGTGCATGAAAGCACAAGACATGATTTGTCTCAACTATGGCAGTTCAAAAAAGGTTTATGAACATGCAAAAGGCAATTTTAGCTGCCAAATCGTTGATCCGAGGAACCCAAGAAATGTATTTATATAAAACTGGAAGCAATGATTTTAGATCCAAACAGTCGTGCGCATACGATTTGTAGCTACTGCTGACAAACGAGCCAAAAGAGCCGAAGAATTGATTGTTTGAGCTTGGATTTGGAAAGTTAATGAACTTCAATTACATTTTCAATCTTAACTTAGCCATGAGATGAGTTGATCTAAAATGAGATTTAATTGACGCAAGCACGAGCAGATATCAAGTAACTTGATTTTTTGTGCATCATGAGCCGAACGAGAAGAGTAGTAGCAAGTAGGTTGTTTCGACTGGTTTAAAAGGTTAACCTGTTTCATATATATGTTCACAGGGGTGGCTCTACAGCCACCATTCAATGGTCAAATGACCACCCAATAAAAAAAATTTTGCTTAGAAAACATGTACAAATTATGAGTTAACGTTTCTTTGAACACCCAACTCAAATATCCATGAACACCTTATTCTGATAGTCTTGAACACCTAATCCAAAACGAATTGAACACCCAACCCAAAACAAATTGAACACTCAATCACAAAACAATTACAGCCCATCGATCTAAGTAATTTATATTTGAACACCTAAACATTACCTCAAATAAAGCTCACAGTCATAATGGAAAAAAATGGAAAAAGAAGAATCTATTGTTGTAAATATTATATATGCTATGCGTTCTCTCTCCATCTCTATTGTTGATGGTCTAAATATATTATTAATTTCGCATTCATGACAATAACTTCTTTTTTTGTCTAGTTAACGTATAAATTACAAGCAAAACTTTTTAAAAACTTCATCTACATTGCAAATCTCATCACGTCATCCTAAAGAAAAACATTAGAGTATTTTCAAAAAGGTCGGCCCTAGCATACTCTACAATTTCTTTCAAAAGGGTTTTAGTAGATTAATAAGTCAGTTAAATATTAACACAAAATATGAGAATTCGTCTAGGACAATTGTAAAAATTTACTCCCTCCATTATGAAAACACAGTTTATTACGCAATACAACCAACTTTCGAAAAAATTATATTTTTATTACTTATAAATTAAGTTCTCATTTCATTTCATGTCGTATTTTCATAATAGAGTTTATATTTTTCGACCGCATTATTTATACTAATATATGAGATTTTGTAAATATGTTATTGGTTAATAGATCAGCGAGTGGACCAGTAACTTTTGAACACCCTTCCATTAATTCCTGGAGCCGTCAGTGTATGTTCACACAAAAAAGTTGAACAGGCGATCTTGAAAGACTACAAACGAACTCAAACTCAAAAATAACACTGAAAAACTGTCTTCTTGATTGTTTTAATTTTCCATTGATTAATCTAAAAAATTTGACCCAAAATTAGCAGAAGTTGAAAAAAATAAAAAGACTTAATGCCTAATTTAGGGAGACGGTAATTTAGACCTAGATTTCCCCTTATAGTAGGTTGGATGGCTTTGCCTCAAAATTCAAATTAGAACAGAAACAAAATCGAAGGAAAAAAATTTACTTTTCAAATAGAAGTTACCTCTAAACTATTCCTCTCATCAAAAGTGTGTGTGTGTGTGTGTATATATATATATATATATATATATATATATATATATATATATATATATAGGTAAAGCTTCTTATCCGGACTTTTAATTTTCGGACCTCATGATCGAAATATTTTTTTGACGATCCGATCCGTCCAATGTGTTCAGAAGGTGTTTTCAAGGGTCAATATGCAAAATCTTCAAAAAAAATACCGGAAAGGGCTTGATCCAAGCAGTTTTCGCAAAAAATGTATATGCGAAAACTGCTTGGATCAAGCCCTTTCCGGTATTTTTTTTTTTTTGAAGATTTGTCATGTGGACCCTTGAAAACACCTTCTGAACACATTGGACGGATCGGATTTTTCAAAAATAATTTGCAACACAAAAAAATCCCATTTTTTTCTTATTTCTGGGAGTGTGGATAAGAAATTTTCCGTATATATATATACTCGGAATCAGTGACCTTATGGTGCGACTGCAGCCCTTGTAGTGCACCCTGCAGTGGGCTTCCGGACCATTCAAAAGTGTTTTGAACCATTTGGATTTCATACAAACTCTTACCACTAAAAGAGCATTTGCAATCTGAACCTTCGATTACCGGAATGGGCGGTCCGGAAGCGCACTACAGGACGCCCCACAGGAAGTGCTTTGGTCCATCCTAAAACATGCACTTTCCATGGGCTCTGTTCAATTACGGCTGCTTTGATATATACTTATCAAAACTTCTCTAGGACATCAATGCTTTTTGAGGAGAAAAACCAAAAGATCAATGTTTTTCTGAATGTGCCAGTAAGGATAAAATTGACTGATAGACAAGAAATCACCTTCTCTGCAGTTTGCCGATGATCGATACTCTAACTTCTCCTTGATGATTCCCGCCGTTGCTGATGTAGAGCTTGAATTCGAGTTGATCGGCCTACTGCAACACCTCATCGAGACACTATTTTTCAGGACATATAGGTTGTCTTTTGGTTTTTCCAAAACATAAGTTTTCGATGAAATTGTTGTTACCGAATGTCTAATCAATGTGATTTTTTTACCGTTACGTTGACATACTATTCAAAGATTTTTACCATATAAAATAGTTCGGATCATCTACTAAGGATTGGTGTGGACTCTATAATTGGTGGAGAATGATCCGAGAGCACTTATATGACGGTGCTCCACCAACTCTTAATATTAGAATAGTGGAGGTCTGAGATTGCGATTAAAATATTGGATTTGGTTACAATTTATAGATCATGTATGAAATTTTTTAATGGAATTCTGGCGACTGGTTGGATATGTATCTCATGTTTACTTGAAGCTTTTGCGATAAACTGGAATTAACAGTAAGATATGATGTTCGCAAAATATTGAAATATAATTAAAATATTGAGAATGTCGAATTATTTGCCACTTTGAAAGATACTTTTTCTATGAGATACTATATTCTACAAGAGAGTCAATAAATGTAGCCATGTACAATATTGCTGAAATAAGATCCTCTTAAAACTAAGATGGAGTGGGGGACAAGTGGTGGCGGCTGCCCCCACAAGAATTTTAGACAGTGCAATTACTATGTTAAGAAAAAAAAATTTCATCCCCAAGATATATAGAGTTGCCACTACCAGATTTTTTTCATTATGTTTTGTTATATAGGAAGATAGGAAGTCTTTAATCCTCTAGTTTTTTAAAAAAAATTATTAAGACAGAAGTCCTAAAATGATATTCCTGTTTGGTTCTTTTACTTCTTTGCAATGGAAAATAATTGTGTGCGAGCGTGCCAGAGAGAGTTTGAATCTCCTCCCTCAGATTAACTTTGGAAAAACCAAATCTAATCAGGCGATTGTGTTTTATTGGTTCAATTACCTCAATTAAGAGGATTTTCTCAACAAGTGAAGAAATGTAAACCAACAAACTTAGGAAATCGAAGAACAAAAAAGAAACAAGACACTTCGATTAATGAATCAAAGATAAACTTACTTCGAAATTGTCTTCCACTTCAAATACAAGAACTTTGAACGGTTGATTGCTACAGGAACAATCGAGATAGGGGTGATTGTTACAGGAACAATCGAAATTAATCCTAACTACTTCCTAATCTACTTCCTAATCTACTTCGAACTGAGTTCGAAATCCTAAACTATTTTGCCAATGAACAAACCAAGCATCAGTTTTTTGATAGCTGTTTGTTGAAGATTTGTCCGGGGCTTCTCACTCTTTGATTTCTTCTATTTATAAATGCCGCTTATGATTCAACTTCCCCTCAATGAATTTGAACATCGGCTTGCTTCAACTCTAACTTCCACTTCGAGTTGGCGCTTGCTCCTTCCTCCACGCCCTCAATTTGAATTCTTCTAAATCTTCCTCTAAAAGCTTTGATTTTGAATCTGTACATTTGTTTAAACAAACTCAAATGATTAAGCGTTAAGATGAATAACTACCTTTCTATAAGTATTCCACGTGTTATAACTGTCAATTTGCCTTGTTTCCCAAGTTCACACATGGAACTTATATATTTAACAGTTAATCCCCTAGATTTGAGGTCAATTCTTTCCAATAACGATGGTTCGTAACTGCTAATAACCGTTTTTATATTTGAACACAATACGACATCGTATTTACTCAAATATGCTCTTTTAATCCAATGTGTCTGTATCGACGAGTGATTGCCAACGTTTGGCACTCTTGATTACGTGTCAATTAATCATTGGATTGGTTAATTTTAGATGTAAACAATTCCAAGACCAAATTCAATGGGCCAAATGAAATATTAAGAAAGTTGAGGTCTTTACTAAGAAAAAACATGAACCACAATTCAAGATGCCTCAATTTAGTTGCTTGCGTCATTGGATTGTATATCAAATGTTGATTTCCCCAAGCGTAGGGTTCAGGTGACGCGCAGCATAGTAACCGGAAGTCCGGGTTGAGTCCACAGGGACCTAATGTGTTGAGCGTGATAATTGACTCACGAGTGACGGTTTTAGCCTTAAAGCGGCAAACTTGGCTTTTGTAGTTTGGGGGGTGGATTTCACTTAACTTCGTGAAAGACGAGAGATTAAAAAGACTGATTAAAAACAAAGCTAAGTCAATGGGTTCCCAACACCCATGCCTTAAGCCGATTCATTCTTCTCTAAAATAACCGGCTCGGGGCGTCGTTAAACGACCCCGAACGGAAGATTTGGTACTTAAAACTCATTTGACTAGAAATGGTGTTTCTCAAAGAATAAGATTCTTGTGTCATTTATACATATATTTTGATTGATATAGCCCGAAGCATCACACGTGCCAAGTCGTCACGCTCTTGGCTACGCGTGATCAACGGGATTAACTAATCCAAATTTTGATACTTAAAATTAATTCTAACTCTTTGATTAACAAGAAATGTTTGCAATACGGCGAGGAGAGTGAATCAACCTAAGTCACGGGGTGCTAATCACCCCATGACCGAGCCTATAACGACTACTCGGTAATTACTAAGTGATCCATGACTAATTTTATAAGGGAAATAAAGAACATAATGAATAACTTTCTAAACTGATTTTTATGGAAGATTAAAGGTCTACTTATGATGAGCCCCCAATATTGTATATATCGGGGCTCATCTTGCTCATTTATCTCACACACGCACGCAATTTCGCACTTGAAATGTTTGATTTGCGCGTAGTTTGGTTTTTGTAAAGTTTCAGGTTGAACGCGCGGATTACGCCCATTGTGAGGGCATTGAGAACCTTGCCGCGCTATCAAGGGTCACGTGCCCCACGGCACGCCAACGCCGGGCCTCACTAGCCACGAAATGACGATTCGGTTGAGGCCCGGGAATGTGGAAAGTTGGTGATTGGAAGTGGGGTCCGGGATTGAACAAGCGCTCTCAAGACCAAGGTTCATCTCCCCCGAGGTCGCACGATTCATTGGAGTCCATAAAGAAATCCGGAAGCACGTAATTCAAGCGGGGTTTACATAGGAACGAAATTCAAGCTTTGGAGAAGTCGGATCGATCCGAGAGTCTATGGATCGATCCAAGTTTCATAAAATCCCACCAGAGTCTTTTGGATCGATCCGAAAGAAGTTGGATCGATCCAAGTTCCATGATGTTCAAACAGAGCCTTTTGGATCGATCCGAAAGAAGTTGGATCGATCCAAGTCTTCTTCAGCAATTCCCCAGCAACTCCATTTGGATCGATCCGAAAGAAGTTGGATCGATCCAACTTTGGTCGAAAATCCCACCAGAGCCATTTGGATCGATCCGAGTTGTTTTGGATCGATCCAAACAAGTCCGGGCAGCCTTTTTAAAGAACTTTATGTACATGCCTTTAATAGAAGGTTTTTTGTGTTGTGAGAGCTTTTAGGATCTTTTTAGGATATTTTGTAAAGGGGGAAGGATATCTATATACACTCTCCTCTCTCCTTCTCCCTCATAACTTACTTACTTACACTTTTATTTGTCTAGTTTAGTTTTGCTCTCCATTGGAGACTTTGGAAGCTCTCTCTCTCTCTCTAGTTTTTCCCATGTAAGTGTTGGTTTCACCTTAATTTCACATGAATTAATATTGTAGCCCTTGTTTAGATCTTGCTAGAAATCTAGTTAATTTTCACTTGCATTAAGTTTTTGGTGTTTGGGTTATTCTAGTCATCTTCTTCCTAAAACTCAAGTAAAACTTCATTTTCTTTTAAGTAGTTGTTATTTAATGTTGTAGCTACATATCATACCTCAGCATAAACCACGTTTGTTCACGTTTTTGTCTGTTAAACCATGTCCTTGCCCTTCTAGTCATTTCTTTTGGAAAAAACCAAGTAATAGCCTTAGTTGTTAAGTTTCTCAAGCATTAAAGTAGTAGGCTAATTTAGGCTCCTCATTAAAAATCAATCTTTAGACTATTCCATTATGTTCTTTATTTCCCTTATAGCAATAACCATGTTTTCTTTAATGATGAACGAGTAGTCGGCTTAGGCTTGGTTATGGGGTGATTAGCACCCCGTGACTTGGGTTGGTTCACTCTCCTCGCCAATGTCGCAAACCTTGCATGTTAATCGAAGAGTATGGATTGATTTTATGTATCAAAATTGCGATTTGTTAATCCCATTGATCACACGCGCCGGCGCGTGACGCCTTGGCACGCGTGTGATGCTTGGGCTATGGCAATCAAAATGTTTGTATAAATGGCACAAGAATCCTACTCTTTGAGAAACACCACTTTTCTAGTAAAACGAGTTTAAGTACCAAATCTTCCGTTCGGGGTCGTTTAACGACGCCCCGAGCCGGTTATCTTAGGGGAGAGTGAATTGGCCTAAGGCATGGGTGTTGAAAACCCCTAAACCTTGCCTTCCTTTAAGTAGTCTTTCGAATCTCGAGTCACTCACGTAGTTAAGTTAATTCCACCCTCAAAGCACCGAAGCCAAGTTTGCCGCTTTAAGGCTAAACCCTCATTCGCGAAACAAATATTCACGCTCAGCACATTCGGTCCCTGAGGACTCGATCCGGACTTCCGGTTACTATGCCACGCGTCACTTAAACCCTACGCTTGGGGAAAGCACGTTGAGATACAATCCAAGGACGCAAGCAACTTACAACATTAATACATGAGAAAATTACAAACAACTACTAAGAATAAGAGTTTTCTAAGGAAATAGCTAGAAAAGGAGAGATAAGATTTAACCGGTAAAAACGGAAATAAACAAGATTTATATGAAGGTCTTAACAAGTACTACAACATTAAAGAAGATGAAATACCTTGAATCTAAGTGTAAGACATGTAATTCTTAGAGAGAAGAAAGAGCTAGGCCAAGAGATATTTAATGGAGGTAGAGAGAGAAGGAGAAGAACCAAGCTAAAACTAAAGTTCTGGGGTTAAAGACCTTTTATAGGCCCAAAAAGTCGTGCCAAATAATTACAAAAGTACCACAAGATATTTTAGATCGGGCACAAAAAGTTACAGAAAATTTGCAGGGCTACCGGTATCTCCAAAATCAAGATATCGGTACCTCCCCAAAGTTCCTTTCTATCCCCGGGATATCGGTATCTTGATTATCAAGCTACCGGTATCTGCTTACAAAATGTGAGATTTCCTCTTGGGATACTGGTATCTCCATTTTCAAGTTACCGGTATCTCAAGCCCAAGTGTGAAATTCTTAGGGATATCGGTATCTCAAATTTGCTTCTACCAGTATCCTTCTGCAAAAAGGGCAAAATTCTTCCTTTGTTCACTCCTGGCCTTTTGGTCTCCCCAAACTTTGTACGGTGCTTCATCCTTGACTCTCGGGGCTTAGTGGCGGAGTGCCACGTGTCTTTGGGTACTCAAGTACTTCTTAGTCCAACCCATGGCATCAAAAATCACCAAATTCGCCCATTTTCCTTGAAACTAACAAAATACACCCGTGCGCAATATCAAATATATAAAAGCTATGAACCGCGTGCGTGAGTGACAAAAATAAGGGAAATAAGTCCCTTAATTAACAACATAGGGGACTTATCATTAGTAAATAAATTAAATTAAAATTACTCTTTTTTCATACTCTATGTTCATATAACAAACATCATTGATTATATTTTTATGTTATTTTAATTTTTCTTAGTCTTGAGGAATATTCATGTTGTAGTCCATCTTTTTATTGTTTTGATATGCATCTTTGTCACCACAAAGGTAAAACCCTAGCTCTGCCCTTGATTAAAACAAAGCATTTTTTACACATCCAAATAGAATTCATGGTACTTTATTAGAATAAACTCTATTCCTAAATAAAAAATAAAATAAAATAAAATAAAAAACCTTCACACTCTAGGGATAGGCATGGGGGAGGGTAGGGTGTGGATACCACTACCTTCATCCCCAATCTCCAAACCTATATCAATCCCCGTCCTTTCCCCGATCCCCACTGGGGATTTTTTTTTTAAGTTTCATCTCCGCCCCAATGCGGGGAACGGGGATCCGCAAGGGGAATCAAGGATTCAAACCTTAACTACACTTTTCAAATTTTCCATGTTGTAATTTTCAAGTAGCATACGACATGATCGAAAGTTGAAGCTTTCAAAAGGTTTCCAAATGCAACAAACCCAAATGCCTATAAAAGCAATTCGAGTCAAATTAAAGGTAAGTAACACAAACAAATTGGTTTAAATTACCTTTCAAAGTTTGAAGTGGTTTGAATGGCTTGTACAAATCAATAGTAAAATTAAAGGTAAGTAACACAAACAAATTAATCTTTAAATTTACATCGGTTAGTACAAAAAAAAATCGGGAGAAACTTACACATACGATCGAAGCTCTATTATTATCTATGAAGTATGGAGCTCTGTTCGGTTGAGAGAGAGAGAGAGAGAGAGAGAGAGAGAGATGGAAGAATTGTATTTCATGCGAGTGAAAGAATAGTAAAAGTGAATACTAAAGTGAATGTTTTCCAACATAAGGCAAATTCATGCCTTTTTATGTTCCCAAGCCGACAATCCTCTGGGGTTTTTTGATACGGGGTTTTATTATATTATACCTATATATATATATACGCGTGTATGGGGATGCGGGGAGGGGAGGAGAACGGAGAGGGGCGGGGATCGGATAGGAGACTGACAATACCACCCCCGACCCGATCCTTGATTTTTTTTAAAAATAATCTCCATCCCCTACCCAATCCTTGAAAAAATCCCCAAATCCCCTACACAAATCCCTTACAATTAAAATTAACAATGCGATAAGTTTGAAAATGAGTGGGACTTGTTAAATTTGATTCCTTTTGTCAGAATGGTATAAAAAAAAATTTAAAATTTTGTTTTAGTTAACTTACAAACTTAAAATACTATATTTACTATTTTTTAAGTATATTAGTCACCTACATTGAATGTTAAAAAAACAAAAACAAAGGGGGCCTATTTATTAAAATTTGTTTTAGGGCTCTATAATATCAGGGCCAGCCCTGCGTTTGAACAACTCAATTTCGTTTATCGGCATCTAAGGATGTTTTGCTTAGTCACTTATACAATAAACTAACCCAGACCGAGCCTTATGGCCCAACCAATTGGAGTCGGCTACATTAATTTCGTTTTTCCATTTAGCTCTATCTAAGACGACCTATTACTCAGGTTTAGTAAACCTGAGTCATTTCGTATGACGGCATCCAGCACCCGCTTTGATATTCGTGAGGCCTAAAGCGAACTTTTTAAAGCAGCCCCTCAATCTACTATGCATGGTTAAAAATGGGGGGAAAAAACTTCATATGTAGTCATTACAATCACTAAGACTATAAGTACCCAAAATCAATAACCCTTCCAATAATTCAATTTTTATATAGGCCAAATTGGTAATAACTATATGGACCTATAAAACTAGGGGCCCTCAAAATTGATAAAAAATCGGGGACCTAAAGCGGTAATTTTACAAGTTTTAGCTCAGAGCCAACTCTGACGGCATCCAAAATCAATTTAGTCCTACTATCCACTACTATCATCTTTTCTTGACCACTGCATCTGGAATTATGGAAGGACAGGAAAACGTAAAAGAAAATCGTTACAACAATGGCCCTCTCGGCCTCAACTCGGACTAGAAAGCACAAGATCTGGTTCCAACAAATCGTCTAGCGAAAAAAGGGAAGCGAAAGCGGATAACTGAAATGCAACGTACTCAAATTATGGAACATCAAAAGATGAGAACTGTGATTCTGTATGTTTAGTTCAGCACTAATACAATTTAACCATTAGCCAAAGGAGCAACTCCAACAAAACCAAAACTTGGAAAAGAACAAAAACCTTTCCACAAGATGGATTGCCCCATACCCATTTCAACATCCATGCATATGTCAAATCATGTCATCCACCTACAAACAGAACTTCAGCTTTTCTTTTATCAGTTTTCCTAACGAAAAGTAACACTTGTTTTTCCTTTCAACCACGGTACCCCCAGTGTTTAAGCCCCTGCTAAAGTCAAAATGCTAAGCTAAAGTTTACTGGGTCAGATAAGGTCAGATTTCAGAGAGAATCACATAGGCTAGGAGGTTAACATTAGCTGAATTGTAGCAGCTCTTGATCAGGAAGTCAACTAATAGGTCATGTTAATGAGTAATTTTTCGCAAGCCCGGAAGCACCAACTCAACGTGCTGACACGACGTAGTGGTGTACAGGACAACTGAATAATATCCTCGTGTCAATAGGATTGGTGAGGCCAAATGAAAAACTCAGCTGGTGGGGGCAAGTAAGTCATCGGAGTTGTTACCATGGAGGAGGCAGAGATAGGGGGGTCGGAAGAGCCACCGTTATTAGAATGGAGGTAGAAAAGATTATGGTGATAACGCGCGGCGGCATCATAAGGTACTCCACATGGGATTGAAGGAAGCGACTGTAAGGGAGAGAAATTGATGCTAGTGCTGTTGTTGCTGCTGCATTGAAGGGGTGATTCATGGTTCATAGAAGGTTTTTGCTCTGCCTCGAGTGAGAGCTTTAACCTCTTAGCGGTGCCACCGATAGGGAGAGCACTGTTCATTATGGCCTCAACGTCATATCGGTTCATCTCGAAATTGGTTACTGCGTTCAAACCTCTAAACTTTATTGCTGCAATGTCATATGCCTCTGCTGCTTCTTCTTCTGTGGCTGAAACCATTGAAAGGGAACCGTAAGTAATGTCATTCAAGAAATGGAAGTATCACCACTATCTACTTCAGGTTCAAGAAAATAGAATTTTGTGTAGAAAGACAACTTGGACAGCAGTTATCCCCGAGGCTCCATTTGAATCGACGTAGATTTCCAAGAAGGGATTTGATCACCACATCAATCCAAATCGAGCCTAAACGTGGTGTGCTGTATAAGACTTGGAACCATGATCAACTGCAAATGCAAAAGATTGCTCTATCTTCTGATAATTTTGTGATAAACCACTCCATCCGAAATGTTTCTCCAACCAATTAGGATTTTGCTACACATTACGATGATAGTGCAATGCACAATTTGACGAAACAAAAAATATTACCAAATGTTCCGAGATACAGATCCTTGTTTCCCGCAACACGACCAATCCTTGCTTGCCATCGACCCTGTTGATGGTGTCTGTAAAGCATCACCAGTCGCAACGTTAATCATCTTATAAATGCAGAGGTTAACAAGCAATACATAAATGGACCAATCGATTTAAGTGTTCAAACCTTGTTACACCCCTATAGATAGATGCTCCCCTCGAAAACCCACTACTCTTTCTGAAAATTTTAAAGACGATTATTCAAAGTGCAATTCTATCACAATATCAAATGAGGTTCAATAAGAGAAATTACTAAGAACTAGAGAGACGGGATGGGTGTTATCAGCAGACCTTCTCAGTGATGCAATGAATTCTTGCTTAGTAGAATGTTTCATCTCCTCGAGTTCCTTGGTGTAATTCGCAACCTGAAAGGAAAAGACAGCCACTGTATTGATCAGTCTTTCCATGATCTTGCCGTTACGTAGATATCATGCAGAGACAGATGGCCTATCAGCTTAATGAAATTAGAATATTAGAAAGGTAAGATACATTACCGGAAAGTTGGTAGTGGCGGTGGGACCCCAGTATTTTAGAGCTGCCAAATCATAGGACCTCGCTGCCTTATCTTCCTTGTCATACCCACCTAGTTATTTAAACAAGTACAATTTAAAATGAGAACATTATTTAAGTTTTTTACACAACTGTAAAGTAAGATCGCGAAAAGAAGAAACCGAAACGCGTAATTACTTACCCAGGTAAACTGCCAGAACAAAATTTCATATTGAGTAGAGCCAAAGATCCAGAGATCCACATTCCATGCAAAAGTAGCAGAAACATTTCACATTAGCTTCTAGGATAGTCAAAGATTACTGCTGAGGAAATTACTAAATTAACTAAGAAAAGCAAAGGGAAATGAAGACACAACTTTGAGTGCATGTGCATCCGAGGGTGGCGTCCAATATTATATTATATTAATTACTTCTCTGTTTACCGGTCAGACTCTATATCTCAACATAATTACTAGTTCTACACTCGAATTTTAAGAAAGTTAAAAAGCACGCGCCGCAATACTTCAATATTATTGATGTCGCTAAATTTTCAGCTTTTGTTACCAACCTTTCTTCCTCCAAATATATCACAAATAATTTTAATCACTCTAAAAACAAAAATAAAAATCGTACTCAATAATTAATCATTCAATATCAAAAAAAAAGAAAATGGTACAAAAAATTTAGATGGGCTCTGCATTTGGACTTTATTTGAGTGACTTGGTCAAACCTATTGAGGAACAGTGTGCCAATAAAGCAAAGGAAAAGTTAAAGTTAAAGTCCATCTGATTTAAATTCCAGAGTTTCAGACAGTAGAGTTCAGAGTAGCTGAGGTATGTAGACATTGACACCTGTGCTAAAGTCATATGAAAAGGTTTGTAACCCGAAAATAAGGGTGAGGAGGAGTGAATGAACTGCCGGACAACGTCATTAATTTCTGGAGGATGGACGAAAATTAAATGGAGGAGAAGGAAAAAGGAGGGGGTAAAAAGAGAAAATTTTGGGTGCGCCCTGCACCACATTGCAATCGTCCATAGACAATCCAAATTTTAAACAAACTCTTCTCTAGAAGAGTTAAATTCTTCCGTGAAAAGTGTTTGTCTAAAATACAAACCGTTGAAAACACTTTTTAACTAATAAATGTGTGCTAGATACCGTCATACTGTACTAAGCAGGCAGCAAGATTTTCTCGGATAAAAAGCAACAAAGCTTAACCACGAGCATGAAAATCTGGCGGCCCATAATCTGATCGAATCTAGCGAGAGGAAATAAAAGGGCAGAGAAAGAAGTACAGTGCTAGATTTATTTCTCAATCAATCGTTTCATTGAAGTCTGATTTGAAAGAAAGAAAAAATTGGCCCACTTCTGCCTCAGAAAACCCCATCACCCATTACTACGAGTGTCTTTCAATGCATGCAAACCTTTCTTTTCATTTGCACAGTGTAGTCCATACCCTAGACACATTAATATTGTCCTTCGAAATGGCTTCTCCGTCTTCAGTTTGCACTCTGCACTCGTATTCTCAATTTTCACACTTACGAATTTAATCTTATTTTAGAAATTTTTAAAAGACGTTTTCATATTCGGTCTCCCACACCCGCATTATGTGGGAAAAAACAGATATTGGACAAACCCAAAGAGATTGTGTCCAAAAATCACCATTTAGGTGCATTGCACATTTTAGTAGATCCCATGTCAAAAACTTAAGTGCTACTATAGTAATTTAAAAACTTTTTCCCAAAGCACTTGCTAAACAAACTTGCAACATTTTGTCTCCACAAAATAATTTTTCTAAACTAAATCAACTGTCGGAACAAAGTATGAATATAATTCATTTATACCTTTTACATGAGTTGCTAAAAAGACAATCTTAATTTGAAGTGTTGTGCATATATGCACTAGAGCATGCTATGAACCCATTATCATCTTCAACCCGATACTATTTTTAATTCGACCATCCATTTATTTCCTATCGGTGAATATAAATGGGTGGAATAATGTGCGATCCGGATCAAATAATCAAATCCGGAAGGGGTTCAATACTGCACGCAAATAACCATGCTAACTCGAACCTTTTTTTAACAGGAAAAAATAATTTAATTTTAGTACATTATGGTCAGTCACGTGATGGCAAACAAAATTTAGACTTCACAATTTCAAATAAACATTTGGGTGTACAACATATAGAGAGAGAGAGAGAGAGAGGAGTAGCACCTTGACGTCCCTTTCTGGCCTGGCCCTCTCTTCTACAGCTGTTGTCCCATAGATGCGCTTCGTATCTACCCGTCCATCTATGCCTGCATCAACCCCAAACACAGTACAAATACATGAAACAAATCCCAAAAAAAACCCAGCAAAAACCCAGTAAGCATAAGAAAAGAGAAATGGAGTACCTAGTGACTCCTCTGTAAATCGAAGTTCTCTGCCCAAACGTATCGGTAATCTTCTTACAACTATCTGAGTCGACCGAAACCAGAGCCTTCTCAGATCTCTGGATATTAGCTCCCAGGGACAAAGCACCAGTTGGGCACTGCGAAAGAGCCAACTCGTGCCCCGACTCGGTATACTGCCCCGTAAAATCCACACAACCCAGCTGAGTCCTGGCCACAGAGGCCGAGTCATCCACCTCCGATCCCGAATTAGCCGAAAACGCCTGGAACCCCACGGTTTTGAAGTCGTGGTGGTCGTTGAAATAGGCCGAGTTGCTTTGGTCGTATATGTGAGTCAGTGAGGATGAGTCCTGGGTTTCGGTTTGGAACGAGGACGTGTCGCCGCCGAGGAAGTCTTCGAGTTTCGGTGGAGGTTGGTGGTGCATACTTTGTGTGTCGACGAATAAGCCTGTGAAAATGGATGAGTCGGCAATGCTTTGTCCGGTGACATGTTTTGCTACTTGGTTTTGTCCTCCATACAGTCCTTGAGACCTATTTTCCCAACCTGCAATAATGCGAGAATCAAATCTCATTACATAAAAAAGAACTCCAACAAAAAAGAACTCTTTTTTTTTTTCCAAAAATGAAAATACGTCACCATCTTACAGTACAACGTTATCTTACAATACATCACATAAAAAACTGTGAAAAACAAGTTTAGACGCGTTTGATACCCTTGTGACTGTAGTTGGGTTTGGATTAGGATAAAATAGTTCTTCAAAATTGCTCATGAACTCATACGTTACAGATCAAGCTGATTTTTTTACACGTGACATGAAAAATGGTTCGGAATATATTTATAGGCTATGATGCAGCCCAGAAAATAAATTTTTTGAAAGATTTGATGGATATTATTACTAGGGTGTTCCACTAAGAAAAGAACATTTTTTTCAAAAAATCAAGACAGATCATTTTGAAATAATACATCACATAAAAATAAAATAAAAAATCACCTGAAAAATCAATTTATTCTAAAAACAGCTAAACACCCCTATGGAGGTGAGCAGAAAAAGAAAAAGAAAACTTAAAATAAATACTCAAAGTATGAGGAAAAATAAAGGAAACCAAGTAGGGCTGAAGCTATAATTAATTTCCCAGCAACCAAACAGGGAAGATCCATATCTCTCACGTGACTCGGTTGCAACCGACTCACCAGACATCATCAAAAATAGATGCTGGTTAGCTCAGAAGATTCTCTGAGCTAATTTCACACTGTAAGAAAGGCACAACGGTAAGCAGAGAAAAGGAAAGAAAAAGTGGAGATGGTAGTACATGATATGTACATACCGGTAGGGAAGGAGTAGTTATCGAAGAAACAGTACTGTTGAGGATCAGCGGAGGCGACATCGAAGGGTACGAGCTGCTGCTGCTGCTGCTGCTGCTTCATCGCCGATTGCTGTAGCATCTGAGACTGCGACGAAGACGATGAGGTCAGCATTTCCATCGGGGAGAGAGAGAAGGATAGCCAGTTGTTGCTGTTGGTATTCGTCTCTGGAGCCATTTATGCAAACAAGCCTTCTTCTTCTTCTGTCTGACTTTCACAGATGTATGTATCTGTTGCGTTTTGGAAATTTGTTTCTTTAAACCATTTCAAGTCTCAATCAAGCTCTGGTCCACTACCTAGAAAAAGAAAAACAGAGAGAACCCAGAAAATGACATTTCAGGGATCAAAATAGAGCAAAAGAAATTAGCCCTAGTTTGACTAAATCGAGTCAAAAAGTAGAAAAATACGTACATGCAGCTTCATGGGAAGATTGATTTTGGGAGTGTGATTAACTGGAGTAAAGTAGGATTGTAGTTGTAGAGAGCGAGGGAGAGGAGAGAGAAGGATTGTATAGAGAGAGAGAGAGAGAGAGAGGGGGGTGGGGAACAGGAATGAGGAGGAGGGAGAAGGGGTTATAATGGGGGAGATGAGGCGGTTTGAAGTTCTGCCATGGGGCGTGAAACAAGAGGGGCGCAGATAGGCGTAGGTGCGTGTACTGTTATTAAATTCCTCCGTAATAAACGACGTTATTTTATTGTAAGGGTTTATTTTAATTTTCCTGGGTCTGAGCAGAAGAAATTTTGTCCGGAGTTACTAATAAAAAGACGCGAAATATCCGGGCTCGCAGAAAGTGGGATTAATTAAGGGGGGCTTTAGCAAAATAAATCTAAACAGCTTAAACGCTGTGTTTGGTGGAAAGTTTTAAAAAATATATTTTTAAAAATATTCTTGAGATAGAGTTTGGATGAATTTTTGAAAAAAAAAAAAATTAGAGAGAGATAGAGAGAAAAATAAGAATAATTATTGAAGATAAGGGTATGAGTAAAGAAAGAAATGTAATTAATGATTCAAGAGATGAGAAATGGGGAGATAATCTTTTCGGAAATTTTTTTGAAAATGTGAAGTGAACAAAGTATTTATCTGTATCTTGAAAATTTTGAATTTATTTGTTTTGCACCAATTTTGTACTACTAGATTATTTGTTCGTCTAGATGAAAATGATCTATGAGTCAAAAATTATTATCAAAATCTTTAAAAAGTTTCCTAAAGAAAAAAATAATCCAAATTTTTGTGGGGTATTGGATCATTTTTGTCGTCGTTCACAAAAGTTTTAGTTTGGTTAATAATATTTTACTTTTAGATTCATCTCATCGAGACAAATTAATAATCCACAAAAAAAATTGATGCAAATCAACAATTGCCAAAAAAAATTTAATAAATTCCCAAAGAACCCCTACATACAAAGAAAAGTAATTGAAGAGTATATTTTTTGCCTAGTGTGGAAGGCTTCGTACTTAGGAATTTGCTCTCACTTAAGGTCGCCTCGCGGTTGAAACCCTCGTAGGCCTTATCAATTCATTTAGGCCACCCATACGTAGTTTTACTCGACTTTAAATGGGCTCCCACTAAATGGACGATGAAATTGGCCTCCCAAGATTAGTCGGTGTGTAAAAAGTTCGAATTCAACACCTGTTATAAAAAAAGAAGAGTATTTGGTTATATTACGAAATTAATGTAATGTTATTTTCAAATTTCTTCACATAAAATAAAGTGCCATTTATTAGATGAGTTGTAAAGCTTATCATTTTATGCATGCAGACGTTTTATTACTCCACTTGAATATGAAGTGAATAAAGTGACGTAGGAAAACTAATTTTTAATTGAAAATTCTGTTAAAGAAGGGTGGTGGAGCGTTTTTCCTTGACCATATTAAATTCAATATTTCGCCATATTCACACACTTGTCATCCATGCCGAGTTCCTTTACTTTCTCATTCATGGTTTTAAGAGATTACAAAATGCATATAAACCAATCATCAATTATAAATGAGGAGAAAATAGGTTAATTAAACATGAGGATTTAAGTTCTAACAAACCTTGTATTGGGTTCACACCTCATGCGAGTGCTAATTCGGCATATTATGGCTATATCTAGTACCACCACACAGTGGCGTAGTCAAAAACTTGTATGAGTACGGGTACAATCTAATACATGCTTTTTTTAAAAGAAAAAAAAAACTACAATAATTTTATTTTTTTTAAGAATCTGAAACACAATTAATTATGGTTTGTAGGATTTCTTCGAGATACTTGTTTTAAAAAAATGTTTTACTTCCACATTATCTTAACGTTGCTACAAAGAAAAAAAAAATCAAAATAATCATAAGTTTGAAACAAATTTCTAATTTCTGCAACCATTTTTCATTTGTAAAATAAATATAGTAAAAATTCTGTTTGTAAGTTATTCATAATAAAGCAAGAGGGAGAGGAACTAAGAAAAGAGCTTGACTTGATTAACATTTTGAGACAAGATAGAAATTATGATTGGGGAAACACGTGATAGTTTGGATGTTAAATTGAGTGAATGAAGCCTTAGTCATGAGTAATAGTAATTATTTAGTGGTCATTGAGTAGTGTCAACGTAGTGTTCTGACATCCTTTTTCACCACATATTTAAATGAAAAATATAGATCTAGAATTAAGGCTTAAATGAATATGTGATGGAAAATTGTTTTTAAGGCACTATGTAACAGTGACCTAGAATTAAACAATTATTTTCTATTTATAAAGTTGCTGCCAACAATATTACTTGCACCTATAAAAAAAAAAATTTACTCCAAAAATCCAATGTGGGCCAGGCCCACACTAGTTCTAAACTACCTCCACCCTACCACCATACCATTCGAGTGAGTTTCCCGTCTTTAGCTAAAAGTCCTAAAACTATTAAATAATAGTTCATGTATGGGAAATAATTTTCACACACCCCATTATACAATTCACACTCCATTTTTGTCTTTATCTTACATGAATTTACAATATTTTCCTTTTTCAATACACTTTTTTCATATATTCAAGGATAATATTGTAAATTCATGAAAAAAAAGAGAAAAAAAAAAGAGTGTGAATTGTAAAATGGAGGGTGTGAACATCATTTCCCTATGATTGATTTCCAATTCAAAAAAAAAAACATCATTTCCCTTCATGTATATAAAGAGAATGACAAGTCTTAAAATTTGCGCTAAGGAGTTATGAGAGCTGGATTATTTTGGGGAACTCATCCTCTTGTCTGTACATAAATTTTTCTTTTCACCGTAAAACTTGAAAATTCATCTCCAAAAACCCTCTCTATAGTCATTTTTTTGTCCATGCTTTTATCTACGTTGTCTGACCATAGGAATTTGTTTGTCTTATATTTGGTTTTTCTCGAGAATAATGATAAAGAATGAAATTAATGATAAAACAAGTGGGCATTTTCTCGTTATCAACGGCCTAAGCTGAAGATCGAGTGGCGTTGTTTTGGGGAAAAATCTGAGTGCGAGACCAGTGAGCGAGAAAACAGGCAGCAAAGAGCCCGATCATCAGGGCGGGCCCTGGTTTTATCTCACTCCCCTCCCTGCTTTTCAGGCATGTGGATTGGCAATTTTGTGTATAAATGTGACAACCCCTCCCTCTCTCTCTCTAGTCTACCACATCGAGTCCGGCGAAACCTACGTACCCACTAGTTTCGTAGATTCTACGTACTCACAATTGAATACTGTACTAACTACACAATAATAGCACCCACGAACGGGACACACAGAGAGAGGAAATTATGAAAGGAAAAGTACACTAAAAACTACGGGTATGTAATTTGATGTAAACTAAAATTAATGGGTCATAAGTAAATGATCGGAACCGTCAAATTTATGCAAAACATGTATTAAGAATTATAGGAAAAATTTTAACTTTTTTCGTCGATAAATGCTTGATTGATTTGTCGGTAAACCATGGAGTGACACGTATCACACCTCAAGTAATTCGTACTCCAGTGATTATCCTTCCACAGTGAAAACGTCCTTTCATGAACAGTTGCCAAACTCCGGAGCTCCACGTGGTGTAGTACAACGGAACAATGGCGGTGTACCGAACAACACAACTAGTCACAAAATCCCTCGGGATGGACCCTGTGACTCGGTCTACAAACTCGATTATCATTTATGGCCATAGAGGAATCAACCTTGCCAGTCTAAGCGACTTTGATAGGAGTTGAGGGGCTATCGTATGGGTCCAAATAATTGGAATGGATTGAAAGCCCAATCAATAAAAGAGAAAATGCTATGGCCCTTTTGGGGTCAACTCAAACCCAAACCGAACGACCAGATACTTATCCCAAATGGTATACTAGACGGCCAATGTCGAAACCTGTATCGAAGGTCCAAATGCATAAAGGCCAGGGCTGTGGCTACCGATTACTCAAGTGCGGGTCAAGTCCGCGTGACCTGAGGAGAAGCAGTTTTTGCTCACATGCATGGCCACCTTGCTCGAATAAGAGGTTGGTTGCATGTGCCAAGGCAATGATGCTTGGTAACATCTACAGTGACGCACCCGAGTGGTTACCGTGCATGACATGCATGCTTGACCGTTCGGGTATCTAATAATTAACTCTAATTTCGTCCTAAGCGTAGGACTATCGACCGGTGCATCACAATAAATCCGGAAGTACCGGAGTCGAACCACAGAGACGGTCTACGGTGTTAACCCAAACAATGCTAGATTCAATGTTTGCAATTGGCTCTCAGGTAGCCACCCCTTGTTCAGATGATTGATTTAAATAACTAAATTAAACTAATTAAATTATTAAACTCTTTATTAAAACAGAAGAGCACAGCCGTGGGCACTTCAATGTCCGCGACTAGCTTAATCCACGTTCACTCAGGCCACAAATATCCAATTAATAGGTTTTAAAATATGAAAAGAATTCCCAACAAATGCGCACCACGTGTCACCAACCACTGCGCGCATTTGTAATTGGCAATGCCCGGGTTTGTTTGTTAGAAAAGATTCCGTGATAAAAAATCAGCGATTAATTTGAGATTTCGCACCGCGGTGGAACGCTAGATAGCCTAACCCGCCACGGGACACCTTCGCCCCGCTGCCACACTGCACAGACGACTACTCACACATGTTGAAATCGATTGCAGAAGATGAATTCAAACTACAATTAATCATGCTCTTAATTAATGAAATATAAAATCAATAAGATAAATACCGTAATTGCAAGAGTAAAACGTGAATGTGAATATAAATCCGACGAACGAGCTCAACAACGGAAACGCAACGACGAACGAAGAACTTCAGATCCGTAGCCGAAAATTTGTAAAACTGAAAACTAGCTCAAATTCGTGGAACCCTAAAACAGCTTAAAACAAGAGTATTTATATCCCCGTTCGAAAATCTCTTAAAAACCTAATAATCCTCGAAACTCATTGCTTGCCGGGGTGACCAAAACGCACCGCTGCTTTTGGCATGACCCTAAGCCATTCTGTAGCGCTACCTAGAAATAGGTGTAGCGCCACCGCTTCTCCTTTGCTTGCGTTGGATCAGAAAAAAGCAATCGCTCAACACCTCCATAATAACCTCCAGAAAGCCGCCATCGAGAAATTGTGTACGTAGCGCTACCGCCCTCCCTTGCGAGTATGTTGACCGTTGACCCTCTATGTTGACTGTTGACCTTCTCTTCTAATGCGCTTGTAGTGCTACACCTAATATGGGGTAGCGCTCAAGAACATTCTGTCCAATTTGAGACCCTTTTTAAGCCATCTTGAGCGCTCCAAAGTATTGGGGTAGCGCTCCCGACGAGTTTCGACCACCCCATGCACAACTCACTTGCCTTTAACTTCTGATCGACGTGCATGGCCCTGAAGAATATTAAAATTGCACTTATGCCCCTCGATTACCTGCAAATCACACTCGCAACACAGAAACACCACATGCACGCATTAATTGAAAAATAAAGCTTAAATCTCATGTAAACTAAGCCAAAAATTCCCTAATTGGGCGCCTATACGCAAGCTTCTCACGCGCCCATCAATGCACGAGGACCTTGGAAGGCAAGTTAGGCCTCGCCTTTAAAAGGTAGTTGAACTAGCCCAAAAAGGTACACATAATCTCACTTGAAAAATCATGTATTCTTTCTCATGGTACTGACTTGATCATCGGAGTACCATTCCTGAGTCCATGGTCCAATTAGTGCTAACAGGTTTGCTCAATGTGCAGGAGCAAAGTTTGTAAGGAAGATTCATTCCAGAGTTCACCATTGACTCAATTCAAGTTGAGGAAGAGAGATACAGATAATCCAACCACCACAATATTTAGAAGAAAAATGGGAGAAAATGAGGGGGGGAATTTTAGTATTTCTATAACTCTATTATGCAGTTTTCTCTCCAACCAAAGAAGGAAAGAGAAATTTTTTAAACTTTCTCTCCCTTTTTCCCATTTTCTAAACAAAGCTTGAGGAAGTATAAGGCAATATAAATGATCCATATAATAACAATGTAACCATCTTGATATTGTAGTTCGAGTAGTTTAAAAATAGAAATACTTATCTACGGATGAGCCATAGATAAGGTGTTTGCGCCGAATAAATTTGGGGCATGAATTCTGAGATCCAATGGCTTGGATCAATGTACTCTCTCTCATTCTCTCTCTCTCTCTCTCTCTCCATTAAAAGCATGCCGGATTCAAAATAAAAAATAAATAAAATCTATGGATTAATCCAAGCCGTTGGCTCTCAGAATTCATGGCATAAATCAGTATTTCTCGTTTAAGAAACACAATTGCAGGTGGAGTAGTAACTCAATAGACAAACACTATGTACTTGCATTCACAAGACAAAAAAAAAATCAGATTTCACTAATTACAACTAACCCTTCTTTTTTAATTTCAACTGACACTTCACTAATTACAAACTAAACTTAGGTTTTTTTATCCGTGAATAAGTAATTCTTGTTTAAGAAATACAATTGCAGGTGGAGTGGTAACTCAATAGATAAACACTCTGTACTTCCATACACAAGACCCCAAAAAAAAAAATTAGACTTCACTAATTACAACTAACCCTTCTTTTTTACTATTGCATAAAAAAATCAGACTTCACTAATTACAACTAGCCCTTCTTCACTAATAACGGACTAAACTCAGGCTTTTTTTATGCAATAGTGAAAATCATTCACGGACTGATTCATGAGATATGTATAGTATTAGGTAAATGGAGACCCTATCGGCCCGTTTGGATAACGTATTAGTTTTGGAGGGATTAAATAATAAGGAGAGATAAAATAGTTGAAGGGATTTAATGAAAAGGGTAGACTCAAATTGATGTGACATTAAAGAATGAAGGATTAAATAGTCCATGATTTGAATAAGAGATAAAAAAAAAGGGGGCATAATGAGGGTGGATGATGTAAAATCATGTCAAAAGACTTTATTGCCCTTGGTAATACATATATTAGCTTATGTATTTTTATAATTATATAAATATCAAAATTAATTATAATGTTATAAATTATACGTATTAAGTAATTCATTTCAATATTCTTTTATGGTATAAATTAAGAATCATCTCTTCATCAATTTTTAGAATTAAAACTAAAAAATTATCGTGTAATTTTTTTATAAATCATATTAAGTAATTTTTTATAATTCATATTTGTATAAACCCAACGTTAAAGTAAGTGAGTGAGTAATTTTTTATGCTTTCATTTTATGTTTGGTAACCCAACGTTATAAATCATATTAAGTAATTTTTTACGCTTTTCTTTTATTTATTGTATCAAATGAAAGATCTCTAGTAGTAGTTTAATTTTGTGAAAAAATAAATAAAAATTTACATGCAGATGTACTTTATTTTTTTTATCCAAAGGAAATTGCAAATCAACTCAACAAGCCAATAAGCTACCAATGTAAATTTTTTTAAACCTTTTCTTTTTATCGAATTAAAGATCCCTATTAGTAGTTTAATTTGGTGCTAAAAAAATAAATATTGCGATTTATTTTTTTATTTGAAGGAATTGCATGGGAATAGGGAGGTAAAATGAGGTGGTATATCCCCCCTGACTAAATACAAGCACCACTCCCCTTGTTTTTATTTAATGCGACTTCTCACTTACTATTTAACCTGCGATTATTTAGTGTGGATGTGTTTTTTTGTTATCAAACCATGGACTAAACATCACATCTTTCCCTTATCTTCCTTGATTGCCTTATTTCTCTTTATAATACTTCATCCAAACGAGCCCTATAGGGTGCTCCTGATAGCTTTGTAAGGTACATTTAATTAGTGATAAAAAAGAAGAAGGTACATTTAATTTAGACGGTCTCTTATAAAAGAGTTCTATTTTAATTTGGAGTATCGGACAATTGCCGAGAGGAACGGCTTGAATGCACATTACAGGCGGCAGCACACAAGCACCCGGGTCCATAGTATAAGGTGTAGCAATTGCAATTGAACACGTAAACAAGGTTTGATTTGTTGGGGATCCGGCGGTTCACAGGGTTACGCCAGAAAGTAGAACCTGTTTCGTTTCTTTGTTTTTGTTTTTTTCTGCTTTTTGCTACTTTAAGTGATAGTGTGGGTCCCCCACAAATTTCTGCCATATATGGGACGTGGCCTCTCGTTGTGTTTAAGAGATGGGGGACACATTTGACTTAAATACATTTGTCAATAACTCGTCGGAGTTCATTTGGGGCTTATATTTGGCCCTACTTGGAGTAATTTTTTACTAATTATTTTTTGAAATTTCAAAAAATTGATGTTCATTGTAAAATATTTATTCGTCACGACGAAGTAATTTAACACTAAAAATTTCACTAAGTAATCAAGTTCTTCATTTTTCAGGATTTGTTTATCTAAACAAATACTCTAATATATTTGTTTATCTGTTTACAGGAAAAAAGGATTTGTATATCTATTTTTTTACTTATAATTGTCCAAATTGACTATCCAATTCCAATTATGTAAATTTTCAAAACATTGGATCAAATTTGATTTCTTTAATAAGTTGGAAACCCGAAATTAAACAAACAAATCTGGACAGAGAAAATATTTCTTTAAAATTGTTGTTGTCTTTTTTACAAGTTTGATTCTTGTGTTTCTTTTCTTACCCCTATCATCGGGATGGATAAATAGTAATAAAATAACACAAAACTAACAAATCTTCAAAAGCAAATTTTTTTTATGAAGAATAGTACAATAGTAAAGTTGTTCACTTGGGCCGCTTAAGACGAACTTAATTTGGTCATAATTGTGTATATTTTATTGAGAAGCTGGTGTGTTTTCATTTATCATATCTTGTTTCGCTAAGGGATTTTTTGGTTTTTTTAGTTATTCATGCTTTTCAGGGCAGGTGATTCTCTCCTAATATAGGAGTATCAACTAAAAAAGGAAAAAAAAAAACCCTTAGTTATGGTCATTTCGTGCATTTGTCTTTCATTGTTTTTTTCGATCGGCATTTGTCTTTCATTTTTAGTTATTGTATGAGATTATTTCTTAAACCATTGTATATTACATTTGCTTGAATTGTTATGAATCTCAATAAATGACAACTCTCTTAATCTAATTATCATTTAAGTTTGGCATACAAAAATTAAGTTTGGTTATTGTATCGTGGTTGATGGGACTCACAAAAATATAAGTTCACAAATTAAATCTAACTCACCTCTATGTATATCCTTTGGTATGTGCTCCCATTATTATTTTTAATAATTGGGTATCTAAGTCAGTTTCTGTTCACTTCGACTAATCTTGAAGGCCTAATTTCACCGTCCACTACTAAAAGCTTTATTTAAAGTGAAAGCGAAATTCCGTATGAGCTGAACACTGATCAGATGGTTAGACGTTTCGAACCCCAAAATCTCCTGCCTCTGAGTTTTGCCCAAATTATTATTGTTATCAAGTTGTAGAATTGGTGTCTGGAGTTTAAATTGTACCAACTTGCGCAGCTTGGTGACTAGCTCTCATATTATCCTTTCACAACGACACGCGACATCACACGTGGTGGTACCACGTCGAGGTTTTCTCCCAGAATGGATATACTCCTGCTTACATACAGAAAGTTGCTATTCGCAGAGATGAGCATGAACCGATTATGTATCGATCGGCTTTGGGGACCCACTTTTGGGTCTCATACGGAAGATCCGAGCCATTCATTCATCCCAGAATTAAATTCTGAGTTGTCCAACCCGGAGAGCAAGTCGAATCTGACGTCCCTAAGTGCTCGAGCTAAAATCGTCCCATTTCGTTCAAAAGTTTTTACATATTTGTCGTTAAGGTATATTTTACATATTTGTCGTTAAGGTATATCTGCATGTAAACGGAGTACTGCTGTAGAGCACTCCGGTAAAGTGCTAGGCGGACTGTCGGATGTATTTTCAACGGCAATGACATAGTTAGAAAATTGCTCCAGCGAGGGCATAATTTATAAATGTCAGTACTTTTGATGTGAAAAAAAAATCTCTTTTTAAAGAATCTAAAATATCTTGATTTTCATTTGATAATTGATATGAGTCTCGCTTGACTTACATTTTATGGATATATGTTCCTCTTAGCCTGTTTTGCTGTATCGCTTGACTTCCAAGGGCGATATGGAGTTCGAGTTGGTGGAGGTCTATGGTTCTATAAACACGTTATAGTTTTGAAGCAAAAATTTCACTCAATTAAGGCTTATTTGTGAGTAATTAGTTATACAGTGGTTCTGGGGCATCAACACATGATACCTTAACGCCCTTTTCTATTACTTTTTTTTAATTGTCCTCCATCACATATTCAGGTAAAACTCATATATTAGTCTTGAGTCCCACATAAATATACGTTGAAGAATAACATTATAACACAAAGTAATGACTCTCCAAGAGCACTAATTAGTTTATATATATAAAAAGTGATGTATATTTAATCTAAAAATGCAAAAAAAAAAAAAAATTCTTTTCAAAAATCCAATGTGGGCGCAGGCCCACACTGGCATGCATGTGGCTTTGCCACTGTTCAACGGTCTAAATTGCATAAATTAGCTTACAAGTATGATATTTATTTCACTTGTAAGCTAATTTGAACCGTTAAAAATCACATTCTACAGTCCACATCACATACTACAAACACGCTCTACAACACCCACAAATCCTATCTCCCTGCGACAATGCTAAGGATGTAGGGACACTCTAACTGGTCACTAATCATTCTGTGTCACGTAAACTATATTACGCTTGGTATTGTAGGCAGTTACTGTATTCCTAGCATTATTGCAAAGTGAAGACCTACTAATTCTACAAGTTTTCAAAACTTTGCCAACTACGTACTCCACTCACGTGGTTTTATTTTGACAAAATAAAGATTCCTTTTAATGACTTATGCATAATAATCTATTAATCTGTAATCGAAAGTCTTACGTTTGGTGTCGACTTAATTACCACGATTCTCTCTCTCTCTCTCTCTCTCTCTGCTAGCATGAGATTATCTTAATTACAAAAATAAAAATTAATGTATGTCCACACGTACGTACTGCAAATCGAATTATTAAAGGTAGCTCTGACTCTAACAAAATTTCGAAAACCGTAGAAAGATGAGAACCATATGGAAGACATGCATGCAGTAACGTACAATACTACCATGAGTGACGCGAAAGCTTGATCACGTGGTTATTAGTATATTTTTTTTTGATAACTCGAGTGTTCAGGCCAATTTCTTCTCGATTAAACCTAGGTTTCTAATCTTACCGTCCACGTTCGGAGCAAAGATTTATATGAACTGATACTAATAAAGTTGGTAACGCTTAAAGGGTTTTGAACCTAAGTCTCAGGTATTGATCATCGTATGTAATTGTTTTTTGGAGTGATTTTCACACCCCGAAATTGATAATCTCGTTTCTTAAACTTACATATGTATATACCGTATATATTTTTGTATGTTCAAAGAGTAAAAGTCACATAATTTCATTACTTTGGTTAGACGTTAGAAGGACAACAAAAAGTTGAAATAAACTGTGGCTGGTTAATGATCAAGTATCCACCATTAGGTTAGAACTTGGAAGGATCATCGTAGCATGCTAGACCAGAATAATTTTGTGTGTTAATCTAAACAAAATGGCAAAACAAGACTCAATTTCATCTATTTAAGTATTAGCTAGTTTGAAGAGTGCACGCATGCTGACCCAACTATTCGGTTATCAAAAAAAAAAAGAAGAAAGAAAGCTAGTTTGAGATGTGAACGTTCACTTCATGAATTTGTTGACGTGTTAAAAGATAAATAAAAATCATAGAATGATGAAAAAGTAACGAACTCCCATTCCATCTCCCCCTCTCTCTTTCTCAAGTCGAATGATTTGGTTAGAAAACAAACTACTCTTCACGAAAAAATCATGTTATTCTTAAATAAATAAAAAAGTACTTTCGTGGATAAATTGATTTTAAAAATTAAAAAATATGCACAATAATAATGCTTAGTTAAAAAAAACAACTCGATTTTCTTGTAAAAGTCTGAAATTATAGGACAGAAGTAGTACCTAACATAATTTTTTTTTTCACGACATTGTTTGCAAGGGCGAAGGGTGGAGGGGCAAAGTGGATAGTTAAAGCAAAATTAACGAAAATGTTAAAAAATAATAATACTTTGCCAAGAAATTAATTGAGTCAAAAAAGAAGAATTCATTAACTTTTTGGAGCAGGAGCACAATATTGCGTGCACCCTCGTAAAAGAAGAATATATTACTTGCACCTTAATAAAATGCCCACAAAACACACATTAGTAAAATGTTTAAGAGATAAACTTATTCACGGATCCTCCGTGAATTAAAGAATTGCAGAAAAGCAATGGCAAGACGCTATGATCCTAGTTAACTCTAATCCATAGAAGAGACAAGTACGGATGTGATTTGAAATAAACAATCTTTGTACCGAAAAGATTTTGAAACAGATAATTTATGTAACTCTTCTACGTAAGAATAATCTCTTCTATAGAAAATCTTTCTAACTAGATGATATGGCACGATATAAGTGGATTTTTGTGAATCAAAATTTTTCGGCCTCCTCCAGGAATAAGTTTTTCTCAATGTTTAAAAGTTGGCTTAATTTTGATTAAGGATGATCATTTATACAGAGGTTGGTTCATACAGATATTTGTTCTGGTCTTAAATGGAGTCCTTGTCAATGAACGGTGGAATTGGTCCGGTAAAATTAAGTGCTTATAATCTGACCCGGACATCGAGTTATAAAAAAAAAATGAAGGTTTGATCAAAGGGGTGTGTCCTCATAATTGTTCTTATCGTAGGCCTTTCAGCTTTTGTTTCCATTGGATTTAAATAACCTTTGCGGCACCTAGACTCGTGTACTAACAGCTTTTGACGTTTGACCGAGCGGCACGTGCGCAGCATCTTTTGACTCAAATATTTCGACGATTACGGGGGGACGCACGTGCATTCCCCCTGTCCCCCTGACATAAATACGTTAATTATTGTACAATTAACATTTTATTAACATTCTACATATGATAGGGCATTAAAATACCCATTTTTCTGTCTAGGATCCTCTCCCACCCTATTATTCAATTTCAAATTTGTTCCACATTAGCAATTCCAAAGTAAGAGCTTTCCCCTTTTGATATGAGTGCTAAGTTAGTATTTTATTTTTTATTTTACTAATTTATTTTTTTCAAGGTTGAATGGCACCTCAAAGTAAATGGAAATTTGAAGATTTTAGGATCACCTATAGTTAAATTAGTAATCACCTATTTGAATGTGTCTCACAACCGTAAATAATCCCGGGGTCATTTTCATTTTTGGAGCTGAGATGAATAGGTTCACGAGATGAGAGACTTAAGGATACCCATTAGAAAAACTAATCCAATCCATAAGGATGTATCGGAAAATACAACTTTTTTCCTACTTGACCAACCATTTGTCCTACTAATTAAGTTTAAACCTAAAGTGTTTTTTTTCTTTTAAAAAAAATCAATTCATTGCGTAGGCATATCGAAATGGATCAAGTTAAAATCAACTTCCACACCTTTTTTCTTGAGGGAATTATAGACACAAGCGCAATTAGATTCTATGATAGAGCATGCAATATGATGGCCCGTATTGGAGCCAAATAATTATTTTTCTCTTATTTTCTCTTCCTTTTTTCCCCCTCATTTTTCCATCTGGTTTTTGGAGATATTTTTGTATTGTTAGATTAGATGTGAAAAGAGAGGAGAGTATCGATAATTGTTAAGTAAAGGTGTTCTAGTTAAACTGGCTTTTCCCCAACGAAAAGAAACTCAATTGGGCACAAGTTGGGCCAAGGCTTGATGATCGACAACAAAATCACTGGACTCTATCTCAATAATGGATTTGTGATATAGTTTTGGGCAGACAATGGGCCTCCTTTATCCGAGCCCAACTATTTCAACTAGTGCTTTTGACTCCGATCAATAAAGCTCAATAAAACTCTTTCAGCAACGGACCTTCTCAAGTTTATTCAAATATTCGGGAAAACGAATTCTTAAAGATTGAAATAACAACAAACAGGGCCTAAGAAATTGGATTAGGGGATCCTGTCGTACACTAGGTGCATGCACTCATCCGGTCATCTGTTACGAAAATATATTTCTAGGATCAAATCCAACCTCACGTGAGAGCCATTGCTTGAATTTGATCTGAAACACTGCTCGGATCAAATCCAATCTCACGTGAGAGTATTGCTTGAATTTGATCCGAGACATGCATTTTCACAACGGATGGCTAGATGAGGTGCACAGTGCCATGCATCTAATGCACATCAAGGATCCCTTGTCCTAAGAAATTATGGTCCTATGTTACCTAAAACGCTGATTGTTCAAATATAAATAGAAATAACAAACAGAGCCTGAGAAATTATAGTTCAGTGTTGCTTAGGACGCCAATTGTTCGGATACTAGGAACAAGATCGAAATCGTGATACTTCATATTTCTAGAATTGTGATATGACAACCTTCTATAGATAACAATGTTAAAATTTAGTTGAGGCGAGTCACAAGCTGACCCAGACATCAGCCTTCAAAATGTAAAAAATGGAATATAGTATTATTTGTCCAGTTATTCAAGTAAAAATAATTAAAAATAATGGCATTTTAATGATATTAAAGAAATACAAAGCAAATTCAATACTTTAATTGATCAATCCAGGGAACACGATGAAGAAATAGATCAATTCACTTAAATGATCAATTAGTCAAATAATTGACAAAAGGTGTCTAGCCATAGAATACAACATGATCATGTGTTGATGTCCTAATGTTGTAAAATGAAAACCCATCTTATAAAAAGCAAAATGAGTTATAAGATGTTCAACATAGAAAAAGTCTAACGGTAGCAAAAGAAATTTAGAAAACTGAATCAATCAAGGGAAAAAAATAGGCTAAAAGAATTTTACTTTGCTTCGGTTGGTAGTCAATATTTTTGTACCACCCAGGAAATGGGATCTCCAAAGAATATTCATAAGTATCTTTTCAAAACTAATCCATAACATGACATGTCCTTCAATTTTAAAATTCGAGTGTCAAAGTATCGCGTCATATTGTACATCTATAAAAAAAAGTTCTACAATGCTGCCAAGAGAGTATGCAAATTAAGTTTACAACTCTTGTAGAATAGATTGGGTGCGCAAAGAAGAAAATAAACAAGACAAATCAGTGAAATTAAAAGTAGATAAATAGAACAAAACAAATTTTATTTAAAATTATCGAACGATAGACATTATAAGTTTTGATATCATCTCAACTCTTAGACACACTAGTTTCTCTATTTAGATTAGTTTGGTTATGTCCGAGATTTTTGTAATGAATTTTGTTTTGTAAGTGTTGTTTGGCTTTCGTTAATATAATCTTCTTATTTCTGTGTCAAAAAAAAGAAAAGAAGAAAAGACAGTGGGTTAGGAAAACAAGGTCCTTGGGGGGTGTTGTGCATGGGATGCACAACACCGCTTCATGGAGCCATTCTACGGCCAAGGTTGGTTCGCTTCGACGATCTAGAAGTTCACCGCCAGATAGTTCATCGAAGATGCGCATATGAACCAAAAATCAACTCGATCAGATATTTTTAAGTACTTCATCGGAACACAAATAACTTGAAAAGAAATGGAACACAAATGGACACAAACACTAGATCACAACCACTTTTTAAAGTTATTTGTGTTCCGATGAGTCACTTAAAGATATTCTATCGAGTTGATTTTTGGCATGCTTGTAGTGCTTGATGAGATCTACGTAGTAAATGCTCACGATTGCCTCGGAAGAGATGCCAAAGACGGCCTCGCCATAAGGCCATATAGCAAGACCGTTAGTACATTAAAGTGCACAAAGACCCCCGCACTGAAAAACAAAGAACTGATGTATACGTGACAATTTGGGCCCAACAATTTACAACCCTCTCAAATACATGTGGGGCTCACACACAATTATAGGTGTAGACCCCATGTATATGCTTGAAAAATAGAAATTGGCCGGAAATTAAAATTGGCCAGACAAGAAAAAGATTTTTGGAAAACAAATGATCCTACAGGAAAGAAACCAGCCTCCTCTTATAGAATAGATTGGGTGTGCAAAGAAGAAAATAAACAAGACAAATTAGTGAAATTAAAAAGTAGATAAATAAAACAAAACAAATTTTATCTATAATTATCTCGCGCGCAGAGAGAGACACAGAGAGAGAGAGAGAGACCATAAAAATTGCTCCAATGAGATCCTCGTGGTGCTCAAATAATCGAACGATAGATGTTATAAGTTTTGATATCATCTCAACTCTTAGACACACTAGTTTCTCTATTTAGGGGGTGTTCTACTAACCTAGTTTTTTCAATTTTCACGGTTTTTTATGTGATATGTTGTGAGAGAATGACATGTCTTGGTGTTTGAAAAAAAAGATTTTTCTTAGTGGAACACCCTCTTAGATGATTAGTTTGGCTCCGTCCAAGATTTTTGTAATGAATTTTGTTTTGTAAGTTTTGTTGGGCTTTCATTAATATAATCTTCTTATATCTGTGTCAAAAAAAAAAAAAAAAAGACAGTGGGTTAGGAAAACAAATGATCCTATTACAAAGAAACCAGCCTCCTCTCTGCAGTCCTCTCCAGTTTGCATTTTTGTTGGCTCATCCCAGGCAACTAACAATGATCAGAATGGTTCACGTGTTAAATCTTGTCGAGAATTTCAACCAAACCGAAAATTATGTTGATCGGATTCCGATCGATACCTGATCATCGACACACAATTTATATTGAAAAAAATACATGAATGGGTCCAATCCAGTGTGAAAAAACAACACATTTATTATTTTTTCAACATAAATTGGATCGATCAAGTATCTATCGGTATCCTATCAACATGGTTTCTGGCGTGGATGAAATTCTTGACGAGATCTACAACATTAACGGTTCCAGGCTTTTGAATGGGAGCAAAAAAATGCAAACCGGAGAGGACTGGAGAGAGTAGCTACTGGAGACGAGCTGATTCTGTCGCAAATTGTGTTAGGTCTCTCTCGCTGTCTCTCCACGAGTTGAATCCTAGGTTGATCTAGGTAAATCCAAAACTCCCTTGTACCTAATCTCAATTACATCAGACAAACAAAAGATGAAAGAAAAATCCCATAAAGCACCCAAAAAAAATTCAATCTTCAAATCAAATCATCCTCCCAACTCAACTAAGAAGAGGACTGTAAAAAAAAAAAAACCCCAAAAGAGTTTAAAATTCTTTCCGCCAAAAGTAAAAACAATGGGTTTTCCGTCACTGCAATTGTGAGCCCACTGTACGTTTATTACAGTAATCTAAACCATTTATCTTATAAGGCCTGCAAAATAGTGTATTTACACAAAAAAATCAGTTAGATCAGACATCAATATGAATATAAAACATTGAATTTTGGTTTATAAAATGATTTAGTTCACTGAGCTGTCGCTAAGGTTTAAAAAATGCATTGAAATGTAAGAAAAGTGTATGGTGCAAAAATATATGGAAATGTGAAAAAAATACATTGGAATGTTTGTTTTTTCTTTTTTCTTTTTCTTGTTTTATTGTCAACCATTTTGAAATATGTACCAAAAAAAAACTCTTTTGAAATACCTATCAATGTTCAATCAAACTGATTTTTGTTGTAGATCATCAACTATTATGCAAAATCCTACAAAATAAATAATTCAGATTAAAACAAAAAATGAACTGTGACACCCAAAGGCCGTGGCGAAACAAAAATGATAGGTACACACCCTCTCAATCACTCCCTACCACACTCTCTCTCACATGTGTGTTGGGGCTCACCCAGTGGGTCCCAATGGACCCCACCACACATGTGAGAGAGGGTGTGATGAGGAGTGGTTAAAAATGTGTGTACCGATCATTGTTCGAAAACCCCGCAGTTTCCAGCTGTAGCAGACGGAATATAATCCCAAAGCAAAAACCATGGAAGAGGACCCACCTACTTTTGCCGTGGCCACCAAGGCGTCTAATGGTTGTAAGGTTAACAATGCTTACAGTTGTCTTACTTGTATTCGCACATTCCTTTTTGGTCGTTATTCGTGAGACACTGATTTAAGTACTTGTTTTATTTTCATTCTTGAAATTGCAATGTCGCCAAATTAAATAAAAAGATGAATCTGAACATCAGCCACTATTTTTTACTCCATTCTTTTGATAACTTCGAAAATACCTTTTGACGACAAATTCAACCCCACTGCACTCTCTTCTTTCTTCACCTTTTCAAGCCTTTCACACTTCGAAACCTTTTCCGCATATTAGCCGATAGATAGCTCAACATTAGTCTGAGTTAGCACAGCACTCCTGGGTGTTGGGTCCGGCCAAGATATAACTTTCTCGCCGAATTTTCTGCACAAATTTAGCTCTTCTGAGGGAGATGAGCTGGTGATTCAAGCTCTGGCAATGGATAATGAGGCAGAGAAGGTGTATGTTGCCTTTGGAACCGATCTGCAAGACGGGTTTGCAACCTTGGGATGGGTTCTCAGGAAGTGGACTTCTCATTCAATCTCCATAGTAGTTCTCCATGCACCTATCGACACATCCAAAGAATATGTTCACACACCATGTAAGTCATAGAACTCTGTCCCCATGTTTGTTTTTCTGCTAAGTGAATTTCTTAACCAAAAATAAAAGGATGCTACAAGTATGGTCAAAGGTTGATGCACCAAAAACATTACCTACTTAATGTTTTTTTCTTAGTTTGTTATTCTGTGAACTGTTTCTTTTCATTATGTGTATAAATCATCCCTTTTCCTCAAAAAGGAAAGTATGACCATGGAGGGTAGCTAGGCTAGAAAAAAAAAAAAAAAAAAAAACTCCCTTAGAGATAAGCACCCATGAAATACTACAAACACTTGCCAAACAGATTTATCACCAAAAACACAAAAAAGTACAGAAACTAACCTGGTATTTGTCCACCTCAATTATGTAATCTCTCCACTTCATCGTGGATTTCTCTCTGGAGTGTGAACATGGACAAGTTTATGGTGATGCACGTACAACAACGACGATAACAAAATCCATCTAGTCCCCAATAATTGAGGGTATGAGCAGGGATGATTGGAGACAGACATAACTTTTGGCAGTATGCACAAAGTGGCTGCTCTCATGAGGTTTTGCTGTAGAACCATGCCCCAAATCAAAACCAAAAGAAATAAAAAACGGCAGGCCTAGAGACCCAAATCAATTTATGTGCTCAATTATTCTCCATATGTTTTTCCTTTTTCGGTGAATTGTGCTTGGAGATCCAACAATAACTCCTCCTTTTTTGGGTTTTTCCAAGGAAAATGCTAACGGTGGAGGATAATAAGTAAAAAGTGCATAGATATCCGAGAAAAATGAATTAATATCCGTGAAAGTATATTGATATCTATGAAATATGCATTGATATCCGAACTATTTTATCATTATATGCATATTACCCTCCACTAATTAGGTGGAGGTTAGCAAGACCATTTTCCTATGATTAACCTGAAATTTTTATGTGCTGTTGTAGTGGGAAAACTCCCAGCAAGCTATTTGAATGAGGAGAAACAGGAAGCTCATAGGAAGATAAAGGAAGAGGAAGGTGACAAATTGCTAACTCAGTACCAAGCTTTCTGTGGCAAGGTTTGGTATCTGTTTTCTTCTCTAATGTATGCAACAAAGTTATACCACATTACCCTTCACTTAGTTCTAGTAATACTCTCTATTGGTTCTCACATCTCCTTAGGTGAAAGTTGAACTTCTTAAGATTCAGAAGTATGATGAGCCTCTCCATAATGTCATAGTGGAATTGATGTCGGGGCTTCATATAACCAAATTGGTCATTAGCATTACATTCATGAAGTCCTCATCCTGGTAAGTAACACATCTTATTAGTCATGATTCTGTCATTTGATCAGTGCTTTTTTCGCTCCTTCGACGTTGGAGGTGTTCGCTGCGACTTGGCAGCCGCTACACATGAGATTTTTGGCTAGATTGTTGAGTCAATCTGTTTGTTACATCATCAGAGTTGTAGCCAAAACATACTTACATAGTTGATTTAAGAAAAGCTCTATTTTAAACCTTTTTGGCTTCTGCTTTTGAATAATCAGCTTTATTCTTCCTCTGGCAGGATATCCCACCGTCTTAGTGGATTACTTCATGTCCACAGTCAAAGACCCGATTTGTGTGATATTTTCGTGATATCTGAAGGGAAATTGGTTTTCCTAAGGAAAGAAAATCAAGAAGGAATATTAGAGGATGATCAAGGACGTGTGTTTGCTAGATTCAACGAAAAGGGTAGCCTTAGAGCTTTGATAGGGAGAAAATTTCCATCAACTGCCAAAAATGAAAAAAATTTGCCACTGCCTTCAACAAGCAATTATACCCGAGATCAATGGGGAAATTGTGTGGAAGAGATAGAAAGTTACTTCCACCAGCTGTTAACTTCTATTTCTGATGAAGAAGGTTCAGAGATAGAGAAGGCCACATTGCAGAATAGAGAAACTGAACCAGACATACAGGAAAATATGGTAACTGACCAACCTAAATTATTGTTTTGAATTGTAACCTAAATTATTGTTTTGAATTGTGCAGTCACAAAGAGCCTTGCTTTATTCAATAAGTCCACTTAAAGTGCTTGTGAAAAAGAACTTGTATTCTCTGTCTTTTTCCCCTTCTTTGACTTTAGTCCCATAACATAGGCATAGAATGCTAGATTTCATGTTCAAAATTCAAATGCAAGCATGCCAACAGCCTATTCATTACAGTTGGGAGCCATGCACACCTTTGTGGCAGTGGAAGTACTGCACACTTTGTGTATTATATGTGCATTCTCCCTGTTTTGCAACTAGGCTTATTAGTAGTCAAATATTCTGTAATATTAACCTTTTTGTAGTTCACATAAGAACTAAGCAAAGTGATTGTTATGTACTTAATAAAACAATAACAACCACTTTTGCGACAATGCCAGAGTGCTGCAAATAAAGAAGAACTGCTGAAGGTCAAAATTAAAAAAGCTCAAGAAATGATCCAACTTAAGAGAAAAGAAGCCCAAGCCAATATTGAAAGACATGCTAAAGCTGAATGGGCCATTTCATTCTGTACTCGCCGGGTACTCTCTCAACTTCTTAACTCTTTTGTGCCGTAATATTGAATATTTTTTATAAATGTGTCCTTAATCAGAACAACAAATATCAAACTTTTGTAAACATTTTCAGCAAAATTCAGCCAAAATTCTTTATATTCTTTGGTGAAAAACACTTGTAGAAGTTGTTCACGCAAGTACACTATTTGTTTATCCAATGAAAGGCCTGACTACAGAAAAGACAAATAAAATGGGACAAATGGAGTGCTTGATGTTGTCAATCAACTCAACAGGCAAGAATGAATAGAAAACATTCTTGATTTGCAGGCTGAGGAGCTTGAAGCTCGTATAAAAGAGGAGATCGCTACAAGAGTTGATCTAAAGGAGGAGTTGGACACAACAAAATATGAGGTTGAAGAAATTCAGATTGAAGTTGAAGACAAGAAGAATAAGCTCAAGACAATAATGGAACTCCAGAACGATCTCTCAAACAAACTCAAACAATCCTCTGTGGAGAAATCACAAGTCGAGGCACAACTAGAGAACGCAGTGACTATAAGATCCGGTATGGTCCAGAAAATTGAGGAGTTGAGGCATCAGAGAGATGTTTTGCAACGTAGAGTGGAGTTTTGTAGGGAAAAAGATGCTTTAGGAATGGCTACAAGGCTCAGTGACTTGCGGTTTAGCTATAGAGAGTTCACGTCTAAACAAATTAGAGCAGCGACCAATGGTTTTTCAGAGCGTTTGAGATTGAAATCTGCAGGGAATTGGACAAATGTGTACAGAGGAAGGATTTATAATACAGTAGTGGCAATCAAAGTGGATACTTCAGCCAATGGGATATCAAAAGATGCATTTGAATCTAAGGTAGAAGATAAGAAGCCCTGATTTCGTATATACATATACTAGTTGTATACACATAAGTGTGTGGTGTTTGGTGCGGCGATAAACAAAAGCGAAAACTGATTTTCGTGGGCATTGAAAAAAGAACTGATTTTGGCAGAAAACATTTCCCTCATTTAAGGTGAAAAAAAAAACGTTTTTCAAATCAGCATTCTATCATTGTTGCCATCACTATCACCGTCATTCTGGTACACACTAGCACCATCGCATTTAGAGTTGCAACCAAAAAAAAGAAAGCATAATATTATGGAGTACGTTTTCCTGGGGAAAAGAGATGGAGCAACAAGTAAAACTGAGTTACTGACCGTCTGTCCTATTGCAGGTAAAGACCCTCAGCAAAATCCGACATCCACATCTAATAGCCATGTACGGATTTTGCTTGGAGCTAAAATGCATTGTATATGAATACATGCACAATGGCTGTCTACGGGATACATTATTCTCAGTCCGCAGAAGAGGCAATAGGAGTAGAATCCAAGGGGGTCTCAATTGGCATGCTCGGATTCGTATCGCAGCTGAAGTTTCATCAGGCCTGGGCTTCCTTCACTCGGCCCAGCCCAGGCCCATTGCTCATGGCAACCTCAACCCTTCCAAAATCCTCCTAGACCATAGTCTTGCTTCCAAAATCCATGGCTTTAGGCCTGGTTGGTGTCGCGACCAATCTGATGTGCGGTCTGATATTCAGGCTTTTGGGAATCTGGTGCTGCAGCTTCTGACCGGGAGGAATTGGGCCAGGCTTGTTGATGAGGCCATGGTGATGGACAGGGCGGGCCTCGTTGGGGTCCTTGATGAAATGGCTGGAGAATGGCCAGTGGATTTGGCATCCGAACTTGCTGGGATAGCAATGAGATGTCTAGGTAATAATGACGAGCTAGAGAGGGAGTTAATGATGGCGCCAGTGTTCAAAGAGATCGAGCAGGTGAGGAAAAAGGCCGATGATGTGGTGAGAGCCAGGGAATATGAGGTGCCTATCGGAGAAGGTGCCGATATGGAGGACTCAAGCAATGCACCAACAGTGTTTCTCTGCCCAATATTTCGGGTAGCCATCTACCTCCATTTCTACTCTCTTATTTGCAGCCATCAAAACACAAGCTGAAACTTAGGGACAAGCAGAATATAACTATATGGCTATATGTGATTTATTTCATTTAGAAATAACCAGAAAAATGTGCAAACAGTATTAGAGCTATAGAAAATTTTCACTATTCCTTTGTTGAGTAAACCATATTGACAATTACTAATCTGCTCAAATCAATTCTCCTTTTGGGTACAGGCTGTGATGAAGAATCCACACATAGCCGCAGATGGATTTTCATATGAGCTAGAAGCGATAGAGGGATGGCTAAAGACCCACGATACATCTCCAGTGACAAATTTAAAGCTTAAGCACAAACTCCTCACCCCAAATCAAATCCTTTATTCCCTAATCCGTGATTGGCGTCGTAAAAGACCAATACCTCTTGCATAAATATACAGTACCAATAGCAAATCAAGCTCAATAAATCCTTTTCGCAAAGAAATAAATTCAAACAGTTCTGTGTAACTAGTTCAAATTCAGTTTAGACTTTGTTACTG
Organism: Vaccinium macrocarpon; assembly: GCA_022606695.1. NCBI lineage: Eukaryota > Viridiplantae > Streptophyta > Magnoliopsida > Ericales > Ericaceae > Vaccinium > Vaccinium macrocarpon. Next base: position 2,205,968 of record CM040172.1, on the reverse strand, counting down.
ATTTTAGAACACCGGTCTTTTTCCGGTGCTAAACTTGGCATGTTGAATATCATCTGAAATACTGTGACTAATACTTGTGTAGCAATTCCCGTATGCAATCCTTCACTTTCCACCAAATTTCTCTACTCTACTTGGGAAAAGTCCCACGTGATGGGAATCACTTGACACATGCAGCATTAAGTGCATAAAAACATCCCAAAATTAGATTTTCAAGAGATAATCAATAAGTTCACTCATCGTTGATTTGAGATCCTCATTCAGATCAAAATTTCCTTATTATCCCAAAATTCTCCAGGTTTAGAATGAGCTCAATTGGCTTGATTGAACAAACCCAATAGAACGTATTTCCACTCCCACGATTTGGAGAAACATTTAAGAATAGTTGCGACAGTCATCAGGTCTTCAAACTCACTTGATTTCATGAATTTCATGCCACATTAAACGCATACTCTAAAGATGTCTAAACAGTCACCACGAATGATGCAAAAACAATGATAAATTTCCAATTCTTTTCCAATGGGTGATACTAATGATCACCTATATTAAAACAGAAAGAACAAGTTTTGGGTACTTGAGAGGGCGTTTTCTTGTTTCTTTACAACTCAGGTGTTCGGAACAACTTACGCGCACCGCGCCTAATTCTCACGCGACTTCTTCTCTTCTTGTTGCTCGAGGAGGTGCCGTCTGAGGGAAATTTTCGACCACCGCGGTGCCAGTCTCCGACGGTGCAGTCCGGGAGGCAGTCCAATCCATTGAGTGAAATCTTCCCCATCCCTCATCGGACCCCCTTTCACCTCGGCGACCACAGAAACCAGCTTCCAGATTTCGGCAAACTCCGGCGACCGCTGTTGAGGACGTCTCAGAACCTCAAATCTGGAGAATCCGGTGGATTTACTCCTGAAAAACTCCGGCCAAGCCTTCACCGTTTTTTCGGACCATACAAAGATGCCATCACCGCCTCAGGAAGAGTTCGCAGGTTTTTTTTCCGGGAAGAAAGCTGTTTTCAAAACACGTTTTAGGATTAACTTAATTTTTTAGTTAATCCATCTTAGCCATCAGTGTTTATCAAACACGTTTTTAAGAAAGCATGATTCATAAACACATTTTCACATAGTTTTGGAATAAAGTTGAAAAATACATGTTATAATTAATAAAGTTTTAAAAAAACGTAAAACGTTTAATTGGGTGTTAAATGTGGTATACAACACTTGTACATACCAAGCTGATGTGGCAAATCAGGATAGCTCCAATATAGGAGCCACCCAAATAAATGAGTTGCTCCTCATTCACCACATTATCGTAGTGTGCATTTGTTGTCCATAAAATAATTATCATTCCTTGCTAAGTACATTTTTTCATTGGTAAACCTTTCCTCGATCTTAACATTTTTTTAATAAAAAAACAAAATGAGTTGCAAAAATACCATAAAAACATTTAGGGAGAGAGACAGAATTTGCACACATTGTTTTGGGAGGAATGCTGTATACACTCAGTACCTTATAAGCAAGATTGGTTGATTGCTCTAAAAAGAACAAGTGCAACAAAGTAGGTAAATTTTAAGCAAAATGTTAGTGAATAATACACATTTTTTCCTTTTAGCTATCCGTATCTATATCAACCCCTAAACAATAGTATCTATTTTACCTATTATCTAATAAAATATTTGTTTGAGAGAGAAAATGACTATCAAAATAATAGTTTGAGAAAGAGAACGAGGGAGATGGAGAAAAAATAAATAACAAAAATGTGCATAGATAGTGAAGAATGGCTAGGTAAAATTATCGGGTCACTATTCATTGGGGTATTTTACCTTGGCCTTTGTTGAGGTTGTTGGAGGTTTCATTTTGCATTTTAGGCTAGGGCTAGTACCTAATAGGTAAAATACCTAGTCAAAATGTAGCTTTTTGTACTTTACCTAACCAATTTTCGTGTATCAAACCAGCAGCGTAGCTATCTATTCTGTCTCATTAAAATATTATTATCTCTGTCTGTGTTTGTTAATCTATTTTTGGCATTCATGTCATGTTTTAAATTGTCTATATTTTTTAATTTATAATAGATTTCATGATTTTGAAAGAATTGCTAAATTTATAATTCTTTTAGCAAAAAGAACATCATCTATATTATAAATCAGGATGAAAAATATATAGGCATACGAACAATTAAACAAAGAAACATTCATAACGGTTCGATCATATTTTTCATATTAGGCTATAGCCATCAGATCATTTATTTTTTGAACGATACGCATAATATATTCTTTTAATAAATTTACCCCTCTCTTTTCTTCACTTTTTGGGCACTGTATCTCTATTTAAATGTTGACTTTTATGATCAAATAAAAAAACGTCTCAAAATGGTATTGAAGCTATGTGTAGATTACATTTACCAGCTGGAGTTGTCAAATAGAGTAGATAATATATTTATGTTGGGAAATAGATACAATATACACTCTTTATTTGGGTGTACCATATGCACCTATTGTATGGTGTAGATTGTGCCACCTCATCAGCAATCGTAACATTTTTTAGTTTTTCGTAACTTTTCAACAATATGATTTTGTAACATTTTTTATGATTTGTAATATTTTGGTGTATCTCATTATTTTTATAAAAATATTCATAACTTGTGGTTTGGGTAAATTGAAATAACTAGATTTTTTGTTTTTTTGGTTTTGTCATTATTCAAAAAAAAATTGTATTCGTTAGTTTTTGATCAATTTTTTGAGGTTTTTTTGCTTGTCTCAACGAGAGAAATTTAAAAAGTATAAAATTATTAGTCAAACTTAAAGTTTTGTGAATGAAGACGAAAAATAATCCAAAATTTTTTTTTAGATTCTTCTCGTCGAGAGAAGTCAAGAAATCACAAAAAATCGACCAAAAACCAACAAATGCGAAAAAAAAATGAATAAGGACAAAACCAAAAAAACTAATTTTTTTAATTCACCCAAACCAAGCCGGATCCGTATGAGAGGAACCAACAAAAATTTGCAAAGCTGTCATAGAACACGTCTTTCGAGCAGAGACGAAACTATGCTTTGGCTGTAAGTTTGTAACGGGCTAGGGCCACCCCCACTTTTTTTTTTTTTTTTGTAAAAAGATAGAAATATCATTATACAAACGCAACATGATATAAAAGGAGTATCTGCAAGCTCATTACATTCCAACCACCAAAACAAGAACTAGAACAACAGAGGCAAAAAAAACTAAGAGAGATATTCATTACCGGTGTCCGGGTTAGAAACAAAAATAGCAAGGGCATATTTTGCCAAAAAGTGTGCACGTTGTACAACCGTCTGTGACACTTTCGATATCCTGCAAAAAGTCAGCTTGACAATCTCCTCCCTCAGGCTCAAGGATGGAGCCAAGGAGGGACAAGTTGTAACGTCCCGAAAATTTGGATACGTTAATAAAAAAAATTCACAATTTTATTTAAATAAAAATGCTAGCTTCATTAAAAAAAAATCCAAAGAATAGTTTATAAATTTTTTTGCTAAAAATATAAGTAAACTAACTTATTACAACTGAAATAAATTGAATCAGAACATTGTCTGAAAAACTTAAACATTTATTTAAAAATTCAACAGAAATAAAAAGACAAAGCCATCTAGCTAACTCTACTGATAAAGTAATGAGTCCGCCATTTGATTCCCATCTAGCTGCTTCATCGCCTCATAATCAGCAGGCGGCTCCTCATCTCCTTTTGTACCTGGCGTTGGGGACACCAGAGCCACAAAAAGTAGCACCGTGAGTGGTAAAATTACACTCAGCAGGGCGCCCTAAGCTACCTCTTTACTAAATTTACTCATGCAACAATTACACACATACATTTCATATGAAGTACTCAATTTTTCACATCATTCCTCAACACAAAGAATTCAGAAAATTCTATTAATCTCATTTCAACTTTGAACACACTTTTCTGTCACAGGCTTCCATCCACAGTACACCTCAGGTGCTCAATCACACAGCAAAGCCACCTCGGTGTATACTGCGCACAGCCCACGATTGATCACGCGTTGATCAATCTCTATCCGGCATTGGTTCCCTCCCACAATATACTTCTGGCGCCCGATCACACAGCAAAGCTACCTAAAAGTATAAACTGCGCATGACTCAAGACCCATACCGAACACATCCCAACCCCAAATATCGCGATTAAATCCAATCATTTTTTTAAATTTTAACATTTCGATCAATAAGTACTTAACAATTGGGTTCATTCATCATGTGGGTCATTAATCACATAAGTCCAACATAACGACAAAAATAAAATAATCACAAAAATAGAAAATTAACATAAACATGTAAAACAGAACATTATCAATCTACTAAAAATAGCAAACTAACTCCATAAATCACGAGATTTTACAGAAACATTAATCTTTACGTTACAAACAGATTCCGTGTTTTACCCGGGTTCTAAATCCTTCCTTAAAGAGGTCGAAATTGGATTTGAAAAATAGTCTGCAATCTGTCTCGTATTACACTACAGCAGAAACTTTGAAAAATCATATAAAATTCTACGTAACTCAGATTAAGACAAGTTATATATCAAAGTTGCTTAACTTTTCAAGATCTACAAATTTTTAGTTTTGAGATTTTCCCAAATCAACTCAGAAAAGACCCGAAAATGACGAACAGAATACAGTACCCAGAAAAACCTATTTTTCAACGTCAAACTTTCACTACCCATTCGATAATGATCTAGTTTTCGGTGTATAAATTTTCTACACTTATCCGCATACACACTAAGCATAGAAATAGTAAACTAAAGTAATGGTTAGGTTTAGAATTCCCTACTTTTCCTCCGACAAATTTAGCACGCGCTAACGAAATGGTAAGATTGAAGGATCACGGCTCCGGAAAAAAATCTGTAAAAATGATAATTAAATATCCGCATGAGTAAAAGAAAAATATACTTCACGAGAGAAGAGAGAAACTTATCAATGGTGTAGGAGATACGATTTAAATAAGTGAATTTGTGTGAGAGAAAATGAGAGAGAGAACCAAATGAAGGAAAAGAAAGAAGAAGAGAAAAGAAAGAATATATATATATATATATATATATATATATATATATATATATATGTTACTTGGGAATCTGAGAGAATGACGGCAGGGAGAGTAAGGAAGAAAGTGAGGCACTTTTAAGTATAAATAAGTGACAAGTGTTGTGGAGAAAATTTGTGGGTTTTAATTATTTAAATATAAAAAGATTAGTGATAATGATGGAGGAATTTAAGGAGAAGTGGGAGAGTGGAATGATAAGAGAGAAAAAGGTTAATGATATGGTAGTTATGTTAGGATACATAGGATGTATTTTAAAAATATTTTTTTCACACTAATATTTATATATGTAAATAAATCTCTCCCAAAAAGATAATAATCTCATTGTTAGGATAATTAACCCTATCACTATATATATATATATGTTAAAAAAAAGTCCCGTTACACAAGTGTGGCGGCGGCCACCACCACAAGGTTTTCAAAAAATGCAATTATTACATAGAAAATATTTTTTTATCCCTAAATTATATAGACTTGCTAACACTAGATTTTTATGTTATTATAGTTTTTCATAGAGTGGATGAATATTTGTAATGCAGTTTGTCTTTTTATTTTTTAAGTACATATTTTCGCCACCACAAAGGTAAAATTCTGGCTCCATCCCTGCTTAGGCTGCCCCACTTGAGAAAACCCCAAAACTATGTAGTTTTTTTTTTTTAAACATATACTCCTACTTATTATGTCCGAACTTCCATATTATACCATGTAAATCAGTAACAACATAAGTTTCTAAAGAATTAAAAATTATAACAATGCAACATTTTTTTCCTCATTTTGGGACCGCAATTCAATTTCTCTCTTCAAAACAAAAGAGAAACCGAACATCTTTTTCTAGCAATGAAATAAATTTAGTGTGGATTCAATCATAGATAACTTATGGGGTCTAAAAGAGCGCCACATTTCAATTGATACGTAGTTGAAGAAAAGCTTTGAGAAACTTTTGTTTTTTTCTCTTTGTAGTTGTTTATATTATGTCAAAAGCACATAGATGAGATGTTTAGTACCGGGTATTATTTCAATTAAGTTTTTTATTTTATACTCCTAAACCTTCAAAATTCAAAATTTTATTACTTCTATAATAACCTCCCCGTCTAAGAAATCCTAGCTACGTTCCTTGTTTCAAGCCGTTATCATTCAGTTCTTTGCCAACGCATGATCCACCTTTCTATGATTCCTGAAAAATGCTGCAAAAGAAGCTAAAGAATAAAGATTAGTCCACAAGATGGATCTTTTCCCTATCCCTACTATATATAAAGGTACAATTTTGGTTTTGGTACGTCAATTTTACCATAATGTCCCCACTTTCAATCTGCTATTTCCTAATATATCTCGTCTTTTTTAATTCTGCAATTTCGTTCAAATCAAAAAATAAAGTTACTTTCCGCACATGGAGATCCTTCATTTGTTGTAAAAAATTATAAAAATTGTATATGAAAGTATTTTACATTGCTGTCTTGTTGGATTTACATTGGTGGTTTGTTGGCTTTACAATTTTCTTCGGATAAAAAAATAAATTACTTCTACGCATAATTATTTGTTTTTTCTTGCACCAAAATATCCTACTAATAGAAATCTTTACCTCGATGCTGGAAAACTTGAAAAATTGGGTATGAAAGTATTTCACATTGCAAGCTTGTTGGGTTTGCAATTTTTCGGGCCAAAAAATAAAGTACAAACAGTCATAATTTTTTTATTTATTGCACCAAATTATGTACAAAAGCATTTAATTTTTTGGTCTGAATAATGCATATCACAACACTAGTTAAACATAAACTGATTCTGTAAAAAAATGCAAATGCTGAGATAAAAAAAAAAAAACAGAAATCAAAGAACCAATGGCTGCTAGTAAAGGAATATCTTCATGATTCTCCAACCGTCGAAAACTAACACACCTCGCCGCTGATAGTGAGGAGGTGTTCCGTTAAATGTGTTTTTACTTTTTAGAATAAATTAACTTTTTACGGCTTCTTATGTGATGTATTATGAGAAAATGACATCTCTTAGTTTTTGAAAAAAAAACTATTTTTTGTTAGTGAAAAACCCCGTGAGGTTTGAACCAAAGAGCTACCAATTGAAAGTACCAAGAAAATAAGAAATCGATCCAACGGCCGAGGGGTGCACAGCACCCCCGAGTCCTGAGAGAAGAGAAGTTGTATTTTAATACTCCTAAGTCGGTCAAAATTCAAGCTTTAGAATAAAGTGGACCGGCAACCGACGCATTACACATCGAGTAATCGGGGTGTGCATTCATGACTAAAGTAATCTACTGGGAAAAACAAGTTACTATTTTACTCTCTGGATTATAACTTGTAATTTCCAAAATGCCTAATATGGAAGATATGACCAATTTTTCAGTTGTACGTTGGGATCTTCTTGGACGGTTCCTTTACTCTTTTTTTATATTTAAAAAAAACTCAGGGTGTCCGGCCTCCGCGTAACGCTCATTTTGTGTCCTCGACTAATATCTAAGGACCAATTCTACCATCACAATAGCGGATCAGGGGCGACTCCACCCTATGAATGGGGTCAGCTGACCCCACTGGGGAAAAAAATTACTACTACTAATTCTATCAATTTTAAAAAAAGATACATAAATGAACCCCCTAAATTTGGTGTGACATCACTAGATAACTCTTAAAAGTTCATAAAAGTTACTTCTTTATGAGATTTGTTTGAATCTTTGTCAATCGTTTTGTTCTTTTGACAAGGTGAGATTTATTTGTCTTGTTAGGTTGAGCTTTAACTGTGATTTTTATTGGAACAAGATTTTTATTTGTCATTACTGTGATGTTTTTCTTTAATTATGGTTGATAAAATATTTGAGATTTATGAGTGACCCCATGATTTTTCTGGGTAAAGAAATGACACAATAAGTAATTTCATCGAAAAAATTTCGAACCAGAAACTTAAGAAGAAACAAAAATTTAAGGCCTTGCTCAGATAGGGTATAAGAAAGGGGTAAATTTTTTGGAGGGGTATAAAGCTTGATGTGACACATTTAACATGGTTTGGGTATTCAAAAATGCAATTGATAAATTTTTTGCCCCTTCAAAATAAAAAAACCCGGCTTAGAGGGATAGAGGGGAATCACTGTGTTTGGTTTAGAATTTTGAGAAGAAATTTTTTGAGATAGTGTTTGGATGAGTTTTTGGAAAAAGTAATAATTAGAGAGATGTGTAATGATTGGAGAGAGATAGAGAGAGAAATGAGAATTAATGATTGGAGAAAGGGTATGAGTAGAGAGAGAAAAATGATTAATGATTGAAGATGTGAGAGATGGGGAAGGAATCTTTTGGGAATTTTTTTTGGAAATGTGAACCAAACAAAGTGATTAATATTTTTGGGCTCCCATCCTCCCTGCCCAAAAGTTATACCTGGGTATTATTCAAGAATAATACACATCTCCCTTATTTTGAATATTTTAACTACAAAACAACCTTATTTCCCCATTTTATCTTCTAACCAAACCCAAGAACTATTTTATTCCTTTTTTTCTTAATACTACATCCAAGCCAACTACTATTTTATTCACCCTATAAATATCATATCAATGTGGGTTAACCCTTCAAAAATAATATTCTCTCTTATCTTATCTCCCTCAATAATTTATCCAGTGCTACATACACAAAAAAAACTCACCCAGAATTTGAAATCGGTGGCTCAGATACATTTGGGAGTAGATTTGAGCCACTGATTTCAAATTCTAGTTAAATTTTCTAGGTACTTAGCATTTTTCATAACTTATCTCTCTAAAAATAATTTTTCATCCAATCGGCTCCTAAGTCCTATCCATTAACCACCGAGGCGCGGTGGAGTTGGTGAGGCGGGTAGACGGGTTTGTTGCACAATTTTGGCTCTAGACGGTGCTATATTAAAATAAAATAAAAAATGCTGACTTTTTATGTAACAAAAGTGGGTTAGGAAAACTGATGATCCTATTGCAAATTGTGGTAGGTCTCTGTCTGTCCACGAGTTGAATCCTAGTTTGATCTAGGTAAAATCCAAAACGACAATGATAGAGGCATATACTTTGTACGACACCCAACCACACTCCCAGTCACATAGGGTGTGGAACTCATACAGAGTTCACATGTGGGGTCCACACCCCATATGAGTGGGAGTGCGATTGAGTGTGACACAAATGATGTGGTTCTAGCATTTTTAAATCCAAAAAAGTAGGACTCTTGTAATCTCAATTGTATCATCAAGCACTGCAAGAATGCAAGAAACATTCCAGAAAAATTTAATACAACAACAGCAACAATAACATAACATATTTAGTCCTTAATAATTGGGGGTATGAGCGGTGGATAGATAGGAGATAGACCTAACCTTTGGCAATAAATGCACAAAATGACTGCTCCCAGAATACCATTGAAACAAATGGATTTGAGACAAACTTAACATTTGACAATAAATACACAAAGTGGCTGCTCACAGAATACCATTAAAACAGTGGTCCCCCTATACCGTCGAGTTTGCGACAGAATCATGCCCTCAAATCAAAGCCAAAAGGTATCAATGAGGGCAGACCCAAGAATTATTTTAATTTATGTGCACATTACTATGCTTTTTTCATTCAGTATCTAGAGCATTGGGGTACACGTTACCAAGAAAAATTCAATCTCCAAATCAAATCATCTCAACTCATTTGTCAAAAAGAAAAAGTGGTAATTTCTTTCCACCGCAGGTGAAACGGTGAATTTTCTGTCACCGCTATTGTAGGTCCCGCCGTAAATTTATTAAAGTAATCTAAATCGCTCATCTGGTAAGACTGCAAAGTAGTATTTTTACACATAAAATCAGTTTGACTGAACATCAACAAGAATGGAAAACATTGAATTTTGGTTTATAAAATGGTTTAATAGCTTGTCATGGACAGTTCAACATTAAAATTATCTATAGAATTATACCGTCTAATTTTTTGTATATATAAAAATTAATTTTGCAATTGTCTAGTCCAATCAAACTGATTTCCGGTACAGATATACTACTATGCAGATCCTACAAAATAAACTGTTCAGATTACAATAAACAAACAATGATGCCCAAACGCATAGGCAAAAACCCCACAATTTTCACAGAATCCAAGGGGTGTACAGTGTCGTGCACCTCTCAGCCGTCTGATCATATTTTAGATGGTCCGGATGCACTTTAACTTTTTACCAGTACAAATAAATCAAAATTACTGAACACATTTAGACTATCCAAAATACGATCAGATGACAGAGGAATGCACAACACCCCGGCTCCAATTTTCACCTGTGACAGACACAGAATCCCAAAACAATAATCATGGAAGAGGACCCACCGACTTTTGCCATCACCACCAAGGCGTTCACATGCCATAAGATAAATGATGTTTACAGTTGTCTTACTTCTATTCACACATCTTTTTTGGCCGTTATTCCTGACATAGATATTTACTCGTTTAATTTTCGTTCTAGAAATTGTAATGTCACAAAATTATATAAAAAAAAATGAATCTGAACAACAGGCACTATTTTATTGTCCAAAGATTTGCCGTTCTACTCCTATCCCCATAAACAAACCAAGAAAATTCCAAAAGATACTTTAGATCCCTTTTGAAAACTTCAAAAATACCTTTGACAATAAATTGCAAACTCATCTTTCTTCACCTTTTCAAGCCTTTCACACTTTGAAACGTGTTCCACAGAATCCATGTATTAGCTTATAGCTCAACGTTTGTCTGAGTTAGCACTCTTGGGTGTTGGGTCCGGCCCAGATTCAACTTTCTTCCCGAATTTTCCGGGCAAATTTAGCTCTTCTGAGGGAGACGAGCTGGTGATTCAAGCTCTGGGAATGGATAATGAAGCAGAGAAGGTCTATGTTGCCGTTGGAACCAATCTGCAAGACGGGTTTGCAACCTTGGAATGGGTTCTCAGGAAGTGGTCTTCTCATTCAATCTCCATAGTAATTATCCCTGCACCTATCGACACATCCAAAGATTATGTTTACACACCATGTAAGTCATAAAGCTCATTCCCAAGTTCTCGCTTTTTTGGCAAGTGAATTTCAGAAACAAAAGATGGATACTACAAGTACGGTCAAAATTTGATGCACACACAACATTTCCTATTTTATCTGAAGCTTTTTACTGTTTGTTATTTTGTAAACTGTTTCTTTTCATTACGCCTATAAATTCATCATTTTTTTTTCTCGGAAACAAAAGTATGGTCAACAATGGTAGCTAAACTAGAATAGAACACTCATTTCCAATCAATATGTCACCCATGAGATACACCAAAGAGAAACAAGGTAATCATTGCCCAAACGACTACAAACACTTGCCAAACGAAAAGTATCACCAAAAAACATGAAGTATAGAAACTAACCCGTAATTTTTCTCACCAATTATGCAATCTCTCCACTTCATCATGGATTTCTATATGGAGCATGAACGTAGACATGCTTATGGCAAGGCATGTAGATTCTCTTTATGTTTTTCCGTTGGAGTTGTGTGCTTAAAGATCCAACAGTAACTCCTTTTTGGGGGTTTTCCTTTGACTATAACTGTAAATTTCATGTGCTGTTGTAGTGGGAAAACTCCCAGCAAGCTATTTGACCGATGAGAAACCGAAGCTTATAGGAAGACAAAGGAAGGGGAAGGTGACAAATTACTACCTCGCATTCAAGCTTTTCGTGGCAAGGTTTGGTATCCGTGTTCTTCTCTAATGTTTAACAAAGTTATACCACATTACCCTTCGCCTTCGCGTAATTCTAATAATGCTCTCTATTGGTTCTCATGTATCCCTAGGTGAAAGTTGAACTTAAGATTCGAACCATGACGAGCCTCTCCATAATCTCCCCGGTGGAGTTGATGTCGTGGCTTCATATAACCAAATTGGTCATTAGCATTACATTCATGAAGTCCTCATCATGGTAAGTAACACATTTTATTAGTCATGGTTCTATCATTTGATCATTGTTTTTTTTGTCCTTCGACATTGAGGTGTTTGCTACTTACTTGACAAAAGCCTCATGAATTTTTGGCTAGATAGTTGTGTCAACTGCTTGTTACGCCTTCGCTGTTCTAGCCAAAACGCACTTAAATAGCTGATTTAAGAGAAGTTCCATTTTAAAGCTTTTTGGCTTCTGCTTTGAATAATCGCCTTCATTTTTCCTCTAGCAGAAATCCCACCGCCTTAGTGGATTACTTCATGTCCACCGGCCAAAGACCTGATTTGTGTGATATTTTCCCCGATATTTGAAGGAAATTGGTTTTCCTAAGGGAAGAAAAATCGTGAAGGAACCATAGAGGATGATCAAGGACGTGTGTTTGCTAGATTCAACGGTGCGGGTAGCTTTTTAGAGCTTTGCTAGGAGAAAATTTCCATCAAGTGCCAAAATGCAAAAATCGCCATTACCTTCAACAAAAGCAATTATAACCGAGATCAATGGGGAAATTGTGTGGAAGAGATAGAAAGTTACTTCCACCACCGTGCACCCCGTATTTCGGCGAAGAATGTTCGGAGATAGAGACCCACACATTCTTGAATTGCGGGTTTTTAACTGTAGATACAGAAAATATGGTAATTAACCAACCTAAATTATTGTTTTGAATTGTAACCTAAATTATAGTTTTGAATTGTGTAGTCACAAGGAGCCTTGCTTTTTCAATAAGTCCACTTAACGTGCTTGTGAAAGAGAACTTGTATTCCTCGTCTTTTTCCCCTTCTTCGACTTTAGTCCCATAACATAGAGATAGAATGCTAGATTTGGCATGTTCAAAATTCAAATGCAAGCATGCCAACAGCCTATTCATTACAGTTGGGAGCCATGCACACCTTTGTGGCAGTGGAAGTACTGCACACTTTGTGTATTATATGTGCATTCTTCCTGTTTTGCAACTAGGCCTATTAGTAGTCAAAAATTCTGTAATATTAACCTTTCTTTAGTTCACATAAGAACTGATCAAAGGGATGGTTATGTACTTAATAATACAATAACAATCACTTTTGCGACAATGCCAGAGTGCTGCAGATAAAGTAGAGCTGCCGAAGGTCAAAATTAAAAAAGCTCAAGAAATGATCCAACTTAAGAGAAAAGAAGCCCAAGCCAATATTGAAAGACATGCTAAAGCTGAATGGGCCATTTCCTTGTGTACTCGCCAGGTACTCACTCAACTTCTTAACTCTTCCTTTTGTGACGTAATATTGAATACTTTTTATAAATGTGTCCTTAATCGGAACAACAAATATCAAACTTTTGTAAACATTTTCAGCAAAATTCAGCCAAAATTAGTTATTTTCTTTGGCGAAAAGAACTTTGAAAAGTTGTTCATGCAAGTACACTATTTGTTTATCCGATGGAGGCATGGCTAAAGAAAAGACAAATAAAATGGGACAAATGGAGTGCTTGATGTTTTCAATCAACTCAATAGGCAAGAATGAACAGAAAACATTCTTGATTTGCAGGCTGAGGAGCTTGAAGCTCATATAAAAGAGGAGATCGCTACAAGAGCTGATCTAAAGGAGGAGTTGGACACGACAAAATATGAGGTTGAAGAAATTCAGATTGAAGTTGAAGACAAGAAGAATAAGCTCAAGACAATACCGAACTCCGAATCGATCTCAAACAAACTCAAACAATCCTCCTCAGGAGAAATCACAAGTTGAGGCACAACTAGCTTAACGCAGTTGACTATAAGATCCTGGTATGGTCCGTAAAATTGAGGAGTTGAGGTGTCGAGAGATTTATTGCAACGTAGAGTGGAGTTTTGTAGGGAAAAAGATGCTTTAGGAATGGCTACAAGGCTTAGTGATTTGCAATTTAGATATAGAGTTTACGCCCTAAGAAATTATGGTGGCAACCGATGGTTTCTCGTGAGCGTTTGATTGAAATCAAGGGAATTGGAAAATGTGTACAGAGGAAGGATTTATGATACAAAGAAGGCAATCAAAGTGGATACTTCACCAATGGGATGTCAAAAGATGCATTTGAAGCTAAGGTAGAAGATAAGATGCCCCGATTTCATATATACACATACTTGTTATACAGACACACACGCGTGCGTGTGTAGAGAGAAAGAGAGAGGTTAATAGTTGTCAATTGTCATTTACACTCCCTCTGTTTTCAGCGAAAAACTTTTTTCAGAAAATACTTTTAATATTTGGTGTCCGATGTGGCTTAAAGACAAAATGACAAATGATTTCCTTATTGAAAAAAGAACTCGATTTTGGCGTAAAAAATTTCCTCGCTTAAGGTGAAAACATTTTCCAAATCAGCATTCTATCACACAACACCATGACTACCATGCAACCACACCCACAACCTTGCCACACTACCCACACTTCCACACTTCCACTCATCACTGTCGCCATCACTATCACAGTCATTCCTATGCACTAGCACCATCACGTTTAGAGATGCAACCAAACACAAGAAAGCGTAATATTACCATGAAGTACATTTTCTGGGGAAAACATTTTCAGCTTGAAAGAGATGGAGCAACAACTAGGACTGACCATTCTATCAGTAAAGACCCTCACCAAATCGACATCCACATCTAATAGCCATGTATGGATTTTGCTTGGAGCTAAAATGCATGGTGTACCTAATACATGCACAATGGTCGCCACGGATGCATTATTCTTGGTCCGCTAAAGCAGAGGCAATAGGAGTAGAATCCAAGGGGGGGTCTCAATTGGCATGCTCGGATTCAGATATAGCAATTTAAGTTTCATCGGGCTTGGGCTCCTTCACTTGGCCCAAATTTCCAATTCCATTGCTCACGGCGATCTCAACCCTTCCAAAATCCTCCTAGACCATAATCTTGCGTCCAAAATCCATGGCTTTAGGCCTGGTTGGTGTCACGATCAATCCGATGTGCGGTCTGATATTCAGGCTTTTGGGAATCTAGTGCCGCAGCCTTTTGACCGGGGAGCAATTGGACCGTGCTTGTTGATAAGGCCATGGTGATGGGATGGGCCTTGTTGAGGTCCTTGATGAGATGGTCGGAGAATGGCCAAAGGATTTGGCGAAAGAAACTTGCCGATAGCAATGAGATGTCCGGTAATAACGACGGGCTAGAGGGGAGCTATTGATGGCGCCAAGTGTTCAAAGAGATCGAAAGGTGTGAGGAAAAAGGGGCGATGATCTAGTGGCGTACCGTGAGAATGTGAGGTGCCTATAGGAGAAGGTGCCGATGTGGAGGACTCAAACAATGCACCTACAAAGTGTTTCTCTCCCGCCCAATATTACGTGTAGCCATTTACCTCCATTTTTACTCTTTTATTTGCGCTATCCAAACACAAGTTTGAAACTCGTGGACAAACCGTAATATACCCATATGTGACTTACTTCATTTAGAAATAACCGTAAGAATGGGCAAATTGAGAAAAAGAACTCGCTTTAATTTCTCAATCTATGGAAGGATTTCATACAAAGACGATAACCCATTCTTTTTCGGTTCTACATGCAATTTCCCTTCCCATGGTAGGCCCGAGCCACTTTGATGAGGTCAAACTTATGATGGATCATTAGCTTTAGAACTATGGTACTATCTTGGTCCAAGTTGCAAGAGTCTTGCAGGAAACCATTAGTATTAGAGCTATAGTAAATTTTCACTATTCCTATGCTGAGTAAACCATATTCCTAACAGCTAATCTGTTCAAATCAATTCTTCTTTTGGGTACAGGATGTGATGAAGAATCCACACATAGCAGCGGATGGATTTTCGTATGAGCTAGAGGCCATAGAGCAATGGCTAAATACCAAAGATACATCTCCAATGACAAATTTAAAGCTCGAGCACAACCTCCTCACCCCTAATCAAATCCTTCGTTCCATGATCTATGATTGGCGTTGTAAAAGATCGATACCTCTTGCATAAATATACAATACCAATTGGTTCAACAGGTCACAAGAGCAAATCAAGCTTAATAAATATTTTTCACAAAGAAATAATACTTGTGCAGCAATTTCCACATGCAATGCTTCACTTTTTTGCCAAATTTAAGCGGTTTCACTTTGGAAAAGTACACATACAGCACAATTGCATAAAAACATCCCAAAATTACATGAGAAAATCACGATTTGAGATCATCATTCAGATCAACATTGCCTCGTCATCTAGTAACTACTAGTCATCCCAAAATCCCCATGGTTTAGAATGCGCTAAATTGGCTTGATTGAACGAACCCAAGACGACGTAAATCCACTCAACTAATCAGGAGAAACATTTAAGAATAGTTGCAACAGTCATCAGGTCTTCAACTCACTCGATTTCATGAACTTCATGCAAAATTAAATGCATACTCTAAAGATGTCCAAACAGTCGCCACGAATCATGCAAAAACAATGACAAATTTCCAATTCTTTTCAAATGGTTGACACGATTGATCACGTACATTACAACAGAAAGAATAAGTTTTGGGTACCTGAGAGGGCGTTTTCTTGTTTCTTTACAACTCAGGTGTCCGGAACAACTTAGTGCACCGGACCTAATTCTCACGCGACTTCTTCTCTTCTTGTTGCTCGAGGAGGTGCCGTCTGAGGGAAATTTTCGACCACCGCGGGTGCCGATCCCACTCCGCAAGCCCCGTATGTTGCTTTCAAAAGGTGTTGCCCAGGTAACTTTTTTCCTAAGCAAGGACAGCAAAATCAACCATAAGAGACAGAATTACCCCAACACACCAAAATATCAAATTCACCTCAAACAAACATCACATAACCTAATGTGATTAAATCGTCACATTGCCTTGCCTTGGTAATTCAACAACTGCAACAGGATCACTTGACATTGCCTTGGCAAAGAAATTACATTCATCAAGTTGATTTTCCGACATAATAAACATAATTTGCTTAGATCGCGTTTAAATCATCAAGGTGATTGCATTCCAGAATCAAGATTTGCAACCCATCCAAACAACCATGTCACACCCAAGAAACAGAGAATTTCTACACTCGAATAAAGGGAAATTTACCATTCATCTTAATGTAGGCCATGAGGCCTACCTTTTATTTGTACTCAATAGTATACACAAGGCATTCTTAGTCTTCTCTTTGAATTTAACATGGCATTCAATCTAGCAAGGAATAAAGAAACAATAACCAAGATTTACATTTTATGGGGGCAGTGTCATTCACAAACTTATGGTTTAAAGAACAAGGTCTAAGTAGTTTATGAAAATACATTTATCTTTTTCTTCGAGGAAGAATAATGAAGGTTACAAGTTGGAGTTGTCTTTATACCTGAAGGACATTTTTACTAAGGGTTGAAGGCATAGATTGGCCAAAGAGCAGCAAGGTCGGTCCCAAAGTTCCAACTCAGTTGTCTAGAGCTACAATTACAACATAATACCCAGAGGCCCTTCAACAAAATACCAAACTGCACCGAACTTGGTGCTCCTTAGTGGTTACAGATCATGAAATGTTTCATCCATACTACAGTTCAATCTAGCAATCTTCCTAAACTAGTTTTAGATTCTTCAACAGCATACTTGTCTATGCTTGCCTATGAAGCACTAAAACTCCTAGAGGTTGGTGTGTCCCCATGTCTGACATTGAGACACAAGGACACGTGGGGGACGTGCCAAAATAACAAGGGGGACACGCCAAAATACTATGTTTTCATAGGTATAAAATAAATATTATACATTTATTTATTTATTCTTGTCGTGTTCCCTGTCGTGTGCGTGTCCTCATTTTCTAAGAAATTCAGTGTCCGTGTCCCCATTTTCTAAGAAATCCCGTCTCGTGTCCGTGTCCATGCTACATAGATGCTTGCTATCTCTGTTGATATGCGATGTGATCCACGACAGTCGTCGACGGCTCTAACAAGGCAATTGTTTGGTGTTTATGGGAAGAAGTAGGGTACTAGCAATTAAATTCTTTACCCTCACCAACAAAGACAAAGGCATCCGATTATGCTCCAACAAGTTCTCCAATAGAATTGAAATTTCTTTATTTATATAGGATTAGCTGGTACATTTCAGGGGGCAGTTTGCCATTCAATAAAGTGAGCTAAAATCAACATTTGTCAAAATCAAGAGTGGATTTTTTTTTTAGGTAAACATCAAGAGTGGATTTTAGCTAATGAGGAAGATTATTGTGAGAGATAAAATCAAAGATTTTAGCAAATGAGAAAGTTGATTTTAGCAAATTTTGATTTTAGGAGATTTTTATCATTTGACATAAGAGATTTTAGACACTACAGTAACTACATTTGTTCACAAACTAGACGTTGAACACTGATAACCAAAAAAAAGAGTACAATTTATGGTAAAGAGATAGGAATATATACCCATCATCTTCTTCAGAAGTACTACCAAGCTTGCGAGGGACAAAAACAGCCTCTGAACCAAATCTACCAGGTCCTAGCTCATAAATGCCTTGAACATTGTTTCGATTGCCCGGAGCCTCCTGAGTTTCCGACCGTTGTTGGAGATGAATCTGATCGGACGTCAAACGTACAGGGTAAATGGGAGAGGAGAGAGTTCACTGTCGACGACTACGGTTCACGCGAGATTATGTTGAAACCGGTTATTATGGTTTTGATTCAGTATATTCAAACCTATTTTTAGAAACATAAATTCATTAAGATCAAGTACTAATTAATTTTCAATTAATATGAAATTTTTACATAATTTATATTTTTCTGCATTCTATAAGATGGATGTCTCCGATCATTAAAATATCACTTAGATGGATAGAAAACATACTTGAAGTCTTCTAAGAGTTGTTGGTATAGAAGGTGATATGATTCAATGTATCCTAATTCATTTTAAGAAACAGAAATTCATTTAGATTCATTACTAATATGTATTTATTTTACGAGATATTCATACATCATATGTGTTATAATAATTTCTACAAGAAAAATGTCTCGGATCGTTAAATAATAGTTGATACAGGTAGAAATTGTCATTGTAGTACACAAGAGGATTTGGAACCAAACGTGGTCGTTTCGGGGGCATGACATAGGTTCAACCTATGTCATGCGTGGATTTTTTTTTTTATAAAAAAAATACCCTCCTTTCTCTCTGCTGAGAGGGTATCCTCTCTGTGCTTCGCTTAGCCGCA
This sequence comes from Vaccinium macrocarpon, assembly GCA_022606695.1. Classification (NCBI taxonomy): domain Eukaryota; kingdom Viridiplantae; phylum Streptophyta; class Magnoliopsida; order Ericales; family Ericaceae; genus Vaccinium; species Vaccinium macrocarpon. The sequence goes on along the minus strand of CM040172.1, from coordinate 2,186,853 downwards.
CGCCGACTAATTCTCGCATGTCTTCTTCTTGTTGCTCGAGGAGGTGTTGTCTGAGGGGGATCTTCGACCACCGCGGTGCCGTCTCCGACGGTGGAGTCCGAGTAGACTCATTTCCACTATGAATCGCCTCAAGATACAAAGACTTGGAATTTTATTGTATCAATTTGGTTTGATGAGAGCACAGCAGGCAGAAATTCAGGTTCAAATCTTTTTTTTTTGGTGGTTTTGTTTCCGAGTGCTAAAATAATCATCATTCTTGACCATTTTGCCCGAAATTTTTTTTTCGCCGCCACTTGAGCACAAGGACAAAATGAGTACAAAATATACCAAATACTATATTTTAGAAAAACTTGTTTTTAGTAAAATAAAATTAAATGAATACAAAAATACCAAAAATAGGGCGTTTTTGGTGTCAACCACATCCAATGGAATTAATTTCTCACAGGGCATTTTTGGTTCGAATCATTCGTGTAGGATCCACAAGTAGATCCTTGAGACTGATTTCTACGTGGTTTGTACATACCAACCGGTACCAATAGCAGCTTTGGTTCCAAAAACAGTTACATCCTAAATTATGTTTGAAAGTTCGTCGGTCGCATTGCTCTCTTTCAATCTTCTCTGCCTCCATTCAGGATGGGTCTTATTTCATGATTGTGCGACTTCTCATAATGCATAGACAATATGCCAAATACAAAAATTGGAGTAATTTGTTGCGATATAATTCTATTTTTCAGCCCCATTTAATTTGGTACAACTTTAGCAACAACAACAATAGCTAAGTACCACCGAAAGAATTGCACACTGAACTCTCAACTCCGCCTAAATGCCTAATGAACATGTACAAAAGGAGTGATTGGTCTATAAGGCACCAAGTCACCAATAACCAATTCGCTGGTGTACCTCTATTCCTGTGTAATTCCAATCAAGTGTAATTTCAGTTCCAGATCGCACGAAAAACTCCCACCAGCAAGAATTACAATTCTAAAATCAAAATTACACGGGTACAAAGATACACTATGCTTTCCAAGAAACGCCCCAGGTATTGACATGATCTACTTCAACTTCAGTAGTCTCCACAAGCTATGTGAAAGAATATCCACAGGTAAGCCAAACTCAAGAAACTGGGATCCTGCACGCCTTGTAGAGGGTTCTCTCTTAAAATAAAGAAGAACTCTTGAAATACAAATAGTTCTCGCAACCAAACATGTCCTTCCAACCGTGAAATCTATATGGTCATAAGCCAATGTAATGTTAATGACCGCTTGATGAAAATTGTAGAGCGTGTAGGTGATGGCGGATAAGCTGGGGAGAGAGAGGAACCATCATTTGTCTTTGCTGGGATCTTGTGGGAGATGTAGACCCATAAGCCCTAGTAAATTGGTAGCAGGACCGGGAAGTCCTTGTTGAGAAGAAAAGGAATCAATAAAACTTTTCACAAGGTTCACATCCACATCCACTGGAGTAAACTCCTCATCCATGTTTTCAGAGGCACTTGATTTTCCCTGCCCATCCATGCCTTCCGCAGCATTTGATGTTCCCTGCAGTAGCATATCATAAAATAATGAATCCTTTCTATAGGTACGAATATATGAATGCATGATAAAAGTAGAGCAGTTAGACAGGATTCATTTCGGCAAACCAAGTTAGATGAAGAGATCAATTAAGTTGATTTTGGTACATGAAATGAATGCAAAGTGAAAGAACTGACCTCATTTCCGTCAAAGATTATGCGATTTGCACAAACAAAACTTTTGTTCAGTGTAGAGGTCTTCAGTTCTTCATTCAGAACATCGGTATAGGCACCCATGAATGCATCCCCTTCTTCATTATTCTCGGAAGGTTCTATGTCACTCCCATCTTCGGAATCATCTACATGTACAGATAATACATCATTAGAACGGGTAAATACCGAAGAGAATATACAATTTTGAATAAGCTACTGACACCCATAAACATAGAGTAAATCTGATAAATCTATGCCAGCCAGCCGTGATATAAAATTTACCAAAATCCATGTCAGAGTCACACAAGGACCCTTCCTCGATATCCTCATTGCTGTGGGTGTCCTCCTAACCTTGACGCCCTATTACAGCTTCCATGTCTTTCATAAACCGTCTAAATCAAGTCCACACCCTCCAGGTTTCTTCACAGAGAAAAGCAACAAAATAAACCAACTGACAAATTTATCATATAATTTAAAAGGATCTTGAATGGAAAAAATTCCATTAATGCTTCAATTTGGGTCTGCCTACCATGCAAATCGAAAATAATTCACACATTCATACGAACTGCAGTTGAAGATATTATTGGAAGGTTCTAATCTTTAACAAAGACAAGCTCATCACACTCACATAAATGCTTTTCTTGAAGTAAAAGTTGGTCATGAAAAATGCCAATTACAAAAATCAGAAGAAGAGCTCTCCAAAGAAAACAAAAATGCACATAGCTTAACAGATCAATCAACCAACAAATTCAAGCTGGTCATTATCCTGCTCAATAGTATCACCATATGTTGATGCAGCCTGGATAGGGGCTTAAATCCTGCAGAAATGTACTGACAGGAGATGATCCATTAAGTCCACCTTAGGACCAAATCTGAACTGTCTCAATTTGTTTCTTTTTACCTAGACCTTCACATAATTACATCGAAAAAGAGAGTAATCCCCATCAAAAGTGAAGAGAAAAGTAACAACGTATGCATCTCATATCAAATTCTGCTCAAAAGCTGCACATCTATGAGATTTGCAATTCTAAATGGTTATGGAACATATGTATCTTTGTTTTCCAAGGGAATCAGCAAATACTTCCCTGATTCCTCAAATAAGAAAAAAACCGGTTCTAGTTCCAAATTCAGTTCCCATTAATAACCTCCTTAACCAGTTAAATCCTTGCAACCACTAGATGAGAAGAAATGGCCACGTAATAACTATATTGGGAAAATGGGAAGAAAGGCAGACTAACCTGTTTTCAGGAACCTCTGCTCCCTTTATAGCTAGACATCTTCTTCACAAATGCTTGCATAGATTTTGCTATGTCCCCAAGACCAGAATCATCTAACCGCTTGGACGAGGGACCAGAGTCCTGATGCTCTTTCAGCTTCTGTTTCCCTTTATGTTTAGAATTATAAACTTCCATCTCCTGCTGCCTCTCAAGAATAGCAGCATTCAATTCATTCTCCCCATTATAGAGCCATGAATCATCGTCTGAAGGAGGAAGCTCCTGACCCTGAAAATCATCAGCCGAATGGGGGAGAGCAAGAATCTCATCTATACGTCTCACTGGGGCACCCATCATTTCACTGCAAGAACACTCTCACCTTAATGCTAGCAGTAGTATGGGTAAACAACAATGACGACCAACACAGATAGTAAAAGCCACTAGAAGTAGTACTTGTTGCAGCAATAGCAGTAGCAATGACAGAGCATTAACAGAGGTATTAGCAGCCACAGGCAAAATTTGACTTCAAAGCAAATCAATGCATGGAATTATGATATGGCTACTTCAGAAGGAAGATCCAAAAATAGCACCCACGCCACTTTCACCTTGCATTGCTTTAGAAATTATCTATCCTATATACCCACTTTATTTTTCCTACTAAAAACTATTCAAATATCAAGTTTATGATTTATCATCCAAAATGGCATAAAAGAACAAGCTTCAAACAGATGAAAGCATACCTGGCTCTAGAATACAAAGAACTGTTTTTGAAGTACTCTTGTGCATTCTCCATCAACCTACGATACTCCTTTGACCCGGGAAGTAGCCCCTCAAAATACCCACTCCTCTCCAAACTCTCCCTAAACGCCTCCCACGTACTCCCCTTCCCTTCCACCCTATCCTTCTTCCCCAACTGATACATCATTTCAAACCCACAAGCAATCTTCATCCCCAACTCTGCCTCCACATAAACCCTAGCATCACCCCTCGGCGGCATTGGGTACCCCTTCGGCGCCTGAAAAGTCTGCTGCATCAATTGAGCATACATTGCCCTGGACATTCTGACAGATGCTTCAACAATCTCCTCCCCACTCCCATAAAACCTCTCCATCTTCGCAGCGTACTTCATTGAATCAATGTCCCGATCATAGAACCCCTCCACCGCTAACGAAATCAAGCACGGCTCATTCCTTAACACCTGTGATGCAGGCAAGCGTATCAATAAATAGGAACAAACACAAGATCAAACTCAAAAACAGAGTATACAAAAAGCTTTTTGTTTTCCTATTATCAAACTCAACCAAGTTGCCATCAGCCCACAAGGCTTATGACTCAATTCTAATAGAGAAAACCTTAATATACAAGGAATTACGAGAAAAAGGAAACTATAAAATTAGGAACTGACTATTTATTTCTTGACCAAGCAAATATTAAAATGAAACTATATAAACTAAATACTGCAGTGTAGAATATTTATTCCAAAAACTGTAAGGCTCACTAACAAATACTCCTTCCGTCTCAAAAGAATTGTCCAATCGGCAAAACAAAAACTTAAATAAATGCATTTTTATCAGAAAACAAACTTTTTTGATGAACTAAAAGAATTAATTGATATCTAGTAACAAGCAGCAAAAAGTTTGCTTGAAGTTTTGTACACAAAAATGCATTAGTTCTCGTTTTGCGGACAATCTTTTAGGGAGGGAGTAGTAACTAAAATCAGATTGACGAAAAATATACTACACATATATATAGCATAAATAATACTTCTAAGAATCATTATCTGAACCAACCTGCGCGACAGACACCGGAACCCTAACCCTAACCGTATGCATATTCATATGACCCGGGTAATTCCTTATACGGTTCTTAATGGCTGATTGAACCGAATCCGAAGCTCGTGCTTGATCTCCATAGATAATTAGGTACGATAAGGCATCGGTTAGGGGTGGAGTGGTGGGGAATTGGGATTTTGGAACGATGTGGATATCGGCACGTCGAATGAAGAGGCGGTTGGTGGAGGAGTCGGGGTTGAGCCATGGGGGGAGGTGGTATGCGGCCTCGATGAGGAGGAACTCGCCGTCGGAGTCGAAAACGCGGACGGAGAGGTTGGGGAAGCGGAGGGGGGTTTGGAAGAGGAGGAAAACGACGAACCACTCGTCGTCTAGGTTGTCGCCGTAGCGGAGTTTGCCGTGGAGGTGAGGGAATGGGGAGGAGGAGAGAGAGAGGGTGAAGGGTTCGTGTCCATACGTATTTTATTTTTTTATTTTTTCCGGGTAGCGCCAATCCAGAAGGCGCTACGTATTTTAATTTTTTTTCTTTTTCCGGGTAGCGCCAATCCAAAAGGCGTTACGTATTTTATTTTTTTTTTTTCTTTTACGGGTAGCGCCAATCCAAAAGGCGTTACGGATTTTATTTTTTTATTTTTTTTTTTTTTCCGGTAGCGCCAATCCAGAAGGCGATACGTATTTTATTTTTTTTCTTTTTCCGGGTAGCGCCAATCCAAAAGGCGTTACGTATTTTTTTTTTTTTTTTTTTTTTTTTCCCGGTAGCGCCAATTCAAAAGGCGTTTCGTATTTTTTTTTTTTTTTTTTTTTTTTTCCCGGTAACGCCAATTCAAAAGGCGTTTCGTATTTTTTTTTTTTTTTTTCTTTTTCCCGGTAGCGCCAATCCAAAAGACGTTACGTATTTTTTTTTTTCTTTTTTTTTTCTTTTTCCCGGTAGCGCCAATCCAGAAGGCGCTACGTATTTTATTTTTTTTTCTTTTTCCGGGTAGCGCCAATCCAAAAGACGTTACGTATTTTTTTTTTCTTTTTTATTTCTTTTTCCCGGTAACGCCAATTCAAAAGGCGTTTCGTATTTTTTTTTTTTTTCTTTTTCCGATAGCCAATCCGTATCACATACGTATTTTTTTTTTTTTTTTCCGGTAGCCAATCCAAAAGACGCTACGTATTTTTTTCTTTTTTTTTCTTTTTTTCCCGGTAACGCCAATTCAAAAGGCGTTTATTTTTTTTTTTTTTTTTTTTTCCCGTAGCGCCAATCCAAAAGACGCACGTATTTTTTTTTTTTTTTTTTTTTTTTCCTAGCGCCAATCCGTATACGCCACGTATTTTATTTTTTTTTTTTCCGGTAGCGCCAATCCAAAAGACGTTACGTATTTTTTTTTTATTTTTCCGGTAGCCCAATTCAAAAGGCGCTTTCAGTATTTTTTTTTTTTTTTTTTTTTTCCGTAGCGCCAATCCGTATATTTTTAATTTTTTTTTTTTTTCCGGTAGCGCCAATCCAAAAAGCGCGCACGTATTTTATTTTTTTTTTTTTTCCGGTAGCGCCAATCCAAAAGGCGCACGGATTTTATTTTTTTTTTTTTTTTTTTCTTTTTCCCGGTAGCGCCAATCCAGAAGGCGATACGTATTTTATTTTTTTTTCTTTTTTCGGGTAGCGCCAATCCAAAAGGCGTTACGTATTTTTTTTTCTTTTTTTATTTCTTTTTCCCGGTAGTGCCAATTCAAAAGGCGTTTCGTATTTTTTTTTCTTTTTTTTTTCGGTAAGCGCCCGTAAGGCGCTACGTATTTTATTTTTTTTTCTTTTTCCGGTAGCCCAATCCAAAAGACGTTACATATTTTTTTTTTTTTCCCCGTAGCGCCAATTCAAAAGGCGCTTCATTTTTTTTCTTTTTTTTTTTTTCCCGTAGCGCCAATCCGTATACATACGTATTTTAATTTTTTTTTTTTTCCGGTAGCGCCAATCCAAAAGGCGCGCATTTATTTTATTTTTTTTTTTTTTCCCGTAGCGCCAATCCAAAAGGCGCACGGATTTTATTTTTTTTTTTTTTTTTTTTTTCCGTAGCCAATCCGTATATAGCGTCGTATTTTATTTTTTTTTTTTTTTCGGTAGCCTAATCCAAAAAGGCGCTACGTTTTTTTTTTTTTTATTTCTTTTCCGTAGTGCCAATTCAAAAGGCGTTTTAGTATTTTTTTTTTTTTTTTTTTCCGGTAGCGCCAATCCGTATAACGCTTACGATTTTATTTTTTTTTTTCCGGTAGCGCCAATCCAAAAGAGACGCTTTTTTTTTTTTTTTTATTTTTTTTTTCCGTAACGCCAATTCAAAAAGGCGCTTCGTATTTTTTTTTTTTTTTTTTTTTTTCCGTAGCGCCAATCCAAAAGGCGTTATTTATTTTTTTTTTTTTTTTTATTTTTTTTCCGTAGCCCAATTCAAAAGGCGTTTCGTGATTTTTTTTTTTTTTTTCTTTTTCCCGCCAATCCGTATATCCGCCTTTTTTTTTTTTTTTTCCGGTAGCCAATCCAAAAGACGCTTACGTTTTTTTTTTTTTTTTTTTTTCCCGTAACGCCAATTCAAAAGGCGTTTTGATTTTTTTTTTTTTTTTTTCCGGTAGCGCCAATCCAAAAGGCGCGACGTTTTTTTTTTTTTTCCGGTAGCGCCAATCCAAAAGGCGTTTTGTAATTTTTTTTCTTTTTCCTGGTAGCGCCAATCCAAAAGGCGTTATGTATTTTTTTTTTCTTTTTTATTTCTTTTTCCCGGTAGCGCCAATTCAAAAGGCGTTTCGTATTTTTTTTTTTTTCTTTTTCCGTAGCCAATCCAAAAAAAGCTACGTATTTTTTTTTTTTTTTTTTTTTTTTCGGTAGCGCCAATCCGTATATGCTTCGTATTTTATTTTTTTTTTTTTCCGGGTAGCGCCAATCCAAAAGACGTTACATATTTTTTTTTTCTTTTTCCCGGTAGCGCCAATTCAAAAGGCGTTTCGTATTTTTTTTTCTTTTTTTCTTTTTCCCGGTAGCGCCAATCCGTATAGGCGTCGTATTTTAATTTTTTTTTTTTTCCGGTAGCGTAATCCAAAAGGCGCTACGTATTTTATTTTTTTTTTTTTTCTTTTTCCGGTAGCGCCAATCCAAAAGGCGCTACGGATTTTATTTTTTTTTTTTTTTTTTCTTTTTCCGTAGCCAATCCGTAAGGCGTCACGATTTTATTTTTTTTTTTTTTTTTTCGGTAGCGCCAATCCAAAAGGCGCTATTATTTTTTTTTTTTTTTTTTTTTTTTCCCGGTAGTGCCAATTCAAAAAGGCGCTTAAGATTTTTTTTTTTTTTTTCTTTTTTCCGGTAGCGCCAATCCGTATATGCCACGATTTTATTTTTTTTTTTTTCCGGTAGCGCCAATCCAAAAGACGCTACGTATTTTTTTTTCTTTTTATTTTTTTTCCCGTAACGCCAATTCAAAAAGGCGCTTTCGTATTTTTCTTTTTTTTTTTCCGGTAGCCAATCCAAAAGGCGCATTATTTTTTTTTTTTTTTTATTTTTCCCGTAGCCAAATTCAAAAGGCGTTTATTTTTTTTTTTTTTTCTTTTTCCCGGCCGTAGCCAATCCGTATAGGCTTTACGATTTTTTTTTTTCTTTTTCCGGTAGCCAATCCAAAAGACGTTTATTATTTTTTTTTTTTTTTTTTTTTTTTCCCGTAACGCCAATTCAAAAGGCGCTTTATTTTTTTTTTTTTTTTCTTTTTCCCTGTAGCGCCAATCCAAAAAGGCGCATTACGCTTTTTTTTCCCGGTAGCGCAATCCAAAAAGGCGCTTCGTAATTTTTTTTTTTTTTTTTCCCGTAGCGCCAATCCAAAAAGGCGTTATGTATTTTTTTTTTTTTTTTATTTCTTTTTCCGGTAGCGCCAATTCAAAAGGCGTTTTCGTATTTTTTTTTTTTTTCTTTTTTTCAGTAGCGCCAATCCGTATATGCCACGATTTATTTTTTTTTTTCTTTTTCCGGTAGCGCCAATCCAAAAGACGCTACGTATTTTTTTTTTTTTTTTTTTTTTCCCGTAACGCCAAATTCAAAAGGCGCTTTAATTTTTTTTTTTTTTTCTTTTCCGGTAGCCAATCCAAAAGGCGCATGCTTTTTTTTTTTTTCCGGTAGCCAATCCAAAAGGCGCTTTAATTTTTTTTTTTTTTTTTCCCCGGTAGCCAATCCAAAAGCGCTACGGATTTTATTTTTTTTTTTTTTTTTTTTTTCCGGTAGCGCCAATCAAGAAGGCGTCGTATTTTTTTTTTTTTTTTTTTCCGGGTAGCGCCAATCCAAAAGGCGCACGTATTTTTTTTTTTTATTTCTTTTTCCCGGTAGCCAATTCAAAAGGCGCTTTTTTTTTTTTTTTTTTTTTTTTTCGGTAGCGCCAATCCAAAAGGCGCATACTTTTATTTTTTTTTTTTTTCCGGTATCGCCAATCCGTATATATATATATTTTTTTTTTTTTTTTTTTTTCCGGTAGCGCCAATCCAAAAGGCGCGTATTCGTTTTTTTTTTCTTTTTTTTTCTTTTCCGTAGCCCAATTCAAAAGGCGCTTTCAGATTTTTTTTTCCGGTAGCGCAATCCGTATAGGCGCACGTATTTTATTTTTTTTTTTTTCCGGCGCCAATCCAAAAGGCGCATTTATTTTTTCTTTTTCCCGGTAGCGCCAATTCAAAAGGCGTTTCGTATTTTTTTTTGTTTTTTTCTTTTTCCCGGTAGCGCCAATCCAGAAGGCGCTACGTATTTTATTTTTTTTTATTTTTCCGGGTAGCGCCAATCCAAAAGGCGTTACGTATTTTTTTTTTTTTTTCCGGTAGCGCCAATTCAAAAGGCGTTTCGTATTTTTTTTTTTTTTTTTTTTTCCGGGTAGCGCCAATCCAAAAGGCGTTATATATATTTTTTTTCTTTTTCCGGGTAGCGCCAATCCAAAAGGCGTTACGTATTTTTTTTTTCCCCTTTTCCGTGTAGCGTCAATCCAAAAGCGCTACGTATTTTATTTTTTTTCCTTTTTCCGGGTAGCACCAATCCAAAAGGTGCTACGTTTTTTTTTTTTTTTTTTTCATTTTCCGGGTAGCGCCAATCAAAAAGGCGCTACGTATTTTATTTATTTATTTATTTTTTCTTTTTCTGGGTCTTTACACATGCTCTATTTTTGAATATACAAAGACTATACAAGATGAGATATTGTTCTCTCTAATTTTATTTTTTAGATACAAAAACTGTTTCAACTGAGATACCGTTGTCTCTTACTTTATTTTTATAGGTACATAAATTATTTAAGCTGAGATAACGTTATCTCATGTGACGCCAAAGATAATTCTTGCCAATCTCAATATGTGAAATTTTGGTGCTACCGTTTCAAATTTATTGTTCTTTATAGTGTCATATTACTCCAAAATTGGTTAGGTATGTTTGGAACTTGAGAAAAGTGAGAGAAAAGAAAGGAAAATTGAAAATTTTCCCTCATCTTGTTTGATTTTGAGAGAAAGAAAGAGAAAAAATAAAAAATCTAAGTATTGTAAATAGTAAAATTTACCTAACACTTTTCTTTCATTTTCCTCTCGATTTTATTTTTTCTCACTTTTTACCTTCTACATGTTCAAATATACCCAAATTTACCTCATAAGAACACTAGATAGACCAAATGATCAGATTTACAAATGACAAATGTCAAGGACACCTTGAAAAGCTGAATTCTTTCTTTTTTTTTTTTTTTTTTTTCCTTTCTCTCTCTCTCTCTCTCTCTCTCTCTCTCTCTCTCTCAGAACTCAAAGCGAAGCCGAAAGATAAAAATTTTCCAGCACCGGTGGACACAATGAAAACTCAGTAACCCGCATTACTCCCGAGACAAACCCAAAGGCGCCCTAAAAAATCTCCTCGAGGACGATGAGATAAACGGAGAATGTGCAAAGTTTGAAACGGAATAGCTCCAATATAGGACCCACCCAAATAAATGAGTTGCTACTCATTCGCCATTATTATCGTAGTGTGCATTTGTTGTCCATAAAATAATTATCATTCCTTGCTAAGTACATTTTTTCATTGGTAAACTTTTCCTCGATCTTAACATTTTTAATAAAAAACAAAATGAGTTACAAAAAATACCATAAAACCATTTAGGAGAGAGACAGAATTTGCACACATTGTTTTGGGAGGAATGTCAGATACACTCAGTGCCTTATAAGCAAGATTGGTTGATTGCTCTAAAAGAACAAGTGCAACAAAGTAGGTAAATTTTAAGCAAAAGAATGTTAGTGAATAATACACATTTTTCTTTTTAGCTATCCATATCTATATCAACCCCTAAACAATAGTATCTATTTTACCTATTATTTAATAAAATATTTGTTTGAGAGAGAAAATGACTATCAAAATAATAGTTTGAGAAAGAGAACGAGGGAGATGGAGGAAAAAACAAAACAAAAAATGTGCATAGATAGTGGAGAAATGGCTAGGTAAAATTATCGGGTCACTATTCATTGGGGTATTTTACCTTGGCCTTTGTTGAGGTTGTTGGAGGTTTCATTTTGCATTTAAGCTAGGGCTATTACCTAATAGGTAAAATACCTAGTCAAAATGTAGCTTTTGTACTTTTACCTAACCAATTTTTCGTATCAAACCAAAGAAATAATAGCTATCTATCTTAAAAATATTATTATCTCCGCCTCTGTTTGTTGATCTATTTTTGGCATTCATGTCATGTTTTAAATTGTCTATATTTTTCAATTTATAATAGATTTCATGATTTTGAAAGAATTGTTAAATTTATAATTCTTTAGCAAAAAGAACATCATCTATATTATAAAACAGATGAAAAATATATTGGCATACAAACAATTAAACAAAGAAACATTCATAACGGTTCGATCATATTTTTCATATTAGGCTATAGCCATCGATCATTTATTTTTTGAACGATACGCATAATATATTCTTTTAATAAATTTTTTTTTGGGTAAATAAGCGTTGAAAATAAAAGGGGCTCAATATACAAATTTTACAAGAGAAAGATACCCTGTGAGGACAAAGCAAAACAAAGAAAGAAAGCAAAAGGGGAAATGGAAATGGGGAGGCTAAGTGGCTACAAAAAGGGAAGGGAAGAGTGTTTCCCTTTCTTTTAATAAATTTACCCCTCTTTTTCTTTCACTTTTGGGCACTGTATCTCTATTTAAATGTTGACTTGTATGATCAAATAAAAAAACGCCTAAAATGGTGGTATTGAAGCTTATGTGTATATTACATTTACCGTGGAGCTGTAAAAGAGAGTAGATAATATATTTATGTTGGGAAATGGCTACAACATATACTTTTATTTCGGTCCTAGTATATACGCACCTATCAGATATTGTTCAGATTATACCACTTCACAAAGAATCATAACATTTTTTAGTTTTTCGTAATCTTTTCAAAGAATATGATTTTATAACATTTTCTATGATTCAAAAAATTTTGGTGTGTCTCTCGTTATTTTTAAAAAAATTCATAACTTTTATAGGGGTATATATCATATACATTAAAATAAAAAGTGTGTATTATAGGCTTTTCCAAGGGAACATGAAAGCTACAAAACTAAATAGTATGAGAGAAACCAACAAAAATTTGCAAAGCTGTCATAGAACATGTCTTTTCGAGCAGAGACGAAACTATGCTTTGGCTGTAAGTTTGTAAAGGGCTAGGGGCTTTTTTAAGAATGGTCCCCAATGTATTAATGAAATGTCAATTTAGTCCTCAATTTAAAAATCGTGTCTATTGCATCCCAAACATTCACAATGGGTATTTAAATGGTCTCTCGGTCTAATTATGTCTCTTTTATTGTCAAGTGCGTGGATATTTTTGTAAATTGCCTTTGGACTACCATCTTCTTCCATAATAAAACCCTAACTTATTTCTCCTGATATAAAACAAAAAAAACTTCAAAAAAAAAGCCATCAACAATATAGATTCCTATCCCAACCAAACCCACCTTAACTCGGTCTCTACTGGTACTTTGCCGCGGGCGATCTCGGGCCGGTACTTTGTCGGGTGGTACTCGACGCATTCTCTGACTCACGCTCACACAGACTTCCTCTCTCTTTGATCCGCCTCAGACCTTACCATCGTGACACTTCCATTAGGGGCCTCGACATTCCTCCCTCCTCATCTTGTGCGGACTCACCGCTATAGTCTTTTGATTTCGCTTTCTTCTTTACGGATTTATCGAGATAAAATTAAAATTAAAAAAGAAAAAATGAAGAAGGAAGAAGTAACAGGGGAAGAGGGACTCTCTTCAGAACACCTTGATATTAGCCATTGGATACAAAAGATTAATGAGCTAGTTCCTCGACGGACGGCTGTGGTGAAATGCTCTCTCTCTCTCTCTCTCTCTCTCTCTCTTCTCTCTCTCTCTCTCTCCCCCTCTCTCTCCTCCCCCTAGGGCTTTGTGGCACCGTACCCAAGTGGGGAATGTTCGCCATGAGGCCAAGCAGATTTGAATCTAAGAGTGACTTTGACTTGTAATATGTAAGAGTGTCTCTCAAAGGTGGCCCCTTTTTAAACCTTCCTCGGAGCTGGGGTAGGTACGTGGAATTGGTGAGACCGGCCTAAACCCTAGTTGCATGTCGGAGAAGATGACTTGCACATGAAAGACAACCATGTTAGTGCCTAGCCCTGGACGGGTGGTGGTCCTGGGAAAGCACTCAAGGCTAAGTTAGTCACCGGAGGAGGAATGTGCCGGAGCCTCGGGAGCATGAAATTACGAGGTAGTTAATGAGAGAGAGGAATACCCATCAGGCGTTTGTAGTTAGGTATTTATAGTGTTAAGAAGCGGAAGGCCCCACACGCTTTGGTGTCTTCACGCGTTTGCCGGTCTGCGTTCTAACACGACAATTGATTTGACCTTTATCTTTGTCGCAGATGCTATGTCTCTATTGATGTCATGGCATGTGGGTTCAAGCAATCGATCACCTCGGTGACATTCCCCATTGCCAACATGCTCGCGGTAGGCGCGTGGTGGTAAGGGTGCGGATCGCCACATTTAGTACACCATCGCGGAATGTGTGGCGGTTCGCATGCCGCCTACTCAGGAATAAGTATTACCCGGAAGCCCATCATGTAGCCGGGGTCATTCACCTAACATGAAAACTTGGGCTCTCGGCACATCGACGGCCGGAGCCCCGGTGATCTATCCAGAACTGCTTAAAGTGCCATAAACCTCGCTTCCCCTCGGTGAAACGTACATGGATATCGCTCAAAACCGGAGCATTCGGCCCCAACCTCGACATTTTCATAGAACGCCGAGGGATACCAAACGCTAATGGGACAAGATATATCAACCTACATTCACCGTGGGGATTTTGCGATTCTCACCCTTTTACTTTTTATCATGGAGAGGGGGCCACCGCTGAACCTTTTTATGATTCGCCGCTACATAATTTGAAAAATGTAGGAGTATTTGGTTGTATTTTTGTGTGAGGATTGTTCTTGTCAACAATCCCAATTTCTTCAATAGTTTTTCACTTTTTTTTTCTTTTTTTCCCCTTTAGATTGGACACGCTCGCCTCGCTCTTGGTTGCCAAAGTGAGGCCTTGATTTTCCTTATGTGAGTCGGATTTGATAGTGGGTGGGTTTTGGATTTTAGGTTTTTTTTAGTTCTATATCGTAGAAATATGTTAGGGTTTTATTATGGAAGAAGATGGTAGTCCAAAGAGATCTAATTTACAAAAAATATCCTTACACTTGACAAGAAAAAGAGACTGAAAGTTAGACCCCAGTGGACCATTTAAATAATGCTAATGCAAATGTTGGGGATGCAATAGACACGATTTTTAGATTGGGGACCAAATTGACATTTCGCTAAAACATTGGGGACCATTCTTTAAAAAAGCCCGGATTAGTGGCCACCCCTAATTTTTTTTTTTTTGTAAAAGATAGAAATATCATTACACAAACGCAACCCGATATAGAAGGAGTATCTGTGCGCCTCATTACATTCCAACCACCAAAATAAGAACTAGATCTAGAGAGGCAAAAAAATAAGAGAGAGATCCATTACTGGTGTTGGGCTTAAGAACAAAATGGCAAGGGCATGTGTTTGCCAAAAAAGTGTGCACACTGCATAACCTGCCTGCGGACACTTTCGATATCCTACAAAAAGTCACTTTTGGTAATCTCTCTCTCGCCCAAAGATGGAGCCAAGGGGACAAGTGGTAGCTGCCACCACCACAAGGTTTTCAAAAATGCAATTATTATATACACAATATATTTTATCCCCAAATTATATAGATTTGCCAAACACTAGATTTTTATGTTTATTATAGTTTTTTCATAGAGTGGATGAATATTTGTAATGCAATTTGTCATTTTATTTTTTTAAGTACATATTTTCGCTACTACAAAGGTAAAATCCTAGCTCCATCCCCCGGACAAAGTTGCCCCGAAGATTTTGCGCGGTAGGCACCAAGTGGTGCCAGGTAGATAGGATCCGAGCCGGTCCAAAAATGCAATGGACGGCTCCGATTAAAAGTGCTCTGGACGGATTTTAAAAAAAAAAAAAAAAAAAAACGAAGTTTCAATCCGGCCATCCGCTGCATTTTTTGACGGCTCGATGCAATCGCAGTGGTACCACGTACCCCCGCCTCTACACGCATCTAAAATTTTCTCTACCGCCCCAATTTGGAAAACCCCAAAACTATGTAGTTTTTTAACATATACTCCTACTTATTATGTCCGAACTTCCATATTATATACCATGTAAATCAGTAACAACATAAGTTTCTAAAGAATTAAAAATTATAACAATGCAACATTTTTTTCCTCATTTTGGGACCACAATTCAATTTCTCTTCAAGCACAAAACAGAAAACCGAACATCTTTTTCTAGCAATGAAATAAATTTAGTGTGGATTCAATCATAGATAACTTATGGGGTCTGAAAGAGCGCCACATTTCAATTGATACATTGTTGAAGAAAAGCTTTGAGAAACTTTTTGTTTTTTTTTTTTGTAGTTGTTTATATTATGTCAAAAGCACCTAGATGAGATGTTTAGTACGGGGTATTATTTCAATTAAGTATTTTTATACTCCTAAACCTTGAAAATTCAAAATTTTATTACTTCTATGATAACCTCCCCGCCTAAGAAATCCTAGCTACGCTCCTTGTTTCCCCAAGTCATATCATTCCGGCCTTAGCCAAATATGATCCACCTTTCTATGATTCCTAAAAAATGCCGCAAAAGAAGATAAAGAATAAAGATTAGTCCATAAGATGGATCTTTTCCCTATCCCTACTATATATAAAGGTAAAATTTTTGGTTTTGGTACGCTAATTTTACCATAATGTCCCCACTTTCAATCTGCTATTTCATAATATATCTCGCCTTTTTTTAATTCCTCAGTTTTTTCTCTCGATCAAAAATAAAGTTACTTTCCCTCATGGGAGATCCTTAATTTGTTGTGAAAAATTATAAAAAATTGTATATGAAAGTATTTTTACATTGCTGCCTTGTTGGATTTACATTGGTGGTTTGTTGGCTTTGCAATTTTCTTCGATAAAAAAATAAAGTACTTCCGCCAAGATAATTATTTGTTTTTTCTTGCACCAAAATATCCTACTAATAGAAATCTTTTAGTTCGATGCTGGAAAATTTGAAAATTTGGGTATGAAAGTATTTCACATTGCAAGTTTGTTGGTTTGTAATTTTTCGACAAAAATAATGTACAAACGGGTCATAATTTTTTTATTTATTGCACCAAATTATGTACAAAAGCATTTAATTTTTGTCCTAATAATGCATATCACAAAGACTAGTTAAACGTGAACCGATTCTCAGAAAAATGCAAATGCCGAGATAATAATAATAAAAAATAGAAATCAAAGAACCAACGGCTGCTAGTAAAGGAATATCTTCATGATTCTCCAACTGCTGAAAACTAACACACCTCACAATGATAGTGAGGAGGTGTTCCGCTAAATGTGTTTTTTACTTTTTAGAATAAACTAACTTTTCATGGTTTCTTATGTGATGTATTATGAGAAAATGACATCTCTTAGTTTTTGAAAAACTATTTTTGTTAGTGAAAACATCCCGCGAGGTTTGAACCAAAGAGCTACCAATTGAAAGTACCAAGAAAAATAAGAAATCGATCCAACGGCCGAGGTGCACAAAGACAAAGACCTGGTAAGATATGACCAATTTTTCCTCTCGATTATAACTTGTAATTTCCAAAATGCCTAATATGGAAGATATGACCAATTTTTCGCTTGTAATGCTAGGATCTTCTTGATCTGCCTTTACTCTCTTTTTATATTAAAAAACTCAGAGTAAGTCCGCCTTCGCTAACGCCATTTCGTGTCCTCGACTAATATCTATGACCAATTCTACCATCACGATAATGATCGTGGCTTACTCCATTTCTATGAATGGGGTCACCGACCCTTAATCGGGGAAAAATTACTAATGCTAATTATATCAATTTAAAAAATATTCATAAATGAACCTCCTAAATTTAGTGGTGACATCACTAGATAACTCTTTAAAAGTTCATAAAAGTTACTTTTTATGAGATTTGTTTGAATCTTTGTCAATCGCTTTGTTCTTTTGACAAGGTGAGATTTATCCGCCTTGTTAGGCTGCTTTAAATGTGATTTTTATTGGAACAAGATTTTTAGTTGTCATTACCGCGGATATTTTTCTTTAATTATGGTTGATAAAAATATTTGAGATTTATGCGCGGACCTATCGCTCCAAACTCTTTATCGCCAATGTAGAGAATTCAACCAAAACCGGTAGGAAATACATGTTAATCCGACACTGAAATTTTTCCCCGGTAAAGAAATGACAATAATATAATTTCTTCAAAAAATTTCAACCGTAAACTTGAGAAGAAACAAAATTCAAGGCCTTGTTTGGATAGGGTATAAGAAAGGGGTAAATTTTTGAGGGGTATAAAGTTTGATGTGACACATTTAACATGGTTTTGAGTACCCAAAATGCAATTGATAAATTTTTGCCCCTTCAAAATAAAAACCCGCTTAGG
Source organism: Vaccinium macrocarpon (assembly GCA_022606695.1). Classification (NCBI taxonomy): domain Eukaryota; kingdom Viridiplantae; phylum Streptophyta; class Magnoliopsida; order Ericales; family Ericaceae; genus Vaccinium; species Vaccinium macrocarpon. The sequence goes on along the minus strand of CM040172.1, from coordinate 2,169,117 downwards.
AGGGATAGAGGGTATTATTTTTGAGCTCCCATCCTCCCCGCCTAAAAGTTATACCTAGGTATTAGCCAAGAATAATATCCATCTCCCTTATTTTGAATATTTTAACTACAAAACAACCTTTTATTCCCCATTTTATCCTCCAACCAAACCCAAGTACTATTTTATTCCCTTTTTTCTTAATACTACATCCAAGCCAACTACTATTTTATTCAATTTATAAATATCACATTAATGTGGCTTAACCCTTCAAAATAATACTCTCTTATTTTATCTCCCCAATAATTTATCCAATGCTACATACACTAAAAAAAAAACTCACTCATAATTTGAAATCGGTAGCTCGGGATTCACTTGAAAGTATATTTGAGCCATTGATTTCAAATTCTAGTTAAATTTTTTCGATACTTAGCATTTTTCATAACTTATCTCTAAAAATAATCCTTCATCCAATCGGGCTCCTAAGTCCTATACATTTAAGCACCGGCGCTGCTGGGAGTTGGTGAGGGCGGGGTAGACGGGTTTGTTGCACAATTTTGGCTCTAGACGGTGCTATATTAAAATAAAATAAAAAAAATGCTAACTTTTTGTGTAACAAAAAAGTGGGTTAGGAAAACTGATGATCCTATTGCAAATTGTGGTGGTCTCTCTGTCATTCCATTAGTTGAATCCTAGTTTGATCTAGGTAAAAATCCAAAACAACAATGATAGAGGTATTATATTCTTTGTACCACACCCAACCACACTCCTAGTCACATAGGGTATGGACTCATGCACGAGCTCAGCTCACAGATCCACACTCCATG